>OX578272.1:113836363-115297863 GCA_951217065.1 Baccha elongata | reverse complement strand
GGAAGCATTATAAAGGCAAGATTTGCAGATCGAAACATAATGTAAAGCAGTTGCAGTTGAATTATTAAAATAATTGCAAGAAAACCACGCAATTTCATTTCAAAATAAAACGAACTTTTGACTTTTAAAAAATTAATCAGTTTTGTTGTTCAACGCGTTCCTACAAATTTTCGTAGTTTCACTCATCTTTGAGAAATTTTGCTCTCCACTACCTAAAATCGAACAAGTAGGTTCATAGCTTAAGAGCTATCTACTTGTTTCGATACATCCGAATTCTCTAATTAAAGTACATTAGGCTTTGGATTAAAACAGTTTTAATCCAATCAAAACTTAGGAAAAAGCACTAATCTCGTTCTAAGAAATTTAGTCATTCTATTTACAAAAAAAAAGATTCAATAAGTTACTTCTAAGTTCTGATTCACCCCTTAAACTTAACGTGTTTTATTCTCATCTACATCCCAAAGTTGTTTATTAGATTTCACTTCTTGTTTCGGCAAAGAAAATTAATACCAAATAAAAACCCATAAAGTATTTTAATTTTTCTAAGATACTTTTTTGTATTTATTTATTCTTGATCCTTGTGTTCTAATACTTGAACCGTCATAAATAAATGTCATACTTTTTATCCACCACCAATTCCATCTTAATAAATATCATTAAGGAGACACAAAACATTTTTTTAGCATTACAGAATAAATAAAAAGAAGATTCTGGGTATCACAAAATACCTGGGGTGGAATCGGCTAAGGTGATTTGTGATAAGTGATAGTCAAAATCTGCACTTTCTGTCTGCGCAAGGTCATCACATCACAGTGATAGCTAAAAACCAATCACCAAAATATTGTGATAGTCACCTTCTCCTGAAATTGACGTTTCATTTTCATTTTTGTGGCGATGTGACTAGAGTTACCATACGCATACAAAACATTATAAAATTATCAACTTTTTTTCAATTTTAGTCACCAAATCATCAAAAACAATATTTCTTTTACCATATGAGTATACAACAATCGAAAATAAATGGTTAAATTTAGAATTATTGCATTTATTCACTAAAAAATTAATAATTTCAATGAATTTTCTTTCATTCAATCATACGGTGGATTCAGATTCAGATTTTTTGAAGGCCTCAACGCAGTTTCTTAATCAAAACAATACAAAGATATGAAATGATGGAACTAAATCTTGTATTATATTATTTGAATACAAAAAATAATAAATTTGCAGGTTCTTAGGTGTTGGACTGTATGTTTGCACTTTGTATTTCGTCGTTTTTTTTGACATTTTCTTATGTCATTTTCCATTCAATTCACTTCGAAGAGGAAGGAAATTTGATTTCAATGGAACGGTGAAAACCCTCCATATTTCAATCGTGTATGTGGTAGGGACCAAAGATAGTTTAAATTTAATTTTTGTAACCTCAAAGGAAGCAAAAACGAATTAAAAAGTATTTTTTTGAATATTTGTTACTATTTACACTTATTTTTTTAAGTTTCTGAATTGTAAAAAGAAATGAAAAAACACTGCGCGTATTGTTCCATAACTCCCAATTCAATTCCGGAAGACGAATTAGCACTCCCAAACATCATTCCGAACAATGAATGGAATTCATTCGAAGGGCCTTCCGAACGTTGAATGGAAAATCAAATTATTTTACAACATGTTCAAGAGACATAATTGCTTGCATATTCAATAAATATAAAATTGTATGCTTATAAATTGATTTTTGTTTTGAATATCGTATACATACTCGAAATACAATTGAATAAATATAAATCCTTTCCCTACCTACTTTCAACCTAGATACTATAAACACAACCACGTGCTAATTTTGCTTGGAGTTGTGCTCTTTATAAATGTATTCTTTTTATTTGCATGCAAATAAACCGTTATCATTCAATTGTGTCATTCCATATTATGAATCAATAAACCAAAAATAATTTCATAAACGAAAAAGTATTCGAAACAACAAGTGTGAATGCGTGTTAAAGTTTATTGGCATACTTTTAAGTGTTCTACGTCACTATCTTTGTTTAAATAAAATTAAAGTTGAATTGCCTATCATAAAAGGTGTTCAGAGGTATGTCTCCAACTCCTCTAATTCAGTTATTGGAAAAAATCACCTTCAGCTTCTCCATTCCAATTCTAACTGTGTGCTCCTTTCCATTTTTTTTGTACCCAGGAAACAGCTTAAGTTTCTATACCAAAAACTCGTCGATTATTCGGCAATGCATGTCAGCAGTGACTGTCTCCCTTTGATTAAACAAATAAAGGTCAATAATACTTCCGATTCAAAGACAATCGCCGTGTTCGATAAATTCAAATATACATATCTTACAATATCCTCATTATGTACAGCCTTACAGCTTTACACAGCATTTTAGTTTGCACTATCAATTACTAGAACGAAAAGTGTTTTTTCAATCCGCCATAGAAATCTATATCTTCAAACAATTTATTTTATTAGCAGGCAAGCAATTTGTGTATCCCTTATGAAACCCAAGATGATTTGCCTATTATGGCTTGTCTTCAAATCAGACTCGTTCACTTGTGCACATCGTCGTTTTATATTCATACCAACGAGTTACTTCCTGAATCCGTAAACCTCAAGTTTCATTAAAAATTAATTTCCCTTCTGACTTGTTTCTGTCCTGCAAACAGGAATTCAATCCTAAAATGTTATACTAGGTTTCATTAAGGATAGTATTTCTGTGGGTAAAACTGGATAAACCTGAACTACTTTCTTAAGAAATCCGATTATTGAGTACACTGCTGAGGCTGACGTATCTTACATCCTAAGTAAATATTCCATTCAAGGAAATTAAGTTTTACGCTATCTCCACCTACTGAGGATTTAAATTACGTTTTTGTACCTAGACACTTAAGTGCATGAAACTGCTATTGTAGATACAAACAAGTAAAAAATAATTAAAAATTGAAGCCATATAAATTAAAGTATTAATTAAGTAAAAGTACCCATACTAAGGGTGTAGGCTGTTTTGTGTAAAAGTCCACTTAGGACGTTTGATTTTTCAAAACTTATTGGAAATTATTAACTTATCATTTTTGTATCAATTTCTATTGGCAGGTTAAAGAAGCCGAAGAATGTTACAATACTGCTCTTCGTCTTTGTCCCAGTCATGCGGATTCTCTCAACAATTTGGCAAACATCAAACGCGAACAAGGTTACATCGAAGAAGCTACACGTCTTTATTTGAAAGCATTGGAAGTCTTCCCAGAATTTGCTGCTGCACATTCCAACTTGGCATCAGTATTGCAACAACAAGGAAAACTAAACGAGGCACTAATGCATTACAAGGAAGCGATTCGCATTCAGCCAACATTTGCCGATGCCTATTCAAATATGGGTAATACCTTGAAGGAGTTACAGGATGTCGCCGGGGCACTTCAATGCTATACCCGGGCAATTCAAATAAATCCGGCCTTTGCTGATGCTCACAGTAATTTGGCGAGCATTCACAAGGACTCTGGCAATATCCCGGACGCCATTCAATCGTATCGTACGGCACTCAAGTTAAAGCCTGACTTCCCCGATGCATACTGTAATCTCGCACATTGTCTGCAGATTGTATGTGACTGGACAGATTATGAGGCACGCATGAAGAAGTTGGTCAGCATTGTTGCTGAACAGTTGGAAAAGAATCGTTTGCCATCAGTTCATCCTCATCATTCGATGCTGTATCCTTTAACACATGATTTTCGTAAAGCAATTGCAGCCAGACATGCTAACTTGTGCCTGGAAAAAGTTCATGTGCTTCACAAGCCGCCCTATAAATTTGCTCGAGAGGTGCATGGTCGTTTAAAAGTTGGCTATGTGAGCAGTGACTTTGGTAATCATCCAACTTCCCATTTGATGCAATCGGTTCCCGGTTTGCACGACCGATCACTCGTTGAGATCTTCTGCTATGCCCTCAGTCCAGATGACGGAACCACATTCCGTGGTAAGATATTGAGCGAAGCAGAGCATTTCACGGATTTGTCTTTGGTCCCATGTAATGGTAAGGCTGCAGACCGCATTTACGCCGACGGGATTCACATTTTGGTTAACATGAACGGCTACACCAAAGGCGCGCGCAATGAGATCTTTGCCCTGCGTCCAGCTCCAGTGCAAGTTATGTGGCTGGGATATCCCGGCACTAGTGGAGCTTCTTTCATGGATTACATAATCACAGACTCTGTTACCAGTCCAATGAAGCTGGCCGGGCAGTACAGTGAAAAGTTGGCATACATGCCATACACATACTTTATTGGCGACCACAAGCAAATGTTCCCCCATCTTAAGGAACGACTTATTGTAAGCGATATGCAAGCAGGATCTGGTGCTGGAATCGCTGATAATGTTGCCGTAATTAATGCGACCGATTTGTCTCCCTTGGTCGAGAATACTGATGTCAAGGAAATTCGTGAAGTGATCAATGCACAGAAGCCAATGGAAATTTCACTCAAAGTAGCAGAGCTCCCAAATACTACACAAATTGTTTCGATGATTGCTCAAGGTCAAGTGCAGACATCACTGAATGGAGTCGTTGTACAGAATGGATTGGCCACCACACAGACAAACAACAAAGCAGCAACTGGTGAGGAAGTACCACAAAATATTGTTATAACAACCAGACGCCAGTATCTACTGCCTGACGAAGCCATTGTGTACTGCAATTTTAATCAGTTATACAAGATCGATCCATTGACATTGCAATCATGGGTTCATGTACTGAAACATGTGCCAAATTCGGTATTGTGGCTGTTGCGGTTCCCAGCTGTTGGTGAACAGAACATCAAGAAAACAGTCGAGGATCTAGGTGAGTTGATTTGCTTTCGAAAAATTCTTCTATTTTTAACTTGTTTTTATATTTTAGGAGTATCTTCTGAACGAGTTATTTTTTCAAATGTAGCTGCTAAAGAAGAACACGTTCGACGTGGCCAATTGGCTGATGTTTGTCTAGACACACCGCTTTGTAACGGACACACAACATCTATGGATGTCTTATGGACGGGAACACCAGTCGTGACACTTCCAGGAGAAACACTGGCTTCAAGGTAAGCAAATTAAAAAAAAAATTCATGTTTAGTTATGTAAATTAATATTTTTATAACAGAGTTGCAGCTTCACAATTAGCAACACTCGGCTGTCCCGAGTTGATTGCTCGCACTCGTCAAGAATACCAAGAGATCGCAATCCGTCTTGGCACTGATCGAGAATACCTAAAGACAATGCGTGCCAAAGTGTGGGAGGCGCGTGTGGAGAGTCCGTTGTTCGATTGCTCGCAATATGCGAAAGGTTTAGAGATGCTTTTCAATCGGATGTGGGATCGTTTCTCAATTGGCGAAGAGCCCGATCATATTGCCGCCATTGAAAATAAATAAATCAAAATCATCAGGCATTGCGAAATAAAAGAAACTTATTAAAGCTAAAATTGTTAATTATTCACGACTTCCCGTTCCATAATCATCATCCAGATCAGCTCACCATCATTTTCTTCCCGTTTCATCATGAATTATAGTTTGTTGATGCAGCCAGTTGAGCAGAATATCATATAAGTTGTTTATCTGTGACCCATAATTTTATGGTTATTGTTTTATTAAAAACATTGGACTAATGAAAAAATTGGTAATACTAAAAAAATGACATCCGAAAATATAATTCGAATTCAGTTAACATATTAAATAGTTTAAGGTTTGATTTATTTTTTTCTTTCTATTTATTTAAGAAAGTTGTATGTTAGTAAAAAGTTTTTATTTAACAAATTTACTAACAAAACATAAACACAACTGAATAAGTTCTTTTTTTCAATTAATTGATTATTCTATACATCTATTGTATTTTATTGTTTCAAATTAAATAATGCATCATATCTTTTTTCAAACAAAACATTCGATTAATGAATTTTTTTAGGACCATAAATAATAGTTGATTTTTGTATATATAAATGAGTTTTATATTCACTTACATTTTAGATTTTTGTTTTAACAGAAAAACGCATAACTTAAGATTTTTTCTTGAAAACAATTTATCAATAAATTATTAGAATTAATTTTTTTTCCTTAATCGAAGGTACTAACATGTTTTTATTTGGATTATTTTTTTTTTATTTTAAACTGTCCTCTTTGGGAATTTTCCGTGCAGAGTAAAAAAAACATATTGTAAACGGATGTAAGTGACAGTTATTATATTTATTAGACATATTATTACATATACAAACTTATTATATTGTAAATGTTAATTTGATGAATTGAAAACAAACAAAATATACAAATACAAACAATAAATGTGTGTATTCATTGGTTTATATGGAATGAAGCAGAAGCATGATAAACCCAAGATCATTAAGTCACCAAGAGAAAAATTGAAATAAAAAATTTAAGAATAATTTTGCCAACATCACTTGTACTAGGACGTGTTGAATTAATTTTGTTATTCTTCTTTTGGCTTACAGTCCGGGGTGAATGTGTGCATCCACCAACATGCGTTCAGCTTGAAACCGTCTTCAGCCAAGTTATTTGAGATATTTTTTTGCTGAGTACGCCACCATAATTGTAGCTCTCTTTTCCTGCGAAAAAATCCTACGATCTGAAGATTAGATTGCCAATTTTTGTACAGCCATAAAATACTAAAGCAAATGTTTGATCCATTTTTGTCACCACGCATTACCACACATAACTGCTGGACCAAAAATCATGTGAATGATTTCCACGACGAGCTTCCTCATCCGATCTTAACAATATCCACGTATATGCACGATAGAGAAGGACTGGGATGATCATGGTCTTATACAGTGGTAATTGACTTTTTCGAGATAAGGTTCTTTTAATTAAAAGCCTTCTAATCACAAAAAGACAGTTCTCAGCAAGAGTTATTTTTCGTTTGAGTTCAAAGCTTGGATCGGGAACATAATTATATCCCGAAACAATATCCTGTGTAACAAAATCCCGGAAGTTGTGAAAGCTTAATTGGAAAAAAAAATAAAATCACGAATCCCGCAGCACGAAATCCTACAGAAATTCACTACTTTTTTTAGAGCTGCGGGATTTTTCAATACTTTATTAAAAAGTACTGTGACGAGAATTCAAATACTAATTTTGAATGTCTTCATGTTGTAACTGATTTATGTTCGTTCTTGTTGATTCTCATTTTTTTATGCATACCAAAAATGCATGTCCAGACGACTGGACATACCCTAAGCGGAACAAAGAAGTTGCGTGAGCGCGACTGACTAGAGAAATGTATTTAAAATCCCTTGAACTCGCGAAGCGGGCCACCTAGGTACTGTTTAATAAAAAAAACTACTATATTCAGAAAAGTAGTAAATATGCGGGATTTCGTTACAAGGGATATTGTTGGCAGGATATTGTTATACAGGATTTTATGCTGCAGGATTTTGTTTTGTAGGATTTCGTTTCGCGGGATTTTGTTACCCAGGATTTTGTGACGCGGGATATCGTATCGGAGGATACGCGAGAGTTAATTTGAAGAACTTTATAGTGTACTTACCAAATAGTATTAAAATGTTTGGCTCCCCTGTGTACATAACCATCAGCTATATACATATATGTATTTCGAAAACAAGTAACGTTATAGCGTCGATTTCAACCGTCATTTTCTAAACCTGCATAAGCATATTAAGCTTTTCTTCATACTTATTCTCGGATAATGGTTGAATTGTACAAAAATCAGAACAAAATATTTTTGGTCTTTTAACATTGACAAAGGAAAGTAGACCGCTGCTTATAATAAATACCACATTATAATGTCTCGTATTACAATATTCTGATTAGCTATCCAACGTATGTATACAAAACTGCCATTTTTCAATCGGAACATTAATTTTGTATCTAAATTCAATAAAGTATTTAATAACGAATCAAAATCACTAATTAACAAAAAAAAAAAAACGAGTGCTTTAAATATTTTTGTTTTATTTATTAATAAATAAAAATTAAATATGTATAATAGAGTTTATAAATATTTATTAAAGATATCATAAGATTGTGTATTTATAATGCAATATTTTTTAAATTGACAAATCACTTTATTATAGAATTATTTTTTAGTTATAAAAAACAAAGCAAATATGAATACATACATACATGTATTTTATAATAAAATACAAGATAACGAAATGAACAAAACATCGAAATTTGAATGTACATGCATATAATACAATAATCAAAAATTGGTAAAAGGAAAGGAAACAAAAAATTTATTTCAGATTACCATGAACAAAATTATTCACTTTCGATCATATATTCGTTCCAATTTCAAAACAGTGAATATAATTTGTAAGAACCAGTTTACTCTGTATTTAATTCCAAAAGTGAAATCGTTCAAAACTAAAATTTTATTTTGTTTTGTTTTTGTCATATAAAAATAAAATATAGGCAAAAGTTTTCGAATAGTTTCCATCGATTTTACTGTTACATATTTTTATTAAGAGACTTTTATAAAGTACCAACAAAATGTGTTTAAACAAAACTATAGCTACAAGAATGAGTCGGGAATAGAAGATTTGAACCTTTTAGGAACATAAACCTGAGACCATTTCGAAAGTCTCATTTCTCATATCAGAATACATGTGGTGTGACCAGATAAAGCATTTCATATCAATATCGATTGCAATTAGTCAATTTATCATTAATTGAAAATATTAATCTCTTCGCACAACACATAAAAGAGAAACAACGAGAAGCAGAAGGAAAATTAAAAGGCCACACAGCTAGTGGTTGAATCAATATACATACGTCGGCAGAAGAAAATTTCAAAATTTCGTAATAAACATATGTATGTTTGTGTAGCTTATAGTTATTTAAAATAGTTTATCGGACAATATATTTAAATATTTTTTTCGGGTGACAGTATACGTCATAAAAAATGCGGGAAGGCGTAATCTTGTGTTTCTTCATTCATTGTAGTTATAAAGCGAATGGAAGCATGCCGAGAAGAAGACATATCTTTTAAAGTACATAGTTTGGTGTTGAGAACGAAAAAACACTTCTGCACTGTTAACAACGAATACAGACAGACAATCGCTGTGAAATCGAATAATTCATTTAACTTGGATAATGGCCTAAATTTTAATCGAAAGCAGAACAAGATGGTAAAATTTCGCTCATAACAAATTTTGTCGGTCATTTCTGTTTGATGTTCTCATCCCATTTTTCAACAATGTGATATTATATCGTGCGGTTTCCTAGACATTAGAAGAGAACCTGGAATTCAAGACCGATTTGCTTATCAATTACAAAGTTGTCTATAAGGTCATAGATAGAAACATAGAAACTGTTCAGCAAAATCCTTTGATTTTATGTACTTTGCATAATAATTGAAAGCTAACGTTCAGAGATGTATGATTATGCTTGAGCCTCAGAAGATAAACGCATTTTATGAAAATGCAAGTTGTATAAGAGCTTTTCCTGTTATTGAAATGAAGAGAAGGTCTGGCAATAAGGAAAATAAGACTATAGTTAAGAAACTTAAGGGCCAGCTATAGCTAAACTGTTGAAAACCAACTTTTAATTTGGTATTTAAAGAAATAACTTAATTTGAGCTTAATTCGCGTAATATATACAAGTCTATATGCAGATGTGAAATATCGAGTTCTAGTTAAAATAAAATTCCAACATAGGTATTTCAGCAATTGGGTTGAAAGCTTGCAGAGTTGAGTTGAGATCGAAAACAGTTGAAGACGAATTTTCAAGAAGAAATATTTCTATTGCTTCCACGAGTTACGCTCTTATTTTTCATCAACAAATATTCTTCCATTAACATGCATACGAACAAAAGCAGGAAGAACCGTGCATTCACTATTTCAACCCAGGTATTTCAGCAAAATTTCGACTCAACACCACTGCTCGAGTCAACTTCCATTTCGTACCAACTCGTACCCGTTTACAAAAGGTTGAACATAAAGTTCAAGCTCGCTTGAAAGGTGCATATACAATAGGTAAACAGTTGACTTTAGTCCCATAAAATGGAACAAGATTTATTCACTGATGGTGTTCGATTGTCCCATCAGTTCTCAGCTGTATCTTTTTCCTTTAGCGATGATTTCCATGTCCAACTCTAACTTCAAAATGGTTTTTGTATGAAGAATTCTATTTCAATTACGGAAATTTTCAATTATTGCTATAATCAGAAAAAAATTTAATAGTTTGACTGATTGTGTTTCAATGCTATCGAAATGCATAGTTATAAGTATAACTGGTCCCTAAAAGTATGAAAACATTACATAATTAGAAGGTTGTTGCAAATAAGTTTTTATAATACAAATTGCATGTTTATCTGATGAGGTAATAGAAACCCAGAAAAATTAAAGAAATCATATAAATTTTTTTCTATTTGAGTTGTTTAGTTTTAAAGAAATGTGTAGGTATATTAATAAGTATGCATAGTAAAAGCTGTATTCCTTTTTTAGTTTCAATATTATAACAAGAACCGTTATTTTATTATATATAATATGTTATAATTTTAAAGCTCAAGATATTAAAAGGAAACTAGTAAATCTATTAGTAAAAAAAAAACAATATAACATTTTAGAAAAAGCTATTACAGGATTATTTTAGTTTTTTTTGGCATTCAAATCACAAGATTTCAAAAAAGAATATTTCCTTTCAATACATTAATTGATATTTTTTTCTTATTTTTAAATTTATAAGACTAACATTTTAAAAACATAAACAAAAATAACAATGGTAGTTTTTATTGTTTTATAAAACGTTTGTATGCAGCACTTGATTATTTAATTTTTTAAATAAAAAAAAATGTGCCTACATGAATATAAACTGTAAATTTTAATTATTGCGTTTTTTTTTGTATGTTTTATAAACCGTATTTATATAATAAATATTTATGTAAGATACAAAATTTGTTTTAACTATTTCTTTTATTATCAAATTCTATTATTTGTTTATGTTTTGTTTAATAATGTTCGTTACGCGTTGTTTTAAAGATAAAATTGTGTCAGCAAGAGAAATGCTTTCTAATAGATAAGAATTAGAAAAAAAGGAGAAATGCTATTAAGTTGTTGAAAAAAGGATAAAAATCCATTGATACGAGCTTGTTTAAATTTTGTTTACATGGCTTTGTTATCGTATAATAATTATGGCTATGGTTGAACCACTTTGACTTTGCGCTCGATTTCGGCACGACACATGGGACAAATTTCAACTTTGAGCTGACAATTAAGGCAACAACACATATGGCCACATGGAAGGAATATAACACGCACCTGGAAACAAAGATGTCAACAAGGAACATAACAACAAAAAATTGTAAGAAAAACTCACATATTCCTCCATGCAAATTACACATTCCGATGCATTTGCCATTGCATCAGATTCCGTAGAGTATTCACGAACCTTCGGTTTCGAAGTCGATGGTAAATTATCTCTTTCCAGTGCTTCTTCCCCATTCTCAAATGGCGGTGCAGAAGCTTCTCGATCCCCACTACATCCGGCTACATAACTCTCTCGGATATATTCCTCAATCGAATGCAATATCAGTCTACGTTCTCGACCTTCCTGAATACCAGCTTCTTTTAGATCATCGTCAGAAATTTTCTCTAAGAACAAATCGTAACTTAGCAGTAGTTTCTGCAGGAATGGCAAACAATGTATAACTCCATTAACAAGGAAATTATATCCAAGCAAAGGATCAATATTCGCCGCCTTTGATGTGAACTCAACCGGACGTGAATCTAATAATCTTTGATATTGCAACAACCAATAGTCTTGCTGTTCATTAGATTTTTGTGCTTCCATAGACTTGAGAGTATCGCATAGTTTCGCACGCCGACTTTCTTGTTGCTCCAAGAGATCAGTAAGAATATAAGTTAAACGCATTCTCTTATCAGCTAATTCATTGATTTGTTCTGAGTTAAAGTATTTCTTACGTTCGATTTCAAATTGCGTCATACTGGCCAACTGAACCTCAACTATGCGCAGCTGTTCAACAAGACCCCACGACCGTGCATCATTTTGTGCCATAAGTCCGATAACAGCTTGTTTTTGAAGTTCTTCATCTTCATAGATTCTACTCACTACATCGTTGCGATTCTTTTCATAACTACGATAAAATGCATTCAATTGAGCAGAGGTAGCGTTCTCTTGCTCTAAAATATTCAGAGATGTTACATCACGTTCATGTTGGTAGGATAGAATTTTGGTCTGTTCTTCGCGTAGGGTCTCTAACATGGTTGAGAGGATTTCTTGTTTGCGAAGTTCGGAATGTTCAAGATGAAGCTGAAAGAAATAATATTAAATTTAGTTAAGTTTTTTACTCAACATGGAAACAAAATACGTTTTCAAGTAGTCGTTGCTCTTCGAGAAGCTCTTTTTCCAGTAATTGACTATCAGCTTTGTTCTTTGAAGCTAGGAAATGATCTATAACTAAATTTGCATTTTCTTCAGCTGAAATTGAAAACGGAAAACATAGTTCTATTAATTTGATAATATGTATATTTCATCAGTCTAACCATTTAATATGTCTTTTATTAGTAGATTGCGTTCGTTGTCTTTTTGTTGGTGTAATTTATTAACTAAATTTTCGGTTTCATTTTGTTGTAGTAGAACCGCTTTCAAAATCTAAAAGTATTAAAAATATTCAAATTCTAAGCAATTGATTCAGTTTATAATCACCTCTTGTTTCTGTTGCTGTTGGCGTCGTTGAATTTGTTCCAAAAGTGCCTGTAACAGAAAGTAGTTTTAGTGCCTTAAATTGTATTGGTAATGAATGAAATCTTACATTTTCATTTCCGTAACTACTTTCATCGATATGCTGATATTTGAGTTGATTATTTCGATGTGTTGCATTATGATTATTTTCTTTCAGTTGTGATATTAAGGCCTATGAAATAAAAACAAAAAAAACATGCAATATTAACAAATTTAGAATAAAATATTACTTACATCTTCTGGTTGTTTTTGTCGGTTTTGCAAACCATCTGGGACTTCGGTTGAACTCTCACCGGTGGCTAAGAATTGCATAATGTTTGCTGTACCACCGACAATAATTTTAAGCGAAGGCCATTCGATAGTCTCCTGGTCCAGTATCAAATCACAAAGTGTATCACAAGTTGCCAGTGTAGTTGGCAGCTGACGTAAGCTAGAGTTCCCGCTTATGTTCAAAATCTGCAGATTAGGCATGCAGCTTAGCTCACTAATTGATTGTAAATTATTGTTCGATACATCGAGATGCTCAAGGTATAATAGACGATTAATAGACTGCGGTAGTTTTACGAGCTGATTGTTTGATATTAAAAGTTCCTGCAAAAATGTAATAAATCAAGTTAATAAGATTTAATATAATTCAAATCGAAAAAGATCAGACATAAACAATAAACATATTTGTAAGACATACTTGTTTTAAAAATAAGCTAGATTTTTAGGCACATAATTGTAGTGTTCCTTTACTCTACAAAACTGGCGAATCGAATTGTGGAAACAATAAGGTGTTTTGTATGTTTTTGATAGTTTACGGTTTTCACGTATTCAATTTATTATTATTTATGTATTTTATCCACATCTTAAAAAAATACATAGTAATACAGTACATTTTCTTTGCTATATAGATATTAGTTTATGAAACAAAAATCAAAATCTTTGAAGCAGTTTTCGTAAAAGTCGATTTTTTTTAAATAATTTTTTGAAAATATTTTTCTGAACAAAAGTGATTATGCACATATTTTTAAATTAATTTATTATACCTTAAAAATAAATTTTATAAAAAACGTGAAATTTTGAATTTAAAAAGAAAGACAGTTTATTTTTAAATTATTATTTAATATAAAAAAAAAAGTTTTTGGTAAAAATTGTTATGTTTTTCCTGAAAGTTCGGTTCTCACTATCTGATATTCAACATTCAACACCTTATCACACATGTGAAATTTTGTTGAAATCGTTAGCGGGAGAAATAAGTTTTTCGATAACGGTTATATGGTAGGTACCGTTATTTTAAGACCTTCAGTGACCTACAAACAAAAAAGCTCCGGGCGTATTTCTATAACAACCCTACCTTCCAAATTTGAAGTAAATCGACCCATCCGTTTAGGCTGTACAGGTGACAAGATAGACAGACAGAATTGCAGGATCTAATTTCTAATTTCTATCATCGTAATATCATGTTTGATTGTTATTTAATTTTTTTTTACACGAATCCAAAACCTGCCTTATAGTATGAACATATTATAGTCCAATAATAATACCAAAAGAGCCGGAAATCCATCTAACATTTTTAACTTTTTGTTTACGGTCCTCTAATTTTCTCCATCAGTGTACTAAATTAAAACTGATTGTCTTTCAGTTAAAAATAACTAATAACATATCTTTTAAAAGATAACTGATTTCATATTTGATTCGTTATCTTTAAGTTGGAATATTTTGATTGCTGATCTGAAGAATAGTTTAGTTCATTTTTCTTTTTAGTTCATTTTTCTTCTTTTTATGTCAAATTTAAACAAGCTGGTAACGTTTAAGATATACCTATACAAACTTGAAGAAAATCTGACTCACAGCATAGTTCTCCGTATAGAAAGATGATACCTACCTATGTAGTATGTACATTGAAAAGATTTATATATGTACATATATAAGTACCCATTAATGGTAAAAAATTAAAATCAATTAACGTGGGAATAGGTACTTACATAATACAAAAAAAAATTATTGGGAGTAATAAACCAATTAACACCACTTCAACCAATAATGTCTGTGTCAACATTCACAGGTTAATAAAATTTACTCACCCTGAGGTTTTCTAATTTGTAAATTTCATCTGGCAGTTGTTTTATTCGATTAAATTTCAAATTGAATATACGCAGCAGCTGCAGATCGCTGAGCAGACCAATGCTGTTGTTATTGCAATTTGTTATTGTTATTAATTGATTGTTGCTTAAATTCAAGATTTCCTTGCGCAGAACTCGACAATAGATGAAAACACCTGCGGGAATTTCCTTTAGATTGCAATCGGACAAATCAAAATCCGCTTCGGGGGTTTCTTTTGCCTGCACGCGAAATGAAAAAGAGTTTTTGTTATTCATACTTTTTGCACACTCAAATGGTTTTAACTCTTAATTATTTTTGTATTTAAAAATGTAATAATGGCATTGAGTTTGACCTATGACCTATTATAAATTTAACTTACCAAGCACATTTTACGCTCCAGGCGAGATTTGTATTCACTTTTTGACTGCAACTGCATTTTAGGGTCTGGCGTGGCGGTCTCAGGAATATTCGATGTGAATTTTTGTTCATCTTTTGTTAAACGGCAACCCATACATTTAAGTTTATGAATGAAATTGATTTTTTTCTGCTCGAGGGTAAAGAACTGCAAGATGAATGCACTTGGAACAAAATAAATTAGTAACTAGGACAAAAAAAAAAAACTATGTCGCAGTAGTGCTTAAGATGTCATTAAAAAGATTTGAATTAAATTTCTGTGATGTAAAAATGCCTTTTGATACACCGCCGGATTAACAATGAAAATTTGATTAAGAATTTTGTTTGTTCATGTGTTTAATTGTATTTATTTTTTTAATTATTTAACTTTTTCTGGGGGCTTATCGCACTAGAAACAAATAAAAGTAAATTTAGGACCAGGCAAATGTATGGAAATTTGTCTTTAGAATTTATTTGCAAGTGTCATTTGTACAAAAAACAGATATGGCTAGAGGAAGCTGGAAGTTAAGAGTTGTTTGGAAGCACATTTCATTCTTCAATCAGATAAATATGAAAAAACCTCAAATAATTTCTTTTTACACGCTGACCGGCATGATCGAACCAAATCTTTGTCGAGCCAATAAATTTGAACAACAACATGGAATGATTTTAAATAATTTGAGTGATAATAAGAGTAATAATTATGAAACATGGACTGCCATATTTTACTTGGATTTTGAACTCGGCTTGGCGTGGAGCTATTTGGCACCATGGCTCTATCATGTATGACCAGCTTTATGATTATAGAGTCTAGTCTACATCAGGGTTTTTGGTTTCTAGTTCTAAACAGAACTTGAGCATCGAATATGGTTGAACCAGAGCTAAAACTCAGTTAAGTAGACAAGTTTGGAAGATCTGTCAAAGGTCACATCGATTGTGTTGTTTTAGGAAAATTTCTTAAATCTTGATGGAATTTTAGCCAAAATAGTGTTTTTAAAAATCCCATTTAACCCAAATCGCATATCGAATTTCTAAATTGTTCACCACCTCGAACCAAACATCAGAATTTAGTCGTGGTAGCACATTAACTCAATTCACACACGGCCTAGAAGCCAATGTAAATAATAGCTGTGTTTGGGTGCTTTCGTGGCATGTTGTCTAAAAGTTTCGTAAGTTAACAAACGCGATGTTTCAATTTGTTTCACTTTGTATCGAAACATAAACATTACAATTTTTTTTTAAATTAAAGTAATCTAATACTTTAAATAGTAAAAAACAAAGGAGAACACTGAAAAGCACATACCTGATGCTGGCAGAAATGTCAAATACTGTTGTGTGTGTAAAAATAGGTGTGTGAAATGTGCAATCATTTCTACACTTGCTTTTAATCGAGTGTAGCCAAAACGACACTGAGTGGAGCAAATGTCACTCAGTGCAGCTACAACTGTCAAATTTAAGCAAAATTAACAGGGCGAGTGCTACACTGACACTGAGAGCTACACTGGCCGAGCATAAAAAAATCGACTACATACAGGAGCTGTCAGATTTGAATTATTATGTTTGGGCCTTTAAGCTGAACAGCTGGGCCCGCTGCTGAAGTGCTGAATGATGTGATGTCACTTTGATTTTTTTGTAAAAAAATAATCATATGAATGAAATAAAATAAACAAAATCCAATACTTTTCAAAATACATTTAATCAAACCCTAAAATCAATTTGTTCGCTTTAAAATATTGTTTTGTTTATAACATTTTCCAAAGCAGTTCATTGGCGAAATCAACAAGAAAAAATAGTGTCTACCTTTACCTTCCTGCTCATTTACAAAAAAAGAACAAAGCGAATGTTTTAAGTCAGCCAGACAAGTACGTCAAGTTTCCATAAAAAGACAGAACAATCCAAGTGGAACCAATTCGATTTTGTTAATTGATTAGTTGCAGTGAAAAGAATCCAATCACATGGCCAAGGTAATATCGCAAGAAACCTTTGACGACGTGGTGAAGGAGAATATTGTCGATTTTTCAATGAGTCCGGACGAAGCCAAAGAAGAGACTATTAAGCAGTTCGAAGCTCAAGTAAATGCTTAGTTATGGCATATTAATTTATCTTTTATCAATAACTTATTTTAATATCTCTAGGGAATTAATTTAGCCAATATAATTAAGGATTTGTCCATCAATAAAGAAACAGGTGTTCCAATTTTAAATGAGGTAATCGATCATTTGAAGACTCACATTGGTGAAAAGTCCACAGACACTAAGAAACTTCTTGACTATTTGACTGTCCTCGACGATGAATGTAAAAAGGTAGGTGTCATTATTTTATTTGTACATTGTCGAGTGGGAAGTAAAAAAGTATCAATTTTTTGCATTGTAGTCAATACCACATCGGGTTTTAGCTGGAAAAAATGGTGCCCACGATATTATTATTACACTGCTCGAACAAGAACTTTCATCATCCAGTCCGAATGAAGAAATTCTCGAAAAATGTGTAAATGCCGCAATATCACTAACCAACAAGCAACCAGATCTCTTTGATGCAGAAGCTCTTGCCATGGTAATGAAGCTCCTTAGCACCAATCCAAAAGATGAATTGCTAAGGTTAACACTTCAATGGCTAGGAAAAGCATGCTTAATGCACGAAAATAACAGACAAAACATTATGAATGCAGACATCCTTAAACCGTTGAAACCTTTAGTGCATGTAAAGAATCCTAATGTAATGAAAGATGTGTGTGCTGTTCTGCGATATTTGGTATTAGACGATGATATTCGAGTTGAATTTGGAAAAGCTCATGAACATGCACGCTTAATAGCTGCACAAGTAGTTGTCGACCTTTGCAAGCGATTATCAGGTACATTATATACATTTTAGATCTTGTTATCTGGTTAGCTTTATTTTAAAAATGTGTTCTTATTGTAGAATTTGATGATATTACCGTACTTGCTGACATGATTTTGACCATTGGAACATTAGCTGTCCGTAATGAATTCTGCGTCGTCATTGAAGAAGCTGGTGGCCTAAAATCGGTTCTTGATATAATGGTAAGACTATAGATTTGTAATTACCAGGCTGGCATTTTATACATCGATGTTTAAGAACTTACGAAACATTTGTATTTGTGATTTACATACGTAATAATATTGTTAATTGAAAATAAGTACTTACAACATTTTCGAACTTATTTAAGACATTTTTTGTTTAAACTCTTACTAGCAATAATTGAATTGTGTTTTGTTTAGAGTAAAAACACAGATGCCTTAAAACTTAATCGTGAAGGTTTAAAACTACTACGTGCCTTGGCTGGTAATGACACAACTAAAGCTCACATCATTCAACAAGGTGCCGCACCTATTATAAAAGATCTTCTTCAATGTAACATGGTAAGTTATATCAATCTCCTAGGTTTTCAATCTCAATAGTTTTCGTTCACGTTCTAGAATAATGAAGCAATTGCTACAGCCGCTTTGGCTTGTATTTCCACATTAACATTACGAGTAAAAGATAATAGTACTGCATTTTTTGAAACTGGTATCGCTGAGCCAATAGTCGAAACCCTAAGGTTGCACCCAAAAAATAAAATGATCCAGGTAAGTTATTTGTTGGGTATCTTCAGTTACTATATTATTTTGTAACAATTCCATGTGATCTTTAGAGAAATGGCGCATGGGCTATACGGAACATGGTTTCCAGATCCCGTGATCAATGTGATAGCTTCCTTTTATGCGGGGCTGAGGATCTTCTTAATGCTGCTATGGTTGAACATCCTTCAATTATTCAAGACATTAAAGCGGCTCTTCGAGATTTGAACTGTAAAGTTGACTTAAAAGAAGAATTTACCGGTAAAGCAGAAAAAATCATTTCAAAAGATTAACATTTTTTTATTATTATTTTTGTTTTTACCATTTTAAATTTAATTAACAAAAAAACATATTAACTTAAAAATTGCTTCGATAACAAACAAAAAAATCATTCTTAGCACACGCCAGAGAGTAAATGAAAAACAATTCAAACGCTCATTTTCATTGTTAACTTTACAACTTAAGTAAAAAGTATATACTATTGTAATATTTTTATATGCTATCAAATAATAAATTAAAAATTTGCAACACGATATAAATATAAACTTATTCTGCTATTCAAGGAATGATAGTTTAAAAATTGAGTAAATTGTGGTTGTCGTCATTTAAAAAAACAGAGGTTTGACTAAGAATAAGATATACTAACAGAATTTGCATCTGTGACTACTCAAATGATACAATCCACATGAATAGCACAAGAAGTTTATCACTTATTAGATAGACTTCATTTCACAAAATGTAATATCATTAAATTACAACAAAACAAACAACATAAAGATATTCAATGTTTAGCTCTTATTAAGAAATTTATCAATGCCTTCAGATCCTGCTGATGGAAATTTTCGTAGTTTTCCCGCTTTCAAGCGATTACTTAAACTTTGAGCTACTACTTTTTTGTTTATGGTCCTTTGCTGGTCTTCTTCTTCAATACGCTTTTGAGTGCCACCAAAACCATTGTATGTTAGACCAGGTTTTAATGAGGAAGTTATGCCTCCTGGAGGAACCATTAGGCGTGCTTTTTTGAATATAGTGTACTAGTAAAATAAAAAAAAAATGCAATATAGGTAATTATAAAGATTCTAATTTTATCATTCATTTAATTTTATTCTTCTATATATAGGTAAATATCCAGGTTCTTATTTCCCTTATAGTTTTTTTGTCTTTATTTTGATTCGTTTATTTCGTAAAGTTTATAATTTTTTAATTAGCTTGTTTTCATTTTCCGATTATATTCCATTTCTTTTTCGTTGTAACTTATTTGGCATTATTCCTGTTAGATTATTATTTGTGTGAACGTCGAAAAGCGAAAAGCATTGGAGTATAGGTAATTTAAAACTTTGTTTTCGAAATTCTTTTAATTGCTCCATTAAAATCTAAATGAAACTAGCAACAGTTGTTGCTATTGTTTAATACCTTCATTATTATTTTTTAATCTCATAGCGTTTTCAGTTGGTAGTTCGAAGTTGTTCGGAACTACTCCGGACGATTCTGTTTACGTTCATTTGGCACTTAATGACAGTTCGAGTTCTGAAAAGAAGAGAAACTCAATTCCGGACTTGAAGTCAGAATCAAAAACAGAATTACGCATACTTGCAAAGATTTAAATATTCAAATGGAGAAATGTCGTTATTTTGTTATTTGTTTTGGAAGAGTGGTAAATAAATTATTTTAAATAAAGCCAATATAGAACATCAATGGCTACCTCGCATATTTTAAGTTGCATAAATAACTTGTTATGACCCCTCATCACCGAAATTTTCCTCAAATGAAAAAAAAAAATGCATTTGAAGTTTCACACATACAATGATATGCAAATGAAAGAATTACATAAGTATCTTTGGGCGTTCATTTGGTGTTCGGAATCGGACAGTTCTGCTTATCGATTCCGGATGACCAAATGTTACTTCGTCAACTGTAACTTTGCGTAAATCAAAATCGATTTCTTTGAATTTCTATTGCATCAGTTTAAATTAAAAATATGTTAATCAAAATGTTTCAAAAGGGAAGCAAATTTTAAACAAAAACTTAATTAAACATAACATAACTACGATTGAGATATAGTGAGTCAGAAAAAAAATTCATTCTAGGTGCAAAGCACTCATAACGGCTTTCTTGTAAAGAGATTTCAACAAAAAAAAAAAATTAAATATTTTAAATATTTTTTTTTAAATGGACTTTACAATAAAAAAATATTGGACAATATTTATTAAAATTTATCTTGCTTGACATTCTTGAATCAATATCACTTGCATCAACAATTTTTACTTGTGTAAATTAACAGCTAAGGCAGCAAGTTTGAGCGATCAAATGCAAATGGAAAGGTTATGAATCAATTTTTTTTTATAGTCAGTCAAATGTGATTTGCCATTTTAAAACAAATGAAGTTGACTATACCTTGATAATTTTATAATATACGAATCAGAAAATAATTTAGTCAAAAGTTATTGGCCGTCAATGAACCTTTGTCTGTATATACACGATCAGTAATTACAAAAATTACTCGCAACGAATTCGCGTATCCAATTGGGTTAGGTTATACGTAGGGCTTGTCTTCTTGACACACTAAGATCAATCTGGATCCGTTAAATACCCTGGGGTTTAAAACTCAAATACTATTTGCCTATGATGAAAAAACTTATGGATAATTAATTAGGCATTTGCAAGTTTTCTGAAATATTTGAAAGTTATTCTATTTCTTGAAAGAAGTATCTTTCTAGTTCTTGCTCACCAGCGACAAGGTAGTGTAGTGTCTTTTTGCGCCTCTTTATCGCCAAAATATCGGCATATTTTATTACATTTGTATTTTATGGTGTTCTCAAGCACATTATGTCGTGCAGTAACGTTAATAAAAGAATGTAGAGATTTCTTGTTAAATTGATTATTCTTTTATGTCCTTTGTTGAAATCTGCCCATATTTTACGAGTTGTTTTAATTCATTAGGTAAGATTTCAACCTTTAGGTTTTTTTTTCTAAGTTTAAGAAATTACCCTATTTTTTGTTAGTTCGTCAACACTTCCTGTGTCCAGGAGCCCAACAGAGTCTAATGTTGTGCTGCGTCCCAAGAGCTTTGAGATTTTTGCTGCAGGAGAAATTTCTTTTATTGCCGCTTGGCGATCAATTTGCAATATGCGCAACAATCGATTGCAGGATATAATAATATGAATCATAAACATGCATTTATCAAGAATAAAGTGGAGGCAGCCTGCCGACTTTTTTTTTTTTTTATTTTAGCAGGGTAGTTGAATTTATGAGCAATGAGTCATCCATCGGATCATTCATCAAAAGCTACTTCCAAACTTTGGATTGCGCAACTATGTATAACTTTGCTTAAAGTAAATTGTTGGGTTTGATGGAACTTGCAAAAATTGAACAGAGAAGAATTGCTTTTGTCAATAATTGCTTCTAAGGGTGAATGAAGTCGATTGAGCAATGAAGTATTAATACCTCGCAATCATAAACAGAGCACCGATGTTGCGGGAAAGGTACTGACGAAAATTTATGAGCGTTACTCACTAATGTAGGGGGCGTTAAAATCTCTTAAGTTACCCAGGTATTAAAAAAAATAGACTACCATGGCCGAATATAATTATGCTTTATGAATAGCCAATCAAACGTTCTGCTAAGAATTAATTAAGAATTTGATATTTTAGTCAGATTAAACATTGATTTGGTTTGTTTTTTTTAAGCTCGAATTAGAAGGCGGAATAAAAAAATTATCATTGTTGCATAAGAGAGTTTCAAAGCAAGATCAAAAAAGCAATTTGGAATACAAACAAAGATAAACTTACCTTATCCGACAGATCACTGTTATAGTTAGATGTTGTAGTTTGATCTTTGTTTTCCCCTAATCTAAGCATACTAAATGGGATTCCACTCGATTTGATATTAAAATAAGGAGAGTCGGCATTTTCAATATTCTTTTTCTCCGGCTGCAAAATAATTTTTTTTTAACTAAAAAAACACAAAAAACAAATTTTCTTACAGTTGGTGAAAGACTGAGCAGTTTTGTTTCTTTTTGAATATGCGCTATTCGGTTTGGTTTCACTTTAGCAGAAGTTGTTGGAAAGTCACTTTTATTGAGGTCTATTATTTCTTTTTTAGATTCAAGTTCTGTTATCTGTAAATATTATAAAACAAAACATTTTTATAGGAATTCAAAAGCGAAATACTGTCAATTCTTATATTAATTATTATACCAAGAACTTTGGTTAGGGAGAAACTCCAAACTCTGTCCAGCTTGGTTTTGAATTCTATAATTTTGTTACTCTTGCGAATTTCTATATAAGAAAATTTAAATAAAACAAACACAACATACCTTTTCATTCAAGCTATAGTTTTCACTTTCCAACTGTGACAAGCGATCTTCTCGTTTTCTTTAAAAAAAAAAAGAAAAGAGAAATTAAATGCAAACCTTTTGGTAAATAATCTTTTTCAAACTTACTTTCTCAAGTCGATTTCTTTGCGTAAATCATTTTGTACCACTTTAAGGACATTTCGTAAATCTGTTTTTCTACTTTCGCATGTTCGAAGCTCTCTTTAAAATAATTGTTAAATGTATCAATAATTCAATAAAACTAAAAATAATTGTTTTACCTCTTTAAAGCTGAAACCCATACAGCCAATGTTGTTGGACTACTTTCTTCTTTGAGTAACTTCTCAGCGTCTTGTGTAGTTGATGTTAATATGGATGAAACATTTTCCATCATTTTGATTTTATCTTTTAAGCTTTTGACTTCTTTTCTTAGAGATTCAGCTTCACTGGCTTGTTGTTTTACTAGTTTAAGCTTTAAAAACAAAAGTAGATTAGTAGTAGATTAGTTTCACATAACCGAATATTCAGTATCAGTACTTTGAAATTTGATTTGAGAATTGTGTACATTGTTTTATGTGATTCTTTATTTATTTATGTTATTTATATTGATGCAATTGTCAAATTATTGAAATCATTTGTTTATTTGTGTGTCTAAAACTCAAGGAACAAGAGATGAACCTGAAGGTAAGCAGCTCACAGGACGTGGCTTTAAGAAAAAAATAATTTCCCGTCAGCTATAAACACAAAACAGGTTATCAGAAAAATATTGCTTAATAGGAAGAAAAAAAAGGAACAAGGAATAGGAACGTCATTGAAGAATGAGAAAACAAGGGAAATTCTAACACTAACTTATTGAGTTTTTGAACAAATCCGGCAGGAAACAATAATAAAGACAATGGAGTTGACACGAAGATACATATAAGAGTAACAAAAGCCTTGAATAACAAACATCATAATTATGCTTTAGAATTATTTACCCGCTCCGTATATGTTAAAATAATCAAGTCATTGTTTTGGATTTTCTGCTCCAGACCTGAAATTGTCTTCCTAAATACGAAAATATAATTTAATTTTAATAAACAAAATATCATAATTAAAAAAATCTTACATGCACTTTTTTTGTGTCGCTTTCAAATTTTTAACATGTTCCTCAGCTTTGCGAAGATCTTTTTCTGTAACTTGGATCTTAAGATTAGCATTGTCTAACTTTTCTTGAAGAGAACCAATGTCGATGTTACTAGTATCTAAATTGGCTAAATTAAAATATACTCTGTGGACATTCGATTCGGTACATTTGTTTCGACACTGGGGACAAGATTTTGATCTGCAAGTGGTAAAATTTATTAATTTTCATTGAAAAACTTCTTTTTTAGAATTATAATTTTAGACTGACCTCTCCAACCATTGACAGAGGCACTGATAGTGGAACATATGGCCACATTTGGTAACATAAACATCATCGGTTTGAGAAAATAATTCAGCACATATAACACAATTAAGGTTTAACATTTTTATAAAATTGTTTGATGAAATGGTTTGTATAAAATATTAAATTTAAATAAACAATAACAGTAAAGTGCCGCCGAAAATGCGGTTGAAATGAAATGACACAAGTGTAAAAAACAAAACAACAAAATGACAACAAATTTTATTCGGTCGATACTCGATTTGACGCGTTCAGTGAATAATTAACTGTGTTTGACAATGTTGACATTTACCTAGTTTATATGCAGAGTCGAAATGTCGAGTTTTAGTTGAAACGAAATTCCAACACAGGTATTTCAGCAAACTAGTTGAAAGCTTGAGGAGTTGAGTTAAGTGCGAAAAAGTTGAAATGACAATAGAATACTTGCGTTGCTTGGTAGGCATTAAGGCAAAAAGATTGAGTTTTCGAGAAAAAAATATTTTTATTGCTCTTACAAGTTATGCGCGTACTTTTCAACAACAAATATTCATTCGTTAATATGCATTTGATCACATGCAGAAATAATTGTGTATTCAACATTTCAACCCAGGTATTTCATTTAATTTTCGACTCAACACCACTGCTCGAGTGCGATCGAGTCGAATTCCATTTCGTTCCAACTCATTCCCGTTTACAAATGGGTGAACTTAAGTTCAAGCTCGCTTCAACCATGCATATAAACTAGGTAATTGGACGTACTCGTCCGACGTACGTCCAGTCCGCCGTGTTCAGACACAAAGTAGTGTGAACGTAAAGGATTCACGAAACCACATGAAACAAAAAAACAAAATATGTAAAAGGAATATTCCTTATAGGCCGATGCTCAATTGCGATTTCCAATCAAAAGTGACCAAATTTTGCGAAAACTTTCAAGATGTTGGTGCAAAGCGAAAAAATAAAAAAATACAAATGTGAGAAAAGCTAATGTCAAAATGCATCCATGAGAATTTTAAAAAATCTAAAAATCCAGCGCAAAATCTCGTTTCTTTCTAACAATAAAAGGGGAATGGGACAAAACATATAGACGTCAAAATGCGTCGGGTGCGTATGTCCAATGTGAACCTCATCTTTGGTTACTTTCGTAGCACCTTGTCTAAAACCTGTCAAAGTTTTGTAACACACTGGCTCCACTGGCCATGCCGATGTCCAACAACTCTAATCCACTATCCAAATCTCATTCGGTCGGTGGGCAAATTATGTCTTGTCGTTTCATTTTATTCTTGAATATCAACGAACAACGAGTAAAAAAACATGCATCTCTTTCCCCCGTTTATCTCATCAAAAGATCGGAAATACATTGAAAATGAATAAGAACGACAAACACCTGAAGAAATTACATATATACGACAATAATTCTACAAAAACCAGCTCACATATACGAAATGTCAAAATTCATGTCCAACTTTTCAACAGCGCTCATGTCCTGTCGAAAAAATGGATTTCTACGACAAGTGACCTGATTGGACATGGATTTTCCAAACTCCATTGGTTTCTTTCATGGCGTGTTCAAAATAAGAGCAGCGTTCATGTCCAGTAGAGTCAGTGTGTAATGCTGTTATAGAATTTACTTGTTTCTTATCAACTGTGTTTAAGAAAAATAAATTGAAGAATTCGATTTATTATTTGTGAACATTTCTTATTAGTTTTTCATATTAATTTTATGTTTCAGTAAATAAAGATTTGTTTTCATTTGTTCTATTTTATAAAAAAAACCAATTGATTTTTATTGCGTATTAAAACAAATGCTATATGTTTCCACTAAAAATAAAACCCTGATTTGAGAGAAGAAGATGTAGCGTTTCCACCGGCCCATAGAATAATAAATAAATAGAACATCAACTCAGGAGGCTCCACCCACTTTTGCCTACAAACTTTCAAAACTGCAGATATTTAACTATGTATCCGTGCCGTGCATTTCGAATGGGACTGTCAAATTTGGATAGACCACACATTCTTACAATTTTGCATTTTGCTGTTCACACGTATTCATGTATAAAAAAGAGCGTGTAAAGATTTTTTTCTACGGGAGGAGACGGAGGACTATATATTGATGACCTGTGTTGATGCAGAAAAATGCCGTACGTGAATTTTCTATTTGTGTTTTATGACCGGAACGAACCTATTTATTCGAAACAAAAATTTCTAAACGGACCCTAATATTAAGCAAGCCTCGAGAAAAATCGAGTCTTGAAAAACAAACTGACAGTTCCATATTTCATAAACTTTTCTTTCTTTTTCCGGTAAACTGTCAAAACGTAAGTTCGTGTTTTTGTTAATAAATTAAATTAAATCTCTAATTTCTAATATGATCATAAATATGTGTAAATTGTTTTTAACGAAATATAAAATTAAATTAAATAAATTTCAAACGTGAATAAACAGTTTCTAAATATTTTCATTCTTCCTAACAGAATTTTGATAGAACAAAAATGGCCAAGTCAAAGAATCACACAAATCACAACCAAAACCGAAAAGCTCATCGCAACGGTATCAAGAGGCCAACTCGCAACCGTCATGAGTCTACCTTGGGTGTATGTGCATTTATAAATTAAAATATTGATTGGTATTAATAAAAGCTACTTCTCTTTCAGATGGACCAGAAGTTCTTGACAAACCAGAAGTTCTCCCGCAAAGGCAACCTTTCCGGTGTGGAAGCCAAGAAGCGCTATGAAAAGCGTTTGGCTGACCGTGTTGGCAAGCCAGCACCAGTTAAACTATAAGCTGATTGTTGACGAATGAATAAAAAAAACATTTTTATTGAAAATGGCATTTTGAATTGAATTTTATTCAGTTTCAGTAGTAAATGCTAATGACTTTATGGAATGGGATAGCTTCGAGCTCATCGGCATGTTGGCGTCTAAAATCCCATAGATATTGATCTATGACTATGGAGTTGGCATTGAGTTTTGATATCTCTGGGTGATGCTTTTCCAAATCTATTAATACTGCATCCTTCACTCGCTCTACGATGTAAATTGAGGCTCCACGTATTTCTACCTCCATACGGTCCCCGTTTTCAAGAATCGTATCTTTATTTAACACTTCCATTAGTTCTTCTGTGTATTCAAGAGCTCCAAAGTGAACTAATACTTGGGGAACACGGTAGTCGGCAAACATTGTTATCTTGTCTATATCATGGAACTCTCCTAGTCCTTTTCCTCGAAAGCACGACCAAATATCGCCGACTAGGATTTGTGCCCTTTTATAAAGACCCACTTGCCTTCCTTCAAATAGAGCTGTGTCTCGGAAACAAATAAACTCTCCTACTATCAAATCTAGAAACTTCTCTGCAGATTTCTCTGCTAGCTTGATCATGTTCTCGAACTTGCCATCATAAACGGCAACCAAGATTTTTCCCACTTCTTGAAGGCAATCTACTCTATTCTTAAGTAGAGGAATACATGTTTCACCATCGTCTGACCTCAGAATATGGCCCAACATCTCTTCGTCAATCTTCGAATAGTAGTGGGGGTCGGTTATGGGTATTCCTTCGTCCATGGCACGATTAATGGCCGCACAGAGTGCGAAATAGCCTGTATAGCCATTGACTTTGTACTTTGTGTAGTTTGCTGAAACGATATACTATTCTTTTTTGAACTTTTTTTTTGTGCCGGTTCTACAACTTACTTGGGGTCCAGAAACAAAAGTTTAGGGTATCAACCACACACACCCAATCGGCAGCATGTGGATCAGTTTCCTTTGGATGTAGTTCATGTTGTGAGAAATTGCTAACATCAATTTCTTTCGATAGAATGCCTTTCATGATTGTCTCGGACAGTTTGTCAATTCCAGTTTGGTGTACTTGAATGTACTTCGCATTTTGAACGATGAATCTTCCAGACTCTCGTGGGGTAATTGGTTTAGCTGCAAGGTACTAAAACAATGTGTTAATTATAATATCGAACACAAATTCGGATAATTACATCGCTTCTCATTCTTGAGATCGGATATTTATTTGATAAGCCAGCTAAAAGAAATTCGTGACGAATTGCAGCGTATTTACTGATATTCTGCAAATATCCGCTCATATTTTTCTCATATTTTTGTATGTAGTTGGATTTTGATGTTGATCGTTTTTAGAATTTAGACCTGTTTACTTTGGCACTTGTTTTGTTAACATAGTACAGTTAAAAACAAATGCTTGAAGTGGGAGTGGTCAATAAAAATATGACAAACTGGTGGCAAGAAATGTAAGCATTTCGACAAACTGTGTGTCATGGTGGATTTACATGTCTCTGCACCTGCAGAACTGCAGAAAACTAAAAAGAGACAGATGTACATCTTAAACCCTAAAGACGTAAAGAGTACACAGATACCATCTCATTTGCACCACACAGTTGTAAGAAATATTTTTTATCATTTTGTTTTCAGAAAGTGGTTACATTACACATTATCAATGAAAATTTGATTGAAAGTATATTATTATTATAGTTCATAAATAGGTTTATTTCCTTTTACGTATTTATTTCACGAAAATATTCAAGAGTTTCAATCTTAATATGCCAAAAATTATTTAAAATGTCTTGGTATGCTACATTCAATAGGCATTAGTAAATTATGTATGAACACAGCGAGCGCGAAAAAGAAAAACAATGAGACAAAAAATCAGCCGACGGGTGAGCCTCAGACCGAATTTTCTGTGATTATTTTTTCGTTCTCTTTTCTCTTGTTCGTTATTTTTCTATCTCGCTTCATTTCTTTTCGGGTCTGAAAGATTGTACATGCATGCGCTTTGCATACAAAATGCTCTTGTGCATGTCTAATGTGTGGTCTAAGAGACTGGGAAATTTGAGTCCGGCGTGGTGAGTACTCTCGTGATTACACAGGTCCTCAATTGAGGACGCCTCACTTCAAGAAGGTGACAATTTTGAGAAGTGAGACAGCTGTACGACGCGAATGTTTTGCATTTTATAAAAGAAAATAACATCCATAAATTATTATTAATGCTTCTAATTGTTTCCTTTTCCAAGAATTTTTTTTCTTAACATCGATAGTCAAGCATAATATAATGAACAAAATGGGAAAAACTTGAATTTAGAATTGGAACAGTACTCACGCTTCCGATGTTTATAATTTGAAGCTGCCTCACGAGAGTACTCACCCCTCACCCTTCTCGCCAACGAACTCTCGTGAGTCCGGTTTTAAATTTCCCAGTCTAGACATGGTCTAAACTGTAAGCGTGCCCGTGTATTTCAAATCGGATTGTCAAACTTGGCTAGATCATACATTCTTAAAACACCCATTTAGCTGTTCACATGTATAAAGTTTAGTTTTTTTCTTTTCTATTAATAAAAACAAAATAAATACATAAAATATTGCTCAAAACATTATAAACATATCGTACCATTATTGTTTATCGGAAAAGCAGCTAATGATTAACAAATTAACAAAACAAAAAGTTCCAATACAAGGACGGAATGTGTGACCAAAAGGTATACGTTGAGACTGTCTACATTCATATACTAAATTATACAAATCAGTGGTAGACTGCTACTAGCGAAGCATTCCATTTAAAATCGCTAATAAAAACTCGAAATTCGTTCACACCGCACATTTACCCGTTTTTGTTTGACATTTATTTTATTTTGTCGAAAAATGCAATATATTTCTGCTTTTAAATAAACATTTAAATGTTGTGAATTAACCCCGCATAGTTTGAAATAAAAATAAAATTGAAAACAATTCATTACCGATTTATGCATTTTTAATAAATTATTCATAAAGTACTATTCACATGAGCACGAACAACGACCAACGAATGAACGAATATTCGTCGATTTTGACATTTCTTTCACATGAGAGTTTTTAATTCGTCGCGAATGACGTTTCACTTTGACAATTGTTTTTTTTCTGTTTATCATTATTTTGCTTTGTTTTGAAAACAAACTATTAAGAAAATGCGGTCGAAGCTATATTTGTTAAAAAAAAGGTTATTGGTGTCCTTGTTAATAAACAAAACAAGAAAAAGATTTCATGTGCATCCACTTAATGCAAAGAATGATTTTTTTAGGTTAAATCCGCGCGATTATTTTATTCGTTGCGAGTGTGGATCGAAGTGGAACGCGAATAAAGTTTGACAGTTCGTTTCAACTAGAATTTTTTTCGCGACGAATAAATTTGTTTTCTTAAATTTATTAATATGTGATATTAAAAAGTAAAAGTATGCATCATAAATCAAATAGAAACTATATTGCTATCGTTTTGTTAAGAATTTGTGTGGAAAAATGTCTTCAAACGTATATAAACTCACATTTTCTAATTCATTCGTCGTTCGTTGGTCGCGCTCATGTGAATAGTACTTAACTGTACAATAAACATATGCATATATAACGGGTGATTTTTTAAGAGGTTTAGAACTTTTTTTTTTTTTTTAAAACACAAAAAATTCGAAAAAATGAATAAAATATTTATTTGAATCGATAGTTTGAACCTTGCAATTTAATGTTTAAAGATAATTTCATGCAAATGTTGACCGCGGCTGCGTCTCAGGTAGCCCATCCGCTGAGTCCAATTTTGGCATACTCTTTCACACATATCGGCCGGTATCTCACAAATGAATGCATGGATGTTGGCTTCCAGTGCGTCAATCGAAGCGGGCTTGTCCCTATAGACATTAGCCTTGACATACCCCCACAAAAAATAGTCTAATGGTGTCAAATCGCACGATCTAGGCGGCCAATTGACCGGCCCGAAACGTGAAATTAACTGTTCACCAAACTCGCCATATCATGCAAGTCAAGAACTTCTATTTCGGGCAAAAAAAAGTTTGTTATCATCACTCGGTAGCGTTCACCATTGACAGTAACGCTGCGATTCGCATCATCTTTGAAGAAATATGGCCCAATAATGCCGCCGGCCCATAAACCGCACCAAACAGTGGCTTTTTCGGGATGCATTGGTAGCTGTTGCAATGCTTCTGGCTGATTTTCACTCCAAATGCGGCAATTTTGCTTATTTACGTACCCATTCAACCAAAAATGAGCCTTATCGCTGAACACAATTTTTCGATAAAAAAGCATTTCGAACATTTCGAACCGAGCACGAATTTTGATAGTAAAATTCAATAATTTGCAAGCGTTGTTCATTTGTAAGACGATCCATGGTTAAATTGCAAACCAAACTGAAGCTGTTTGACAGTGACACAAGGTACTAAACACACGTCAGCTGTCAAAACCAGTGTTGCCAAAACCAAACCAACTAAAAAATCACCCATTACATATACATATACATATACATATACATCATATACATACATACATACATATATAACATATAAGTCCTATTATAGTTTGTCGATTCATAATTGATAATTGTCTTAAAATGAAATTTGCTATTTTATAAATCCATAAATAAAACATTTGTTCATTCATTTGTATTCTCTTTTGAATTTAAACTAGAGTATTGAATCTAAAATCATGCAGCTGAAATTTTGTTAGGAATAGCGTGGAAGACACAGCTGAAATTTCGTTGCGACAGCTAAAAAACACCTAAAAACATTTTTTATTTTAAAATTTTTAATAAGTTAAAATATTTTTCGTCACTATGGCCAATTTTTGAATCGTTGTGAAGTCAAAAAAAAATCTGCAACGTTCTAAAGGCCCTCCCAACTAACAATTTTACTTGTGTAAGGTACAATTTCAAAAAAATAGTAAGCTATTATTTCTTTAGTGTTGTCATAAGGCTTATTAAAAGATGTTAACTGTTTTTCATTTAAATTTTTAAATAATAGCTTTCTTAAAGCATTTGGCAGAAAATACTCGCAAGCCATACGAAGGGACGATACAATCGCTTTTCATAAGGTCGCTGTAAGGTTTGTCAAAGTTAGTCAGACAAAATCTAAATGTAAGGGCTTGTATAAAGCTTTATACTCGAAATCAATGAAAAGGCTTGTTAATCGAAGCAATTCGAACAGTCAAAATAATTTCTTCCAAATTAAAAACGTGTGATTTAGAATTTTATTTATTCAAGTCCATCATTGTTTTATAAAATGTAACTATTAGTTATATACAATAATACATTTTAAAACGTTTTATTGTAAGATAATGTTGATACGTCGAATTTATTATATATAAATTTACGATAACCCATATAACTTCTATAGAGTTATCACAAGACTTCTTTAAAGTTGCTAAACATTTAATGCGGCTACATGCGGCTATATGCAGTCGTTGTCACATTCCCCGCGCCAGGTAGTAGTTTTTTTTATATTGGTTTTAGGTTTCGTCAAAATGTCATTCAGAAACAATAAGCTCAGTGTTTTTATTTCTTTTTTAACAATTCAGGAACTTAAATAAGTGCAAATAAGAGCAAATATTGAAAAAATAATTTTTATTAATTTTTGCTTTGTTTGAGGTTACAAAAATAATATTAAAACAAACTCTACCACATAAAAAATTGACAAAGAGAGGGATTCATAATTCTTTAATTATTGGATTGAAAACACATACCTATGATATAAAAATTTAATTCACATCGAATGCAGTGTTTGGAAAATGACACAAAAGGACACAAGTCGTTAAATTTTGTTTTTCAAATTTATTTCAAGCGATAGCAATGCCCTCTAGTGTTAATGACTGCACAGTTATATAGTTACATCTAGCTACTGATGAGAACAACTAACGTACTCACCACATAAAATAGATTCATTTTTCAGTTATTCAACACCAAGTTTCGATACCCAAGCTCACATCCACCATCTTGCAGGCAGCAGTTTTATAATTTTTCTTCTGCACACACTGGAACTGGATAACAAGTTTTTTGACAACCAAAGTGTTTTTATTCTTTATTTTCTCTAACTATTTAGAAATTAAACTTAATTAAAGTGATTGTAATATATTCTGCATTAATCTATTCATATTTTATACTGCACCAATCAAGATATATTTGCACAATAATAGCATTTTATTGTAATCAAACACTGTTCACGATTGAAGAAAAATGGGCGACATAGTAGAGACTCGCCAAAATGAGTTGAAAACAAAAAAAATCTGCCGCTTTTGCCTGACTCAGAATACCTCGGACTTGTCCAACATCTACTCCCGAGAAAATCGAATGAAAAATGCACCATTGCCTCTCCAGGTGATGGCTTGTGTATCCATTGAGGTAAATTGATATAAAAATATGTATTATTATTTTTAATGTTTACCTTATTGAGTTTAGAAAAATATGTATAGTGACACCAAAAATTTAGACAAAAGTAATGAAAATGTTGAAATGGTTCGTTTCTGAATAAAGTGTATTGGGTGGATGTAAGACGCATCACTTTGACTGCCGCCAACAAAGGTGAAATTAGTTTCTACAAGGCCAATGATGGGCTGTTGAATTTGGTAGATAGGTTCGAAGGTGGGATAAGATTTGTATTATTTGTTAAAATGAATTAAAGAATACACAATCGATTCTTTTATTATATTCTGCATTGTATTGCACACTGTCTAAATCGATAAATTATATTTTATACATTCCTAGGTATTTGCTTTGAAGTTTTATTTTGGGGGTTTGTGACTTGCATATTGAAGCTAGTGACCTAGTTTTGTATTTCGCTTACGTATGTATGTAAGTAAAATACACGAAGTGCGAGAAATATTCATACGTAACATTGTATTACATTTCATTGTATATATATTTCTATGTAGGTACTATCATGCAGAATAATCACCTACAGGCCATCTAATAAAATATGAAACTTGGAAGTTTTTACTATTCTGTTACCCTGACAAAAGTCGTAAACATTATTTTTTGTTTTGTTTACGACTTTTGTCAAGGAAACGGATTTAAGAGCCAGTAAAACACTTTTTATTGTTAAATTATTTTTGTTTACGACTGTTCTCAGGGAGTTGGAGATTTTAATGGAGATTTACTCGAGCGTCGATTTACCTGAGCTTGGAATATTTTATAAGTTCAGTAATGACAAGGTGATTTTTGCTAAAAACGTCATCTGATCAACGCACAAGCTAACACCCGGGCGAAAAGCTATTTTTCTTGAATTATATATAGACCGCTTCACGCTTTATTCTTGAAAGAAGAAAAGGATATACGATATTTATCTTTTCACCGGTGGGAAAAACGTCTTATGCTATGTTCAGACGATTTGCAAAAGTTGCAAATATTTGCACACTTGTCGTCACGAAAAAACTTTCAAATATTGTGCAAATGATATCAGTTCGGTCGGGCTTGCAAATGTGCAAATGCAATGTGTTCACATGATTTGCAGCTTTTGTCCCAAAACTTAAAAATTCATTTCCAATCAAGGGTTTGCATATGACGTGCATGCAAATGAGTGTGCAAATGTTGAAAATCATTTTCAAGGTGTTCACACTGTTTACAGTGCATTTGCACATTTGCATATTTTTAATCATTTGCATATTTGCAAATATTTTATCAATCTTCTATTGATTATTGTTGTGGCACTTTGTCAGTGAAATAAAAAGTTATTAAATAATAATATATAAAAATGTCAAACAAAAAGTGGACTGCAATTGCTATTCTGGCTCTAGACATGATGAACAACGAGGAAGAAAATGAAAACGAAGGAGAAACCAGTCCAGTTCACCGCACACGGGGTGTGTGGTTATACCTACCCGCAACGTGTCTGATGATGCTATAGTTGTGTTCGTTGAATTTTACCAGGGTCAGTTCTAAAAAAACGCACAAAGGTTGGTTTTGAGTTGTTGACAAAAAGAAAAAGAAACAAAAAAATATTTGTTTCTAAAATTAAAACTTGAAATTTGTTGCTTTTGCTACCTACATTCTACATTTTGTTTTGTTTGTATGTTTTCTTAGCATTCTCATTGAAATAAATCTATAATTTATTTTCTTTACATTGCAAAAGTAAAATAAAATATTCAATCCAGCGAACGATTGTGAACATAATGTTTGACAACACACATGTCAATTTGTTTAGCTCAACTCACCCCAGCAAAAACCTAGAGCTACTTCAGTTACCAGGCCCCTGATTGGGGAATATAAAGCGATTCGTTTTCAATTTGATATCAGCTTTTTGACCCACCTAGAGTTGTCTAATTATTTAATTCGGAGCGAATCCTTTCAATCCTTCCAATTTACAGCTGATTTCTGCGATAATACAAAAAGAAATAGTTTGTCATACAAAACTTTATTTTCGCCTCTAAAAACGATTCGCTTCGAATTCCCTAATCGGGGGCCAAGGCAAGTTGAGGTTTTTCAAAATTCAAAAAAAAAAAAAAAAAAAAAATAAAAGGTTTCGGGCGACTTCCAGACTTCAACGAATACAAGACACAACTATTATAAAAATCATCAAATGATAAATAAACATACAAGGTTTAAAGAAAGTGGACGTCGCACATGAAAAAAATGTGACTACATATGTCGTATCATCTTAAGCGATTCGCCCAAACACGTCAAGTAGATCTAGACTTTTTCCTGGGGCGAATTGAGGTAACGAATGAACCGTCAAAGTGATATAAGTTGTTTAGTAACTAGGCGTTTATTATAGTGCCCTGGGTAAAATATTTTATTTTACATTTCCAAAACAAAATTTAAACAAAAATTGTTGTATTCGTTGAGTTTTACCCAGGGTCGACCAAGGTTTTTAGCCCCAAGAGCTGTCAAAAAAACTGGGGTGGAATCGCGTAAGATGATAGTTGATTGTCACATTTTTGATTGATTTTTCCTTCTGCGTAAGGTGATCACATCCACCAATTCAACTCAATTCAACTTTGTTCAATTTGTCAGTGACATTTGTGAAAAACATTGTTGCCGTAGCCATATTTTCAAGTAAATTCATTGAAATTGTTAATTTTTTTAGTGAATAAATGCAATAAATCTAATTTCAACCATTTATTTTCGATTGTTGTATACTCATAAGGTAAATGAAATATTGTTTTTGTTGATTTGGTGACTAAAATTGAAAAAAAGTTGAAAATTTTATAATGTTTTGCTTGCGTGTGGTAACTCTAGTCACATTGCAACAAAAATAAAAATGAAACGTCAATTTCATGATATTTTTATGGTAAAAATACTTTTGAACTTCTAATTTCACAGAAAACCGAAAATTGTTATTTTTTCCCGTCATTTTTTAAGTTTCGGAAGTGCAACTTTGGTCTTGTTTTTAGTCCAGAAATATAGTCCACATGACCTAGTTTGACATTTCCTCTATCCAACAGCATATGAACCGTGTTAATCCGTTCAGTGATTGTTATAACATAGGTGGATTAAGACAAAAAGGCTTAATTTCCGGTCATAAATTTTATTTCAGTTTTAACCATTTTCGGACGGATTTCCGGTAAATTTGCAATTTATTTTGGTGCTTGGTCTGAAAAGCATACTTTTCTAAAACAATAAATCTTATTTTTTCATAATTTGGACATTCTAATTTGACTGAAGTGGGATTTATTAACAAGGATCGAGCGGGACGATCCTGGTTAAAATTCAACGAACACAACTTTGATAAATTTCATGGTATACGTTAATGCACAAAGTAATCATTATTAATTTTGGTTTTATAGGTTTTTTCGAACGATGGCATGCCTGGGTTTGTGTGCAATGAATGCCGCTTAATTTTTGACTATTGCTATCGTTTTAAGCAAATGTGTAAAAAAGCCGATACATGTCTGCGACATTATCCTCTTACAGGATTGTGGTCTCCAGCTATGGATAAACCAAGAATGCCTTCTGAACTTTTGCGTAAACACAATGTTGTTCAGAAAAATTTAAATGCACTGCAAATTCCAAAGGTCAAGGACGTTCCAGCGATTATAGAAGAAATTGTCGTCGATGAAGATATAGACGAGCCGCCAGCTAAGTCTTTAACAACAGAAGAACGTCAAATTACACCATTACCAGTAAAAGAACCGATTCAAAAAAAACAACAGTCGCATAGAATAGAATTAGAAATAGAAGATACGGATATTGATTTTAAATATACACCAAAGAAAGCTCCAGTATCGAAAACCGTTCGTAAAACTCCAGTTATAAAAATATTAAACAAGTCGGCCATTCGAATTCTTAATAAAGAAGCTCAAAAAATAATCGAGCCCGTAATGACCAAACCAGTATTGAAACGTGACGATGATGGTAACTTAGCCATTGTTACTCAGATTCTGGAGCCTGAAGAACCCAAAGGAAAAGACTCTATAAAAAATGCTGAAGTTTTAGAGACAAATGTTTTTCCTTGTCCACATTGCGAGCGTTCGTTCCCACTGCGACAATTACTTGACATTCATATGGTCAATCATAATCGTGAAAGGAGCTTTCTCTGCGAATACTGCGATAAAAGTTTCTTCAGCAAGTATGACTTGCAAAAGCACCATTTGACACATACCGGAGAAAAACCTTTTAAATGTGTTGTATGCTCTAAAGGTTTTACGCGCTCAACACTGTTACATCGTCATGAGAAAATACATATTGATATTCCAAAGTATATTTGTGTCTTCTGCGAGAAAGCCTTTATATCACAAGAAGAAATGGAAAAGCATACCGAACGACATCGCAAGCATCGTCCGTATGTGTGCAAGATTTGCAGCAAAGCATTTGCATTCAAGCAGGGCCTTGAACGGCATGAAATTGTTCACTGTCGTCAACAACCTTTTCAATGTCAATACTGTTCCGATAGCTTTTCAACCCCTAGTAAGTTGTCTAGGCATTTAACTGCCCATGCTGGAGCACGTCCATATCCATGTAAATTATGCCCTAAGTCGTATTTACTTAGTCACCATCTGACTAGACATATGCGTTCTCATAAAGATGGAAGTGGATCATACAGATGCAACGATTGCCAAAAGACATTCAGTTCACGTGATGATTTGATCTATCACTCGGCAGTACACGCAACTCAAACAATGGTATGTCCGTTGTGCAAAGATGCATTCGAAGACATTGAAACTGTAACTGAGCATGTTAAAGAGCACGCCGAAGGTGAAGCGTATGCTTGCGAATTTTGCGATTACATTTTTATGACTGCTGAACGATTGGAAGATCACACCCAAGCTGAACACGCTATAGAAATGGTTGCTTACGATGAGGACATTAAGAGAAATGCTGAGGACGCCAAAAAGAAGGAATCAACCAATGAAGAAAAAAATTCAACTGAAGACTCAACTCCAAATCAAGAAATAGACGAGGTGATTGAAGAGTTTTTGTATGATGAATTCCCAGATGATTCCTCTAAAAATGATAAAAATGTTATCATCAAAGAAGAAGTTGAATGGGGTAAGTTGTGATTTTACTCTTATCAATGTCCTTATATTTATTTTTTTTTTAAATAATTGTCTACTTTTTTTTTTTGCAGAAAAACAGTTACATTTAGAAAATGAAAAACAAACTTCAAAAAATAATTCTCTAGAAAGCAACACTATTGGCGACGAAGCATTAAATTTAATGAATATCATTGAAATGAACGATGCTGACAACGAACCTCCAGCTAAAATTAAAAAAATATATGAGAATCACCAAGAACATACAAAGAAAGTTACTTCAAAAATTACTCCATTACGTCGAAAGCCACCCACAAAACCGGCTCCGGTAGTAGCATCAATTTCGTGTTCCTCGCCGCCAGGGGAAATTAAGAAGATTACAAAAAATAATGTACAACCACCACGTGTGATAGTATCTGATTCTAGTTCATCATCACCAAAGGAAAATAAGGAACCAACACAACAAAAAACTCCATCTGCAGACAAGCTCCAATTTCTGAAGTCTGGTAATAGCATGGCGTCACCCAAAACTCGTCAGCCAACCATTCAAGATGCCTTGAAAGCCGTATCAAAATCTGTTTCGATAAAAAGAATTGTAACTCCTGAAGCTCCTGTGACACCGAAATTAGTCGAGACAACAATTAAAAAAAGCTCTCCAAAAGTAACGCAAGTAGAGACCAAAACTGCTAAGCAGTCACCAAACACCCGAATGTTGCGAAAAAGGACTGAAGCTTCTCCCGATGATAAAGTTAAAGTTAAAGCTAGTCCCGAAGTTAAAAAATCTCTACCAAAAGCACCGGAGGAAACAGCGAAGAAATTCACTGAAGAAGAACGTAAAAACGTTGTTGAAATGATGATTGGTGATAAAAAAGTAAAAGTTCAAAAAATTATCATGTCGAAATCGCAAGTAGCTGAGATGACTCGTGATGGACGCATTCAAATGAAAGAAGGAACCATGATACTTAAAAAGAGTCGATCATCTAAGATGTGAAATCTTTGATTATGAATTAACAATGTTATTTTATAAGTGTATGGAAGGATTGTACACAAAATTAACTATTATTATGTTAAATTTAAATGAAAATTGCGTAACAAGAATGTTTGCTTGTGATCGATTTCTGTTCAAAGAAGTTTAAAAGAACAGATCAAGCGCTTCACTATAACTCTCTGAAAAATAAAATTCTTTATTAATAGATTTGTATATTGATGTTTTTAAACGAATTTAATAGCCCAGTTTATATTTCTAAGATCTCCGAGATTTTTTATATTTCTAAGATCTCCGAGATCAAATTTGATTGGCTCAAGTCGAACTCAACTGAATCGACACAAAGAACAAAAGTTATCAATTTTATATCTAATGCATCAGTTTCTCAGTCTCTCGAGTATCCGTTTTGGGAGTGTTACTTTTCTTTTCTCTGATATTACCACTAGAAAAGTTAAGTCGCTAAAACGTTCGACTTCCGAACATTAGAATCGCGAGTTGTAATAGGGGTAAGTACCGCAATGGTATTTAAAATGAAATATGATATCGTTTGCAAGTGAAAAGTAGCTAACTTATGGCTAAATTCCTAAACTCACAGTTTTGTTTTTATGCAATGTATCCTTTCTATCACATTCAATGCTCAAATAAAAGCAACTTTTAGCATCACAAACGAGGCCGCCTGATGCAATAATAATGCATTGCAGTAAAAAGTTAGTGCTGCAATGCATAATTAAAGCATCGTTTTCTTATGATACACATTTTTTTATGTTTATAGGTATTCAGACTTTATTTTAAAACTTCTTACAAGAATTAGAATATGTTCTTCGTAAAAATTTAAAACGACGCGGCAAGACAAGTTAAACAACAGCTGTCGTAAGCGAACAAGGACAACTGTCTGATGCAAGGCAATATAATACAAAAAAGACGTTGGATAAAACATTGGCTTAATCCAGTCCAGCGTATTGGATTTGCTTGAGTTGCGTTGCGCTGCATCAGTTGTTGTAGCTTTTTTACTAGTCGACGATGTGGTTCCTACTTAACTTGAAACTAATAGGTCCGTTTCAGAAAAAAATTAACTTGTATTCGTTATGTCCAGAGTAATAAGACTCAGATTATTATTGATAAGTCCACCAATTTTTTGAGTATGTACAACAAGAAATATACATTTTCTTTATATCGATGGCTTAGTGCACAAATGTGTCAAGTGCACTTTTTGTTGAAAATGATTTAATTATACCATTCTACTCAGGACATACAAGTCTTTCTTTTGGCAAACTAAAATAATCTATATTGAGTAAACGCCTTATGGAACTTTAAAGCGCTCTCCTGCAAAATCAAGTTTTCTTCTTCTTCTTCTTCTTCTTTTCCGACGATATTATGATCTCGAGTGGGATCACAACTTTCCCACTTCACCGCTTCTCTACTGATCTGCTTGTGGGGTTTGTCGGGTTGACCTCAGAAAGTGTCGGCAAGCTTCCCGGTTATGGATTGTTCCATGTCTGAAGCCAACTGAATGCTGGTTTCGTTGCATTTGTGTTCTCCAGGAATTCTTGGGTCTGCCTCTCCTCCGCGATTGTACTGGAACTTTGTATGATAATGCTTTTTGGACGGGGTTCTCAGCGTTTCTCCTAAGTATATGACAGTACCAGCTGAGTTTGTCGTGCTGCATTTTTTGAACGATGGTTTCTTTGACGTGGAGGCTTTTACGGATCTTTCTACTCCGTATTCGGTCAAGCTTTGTCACTCCTGCTGTCATGCGAAGCATCTTCATCTCAGTTGCCGTCATTTTGCTTTTATACCACTCGTACATAGACCTACATTGTGAACCGTATGTAAGCGCTGGACGGACCACTGTAGTGTAGAGCTCTCCTTGCAGCTTAGGGGGCATTTTTCGGTCACAGAAGATGGCAGAGTTCTCACGCCACTTCATCCACGCTACGCTTACGCGATGGTTGACGTCTTCATCACAAGTTCCTTTCTTATTGATCATAGATCCAAGGTATTTGAACTTTTCGCACTTGGGAAGCACAGTTCCGTTCAAATAAATATCCGGAATAGGCCTGATTGGATCAGAAAATGGGCAGCAAAGATATTCGGTCTTTTTGGCGCTTATGCGGTACCCATTATCCTCCAGAACGTCCACCCATACGTCCAGTGCTCGTTGCAAGGATGAAGATCTTGACTAATGATGACTCCATCGTCAGCAAAGAATAACTGAGTCACTTTCGGGTCCCTCACCTTATCTTCAAGTAGATAATCAAGCACTGTTATAAAGAGGAAGACGCTTCCTTGGTGTACACCAACTTCGATTGGGAAATTTTCGGTGACTCCTGCAGTGCATCGAACCTTTGTTTTGACTTGCTCGTACATATCCATGATCATCTGCACATAGATTTCTAGAACTCTTCGTTGTCTTATGGCCACCCATATCAGATCCCGTGGTTGTCGATCGAACGCCTTTTCAAAATCAACGAACACAGCATGCAAATCGTTCGAGGAATCCCGATGTTTTTCCATTCTGATTCTTACATTCTGGATTGCATCTGTGGTTGATTTGCCCGAGACAAACCCGCACTGGTCATCATATAGCCGTATTATTTTTTGCAGGCGGCCATCCAACACCCGCTCAACGATCTTCATATTCATAGTATGTGACATCAGCTTGATTGATCGATAATTGTCGCAATTCCTCGTATCACCCTTTCCCTTGTAAATTGGGAAAAGATAACTTCCAATCCATTGATAAGGCATTTGGTCACCTCTGATAAATTTGGAGATGAGAGCCGTAAGCCATCTGAGCCCGATGTCTCCCATTTTTTTCCCGAACTCAGAGGGTATCCCGTCTGGCCCAATCGCTTCTCCCTTTTTGGAGCTTTTCACTGCCGCCTTAACTTCTTCGAATGTCGGACACTTCTTCATAGTTTGGTGCGGCTGTTGGAAAGTATATTCTGGGGAACTGTTCATTTAAAAGTCCTTCGCAATACTGTCACCATCTGTGAAGAATTTTTTCTTCATCCACAAGCAAAATCAAGTTTGGCAATTTAAAATAATCTATATTGAGTGAACGCTTTATGGAACTTTAAAGCGTTCTCCTGCAAAATCAAGTTTTTTGGACTTAACACATTTTTGAACTAAGCCATCGATACAAAGGATTCTAATAAATTATAAAGAATACACAATTGAAACAAAACTGTAGTTTACAGATAACATAAAATGTATTTTAATTTTTTTTCTTTTCAATTAAAACATGTCTGTAAAGAATGTGTTGTAGTTATCCTATTCGCGTTTTACAAGATTTTTGTTTGTTTAATCCTCGTAACCATCGGGCAATGGATTGAGTTTAGGGTTGTGGAAAAGACTCCTTTGGCCGTCACCCCATGGGAAACGCTTGTTACGCATCCGCAAGTAATCGTACTTGACGAATTCCGGGCGTGGATGATGAGCATGTTCTTGGTGCTTAAGGTAAGCGTTCAACATGCACAAACCAATTGATGGTACTGCAACGAAGAAAGTCAACCTCTTCCATAGCAAATAACCACCTAAAAAGTAGAAACATTATATTTAATGACCATTTCAATTATAACAAATTCAGAAATTATATAACTACTTAACCTAAGATACAGATTTTTCCTTTGTAGCAAGGAATTTTTATTAAAGATTTTTCAATGGAATTACCTGAGTGATCTCCAGCAGTAGCTGCAGTTCCAGATAACCTGGTTGCAGATGTTGCAATATGACGACGAATGGAGTGCATAAGAGCTGCAGCCATTTTCAGGAAAAATTTATGTTTATCGCTTCTGCTGCACACAAGTTTTTCTGAAATAAAATTTTAATTTTTCTTGTCAAAAATTGAAAGAAATAGTTTTGACAAGAATAATGTGTCAGTAAAGCAGCGCTTGTATTTACTTAGGTTGTGAAATTATGAAACTCTGATAATTGTCAATTGACATTTCCATTGACGTATTAGGTATGGACCGCCAGTATCCACGCGTTTTCAAACATAACTAGGGGCGCCAGGGATAGCAGGGAATCTGCATAGCAGTGCAGTGATATGATTTTTTTAATTAATTTCAAACTACTTTTATTTTAAAAAACACATCCACTCCTTATGCCATGAGTTACTTACAGATGAATGTATTATCGTTTTCATTTAAATTCGAATGGTGAAATTAGTACACGTATTTAAAACTAAAAGATGATGGCGTTTTTATACCTAGTTTATATGCAGGGTCGAAAGATCGAGTTTGATTTGAAACGAAATTCCAACCCAGGTATTTCAGCCAACTAGTTGAATGCTTGAGGAGTTGAGTTAAGTGCGAAAAGTTGAAATGACAGGAGAATACCTGCGTAGCTTTGTAGACATTAAGACCAAAAGATTCAATTTTCGAGAAAAAAATATTTGTATTGCTTTTAAAAGTTATGCGCATACTTTTCAACAACAAATATTCATTCGTTAATATGCAATTGATCACATGCAGAAATAATTGTGTATTCACCATTTCAACCCAGGTATTTCATTGTATTTCATTTAATTTTCGACTCAACACCACTGCTCGAGTGCGATCGAGTCGAATTCCATTTCGTTCCAACTCATCAACGTTTACAAATGGGTGAACCTAAGTTCAAGCTCGCTCCAACCATGCATATAAACTAGGTATTAGACTGTTTTTAGATGGAACAACTTTTCTTGGCTGTTTGTATGAAAATTTCAACCGACTGGTGGTCCATATCTAGTACGTCAATGGACATTTCATATGTGTGCTATTACACCTTGCTTCCTGAAGCTCGCCTCCTTGACCGTGTTTAGACTTGGAAATTTGAGTCTGGCGTGGTGAGTACTCGTTATTACACACGTCCTCAGTTGAGGACGCCTCACTTCAAGCAGATGGAATTTTTGTAAAGAGAGACAATTGTACGATGCGAATTTTTTTCATTTTATAAAATAAAATAACATCCATAAATTATTATTAATGCTTGTGTTTGTTTCCTTTTTCAAGAATTCATATTTTATCACTTTGCGTTTAGCTTAGTTATGAAAATACTGCGATGTTAACACATCGGCAGTCAAGGAGATAATGAACAAAATGGGAAATAACTTAAATTTGGAATTGGAACAGTACTCACGCTTCCGATGTTTACAATTTGAAGCTGCCTCACGAGAGTACTCACCCCTCATTCCTCTCACCTATGAACTCTCGTCAGTCCGGCATTGTATATAAATTTCTATAGTACAACCATGGAGCAGCGCCATCTAAAGAAAGTTGTGAACTGCACTTTTGGAGGTTCTTACATTTACTAAGTGCCTATTCTGTTACCCTAACAATAGTCGTCTACGAAACAAATTAATAATATATAATGTATTTTATTGGCTCTAAAATCCATATTCCCTTGTCAAGAGTCGTAAACAAAACAAAAATCATATATGTTTACGACTGTTGTCAGGGTTACAGAATAGACAACTAGCAAATGCACGAACCTAAAAATGTGTTTTTCACAAGTTTCTTAAGATGGCCAGGCGGTGATTATTCAGCATGAAAATAATATAGAAATGTATATACAATGAGTCCGGTCTCAAATTTCTCAGTCTGAACAGGGTCTTTGGACTAAAGCGACCCTTACACGGTCAGTCATTTGACATCAATGTTATATAAGTTGTGTTCAAGGAAGAAAAAATCAGATAAGATGAGGTCAGAGCAGCGCAGAGCAGAGTTAAATAGCTGTGAAATTTCAGATGAAGTTAGAGCAGATATTTCATATCACTCTGCTACGCAGATTTCCCCCTAGTAGTTGATGTCGCCTCTAGTTATGTTGGAGCACATAACTTTTCTTAAGTTCTACAGCAAAAGCATAGAAAATAGAAATATGTTTTATAAAGCGTTAAATTTGCAACTACATTAGTTGTTTAAACATGTTTGTATGTTTGTATGTCACGTCGTTACCATGATATGGCGCTCCAAAAAAGGGGTAGTTTTTCAATTTTTTCTTAAAAATATTAAGAAAAATGCAAAATTTGTACCTTCTTTCTTCTCGTATACAGTTTTTATTTTGCGTTCTACGGTAAAACTGTTCAGGTATGTTTTGTAGATCGTTAAATTGCTACAATATTGACTATTAAAGCTTGTTTGTATGTCACGTTGTTACCTAAATATATGGATGTGCAAAAAAAGGTTAAAGGTTAAAAGGCCAATTTTCACGTTATTTCTACTCGTATACCTCTTTACTTGCTCAATAGGGCAAGTATTGGTTTCGTGTAAAAAAAATCGAGGTTTTAATCAAACCTGACATCATTATGATGATAGAGAAGCCCCAAAAAAAAAAGAATTCCTCTTGCCGTCCGTCGGTTTGTCTGTGCGGATTAGCGGTGAAGCGTTCTTTTTATTACAATTGTTAACTATTGTTAAGAATTGTTAACTTTTGTCGTTCTTTTAATACGAAATTGTTACGAATTTTAACCAATTGACAACTCAACATCGTTCCAAAATGCATTGTTGATTTGTTAAATAGTACGATTTGTAACTACATATTTCGATGATATAAATTGCAAGTGTTTAATTGTCAAAGTGGAAATAAATGGGGTTTGTTTACAATTTTAATCATTTGTGTTTGCAATTTAAAGTATTTCGGATAGGGATATTTGTTTAAGATTTATGTTTAAGATGAAATTCGTGTGTATATATTGAATGAGTTCAACAAAAAATATGTTTAGTGGAATAAGAAAACAAAATGTAATTGTATTAATAAAGTTTATTGTGTTTTGTTAACATAAAAATGTGTTTCATCGAGTCTTATCCTAAATTTACACAGTAGAAACCACGGTTTTTCGTCGCTGAATCACTTATAAAATTTGAAAAAATGTACCTACTTAGTTGATTTTCGTTTGACAGACTAACAATATTTAGCAACGAGTCGTTCCAGAATTAAATTGTAACAATCCTAACAAACTCTAACAATGGTACTTTAACAATATTTTTTGACACAACAACAATAATCAACTATTGTAATTAAAAGAACGTACCACGTGTGTGCGGATGTTCGGTTGTATGTTCACCGAGCTACAGCCTAAACGGTTAGATGGATTTTCTTCAAACTTCATGTGTAGTCGGTGATTCCCTAGAGGACACATTTGAAATTTTGTTTTAGCCCGGCTATAACGGGTACCTTTTTCTCGAAAACAGCGAAAACAGCTCTAACGATAACGGAGATTTGGTGTTAAAGGTTTTTAGCAAATTTGGCCATAAATGATTGATAACGTCTAACCCCATTTCTTTTAAATTTGGTATGGTATATAATCTACACATTCAACACAAGATGGCATTTAAATTTTTTTTGCTAAGCAGCCATTTAATTAATGATATCTACCATAAAACTTCACCTCACATTTAGGCCACTTTTCACTTTCCAACATAAATCAGCAAATTAAATTTTCCAATCCAATAGTTTGCTACAAGAGCAAGTTGGTGCGACCCAGTCGTGCATTTTATTTATCTTACGTTCTATGGTAATACTGTTCAGGTATGTTTTGTAGAACGTTAAATTTGCTTCAATATTGACTATAAAAGCATATTTGTTGTCACGTCGGTCTCTACCCAGATATTGCGCTCCAAAAAAGGGTAATTTTTCAAATTTTGCAAGGAATTTTTTTTCATAGCAAAATTTGTAAAATTACCTTTTTTTTGGAGCGCCATATTTTGGTAACGACCGACTTGACAAACAAACATGCTTTTATAGTCAATATTGTAGCAAATTTAACGTTCTACAAAACATACCTGAACAGTTTTACCGACATATTTAGTCATTTTATGCGCATATTTTAGGTATATATTTCGTGTTTTTTAGGACATATAAATCCGGGCCCTAGTAATAATACTATCAACATTTAATAAAATAGATAATTAAAATAACCAAACACGTCTATAAATTTATTTTATTAAAATTTTTTACTGTCAAATAAATTTTATACAAATGCTTTTACAATAACTATCATCATTTTTACATTTTTTTCTTGCAGTCAATACCTACTAAAAAAAATATATTCACTTACAAACTAACATCACAAAATAATTTATTAACAATACTGTTTTTAACATATTCACATTAAGTATGCAACAAGAAAAGACTAAAAGAAGTAAATACAATAAAGAACTTTTAACATAATAATAATGTGTATTAATATTCTTAATGTTAAGTTTTGTGTTTGTTCAATTTTATAGTTTAAAGAATTCCCCAACCGTATTACCCCAGAATTCAGTGATGTATTACAAAATAACAATACATTTTTTTTTTTTATCTATTTCCGTTTTTATATTGAATACACTTTATTGTGATTACGGCACTGATTCGTTGTACATAATATAATTTAACTAGTTGAGTGTATTTTAACTTAACTAAAGCATTGAGGGTACATTTTTATTTCTTAATTGCAAATAATTCTATGTTTTCTTAGATCATACTCCCGAACATTCGTTTGCCTCGAGTTAGTACCAGACTAACTACCATTACTGTTAACAGAAAGAAAACCAAACTCAAAAATGTAGTCAAGTAACGACATCTTCGACGAAACTTTTTCTCCTTTTCCATTTTGATGCGAAGTTGTTCGGCTCGGGGAAGATCTAGAGTGAAATCCGATTCAGGACGTGATGATGGCTGAAATAAATAAATGAGTGTTAAGAAGTTTTAAAATTAAAATAAATGTTTTATTTACATATAGCTATATAAACTTTAGTAACGAGTAGTTCTAATTTTTTTCAGAAAGTTTAAGGAAATAACTTGGGCGGGAAAGGTAAAAACTCTAGAGGGTTGGCAACGATTGACCGCAGACTAAAACCTCGTTTTTGATACCTCGATTTTGTTAAAAAAAATGCAATATATCAAAATTAATTGCGAAACTAAAACGATTTTCTGGGAAAACTCTGGGTTGGTAGAAATTAATTTTCAATGTTATTTTTTAACTAATTTAGTTATTTTTTTTTTAAATTTAGTAAACCATTTTTCTTTTAAGCTCTGGGGTGACTTGCCATAAAAGCAAGTATGGGCGACACAGTCGTGCCTTTTATTTTTAATACAAAAGTAGCCAAGCATATTCAAGATTTCGTCAGTATTTTGTCATACGATATTCTGTCATTCGAGATTTTGTCATCCGAGATTTCGGCATTCCAGATTTCGTACTCCAGGGGGGGGGCGGTGTTGCATTTTGTTCATGGTTATAAAGTTCATTAAACACGACAAGAAATTTTTAATTTTTCATAAATAAAAGTTTAATTTTACATGAAGCACGCATTTATAAGTATAGAGGTAGGCATACAGTATCCCAAAAAATATGGATAATTGTCATTTGAAAAAATAAGAGAACATCTTTACTTTGATCGATTTTAACATCACGATTAACACCGATTTACACCCTATAACTATTTCCCCAGTCAAAAAAAAATTCGACGTAAGTGTCGGCAAAAGAAATAGATATAAGTGTCAGCGTGTAGGCCTATTCAATACCTATTAGCGCTATTTGACGTCATTCATCTTAGAGAGCCATTCTAACGATTAAAGTCGATGTCAAAAAAAAGTAATGCGAATACATCCTGTAACTGTTTTCCCAATCAAGGACAAACATCGAGTTTAGTATCAGCCTGAAGGACTGTGGCTGTTATCGTGGTTCTCTAAAATCGGATGATGTCCGGCGATTTGTCTGAAATAACTTTCAGTGAATAGGCTTTTAATAGGCCTACATTCTGACTTTAACCCCGATTTTATTGATTGACTGGAAAAAAATTAACCTGGTTTGGTATGCATCGCTTTTTATCTTATTGGCTTTGACCGTTCGAATGGCTCTCAAAAATCAGGGTGATGTCTTTCGGATGGATCTTAAATAGGTATGCCTACACACTGGCAATCACTTCTATTTCTTTTTTTTTGACACCTACGTTGATTTTTTTGGGTTACCAGGTAGTTAGTATGTACATTAATTTTTGCAAATTCCTCAAGTTGACCTTCAGTTAGTTAGAAATAATTTTTAATAGGGAACACAAAACACCAAAGAATAAGTAAAAATTACAGCCTATTATAACAATCTTAGAACCTTCAAACCGCCATTATTAATTGGATTTTTTGAGGTGCTTTGAATAAATTTCAATTTAAAAAACCTTCTCTGTCCATTTTGCAAACATTCATTGAAAAATCGCCTGGTTTCTATACGAACATGTATTGAAAAAGACCGTTCGTTTTTTCATTCTGTTGAGGAAAGGTATATATATACTTCATGCTAATTATTCCCATGGAGGGGGTTAGTGATATTTTCGTGGTGTATATAGTATCTGAAAATCATCAATTATTTGGAAACAAAAACAGTTGGGGCATCTTGAATCTTTGTTTCTTCTCAATTTAAATGCAAACGTTTTGAAAAAAATTTTCAAATGTACGATTAAGTTTTTCCTGGGCAATCATATGTAAGGCACAAAAATTCGATTTGAAAAAAGAAAGATAAAACTTCAAAAAAGTCGAAATAAGGAAAATCTGGTGTTTAAGTCCAATTAAATATCTTTCTATCTGCATACCTATATATGCCAGTATTTTGAGTTCGTTAAATACCAAAAACAAAAGCTTAATGCCTATCTTGTGCCATTTTTGTTTGCAATAATAGACCCAGGTTTTCAGTTTTCCTAACCGGTCTTCTTGAAGTACAAAAAAAAAAAAATAAAAAAAAATACAAACACTTTCATGTTTCCCAAAAGAAAAATCATATCAACACTACCTACTTGCTTCTCATGAACTTAAAAGTTCAACGAACAAACGTGTTCCATTCCTACCTCACGCTCGGTAACATTTCACCATGCTTTACTTATCTGTAGGTACATCACTTTCAAGCTCTCATATATTTTGTGACCTACTCTACAAGCCCACTCATGTAAACTCCATTACCGATCTGCAAAAACACCTTACTTAATTATTATTTACCCAAACATATACAGGGTGAGTCATGAGCAATGCGACAAAATGCTAGGGCGTGTAGGTTGCGTTGAGACAAGAAAAAAATCGTATGGGAGGGGGGGTCTATTCCCCTCCGTTTAGCCGGGAGGGGCAATTTTCGAAAAAAATTACTTAAAATGGGAAAAAAATTATTTAAAATCAACGGCTTCATTCACAATGCTGTGCGATACGTTTTTGAAAAGCCAATAACTTTTTCTTTCATTCTGTGTTTAAATAAATCTATTCTAAGAAATAGTTTTTGAAATATTAATTTTCAAAGTCAAAATTTAAAAAAAAAAATTGAAAAAAAAATTTCAAATTCATTTTTTTCAAAATTTTACGTAATTAAGTGCTAATTTTAATTTCAAAATTCAATGCTGTTATTAATTTTAAGTCTAAATAAGAAAACCGGATGCAAAAATTTTATGTCGTTCTCAAGAAATTAAAAAAAAACCAAAACCACCTTTTTCTAAGAAAAACATTTATTTTTATTGTAACGAAGCAATTTAAGAAGCATTAATCTTAGTTTTTTTAGTTTTTTTTATTCCTTTTATTTTTACTATGTTTTTTATTGGAAGTACTTATAAAAAAATCTCGATATGATCTCCATTGTTTAGAAGGCATAGATTATATCTCCTTGTAATGGCTTCACATAAGTTTATGCTTGACAAATTTTCCTGCAATTTGACTCCAGCGACTTCAATTCGTTGTTGTTCCAATGATACTATTTCCACTTCGTAAACATAATTCTTCATAAATCCCCATGCATAGAAATCTAGGGGAGTTAAATCTGGTGACCTAGGTGGCCATTCCGTGGGGCCCCTTCTTCCGATCCAACGGTCACTAAAATGATCATCCAGCCAGTTTCTCACCTGTAAGCTGTAGTGTGCTGGAGCACCATCTTGTTGGTAGATTAAAGTATCTGCTATAACCAATGGAACGCTGTCTAATAAATCGGGTAAAAGGTCTCGTAGGAATTGCAGGTATGATTCTCCATTAATAATGGAATTCAAAAACCGGGGCCCGATCACAGTGTGTCCAACAATAACAAGCCAAACATTACAACTAAAGCGGTGTTGTGATTTGTTTTGTTTTTTTTTGTGTGGATTGGCGCTACTCCAATAATGTAAATTGTGGAAGTTAGTAACCCCATCCCTAGTAAACTGTGCTTCATCCGTCCAGAATATTCTTCTAAAATAGTTTTGTTCGGTTTCATTTCTAAGTAGTAATGTTCTACAAAATTCGGTTCTCAATAACTTGTCGTTTGAGGTGAGTTCCTGAACAGGCGTAAAGTGGTACGGGTGTAAATTTTCCGCCCGAAGTACTCGACATGCTCTAGATTGGGACACTCCAAGCATAGTGGATATCCTTCTTGTACTGACGGAGGGATTATTTCGGACTAAATCCAGAATTCTTTCATCTAAGATTCTTGACTCATCAGAAACTGGCCTTTCGCTTCTTCGATGCTCCAGCACTCCATGATCTCTTAGACGTCGGTGGATTCTTGGAAACGTGCTATGATGGGGACACCTCCTATCGGGATATCTTTCAGCGTAAAGTCTTTCGGCTTCACGACTTCGACCATTAGCTAAACCGTAGCAGAAATGCATGTCCGTTAATTCTTCTCGGGTGTTTGAGCTTGACATCGTTACGTGTTAATGAGTTAATATTCAAATTTGAAATAATTACTAAGCAAAACTGCAATGCCTTTTATTTATCTTGCGTTGCAATTTTCTTTTTTTTTCATTAAAAAAAATGCGGTTTTATTGTCCCTATTGTCCCCATAACAGGTAGAACCCATGGGCTGCGGGCAGGCCAAGGCAAAAATATTGACAGGTCAGTTTTCAGATGTTATCAATGAAAATAATATTAATCCAGGGTTATTCCAATACTATTTAATTTTATTACGTTCTCATAAAACTCCAATTAAAAAAAAAGTAAAAAACTAAGATTAATGCTAAATAAATAAATAAATTGCTTCGTTACAATAAAAATAAATGTTTTTCTTAGAAAAAGGTGGTTTTTGTTTTTTTTTTAATTTCTTGAGAACGACATAAAATTTTTGCATCCGGTTTTCTTATTTAGACTTAAAATTAATAACAGCATTGAATTTTGAAATTAAAATTAGAACTTAATTACGTAAAATTTTGAAAAAAATGAATTTGAAATTTTTTTTTCAATTTTTTTTTCAAAATTTTGACTTTGAAAATTAATATTTCAAAAACTATTTCTTAGAATAGATTTATTTAAACACAGAATGAAAGAAAAAGTTATTGGATTTTCAAAAACGTATCGCACAGCATTGTGAATGAAGCCGTTGATTTTAAATAATTTTTTTCCCATTTTAAGTCAGTTTTTTCGAAAATTGCCCCTCCCGGCTAAACGGAGGGGAATAGACCCCCCCTCCCATACGATTTTTTTCTTGCCTCAACGCAACCTACACGCCCTAGCATTTTGTCGCATTGCTCATGACTCACCCTGTATGTATAAGTACCATCAGCTAATTTTGACTTCAGCTAAACAACATTTTTGCTCTGATTTTGTTTTGTGCCTACGCAAATTTTCAAAAGTCTCATTATCCACACCGATGCTCAACGAATAAAGTTGGTATTTATATTTACCAAGGTCATGGATAATGTTCAGGCTCTACAGTCAACACCATCTCTACTCCTGAACACAGACCGGTGCGATCGATCGGCATGGCCGATCATTTTAGCATTAAACACACTTTCACTCAGTATCAACTTCAGAAGCTGTTTTGTAGCTGCTACTTTGAATCCACATTTAAATGTTAACGCTCCCAAAAACATAATGACAATGATGGGCGTTTATGACATTTTGATTTGGTTTGTGGTATCACTAACCAGATTTGGGTCTATTGGAAGTGAATAGACGATCATTATTTGAGTATTTATTATGTCATCAAAACCATTTATAGGGCAATAACCCAGAAAACAGATAAACAATAAATTAAAACAATAAATTATGCAAACTACATACATACATATGTATGTATGTATAAAAAAATGGTGTATTTATACGAAACTTTATTTGTTCTCCTAATTTATCTTAGCAGGATTATGGGGATGGCTGGTCTTAGTAACCAAACTAACGGTATACCTTTTTACACTTCTATTTAGGGTTTGTTTCACAATCTGTTCAATCAAGCTATTTAGAACTTTATTTGACAGAAAACAAAAAAAAAAAAAAATAGCAAACACTGAATTTAGCTGCTTAGTTGTCTAACTGAAACACATTCAGAGATTGCGAAACAAGCCCCTAGAAACATTAATTGATTATTTTTATATTGTCATTGTGTTAGACATCTTATAGACACATTGGCATATATCCATCGGAACAAATACCTTAAAAAAACTGAATTTGAGTCTACGTTTCATTCACGAAGATGCATTACATTCACTTAAATTTACTGGGTGGCGTGCCATTTACACAGGAGTTGTCATAGTTAAAAATAACTTAAAGGTACAAAAAAACGCAGTTCAATTATCATTTTTCTTTATACTTTATCATTTTTCTTTATACTTTATAATAAAAAAAAAATACAAAAAAAAAAAACCAACAAACAAAATATTATTTTAGGTCATGGAAAGTAAGTTATTAACCGATAATTCAGCATTCCTCAAATTTTTGTTATCGGAAGTAAGATCGGATAAGATAACAACAATTTAATTTGAATAATTTTTTTTTGAAAATATGTAAATTACTGAATTACCTACCTATTTAAACAAAAAGCTCGTCATCGCATTATTTTATTTGTCTCTTAAGAAAATGTGTAAGAACTTTGAATTTATTTTAATAAATTATGCACTCGATTATACACTTATTATTTTATATAAAATATAAAAAGATATTACTTTATATGTAAATACACACATCCATATATTATAAGATTATGATTACAACTTATTTGAATAAACGGAAGTTATTTCAATGAGAGTTTTGTATTTTTAATCATTTTCTAGAATCAATTGAAGAAAATTCCATAAATAAATTTACTACAAATGAATAGCATACCAATATTTTGCCCATATTTTGAAAAACCCAAATAATTTACGAATGATAAAAGGTATATGATGCTCTTTTATTTCTTTCTTGCTTACATTGTTAAAGTAGGTATTAGACTCATAGGAGTTATGGTGTATAACAGTTAAATTTTGTTTAAATTTTAAAAAATTGAATAGCAAAATTATTTTTTTTTACAAATTTTAACAAACAAAAAAAAAAATGTATTGTAAGTCTAGCGAACCAAATCCAATCATAAAATTGGATTATGTAAACCAAATTTTATCTCTGATGACTGGCTTAATAGTCCGGTTGCAATTTCGCTACAAATTTAGCTTTTCGTTGATGGTTGTACGCTATGGTTTTCAAAGATTTTTTTTTTAACAGAAGGCATTTTCTCTTTTTTCAATGATTGTTTTATCTTTTGAGCAAGATTTTTTGTTTTTTTTCTATTATATGTCTCTTTTTTATGAACTTTACTTACATACAAATATGTAATAATAGGCCAGTTGACAAGAATTTTTTCTTGCAATTCTGTTGCAATCGAATTTTATGAATTTATAATATGGTTTGTTAGTCTTTCAGGAGTTTCCATAAAATAAGGTGGGATGGTATGGCATTTGCGTTAATCGCAATATTTAAAAACGCATTTTCTCAAATAACTCAACAAAGGCTTACTAAACAAAAAAATTATTTCAAAATATGATTTTCTTTTTTGAAGGAGTTAGCTGTTAAAAGATTAAATTTTTTTTTCAATTTGAACGAAATGTTTTTTTTTTTTTATTTTAAACTTTTGAAATTTAAATAAAAACTTAACTGTTATAACAAAATAAACTGCTATCACAAAAAGTTGTTAGCATGAAAAAGAGAACATCATATTTTCTATCGAAACGCTTTTAATAATTATTTCGTCCGATATATTCTTAAGTTATTTGCGAAAACGCGTTTTTCAATATGTCGGGCGGCTAACGCAAATACAATCACAAAATTGGATGGGTATTTTGTTGCATTATGGCGGACTGGCATATTATGCAAGTGAGTTTAATAAGATGTGACAAAATGCTAGAGCGTATAGAATAGTATTTATTTATTTATTTGACTGGTTACACATTAAGATACAATAGAGACTAATATAGCCGTTTATCTGGGTAGTCAATTTTCAGGTGTTAATAATAATAGAGTTATATTGTGTTATCAGTGAAAATTTGTAAAATAGGATTATAGTATAACACATAAACCAAATTCTGCAGGGTTGTAAGCAAAAGGCCCTTTTGATTGTTTAGCAATCCTTGCAATCAGGGTTGCCATCCAACATTTTAAGTAAATAATAAAACTTAAAATATATTTTAAATGACGTGGAATCAGACCACAGTTAAAAAAAATGATTTTAAAAATATGTAGTTATTTATACCTACAGTAGTATTTGCAATATTATTTTGTGAATTTTGAGCGCTTTCGCAACCTTTGGGATTTTTTTTTTTTTTTTTGAGAACAAAACTTAAAAATATCGTCGCTTTAAAAAAATATTTTTGTTTTATATTTAACTAACGCTACATTGCACAAACATCAAAATTATGTCAAATGACGCAGAACCACATTTAGCATAGCAGAAAATACAATTTTATTATATTTACCTAATGCTGGTAAGTTAGTAAAAAATTTACAAAATAATTTTTTTTTATTTTCCCTAAAACCAATTTTTTAAGTAAACATTTAGAAAACTAAGATAAATTATTTTTTGTTTTTAATTAACCAGAAGGTACATTGCGGAAAAATGCGAAGTATTTATAATAACGCAATATAAAATTTAGCAATGCTGAAAATATAATTTAACTATTTCTATGTTATACCATTAAATTAGTAAAATTTTGCACCACAGGTAAAAAAATGTATTTTTTTAAAAACATTAAGTTAACATTTTTTGTTTTGATGTTAATTATGTATTATAATAACTGATCAAAAGAGTATTTTGAATTTCATGCACAATTTTATTGCCTGTAATTTGAGGTTTTTCAAGCTTTTGTAATGTGATTTCACTAAAAAAAAATAAATTTTATAAAAAATTACGTTGGCATAGTTGCATAAATATACACAATTATTTCATTATACATTTATTAAATATTAATATAAAATTATCCATAGGGCAACATTTACACATTTTAGATTATTTATTAATTTATTAATTACATCAAAAGATTTAGACTAAGTATAAAGACTCACACTAAAGTACCGTTATTATGTTTTCCCCATCTCTAACTCTGTGCAAATGTATTTGTAAAATAAATTAATAATTGATCGATTAAAGTCAATTATACCTATAACACATTAAAACTGTCAAGTTATGGGTTTTATTTTGCATAGCTTTTCACAATTGAAAAAGTGAAAAAAAGGAAGGGAATGATTTTGCATTATCAGGGCAATATAAATCAGAATATAGACAATTTTAACCATCAATGCTTCAGAAACAGTTTCAGCACAAAAAACATGAATATATCAAAAGCAAATTTGTCATTTATCACTGTGTAATGGTCTCCATCTATATACCGTAGGCACATATTTAAACTTCGATGCAAAATGATACCTATACGCAACAGTGACCATAAGTTTTCTGCCTTCAATAATTTGAACTAATATTGAACATTAAATAAAAAAATGGGTGTCAAATGTATTAACAAATTTGAATAAAAAGATTTAATGCAGTTCCACCTCCAGACAAACCTGCATAAATTATATAGTGTTACATAATTAAATTTCTTTCCACCCTACCTCTATATATATGTATGTATAAAGTACACATACCAATACACACCAATCCATGCTACAATGACTTTGACTAATAAGAAAAAATAACAAAACAACACTAAAACGCAAATAGCAAACATATCTACACACAATTCCTTCCTTATTACTTTGAGTCTGGTGTGCAATGCAGTCATTATGTTATATGAAAAGTTATATTTTTTTTGTATTGTAAAATAAGTTCAACACCTTAATAATAATGTTAACTTCAAATATTGCACTTTATCATAATGTCCTAAGTCAGACCAAAAAACAAGCTGTGTACATTGTACTCGCTCAGGTGAAGATTTTTTTTTAATATTAAGTTGTTTACATTTCCCTTAATGCCGGTCATTGGTTTGGTTTGTACTAAAATAGTTAAACTGCCTTTCTGCCTACACACTCGACTTATACCAAAAAAAAAAAAAAAAAGAAAAATACACACAAGATACAATCGTACCTACTATCAGCAGGCTGCTTTAACTTTTGTATAAGTGAATAAACACGACTGATGACTTTACGTTTACAGTGAAGTAATACTTTTGAACGAAGAAAAAACAACAACAACAAAACTTTGCACGGATGAAGTCGTAAGTTAGTGTGTTTTTGGACCAAAAGCCGGCTATGCTCAGAGCAATGGATGAACGAACACATTTTTTGTGTTTCAAACCAAGGCATCAAAACAAAATATAATAAAAAAATAGTGAAAAAGAAAGTGAGTAAACATTTCAAGGTCGGTACTGTATAGGTGTCATACTAATGAGTGTTGTCTTTGATCTCAAGATGTCTCAGATTGAAAGTAATATGCAGCTTAAATTCAATTGACCTAATTACCCCCAAGAAATAAGTGTTGAACTTTTGTCAATGCTACTCGGAAATGCTATAATTTCGTTTTATTGAAGTTATAGATACCTTTGAACGTTGTCAACAACATATAGTGTGACAGTTAATGTGTCATGTGACAATAATATGATTCATACATACATATTTGACATAATCGAAGGTTATCGATAATAGATCATGAATTCATGATCTATTGACGATGTTCACATTGGACGTACTCACCCGACGAATTTTGACGTCTATATGTTTTGTCTCCTTCCCACTTCGTTGAAGAAAGAGACTTGGTTATGCGTCCAGATTTTTAGATTTTTTAAAATTCTCATGGATGTATTTTGACATTCGCAATTTTGACATTTGTTATTTATTATTTTTTCACTTTTTGCACCCATATTTTGAAAGTTTTCACAAAATTCGGTCACTTTTGATTAGAAATTTCAATTAAACATTAGAATATGAAGAAAATTATAAACATCTAGGTTCATTTCAAATATTTTGTTTTTTTTTTTGTTTCGTGTGGTTTCGTGCATCCATTGTGTTTACACTACTTTGTGTCTAAACACGGCGGACTAGACGTACGTCAAAACGCGTCGGATGAGTACGTCTAATGTGAACATCGTCATTAGAATAATGTCCAGTTGCACCGACAAAACATTTAAAACCAATAAAGGAGTAGGTTAGGTACCTAAAAAAATTTATCGGCATTTTAATTTTATACCTGTTGCAATATTTGGTGGTGTTTTTAAATTAAAAGAAAAATTTGTGCCAACTTTGGATGTGGACCGTGTAGTCTTTCATTATATTGGTCTAATATAAGAGGTTTTGATTCCTGTATGAAGATGCGGGCCAGGGCAAATATTTGAGTTTCCTGACAAATTCATAATTATTAATCTAGTCCCTATTATGCATATATTCGTGAAAGGGCAAGTCAATTTATGGACATTTAGTTACTTTTTAGAAGCCCAAGGAAAATACATCGGGCAGGGTAGAGACATTAACACCCGATTTAGATGTTTTTTCTGACTAAGAGAGAAACTTTACCATATTAACGATATAAAAAGGCTTTTTTTTTTGTGACATTCAACAGTTTTTATTATTCCTTTTTCCTTAAATATGTTTCGGTATCCTTTTATTTTAGCAACTCATGCTTTATTTCATAATTTTTAATTTTCTGATAGCGTATCTTTTTCGTGGACTTTTTTGTGATTTTGTCAAAAATTATACCACACTTGATACATACCTACAGAACTGTTGAAATTATTTAGTAAATGCAAACAAATTAAATGAATTTAAATTTTTTGACCTTCCAGTTGAGAGACACAATCACCTGACCAAACCACTAAAGTGCACTGAACTCGCATACATCGAAGCCAACAGACAATAGTCATAGTCATAGGGGGGGGGGGAACGTTTCACCTCAAAAAAAAAAAAAAAATATCGCGGCACTATGTAATTGTTCCAAATTTTGTTTGTTTATTAAGTTAGTTTTCATTTTTAATTTTTTTTGATTTATTAATGTGACATTTTAACTAAAATTGATATTTTAAAGATTCGAAATTAAAATTGATAAAGTAGTTCCCCGGCTTTTAACAGAATATAGACGAAGAGTGAACGGGAATTGAAGAGGTGAATCAAACGTTCGATTCTCCGTTTAGCAGAATAGGGCTGATAGATTCTACCTTTAAATACATACATATATTTCAAATTAAAATTTCATTCCCTTAAACATAAATATTCATGGATATAGTCAAAGCTTACGACAAGTTCATTAGTACCTTTAATTCATGCAAATAAAAATAGATTAATTACTTCAAATAGTCTTCACCTGTAATTGTACAAGACATATTATTTAAAAGGCGTAGGGAGTGGGTGAGATAATATATTACTTTATCTTAGCAAAAGTGTTGGTTTGCCGACAGGTGGGCCAGGTGTGGTGAAGTTGCATAACTTAATCAGCAGGCAAACTTCAGAAATCAATGTGCAGAACCACACAGAGAAACGAGTGCAAGACGAACACCTTCTTTGTTTTTTTTTTGCATGCACTACACTACGCGTCGCCCGCCAACACCATGACTTTATTTCAATTTTTGAATCTATAATGGATTTATGCGGTCACGCTAACATTCCGCCATACGTTTCGTTACCACCATCATCACTACTATATCAACAAGCAAGCTGACAACGGCACGTTTTTCTGGGGCACAAATATTTATTTACCACATATTGTTGCCAGACAATGTGAAAAGTCGAATGACAGGCTCTATGCGGAGATCATTATGCAACACAATAGTGGGAATTTCCTCAGAGTTTTGTGGTCCATTGGATATTGCCCAGTTTGAATGGGATTTCCTTACACCCACAGCTGCCAATTTATTGCTGACGCATTGATGTAGAAAATTCTGATGAAATTAAACACACACTGCTGATTGCTTCATGGAACACCACGGGCACAAATTGTCATATACCAGTCTTGCATGAAGTCCAATGGCATTAAGAGACGAATACCTGCTAAACGGAAACGCCTTAACTTTGTTCAGATAGATTTAAATTAATTTTTCTTAAAGGATTCACATGTTTATAAGCAAAGATTAATAACCATCATATATCTACATATAATAATAAATAACCATATCGGGTAATCCTGGAATGAAGCTCATACAAAGCTTAATGACATAAACACCAATAAAATAAGTAAATACTATCGCATGACTGGTTCATGATGAGAGCTAACCCCTATAGAACTTATACTTTCCACCAGTCCATTTGAGTGCGTTGCTGGTTCGGATCAGGAAATTTCGCAACATCAAATACGTGGTAATTCCACGCAGATATCCAGTATGTTTAGTTTCTTCAATACAAGTGCCACTCATGGATAATGAGAATGACTAATGGGGTATGTTCCAATTCAACGACAGAAGGTATAACATTAGGTTTTTGAAGCATTAATACGGAGCCTTAAGCCATTTATTTTGTAGATTCGATTTCAGACTTGGAACCAACTCTCAACAAGTCTGCCACCAGCAGCAAGTACAGAAGGCCAGTGAAAACACTTAAACACGACACTGGATTGGACTATGCGAGAGGAGAATACATCGAAACAACTGGTTTGATGAAAAATGCTGGCTGGCGCATGCAGCTAAGAACGAGGCCTACACCGGCAATGCTGCAGACAAGAACCAGAGCTACTGGGAAAGCAGTATGGGAGCTTTACGTACAAAAAAGAAGGCAGGAGCACCGAGTTCTCAGGAAGAAAAACAGAAAGCACAAGAGGGCGTTCAAGTCTATAGAGGGCTGTATCGGCAGGGTTGATGTTATAGAAAGTAGATCTTTCTATAACATCATAAGATCTACCCAATTTCCTGCCATCTGAACTTAATGAACAGGAATTCCAGATTTATACACTCTACACTTTTATTATCGATGTGAATTTCGAGTATGATATCGTGGATAGAGATGACTCATACAGAACTATTTCGCTGCTCGGTTAAAGTTAATGAGAACCGGCTTGATGTTGAGAAAGGCCTTATGCAAGGACTTTTTCTTCGTCAATCGCACTTTTATTTGTCTTTCTCTTAAAGTTTCTAACTATATATATCTTTAAAAAAAATATTAATAGAAAATCAGAAGCACAAATATAAGCACAACAGATCAATCTCGGTACTCATTTAACAATATTGTCATATGAATGTGCCCCATCTGCAAAAGTCAAATGTGTCCCAAACGTCAAAAAAAAGAATTCACTATAAGTTCACAATTCACTTGTCTACATATAGTTGATCAAAAATTACATCAAATTTCGAAAAAGATGAAAACTGTCAAATTGCATAACGTTTATGCAGATCACATTAAGCTATGTTCTCATTTCCAAATATTGTTCATAAAAGCTGTGCTCACACAAAAAATTGCAAAGTCAAATGTGCCCGATGAACGTCAACCTTAGTTAACCTTAAAACATTTCCACAAAAACTTTTTAAAACAAGATATAATTATTAAAAAATAAATAAATTGATTCTGAGTTAGTATACGAGGTATATATTCCAGATATAAGTTTGAGAATGCACTTCCAAGGCTGCGCATAGTAAGTTAAATTACTGAACTTTCAAATAATGCAATAGATGCAATTTATGGGCGACACGTAAATTTAAAAGGTACAGCAATTCCGATAATTATTTTCTTTTTTTTTTAATTCATTGATTAAAAAGTAATTTAAAACTCATATGTTATATCCGCTAAGGCAAAACGTCAGTATTAGATGCGGTTATCTTAACTTAGCGGATATAGGTTATCTTGTTCTGTTTAACATATGTATGTATTGTTTCTGTATTGTAAGACAACTTATTAAATTATTTCTAATCACATAAAGAAATCTTTGACTTTTTCCGCTACAGAAATTGGTTTGACAGAAGAAATGAAATTAATTTGTTGTTGATTTAAATTTATTTTTCACTGAATTCAAAAAAATGTGTTTTAAAAATTAAATATTTAATTTTAGTAAAACACTACTCACTACTTATTATCACTCACTATTATTGAACTTGAACTCATCACTGCTATTGTAATGAACGTGTCAAGCTGACCACATCAAATAAAAACTAAAATGTTACTCTAAAGATTTTGGCAAAAAAAAAGCACAAACATATTATCAAACACTAAAGGAATTAAAAAAACAAAAATGTGCAAAACTGGAATTGTGACAAAAGGTGCGAAATTTAGCTTCGTTCACGCTTGTGACATTGCCCGCCGATCGAGATCAGTAAACTCAAGACAGCAAATGATTTTAACTCACGGGGGAGCGTCAAACCAAAAAATAAAATATAAAAAAAAAATTAAAATAAAATGAATGTGAATCGAAATTTGGATTTCCCAAGAAATTAACATTCATTTTCGATTATCACTGTTGTGTCTTCTTGATGACGTATAGTTATGAAATGTGGCCTCAAACAAGAAAAGACCAACTCAAAACGTGCCATAGTTATGACCTTGGCCATTAAATATTTTTAATTGGTGCTGTCATAAAATAGTGCAAATGAATACTAATTGAATTATGACTATAAAAGGTTTCCCATAATAACAACTGATGTGAATAAAATATTATTTAAATTATTACAAAGACCATTCTTCGACTTTGAAGATAATAACTGAACCGGATCTTAAAAGGTTCTAGTAAATTAATGTTATTTTACTTGTTAAATGTTTACTAAAACCCATATTAAGAAAACCACCCTCATATTTGTAAACAATTTGTAACAAGTTCATGAGAATCTGTAAAATACACAAATTCAACTAATTTGCTAATAATCTGCGATATATTGAGCAATATGCGATATATTGAGCAATATTATTATTATCATCGCTAATGATCGAATAAAGTTATGTGACATTTTTTTAGATTACAAAAATGGTAGCTACAACATCATTATAAACTACAAAATAGCACTTAATTATGAAAACTATCATAATTGGACTTAAATCAATTTTAGATGAAAGTATTCGCTTTAAATTAGCACTTTATTGCTATCAATTATTGTGATACAAATTTAAAAAACACTAACTTATTAACAACTTTAACTTAATTCAAAAGATTTTATGGTTTTTTTACAGCTATGAAATAATAGCTGCATATAATATCCGCCAAATGGTGTTAGTGTTCACATCAGATTGTTTGATTAATTCACCTTCTTCTCAATGGTTGTATATGTTTTTAGTTATTTTTGCTCCCAGACAAATTTTATTCTTCAAAAGTTTAACTAACTGAAAGTTTCGTTCGTAAAGGTGTAAATTATTTTCCACAGCGAAGCAAATTTTACCTGGTTTTATGAGCGTATATGAGCGATTACCCATACAAAATACAATATCATCATATTCTATCTCAAGCACGCACACTAACTGGCTGAACAGAATGATGTAGCCTGTAGCTGTAGTATATGTATGTAGCGCTGTGAAAACTGTTGTCAAAATGTAGCTAAAAAAATAGCAAGCTCGTCCAGAATGGTGTAGCACAGAACATCAATTTTTATTCAGGCATTTCGCTTTAGCAAGCAGCGCACGCTGACATATTTGATCACATTTATACATATGGACAGATCTTGCAAGCCTGCTGCAGTTTAATATTTATGAACTTGCCCTTAATCATTGATCATCATGTCATGTTAGTTTGAGCTTCTCCGTCGTTTTTATTTTCATAACTGCAGATGAGGATCGACGGGCTTAATTTTGACGTTTCTGAAATATTGAAACCGATTAGCCAACATTATGTTTAACCGAATTTATACATATAGAGAAATCATTTGTTAGTTTCAAATACTGCTCGTACGATGTCGTTACTATCGACTTGTTTTTTTTACTCTTTTTTCTTGAGTTAAAAGGCAAGAGAAATAAAGAAAAACTAATACAAATTGATGCAGAAGAATTTTCTTTGAAGTGATTTTCGTTACAGGGAATTAGGGCAAAAATAATTACTCGATATGCTCATTTAGCGACATCTTCCTCGGTCAGTTTGAAACCATCTTGATTCCTCTATGTATATAAAATCGATCAATTTGGTAGCAATTTTTTAAAATGGCGGCCAAACGCCCATGATTTGGACCACGTGACCCAAGTTGATTGCAGACACGAGTTTTGTGTTGACTTTCTAGACAAATTTTAAAACGCCAATATGAAGGTGTATACGAGTTTCCAGCTTATTATCTCTCATTACTAGGTTGACCCCTTTTTTTTGCCTAAAATGACTGTATATACTAATACGCATAACTACACCATGATATTTCTTCGGTTCAGGCTATTCCCAATACATATAAAAAACTTTTTCCACAAAAAAATATTTGCGTTGTTGAGTTGAAAGCTTCGGGCGAAAAGTTCTTCAATTCTTCTCGGATATTCTTGCCCATATTTTAAAAAAACATTAAAAAAGAAATCTTGAGCGCCTAAATGTGACAATTTCGACAGTTAGTGCAAATTCCCAAAAACTGCCCAGTATTAGAACTACTTGTCATCGCGTCAATTGATAAATTCAAGACAAAATGAAACCGTTGAACATATAGAATTTAGTACCAAAACCACGTCAAAAAAAAATCATCATCAAAATTAACGCTTGTATACAATCAACAATTCAATCCGTTTTTAAGAAATTGTTAAAACCTATATACATACACCGACTGTAAGATTATTTACTTAATTTGCAATGTTTGATGTTCTCATAAGTCATAAAGGTATATTAACATAAGATAATCTCCCAGCAACGATACCTATACTTGACACGAAAAATTGCCAAAAATAGTAATTACGTGTTTTTGGCCAGTTCCGCAACAGGGCTCACATAATCACCCTAATTCAATAAATCGGTTTGTAATTCAGTCAACATCTTGAATAAAGCCCCCAAAATAGCAAAAATATTCGATTTTCTTCAAGGAGATGTACATAAAGTATATGTATATTTCACATGTGTGTCTCACGCACCCGATTGAATGAGAAAACAAAACGTGAATCACGCTTACAAAAATACAAAGTGCGAATCACTTTAAAGTTCATCCACTGAATAACAAACAAACCTTTGCTCTTAACCTACACACTTTTAGAAGAAATTTCAACATAAATATTGACTTTTTTGTGGCTTTTGTATAAAACTAATTCCAGCACATGCAAATAATATTGAAGCGCCCTCTCTGCATGATGATATAAGCACTCCAAGTGCAATCAGAGCATCATAATAATTATTTGCATCCACACCCTATCAAAAGTCAACAACTATACTATTCAAAAATTTGACATTTAACTGACAAAAGCTTATTTGAAGTTAAAAAAAAAATTATAAAGAGTTTTGACATTTAACAATACAATTATCATCAATATGAACATAGAATTTATGACAAAAATTATAATTTCATACAAATTAATATTTTATTCATTGAAAATGTTATTCAGTTGTTAGAAATGCAATTAAAATTTAAATGCAGGCGCTTGCTTGACATCTGGTTAATGTCAATTGCCCCCACAGTGTGTGGGTTTTAAATGACTTACACAAATGCAAAATGTTTTTGACACGTTGAAGGTGTTTCACGCCGGGCGGACATTTTTTGAATTTATTATTTAATGCGCCATGCAAAAACTTCAATGAGCGCTTCTGTTTTCCATTGAGTGCCTGGAAAATCAGTTCAATGTCAATACGTGAGTCTATTTTAACGAATTTTATATTTTATGTTTTTTTTTTTTTTTTGGCTAAAAATCATTATGCCGTAATAAGTTTGAGTATAAGGTACTCGTACTATGTACTTTCAATGCATAATTAATTTGTAGAAAATATTTGGAGGTAGCTCGTAAAATAATGTTAATCATACAATTAAAAAGCAGATTTTGGGGGTTCATCAAAACGTGGATGGGTTTTAAGTAGTATAATATGAAAAAACAATTGTGTCAGGGGTATGTCTTTATTGTATAGTTCACGGAGACATTATTTTTTGAATCATTTATAAAAATATTTTATTTATGAAGTTTTACTTTTAACAAATACAGTCCTGAATAAAATTTGTTTAAAAACTGGAATTTGTACAAAATTCAGCGTGTCTTAAGAATCCTGGATTGCAAAACGAAATAATTCAACCATTTTGGAGAACTCCGAACAACGGAATTCCGAACATATTCACCTGTTAAAGATATTTCTTTTTGTCAACATACCGACAAAATTTAGACAAAGCTGGACTTTAGTGCAGATATTTATTTTGGTGTCTTGAGCGAGTAAAAAATTGGAATGGCGATATATCTGATTAGGAGAAAGGTCAAAACTCAGTTTTTTTATTCGTTATGAACCTATGAACTTTTAGAACCGAATTAAAAAAAAAATAGCTCTACAAAAAAGGTTTCAACACTTTTTATTCGAAAAAAAATGTTTAAAAATCTGTTTTTCATAATATTGCACTTTATAGTATTAGATTCTTTTTGGTTTTTATTTTTGTGGTTTTTCTATTAGCCCTAGTCCATTAAACAAATAAAATGCACCACGACTTGGTCGCACAAATTTGCTTTTGTTGCAAACTATGCGACTACAAAATTTTTAATTCATTAAAAAATATATCATCGTATTTTATTTTCTAAATTTTTGATGGTATCTTGTGTTGAATATTTATCTTAAATGCCAACACCAAATTAACTGAGTCTAATTGCCGTTATTTATTTATGACAAATTTTCTAAAACAAAAACCTTTAACGAAAAATCTTCGTTATATGTGCCTCTTTAGCTCTTGAAATGTAGTTATATATTAAGAGCACTGCAAATATAACGTTCACAAAGTTTTATCAAAATCGTTGGAATCTTTTTCGAGAACATTGGGAAAAACTAACCCGTAGTCAGGTGTGGTGCAGAGAGGGTGGCTGGTGTGTGGAAAATGGAACTCACACGAGAGAGATTTTAATAAAAAAAAAGGGCAAATTACAGTTAAAATTTAGCCTAAGACCTAAAGTTCGTTCCAGGGACTTCTTCTTGCGAGGAAGTAAAAAATCTTCAAATTCCATTATTCAACTTGGTAAAGTCCATTATTCAACCCTTTTGATTTCGGTGACCAGTCGTGTGGAACTAAATTAAAAAAAATAATTAACATTAAAACTAATCCCATTTGCAAAATGTTGGTATTGAAGTCATTTAGACCTTTTCAAAGAAAATGTTTGTTAAATATCGATTAACCCGTTCATGAGAAAGCTCAAGAAAAAAATAACGGTTTTTATATGGAGATACTGTTAATAGGGTTGAGAATTTTTTTTTTGCAATTTAACAAAAGCCAGTCATACAAAAACCATTTTTTTTTTTAATCGTTGAAGTCGTTTTCGAGAAAAATAAGCTTTTCCAAAACCGTTTTATGGCACCTATGTACCATATATGTACAAAATAGGAAGCAAATCAGTACAGCCGTTTAAGCTGTAGTTGCTTATACAGCCAGACTGACAGAATTTCCGATCAGAGATTCACAAACAACCAGACAATTTTGCAATTGCAAAATACAATATTGCTAACTCATGAACTAAGCCCCCGCCGGCCGGCCGCTACACCAAGCAAGGATCTTGAGTCTTTTGCCTTTGAAATAAAGTGCAATGAGTTTGCTGATGTGCGCAACACTCTTGATGTAAATGTTGGAAGGGGATATAGGAGCACCGCATAAACGCAAACAAGACTTTATGCTGGCCATATTCTTTTCTTATTTGTATGAATCTATTCTCGAGACTTGAATGAAACTGTGCTTAACTTAGGCAAGACTCACAGAACGAACCATAGCTTAAAATAGGAAAGTAGGGGGATTAATGATTTCAGAACCATAAAAGATCATTAAGATTGCAAAAAAGAAGAACAAGAAAGAAATATCAAAACAACACTTTTCATTAAAATTCCTGACCATTCGAGTTAAACTACTTACACTATACTGGGATTTACTATGCTTAACATAACTCAGCAAAGAACTTTTGCATACAATTAAATGGCGAACGTGATTTGATCACAATAAATGATAACAATTGTGCGTTTTTTGTTTTTTTTTTTTTCTAAAAACATCCAAGGAATTAAAAAAAAACATGGCAAAACGCAGCCATTGAACCTAAAACTAAAGCCTATTAGCAACATAATATATGTATGACATTGTATTTTAGAGTTGGCAACGCGAAAATTCATGTAGAGAGTCTACGCAAAGTAAGCTACATACTTGGCAATGATTAAAACATAATAATATTTGTCATCATAATCTCAACTTGATCCAATTTTTTCTTACATACTTGTAGCACAAGGGGGCGGAGTTAAAATCATCACGCTATCGAAAGATCCCATAATTTTTTGAAAATGTCAAAGTAGAACTGCCATTATTGCTCCCATTTGTAAAAATTATAGCAAATTCCCATGTATTATGCCCATCAAGAAATATTTCCATCTGTGATTTAAAACAAACGATACTGAGACTGAAAAATGATTACGGTTACAATATTGCGTTACGACTTTAGATTTCATGTAGATATTTTTTTATTGAACCCAGTGACAGTATTTAAAAAGTACATAGGTGAACTTGTATAGAGTGACCTTATATGTATCTTTCAACTGTCAGATTTATTTTGATAAACAATATAATATAATACATATATAATAATAATAATTTAATTTTAAACGTTTGACAGCTAACGTTAAGGAGATTGGAAAAACAAGTGACGATCTTCTTCATCAAAAAGTATTGGATAAAAACTTAAAGGTTCAGGTAAATATTTATAAATTTATATACAATTATGTCGTATCATTTTAAAAATTAAAACAATAAAATCAAGTGAATGTTTTGGAATGTATAGTGACATTAAGACTAAATGTACTTATTGATTAACGAAGTTTGCATTCACTGTTTGAATTTTTGCCTCTCACTAATTCTTGGTGGTAAATTTCCAAATCACGTTGGATGCAATGAACTCCTGGTATCGTGACGGACACATGCTGGCTGCTTGATGGCTCAGTTTGCTATTTGTTTAACTTTGTCACGTAATTTTGTTACCATTGAGCCGAAGGCAATGACACTTTTTTGTGTCCAATACATCAAAGGCTTCGACAAAACCTACGTGCGGATGGCCGGTGACAGCTATTCTAGGTATTGTTTCACGCATTTTATTCTTCAGCTGGGTTGCAAGAATAAATTGATTCTGTTCATTATTTAGACATTATAAAGTTGGATGCAGGACAATAATGCAATCAGTGACTGACTCTATATGCGTATAAAGTAAAAAGCACACGTAGGCAGTGTATCGTGATTTACGATTTCGAGAACTGTTTTATGTATTTCGTTTTCTATAAAATCGATATATTAATAAAGTACTTTTATCACTGATTCAAATTAAATCAAATTGAGTTTGATGGAAATTTGTTAGGTTTATACACCCTATATATAAGATTAAGTGAAAATCTATAGCAGTATAGACACTAAAATATTAGCGGCCTTTTACACAAGCCTAACAAATTGTGATTTGAAAAATTTGTATTTCGTTACTGAACCGATGGAATATGCGTTCGTATCATATTATAACAACGACTTAGTTTGTGGATCTACATATTTTATACAATAGCTATTCAAAGCCAAGCATTTTGGCGGATAATCAAAATGATTGAACTCAAATCTAAATGGATGACAAAATACATATTGCAACGTTTGACCAATAACCACGAAAGATCATACTTTTCAAGGAGAAGATTTGTATGCTATGCACTTTGTTGATGATATGATTCGCCTCCAACATGATAAAAAACAAAAATTACCAGAGTATTGTATTATGCAATTCAAAAGTTAATACTGCGTTCCAAACAAAATTGGAAAACATCTGAAAAAACGTCCAAAATCCCCCCAAAAATTGTCATATAATCTCTTATCAGAACTGTGCCCCACGTTGGGCGCCACCTGGAATAGTTAGAATTGCTAGAATTTATACAACACTCTCTGTTAACATGATGAAAGGACAGACTTCACTTCACTTTACCAATTTGATTATTAGATAGATAACAAAGAGTTGGCTAGCCTGCGTTTTTTATAGTTAGAGTTATAGTGGTGGTATCTTTCTGATTTAAAGGTTTGATAAATCATGTCAAAAAGCGCAGGGTCTTAAAATGAGTCAGCTAAGTTTAGTCAAAAAATTATATCGTGACGCAGATTATAAATACAGATATTTTAAAAGACAATATTTTTCCTTGTCTGGAGCTCGTAGGAAAATCTTTAAAAAACTACCTGCTCTTAAGTGAAACAAAAATTGTGGTAAAATGAATGCCGTTTCAGTAAGGCGTGCGTAGTCGACTGTATATACTTGTTATGTAACTAAACGAAATATGCAAAACAAAATACCAATACTAAAATCAAGATATATTTGCCATACTTTTATTTAAAGGTCAAATGCGCAAAAAAAAAATGCATTACAACTGTCACCAGAAAAATAAATCTTCCTTCACTTATCTGGGTTAAAATAAAGATATATACCTACCAGTCGTCCTACATAATTATTTCACTTTTTTTTTTGTTGGGAAAGAACCCATCAACATTCCACAGTGCAATTGCTGTTTTCTTCAAAAGCAGTTTTTCAATAACGTAAACAAAATAAATAAAAAAAAAACAAACTATGCCATTAACTACCAGAAAAATGTTAACACCTTTTTCATTCGATTTTCGACTGAACCTAAACTGATTTTCAATATAAACATATTTTGGCTGTATAGTGTATAGTGAATTAAGAGAAAAAGGAATATTTTTACTTCGAAAACAAACCACAATTTGACCTTTACATTCCGTTACAGATAAAGTAACTTCGATCTTCTGGAAGAAGATGGAGCTAAACTGAACAAAATGTATTGCAAAAAAAAAAAAAAATTAAGCCAAAAACACGTTAGCCCAATTCGAAATTCCATTCGAGCAAGTAAACCTCGACATACATATCGTATATCGATATTTTATAACGTAGATATGTATCAGATACTTTTTCACATAAACAGCAGCACGCACGCACGCATGCGCAAAACCATGCAGCGTCACAAAACTGCTGTTATATCTTTCAACATGTGAGCCGGGCATCTTCAGTGTGAATTGCCAATATTTTTGTTGCCAATAACAAACACAAACATACTCAAACAATATCAAAACAAAACAACAAGAAAAATCGATTAAAAAAAAAACCGGTGTAAACAATGACCTTTAAGGACGTTCGAATTTGTTCACAAAAAAATAACTACTATATTAGCCCACCAGAATATATTTTTGGTTTGCAGCTGACGTACAGATATAAAAATGTAGATACTGCAATAGTGTTGTAGTAGATCATGTTTTGATTTTTGGAATGCTGTATGGGATCCGGTTGCAATATGTTGACTATATTTGATCATTGATGATACGTCAGGCTTAAGCGGGAAATTTTCGTTGCTATTTATTGTAGGTACTTTTATAGGATTTTGTTAAAAATAAATTCGTATACAGTTTAATTTTTCACAATAAGTTTATATACCAAGTGTATAGACATGACGCCCATGGTAAAACTTGTGCAAACCCAAACATACATAATATATAGGCCTTTCAACTCTTTCGACTTGAACCGCATTTGTCAAAGTGCATCCCATCTAGCTGATTGAATTTGTGTGATAACTGTAGGCCCCCTTCAATCCTTTTAACATAGAATGTATATAAAAAGATTGGTTGGTAGCTTAATTTACCACAGAGCTTAATTGTTCAAGAAATATCATGAACCTTTTGATTCTGAAGCTCTGAGAAGAAGATATAACTGCATTCCTATTTGTTTCTTATATTCACTAGTTTGAATTCCAAGATGATAAACAGTCCTATTGTTAAAGACAATTTTGTTAACCTTCAACTTTTTATTCAAAATATTGGTTCAACAACAAAAAAAAAAACTTTTTCGTTGTAAACTCCTCACTGCGCAAATAGCGACAGTTTCAAATCTTGCGTTAATTTCGGGACACGACCATTTACTAAGCCGTGTTTCGGCGTGAAATGATTAGCCAGCTCAGTCTAAAAATGTACATGTCACAACAAAAACTAAGTCAGTAATCAGAAGCGAACATAAAGTTGATATATGAATGGTTTAACTGTTCAGGTATATAGTGAGTTGGAAGAAAATATTCGTCTCTTAATGCATGGCGATGGTCGCACTGCTTTGGGCAGTGTTCGAAGATGAATTCAAGTATTTTGCTGTGTGTCTGTCACCAATGGTTGACCGATCTTCTCTTGTCGCACGAATTTTGTTTCTCTATACGTAAATACGTGTAAATAAACGCAATGGTTATGTGACGGCACGACAGACCTGGAACGTAAAGTTCTTTTATATCAATCACACCACAATTCAGTTTTTCAATGGAATATGAATATACAAAATTAGCAACATTTTTTCGGATTTTCTTGTTCTATTGGGGAAGAGTAGAAAATATCTCCATTAAATCTCAACACAAAAATTATGAACACTGGATAGCTTGGTAGATTAGATCTGAATTACATATCTAAAAAGCAGTATAAAGTTTTTTCTGTCAAGCATAGTTTTCTAAAAATTTTCGTTTGACAGCCAAAATAATTTTTTTTTTCAAATATTATGTTCGGACTGTAACCAGAAACCATTAAATTGCATTTTGACACATTGTGGTATGACTCTGACAGATATGGAATAAAATGCCGTTTCCGAATATTGAACCCGACCTGTCCTGCTGTCATGTATCCACAGCTTCTATTCACACCTATTAAAAAATAAAAACACAAAAATTCGGCCGGTGCGGCAAAAGGGGGTTCAATTCGATCATGCATATGAAAGACCACAGATGTGCAAATATAAGTTTTCAGGAACGATTATTTTTCTCCAAACATCAGCGCCATCAGTACATCATGACACACGAATATAACGAATATGTCCCGATACTGGTATTGCTATACAGATACTCGGAATCTAAATTCACTTTTAAATAAAAATTGAAAAAAATCAAACTCAAAATGTTTGGAAATATTAAAAAAAAAAAAATGCCATATACCTACTCCGCAAACGTCAGCAATAAATACTTATAAATCTGTCAAAACACAAAGTGTCAAAACTCAAAGAGCAAAATTAAAAAAAAAAAAATTATTTCGATATTATACTCTTGACAAAAGATCGCTTATGAGTTATGAGATGACTTATGAGTAAGAAGAGGTCACATCAAAGCAACATCTTTAAATGTTGCAACTAAAATTCTAATCAATACTCGACACGTATGCTTCTTATCCTCATCGAAACACATCGCTTAGAAAATAACAATCGACATGAATCTAGAATCGATAAATTTCGATCATAATATAATCGACGACCGATAATCGAAAAATTGATCATCGATTAGATAATCGACAACCCCAATAGGGGTAGTTCTATTCAATATATGTATCTTCTTGAATTAAATATCGCATGAAAAGTATCGATGCCAAACATTTTGGTATCGAAACAAAAGTATGCAGTATGTACTTGAAGTAACTTGGCATACCTAACGCGTTTTCGTTAGATTACGATATTTGCCAGTTAACACCAATGTGAGCCGTGTAAAATGACGTTACAAATAATATGTAGATACGTTACAAAAATTCGAACAACCATTTGAGATGGTATTGCCAAGTTTAAAGGGGAACAAATAAGGAATGCGAACAAATTATAAAAATTAGTAAAGAAATGCCAAATAAATTCAAATAACAAAATTAGATTTTAGAGGAGCACAGACTCTGATAACTTCTTCTTGCCCAGTTCTCTCCTATCTGCGGTGACTATTTTTTGAATGCAGATGCAAGCGAGAAACACTTAAAATTGGAACGCTATTGACTTCATTAAACGATTATATTAGGCAATATTTGTTACCATAAACCATTTTCCACAAATGGTCTATCTTTTTACAATGTGTTTAAGATTCCTTAAAAAATTGCAATTCAAAGTAATTATTCCTGTGTACTCTTCCTCTTTTGAAAAAAGATTTACCAAAGCATTCACCGCGTATAGTTGCTGCTAAAACGATGAAACTAAAGCAAAAGCACAGAGGCCTACTTCCATTCCACATCGAATCAAAATATGTGAGGCATGAGCTTCATGTGATCAAGTCTTCATGCGTTGCGTGCCATAAATGGTATTGAGTGTTACTAGGTATTGAGTGTGCAGTGTGCAGTACAGATTGGTTTTAAATCGAGATATAAATCATAAAGTTGCTGTTTGTTATAAATATAATGGTGAAGCAAATGTTGCTCAATGGAAATTTGAGATATTTTTTTGTATTCCGTTGTTTACAAAAGAATTTCATGCATTACGCAAAAATACTAAAGCATTTTTCAATATGTTATTTATTGATTTTGAGTAGTACCTTCTTTTTGTCCATAACTTAAATATTAAAAAAAAGGTAAAGTTTCACCCAAATTTAAAGGAAATACTCTTCTTCGTCGCATTCTTGTGAAACATCGTTTAGTAACGACTTTCGAACGGTGTTTTCAGGGTTTATTTTTTCTACATGACACACTTCTGACCAGCAGGTCAGAAGTGTGCCTACCGATTTCCTAAAATTAGCACTTAAAATTGTCAAAAATATTTCAATATTGAAATTAAAACAAATTGAGCCAAAAACTTATGTTGAAAACATGTTTTGAAAGGCCGGATCATCATGTACTGATAGAGTTTTAGTTTAAATACTTAATTACTAAATATTTTTTTCCAGCCATCATAATTTTAACTATCAGCTGTAATAAAGTCTTATGATCTATGAAGACCCCATCGATCGTAAGAAGAGATATGCGGTCAAGGCTGTAGCAAATGCATCGCTGCGCTCTGAATGACATGACAACTTTGAAGGCTAATCCAGCTCAAGATTATTTATCTGTCATTGTAGATGAATATGAATGCCAAACACTCAAAAGTGTGATGCTCGAACAATTAAACCCCACACTAGAACCATACATGGTAATCAAATCATCATTGGAACCAGAAAATTAAAAATCGTTCCAAACAACTTCCTTGACCGATCATCAACATGTTGCACAACATATCTCATTGTAACACTAAACAGATATATGTGTTGTGTTTTTTTTTCATTTTAACTTTAACATAATATGTACATACATACATGTATAGTATATAAGACTTGATGATAATAATTACAAATATGTTATAATGAAGTTTTTGCATGCACATCTTCAACTTCAAGTATTTGATGTCTGTGGTGTGTCGATTCGTTTTACTCTGTCACGATAGAGCTGGCGCAACATTCGTGGCTGGTTATGCGGCAAAATGTTAAAAAATATAAAAACTTAGCGTGCCAAACGGTCGTGTCGGTTGTTTCCGTCGGCTAAGAGAGTTTATGGTTAAAATTACCTATTTAGATGGGTTAGCGTTAGATCGTTGGTGTTACCCTAACCATGATGTCTGAAGTAATACAGACAGAGAAGCGGTTAGCTTAGCTTAGCTTTGATCCCACAATACCTTTGGCATATATGTATCTGTAGGTACTATACTGTACTGTACTGTATTAGGAAATGAGTTCCTGGGTACTTATCTATGGATCATTGATTATTAAAGATAAAACGATGTAAACTAATGAAAGGAAGAACTTAATGATCGGTTCTTCCTCTTCTGCTCCCTGCTGATTTATGCCCTGAGGTACTTATAGGTAAGTATGCTTCCCTCATTATCAGCTCATTGGGTATTACCGTAGACGTAATGTTAATTAAAAACAAACGTATTCACTTTAAGGTTTGGTATTTTGTGTTTTTTTTTTTCGTGTGATACTTTTAATGTCACGTTAATATCAGGAAAAAAGTAGAAAAAAGTAATTCGACGTTACATTGTATTATGGAAACGTAATTTCAGGAGTGCTGAGTTTAGGAGATTATATATTTTTAAGACTTTGCATGAAGTTACAGGGGATACTATTTGACTTATCTTATTATATTTTAGAGTTATACTTGGTATTCAATCGGATTTAAATATCGATTGAAAGAATATGGATTAGTGTTCAAATTCCTTACCTCTGGTGGGGGGAAATTTAAGAACCGCGAGTTAAAAATAAAACACCGAGTTGTAAGATCGGGTATGCTGTTTATTCGAACTAAACTATAAAATCTTAACCTACGCTTATATTTACTATTTTGTTCGTGATATCGATGAGCAATAACAGAAACACACACACAAATTCTGAACCCAAGCGCCTGTAATCAGTTGCTTGTTATCTCAATTTGTATGTGTGCTCATGTTTGCTAGATAAGATATCCTAAGCAAACATAATGCCTATCACTTATCTTATCTCTTCTTAGTATCCTAGTGTTCAATGTTTGAACAGTTAGAAATTTTTGATTTTCAAAAATATCGATTGATGCATAACTATAGTCTTATAGAATTTTTTTAAAACAGAATTTTAGAAAAAATCATTTTAAATGGAACATAATGTACCTACATAATTTGAACAGTGTTTGTAACCAGAATTGTGAAAACAAAATTTTTCTCAAACATAATTTTGATTACAGAATTTTGCACCTACAGAATTTCGAGGTACAGAATTTTAAAATAAAGAATTTTGAATACAGAATTGCAAAAATAAAATTTTGGGAATACAGAATTTTGACGTACAGAATTTTAAAACAACGAATTTTGAATACAGAATTGCAAACAAACAATTTGGGAATAATAGTATTTTGACCAAACTGAATTTTGGAAACCAGAGTTTGGACCCGGTTTGGTTGGTAAGCTTATAATTCACCAGCTCAACAGAGAAGGTTCATTAATTTTTCTTCAAACCAAAAGAGCATGAATACACTAAACCTTATTTATATCAACTATGAACACTAAACCAACTGCCTTGCGTAACAGTAAAATTAATTGGAAACTGAATTTAATGCCGCGCAGCAATCCATTTCCGATATTGACATTGATCTCTGACTTTAAGTATGATATTTTCTTTTTGTAACTGGGGGAGTTTGGTTTTGTACCTTGAAGGTGCAACACGGTGGTCCTTGGACCAACGTCAATTTAAGTTAAAAATGTAACCCAATTTACAAGTTTCAGGGTGGCTTGTCCCCCAGTAATTCTGGCTGCTAATAAAAGCAGCAAATAGCGTGTTGTTGGCCGACAAAAACACAGTAATACTAATGTTATAAAAGTAACATTTATACGGAGCCAGAAAGCAACATTTGGGATTGGTGTTCAACAGCGCTCCAAGCAACAGCAATGGCCAGGATGGTGACTTCCCGCCCAGCCATTATTTCACTGTTTGTTAACAGTTTAACGGATCCAGGAAGCAACATTTTGTGAGAGATGAACAATAGCGCTCCATATAAGAACAGCTATAACATGGACGAAAACTTCCCGCTCAGCAAATATTTTACTGCTAGATACCCAACGGTACAACAGGCATCGACAACAACAGTAAAGTTTATATATAACGTAACAACCACAGGTCTCGCCCAAGAATAGGGGCCATCCAGCGTGCAACAGTGTATCTGTTTTCATACACATAAAGTGTTCAAATATTTAAGTATACTGTGATATACTTTATCGTTTTGATATTTTCAAATTTTCATTGAAAACTTAATAATTAATTATTAACGTATAGTTGTAGAGCGGTCTCGCTCTATCAAGCTATCTTAACATCCCATTTATAAGTGTTAATAATTTAAACATATATATGCATTGCATATAGTAAAAGTACTGAGCTCTCGCTCTATAACTTCAAGAAATTTGTTTCTCAATGTAAATAATTTTATTGTAGTGTTGGTTTTTAAATTTGATGGTATTTTCATTTTCAATTAACTTTGATGTTTCTATCATCTGATGTGGTTCACCGAGCAAAAGATTCGTGATGGAGTCAATCTTAATTTTAGGATCCCCTTTTTCATTTGGTATCGTGATAATAATGTTTTTTTCTCTCTACTTCTCTACACTGCGCCTCCAATTCTTCCTCAAGAGCATAACACCTTGTCTCGAACTGTTTCACTTTGGCAGATAGGTCTTCATTTTGGACTGGAGTACAATTCTCATGTCTGGGCAGGAGCTCCTGTAACGTATTTGAATCTTCTAGATCGAATTCAGAAAAGGGCCTTAAAAATGATAGGGGACAGGATTATAACGGCAACATTTGTGTCACTTGAACACCGCCGAATTGTTTCTTGCTTCTCCTTATTTTATCGCTTTTTTTTATAAAGAGTGCTCTGCCGAAATAGCCTGTTGCGTTCATCTCCTGAAACAATTCCACCCTAATACTCGCAATGCTTTACCCGGCTCTGTTTTTCCCCTCCATTTTAATCTTCAAGCATTCAAAACCTATGTGCATCGGTATCTCCTTTCAACCCCTATCCAAATTTCCCAAATTTCCTAAACGCTCGTAATGTGTTAATCATATAAAGGGTATTCATAATCCCTTGAGTGTGCGCAAAATATAAAAAAAAACTGTGACCATTCGCGGGACATAAGTCCGAAATACTTTTTTTTGGACTTATGTCCCGCTTTGTAGGAACATAAAGTTCAAAATCGAGATTTGGAATTATGTCCCATCACAGTGGGACATACATATTATGTAAGTAAACAAAAAAGGAAGAATTTTGAACTTATGTCTCGAGGAGTTATGTCCCGGCGCCAATAATCATCCATTGATTCAAAGATATTATAAACCGAAAAGTCAAATATCGGTTATCGACTAAACATTCCAGGCATACAACGATTTTCCATCCCCACTACCTATCAGAATATCAAAACTTCCTCAAAATGATCCCAATAGAAATCCCCACAGGCTCGATTATAATGTATTAAAATACCAAAAATCAGTTAGTAGTTATCAAAAAAAAAAAAACTGTAAATTGTTAAGCTCAGTCAAGATACACATCATCATCATCATCATCGGCTCGACAACCGGGGTCCGGTCCTGGCCTCCTTCAACAAGTCTCTCCACCTATCCCGGTCTCGAGCCGACGCCATCCAGTTGCGCACCCCAAGGCTCCGGGCGTCCTGGTCTACGCCATCTCTCCAGCGCAAGCATGGTCTACCACGCTGTCGTCTGCCATAGAATGTACCACAAAGAACTTTCCGAGCAGGTTCCTCTTCGCTCATGCGAGCTAGGTGCCCTGCCCACCGAAGTCTACCGAGCCTAATTTTTGTCACGATATCTGCTTCAAGGTAGATTGCGTACAATTCATATGATTGTGCCGTCTCCGGAATCGTCCTTCCTCACATATGGGGCCAACAATTCTCTTTAAGACTTTTCTCTCGAACGCGGCTAAGAGGTCAAGATACACATAACATAGATAAATTTATTGACTCACCCATTATATTCACAAAATCTAACACTATAGAACTAGTAGTTTTATCCACTCCTTGCAAAGCCAACCTAAGGCCTTCTTGGTCAAAGAATTAAAATAAATACATGACCTGGTAACCATATTATATAAAATGTATAATTTTGTCAAGCCTAATAATTAGTTATAGTAATAAAACCAACATTATTTACTAATAAATTTAATTGAAATACATATACGGATTAAAAGCTGCAAAACAACAAAATATTTCAATCAAGTCAACGAAGACTCACAAGATACGACACAATATACATCATGCAAGTCAAGTAACCATTACCCATTCTAAAAATTAAAAAGAGAATAGAGTTTTCAAAACAATACCATAATTTAAAAGTATATTGTGTGTAACGGTGTTTTAATTTAAATAACACGTTAATGTTACACAATCTCCGCACCATTAACTCATATTCATAAAGTACAAAGGGTCAATGGTGGAACCACCTTCTAACGCCCCTTTTCAATTTCCATATAGCCTCTAAGCACATTGCAAAAAAAAAAACGAACTCGTTCAAAAAAGAAGTTGTATCTGTGAGTCTACCACATCAAGAGAAGCTATAGGCTTTTAATCAACCCCACTTGATTTTATGAGTAAAAAAAAAACTTATAAAAATGTTAAAACAACTGAAACTAGATCGTGTAACAAGATCACTCAGTCTTGTGGAGTGCCTCGGATTCGGAACCACACTGCGAACCGTCCAAACCGCTTCGCGCCCCAGTAGCTTGTTTTCCACAATAAGTCTAAATTAAGTTTAAGCTAAACTCCTGCCTTAGGAGACTATCAACCATGATCACAAGACAGCAAAACTGGGCACACACACACAGCCACAGCGTGTCGCATATTTACGATCATTGTCCGCAAAAAATTGCAACAAAAAAAAAATTTATCCAACCGAATTTAATAACAGAAATAAAAACCCATATTCTATACCACCAAACTGGGTCCAATTATATTCGAGGCAATGGTTTTAAAGATAAAGAACCATTCCCCCATTTGGTTTATTGAATATATTGGCAAAGGGTTGGGCCAAACCGCCAGCCACAAAATGACCCACTTGCAATTTGGTCAAAATTAAACGACTGACAACACGACGATGATGATGGCAACATTTGTCGTATTTTCAACACAAAGTAACCAAAACAATTTCGGTTAACTAAATGAAATGCAATGGTCAAAAGTCATTACAATATTATATACTATAAATAATTGTACTCTCGAGGATAGGGAGTGTCCCCCAATAACTTGTGCAGATTTTAAAGAGAAGGCCAATAATTATAGTTTTTAAATAAAGTATACCTAATTAAATAATGCACATACAAAATTCGGCATTCGCGATTTTATTGATATGTTCTTGGTGGAAAATGCTTTTGGGTGTTGAAATGAAAAGGTCACTGTAAAAATAACTGTTAGCAATTTGGTGAGATTAAAATTGGTATTCCTTTTCAATTTGAAGAGGTTAAATCAATTTTATTTTTTTTGCAAACAACAAAGATTTTGGTAAGGTACAAGATGACAAGTAGAAAAATAACCTAACAAAATATGACAAAATAAAAAATTTCTGTGCAGATAATTTACAGAATCGTACGTACACCCTAAAGGCGCATGAGCTAGCTAGTCAAAATTAAACGAACTGTTTCGTCATGTTTATACGAACATGATGAATAGATATAATAAGCATGTGAAACATGCAAAAGCACTTGTTTTTATTTTCTTATAATTGTGTTAAAAATGCATAATTTATTGAAAAAATTATTTATTGATAAAATAAATAATTTAATGGATATTCGTTTTTTTTTTTTTGAAAATGCTATAAATTTTTTTTTTTGATTGTCAAGAGCGGTTCAGTTCAGATCGTACAGCACATGCGTAGCTCATGTTTAACGAAATTCAACGAAATGCGCATTTGTCCATTATAGCCAACGCCATGTTACTGTGTGTATTCGCTCATTTACACATCTGATTTTGACAGTAGCTCATACTTACTTATGGGCCTTAAGATAGCAACACATCCAATGTGCCGCACGTTTTTCAACTGCAACGAACTAAAATTGGTTCCTGCAAAACCCTTAATATGAAAAAATTGATTTAATTATGAAGAAACAAATAATTATGTATGTATGGCTTTAAAGAAACCCTAAGTAAACTGCATGAACCTAACGTAAAGTTGGGAAGAAATGCATAATTTTACCTTTTGTTTGCTCCTCAACTCATTTATTTCATCATTGTGCTTTCAAACGCTCACCACACTACACCTTATTTGTCTTTGTATGGGCATTGTCTGTTTCATTTAAACTTCGGTCAATTTTAAACAAAATGTCATGCCGATTTAAAATGAGAAAATGAAAAAAAAACACATTTAGGTATATCCGTTTTTAGGTGCGTTTTATTTTTAGCTGAAAGTATGGTTAGCAATACCAATAAAACGCTTTGTTCACTTTTGTACCTACATTTTATTTATAAGAATGAGGAAACTTGGTGCCAACCCCGGATTTTTATTCACCACACTTGCGTCTCTTTCCTTAGAGTACACGAGAACAGAGGATATTAATCGAAAAATTTTAACGTTTTCTTTGGAATAAAATGGGTGGGACTCAAGTTTATTGGCCCTTTTAAAACTGAAAGTGGGTGGTGCATTTGAAAAATGTCATTTTAAGATTTAACAACCCAATAAATATTTAAAATTGTTATGGAGAAACTGGGCAAAAAATGTTTACTTATGCAAATTGATATTTTGAATATTTACTTTACGGATGTATCCGCAAGGTATTCGCCCATTTATGTCACTCATGGTCGACTAGAACCCGTCTTTCCATTTCTTATATTTCCAATGGAAATCACCCTAAAGCCTGATCGTTTGCAGCACAAGCTTAATTTTAGCTCCCATACAAAACTCTTCCTATAAACCTAGGTGCTTATTTAAAACAAGTGATCAATCCTGCATTTTGGACTTCACGATAAGAAAAAAACGTTAGTTGCAGATTTGCATTGTTGTTTTTGTTGTTTCAAAAACTAATTATTCAGCATCCGAGACAAATCAGTCAGCACATGAAATTTGTTTCTAGGACAAGTATTTTCTTTTTTAGTTGATTTTGTATTTCTGGTGCATTTTTCGATTTCTGTGAATAATCATAAAATATTTTGCATAAAATTGAAGAGTTTTTTTCGTTATTATGATAGATCCGTGAGACTAATGTTTGATGGTCACGGTTGATCATATGAGATCGGAATCAATGAAACTGCGAATAACTTTCTACAAAGCTTATTTATCCCATCTAATTGGATTGCAAGAAAGTCTTATTTATGGAATAAATGAGCACCTATCAGCAATTTGTTAATGGTCTCAAAAGAACTATGTCAAATGGTCAAACACAAGCTTAGACCTCAGTGACATGATAGGATTAATTTGCTTACTAATAAGGTATGAACACATATCAATATCACATTTTATTGGCGGTGGTTAAAAAAATGGTGATGGGTGACTCAAATCGAAATCCATCGAGACTCTCAGGCGATTGATGACTACACGAACACGAAGGAGATAAATACATTTTAATAAATATATTTAATAAACGAAAGCTCCTCTTGCTCTTTGAATTATTAAAAGCGCAATATCTATACGAGCCGAGTTGAAAATGACTTTATCCAACGTAAGATCCGGGTTTTTATATGATTGCAAATCGAACCAAATGGAGGAATTTCGAAACCTATTCTCCAGACGGAGTTAAGTGCTGCTTAAGTAGACAGTAACATAATAAATTAATTATTGTCACTTAGGATACTTAAACAATTTGAAAGCTTAATTCAAACAGCTGCAAATCTTAATTAATGACCACCAAACGTCCAACAACCTGACCGAGTATCAAAGAGTTTCTTAACATTTAATTCCTTTTAATATGACTTTCCGTTTTTTACACACTATTCAATTTAAAAAAAATATGTTTAAAAGTTTGTAATTGAACCTATTTAAAGGTTCATTGAACAACAATTAATAGATTAGGTATTATTTTTTTTCATAAATTCGATTAAATATTAATTAAATAATTAAAGCTTAAATGTATTACTAATCAAGGTTGTTGGATTAGTGTCAGTTAATTTTAACAATTTCTTGAAAGCAATCTCAGAGCTTACCAGTTCAAATATCACCGGTTACATGCAAAATTAAAAATAATTCAATTAAAAGTCGAAGTCGAATTGGTTGCCTCACGAAAACTCATGGCATAGTTCATTCACCAATCGTATTGGTTAATAAAATAAGAAGTGAACTTTATATCGTCTATTGCAATGCGATTCCATTAAATTTAATTGTTGGAACTATAATGACCTATTGCTACATCACTAATGTGCCAATGATTTCTGTAGAACGTAAAATAATAATTTATTTTGAATAAAATTGTGCATGATAGAATGGAATGGTTAGTATCATATTTGTGCTAAATGAAAATACGAGTATTTCTAGCCCGACAAAAAAGTTGAATGGACTTTATTTGTGTTTATTTAGAAAAAGAAATATACGGAAAGCCCAAGAACATACGTCATAATAATTATCCGGTAAACATTGGATAATCCTTATGACTGTTCTTAAAAACGGGAAATGAAAAGTGGTTACATCAAAGGTTACTCAAAATACGTGCATTTTTTTGTTTAGTGTATTTTTGATTTACTGACCTTACGTTTTCTACACTATTGATGCCAAAACATATTTGGTAAAATAATTTAATTTTAGCTCTTGGACTTTTGGAATAAAATAACAAATTAAATTTGTTTTTAATTCCAAGAAAATTAAAAGAAACGACTAAAAATTAAATGAAAAAGTATTTTTTTCTTGCAAAAATACGTTTTACAAATTGAGCAAAAGCACAAGTTGTAAAAAAATATTTGGCTGACCATAAATTAAAAACAAAAACAACAACATAAGATAGTTGAATTTTGTATTTATTTCACTTATGTTATGTACAATCCTCATTTCTATAATAAATGATCTTTTTAAAGCAAACCTTCAGGCCCAACTATAATGCGCATGAGTAAGCATGAGCTACTGTCAAAATCACGTGTGTAAATGAGCGAAAATACACATTCATATGGCGTTGGATATAATGGGGCGCATTTCGTTAAGTGTCGTTAAGCATGAGCTCAAATGAGGTGTTCGATCTGAATCGCTCTTACATAATGTAAATTTGACAATTCACAAAAAAAATTTAATGGCTTTTTACCAAAAAAAGACTACGAATTTGCATTAAATTATCCATTTCATCAATAGATCAATACATTTTTCAATAAATTATGCATTTTTAACACATTTAAAAGAAACTAAAAACAAAAGATTTTCACATGTTTAACATGTTTATTATATGCATTCATCATGGTTTGTATAAATGTATAGAAACATGACTAGCTCATGCGCATTATAGTTCTACATTTACACGGTTAGTCAAACAACGTCACCGTACACATATATGCGTATATATAGAGGAAATTTATTCTACCACGTCCACGTCGTTAATGGCTAGCATAAAGAGGAGTGGACCAAGATGGCTGCCTACGGGAATACCAAAAGATATTGGATTTGACACCGCAATTTGAAAACAACCCTATTTACACGGTTCTCAAGATCTGAAGATATGATAAACCATGGTTGAAAGCCATAGGCCTTTAGTTTGACATAGATTTTTTGGTGACTGATCTTGCAGAATGCTTTAATCAAATCAGTATAGTGATAACATTGACTCGAAGCCTTTTTCCAGTGCCAAGAGTATCGTGGAGACAAAGAGGTTAGCTATTACTTTAGTGTCAGAGGAAGATGTATCGTGAAAGTTAAATGTGGAAGGAAGACCGACGATTTTCTCTTAACGTTTATGAATTGGTAGAAGGGATTTGGTTCAGAAATGAGAGAAGTTTTTATTTTTTAAGTTGCATATGATTGGTAGAGAGAACAAAATGCGAGGTAATTTTATCGATTTTCTAAATTAATGGTGTGATTTTCTGAACTAAAGGTGTAATAATTTGTCCCTGAACTTGTTAAATCTGTCTGTCTGTTATTTCTAAGCGCTCACAAAATTCCATTTGCCAACTCTGTCTCATTTGTTGAGCAATGTAATGGTCGAATGCAAAAGCAAGTAAATTTCACATGTGTTTGACTAGCAGTCAAATTTTCGTAGAAGTAAAAGTGAAGAAAAACTGAACGAAACTGGGCATTCCGCCATTAATTAATTATTAATTAAAATTTTGCGCTATTTCGTAAGCTGGGAACATAGTATTAGTTTCGTACGTCCTCGATCTCACCCCTATTTTCTATTATAGTTGAAGTTTTAGGTAGAAGTCAGAAAGATAATTAAACATATCAGTAAATACAAAAACAAAAAAACCATGGAGTGGGGATTTTGTAAAGCTAGCTTCCTTTACATTTTTCACTTTTTTTTCTTTTAAATTATTTGTATGTATAAAAGTAAATGATGAGTAAAAAAAAAATATAATTAAGAACTTTTTACTCACATATGACATTATTGCCTGATTTCCGTTCGTTACAACTCCTCTCTTACCGAGAAGCGTTTGATTCATTCTGTTCGTTCCGTAATACATCTCCCAGTTGCTAGGTTTCTTCTGATGCCAATCAACAATCGAGTCTTTATCTCCGACTTCGTTGGCTCCCCCATCTAATTTGTTTAGGACCGGCTTGTGAAACGAAAGATTTCTCTGTAATTGCGTTCTTGCCACCGCCGACGACGGCACATTATCATTTAAAACCGAACTCAATTGACCCAAAACACTAGGCCCACCACCGCTCGCCTTCAAGGCCATAGCGGATGTTCCAACATAACACTCCGCGTCCATTTTTGGAAAAACATCACACAACGATTTGCGCTTCATTTTAAAATTCGGATCGCTTAAGCAGCGAATCGAAGTCGTTTCGATGTGCTGCTGCGTATGTTGCACCGTAACCATCGTACCATCGTGAATTGCCTCGTAGGCAAAATCATATTCCGAATCACTAGCGTTCGATTTGCGCCGTTCGAAAGCTTTCTTCATGCGAACTATGTTCTGGTTTTTGACCAGTCCCGTACACAATTGACGTATCTCCATTTCGCTGTGGTGGTTCATTCGTTCGAGGTAGGATTCAAGTTCACCCTTGAGAGCCTTAATCATGGTATCCAGTTCATGAGGAAGGTTCTTCTTGGTGTTATTGCCTGCAGAGCTGTCAGTTACTGGTCCCTCCGACGATTCTGACAGAAGTCGAATTTTATCGCGAACGTCTTCGAGGAGTTCTCGGGTGTTTTGAAAGTGTATCTGGTCGTCGTACTTTTTCAGAAAGTGATCTAGTGAACTGCCTACTTCACTTTCCAGTCTGTAAGCATCTTCAGGACAAGAATTGATATATTTTGCGCATTTGTAGTGATTTTCCATGTCCTCGTCGTGAAGGATCACAGATTTGTCAAAGGTTGGATTGTCAATTCCATTGACCGCTGAACCTTTGTTCTTTCCGTCGCTTGTCAAGAGAAACGAATCGAGATCAATATCGAGCAGGGAATCTTCAGCGATTTCTTCCTGCCATGACTTTTGTAAGCAAACGGGTAGATCATTTGCACCACCTTCCATGATGGTTGGTAAGTGTCCATAACGGTTTTTAGCTGCTTCACAGCCAACACCGTTTGCACTGTGGACCTGAAAGAAGTGCGTTGGCACTGCTTGAGGATTCGATCGAGCGAGCGCTGCTATTCGATCGTGAGTGCTGAGTTTTGGATAGCTCTTAAGATGTCTGTCCAAATTCTCGATGCTGGTCTCAAGGACTCGCAGATTCTGCTTCATGTTCTTCTGTTGCCGTTGTTGATCCCGTTCACGGTGACGCCGATGATGATGGTGATCTTCGTCGTCATCATCGCTATTGTGAACGATCATGATCTGCCGATGGCTTTGACTGGTTGAATGACCCAATTTTGAAGACTTTATGGTGGCAGGTTGGCTAACTTCCAAAATATCAATGGTTGGCTCACAGTATATGTGATCCTCCACGGAATACGTGGAACACACGTTCGAACTATAATATCCCGATGAACCACTTTTATCGGTCGAATAATGCGATTGAGAACTTGTTCGCTCGCGAGCGCCTCTTCCACTACTACTGGGGCCAGCGGTGGCAGCATCTCCACTGCCACCATTTGCTTTGGTCGTGATGCTTCTACCACTACTATTGGGTGTACCAATACCAATTATAGCAGCATTCACTGAGGTGGATGAAGACGAAGATGATGAAACTAATTTCTCGTTATAGCTTTGCTGAAGATCACTGACAATTGAACTAACAACATTTGGATTCGTGATTGATTTCGAGGCGACTGCTGGGGCACCACCAGCTGCAGCTGAAACAGTTCCACTGACATCAACATTTGCACTCGTTTCGACAATAATCAATGATTCAGCAGACAATGAGTTGGTATTGTTCAAAGTAGACATGGCCAGCGATGCGGAGGATGCCATAGCCGATGCAATGAAACTGGAATTATCTGCTGCACTCTTGCCACCTATCAAAGCCACCAGTGGTATTTGCTTATTGTTGTTGAAAGAAGCAGCAACATCGTTGGCACTGATTGAAGATTCCACGGGAATTGATTTGGACTTGGATTTAATGCTACTGTTGGTGACTTGGTTTAGTTGGCTGTTAATAGAACTACCCATAAGGCTGGTTGACGAGCCTCCGTGATTGGAAATGACCGCGAGTGGCATTGAATTATTAAAGCCAACACTGAAATAAAAATGAAATAAGAAAATCAGTTAAATGTTTTTTTGAATTGAGAGAAGAAAAAAACCTGAAAAAAAAGATGAAAGTGGTTGTGGACGGGAGAATGAAAGTGTGTCTATGTTTTATCTGAGATTGTCCGGAGTCGTTTGGTCTGGTTATAAATGTGAGTATAAAATCCTTTAGAGAGTGATATTTGATATCAAAAGAAATGTTTTCGGAAAGTTTTTCCATAGATGAATGAACTTAAAAAAAATATGCAATAAGTTTTGTTTATACTAAATAAAATAAACTTGCACATGCAGTGGCAAATTATCTTTGTGTTTAAAAAAAAAAATCGATTTTCAGTGCCTATTTTATTTAAAAAAAATTATTTTAACGTCAAAATCGGTGAGTAAGTCGGTGTTGACGTGTTTTTTTATACGTTGGAAAGCTTTTTGGAAATATATATTTTCCGATGACAAGCATGAACGTTGACAACAAATCACTTATATAAAATTTTAGCAAAATCGTGTTTGTTTTTCAAGAGAGAGAATATAGGTATATTATTTTTTAGAAATGAGTACTGGGTGTACATACTATCATTGGCGCAAAATTATAGTCGATTTAACTCGAAGCTAAAAGCAATTTAATGTGAAACTTGGTTAAAAATACATTTTTCCGTATTATAAATGGCATAAAGTATACATTTTCTTAATCAAGTTGTCTAACTTTAAAAACAGCAAACCTTTGCATTATATTTTTAATGCAGCACACTAAGCAACCCCTTTTAGTGGAATAAATAACTGGAAGTTAAAGTTGAAATGATGTTAAGTGGTGTCACGTTAATTTCTTAAATATAGGTTGACTATAATTTTGCGCAATTGAGTTTATACACATAGAGAAATCATGTGCAAGTTTCAAATATTGCTCGTAGGATGTCGTTACTATCGACTTGTTTTTGTACTCTTGTAGCAAATATTCTTGAGTTAAAAGGCAAGAGAAATAAAGAAAAACAAATACAAATGTTGCAGCAGAATTTTGTTCGGTTCGGTTTGAGTTATTTTCGTTACAGGAAATTATAGGGCAATAATGATTTCTCGGTATGCTCATTTAGCGACATCTACTTCGGTGAGTTTTAAACTATCTTAAACTCAATGATACTATCTATCTCTTCGTTCTTGTTTAGAAATGGGTATACTATACTGGGTATTCGCTTTGTGCGCATTGCTCCTCTTGTATAGACAAACTTGCAGTCAGCGCTATCAGTGTTCAAAAATAAAATGTATTGTGAACAAATTTCCATAGCAATAATACACTGAGTTACAAAAAAAGTGGCGCACCTTGAAATTTTGCAACATTTTGAAGTAACTTAAACAAATAAACGTTTTTCTGGTACAGTTTTGTTTATTAACATAAAAGTAAGTCATTCATGTAATAAAAAACGAAAAAATAGGAAGAACTTAGAAATAAACCATAAATTAAGGAAAATGGGCATAAACTTCAAAACTTCAAATTTTACATTTTTTTTTTTTTTTTTTAAACTAGTCCTTGTTTCTTCAATAGTGGGTATTGCCTCCACGAACATCTAATAAAGCTTTAATTCGCCTGGGCATACCTTGGATAAGGTTGTCAAAATGATAACAACACATCAAAAAGTATGACTGCGCCACTTTTTTTGTAACTGAGTGTAGTTAATAATTTCCAAGTAAATAATGGAAGAATTTGTTGTGATTTTTTTGACATTTTTGTGTGTAGGTACTGATTAAGAAAATCTTCTTTCTCTGTCTCTTTGCACATAGCGAATAATTTGAAAAATTAAATTCGCTTGGGGGGACAAAAAACTATTTGTTATTAATAAATATTGTGGTTAACTACATAATACTTCATGTTTTTAACTACATTATACTTCCTCAATTCGCTATGTGCAAAGAGACAGATGAGATTTTCTTAGTCAAGTCACAAAAATGTCAAAAAAATCACAACGAATTCTCCTCTTATATGTTGTTTCTATGTTTCTTAGTTTCTATGTGTTTCTATGGAAATTTGTTGTTGTTTGAGCACTGAAAGCGCAGGCTGTAAGTGTGTCTAATATAGAGGAGCAAAACGCACATATAGCGAATAGGGTATAAGTAAATTGGTTTTGTGTAAAAAAAATGCGATGTTTTAATTAAACCTGACATTGCGATGATAGAGAAGCCTAAAAACGTAGGATTTGTTATGCTCTCTACCGGTCTGTCTGTGCGGTTGGTTGTTCACCCAGCTATAAGTTTGACGGATTTTCTTTATATTTGTGTGAACCTAGTACTTTTTGGTGATTGCTTAGAGGACAAATCCGAACTTTGGTCTTAGCCCGGCTATAACGGGTACGAGTACCTCCCGTATATTATTTTTTCCAATTTTTTTTTTTAAAACGGCTCTAACGATTTTGATTAAACTTTGTGAGTGTCATATTTGGAGTGATGCTCTTAAAATAACTGTATTTCAGGTTTTTGTTAATTTTTGGTATGAACGGTTTTTTAATAATTTGACCATAAACTGATAACGCCTGAACCGATTTTATTCAAACTTGACATGGCACTTAAATTGAACGTTTAAGATATAAAATTACATATAAACGTTTTTGACTATAAACATTCGTTTAATGATAGCTAGCCCTATCATATATGTACAACTTTATCTCACGTTCAAGCCATTTTCACTTGCGCTTAGTTAGATACTATAACCCAAGTTATGTATTCGTGGGCTTGGAAATTTTGTCTGTGTGTCTGTCTGTCAGTATATGTCATTATAACCTGCAGCCGATATCGTTTAAACTATATAGGGGTTTGTTCTAGGCTTAAAAATAACGGTACCTACCATATAACGGTTACAAAGAATTTTCGTTTTTCTCAATAATGGCTATAACGATTTTGATTAAACTTGATATGAGTGATACACGGCATTTAAGACCTTTCACATGGATTAAACTTCTATTCCAATAGAATATTTTTGACGGTACCCGCCACATAATGTTTCTGAGTAAGCGGATCTTTGCCAAATGTTAGTTCTAAAATGGCTTAGATAGCCGAATGATAATGGTGTAGGTACTTTATATTTTAATAACTTTTCTATAAGAAAGTATTTTAAATCAACAATTTTTTGAGAATTCAATATTTTGAAAATATTTAAAACAGTTGTTTTTTTTTTTAATATTTAAAAAAATGTTTTAGATGATAAAGTTGTTGTTTAGGAATTTAGGATACAACTCGACTTGTTCTCAAAACTTCCATAGGTACCTTCTCATTTTTTTTTCTAAAAATATGTATTTTAAAAAAAATTATCTTATAAAAAAAAAAATATAGATTTCTTAAAAAACAGCTTAACGATTTAGATTTTTTTCACAAATTCATGTTTGCCAAAGAAATTTTTTGCGTAGGTAGGTACTTTGTTTTCGTTTGATTATTTCCCCAAGAGCAAGTGTGTTCGATATTTCCCATTAATAAGCTTTCATTAATAAGCTTCTGCACCACGCTCAAAGTATCAAGAGACGGATATACTATTTTTCCCGTCGGAAACGTCAACTATCGATACATAGGTATAGGTATTTATTTATAAGATATATTTAAAAACATTTCCGTACAAAGCTTACATTCTTCCGACAAACTTCTTTTTATTATGTTACAAAATCTATTAGTTACATTTTTGTTTAATTCGGGGGATAGTATTTGGTCTCTTCCTATGAAGTATGATGATTTAGCGAAAAAAATAGAGGTATTGTACATTACAGCGATATCTCAGATTGCGAAAAGATTACAGGTGCGGTGCACGCCCTGGATATTTTGTCACATTAATTTCTATCTCCAAATGACTCAGCAGCCAACAAGTTATAAAAGACGACATACCTCCCATACTTATTTCTATTTTTAAAGTTGCAATTTAAATTGAATATCATGCAACAATTTACAAGCATACTAGCACAATTCCTATTTATGCCTTCCGATTTTATTGCACTCATACGTCTACCCCTTCAGCTTTAGAAAAAATACCTAGAAACAAGACTAAATTATTCCATTCTAGGCATACATATGCAGAAATCTTTACGAATAGTTTAAGGTGCTTCTAGACAGGGGCAACAATTCAAACTGGTTGCATAGTGCTCAAACATTTCAACATACCTTAATCATTGCTGCTTTAAAGATAAATTTACTTTGCTCCACATACAAGACTAAAGAAGTTGCCACACTATACTATGGTGACTGGCAACAGGCAAAAAGGTAAGGCATGCGTCAAGCCACGGGCTTGTGTAAATATTTTTGAAATTAAAAGCCAGCTTTGTCGCTTGGAAACACAAACCAGAGAATTGTTGTATGCGGTTTGTAAGACTATTTTTTATTCTTTAACATGCGGATATTGTTTTTTTTTTTGCTTTTATAAAAAATATGTAATTATATTTATAGGTTTATCAGGATTGTAAGCAAAATCTAAGCGTGGGTGCAGACGCAGAGCCGCTGGGCTTAAACTTTTATACAGTCTGAATTAGGCAAAAGCAGCAATTGGAAGTTTGGCATCTAAAGTTTGAATGAAGGAAGGCTGTAGGTATAATATTTTTAATGGTGGTTCCGCGTCAACTGCTATACTAAGGTGATCTGATAAATGATATTTCATTATATGGAGACATTATATTTTTAGCTGTTTGCCAAGGCGGGTTAACCACCAGAACCAATTTATTTTTTCTTGGTTGCATTATAAGCGATGTGGTTTCGTCGTTTCGGTGGTTTTCCATAATGATGCAACTCATTGCAGCTGCATATTTATGACAGAAAATCAATTTTGCAGTTAACACGATTATGAAAGTGGCATTGAAAACATACTAAATTCAAATATTTTATTCGTAAACAATTAGGTTGGTTTTTGACAATAAAGATCGATAGCGATGCAGAGATAAGATTTACAGAAATGAACAAGTTTACTGGCTTGCAATACTACCAAAACTTACTGTTTCTTTTCGAGTGATACGGAGAAGAGTTTTCTCAAAGCCTCAGAGAATGTGGCACTAACAGACTTCTTTTTGTAATTCACACACTTAATACTACCTATACATTATACATATGTATAAACTTCAACTGTTGGTATTTTAGGAACTTTTTTCCTACCTACTATTCCTAAACGTCTTGACCAATTTTGATGAAATTTGCTTCCTAGTGATTGGGGTTAAGTGGATGGTTTTTGCTTTTGTTGTATTCGGCGTTAATTTCGAGACCTAAAATTTGTTTTTAGGTTTTATATGTGAAATTCAGGTTGGCGTTTTGTCGTAGTTTGATTGGTGTACGTAATTTTTCTCCTCACGTTGCTTGACCGATTTGGATGAAATATTTGTTTCATACTTAATGGATTGATATGATATGATATATGATTCTTAGCTGCAGTTGCACACGGTAAAAGTAGCAATGTTGTCCAGATCAAGAGTTTAGTTTTTTCTTTATGTGTAGAAAAGATTCAAGTGCCCTCGTGTTCGGTATTCTTCTCCTAACAAACGGATAACAAAAGGTTTCTGGATGTTTCCAATTGACCACTACGTCACGGAGCACTAACATATTATTATAAAAAAAATGTGTATTTTTATGGGAAATTAGTCATTTGAATCCGGAAGATTTGTTGAAATTACGCGATTTTGTTAGGTGGAAACCACAGGTTATCAATTTGTACTCTTCCGTCTTCTCTCGTAGGAAAAAATGTTCACTTGATTTTTGTTATACATGAATACGTGTGAACAGCTAAATGCAAAATTGTAAGAAAGTATATGGTGATGTTCTATGTCTGGTGGGAACATAGTAATAACGAAAATTACATTCCGTTTTTAAACTCACAGACAGATAACTCATAAATATATTCGCTGTAACGATACTTAAATATTTATGTTCAACTTAAATCCTTGAGTGAAAATCAAATTTCATAGAAAAATTATCTCATTTTTGAAAATAAAAATCAATTACCTTATCAACTTCATGAGATCGTGCAGTTTAAACCCTAACTCATCTTTTAATTAAATTTCAACTTAACCTTAATCATACTGACAGTTTGAGTTTTGGTAACCAATCGACCTCAATTGAAATCTGTAGAATGCATTTTCAACACCAACTCCAAACGAACACTCATTACCAGAAAATGATGCCCGTCAGAGTTGTTAAATGAATCAAGAAACCACTTTTGCAATGATATGTGCCCACCTTAAGATGTTCAAAGGTACAACATCAGCACTTCAATAGCAACTACTCTGTCCGGTTAAATGTCACGATTTGTGTCATTACCACCCATCACGTTGATATTGATATTGACTATGGTAATTGACAAATTATTGACAGCATGTTGCCTCTATAATAGTTTCAGAGCCATTGCAATAGCTGAAATTATAGCTCCGAATCATACATACATACTGTTTTTTCAGACAAAGAGTCCCAAATTGAATGTCAGACTGATAGCCTGCTCCTTGTGTGTTTTTTTTTTGACATGTTGCCACAAAATGAAGATATTCCATTTGAATTCGATGCGAATACAACGAACACGCGCAACCACCTTCAATAAAACCGGCGCGGCGCAATGGCGATGCCCGATGGAAGAATTCAATGCATATGGCTGAATGCCCGACACTGCTGGTGCAACGGATGCACGCCGGTTTGGCGCCCGACTAAAGCCTTCACCTCCTTATCGAAATGCAGTCCGCATGCCTCAGTATACTATATGCAAACGCGCGTGAATATGATTTTTGTTGTTTTTGGTTCGTTCGGGAATCGGAATCTATGGTAGTGCGGGCAATCGTGCATTGCAGGGGCGAACTAGTGCACCGGTGTGTGGTGTCGTGTGCGCTTGATATTTGAAAGATGAAATTCTTCACCTCGAAGAAAACGAGCTCTTCTTCATGGGGACAACATGAACGACGCACGGTGCGGCGAAACGAAGAGGCAACGAAGCTTAAAGGCAGGTTATTATATCGTGAGGGTTGACAGCTCTGCAAACCAGTTAAAGCACAAGAAGAAGAATGAAAAACCTTCTTGCAGTTGTTCGTGCACCATGGTGCACCTAAGGTTTACTTTTTGCGGTCCACAAACACCGGCAATGGTATTAATTTCACCATTGCATTGCAAAAAAATGCAAGGTTGACCAGACTCAGGGACTGGTTGCGTATATTGCCGCTACATAGCTACTGCGCTTGCGCACCTTCATTACTGCCATCTTGATGCGGGTATTCGTATTAGAATCGCTGCCAGCGGGTAATCTGATGTCAGATGGCCAATTTATTTATCGGGTGATGAAATTGCCTCTCAATTACTGACTTGGCTAGGATTGTAATTGCTAAGAAGAGCCTGCAAGGCAATTTAGAGGAAACTGTTGTAATTGTGGTCATATACATATATGTGGAGTAACTGGTATGTTGTTGTTGTTATTTTTTTCAATGGAAAAGTGCGTAATAATTTTTTTTAAACTGAAATAAAAAGAGTGTTTATCGATAACGATTTATTAAAAAAGATTGCAGATAAAGATAACTTGCAATCTGTTTTGAAAGTTTAATTGATGAACGTTGAAGGATAAGCTTTGAATGGTGATTTAGGATTTTCGTGTAGGTAGTAGCTATTACAAAAGTTATTAAGCTTACTTATACTTAACCGGTTAAAAACAAAAATTAAGATATGAAGTTAATGCGTGCCGAAATACTTTACTAGGTTAACAGCTTTATTAAAAAATAAAAGTATTTGCTGCGAAAACCTCGTAACAGTTGGGTATTGGCATTATAAATAGTAGGATAACATTTAACTGTCGAAAACCTGGCTTGAGTCGGAGTAACGCAGGAAGCAAGGTCATGACGCTGTTATTTATTTTTCATTATAAGTTTTACACCTACAAAGTTGCAGTTTGTATATATGCAATATTTTCGGTTATTAATGACAGGGCTTATGATGGAATTCGGGATTGGAAAATAAAAAAGAAGCTTTAAAATATAGCACTCGACTCCTCTCAATGTGAAAATTATTTAGACTTCATCTTTACATGTAAATAAATAAGAAAAGATAAAATGAAGAATATTTTTTTCTTAATTTGTTTGACACAAATAGCTGGTTCGTTTACTTTTTAAAGCTTCCAGATTCTGTCGAATTCTCCACAAACTGTATTGGAGATGGAAACATTACGTGTGGCGCCGCCACATATAGTCAGAGTCAGGGCTTGTATAGGTAGATATAGATATTTATAGTAAAGACTATTTATAGAAGACAGTAATAGCGCAACCTATATTGTTGAAATATTAATATAATTGGCTTGATTGCGTATTGTTCGTTCGAATTTATAGTCCTTAACACACTGCAGGGCAAGCCTCGTTTTTCGTCTTTACAATATAGTACCATTTTTGACTACTCGTCGGGCATTTGAACTCAAATGTCAAAAGTTACCATTTGGTAACTGTTTAAAGATGATTTTGAAATTTAAATCACAAAAGTGACAATATTACGCGAATTAACATTAAATTGAGTTATTTTTTTTAATAGAAAAATTCTATAATTTATTATTTTCATTTTAATACCAATATACACCAACATTGTTGAATAATTTGCCTTAAAAATGATTTTTGTGATACGTTTTATTACTATTGAGTTTATATACACTTAGAGAAATCATCATCATGTGTATGTTTCGAATACTGCTCGTAGGATGTAGTTTCTATCGACTTGGTTTTTATTTACTCTTGTGGAAATTTTTCTTGAGTTAAAATAAAGATAAATAAAGAAAAATAAATACAAATGTATGCAGAAGAATTTTTTTTCGGTTCAGTTTGAGTGATTTTCGTTACAGGCAATTAGGAAAATAATAATTACTCGATATGCTCATTTAGTGACATCTATACTTCGGTGAGTTTGAAACCATCTTGATTCCTCTATGTTTATAAACTCAATGGTTTTACTGATAGCTATAACTGGCCCCTTAGACTCTTTTTAACACATTTTCAATTTCAATTTAATGAGATGGGCATCAGTTTTCGATTATTCTCTTTGGGATTTTTTAAAGTCGTTGGGTTGTCTCTAGACGTAGTATTTGTATTTGTATTTATTTATTTTAATCAAATTTACGCAATGCTACAAGATTAATATCTTATGATTAAGTATCAAAAAAAATCATCTGCATCTTATAAGAATTCTTAACTATACCACACGTTGCAGCTTACATCAAATTTAGTGCGACAAATATACATATTTCTATATGGCGGTTGTCACTGTTTTTCTCGTATAGGTACTCTAACCCTTACTTCGGTGTTGAACACGAAGATATGTATTTGCATAATTACAAACATTTAAGGTTATCCAAATATATCACTTTATCGAAAGTTGCTATAACTTTTACAAATGGCGGCAGCTGTCAACTTTAATTTGACATTTGTGAAGTAAACAGATGCATAATACACACTTTTCTTCTCAAGGCCACGGTATACTTAATTTCTGAACCAATATCCTACCTCAAATGTTGCGGAAGATGTCCCGGATGAGCCGTCAACCAAGCGAGGTTTCATCCGCAGTTGTCAATGATATCTACAGTCCTTTCTTTTCGGTAGAAATATCACCATCAGCGACAGGGATAATTTCCGTGTGAACAGAAATTTAAACCAAAAAAATATACTCTTCTGGAGGGGTGAAACAGGTATCATTCACTAAAAGCATTTACATTCACTGAAAGTCCCTGCATGGATGTACCGTTTACGCATGTTTAAACGGTCTTCGTTTGTCCGAAGATTCACAGATTATACCGTCACGGACCCTGTAACTGATGAGCGGTACAGAAAAATGATGCAACAAATTTTAATTATTGAAATCCCCGAATAAGACCGGAGGGCATGTTGTTACTACAGAACGGTCTAACCGCACAACTGACATTTTAAAGAATCAATGTCTTGCGTTGGCAGTTTACACTGGCCGGCGAGATAGTCCGATGATAGCTCCAGAATTAAGAATGGTGAAGGAGAACAAGTCGAAGACTCTGGAAGTCCGCCAAAAAGCATATCTGGAATAATTGTTGTCCGATTTTCTCGCCAAAACAGTTGAAAATATTGTAAATTAACCCAATTAATCATCAATACCGGAAGTTCGGAAGTTAAGAGGAAATCTTAAAGATCCAAAGAATTCATAGTCATCACTCGATCAAGACTCTCATCACTCGAAGACTTCATTAAGTGAGCTCCCGAGCTCTTGAGTTTTAATATTATTTATTATTAAGGGGAAAGCGAGGGAGACGTTCACTTAAGAAACATTTTCATATCAGTGACTATTATGAAATCCGCCCTAAATAACGTCGTTTTATTTTAAAATTTACCAAAACAACATGGACGAGCGTTTTTGGTCACCCTGCATTCTTAGAAAAATGAAACAGTACATATAAAGAGCTTACCGAACCTTGTGTTTGCATTCTCTTTGCTTTCTTTCACTCCTCAAAGGGCTACTTAGGTAGTTCCGTCAAATTAACAACTGACATCGACCCAATAATGATCAACAAATACCCATGTCAATCGCATTTGACAGTTAAATTTGTTACTGCATTTGTTAAGTTATCTATCTTATATTTAACTAAACTACCTTGTAGATTGAATTAGGGAAACCAATCTTTACACGCCGCTATCAGTAAAATTGACAAACATAAAAAAAATCACTCTCAATTCTATTAAGACACACTCACATTATATTCAAAATTAATGATAGTGACCTTTGGTGAATATGTTAACAACCCAATGGGGTTTAGTTTCAGTATACAACTTACCAAAACAACTTCATTGACACGTTATAAAATAAGTTTAATTCCAACAAGCCTTTCAAGGGAGCCTGTAAATTTGTGTTATTTTTGTTTTTGTTGCTTCAATATGTATTAACTAGGTGTCATAAAACACTTGTAGTACCTTCTGTTTTTGTTGGCAATAAAAATCGTATTCACTGCCACTGTCACCTGCTGTTATGCAACTTCTTTAGGGACTTTTGACTTTTTGTCAAGGTCGCAAATTAATAAATTCTATACATATGTATATAAGTATTTTATTTTTTTTTATTTAATTAAGGTAAATCGACAGAAATGGAAACTGTTGAACACAACAGTTGAATTATGGATTCAAGTGATTAACGTACAGATTTAACGATTAAGCACGGTCATAATTTTGTTGTTTATAAGCCAAAGTCAATGTGCATTCCTCCTACCTTGGGTGGATCAATAATTAATAGTTCTGCAGGCGTGTAGTGCATACTAAAAATCCATATGAAGGTCTATATTAAAAAGCTATTCATCAAAAAGATTTGTATTCTTGAATTTAGGTTTTCAGGTGATATAAAACAATGTTTTTATGGCCTTAAGCTGAATTGTGCTCTGAAGGTTATAGTGGGAGTTTACTTCTTAATTTGTCTTCATTTGTAGGGATTTACAATCTCATTACAGATGAACCCTTGTTGGAGAATAGCTTTATTTACTCTATGTGAATTTTAACCTTACGAATCGTAAAAAACAGCATTTTACTTTGTATCACACTTTGTGTACCTACATCATTCCTGGAAAATGTTTTTGCTGCTGTTTTTTTTTTCAATTTAAAAAAAAAATCTTATTTACTAACAGTTTATTCTTTGACTTCATGCTGAGATCAATAGATTGCATTCATTGCATTAAGTGCAAGTCATTGAGTTTGTGTATAAACTCAATGGTGCAATCAATTGAGTACAATTTTTTTCAACCACTAAACTAAATTAAATCCTCTTAAATCACGCTTATATTTTATTATATGAATAAGAATTTTGTATCTAAAGGCTAAAAATTTGTTTTTTCGTAGCTAAATAAATAAATAAAAATAAATAAATGTTCAATCTAGCTCACAGTTGGTCGACTTGTACCCCTCCTTCCACGCCCGAAAAATAAAATTGTTTTCCGATTAAGTTTATGTGATTCTGGCTTACAAGGATCATATACATTATTCAGACTCAATTGGCTTTAAAAATGAAGTATTGCAGTTGTAAAGACAATGAATGAAGGAATACATTTACGCTTTCCGGGATTTTTGATGACGTATTCAGTGAATCGCGAAAAATATTTTATTATAATATGCAATAAACTAATAATATATATCTTCTATCTAAAAAGCAATAAATTGCAAAACTGTTGAAACAAATTTGTTGTTATTCAATTTGTAAGACTTTAAACCCTCAGGGTGGTTACCACAAGAGCAACTTTGAGCGACCCAGTCGTGTCCTTAAATTTTTGTCTGTTTCAATTTTTTATAAATGCTAGCTAGTTACCCGGCGCGTTGCTACCGCATTTAAAAAGGAGAAAACATTGATTTTGAAAGAGTTCTTGCGCTTACGGGGCCAATTTTTTGCCAAAAGTTTTTTACTTGTTTTTTTGGTGTTATAAGGTAAGTCTTGGATTCGTGCAAAAAAAAGTTTTGAGATAACAATTAAACATGACATTACGATAATAGCGAAGTCGAAACAGTGGGTCTGAAAATTCTGTCTGTCTGTCTGTCTGTATCGACACCTACAGCCTAAAGGATTGGGCTGGTGTCTTCAAACTTGGTAAAAAGAATTCCTTTTTTTATTTTTATCTGAGGTCGTGAAATAACCAGTACCTACCATATAAAGCGTCACCAATAATTCCATTATTCTGGGAAAAAAATACGATCGATTTTGATAAAAAAATTTACGAGTGATTTGTTGTCAATGATGATATCTTTCATCTAACATTTTTTTTGCGGAGAAACTTATTAACGGTACCTACCATACAACGGTACTTTTTCCATAGCGATTATCTTTCGAACGGCTGAACCGATTTTGACGAAAATCAATATTCTGAAACTTCTTTTAAATTTAATCAATTCTGCAATCAAAAATTTTGGAAAAAAGTTTTTTTCTAAAAGTTAGTTTCTTAAATTCCATTTTTTGCGAAAAAAATCCAATCAATTTTTTTAAAATTTTGTATGAGTTATTTGTTGCCAATGATGATGGCTTTCATTAAAAAAAAAATTATTAACGGTACCTGCCCTAGAACGATACTTTTTAATACCGATTATCTCTTAAACGGCTCAACCGATTTTGACGAAATTTGACATTCTAATAGGTCGCCTAAGCTTGATTAACACTGTTTTCAAAAATTTTGGAAAAAAGTATTTTTCAAAAAGTCAGTTTTTTTTAATTCCATTTTTTTTCGAAAAAATTCGGATCAATTTTAAAATTTTATTTGAGTGCTTTGTTGTTGACGGTGTAAAGTCTACGAATTTCCCAGTCGTTTACACGAAGGTTACTTGCCACAATAGCAAGTTTGTGCGACCTAGTCGTGCCTTTTATTTTTGTTATTATTCAATTAAGTATTTAAATATTAATATTTTCGAGAAAGCGACCCCAATCTATCTATTGGATAGTTGAAATAGCCTTAGTTATCCACCAGTGAGAGTTCTGTCAAAATTGGTCCATTCGTTTCCCGTCGTCGTCGCGTCGACCGTAAATGAAACTTTTCCAAAAAGCAACCTCAGCGCCATTAGGGTGTAGAAAATAGTCTAAGTTACGCGCTACAACATAAGCTACCGGCCAGTGAAAGTCCCGTCGAAAACGGTCCAGTAGTTTCTGATCGATTCATATATACGAATATGCGAAAAAAGCGACTCGAGCGCCACCTAGGGTGTAACTAAAATAGTCTATGTAACAGGCTACAACATTAAATATCGGCCAGTGAAAGTCCCGTCAAGATCAGTTTAGCCGTTCTCGAGATTAGCCAGGGCAAACAAACAGACAGACAGACAGACAAACATTTTAAAAATGCATGTTTTGTTATAAGTGCCACTTATGCTTTAAATTGCATCTTGTAAAAAGCCGTTATTTTAACATTACAAACAGATACTTCATTTTTATTTATTAGATCAAGTCCTCAGGTAACTTGCCACTAGAGCAAGTTTTTTTTTTTTGAGTTTTTCATATTTTCAAAATGGCTTTAAACAAAAATATCGTCGTATGTTATACCAGCGCTTCGCTAACGGGAAATCATTGGAATCCGACAATGGAGCCACTATTTACGAGAAATGAGAAAACTCTAAATGATGGGGAGATATAAGAAAACGTGATCTGCAAATAATCCCGCTCGCCATGACGAACCAAAGAAGAACAGGGAATATTGTAAGAATCAAAGCAATTTAAATAGCTAGTCTTTCATTCTGATGGGGTGCATGTTCTGCAGCCATCTCTTAGTAATTTGCACATCGAGATGAACGTGCTAAAGAAACTTTTTTTAAGTTTTAAATAAAATATCGAAATAATTAAGCAAACGAAACTACCCGATTATGGTCGAATGGTAGAGCTTGACACATTTTCGACGAAAAGTCTTGAATAAAATTGGGTCACCCTTTGTCCAAGAAAATAATCCGGACCAAAAGCAATCAGACGAATTGTTCCAGTAATTTTTTTTTCAGAATACTTCTGACTATTTTCTTATGTAGATAATAGTTCTTCAGTATAGTGGTTGGAAACCAACACAAATAATAAATAAACAACCAATCCTACTGGAAGAATTTCATCAATTTATTCCCTTTATTCACATTACTTTTGCCAACTTTCACAAATTCGAATGAATTATTCATATCCCAGGATGCAATATTAAAAAAACCTCACCCTAAATAAATTTGCATCCGAATCAAAACTATCTTTTGCAATAAATTTTACTCTTTTACCAACCATTACAAAATCCACTTCTATTGCCTTTGTTTTGACATGCAAATATAACGTTATCCCACTCACTTCACTTCGATATTGACTTAAAAAGATATTCATTTCTATTATCGACACTTACCTCTGATACTTCAGCATTGCCCTCGGGAGGAGAAAATTGCCATTACCAGCTTCATCTATGACATGATCTCGTTTGATACTTCCGCCGGCAGTGGCTTCAGTTGTGCTAGCGGCAGTGACAACAGTATTGTTCCCTTCAAATAGCTTCCCCACTGCAGGTCTATTATCTAATGTTACTTGATTTGCCGACGAAGTGCACTTGGCCTGCTTCTCGATATCCGCCAACACTTCAATCGAAGATCGTTTTCCCATCGAATGTGACGTCAAGAACGCACCGATTCGCTTCAGATACGTTCTCTTTGCATCCGATGGATTAGTGGGATGCGAAAAGGAACTACTACTGGTACTGGAGCTTTGGCTAGACATTGACTCCGTCTTCTTCTTTGACTTCAGCTGCTGATGATGAGGTGGACTATTCAAACTATGGCTAACGCTTGATTGTGCTGCACCAGACGTCGTTGGTGCAGATAGTGACGCAGATTGTGATGTGTGATGGCAGGTTTTGCATCCGCTCACAGAATACTTAGGAAAGTGATGACCCAAGTGACTTCCATGGGAATGATGATGACACTCTTGTTCATCTTCATCATATGGCACAACTTCTATTGCATCGAAATCATAGGAATTGAAGTAGGCTTGTTCTTTGGTGCGCTTAACTTTGGCCGCCTCAGAAGCATGATGGTCGAGTTCGGCCGCTGATAGACTACCCAGAGATGTCAGCTTGGATTTGTTATCGCATGTTGGCATCGTATTAGTTGTCAAAAAGAATTCATTGGCATCAACAGAATCTGAAAGTGAATTAAAAACAAAAAAAAACATTACTTTCTCGCTTAATCTCTGTCTATACTTAACACGCGCGTTAAATAACTCTTTAGCTGCGGTACAATTTATTGGCCTAAAAATGAAAGTGAATGTGGAACATATAGACCCGGTGACATAATAATTACCGTGAGTCGGGTACAATCGAGTGTGAGTGTGACGTTAAATTATACAAACGCCTATAGGTAAACTGTTGCTAGCATTTTGTCAACTTGATTGACTAACTTAATTAATGTGGGTATCAACAAATCAACAACGGAACGTGCTTAGCGAATGCTTAATTCTCACAATGTATCACTTTAATTGAACTTTGTTGATGCTTGATTATGCGAAATTGAGAGAACGCATGATGAGGGGTGTTAGTTTTGCAGAAGGCAATAAATATACAATAAGTTGATGTTGAATAATGAAAAAGGGGAATGGTGGGTGACAATTTAGATATTTATTTGAATTCATGAATGATAATATATCGAGCAACACCACTACGTGGGAGTCAAGTGTCATGAATGTTGCATTTCAATTTAGTTGATGAGTTCATCCCAGGTGTTTATAAATGAGCGAATGGTCATTGGTTATTGATTATCTCGATAGAAGGGGATTGAATAAATAAATGCAGGTCGAGTAGTGTGTTGTATGTGGGAATTTGAATGGAAATTAAAATTTTTGAAATTATATTTAGATTTTTGATGAAATAGAAAAATACGAAAGTAAGAGAAATTGATTTTTATATCTTAATCATTTGATGCGAATTTGATGCAATTACATGCAGACTTTGACACATTTTTTTTTTTAAATTAAAATATTAAGTTCGCATCTTTTAATGTTATGTGTTTCCCATTTTTTAATACAAAATAAAGAGCATAAATGGGTCGCACCAACTTTGTCTTGAGGGCTTGAAACGAAAAAATAATATGAAATTTCATTTAAACTGCTAAATTTATACCTATATTTTATAAATATTCAATAAGCAAAATCAAAGTATGCACAAAAAAAAAAATCTCCGGAATAACAAAAAAAAAAAAAAAATAAGATCAAAATTATTGTGTGAATGCTTTTTAAAAATATTGTTTCAATAATTTGTTGGAAACATTTTTAAAAACTAACATTTTCTTTAAACTGTTGCCAATTCTGAAAATATAGAATTAACAAAAAAAAATTTATAAAAATTGTTAAAATCTTAACAAAAATATATTCACATAAATAAAAATGATAAATGCCTGTTTGTAATGCCAATATTCAAAATTAAAACTTTTTACAAGACAGCACTTATAACAAAACATACATTTTCAATTTTTACTTGCTATTATAGGTACTATAAGGCAAGTTATGCATTCGTAAAAAAAAAGTTTCGAGATAACAATCAAACATGACATTACGATGATAGAGAAGACGAAAAAAGTAGGGCTTTGCAACTAAAAAAAGGCAATCAGAAAAAAATTCAGAATTCGTTATCAGCCACGCTGATGTTTTCCATAATCAGACTTACAGTGAAGTGATGAAGTGGGAGAGTTGTGATCCGATACGAAATCATAACACTGTCGGAAAAGAAGATTAAGATTAATACAATCAAAAGTAAGGGTATAAGCTCACTTCATTTGCTATTTCATTATTATTAAAATATACCTAGTATAAAATAAAATGTACATCTCCTATTAATGCTCCTGGATGACCTACTTCTGCGCGAATTAAAATAGTTATTTGGTTTTGCAGAAGATAAAATAAAGAGCACAACTGGTTTGCACGAACTTGCTCTTGTAGCAAGTTAACTTTTTGCATACGACGTAGAAACTAATTTGACAAGAAATAAACATTTTTTTTCAATTTTCAAAAGAAAAATATTTTTGTCTAAATATTTTTGTGCAATATATCAACCATGAGGGACTCTCTGAATATGACTATTAAATTTCATAAAAATCGGTGAATAAATTTTAATATTTTTGTATCGTAATATCATATTTCATTGTTACCTCAAAACTTTTTTTCGCACAGGAGAACGCTTTAAAAGTTCTTAAGTTCCATTAGCGTTAGGACAACTTTAAATCCACTTTGCAGAGTGACTTTGCTTTATATGGATTATTTTAATTTGCCAAAAGAAAGACTTGTATGTGCTAAGTATAATTTTATAATTAACTCATATTAGATAAGGTGAACTTAACACAATGGTGCTCTAAGCCAACGATATTATGTAGAACAAGTTATGCATTTCGTAAAAAAAAAAAAAATCGAGATAATATGAGATAAAAAATGGTAACTCCTATAGAACCGTTTATTTTTATACTGATTATCTAGTAAATTTATTTAGCTTTCGATGAAATTTGATATAACATTTTTTTTTTTATTTCGAAGTTGCTGACGATTGAGTCATCATAAGTCAAGATCCTTCATCCTTGCAACGAGCACTGGACGTATAAGTGGACGTTCTGGAGGGAAATGGGTATTGCATAAGCGCCAAAAAGATCGAATACCAAAAAGACCGAATACCTTTGCTTGTCTGATCCACTCAGGCCTATTCCGGATATTTACTTGAACGGAACTGTGCTTCCCAAGTGCGAAAAATTCAAATACCTTGGATCTATGATCAATAAGAAATGAACTTGTGATGACGACGTCAACCATCGGGTAAGCGTAGGGTGGATGAAGTGGCGTGAGAACTCTGCCATCTTCTGTGACCGAAAAATGACCCCTAAGCTGAAAGGAAAGCTCTACACTGCAGTGGTCCGTCCAGCGCTTACATACGGTTTACAATGTTGGACTATGTACCAGTGGTATGAAAGCAAAATGACGGCAACTGAGATGAAGATGCTTCGCATGACAGCAGGAGTGACAAAGCTTGACCGAATATGGCGTAAAAAGACCAGGAAAGCCTCCACGTCAAAGAAACCATCGTTCAAAAAATACAGCACGACAAACTCAGCTTGTACTTAGGAGAAACGCTGAGAACCCCGTCCAAAAAGCATTATCATACAACGTTCCACTTACAATGGCGAAAGAGAGGCAGGCCCAAAAACTCCTGGAGAAAACAAATGCAACCACACCAGCAATCAGTTGGCCTCAGACATGAAACAATCCATAACCGGGAGGCTTGCCGACGAACCCCACAAGCAGATCAGTAGAGAAGCGGTGAAGTGGGAAAGTTGTGATCCCACTCGAGATCATAATATCGTTGGAAAAGAAGAAGAAGAAGAAGATTTCGAAGTTGTTAATATGATAGTAACTTGCCACAAGATCAAATTCTTGCGACCCAGTCGTGGTCTTTATTTTTTGCGAATGCATATAAATTGCTTTATAGTACCTACCTATAATCGCAAGTAAAAAGTGGATCGTCAAACATTGAGTGTTAATAGACTAATAGAAAAATATTCACGGAATGTTTTCTATTCAACGAAGGAATGTTTTTTTTTTTCTACTCAACGAAACGAATTTTATAATTTTTTTACATAGGACTTATTGAAATGTTTTTAAAGGTTTATCAAGTGCGCTGTTGAAAAATCTACACTTTGTCATTTTTCAGTTTTACTAAGTTGAATTTTGCAAATTTTGTAAACTTTTAAACTATCACTCTTTGTGCAAAGTATAACATTTTAACAAGGCATATATTCCATAACAAAATATTCAACTAACAATTTAAATTTAATTTTTTTTTTGATTTTTTTAAGTTATCGCTTACATATTGCTATCATAATGCTTATTTACGGATGTTAAGAATAAGGTGCACGTATGCCTGAGAGAGGTCTTAAAAATAAATGCTTTTATTAAACTTTATATTCAAAGTCAATGTAAAAGTTTTCTCTTAGGCTTGTAAATCGAAGTCTTATTATAGGCAGTCAACATAATTTGTGAAAAATTAATTAATTTTCAAAAATATTCAAAAACATTTATAGTAAATAAACCATACAGAAAAAAATTTACTAGACCAAGAAATAAAAATTGCAGTACTGTAATAAAATCTTATAATCATAAACAGATGTTGAATTGACATTGGGATTCAAGAGGAGGACAGAGAGTTCAACTAACAAAATAATCCCAAAAGTAATAAAATAATTACTAAGTTTTAGTGTCAAACTTGAAGCTTCAATATCATCACAACCTTCTTTGTACTTAGATTGATTGTCTTTCAATGCAATATGTGGTTTTTGTCGCTTTAACTTGGATTTGGTTGGTTGCAACTACGATAACAATGTATTATTGACGGTAATTACGAAACAATGCCAATATTAATATGTATTTTTTGTTTTGCTGTTTTAAGAGCTCAAGTGCATTTTGTTTAAAACAATGAAACTTTGCATAATGATTGATTGCTTCATACAAAAAAAAAAAAAAAAAACAGTGCCATTTAAGTACCCCGTGCTATACAGTCTTGTATGAGCTTCTGTTACTCAAACGATTTAAATGCTGCAACTTATAACTTATGTTTACTTTTTGAACGAAAACCATTGCAGCGGAAAAAAAACCACAAGACAAATAGTAAAATATAATAAAAAAAAAAGATACAAGTTTATCATCTGCCAGCAAATAATTAGTTGGTTATTTTTCTAAAGATTTTTTTTTTTTTTTTTCATTTTTGTGTATTTTCAATAGCCAAGTTCTAGAGAGACACGAACGGCCATGGCACACAATGTGGGATACCATTAACAAATACAACACTCTACATTGCGAAACATCTAAAAATAAATGAGATTGAACAATAAGATACAAAATCGAACATACTTAAAAAAAAATTAAACAGATGTTAAACTTAACAACAAGTAAGAGCAACTCAATTGATGAGATCTCTGATTTTGTTTTGCTTTGTTTTAAACTAGCCGTGGGTAATTATTATTATTGCCAGACCAAAGTGATTATCCCCAATTGGGATAAGTATCTTTTTGTTAAGTGGCAAATATTGACGGATATGATCTAAGATCTCGTGAGTGTGAAGCCTGCATTTAAAGATGTTCATTTGAGTAGGTTGAGATAAAAGTTTGCATAATTTAGGTTTCAAAAAGGTTATTGTTATGTCTGAAGAAGTTAACCCGACGAGATGGTACCAATAATAATGAAACAAATGGTAAGATACATCTAGAAAGTGAAGTGTTATTTGCTGTTTGCTATAGCCAGAAAGAATAATTTTTACATTTCTCTGCCGATATCAGTTTTTAATTTTCTCTTAATTTTGCAAAGTTTGCGTTGAGACCAACCAGATAATGGCTGCTTTATCCTAATTTCGGAATTCAGTGTTACATCGTTTATGATAGTTAGTATAGCAATAGCTTATCAGCAAAGATTATTTCGTATAGAGAATCTGTTTCTCTTGATTAACAAAAGAGCTGACAAACGAACCTGATTTTGATATTTCCATTCCGATAACATTCGTTTATTGCCATCAGTTAAAGTTATAAAAGAGTTTTTAACATTTGCAAATTTATAGCAAGCACTTAAAAATGCAGTTAGTTATATTTGCAAATAATTACAATTCTGCACAGTTAACTGTGTTTTATGTATTATCTGTTTACACAAAGTGAATAGTAATTGCAAATATACAATGAATAAGTCGTAAAGATCTAATTTCAATGCAATAAAAGTATTTTTTATGAAGAGGAAGAAATAAAAAAGCCTTAAAAGGTGAGCAATGAAAATATAGATTAATTTAAAAACTAATAAAAATGTTTGAAGGACAAAGACAAAGGGTTAACTACATTTTAAGCATTTGACGAGAATTACTTCCATCAATATCATAACATCTATGAAACAAAATTTCAAATAATAGGTGGTATGCATAAAGCTTAAGCTCGTACTCAAATCTCATTTTTTGCAGTTTAATCTCGGCTTGGTATTCAAAAAGAAATTAAGACAAATCTCAGAGACTAAGCTTTCGCTAAATAGATAATGGACAGATGGCATGACAAGTTTCGATTTCTCGTATGCAAAAAACACAGCAATACTAGAAATTTGATATCCCAATCCCATTAGCTAAAATTGCTACTTATTGAAATTTGGTCGGTGTCGCTGTTCCAAATAAAGAATTCAAAAACATTTATAGATGTACTTCTTCGCACGTACAAAAAATAGCGCCAGTCGGAAGAGGCAAAATCTAGGTTCCATAATTTAATTTTATGATTGGATACAACTCGTTAGTCTTTCAGGAGTATCCAACCAAAATGTAAGGATATAGTGCGAGGTTTGCATTTAGCCGCTATATTGAAAACGCGTTTTCTCAAATAACTCAGAAATTACTTATTGGCCGAAAAAAAATTGTTAAGAGCTTTTCGAGAGAAAACATGATGTTTTTCAATGTTTATGATTTTTATTGTAGGTATAACACTTTAGGATTCAGGCATATAACAGTTTAGTTTTTTTTTTAATTTTAAAAATAATAAAAGAAAAAAAAAACATTTGACTCTAATTGGAAGAAATTCTCTGCCGACGACTGGCCTACAAATAAAAACTTTTTATTTTAAATATTATCGAGATTACTTTTTTATTTAAAACAAATAAGTTGTTACTTCAATTCAAAATGCTTGTATACTCAACTGATAAAACACGCTTTCCGTGTTTGAATCTATAGAATCATTTGTAAATGTGTTTTTTTCATAATGAAAGCATTTTTAATTTTAATACGGTGCGGCGATATTAAAATTTAGGTCGCAGTTTTTTTTTTTATTTCATGTATCTGGCTTTATGATAGCGCAACTGCATTGTTTTCAATGAACTGTACTAAAAAATATTCTCATCGAATTTCTTTTTAATTTAATTTTTTTTTCTCACTATACTTACTATACTACTTAGAGAATGATCATCTTTACAATGAAAAGAATGAGACTGTGACAGTGAACTTAGATAAAGGTTTTGCATACCAATTTGAGCTTTGACTCATTGCAAACGCTCATTCTCGGCTAAACTTAGTTTAATCTTACATACATATATGTACTCTGTTTACGGAGATGGAGTGAAAGCATTCCGCATACGACACAGTGTATTGCAATTGGAAGTATGAAACGGACACCCTTATCAATGATATATGATAGAAACCATAATACATACCCTAAATATAAATTTTAATTCATGAAATCATTTATCATCGTATATTTAAGGATTTATAATTTAATGAATTAAATCTTTTCTGGACACATAGTGCCTTATTAATAAAAAAAAATAAGCTGTAATTTTAAGTCCTATTTTCAAGTTAACTTATCCATGGTTCCAGAACATTTGTAATCCATGGATTAGTTTTCTCTAATGCGAGACATAAAATTACAGATTATTTTTTATTAATAAATGCAGATAGTTTGCAACAAGAGCACACATTTTTCATTTATTTTGTATGTAAAAAAAAAAAAACAATAAATAGCGTCAAATGCTAGCGAAAAAGTGCAAAAATGTCAAAAAACAGACTTTGTAAAAATTTAACACTTCTTTATCGAAATTGGTTGATGGTTCTATTAAAACTTTTCAAAGTTTTCAAGAATAAGGCAAAAAACTGAGTTTCGACCCGTTCTTCCCCCTCCCCCTAAAAAAAATTAGCTCCAAGCAAATTCTTGTGTACTTTTTAAAATTTTCACAAGAAATCAAAACAAAGATGTCCAGCTGAATCCAGCTTTGTCGGAATTTTTTCGAAGTGAATCTAATTTTCCTGAGCTTACATTGTCTTGATCCGGTAATGCAATTTTATGTCATTTACCAGCCAAACCATGTGAAAAGAAATATAGTTCCCACGACATTATACAGGGTGAGTCATGAGCAATGCGACAAAATGCTAGGGCGTGTAGGATGCGTTGAGACAAGAAAAAAATCGTATGGGAGGGGGGGGGTCTATTCCCCTCCGTTTAGCCGGGAGGGGCAATTTTCGAAAAAACTGACTTAAAATGGGAAACAAATTATTTAAAATCAACGGCTTCATTCACAATGCTGTGCGATACGTTTTTGAAAAGCCAATAACTTTTTCTTTCATTCTGTATTTAAATAAATCTATTCTAAGAAAAAGTTTTTGAAATATTAATTTTCAAAGTCAAAATTTTGAAAAAAAAAATAGAAAAAAAAATTTCAAATTCATTTTTTTCAAAATTTTACGTAATTAAGTGCTAACTTTAATTTCAAAATTCAATGCTGTTATTAATTTTAAGTCTAAATAAGAAAACCGGATGCAAAAATTTTATGTCGTTCTCAAGAAATTAAAAAAAAAACCAAAACCACCTTTTTCTAAGAAAAACATTTATTTTTATTGTAACGAAGCAATTTAAGAAGCATTAATCTTAGTTTTTTTAGTTTTTTTTTTCCTTTTATTTTTACTATGTTTTTTATTGGAAGTACTTATAAAAAATTCTCGATATGATCTCCATTGTTTAGAAGGCATAGATTATATCTCCTTGCAATGGCTTCACATAAGTTTATGCTTGACAAATTTTCCTGCAATTTGACTCCAGCGACTTCAATTCGTTCCTTCAGTTGTTCCAATGATACTATTTCCACTTCGTAAACATAATTCTTCATAAATCCCCATGCATAGAAATCTAGGGGAGTTAAATCTGGTGACCTAGGCGGCCATTCCGTGGGGCCCCTTCTTCCGATCCAACGCTCACTAAAATGATCATCCAGCAAGTTTCTCACCTGTAAGCTGTAGTGTGCTGGAGCACCATCTTGTTGGTAGATTAAAGTATCTGCTATAACCAATGGAACGCTGTCTAATAAATCGGGTAAAAGGTCTCGTAGGAATTGCAGGTATGATTCTCCATTAATAATGGAATTCAAAAACCGGGGCCCGATCACAGTGTGTTTTCAGAAGTTATCAATGAAAATAATATTAATCCAGGGTTATTCCAATACTATTTAATTTTATTACGTTCTCATAAAACTCCAATTAAAAAAAAAGTAAAAAAACTAAGATTAATGCTAAATAAATAAATAAATTGCTTCGTTACAATAAAAATAAATGTTTTTCTTAGAAAAAGGTGGTTTTGGTTTTTCTTTTAATTTCTTGAGAACGACATAAAATTTTTGCATCCGGTTTTCTTATTTAGACTTAAAATTAATAACAGCATTGAATTTTGAAATTAAAATTAGCACTTAATTACGTAAAATTTTGAAAAAAATGAATTTGAAATTTTTTTTTCAATTTTTTTTTTCAAAATTTTGACTTTGAAAATTAATATTTCAAAAACTATTTCTTAGAATAGATTTATTTAAACACAGATTGAAAGAAAAAGTTATTGGCTTTTCAAAAACGTATCGCACAGCATTGTGAATGAAGCCGTTGATTTTAAATAATTTTTTTCCCATTTTAAGTCAGTTTTTTCGAAAATTGCCCCTCCCGGCTAAACGGAGGGGAATAGACCCCCCCCTCCCATACGATTTTTTTCTTGTCTCAACGCAACATACACGCCCTAGCATTTTGTCGCATTGCTCATGACTCACCCTGTATAACATTTTCTCCAACCAAGAACGTCTGATTTATCTAAATAGTTTCAGAGATTGCTGAAATACAGACGGATTAAAATTGGTCGTGTCTCTGAATTTTTTTTAGCTTTTTAGTAAAAATTTGAAATTTAAATTACAATTTTCTGGTTCGGATTTTGGGTAAGCTTATTTGCTAAGCAGCTTATTGTGGTGCTTGTCTATTTCTAGCCTATTTGTTTAAATTATAGCGCTATAATATAACATTCAAATAACATTGAATTAAATTATTATCACATCAACTGCTTTTTATTATTAATAGATTCGCGGAAAAAAAAGGAAAGGCACGACACACTCTAATTTTCCAAGCAATTATGTATATTAAATTAAATTATAATAAAGTACCTTAATAAAAACAAGTCAAATATTTATTTCTAAGATAGACAAACAGACACCCAGACATAGTTTTATTGGTAAGCTAACATTACTATGATAGCGATGTCGACAAAATTGCAACTTAAAATTAAAAAGTGAAATTGGAAGTTTTTTAAATTGGAATTCTAGGCCTAAAAATAAAGGTAGCTTTCATATAACGGTTATGATTTTTTTTTTCGAAAACGGCTCTAACGATTTTGATTAAATTCGGCCATTTATGCCATGACATTAAAGGCTTAAGCCATCTTTCCAGAAAATAGTTTTTACGTTACATTCCATAGAACGTTTTTTTTTTAAATTTTACTTTTTCGATAACGACTCAACGGATCTTATCCAAATTTAATGTCTACGAAGGCCTAAATAATTGAATAATAATTGGGTGCTTATTTTTTTCTTAAATAAATTTTTTTGTATTACATTATTAATTTTGTTTTTGTTTTAAAATTCTATATTATTATAGAATTAATTTTTAATTTAATGCATGAATATATTAAGGTTCTAAAATCTGAATACTTTTTTTTTTTTTTTAATTTATATAAAAAAGAGTCTATTTTATTTTAAACTGATTTAACGATTTTGTCAAAAAAAAAAAATTGTAAAATATATTGAAATATATCGATATGGAGTGTTTCTAAAAGTTCAAAATATCATGAAAAATTAAAAAAAATTGTTTTTACAAAGTAATGTTATGTCAATGTTGAAAACAAAAATATTTAATTTTAAACTTTAATAAATGCTCTTATGTCAAATTTCAAAAAGTGACTTACAAAATTTAGTGTATTTTATTTTTGTACGACTTTTTTTTATTTGAATTTCTTTGGGAAACTTAATGTTTTGAAAATCGATTGATAATTTTTTAAAAATAAAGAGATTCATGTCCGGTTTTGGTAAAAAAAATTGTAAAACACATTGCAATAAATAGATTGGTCATACCATGTTTTTCTCGAAAAACTTTGGGCTCTAAGAAAAAAGTGTCAAATTTAATATTTTTTTATATAATTTTTAAAAACTTTTTCATATTAAATTAACCAAAGAATTTAAAAAAAATATTTAATTGAAAATAATTGCTCGTGAAGTAACCCATCCAAAAGCAAGTACGTGCAAACCTATAGTCGAGTCGTCCTTTTATTTTATTTTACAAATAAGCCACAAATTAAGATTTTGTGGGTCCAATCTCGTAGTCACACAAGTCCATCTTTAAAACGAGGCGAAAATATATATGTGTCTAAATCCACCATATTTTCGTTTTAAACGACAGATCTTATATCATTATCCCTATTTAGCTAGAAACTTGGTGAAATGGTTCGCAAACATTTTTATTCTCGGCAGACCATACGCCGCACACTTTGAAAAAAGTTTGAATATGAATTCACACACTCAAAAAGACAAAACCATGTTGAAAATGTGAAAATTTCAGCCGGTGTTTTAAATTAGTCAAATTTGTCGATTTAACGATTTTTTACACGTTACTTTCGAGAATTTTACAAAGAGATATGGTTATCTGAATATCCTTACAATGTTGTATTTACGCACAATCGCCTTATCGGACAAGGCTTAAAATTTCTTATATCTTACATGAAGAACAGTTATGCACTCCAAAATTTAAAAAAATCACTGTGTGGTGAGATTTAAACCAAAGTGTCATCATTGAAGTTATTTACTCTGAAATTATTTCTTTTCGTATAAATCATTCTATAGTCTAAAATTCCTTTCTATACGTAAATATATAAAATATCATTTTTAAATTTAGGATTAGCCTAAAATTTAATTGTTTTTGTACTTCCACCATTTAAACAGGTTAAATTTTGAACACAATATTTAAGACACTAAATGAAGTAGTTTTCAAATAACTTTGTTCTACTAATTCACAACATCTACTATATCTTGTCTGATTTCGCAAATAATTCCGTCACTTTATGAACATACATTAATATATGTCTAAAAAAAAACTTCCCTGTTCATCAATCTATAATTCTAAAGCTAATGTTAGTATCTTTAGCTAAATTTTAAATTTTAAAGATCAACCCACACCTTTCACTAGAACAGTTTTGTCACACTTCGTCAAAGTAGCACACAATTCCAATGAAACTTCATCTATGAAAATTTTATTAATTTTAATGTTAGTTCTTCCTTATTTGCACTAAGCAACTAAAAGATACAACACTGTCGCTAAGATTGTTTTCTTAATAAATTACCATGTCCACTCAAACATCGATAGTTCCATTCCAATTTAATTATCAATTATGCAAGAATTTGTGAATTCTGATGTTAAACATAAAATTAAGAATTTTAATAATTTGGTTCCCACCCGACGACCGAGAAACAAACGAATAAATTAGCAAGTCTATTAAGAATCTCAAAACGAACGAATTACAAACATTTACTGTTTGGTTATCGCTGAAATTGCTTCTAATTAGATGGAAGATGCTAATTACAAAAATGAAGTGATTTTTTTTTGTTGTTGCAAATTCGCCATTAAAATTCCATTCACTTTTAATCCTTTAAATTTGTATAAGCAAAGAATCTCTGCACGTACTTTTCTATGACTATAATTAAAATTAATTTTCCAACAAATGACGGAACACAAATCGCTTATTCACACAAACACACACACGTCATAATGGGATATCCAAATACTGTTATATTGATATATCTACTAGCGCCCTTCCGTGGTAAAGATATCTATCTATATGAAGGCAGATACTTCCTCATGGGACGACGAAATTCATAGAATCAGATGATGAGAAATATAATAATCTCAGAGATGAATCTTTTTTGAATATTTATGCCATTATTAGAGTTTACTGTTGGATGCTGTGGTGATGAAGTAATTTATTGCAAACATTTTGCTTACACTATCCAGCTCTATAGAGTATACACACCACAATCCCCTTGTTTCAGCGCATCTTTGGTCGTCGCGACGGAATTGATTGGGTGGACAGTGATTGATGATTGTATGCAATTTAGGATGATTTCGAAAAATCTTTGTTTTCCTTTGTTTTGAAAAATTGGTATAATTTGTGTTAAGAAAAGTAGTTTTTGTATTTTTTTTTTGTTGAAAAAGATAGATGACTTATTTTTGTACATAATTTTAATATAGAAAAAGATAGATTTATTAAATTAAAATGATGAGGTTTACCTATATATAGCATATATTATGTATAATGAAAATTACAATACAAATACAACTGAAGGCTGAACTAATAGAAGTGATTAATCTCTTTAAATATTTGTTTGGTTAATTTATTAATTACGAGTATATGACCATCTTAATATATGAGAAATAATTTGAATACATAAGATAATATGTATTGTTCATTAAAGGATTTAACTAACCAAATATAGTTATAAATTTTATTTGGAAAATAATTATAACGGGAGGAAATCTGGCTGAACGGAGTTTTTGAACACATTCCCGCTTTGAATGTTCAGAATGATATTCTTGAAAAGTATGTGGCGCCTGGTCAATTATTGAATACCAACATTTTAGGTGTTTTCATAAACGTCAGACTAACTAAGTTCTGCAATAACAAAAATTAATAAAAACACACTTCTTATTTGTAAGTATTTTGGACATAGCTACTAAAATATTAGGAAACGAAATGTTAACCTTCAGAAAATATGTGTTTTTTATCAATTTTTTTATTGCAGATCTAAGTTAGTCTGACGTTGCAAATTTAAAACTTCATTTGTAACTAGGAAACCGTTGTAAAATGATAAAATAACAAAGGAAATTTTGTTTTATATGTAACTCGTTTCATCATAAAACTAGTTTTATTTAATTTAAAACTATGTATGTGAACGAATTGTTCAAAATATCTCTGATCAACATAATTGAAAAGTATTTACGTCGATTTTCAAGTGTTTTTAATGCGAACAAAAGACATCTGGAAGGAGGTGTAACTATTCTCCAATATAACTTAAAAAAAGAGTAACTCTCTCCGATGAGTTAGCATAATAAGGATTCCAAACTGTACAGAAATACTCAAGCACAGATCTTACGAGAGAATTATAAACTGAAAGAAGAGTATAGGAATCGTTAATTTCTTTGGTATTCCTTTTAATGAAACTTAGCATTTGGTTGGCTTTATTAACCATAAAATCATAATTTGAAGAAACGATAGATTAACATTCAGAATAACTCCTAAATCTTTTTTCTGCGTTACTCTTGCCAGCTTTGTATTTTCGATACTGTAGTCGAAGAAAGTTGGATTACGAATCCTAAAACAAGACAATATTTGGCATTAAGCAATATTTAAGTGAAGATGCTTGATATCACACCAATTAGCCAAACTCTCCAAATCCTCTAACAGAAGGCTACAGTCCGATTCGCAAGCAATCCTAAAGCTTAATATCATCCGTAATAAAGAAGACAATTTGAATGCTTGAAAAAAGTAGGGTACGTCATTGATAAAAAGTAGAAAGAGTAACGGGCCTAAATGGCCACCTTGTGGAACACCCGAAGGAATAAGAATATCTTCAGAGTTGACAATTTCAATTTTCACAATTTGGATTCTTTCAGTTAAGTAAGACTCTAACTACTTTAAAAGAAGAAGAAAGTTTACTGACCAGAATTTTATGATTAATTCTGTCAAAGTCTTTCGCAAAGTCGGTAAAAATAATGTCCGTTTGGAAGCCTTTTTCCATATTAATTATGATGGCATTTGCCATTATAGTTAGGTTAGTTGCTTTTGATTTACCAGCTACAAACCCATGTTGAAAAACTGAAATTTTATCTTGAACTAGTTTGGAAATTCTGTTATAAACTACCTTTTTCAAAAAGTTTAGGTATGGCAGATAACTTACAAATTGGCCTATAATTTGTGACTTCCCGATTTAAAAATTTATGATAAGAATGAATTTTTCCAAGTTTTCAAAAAATGACCCTCAGACATAGATAGATTGAAAATTCGTGTTAGAGGCTGAGTTAAAGCAATCGCACATTTTTTTTAAAAGAATATGTGGAATTTCATCTGGGCCTCCACTTTTGTTCAAATCTAGGCCTACCAAAGCTTCTTCCACTTCCGCTTGGAGAAAGGTCAATAGAGCCAATGTCAAAACATTTGGTTAAGTTTGGAAGATCTGGATGTAAAACATATTCCGATGAATAAACTGATCTTTAATATTTAGCAAATAAGTTACAAATTACGGGAACTTCACTAGTAGTTGTGTCGAGGTACTTCATACAGCTTGGGAGTCCGAAAGATTTTCTTTTGGTATTTAAGAATTTCCAAAAGCCTTTACTATCTTTTTTTAGATCGTTTTCTATCGATAGAATGTAGTTACGATACAGAAACTTGTTCAAATAGCCAAATTTAAGTTGACAGACTAAATAATTGGTACGAAAATTTAGATTTTCTGTTTTTTTTTTTTTTTAATTTTGTACGCTTTATTTTTTTGATTTTTGAGATTAGTTAGTCTCCTATTGTACCAGACTGGATTTGAAAGGTACATACTTTTCAACTGCGTTTTTCAAAATATTTCTAAAAATAGCATAAATATTTTCTAAATCAAAATCTTAAAATGTATTAAACCACGAAATCGATGAAAAACACTCGATCATTGCATCAAAGTTAGTACTATGTCTCTACTCAACTCATCATACTTTTTTTTTATAAATAACAAGAATTTGTTAAGTAGAGGCATATTAAATGCGGGGTTACTTTACTCAATCTTTACTATGAGTTTATAAATAAGGCTGTATATATATTAAAAATTGATGTGGTATTGACTCAATAACGGCTCAACGAATTTGGATGAAATTCGGCCTAGACATAGATTATAGTCTGGAATACAAAATATGCTACCTACTTTTCATCCCGGAAAAATGTTCGATTCCTGTGGCATAATTTTTTTTTTCGTTTGCACAAAATCGTGCATAATGGGTAGAAAGGGGGTCAAATAATGAAAGGGGGTCCGATAATGACATGGGATGACATAGTAACTATATTTTACAGGAACCGCGTACCTGAATATGTATTTTAATTTTTTTGATCTGTATGAATTTTGGCACAGATATATCGTCGCTACAATGCAGAACTAGCTTAAGTCCAATATTTCTCTTTTTTGTTTTAATTTTATGAAAAGAGAGCCAGTTGAATCTTGCACATGCCAGTGTGATGATCGTGTTCGTACGTGCAGCAGTTCGTTCTTAGTTTAAGAATGTGTGATATAATCCTATGTCCCATCTATGATTTTTTATAGTGCAGAACTAATCTATGTCCACTTTATGGACTTAGGAGTTTTTAGCTTTACAAAACTGAATAGCCTATGTCCACAAAACGGACATAGTTTAGTTCTGCACAAAGAAACTTAACAAAATGTTTTCCTTTTTCATAGTATTTGTAGTGACATAGTATAGTTGTGCCATTACGCGAAATATAACTTCGTTCTGTGATAAAATGTTTAACAACATGTCAAGAGGCCAAAAGATGCTAAGTCTTGTTTTAAAACGACGGGGTGATACAGGTTTGTATTACTTTTAATTAAAATAAGAGTAATTTGGGAAGGAAGCCTTGCGCAAACCAGCGCGATAACAATTCACAGGAGGTCTTAAGTGACGAAGATGATCCTTTTCAAACCGATGATGATGGTTCTGATTATTGCCCTTCGTCCTCATCTCATTATCATAACTTGAACGATGATGCTAGCGTTTCAAGTAAAGATCCTCCCAGCAATCAACTTTCCACTAACGAGGAAAACACAGAAGTAGATGATATAGTTTCAGGTGAGCAAAACTCTGTTGTTTCTAGAAAACGCGTTCGTAAAGAGGCAGAATGGACTCGAAACAAAAGAAAAACCCTTAGAAACAGTGGACAAAAATACGTGAACTGTAAAAATGAAACGGTTTGTGAAAGACTAATGAAAGCTCCTTGCCATGACAAATGTAGGCTGAAATGCAAATTAAAAATCGACGAAGCTTCTAGACAACATATTTTTAATGAATTTTGGAAAATGGGAGATATAAACCGGCAGAGAGATTACATCTCAAAATATGTTGAAGTTCAGCAAAAAAAAAGAGAACGGGTAAGGCAAAATACTTCTGGAAATGAAGAAAACTCTGAGAGTCGAAGAAATCTCTCGTATTATTATTTTATGCCAAACTCTGATCAAAAAATTAAAGTGTGTCAAACATTTTTTATAAACACCCTATCTATAAGCCATCAAATGGTTAAAACTGTGGTGAATAAAACGTATAAAAAAGGAAAAACTGTGGAAGAAGGCGGTAAACGGGGACGCACTAATTTGAATTCACTTCTTCCACGTTCTGTAAGAGCTTCAGTTCGAGATCATATAAATAGTATTCAGAGAGTAGAAAGCCATTACTGTAGATCCAACTCACAAAGAGAGTATCTACCGGCTGAACTGAACATAACAAGACTGTATCAATTATACAAAGAGAATGAAAACGTCCATCAAAAAGCATCTTTTTCCATGTATCGCCAAGTTTTTATAACTGAGTTTAATTTGGCATTTCATGTACCCAAAAAAGACCAATGCGATCTGTGCAACAAATTTAAGAACTCTATAGGCCAAGAGAAAGAAGGTATGGAAGAGATTATGGCGAATCATCTTAAGGCTAAAGAACTGGCAAGAGATGAAAAAAATAAAGACAAAGTCTTATCTGAAAGCTTTCCTGATTTCTGCGTTGCTGCTTTTGATCTGCAAAAAGCACTTCTGTCCCCAAAAGCTGAGATCTCGCAGTTATATTACAGACGCAAGCTATCTACTTATAATCTCACCGTGTATGATATTGGTTCCCGTCAAGGTTATTGCTTTATGTGGCATGAAGCTATAGCATCGAGAGGGGCTTGTGAAATAGGAAGTTGTGTGCTCTCCTTCATAGAAACAAAAGTTGCTGAAGGGAAGAAAAGGTTTAGTTTTTATTCCGATAACTGCAGCGGACAAAATCGAAACCGGTTCCTGTTTTGTTTGTACCAGCATTGCACAGCCAAATTCAAGGTAGAAATCAAGCACAGTTTCTTAGAACCTGGTCACACACAAAACGAAGGTGACTCCATGCATAGTGTTATCGAAAGAGCCACAAAAAACATCACAATTTACTGTCCAGACCAGTGGTACAATGTTGCGCGGACTGCTTGCAAGACTAAGCCCTATATAGTGAAAGAAATGTATGCAGAGAACATTTTTGACCTGAAAAATATGCTTTTGGACACAACCAAAAATTGGAAAAAAGATGAGCAAGGCGACAGCGTTAAATGGAGCAAAGTTAAAGTTGTTCAAACATCTCCAGAAAATCCCATTTTCATACATTTCAAATATTCCTTTGATAGCGAAATGAAAACTATTAATACAATGGAGAAAAAGAGAGGAACTTTACAAGATTTAAGCACCTACAATCTATTACCGTTGAGAAACAACCAAATTCCTATTCAAAAATTGAAGTATAAGGATCTTATGCATCTTTGTCAGGAAAAAGTTATACCTGAAATATACCACCCATTCTACAAGCATCTCAAAGAAGGAACATCACAAGATATGGGAGTGAACAACAATGAGTTCGACTCAGATTAGTTTCTAATCATTATGCACATAGTACATTAGTACAGATTAATTTTAAAACAAAAAATGAATTCAATGACCTGATTATTATTAATGTTAGTATAAATACATATTTTTATACTTAAAGTGCCAAGAATATGCATAAACTTTAATTTTTTTAATGAAGACTGTTAATTTTTAATAACTATTTAATTTATAGCATTATATCAAAAACCTACATATTTATTTTTCAAACATAAAATGAATTCAATGACCTGATAATTACTAAAGTAAGCATAAGTATGTACATATTTTTTTACTTAAAGTGCCTAGAATATGCATACATTTTATTTTATTTTTTTAATGAAGACTATTGATTTTTAATAACTATTTATAACTACTTATATATTTATATCGTTTAATCAATAATAAAATATTGTTCAAACTCAAAAAAAATTCTATTATTTTTAAATTTTTTGGGTACTATTGGTTTGATCCTATGTCCACTCAGAAAACGAAAGTTTTCTAAATAATTAATCCTATGTCCACTGTCATGAGATAGGCTTTTTCTGCACTCAAACTTTGAATGGAGGATAATGCTATGTCCAAAAACCAGCCTAAATAATAATGCGTCATGCAAAACTGTAATTCTATCAAAAACAAATTTTAAAAATAATATATATGTTTTTTATTTCACGTTGTTTTATAAAAAAACCTAGTAGTAAATACATTTTCAGTTTTTAAAATCGCTCTCCTGAAAAGTTTTAACATTGTGACTTAGACTAGTTCTGCATTGTAGCGACGATATGTAGATTATAATATAGAATAGAAAATATGCACATTTTTCACCCTAAAAAATTTATTATTCCCGTGGGACTGTTTAAAATCGATATTTGCAACATAAGTAAGCACTTGCGTACTTTCTAACACCCTGCAACTGTGTGATAAATTCATATGTACAAGGGTGCCTTACCTTACAAAATATCACTCATATGCTGTATGACGCTTTAAATTACCTTATATCATTAACGAATTATCAATAACATAACAGTACTGATAATTTCAACGCCTTAATTCTTAAAAAAAATAGAAGCAAAATCTTGTTTTTCTCCAGAAAAACATATGGACATTATGTACATATAAAAAAATTCGCTCGAATTTTTAATTTTCACACCCCAAATCGATCGTTTCTTGGTTAATTTTTTTTCGCTACGGTCCTGGTCCTGGTATGGGGTCCTGGTATGGGGTCCTGGTATGGGGTCCTGGTATGGGGGGCATGCTGTGTCTACTGCCTGTGCCTGTTATAGGATTTGAGTTGGGCGCGAGTTTGGGTGTATGCAAAGTTTCTTTTGGATTTAGTATTTGTTAGTATTGAACTGAAATTCGAGATTTTCATTTTGTACTATCCGAGATTTTTGCAATTCGAGATTTTGTACCTATCCCCAACCTCGCTATAATATTCCATATCCAATATGAATTTAATTCACATTCAAATGTGAATCTAGACCACTTTTAGAACCGAAACTACACCATATGGTCTTAGTTCTATTTCAAAATTGAATTTAAGACATAGCTACTAAAAAATAAGTTATTTTTCGATTGATTATTTGGATTCAAAACATTCACAGAGAAAACGAAAGTATCATATAAGGCCATATAAACTTATGCCGCATTAGAAAGCGTGTTCGAATATGGCCTTGTGTCGCTTTACGAAGGCGTCATAAGGCCACAATTCGAAGATATGGCCCTATGACACACGGCCTTATGTCACGGCACCGGTGGAGTAGAGTGCTTCTGCAGTTTCCTTCAGAAACTTGGTCATTATGATTCGGGAGTTAACATACTAAAAGTCCTAACATCTGGGTGGTGAGCAATTTTTGGAAAAAAAGTTTGGGACATTTATTTTGGAATAACGTATTAAAAAAAATCCGTGCCATTGTTTTTGTTTTGTTTTTAACAATTTTAAAGCAATTAGATATTTCCCAATTCTAAACATCGAGGTAACTCGTAAATCGTGACCCAGTCTTTCCCTTTAAAAGTATTTTTTGTGTATCGTCATCCATCATAGTTTAAGTGAATCTTTTTTTAAAAACAATTGGCGTTTTTTTTGATAAATTTGTAATATTTTTTATGTCATATCAGACTCCGACATCAATCAACAAGTGGGTGGATTCATTACCGATTTCTCATGGGCCTTTTAACCCATAAATCATATCTTCAAAATCAATTAAGCTTAAGTCACTGAACCATTGTTTTGCGGAAGTCAATTTGGTTGTGTAAATTACATTGACCAATAAAATAAAAGTTGAAAGTTGTTTCAATGGCACCTTCTGGAGGTGTTTTGAATTAGTTGATGACGATAAGCAATCAATGCTTATTGTCATTTTAGTTGTAAGCAAGATATTCAAAATCAGTTATCATATTTTAATTAAAATTAAAACAAATTTGTGCACAGACACGATAAATGTGAATATGGATTTCTTACGGCTAAAACAAATTGGTATTATAACAATGTTATGCTTGTTAAGTTTAGTCATACTCATTATGATAATAAAACTTGTCAAGTATATATAATCAACTGTATGTATATACTAGTTAATAAGATACATTATATGTGGACCATTTGCCTAGAAAGCTTTACGTATGTTGGCTATGCAATCTCTTGCTTTAATAAAGTTAGACAAAGCCGAGCTTGACTTTTTTTATTTTTGTTTTTAATGTTGATCGTTAACTTGATTATATTCAAGATTTGCATCTTTATTTGCAAAGTGTTAACTGAAATGAATAAATGTAAAATTTATCAACGCTTACATAAATGAATTTCATTGAGGTTATTTTTAATGAGAATTTAATGAATGAAATCAAGCTCAAATTGTTTTTTGAAACCAATTACTTCTAGAGGATTGGACAAATGTAAAGTGGTACAATATTTTTGAAAGTACGATTTAGATTTTACAATTTTACAATTTAGCAAAACAGATTCACAAGAAGAGTGGATTATATAAACTCTAGTCTTATAAGACCATAACATAAAAAAAATTAACTAAAATAAGTTAGGAAGTAAAATTTATATCTTAACACGGCAAGGCCGTAGCCAGAAAATCATTCGGGGGGTATACTCTTTCTTAAAAAATCTTAGTTTAGCGTGTAATCGATATAAATAAAGTGCTCGATTCAGTCGAACGAACTAGCTCTTGCTCAAAAAAATAAATGCATCAAATTAAGTTGAGAGGCGAATATTTTTACAAAATGGCTAGGCGTTATCAATTTATGGCCAAATTTGTAAAAATAGTTAAAATAAAATCTCTTTTATGTGAACTTAAAACCAAAAACATGAAGTGCAGTTGTAATAATATATAAATAATATAACGTTGAAAAAGTTTTATCAAAAAAGATAACCGTTTGGAGAAAATTTGAAATAAAAACTAAAACCGTTATATGGATTTTGTCAATCTATCATTTTTGTGACCCATTTCGACTGGAAATTCCATTGGAAGCCAATAAGTTGAGCTGTCAAATTACCTGTCATAGGTACATGAAAATAAAAGTAATAGGGCTTTTTAACAAGTGGCTATATTCTCATATTTCCGTATAGTTGGCTCTTTCACACCACAGGAGTTCTTACGGGTAAAATTCTGTTTTCCTCCAATTGCCTCAAATTTTTTGGAGTGATTTTCTTGGTTTGACAGATTCATTTAAAGTTCTATGGTCATAAATGGGTCACACCAACGTATTCTTCTGTGTCACAAAAAAATTATATAAATGAAAAAAGTAAGTTTTATTCTTTTAGAAAATATGCTTATCAGAGACAAGCAACAAAATAAGTTGCTAATCCGACCGGAAAAGGTGGAGTTTACAATAAAAATTTTCTTTTTAAAAACTTAGTATTATACCGGCTTAAAAATCAATATTTTTCGAATGCAAATAAAACTATTTCATTTTTTTCCCTACGTTTTGTTCGGGTTCTTCCAAATTCTTCAGGGGAGATTAGTTTTTATTAACTGAAATTTAAATTTCATTTTTTACACAATGTGTACTTAGGTTTTTAAAAATAAGTTACATTTTACATTAGTTTTATTATTAATATTTGAATATTTGTTTATTTTCAATTTTCAACAGAAGTTTAGCCATTTTAACAATCAAAACCACCAATTTTTGTCCGTTTCTCAGCAGTCACTGAGCCGATTTACACGGTTGGTATTGTGTTGGATAGAGGAATTTTTAAACTAGGTCGTGGAGACTATATTTTTTGACAGACATCCACGGTTTGACTAAAAAACGACAACAAAGCTGCAATTCCGGAACTGGAAAAAATAGGGGAAAAAACCAAAGCGATAAAATGAGTTTCGTTCCAAATTTCAATAAATTATATCGATGCGATAGTTACAGAACATGGATACAAGAAACAATTCTTGTTTTCATTTGTTTCAACTTTTCATGATAGTTTTTCCTAGTCGCTATAACCAACCCCTAAGAAAAATGATATTTCATCAAGAAAATAAATAAATCCATTTTTAAAACGAATATTTACTAAATTAAACATTTTTTTCGCACAAAAAAATCTTTGAATTATTGTAACATTTGTGTTTGAAATAAAATGAAATCATATAATGTAGGTAATAGAAATCTTTTCGAATCGTTATAACAATCGTTATAGTTATGCTTGCGTTTGAGAACGCAAGGAATATTTTGTGCAGATATTTGAGTACAAATATCATTAGAAGACAAAAGTATTATTAACAAAAAAATTGTGGGGGTAAAACCTGATGACCCCACCCCCTCTTTGGCTACGGCCTTGCCACCGAACGATATCTTTAAGTGACCGCAATCATCCATATAAATTTCCGCTTACTAAATTCCTCACTGCATATCTTTTCAGAAGAGTAGGTAATACTTTTTAATTTTTCCCAGTTTTTGGCAGTTTTTTTCGCAATTTTATAAAAAAAATTTCTGACAAAAAAAAATCTTTTAAAATAGTTTCGTAATATAAAAAGTAAATATAAAGTGCACTTTTTTTTAAAAAATGGATCAAAATTAAAAAAAAACTTCACAAAAATCATTCCTTTTTACAAGCTTGCAATACAAACGAATATCTATAAGAATCAACAAAAAAAAACTCGCTTTTCCAAAGTCGGGTGCCAAGTTCACAGAACCCATAGAGGAGAAATAGATTTTTTTTTTTAGTTCATACACTTGCCATACTAACCGTTCTAAAGAAGCTTATTTTATTCGAAAACAGCTCCAACGATTTTCTAAAAAAAATGACATATGATTTTTCCGTCAATGCCTTTTGCTCATTTGCATAAAAAAATGTTGGCAACCCTATCAACGGAACCACCCAAGAACTGTTATTTTTATTTTGAGCTATTTCGTGAACGGGTTATTCGATTTTAACCCACTTTATTTTTGAAGATTAAAATGAATTGATTAAACTTCGATACCAAAATTTTGCAAAAATGATTAGTTTTATTTTAATTAATTTTTGATATATTGTTTTTGTTAATTCAATATTTGGAAAACAGCACAACTAAAAATGTGCATAAAATGCAAAATATTTAGAACCTAAAATTGGCGTACTTCCAATTCGAAAAAAAAAACTTTTTATAAAAATTACTAAGTAAATATCGATTTATTTAAAAACCATCTTACATTTTTGGAATTATTTTTTTTTTTAAGATTATAAAGGAAGGAAAATATTCTGCATACTTTGATTTTGGCTTTAATTTTTATCAAATTTAGTTTAAGCACTTTAAAAAACAATTCATTTGATTTTTCAAATTTCTCATTTATAGTAAAAAAAAAAAAAAAAATTATTATTAAATTTAATTTAATTTTTGTGACGACCCATCGTGCACTTTATTAACTGTAGACTCGACATGTAGCCATGATAATTAGAACACCAAGTTTTTGGTTATGACACTTTATTATTGGAAAGCTTTGGCATCACTGCATTTCTGCAGACCTTAATACATATTGTCATTGTCATTGAGAACTCCGATCAACGGAATTGTCGTCGTCGACAATGCGGTTTCACCCGCGTATAATTCAAGCGATTCCAGCCAACATGCTCGGGGATCGATTGTCAAGCAAAATACGTTACATAGAAATGGCAAAACATTTAGTAAAAAAAACATTTTTGTTGCGAAACTACTGAGCTTAGTCTTATTTGTAAAACCTACACAGATATCCGCAAACTTATTAACATACCTAACTATATGTATACAAAATGGATTGTTAAAATGGCTTTTTCTTCGAAAATGAAAAATGCACAATGCACTTTAATGAACTTTTCAGTATTTTTGAATGCTCAGGAGAGAACTGCTAAGCAATCAATGAGAGTTTTATAATCTTTCATTCTTTCCAAAATAAACATCCGTACTGATGAGATACAAATTCTAACAACTTCAATGCAATTTTGAAGTTCATTTATAATTAATAATAATAAATAAAACAGGTATATAATTTTAAAAATATTTGTCAGATTCAATTAAAATATTTCGCTTGAAAAAGAACGAAGAAGAATTTAAATAAACAATATCTAGTTTCCGTCTAGCCATAAGATACAATGGCATAATGTTAATCGTTTCATCACTTCTTTCGCCAATTTGACAATGCTGATTGATTTATCAAATGAATAATTCATTTTGATTTCTTTGTTTAAAACGAAAAAAAAAGACTCACATAACCTTGCCCTTGATTTAGTCGAAATAATTTACCCAAACTAAACTTCAACTTACAGTTGTCTCGCTTCACAGTTTAATTCAAATGCTAAATCCCCCTTTCAAACAATAAAATAACCCAGAAGATACATCTAGAGAAGTCGATAAATGTATGGTTAATTGGGCATCGTCTAAAGGTCATCGTTATGTTATCGGACATAACTAACGAAGTAATGATGGCGACCGGCGAAAAACTCGTAACTGACCTTCGGATCGCGCCACGATCGAATACGTCACAGTTCATCAGCTTTATAAATTTGAGGTGTTTTTTTTTAGGTTCCCCTCGCGGAGTAATTCAAGAAGACTCAATCGAACTTTCGTTTCGCCTAATTTGAAAACAATTCAATAAAATTATGTTCCTACCTTACTCACGGTAATGATCGCCGAGCATAGCAATCGTGAAAAGCAAATACTTGTGAAAATGTCTGCATAAGTATTTCCTGGAAATTGTGGGATTAGTTGGAATAATCCAATTGACATCGCTGTTCGATTGTCATCGCGCTGTACCGTGCCGACACTCCGCCGTTGTATGCCGCGGCGGCGTTGGCTCCGTCGCGCCGCTGCGCACCATTGCCTGCCATCAGTTCAAATAATTTACTTTGTGCAGCAGGTAATGACAAAGGCTGCTTTAACATGTCATCCTGGTGCACAAACACAGATCGCTAAGCACATGAAGATAAATTAAAAAGATGATTGGATGGAAAATCGTGGGAACACCGATTAGAAATTCCTTAATGGAGGCTTGTAATTTGATTGTTATTGCTTTTCAAAATAATTATAAGTAGCGCGAAGATGAATGAGCAGAATAGAAGGCGTGCAAAAGATGCACGTTTGAGATAGTTTGCAATCATTAGAGCTGCTTTAAATAAGATTCTTTTGCGGCAATAGATATATATCTTTTGAGCAAATTTTATAAAAGAAAATTGTAAGGCTTTGTTAAACTGAAAAAGAATAAAAAGAAACATCATACTTCCTTTCATGGAGTATAGATATTTATTTCATGAAATATATAGAGGTATAACCAAATATTAAAGTTATGTGTTTTGATTTTTATTATTTCAGGAAATGAAAACCATGTTAAACGTTTGTCTATTTTATTTTTCACTGAAACCTTTAAGGCGTTTTCTTAAAAATAATAAAAAAAAATCTTGTAGTAATCTTTTTCAATATAAAATAAAAGGCACGACTGGGTCGCACAAACTTGTTCTTGTGGCCAATTACTTAAGAGCTACAAAGAAACACCAAACTATTTTAACTAATTTAATATGAAATGATTAAAAAAATAAATAAATAAAAAAAATTAATTTGAAAATTTATTTCTTACAGCCCATAATAAACCGAGAAAATTTGATATATCTATGTATTAAAATATATTATTTTGCATTTTTTTTACCAAAATCTATTCGTTTAAAAATTAATCGATTTTTTAAAACACAAGCCATCTTTTTTACCAGAAAAAGAAAAGATTGTGTTCTTCCACTAGGTCGACTACAAATAAATAATTGTTATATCCCATGGTTTGATTCCATAAAATATTTCGGTATATATTTAGGGCCTTATTGCGAGTGTCGTTTTTGTATCGATAAACTATCGACAAAAGTTTGTCGATAGTCGAACATCGAAAATTTAATTTGGTATTGCGAATCTCAATTGTGAACGAAAAATTTCGTATAAGCTATCGATCTTTGTCGTTCACATATTTCTGTTCGACTGCTTACAACGAGTTTAATTTTCTCACCAAATGTATGTTGATTTCCTTTTAGATATGGTTTTATTGCTTCTAAAATAACAATTGTTTTAACACAGAGCAATATAATAATAAATAAAGGAAAATAAAACACAACATTTGGGTTGGGTTAACAATCACTGAAACACACCAAGATAATCTTTATTTACCTAACATTATAGTATTACTCTTATAACTATTTCAAACAAAGAAAAGATGTAAATTAATAACAAATAACGTGAAATAATTTATTTTTAAGAAAACAAGTATTAAAATGTTTATTTTTTGTAAGAAAAAACTATTCCTTCGACTGATGAAAATTTGTTTACTATCTGTCAAATGCCAAAATATAGGAATGACTGAAACATATGACAGTGATAAAACTGCAAAACAAAAAAGCCCATACGTTTGTGAGAAATGTCCCAACAAAATTCCCAACGATAAAATATTACAAGAGAACAAAGAAAAATCTTCGTGTCGTTTCACAGACACACAGCAAACAAGGTGCCTTGTAGCTGATAGTTAGTGTAATAGATACTCAACGCTTATTTTTAAGCATTGTATGTGATTGGACTGCGTTATAATTGCATCATAAGAACATTCAGCCAGTTTTACACAATTTTTAGATGACTTTCGTCACATTTCCAAGATTTCTAAAGTTTTCTGTTTTAATTTATCTATTGGTAATTGGAAATACTTCTTGACTCAATTTAAGACTAAAAAGTATTTTTTTCCTACATGTACTATCACTGGCACTACCCCAAATGCCAAAATATAAGGTTTATTCACAATAAGCGTATTCGTTATTCACAGTAATAGATATCTCTGTCGATCAAGTTACACAATACCAAAACGAAAATTTATCGATACTTTCGACTTTTATCGCATCGAAAGTTAAACGACACTCGCAATAAGGGCCTTAGATAAATATATGTTCCTTCCGGGAACATATAACAATACTCTTAATAAAATCAGTTTAGCAACTAAAATGTTATGTCCTCTTATTTGCAGGAAATCACCCCTAAGTAAATTTAATAAAATCATTATCTGCAAAGTAATTTTTTAAGCGATAATATTGTATGCGTGTCCAGTTTGGGGCACTTGCGGTAAGACTCATATTGAAAAACTTCAGATTTCGCAAAATAAAACTTTAAAAATGATGTTAAATCTAACTTGTCTATTCTCGACCCAGCTTTTGCATGACCAAACTGGGGTGTAACAAGTGGCGAAGAAAATTGAAATCCTCAACCAAAGGTTCAGCTTGAGATGTATAGAATCAAACAGTATTCTCATACGAAATTTAATTGATTAGCTATTTCAATTGCAAAAATGTTGGTTTAACTTATTTGTTTCTGATTATTGTTTAATAATCAAACACTTCCAGCTTAATGATTGCAATCGTAATCTTGTTGAATATAGTTCACTTTAGCTTTTTGTCAAAAAAGTTATGTAAGTTGAACTGAAACAAGCGGAAATTTGCGTACAAGGTGCTCACTCGTCGTCAACTGATGAGTGCAAAGTGAGCATCCGCACGAAACGCCATTTTTTCATGGACTAAAGGCCATAAAAAGCTAATTTGAATCAAAAATTTGTCAAATTGTTTATTCTTCTACATTGTTAATTTATTTATTCAATTATTTATATTATATATTGTTTATATTGTAGTATATATTTGTCTATATCTACTATTTATTTATTAATATGTTTGTGCTAATTTATTTATTTGTTAATTTATTTATTGATTTTGTAAATTATTTATTTATAAAACTGTTAATTTATTTATTTATTTAGTAATTTATTTATTTCTGTGTTACTTTATTTATTTAATTATGATAATTTAGCTGTTTTTTTATTATTTTTTCTATTATTTATTAATTAATTATTATTTATAAATTTATCAATTTACTATTTATTTATTTATTAAATAAATTAATTAATTTATTTTGTTTTATATATTTCTTTCTGTTACATTCATCCCTAGTTCTAAGTTCTTTTTTCTATTCAATCCTTATTTTATCTAAATCTGTTAAAAATATAAATTCAAATGAAGGTTTTTATCATAGTTTCCTTCAAAAGTTCTTACTTATTTATAAAATATTTGCCAAAATCTATAAAAATTTCCAATTGTAAGATATACTTTAAATATCATATCTCTGAGCAAGCTGCGTTTCAAACAAATTGTGTAAAACCTTAATGTATGAACAATAAACAAATCTATCTATCTATCGATTTTTTAAAACAACTTTTTATAAAAATTTTAAAGTAAAATATAGAATGTGTATTTTCCTTAATTTTTTAAAAATATTGAATTTCCAATTTTTTTTTTAAATTATTTTTTTAAGGAAATAAAATTTGGTTAAGACCCTCTGAGTCTTAAATAAGAAAGTCAAAATATAAAACAAAAACGTTATATAGAAGATATCGTTGAAACTTGTTGTTCTGTGAATAACGGCTTAAACCATTTGATTCGCCTATAGTGACGTATCTCTCTTGTCAAGTTTAATCAAAATCTTTAGAGCCGTTTTAGAGAGAAACAAATTTTTGCATAACCTTATATAGCAGGCACCTATACCGTTATTTTTAGAGATATAAAAAAATTCCTATACCAAAAAAATAAAACTCATGGCTGGGTCGCACGAACTTTCTCTTGTAGCAAGTTACCCAAAAATAAAATTAAATTAGTTAATAATGTTCTCCAGAAAAAAAAACAGATAAAAGATATCACACTTGACCGTTGGTAACTTATCACTCATATAAAATTTTACAAAAATTGATCAGATTTTTTTCGAGAAAAATGGAATTAAAATTTAACTTTTTAGAAATTACTTTTATTAAAAATTGCAGTATTAATAAAGTTTAGCAGAACTTTTAGCCAATAAAATATCGTCGAAAGCGGTGGAGCCGTTTAAAAGATAATCAGTATCAAAAGTTTATTTTGTTTGCGCGCTTGAGTTTACCGTTGCACTCGTAATAGTAATTTATTACTATAAGGCTTATGCATTCGAAGAAAAAAAAAGTTTTAAGGCAACAATCAAACATGACATTGCAATGATAGAATAGGTCCGACAATGGTGTGTGTCCGTCTGTTTGTATCGACACCTACGCAGCGGTTGTACCGCTTTGCTTCAAATTTGGTAATATAATAATTTTAGAAAACAATCTCATAAGATTCTCGCTTAAATCGCGCAAATTTATAAAATGTATATCTTACTAGCCCAGGAGCTTATTTGGATCACTTATACCCTTAGGTTGATAAGCCTTAACACAAGGTTAAGACAACATTTTACTTTTCTAAAAAACTATGCTCGTATAAAAATGAAAAAAACAAATTGGTTAAATGATCCAAAATAAAAACATTTCACTGACAGAACAAATAAAAACCTTGATGGTTGATAAATAATTGTTACACGGGATATAGTGTGCAAGAAATTATCGTGGTCCCATCAACTTACCCCAAACTAGATTGACTAATTAGCTATCACACTGTCCCGCCTGAAACGTCAATAGAGCTATAGCCAGCCATACTAGGAATTACATTTTTTTCTCTTTTTTCGACGATCTTATATTCTCAAATCTGACCTCAACTTCTCTATTTTATACCCCTTCACCTAAAGATCTACTTTTGGCGTTCGTAGTTTTCACCTCAAAAAACGTTTCAACATTCATATACATTCTAGTGGCTTTATTGCTATCAATATCAGGTCTTGTAACGGGTGTTTTTTTTCAAGGTATAGAACTTTAAGTTGGCATTACTTTTCAAGACGGTGACCGATTTAACAGCTGTCAAGTGATTTATTCTCAGTTTGGTTTGGCAATTAATCATGAATAGACTCACGCCTGAACAACGCTTGCAAATTGTGTCGAATGGGCCCTAAACGAGATGGCCGTTGTTCACGATTTTCATAAGCGAATTTTGTTTAGCGATGAAGCGCACTTCTGGTTGAATGGCTTGGTCAACAAATAAAACTGCTGCATTTGGAGTAAAGCTAATCCTCAAGTGTATGCCGAAACACCGTTACATAAAAAAAACTGACTGTTTGGTGCGCTTTATGGGCTGGTGGAATCATTGGTCCGTAGTTCTTCAAAAACGATGATGGCCACAACGTTACAGTTAATGGTGATCGGTATAGAGCCATGATTACTAACTTTTTCATTCCTGAATTGAACAATCATGATGTCCAGGAGCTGTGGTTCCAACAAGACGGGGCAACATGTCACACAGCTCGTGCCACAATCGATTTATTAAAAGACACGTTTGGTGACCGCCTAATTTCACGTTTTGGACCTGTGAATTGGCCTCAAAGATCTTGTGATTTTTAGACTATTTTCTGTGGGGTTATGTAAAGTCATTGGTCTATGCGGATAAGCCACAAACACTTCACCATTTGGAAAAAACATTCGCCATGTTATTGCCGATATACGGCCACAAATGTGAACAACGGCCGTGGCAGTCATATGCCAGAAATCATATTTAAAATGTAATGCCACAAAGTTATCTTTCGAATAAATAAAAAATCATGTCAATGGAATATTCCATCGTTATTTTATTGCACTTTAAAGTTCTATACCTCTAAAAAAACACCCTATATATAGGTAGTTGTCGATCGAATCCTTTTTCATAATCAATAATTGCAATATGCAATCATTTGAGAAATCAAAATGTTTTTCTATTCTGATTCTTTTACTCAATTGAATTTGTGGTTAATTTACCAGAAGTATCGTTATGGCTCATCATTATGGTAACCGAGATGGTAACCGTATAATTTTTTGGCAAAAAGTGAGTAACTAATTTAACATCAAAATAAATTAAAACATTGATGCTTATCTTAAATAGAATTACATATTTTTTTTTTAAGATGGGGCCTGGGTTTTTTTCTATCTGTAAAATCTAAAGCACTATTATCATTTTTACTTCCTCAAATTGGAAGGTTAAGTTAAGATGTATCCTCTCACGGTCGCTTGTGTCAAAATATTAACATGTTTACAAAAAAAATACACCAGAGGCATCGCTGTCTATTGAAAGACTTAAAAATGTCCGGTATGTAGTGGTAGTGGTCCAGCAACCAATATCGAACAAGCACTATGTAATATTTTTGTTAAAACCTAATCATGATTATTTTTTTCGCAATTTCGCAAACTTTCGCTTTCACTGTATGGTCCCCGGAGACAACTAGCCATCTTTAGAGATAAAAAATTAACAAAAACAAAAAGAAAAAAATAATGTAAATAAATATCGCCAAGACATAGAGTCACTACCGTCTCAATGATAATGAAGTTGCGCATCTCATGAAAACAACTCAACAAACGTGCTGTAAAGCACCTCTCAGGTTTCTGGCTTTGAATGGATACCATGATGAATCTTTGTGTCACTCACCGACACACTGATTCAACCGCAGTCTTACTGCGGTCTGACCTGGTTTTATCAATGCGAAACAAATGTTCCCAACACACATTTGCTCAAAACTGATTGCACAAAAAGGTAAGTACACAGATCATAGATAGTCCCAACAACAAGCTGGATGATCGGGTGGAAGGCCGAATTGTTGTAATATTTATTTTATTAGAAGAAAGTTTTTTTTTTTTATAATTTTTGTTGTAAGTAAAGTATGTGCGAGTATCTATAAGATACTTAGATATAACCGGTTGAAAATAATTTTTTGTTTACACCGCGCCGCTTTGACAATGCAAATGGTTAAACCACACCTGTAGGTCTGTGTACCTATACCGCTGTTTACGCCGAAATGGCATTATTTCGTTGGAATATTTTTTTTTTATTTTTCAAATCCAGTAGGGCATCTTTCAGATGCAATGGATTCCAATGAACTGTATATCTACATACACAACATAACTCTGCCACAAGGTACCAAGCATTGTTGTAGTTAAATGTCTGAAACTCTGAACAGCATTATGTTGCAATTTTCGTTTTGTTTTTAAAGTAACCTACTGGTGATTTGTATCTTTTTATTTTGACGAGACACCGACTTTTATAGGACACGGATGTTGTTCTTCGTTGTTTCGCCAAGTTACGTAAGTTCATTTTTTTGGTTTTATACATTTTTGTGCGCATTGAAATGACGAAAAAATGCCATCGATGATGTGATGGCTGTATAAAGTAAACCAAGTTCATTGTCTACAAAAATTAAATATGCAGGTGGAAGAAAGTAAAAAAAGAATTTAGGGTTTTCGTGTCTGGAAAATCCCATACAAAAGTTATACTTGTTTAAATAATAATTGAGATGGGGCTGGAAATTAGTCGCAAAGTGCGATGGCCATACCTGTCTGTATTACATAAATATAAGTGGAATGTTTTAAGTAGATAGAGCTAAGGTTGTGCCTTCAATGGGAAAACTGTGTAGTTAAGTAGTCTACATTCTACTTATACGATAATTTATTTACCCAGCATGTGTCATGGAAAAAATCCAATCAAGCAGATATCAGATTGATTAAATTTAGTGGCGAACTTATGATAGTAAGGGAGGATCTTACCAATCGCAACGAGCAGAGAAGCATATTTATATATTGGTTACGGGGAAATGGGCTTATGAGTACCACATACCAAAGACCAAAAACCTAGAACATTTATGATTCATCTACATTGTTAGATGCATACAACACTTTTTTATATATTTGTTTGAATGGAACAGTGTTTCCAAGTTTAACAAATTTAAACTACACCTTGGATCAACAATCAACAGCGAAACAACTTATGATAACGACATCACATCACGTAAAGGTATAGCGTGTATAAAGTTTTGGTGTTGGAAAACTGTGTTATTTTCTATGATCCGAAAATATGCGATACATTATCGATTGATTTTATTAACCCTGGATTTAAAAACGTGAAATTAACTTTTTGTCCGCCAAATTTAATGTTAGTTTTAATTATAAAGTATCGCAGTTCCCAATACTTTTTTATTTTAATTTTAATTTAATTTTATTCATTTGTATAGTCTTACAAAATAAGATACAATATCTTTTTAAACAGTGAGAGCTTAATTAATTACTTTATCGATGTGTTAAATAACAGAAAGAAATACAACAAAGTAGCTAACAATATTTAAATAATTCAAAGTGTAGTTTCATTATTTTTGAAAAAAATATGATTTAATGTTAAATAATATGAAAAGACAGAAAGTAAGAGAGAAAAAGAAAAGAATGAAATGAGAAATAAAAAAGAAAGAAAATAGAGTAAAGAAAAGAAAAGAAGAAAAATAAAGTAAAATAAAATAAAGTCTTAAATGAAAGAAAATTGTATCTGTGTATGTACATCATCATCAAAAGGTCGCCAAGTATTTCTTAGTCTTATCCTAAAGAGGGTTGTACAGCATATCATCCCAATTAATCGGGGAAGAAAGTTCCACAGACGTATCGCATTGATAAAAAATTGACGTTCGGATACTAAGAAATTGTAACGTGTTGGTACAAGATTAAAAGATCTGATAGTGAGCGCGTTTGACGGATCTTATTATAAATTTACGGTGGCTGACGTGCTTGTGTTCCATTGTGAAGCAATATCAACGTTCTAAACTTAAAAAGATTTTCTAGTGTTAAGCCATTTATCGATTTAGAAAATTAGGAAATATGGTCATATTTTCTTAATCCATAAACGTATCTTGCTACACTATTACAAGCAACATTGAGCTTACGCTTGTGCTCATAATCACAATTGTAAAAATGTTCGCAACCACAGAGCATAATTGGGATAATAAGTTTTTTTGCTAATACTAGCTTCATTTTTAATGGCGTTATTTTATGGTTGTTCCACAACATACGTAAGCCACCATAAACTTTCCCGATTGTCAATCTGATATGATCATTCCAAGAAAGAGTTTTTGTAAAGGTTATACCTACAATCATTGACGTAGTAGATATGGACCGCCAGTCGGTTGAAATTTTCATACAAACAGCCAAGAAAAGTTGTTCTAGCTAAAAACAGCCTAAAAACGCCATCATCTTTTAGTGTTAAATACGTGTACTAATTTCGCCATTAGAATTCAAATGAAAACGATAACATATTCACCTGTAAGTAACTCATGGCATAAGGAGTGGATGTGTTTTGTAAAATAAAAGTAGTTTGATAATAATTTCCAGCAAAATATTTCAATAGTAAATAATTAATTAAATACGCAGATTCCCTGCGAGTAGTTGAAGGCGCCCCTAGTTATGTTGGAACACGCGTGAAGTTGGCTACTGGCGGTCCATACCTAATACGTCAATGCCTACAATGTATTCAAAATCTTATCTTACTAATATTATAATTGGGAATGTGTGGATGTATGTTTGTTACTCAATAACGACAGAACGGCCAAACGGATCTGGATGAAATTTGGCACAAAGATATATTATAGTCTGGAATAGTACATAGGCTACTTTTTTTCCCGAAAAAATGTACGGTTCCTGTGGGAAGGATTTTTTCTTTTTTCACAGAGCAAAGGCTCGTCATGATTTTATGCATAGTGGTAGAGTTTTTGGGTCAGAAAATGAAAAAAAGGCTTCTTTTCGTAACTAACAAATCTGTGGTTCCAATGGCATTGCAATAACAATTGTTTCCTATACAGGAACAGTGTTTGTTACTCAATCACGCCAGAACGGCTAAACCGATCTGGATGAAATTTGGCACAGAGATAGATTAAAATGTGGAATAACACATAGGCTATGTACTTTTTTATCCCGAAAATGTACGGGCTAAGTATTTATCTATTTATTTTTTCTGCAACATAGTTCTCGCGCTCTATAAATACGGACTTGGTTCTGTTTATAGGTTTGCTCTTTGGTTTTTGTTCATATTACAGATGTTTTTACACTTTAGCCGTGTAAACGCTTCTGAATTGAGGTGAGAGATGATTTAAACAAAATTATTTTGTTGGTTTTGGAAAAAAATTTCAGTCTGAAAACTAACAGTTACACTTACACATTTAATTGAATAAATTCATTGACAAGAATAAGCAAAATGTTTGGTTCATTTAAAAATGTTCAACATCTCTATGGTTCGCTCTTGCATTTCTAATCGAGCAAATTCGAGATATTTTTTTATAGAACTGATTTGAAAATATATTTTTTGAGAAATTGCTAATAGACTAGAAGGGTCAAATTTCAGAAACATCTTGAGTCTATTGGCACATGTTATGATATTTAGAAAACTTAAATGTCAATATTGACTCCAATTTATACTTCAAGAATAAGTATTAAATTGGAAGATACGAGTTTTCTCTTTTAAAAAAATCTAGGGAATGTCCAAGTAGCCAAGTAAAATTACAGTTTTACTTCGAAAAAATTTGGACAAAGCTCGATTTTGCTGGAGACTTTTGTTTTGATGTCTTGAAAAAATACCCTAAAGTACTCATAATATGGCCTGGAGCTAAATATTTTTGAGTGGGGGGTGTTAAATTGTTAAAAAATCTGAATTCGGTAAAACATTTTGTTGGTATTTTTTTTCAATCGAATTTCAGTTCGAAAAGACTTTTGAAATATAATATGGTTAGAACAATTTAAACACCAACAATTTTGGATAACTTGCCTCGAAATTGTAATATAAAATTTTCAGTGATGAGTTTCAATGAAAGCTATAGGTATAACTGGCTCCTTTAGCCACGGAAGCAAGAGTGAACGAAAACTTAACGTATCTTAGCAATCGGCCATTGCAATACTTATGTACATACCTAAATAATTCGTTTGTATCCCGTAAATTCCGTTCGACCCTGTAGATATGTGCCATTTCGTCTTTTTATGGTTAAGCCTTAAAACAAACATTCCCACTTAAAAATTTATTAAATATTCAATGGAAACAGGAATAACTTTATTTTTTATTTATTTCAATAAAAGCAGAAGCTTAAATTAATATCTGTCCAACTTAATGCATCAGTAACAAAAAAAAATCTCATTCATTGTCACTTCTTAAATCATAATTAATCATGTTGACTCATAATCTCTTCAAATCACTCAAAAACTAAGTAAAACACTTCAATCAAATTGTGTGCCTCATATTTTTTATATGCAAATAAGCCCATACTTCTGGTATAAGATGCGGACATCAAGTAGCACCACCATTCCACATCCGTTGCCTTTTCTTCTTTATGGAATTAAATCCATGTATATATCTCAGCGCCACAGTGACTATACTTTTGAAGCCCTCAGTGAATGAATTTTTAATATTTTTATTTCATGAAAATCAGTCTTCCGACTAATGGCACGGCAGCTCGTAGTAACGAAATCCTAACATTGGATAAGATTTCTTCGACTTTTAAACAAAGTTTACCATGATGTGTATATAGTCAGGATTGTGTCTAAAGTAGGTTTGTAGTAATTTTTATTATATTTTGTATTCACTTTCCTTAAAGTGTGCAAATACACAATTTATCATTATGACATTACCAAACAAAACCCAAGAAGAAGACAAATCAGCAGCTGAAGCGAAAAGATGTGGTTCGTTAACCTGGGGGTCAACTTTTAACATGATTTTAACATGAATTTAATATTCAGTGGCAGACTTGTGAAATAAAAATGAAATTCATAAGGTAATGTGATAGTCCATGATGATGATGATAATTTTTGTTTACATTTTTTTTTAATTAGCAAGTTCTGATGCGAAACTTTTGACACAGTTTGAATTATTAATAATATTATAACACGGCATAATTTAAACTGTAATTAAGGTTCTTCTTTACAGAAACAAAGCTATTTGAATTTTATATGACTTTTTTTTTTTTTTTCATAAGAGTTTTTACATATAAAGGAGACAACTCAGAGAAACGCAACAAGAAGAAATGTGTCCATCTCATAGACCAGAGATTATGGAAAGTATAGTTATAAAGTATTGTATATAGTTATAGTATAATTTAGAGCGCCCGCATGGGGCCAGTTAGTTAAGTTATTCTGTAAGCTAGTTTTTAAGGTTTTTGTCTAGCAGTTAAGTAGTTATAAGTTAAATTGAAAATAAAAAATTGAATTTAAAAAAAAAAAAAAGATTATGGAAAGCTTGCTGAGAAAATTTGAAGTAATATTTTCACTGGCTACTGATGCATATTAAGCTATTACTGAACTTCTTAATGCCAAAAATAACAATGGCGCAAAGAAATTCGTCAACATAGCTTCTTCTTCATCTTTTTCCGACGATGTTAATAATATCGAATAGGACCGCAATATTTCGCGAAACTTTTTCGCAGGTCTTCGACACTAGCAAGCTACTGGTTTTGTAGTTTGATCCATTCTTACTACGCCAGCCGGTGACCTACAGTCCCGTAATCTAACAACCCGCGTGATTGCTATTGAAAGATTTAAGGTGTTTTTATGTCGCTGATGGGCCCTTATTTGTGTAGAAGTAGAAGAAGTGCTGTGGTGTCAAACTCATACCCTTTGATTTTCGTAAAAAAGGATAGGGAATGGAATTTAATCCGTGTATAGATTCATGAGCGCGGGTTTGATGAGTATTAATATCAGAGGGTTGGTGATGCTTGCCCCAAAGACATAAAATCCCAAAAAGAAAATACCCAAAAGAAAATGTAGCAAAATCGAAAATCCCCAAAACGACGAAATCCCCAAGAGAAAATCCGAATAAAATAAGCAGTGCAAATTGTGTGTGCGTATGTGCGTATGTGCGGTTGTCTGTTCACCGAGCTACAGCCTATACGGTTTCACGGATTTTCTTGAAACTTCGTTTCTAGCACTTTTTAGTGATTCCCTAGAGGAGTAATTCGAATTTTTTATTTTAGCCCAGCTATAACGGGTACCTCCCATATAACGGTTTTAGTTTTTCCAAATTTTCTCGAAAACGGCTCTAACGAGTTTGATGAAACTTTGTGAACGTTATACTTGGAGTGCTGTTAAAATAACTACATTTCAGATTTTGGTTAAAATTCACATAACGGAGAATTGGTTACAACGGTTATTAAAAATATGGCCATGAATTAATAACGGCTCACCCGATTTCATATAATTAAGATAAAATAAGATGGCATTTTAATTTTTTGGGTAAACAACGGTTTTATGATAGCTACCATACAACTTGATCTCTCGTTTAGGCCATTTTTCGATATCTTTTGCATTTTTACATAATTAAATACATTTAACTTTTTGAAATCCAATAGTTTGCTACAAGAGCAAGTTTGTGCGACCGGGTCGTGCATTTTATTTTAATACTATTTAATATTATTTAATAAAATTAATGCTTTCGATATTGTTCTTATTCGATATTGTTCTTTAAATAAAAATGATAGCCGTAGCCATCTTAAAAGTGTTTTTTACCGCATTTGTTCGATTTAATTAATTCAGTTTTACACGTTTAGTCGGAACGGAAGGAGAAACTTAGACTGAATGAATCTGTAACACATACTGAATATGTTTGATTTTAAGTGGTTAATTTTTATGGCTCAATGATCAATTTGTAAAGAGTGTAGACTGTTACATTTATTGTTCAATATTTTGAACTTTTTAAATGGTTTCATAATACCTGCAAGGTCTCGAGTTAGAACACAAGTTGCTAATTTGTAACTATAGAGTTCTAACTTCTAACTCGCGGATCGTTTGGGACACCTCTAAGACACAGTGGTGTACTGTTGTTATTCAATAAAATTTGCGGAAATATTTGTTGTATACAAAATAACATTTTATTTAAAATAACATTAAAAAACTTATAAAATATTTAAAACTAAAAACAAGCACTTAATTATTGTTCTAAAAGTAACTATCTAACCGGATATTATTTAAAACCATAATCTTTTATTTTTATTATTTTTTTGTTAGCACAATTGAATTTGTTGCGATAGTTAAACAATTTAGTACCCCAGGGTCCAGGGTCGTTTTAAGTGAAAGTACTTACTTAGAAATGCGTCTAAATAATTTTTTTTTGTAACAAAATCCCCTTGAGCATCAAATTAAAATTTAACAAATTTTACAATTTGCATGTGATTCTTCCATAAAGAAAAAATATTTATGCGTGATTGATCGAAAATAGTGAGAACAGCTCTAGGCAAATTAAGATTGATCTCAATCTATATCCGCTGATATAATTCCACAAGAATGGTTAAGTTGGTCGAACATTATATGTTTTATTACATCAACTATAATATCTGACAGAAAAAAAATACAAATTGCAATCAAAATGTCTACACGAGTTAAATTATACTGCTGGTTAAGCGGAGTTAAGGTTTTGAATACTTGTTGTATTTAGGTAAAAATAGAGGAGTGGACACTTGCATGACGAAATGAACACGGTCATAAAGTTGATCATAATATGCTTTTTGAAAGGCAAAATGTCATTTGGACGTAAATAATGAAAAAAAAATAATGGTTACCCCATCAAATATGTCATATATTTGTGAAGTGCAATTGCGATGTTATCAAGATTGAGGGGCGTTGTTGAATTTGAATTTTGAAATTAAAATTAATATAAGTAGGGTTGTGCTTGTAGTTTGCACAAAAATGAGAGCTAAGGTAATCATTTCTCAACAAAAATCGTTGGAAATGCAGTCATACATGAATGTGCCCAAAAATTAATCAAATTGCTTTTTATTTTTCGACTTATGAACTTTCGTGTAGATGACTGGAAAATTGATAAATAAATGTAGATGACTGGAAAATTGAGAAAATGATTTTCTGTATTTTATATTTTGAAACAATTTTAAGTAAGTAAGTAAGTAAGTTATTTATTTTATGGAAGCTAATATTCATCTTTAACAATATTTTAAAATAAATGTTCAAGCTTTGGCTTTGCCGTCAGCTCGTTTGGCAATTTTAAAATATATATAGTCATTGGTTAACATTATAACAGAAAGATAATAAGCTATACATTACCTTTATCGGTTTTTGGGAAATATGCAGTATTATTCAGATTAAAAAGTAGTTTTATTTTTTTCATTTCATTTATTTATTTTGCATATAAACAGTAAGTTATTATATCTTATAAACTAGTTTTGGAATTTTAAATTTCGGTAAAATCGGTGCTCTCGTTTAAAAAGAGTAGATGTAATTAAAAACGATTCTGAAAAAAAAAAATTAGACCAAAGACATCTTCGTTGACAAATCACTCACATAAAATTTCATCGAAATTGATCGTATTTTTTTCGAAAAAAATTAAATTTTCGGTTATTCGAAAAAAAAATTACTTTTTTTCAATTTTTTTTTCAAGTTTAGCAGTGGTCTTAAAATATTAAATTTCGTCCAAAACGGTAGCACTCGTTCATAAGAAAGTCGGTGTAGTAGAAATATAAAATCTTATAAAATTTATTCAAAACTGATCGTATTTTTTTCGAGAAAAATGGAATTTAAAAAATTACCTTTTTATACAAAAGTTTTATCCAAAATTTTTGATTGCAGTTGTTAAGAAGATAATCGGTATCAAAAAAGTACCGTTGTATGGCAGGTACCGTTAATTAGCTGATTCTGGAAAAAAAAATAAAGTGCAAGACTGGGTTGCACGTACATGTTCTTGTGGTAAGTTGCCACGAAAATAAAATTAAATTTAATATATATTTTTTAATGTAAAGGAAAAAAAAATGAATTTTTCACAATAGTGCTAAAACTTCTTTTAACAAATATTCAAGCCAAAATCAAAGTATGCAGAATTTTTTTTTGCAAAATCGTTAGAGCGTTTTTTTAATAAATCGATGTTTACTTAATATTTTTTATAAAAAGTTTTTTTTTTACAAATTGAAAAAAGCCATTTTTATTTATATTTTTAATGAGTGCTTAATTGCTTGCATTTTATGCATAAAAAATAAAAATTTTATAACAAGCTGTTTTCCAAATATTGAATTTACAAAAAAGTAAATTAGAAAATTAGTTAAAACTAAAATTAAGCTTTTTTGCAAACCGTTGGTATTTAAATTTTTTCAAGGCATCTAGACATTTCTAAAAAATCTTTTGGTTTGAAATCGATTAACCCGTTCATGAGATAGCTCAAGAGAAAAATAACGGTACTATGGAAGGTACTCGGGTTTAGGCTTGCCAAAAATTTTTTTTTTGGAAATCAGACAGAAACAATCAGTAATTAAAAAAAAAATCGTTGGAGCAGTTTTCGATAAAATTAAGCTTTTCTAAAACCGAATCGTAGGTAGCGTTATTTTTTGATAAAAAAAAAATTCAATTTCTCCTCTTAAGAATGGTCTACAAACCCTAAATCGGTGGAGATGTTTAGGCTGTAGGTGCTGATACATACAGACTGACATACAAACAGACAAACAGACAGAAAGACAGACATACCGAATTTCCAGACCCACTTTTTTCGTCTTCGCTATCGTCGGAATGTCATGTTTGATTGTTATCTCAAATTTTTTTTTCACGAATGCATAACTTGCCTTATCCTATAATCGCAAGTAAAAATTTCCAATGAAAAAATCACCATTGGCAAGAAATCACTCATATAAAATTTTAACAAAATTTTTTTTTCGAGAAAATTGGAATAATCGGTTACGCTTATATGGTAGGTACAGTTATTTTAATACCTAGGTCAAAAATAAAAAAAAAAACGGCCGGGGATATTACTCAAAAAATACTTTGTACCTACGAAGTTTTAAGAAAATCGGCCCAACTGTTTAAGCTACATGTATACATACATACAGACAGACTGAGACAGAATGGCCGGACACACTTTTTTCGACTTCTCTTTTATCGTAGTGTCATGTTTGATTTTTATCTCAAAACTTTTTTTTTTACGAATGCTGTCTGTCTGTCTGCCTGCATCGCCTCCTACAGCTTTAAAGGTTAAGCAGATTTTTTAAACTTGGCAAAAAGAATTCTTTGCGTAATATGCCCGGACATTTTTGTTTTTATCGTCACCGATAATTCCAAATTTCTCAAAAAAAAAAAAAAATACCATCAATTTTGATAAAAATTTATATGGGTGATTTGTTGTAAATAGCTTGTTAATGTACCTGCCTAGAACGGTGCCTTTTCGATATTAACTATCTCTTAAACAGAACGGCTTAACCGATTTTCACCAAATTTTATACTTTAGTAATTCTTTTATGCTTGATTACAACTGCAATAAAAAATAAAAAAAAAATTTTTTTTAAAAAGTTAGTTTTTTTAATTATATTTTTGTTTTTTTAAATCCGATAAATTTTAATAATATTTTATGTGAGTGCTTTGTTGTCGACGGTGAAAAATTGACAAATAACCCAGTGATCAACACGAAGGTTACTTGCCACAAGAGCAAATTTCTGCGACCCAGTCGTCCCCTTTCATTTTTAGTCAACCCCAAACTTTTTGTCCAACGAAATGCAAATCACCTCTCTACTCAATCACCATATAACCTTACCCACACTTAACTTAACCTAAGAATACCAATATAACAAATTTTCTTTATATATGAGCTTAAGGAATATTTTTAAACACATATTTATTCGAATTGCGTTTTTAATTTTTAAAACAAAAATGAATAAAAAAGGTTTAGTAAGAAAAACATGCAAAAAATTGATCTATCTCTGTTTTGTTTTCTTTTTAGAAGTTACAATCTATAGGCCCTATTCTACAAATGTAATATATATATTAATCTGCATAGTGAATATTTTTGCAACTATTGGAAAGGGGTGACCAACTTTTTCGCACAGTACTGTATAATCGTGATCAAGTGTTTATGGGTAGTTGAACGACTTTTGATTTAACAATTTTCTGAAAAGGGAAAGGGCACAACACTAAAAGAGTAATTTAAAATAATATGTTATCAATTCAAATTGTTGGCTCATCACTTAGATGATTTCCGAATGCTATATATATATAAAATTTACAAAGAAAACTAAATGCGAATTATATTTTTCTAAAGAACTTTAATTGAAGTTATAGATATAAGTATAAAGACATTTATAGCAGTCGGTAATCATCTATATACACATAAATAAAAATGAAGTGTCTGTTTGTAATGTCAAAATAACGGCTTTTTACAAAATGCATATGAAAGCACTTATAATAAAACATACATTTTTTAAAATGTTTGTCTGTCTGCCTAATCTCGAGAACGGCTAGACCGATTTTCACGGGACTTTTACTGACCGTTAGCTAATTTTGTAGCGGGTAAAATAGGCTATTTTAATTACTCCCTAGGTGGCGCTCGGGTCGATTTTTTCGCATATTCGTGTATATGAACCGATTAGAAACTATACTGGACCGATTTTAACGGGACTTTACCGCCAGATAGCTGATGTTTTAGGAAGTAACTTATGAAGGAAATTATCCCAAAGATAGCGCTGGGGTATCTTTCCCGACGCATGCGACGAAGCACGGGTAACGGATGGACCGATTTGGACGGGACTTTCACTGGTGGATAGCTGATGTTGTAAGAAATTACTAAGATTATTTATTTCAATTACTGAATATAATGGCATTGGGGTCCTTTCTTCGAAAACTCTTATAATATGAGCTATAAAGCTTTTGCCAAAATGTTGAATTAATAGGATTATAATAACTTTTTCAATAATTTTTTCTGCGGCAGCAACGCGCCGGGTAACAGCTAGTGGACAATTATTGTTATATCCATCTTACTGCATGAGCCTACCATACCAGGGTCAAACACATATTTTGAAGTAAAGGCCCCAAACATTTTCAAATTTGATTTAATTCATAAGTACATACTCCATACTTATGCCCAGTTTCTTTGAACACCTAAATATGTAATGCACTAACCACTTTCAGTTTTAATAAAACCAATATATATAAAACCCATTTTGTTCCAAATAAATTTAAAAAAAAAATATCTTTTAAATGAGTGGACAAAATCCAAAAATATAAGAAGAAGGAATGTCTTCGATTGATATATGTTCACCTTTCATTTACTCTAAAAAAATTATCCCACCATCCACATCCACCCCGTCCGACATCCACATCCAATTGGTATTTTTTTTTTTTATTTAAAATCCATACGGCCTAACGTAGGTGCAAAATATTTGAAATAAAAGTTTTATTACTCCGATAACTTAAAATGGTTCTAATTGGTGCAGCTGGACATTAATAATTTTTATTGTTTTAAATTTTCCATATATGTTTATTCTTTTCTAAAAAAAGATTCTACTATGCTATTACTGACAATTCTGGAGAATCGCAAGGAACTCATTATTGTTAATTTTTTTATACTTCCTATTTATGATGTTTCTGTATCATGTTATGTATGACAATGGGCAATAGTGAAATACAGGTTTTCACTAAAACATGAAGTTTTTCAAAGCTTTACAACCCTATCGGTGTTCGAGTCAATTTGCAAGCTAACATTGTCACATCAAGAATACAGCAAGAATCTTTCAAGGAATGGAAGAAGTAACGTAACCAAACCGGGAAAGTTCTGATCCCAAATGTTTACCATTATATTTTTTGAAGTGCAAAAACTTTTTAACATAGATATTATATACAAAACATATGTAAGAATGCCAATTAACATGAAAAAAAATTGGCATTTATAGATCTGTATTTATTTTTTCTCTTGCTTGTTTGAGGATAGAAAAACAGATTTTAACAAATAAATTTATTTCATGATTCCGCATTTTCTGTAATTTGAGTGAATAGAATAAATAAATTATTAAGATTATCTGAATAAAAAAAAAAACAAATAAATATTTTCTGATAAACAAAAATTGCGTCTAACGTTCTCTTAGAAACAAAATAAAAAAAAACTGATCTTCATTGTTTACCTTGGACAAAAACGTCTGCTCGACCTTTCACAGTTGTTGATGCTCTATTCATGCGTTAATCACGTTATTATAATTTAAATTTTTCTATATTAAGATTATTCTTATGTCTATTTTGACAATGATGAATTTGTTAAGGCGGATTTTACAATGTGAGTTCATAGATTTTTAAATAGAACTAATTTTGTATTAAATTTATAAATATTTAAGCAACAAATCGCACTAATTCGTTTTTTTTTTTAAATCATTCTAGTTGGACTGCCCTTTCACTTTGAATCCATAATCGAAACAATTATGCAAAGAAGTGTAACACGTTTCAGATTAAATTATTTTCATAAACATTTTTCTGCTCTTAAAATAATTTTTAGAATGTTGATTTAAGTAAGCAATAAATTGTAAGTTTGTGTCAGGTTAAATGATTCTTTGTTTGAGTATTACGTATAAACATCTGGTAAGTTTATATTATTATAATATTCTTCAGAACAGGTGTCGTGAAAACTGCAATTGAATGCATGGAATGCTATTCATATACAAATAAATTAACACAAGCATACAGTTCAATTGGAGATGAATAAGGAAACGTTAATTGGAAAAGAAGAAAATATGTTACGAAAAGAACTTATGAGCGATATTGCACCAAACAGTTTTTTCAAATATTTTTCAATTTTATGAAATTGCAGTTTTTGAAATTATCATAGTATTTAATTGCTCTTATTAATTTGTCATCCCTATTACGATTGTCAATTATCAATTGATCAATTTTATTATTCACTGTTTAATGCTTGGTCATTGGAAATAAATATGAACGTTGTGAATTGAAAGGAAATTTCAAATTATCAGTATGCAAAGTTGATGTTTACTAATTACTTAAGTTTTATATTTTCAATATTTTTCAACTACCAACTATCAATTGACTAAACAATCAAAATAGGGGGTTTTTTTGATAAGCAAGTTTTGTGTTTTATTATAAAGAAATTTATTTATGATACAAAAGTTCTATATAGGTAAGGTAGGCACGGGATCATGACATAATCTTTAACGAGAAAAATTTATAAAAAAAAAAGTACATTTCATCTTGATACCTTAATAATTTCTATTTTTTATGATTAAATAAAAAAAAATAAGAATGTGGATGATTTGCCATGGGGGTGGGGGAGGGATTGCCAGGCACCTAAGCAACGCAATTCAAACACTAGCCATGCTTTTTGAAGATGCCTCTTAAAAACTCACGCCTGAGGTGGTTTTCCCATTAGTAAATGTCCCATGGGTTGAATTAAACATTGGCAAAAGTAAAATATATTTGTATTGAACAGTTGTTTAACTAGAAAAAAACTATACAAGCTTACGAAGGTTATTTACCTTATAACTTTTGTTTCCTGGAGACAAAAAACAAAAACTCGAGTCCAACTCGGTAGGTGTCTAGCTGAGAGCTGTCAAAACTTTACGGACATTTTTCAATCAGAGATGTGTTAAAGAAATCGATTTTTCGATATTTTATATTTTGATGGTTTGACTGAAAAACTGGATTGGCAAATGCACCCCTCTGGCACCTCTTCTACTGTAAGAAAAAATCAAGTATTGCAATTGTTGGAAACGAATTAGGTATTGTAATATGAAAAAAATAAATTAAAAAAATTTACCAACCGGTTTTAAAAAAATTTAATTTAAACAAAATTTAAAAAAAGTCCCTAACGAGAGAGTAAAAAAAAAATAAAAAAAATCTGTTAAGTGTATGTATTTGTAAGCCCATTTTCCAGGAAATAAGGCTCAATCAATGTATCAATGATATCGAATTTCATTAATATCGTTATCGTCGTTTTAATAAAAAAAATAGTTTTTTCATAATGGCTACATAATAGGCACCGTTATTTTTTTCACGAATTTAAAACTTTTAAATCATTCTTTAATTTTTTTATTACAAAACAGATTGTACTCGAATTTTAACATAATCTATTTTATTGTTTGGGTTGTGCTTTCAAATCGTCGGTTCATTTTTTAAAATTCATAAAATATATAGCCCAGAAAAATTAGATAGGTAGGTAGGTAAGTACTTATATTTTCCTAAAAATATCCGACAAAGTTGAATTTTGGCGCAGACTTTTATTTTGATATCTTGAGCAAACGCTGCAAATGCAAAGTAGGTAGGTACCTCACAAAAGTCTTTACAAAATCGTTGCAGACGTTTTCAAGAAAATTTGGAAAACCAGAAACCTTTAAATAAGAATTTGTTAGAAATTCACTTAACGGAGATTTGTCGTTAACAGTATTTTACAAACTTGGCCGGAACATACTCAATTGGGGTATGATGACATATTTCATTATACTGCTGAAAAATTGTAAGTTCAGATTTCAGGATCTGAAATTTAAATACTTTAGTTCTTAATATCAAAATTGAAACATTATGCAGGTGATGCTTGTCTTGAAAAATTTAATGGACCCGATAATGACATTGAGCGCTTTGTCATCTAACTCGACTCGAATTTGAAGTAAGAGGATCCGTTGAAGCCTTCTCGTCAAAAATAAAAACTCCTGAAAAAAAAAATTGCCACGACATTAGAAATGGTAAAATTCATAACCGAGAGACATGCCGACAATTTATTGTTGAGGTCAACCTGACGAACCCCATAAGCGGTCAGCAATAAGGAAAGATCATATATTCTATTATTGAAGCTATTAATATTTAAGTCTTGTTAGAATATAGCCATTCTCAAAGTACCTATATCTGAGATAACAGATAAAGAGTTTTTCAAAATGCCAACTCTAACATTCCACCCATCACATCGTCCTGCAATTTTTTACAAATTTGGCTTTAAATCAATAACACCTCGACCAATTTAAATCGACCAATTCAATCCGAAAAAAAATTATTCTAATGGAACACTTCGAACTTGTCTTAAAACAAAATTTACTTTGGTAAACTTTTTATTGTGATAGGATTAGCATAGACTGCCTATTTTAATTATAGATTCACAATTATTTATTACGAAGAATCATTTGGTCGTGTAACGATCAATCTAATACAGGTAGGTACCTACCTTTATTTACGAAATACATTCTTAAGAGCATGAACACTGATATGAGTACTAGGGCTTCTTTTTTGCCTTAATTTTGAATACCTAGCACTTTAAGGGTTCGTAGTAAAACCCGTTAAATTGACCAAGGTATGTAGTTTATGTGACCAACTTAAAAATCTGCGAAAATAAAGGATAGGTAGGTAAGTTATAGTATACACTGGATTGCATATTATTTGATTACAACACAGAAAGTAGGTAGATATACCTTACACAAAATGTCCATTAAACCTCCATAAAGCCTTAAAAGTTTGAAAACAAAGTTACACGTACCTACATATATAAATTAATTAAAACAAAACACTTACCAATTAAAATTAAATCTTCTCTGTTCCTAAATTTAATCAGCCAATATTATTATGTTTGTATGTATTATTATTCCTTTCACACTTCAATTAATTAATAATCAATCAATCGATCAAAACAATTAAACACTTTTTCTTAAATCTTTTACCGCCAAATTAATAAATTGATCTGTCACTTTAACACAATCCATCCAAACACAAAGAGTTTAAACGTCACTTTTTTGTTTTCTTATGCAACGTTATCCAATAATCAAAAAAAAAAAAAAAACAAACACCAGACAATATTAATTTAACAACACAAATTCTCCATTTCTTCGTCTTCCGGTAGAAAAATAATTGAATAAATTTAAAAAAGCCCCTCTGTCTGATCTAAAAAAAAACCGGCCAATTACACTTTTGTTTTGCTTACTTTATGAGCTAAATAGGTAAGCTTACTATTTACAATGAAATTTAATCATAAGTGTTTTTTTTTGTTGTTTCTTAATTCCACTTAGACGGTATTATATCAAAAATTCGCAACTTTATGTAAAGACACAAAAAGAAAAAAAAAAACTCAACCAATATTGTGCAGCTTTTAAATTTATTCACGAATTAATTAATATTTAAACTTAATTCGATCAAAACCTCACCATTTAGAGGGAATACAAAAATTATTATGAAATAACATCATACAATCTCAATATTTTGTTATAAATCACGCAAACTGTGAGTAAATTCAGTATCGTCGTCGTTTGCCTCTCGTTCTTGTTGCCCCTTTCAAGTTCAAAAGATTTCACTTTTGTTTGGGGGAAAGAAATCGAAAGGAACCGTTTATCTCTCCTTCTCGTGTTTATTTTATCTTTCGATAAATTCACTCTTTTTTGCCGTTTGGATTTTTTTTTATTTTTATTTTTGCAACAAGTTATCGAACACGATGTTTGTGTTTGCACTGCAGGCGACTTGTTTGGCCAAAACGTTAACCTAAAGCGATCGTCGTCGATCGATCAGTTTGTTAATTTTGTTTAAATGCCTGGAAGATTTCCAAAAAAAAATATATATAATAATTAAAATAGAATTTTTATGAAAAAACCTAAAATTAGAAATGTAAAAAAAATTAAATAAAACAACCTAACACTCGATCGAACATCTGCTTAAAAAGTTTGTTCAAAAATTGAATAAAAACCGTTCGCGAGTGCGCGCACCACCAAATGATCTAACCGACACGACCGACGAAAAAGAACTGCGATTCCCCACCGCAACTATTTACAGTGTGGTTGTGAAGTCCGGCCCCCTCCTGCCTCATCCCACAAATAAAAAGTATTTTTGTTTGCTTCATTCTGATATTTTTGGATTTTCTCCATTTTTGTTTTGTTCTGCAGTTCTCCAACTTAAAATTGGTAAAGATAACTTACACAAGTTACAACAACTCTACAAGCTGCTCGCTGCAAAGGCCAAGAAAGAAGCCAGAAAAGTTAGCACATTTTTGCATCAAAAGAGAGAGACAGTGTGCGATCGTTTAATCATGATCAGCTGGAGGATAAGGCACTACATGCCCCAACAAGTGACGATATTACCACATTTTGAATTAAACAACTGCAACTTTGGTTTGGGGCAGGCAACTGGTCTGTGTGCAGACATTTTCGTTTTCATTTTCATTTAAATTTTCGTTCTCATTTTCATTTTGAATTTTGCGTTTTTGTTTTTATGAAGTATTCGCTGAAACTGAAAGAAACCTGAGAGGAGGAATGTGTGAATGAATTGGTGATAAAAGTGAGAAAATTAAGATTGGGGCACGATCCTACCTCAACTTTATTTTTATAAATACATGTTCTCGCTCTAGGTACCCCGTACCGTACCGTACCGCTCATCCGAAAACCACGATATCTGGAAAAGAGTGTCGCCAATGCTTGCAAACTTGGAGTATTTTTTATCCTCTCCTTTGTAAATGCATTCGGAATATGCATCTGGATTTAAACATCTGTAGATATATTTTTGTTATTGTTGGTCGAGTTTTTTTTATTGAATACTTTTTTTTCAGTTAAAAGAGGTCAGATGCTTTGTGTGTTACTTGAGTATGTTTTTCTTTGTTTATTGCAAATAAAAGATTTAATTATTGTGTCTGTCTATCTTAAGAAAAAGTAGTCTTATTGACGGTAATAAAGTAAGGACTTATGCAGGTACCACATACCTACCATTTTTTATTTTGTTATTAATTACCTATGAAGATAAAAAAGTTTCCATAACTAATGAAACATTTTATGAAACTAGTAGGTATGGGGGTTAAAAATAAGTGATAATTAGATGTGGTAATTTTTAATTCTAATAATTATTTAAATTCAGGTTATAAGATAATTATAATTTTTATCTTGATCCAAATATTAGTGGAGTCTAATTAAACGTAGGTATAAATGAAACAATTAATAAACCGGAACGCAATGCTTGTTGACGGATTTGATGAGATTTCAAAACCATAGATTTAGCGAAAAGACAGTTCGATTGAATCATTTCTGCTTGTCATACCTACAAATTATGCATGGACTATCGTCGTCAGGAGGCTCCACTGATTTTGCCAACAAACTTTTGGATGGGCAAAACTTTACATAGATGTACATAAAGGTAGTACAAATAGGTACACGCATGTATGTGTGCCCGTGAATTTAAATGCGTTTCAAACGGGATTTTCAGGGGTGAATACTGCATAACTACAAATTACAATAAGCAAAAGACCTATAGCTACGCAGCTGGCACCCCACTTACATCAGAGTAAGAAATCGAAAATCGCTGAAATGTAAAATTAGGCCAATTTTTTCAGTAGGAGATTATTTCAGTGTTAGATTAACCTCGAGTTAACGCTGATGAAAACACGTTTTTTCAGTCAGTTTGAAATTTAGAGTTAACTCTGACTTAACTTAGAATTGACTCTAACTTAACTTAGGGCCAGTGGTTCAACTTGGTTCAAGTATTTAACCCACCGATTTAAGCAGATTAGCTATGGAAATCAGTAGTTTACATAAAGTTGAACCAGGAGTAAAAATTAGCCCTAAGAGTAAACTTAAGGACTAATTGTACAATCGTGGTTCAAGATTATAACCCACCGATTTTGGCAGATTATCTTTGGAAATCAGTGGTTTAAAAATTTAAGCCACCTTGAACAACGATTGTACAGCTGGCCCTAGTTAAATTTAGCTGTGAGTTAACTTTGAGTTAAATTTAATTAAATTTAGTGGCACTGACAGCTCTCAAGAACCTCGGCCTAGTGACTTACAACTCTCAACCAATCCTTTTGTGTGCGTTGTTTTTTCTACAGGATTGGAGGGGACCTACAATTTTACGTCGAATCCAAACGACTAAGGTGAGAAGCTCTTTTCAATGATACTCTTGGAGGATTTGTCACTTCTTCGCAAAAGGCAGTGAGCCTGAAAAAAACATTAGATGTTATCGAAGCTGGAAGCTGGGCTTGAACCCGGACCTCCGGCGTGCACACTAACCACTACACCACGGGGCACGACTTAGAGTTAGCTCGCTTATTAGAGTTAAGTCTTAACCTAGAGTTTACTTTGACTTAACTTAGAGCTCACTCTGATTTAAATTAGGACCAGTTGTACAATCGTGGTTAAAATAGAATTTACTCTGATTTAACTTAGAGTTAACTCTGACTTCACTAAAAGTTAACTCTGACTTAACCTAGAATTAACTCTGACTTAATTAAGAGTTAGTTCTGACCAAATCTTCTGACTGAACTTAGAGTTGACTTTGACTTACTTAACTTTAACTCAACTAAGAGTTAACTCTGACATAACAGACTTAACTTTGATTTAACTAAAAGTTTACTCTGATTTACATTAGATTTAACTTTGATTTAACTTAGAGTCGATTCTGATTTAACTTAGAGTTAACTCTGAAAAAAAAAATTGAGCCTCAAAATGTATACCTAGAGTTTAATTATTGTATTAACTCTCGGGATTTTAAACTGACTTAAATATACAACTGATTTTGCTGAAAACCTTAATATTGAGGAGGTTAATGTTGTTTTTTTTTTTTTGTTTTTGAGTGGATGGTAAATTCGTGAGTTTTATTTATTAGATCCCAGTTAATTTAATTAATGCGGGAATGTAAATTTTATTTTCATAGAACCCAAAAACCAAATTGGCGATCACTCGAGAACGAATCTAGTTTTTTGGTTTTTTTACGCTATTCATGATGCGTTATCAATGCTGTCTGGCAATCGGTTTATTTCAATCAGACGAAATTCAACTATTTGGTATTCATTATGACTCAGTAGACGACTGACAATTTAATTTGCATTATTTACTGATTTTTTTTTTTTATTTTTTGCAAAATTTTATTCTATGCTTTATTTAAACATTTTGAAAAAAAAAATTATGTGTCTCGATTTGGTATTTATGAATAATTAATTTATTTAACTGATTTGAGTTGCATAATTGGCTTTTAAGTGTGACAGATCTTGCAAATCTTTTCGGTAGAAAATATAATATTGTTTCTTTCATGTCTACTTGACAAGAAAATTGTGGTTGTTACCTCATGGTAACAGAATGAGAATTAAATTTAATAAATATTATATAATAGATTTTTCCTACATCAAATGCGTTCGTATATTTGTACACAAAATGAAGACGCGTACAACCTAACTGCCTAACAAAATAGACCAGAATTAAACAAAATCCAACTTAAAACAAAACACAACATAATACAGCACAGGACATCACAAAACCTCAACACAACTCATACCAACTTAACTCAACACAACAAAAAAAGAACACTGAAATTGACACAACAACTAACAGCTCTACGCAGAAACACAACACACATGTAAAGTGTGTGGTGTGTTGCGTATTTTGTCGTGTCGCTAACTGTACACACTTGTTGAGTCTGCTGTGTTGACAAATTTTATATTGTATATAAAGTAGATGAAAAATTGAAAACAGTAGGTAAAAGCTGACCAGGGGTTACATTAAACTTTTTTTTTTTGATTTTTTACCTTAAAAAATATTTCCTACAATTTGATTCTCTGCAGTAGATAATTTGCGATACCTTTTATAAAGAAAAATTGTAAGCACACTACATCTTACTGATGAGCCCACCTTGCTTATCACAACACACATCACGAAACAGCGCAACACAAACAACACAATGCAATAAAAAAACTAATTTCTTTATTATTTCTATTTTTTTTAGGAAAATAATTTTGTTTCTTTGAAAGATTTTCTGTTAAGTGGAGTATTAACAGCATTTTATCATCATGTGTAGAAATCAAATATTATTTGAAATTACAACAAAGGTTTTTTATTGTAATGAAACTTTTCCTTAAAACTTACCAGTATAGTCTTTGCTCTGCTTTTGGAGGAAACAAATAAAGCATGACTAATAATAATCTACATCAAGTTAAACAAGTTCGAAGAAGAGTTTTGTTAAGAATTATTCTGTGTGATAGAATGACGTTACTGTAATGCTAAAGGTTTGATTATTACATAATTTTTTCACGGAACGAATTATTTTGTTCGTACATAATTAGACAACAAAAGGAAAGAATAAAAGGCACGACTGGGTCGGGCACACTTGCTCTGGTGTAAGATTACTAACTTTTAATATAAAATAGTTTGTATAGTTTATGGTGATTAATAAGGTGATTTAAAAAAAAATTCTAACGAAAAACTTCGTTATTGGCAAAAAATCAGTCACACAAAATCTTATCAAAATCGATCGTATTTTTTTCGAGAAAAGTCGGATTTTCTATAGAATTTATATTGCAGATACCGTTAAAAAGGTAATTTTGAAAAAAACAAAATTTAACGAAATATTCCGTCATTGGCACCAAATTTCATCAAAATCGATCGTGTTTTTTTCGAGAAAAATTGGTTTTTCTGTAGCAATTATATGACAGGTACCGTTAATAAAGTGATTTTGAAAATAAATTTCTAACGAAAAACTTCGTTATTTTCAAAAAATCAGTCACACAAAATCTTATCAAAATCGATCGTGTTTTTTCGAGAAAAGTCGGATTTTCTATAGAATTTATATGGCAGGTACCGTTAATAAGGTAATTTAAAAAACAAAAATCTAACGAAATACTCCGTCATTTGCAACAAATCAGTCACACTAAATTTTATCAAAATCGATCGATTTTTTTCAGACCTAGGATAAAAATCAAAAATACGCCTGGGCATATTACTCTAAAAATACAAAGAACCAAGTTTGAAGAAAATCGGCCCAACCGTTTAGGCTGTAGGTGTCGATACATCCAGACTGACAGACGGACACACAGACAGACAGACAGAATTGTCGGACCTTCTATTTTCGTGTTCTCAATCATCTTAATGTCATGTTTGATTGTTATCTCAAAACATTTTTTTTTTACGAATACAAAACTTGCCTTATAGTACCTATAATCGCAAGCAAAAAATCAACCTAGTGTGTTTTTGTAAACAGCACTGTATCTCAAATTAAATCTCTGAATAAATTTTGGAATACAAAATTTAATGAATGCATTTTCTTTGTATAGGTATAGGTTCACAATATGCTTGTGGTTTCGACTGAATCATGCGTGCTACTCAAGAATTTTGAATCGATGACAAATTTTGTTTGGTTAGACGCCTAGTTTTGCATAAGTGGGATATTTTTTGTATTTGTTTGATTGATTTGAGTGTTTTTTCAGAGCAGGTTCACAAAATATGACCCACAGAGGTAGAACAACAAAAGTATGGCGCTAGATTTTGGTTTAAACTTGTTCAACCAGACGATTTGCATACCAATTTAAGTGCAAAGAGAATTTGCAGTGAAAAAGCAATGCAAAACAAAGAAACACAAATACATTCTGTGGAAACAATATCTGTAGGTAAATGTATCTACATGTGACATATTATATATGCATGTGCATTGTGTATGTAACTAAGAGAGTTGAATTTTTTTTTCATACAAATGTTATGATTTTTGTTAAATAAAGGTAACGAATGGATTTGTATTCCAATCAATTGGATTAATAAATAGTTGCTTTGGTTTTATTCTGACAAAAAGGTAGTAGGATATATTTTTATATTAAATTTTATCACACTGGCTCTGGACAGGTTCCAGAATGGGGAAGCCTTGAACTCAACTCGTAGGTGGATTTCTTTTGTTTGTTTTGATAAACCTGACGCTTCTGTACTGATTTAAATTTAACGATGATTTTGTTTTAATGCATTCAGTTTTTATTGTTTTTTTTTCGAGTTTGATTCTAATAGAGAAATTAATAAAAATACTTGAGATGAATATAAAAATATAAATTAAGAAATATCTATGCATTAACCATATGAATTCTTAGGAGTTAAATAAGTTTCTTTTTAACACGTTTCATATATTTATAACTAAATATGTTTTTGATAAATCTATAAATAAAGCCGATGAATATACAATTAAATGTAGACATGTCTGTTGATAAGAAAACTGACATATGTCAAAATTTGGTGATTTTGAGTTAAGTATACGTATACCGAATGAATCGCAAAATAGACTAAAAATTTTCTATCAAACCGTCATAACTATTACTCTTAAACTGATAGCGTGGGGGCGTAAGTGTTGTTTCGCATATAAGGAAACATCCCAGTTCTTGTTTCCAGAAAAAAGTCACAAAAGAAAAATGTCAGACTGCGCCGAAACAAACAAAGTATGTTTTTTTTTTATTTTCGACAAAATGCAAGTACGATTTAAATAAAAAGCATGACTGGGGTAGCACGTATTTGCTCATGGATGAAGGTCAAATATTTCTTAAACTCTGTTTAATAAAACAAAATTAAGTAAAAAATGGATTTGAATATTATAAAAAGAAGCTTATGTCGTTTTATACAATAGTTTATTTTGTTTTTTTTATCTTATTTATTGAATATAATATAATTGTCGATGATTACCTATTACTTTATAAAATCTACAGAGAAACTCCCTGTGAATTATAAAGGGTTTTCCAATAAGAGGTGTTATTTTGATATTCAAAGAAAAATGGCATTTTTTGAGATAAATGATCGGATGTTTATTTCATTATAAAGAGGAAGGTATGCCGTTAATAATGAAACACATCATCAGTCAAATGGCCACCACGACCACGCTTACAAGACCATATCCTTTTCATGAAATTTTCCATAACCAAATCGCAAAGTGGCTGCCCTATGTCCTCGATAGCCTCACGAATTCCATCTTTGGGCTACATCAACAGCAATATTCTCAGTTGTTCTTGAGCGACGTGCACGGGTTTTATTCTTCACATCACTAACTTGTCCCAACAGCTCGAATTTGACCACCAATTTCTGTATTGCGGTCCGACAAGGTGCTTCACGACGACCCAAAAATGTTTTAACGAACCGCCTCTGCAAAATTTTCACCATTTTTATAATGAATTTCAATAATTTCAATGCGTTGTTGAAGCGTGTATCGTTCCATTTTTATTAATGGCGTAGTTTCTACTTGTCAAATGTCAAAAAATGACAGCTTCAAAAGTGACAGCTACCGATATTCAAAATAACACCTCTTATTGGAAAACCCTATATTATTCTAAAGAACTTTGATTAACGTAAGACCACAAAACCTTTAAAATTGAATTTTATTCATAAATACTCCACTTAATAAAATATAATTTGGCCATTTTAAGTTTTTTTATTCTTTATATTTCTTATTCTTATAACTTCGCTTTTCCACAAGCATAACATTTTATTTTCTAATGTCTAACTTTAATAAAAGTTCTTTAGAATAATATAACTCACAGGGAGTTTCTCTGTAGATTTTATAAAGTAATCGGTAATCATCGACAATTATCATATTCAATAAAAAAAAGCTAAAAAAAGAAAACACTACACTATTATAAGGGTGATTTTTTAAGAGGTTTAGAACTTTTTTTTAAAAAAAAACACAAAAAATTCGAAAAAATGAATGAAATATTTATTTGAATCGATAGTTTGAACCTTGCAATTTAATGTTTAAAGATAATTTCATGCAAATGTTGACCGCGGCTGCGTCTCAGGTAGCCCATCCGCTGAGTCCAATTTTGGCATACTCTTTCACACATATCGGCTGGTATCTCACGAATGAATGCATGGATGTTGGCTTCCAGTGCGTCAATCGAAGCGGGCTTGTCCCTATATTAGCCTTGACATACCCCCACAAAAAATAGTCTAATGGTGTCAAATCGCACGATCTAGGCGGCCAATTGACCGGCCCGAAACGTGAAATTAACTGTTCACCAAACTCGCCTCGCAATTGCGCCATTGTTTCGCGTGCTGTGTGGCATGTGGCACCGTCTTGTTATAACCACATATCATGCAAGTCAAGAACTTTCATTTCGGGCAAAAAAAAGTTTGTTATCATCGCTCGGTAGCGTTCACCATTGACCAGTAACGCTGCGATTCGCATCATCTTTGAAGAAATATGGCCCAATAATGCCGCCGGCCCATAAACCGCACCAAACAGTGGCTTTTTCGGGATACATTGGTAGCTGTTGCAATGCTTCTGGCTGATCTTCACTCCAAATGCGGCAATTTTGCTTATTTACGTACCCATTCAACCAAAAATGAGCCTCATCGCTGAACACAATTTTTCGATAAAAAAGCGGATCCTCGGCCAGCTTTCCAAGAGCCCATTCACCAAAAATTCGGCGTTGTGGTAGGTCGGCTGTCTTTAGTTCTTGCACCAGCTGTATCTTAAAAGGCTTTACGCCCAAATCCTTCCGCAAAATTTTCCACGTAGTGCTGTAACAAAGGCCTAACTGCTGGGAACGGCGCCGAATCGACATTTCGCGGTCTTCTGTCACACTAGCTGATACGGCCGCAATATTTTCTTCACTACGCACAGTACGTAAACGTGTTGGTGGTTTAATGTCCAACAAAGTAAATTTGGTGCGAAATTTGGTCACAATCTTCCGAATAGACTGCTCAGAAGGTCGAGAATGCCGATCATAAAATGGAAGCAGCGTGCGATGAACATTTCGAACCGAGCACGAATTTTGATAGTAAAATTCAATAATTTGCAAGCGTTGTTCATTTGTAAGACGATCCATGGTTAAATTGCAAACCAAACTGAAGCTGTTTGACAGTGACACAAGGTACTAAACACACGTCAGCTGTCAAAACCAGTATTGCCAAAACCAAACCAGCTAAAAAATCACCCGTTATAAAACGACATAGCTTCTTTTTGTATCAAATCCATTTTTTACTTTATTTAGTTTTATTAAACAGAATTTAAGAAATATTTGTACTTTGAAAGTGACAGCATCCATGAGCAAATACATGCTACCCCAGTCATGCTTTTTATTTAAATCGTACCTGCATTCATTCCAAGAAAAACTAAACGCATTACTTGAATTACATTGACTTATTTGACTGACACTACATTATACACTAACTAAACTAACTTTTTAAGATATTATCATCTCGAACATATTATTATGTCAAATCTGCATGTAACGATAAATAACAGTTATATGGGGAAAGTCAGCCAGCCTGCATGGCAGATCAGTGACGGCTTGATTTTTTGTTAAACTATGCAATTGTCTGAAATAAATTGTAAGTTTTAATAGCTGAAAGCTTCGTTTACCTTGTGTTATGTGAACTCGAATTAAAATGCGTTAACTTTAACGCTTTTGTGTGGTGAGGTGTCAAATTGAGCATAGGTCTTGGTAATGAAGGTTCAAAAAAAAAAAATTATACCAATCGGTTAAAAGTCATTTAACAACAAATGAACGTAAAAATGTTCCGGGTTTCATTAATGAAAGTAAGCCGATGTGTTTATTGTAGGAATGTGGTTATGACATTGTTGGAGTAGGTTAATATACCTATAAGCAAGAAGCGTGGATGAGATCATTCACAAGTTAATTTATTGTGTCAATAGTTCATTTAATGTGAAATTAGATTTGAAAAAATTAAATGATTTTCGCATGTTTAACAAATTTTGACGTTAGTCCTTATAAATAAATAACCCATTGGGTAGAATTTTATCGAAGAATATGAAATATATGGATATAGGATCAGGAATCCCCCAACTGATTATGTTCTAAACATATGACGATGTTGACATTGTACGTACTCACCTGACGCATTTTGACATCTTTATTTGTCCCCGGTCACTTTTGATTCGAAATTTCAATTAAACATGAGCTTATAGTCCAGTCGAGATGTCGGAAAAAATGGGTCTATCTAGAAAAAATTGTCAATAAAACTTACACCGATTGTTTGGGGGTGTACTAGGAAGACCCCCTTAATTTCTTGACCTCGAGGACCCTTTGCTAACTTGGGGAGGGGCGAAAACCCCCTATTTTTACGTATTTTTTTCAGTTTTTCGCTTATATTTCTTAAACTAAGCACATTGTTCGACTATAATGTATAACAAAGTTAAAGACCATAAAAATTGGTTGATGAACAAGATCTGTAGGTCTGATATTGACGGAGATACAGCTGATTGATTTTTGGGGTATTTTGACCCCTACAATGAAAGTGGGTATGTACTGTACAATAATTTTATATATTTTATTATTTACATAACTTGTAAAAAACAAAGTAAAGCGAGTAGGTTGAGTCAAGATGGAAATAAAAACCTAATGGACGGGGTCCCCACCCCCCTGTTAACCAGGAGGGGCAATTTTCACAATAAAAAAGATTGAAAAAAAACATGATTTCAAAATGGCGTCAACTGTTACATGGCCCGATCGATTGGTATCACCTGCTTGAAAATGTGATTAGAGAAGGGAAATTTTGAAGACATGAAATTAAAGAGGAAGGACAGGGTTGTTACTCTGGCATCTGTATCCTGCTCTCTGAAAATTTTATTTTATTTTTAGTTTTCTTTTTAAAGTACAAGACATTGGGCATCGGTTTTTTAGTTTTTTACTAAAAATAACAAAATAATTGAGGTTTGAAAACAAAAATTATGATTAATTCAATAAATTTTTTTTTCAAAATATTTAGATTGAAAATTAATTTTTCAAAAACTGTTTAATCAAAAAACTTTATTGAAAAAGAACACGAAATTGGAGATTTCTGGCTATACAAAAAGGTATAAAATGTCATTGTAGGCGTTCCGGTCTTTTTGAAATCATGTTTTTCTTTTTCACTATTTTTTTTTGTGAAAATTACCCCTCCTGGTTAACCGGGGGGAAAAAACCACATCCATTACGTTTTTTTCCATCTTTTTTGCCCCTCCCTAAGTTAGCACAGGGTCCTCGAGGTAAAGAAATTAGGGGGGACTTTCTAGTATACCCCCGAACAATCTGTGTAAGTTTCAGGTAAAAGTACATAACGACTGGATAAAGAAAATTGTAAACATCTACCTTATTTCACATATTTTGTTTTTTTTTTTGGTTTCGTGTGGTTTCGTGCATCCATTGTGTTCACACTGCTTTGTGTAACGTACGTCAAAATGCGTCGGAAGAGTTCGTCCAAAGTGAATGTCGTCTATGTGATGCAATCAAATACACAAAAAACACCCCCTTCTATTGGCAAAATCGAAATTTGTAAATATAATAAGAGTAGGTATACCTTATACGTTTAGCCGGAGAACAAGATCTCCCATCACACCAAAGTTTTTCGCTGCTTTCTTTGGAAAGAACCCGGAATAACGACCAGCTGACCTCAGCCGTTAGCAAACTGGACCTATTGTGAATAGCAAAGTGTGAAACATGATGATGGCTCTTAATTTTTCACAATGTTGAACAATGCTTACGAATATGAAACAATAGTCCTAAAACCTGTCGAATGCCGTATACTTCCAGATGCACTGCATCCGAGGTTCCAATTGATCACAAATAACAAGGCATTCCTATAGGTATAAAGTTATTAAGAACCAGTGTTTATTTATCTGTTGTTTTGACGGCAATTTGTTAAATTTTTATTTGAATACATTAAACAAAAATTCTTCCACCGACTTAAATCAGCTTAAAGGCAATTAATTAGTATTCCACCACATTCCCCTGAAACAAAAACTTATAGTGATGATCTGATGACTAATGACGACGTTCCAATTTCCTAACAGACTCACCAACCATGCAAATTTAATCTTATTTGCAATAAATATAGATAGGATTGTTAAACTAACGGCTTAAGTACATTAATCTTATGTTAGTCGGTGTCAAAATCTTTTTTTTTTTATCCAAACAAACAAATTGTTATGCAATTCATAATATTGTGCGGGTGACATTTTTGGTAGGAGATACTTATTCAATTTTATTGTAAAATATTTCCTTTTATCTTTGAAATTTCCCACATCAATTTCGCTTATGTCATAAATTCAGATAAATATTTAATTTAGTTGTGCTTTTGTTAAGTTGTTATCCATACTGTTTTGGAATTATATTGTTTCTTTGTATGTATATCTTTTTTGTTCGGCCGCCCCAAAGATACAGCCATTCAATTGAATAATGAATAAATTAGCTTATTCGCATGAATACCATCATTGATTTCAAAGCCTCCAACCCACCGACACACCCAATAAGCTGACAACGCGGTGTGCCGGGGCGGTACAGAAAGGGAGATAGAGTGCAAATTTTGTATCAATGAGATACTCTTTTGGTTTGGACAATTCACAAAAAAAAATTACAAGCAATTAGGTGAAATCGAAAGGGAAGCAGGAACCAAAATATCGCTTTTTTGTTATGTAAGAATTTAATGATTACTTTTTTAAAAGTTAAACTCTAAGGCGACGACCGACGATGACATTCATTTATTAGTCTAAAATGGTTAGATTACCACTAATTGGACTGGCACAACACTTAGCTTTAAACAAAAGATACTTTTTATGACCAATTGGATAAAAAGATTTTAGCGAATTCGGTGACTGTTTGTTGTAGGTCTTGAATACTGATAATGAGTATATCTGAAAACATTTCAACTAAGCGGAAATTAAAAGCAATTAGCTTCGATTTTAATCGAAAAGTTGCAAAGAAAAAAAAAATATTACCTCGAGTAGTGAATTAAAGATTTGGCGATGACCACTCTCATTGACGGTTGGTAGAACACGATTAAAATAATTTGCTAGCGGCGACCTTCAATGTGGGAAGTAGCACAAGCACAAACCATCATAATTAAGTGGTATAAGCCTACCTCTAATGCAAGAATGTTCACTGGACAATAGAGAAGACGAGTAGTGATTAACTGCTGCATAAGCCGCAGTTATAAATAATAAAAAAAAAAAACAAATTTATGAAACACCTTCGTACTAAAATTATTATAAGTTCCTTGGAAAAGAAGAAGGCTAATGGCGGCCTTGAGCTAAGAATTGTTTAAAAAATAATTAAACGGTAAAGGTTGTGTGAATTTTGTTGAAATTTTTATGTTAGAGTCTAATTTTTTTAATAAAAAAAAAAAAAAAAAACAATTATAGATACAAAACTAATGAAATTCCAAGATTATATCTAGAAGAACTAATTTGTTGTACGAAATTTTCGTTTTTATGAGTAGGTAGGTATTTTTTCTAGTCTATGAAGGACTTCTTTTTTTTATTGAAGGTAACTTTATTCTTTGTACTTGTTATATTTAACTTCTCATTACATTTTTTTTATTGGCAACATTATAGATACGTAGATACTTTTAAACTAAATTGAAGTCGTTTAATTACTTATTTTCAGTGGAAGTGATTTTTGCTTATACGAGTCAGCGATTTAAAGCGGTTAATCGCCCAAGAGAATTTTCTGTGCACAGGTTTCTCTAGACTAGATGTACCTAAGAACCATATAGTAGAACAGACGGTTTTTATTTACTTTTGCAACATATAACTACGATAAATGTCGCACAAAAGTGAATAAGAACATAAACCCTAAACTGGCGTACTACTGATTGTTGTGGGAACTTACTTTATGACTGAGTGCGTCAGAGCTGTAAAAGAAAGCAATCATTTCGGTATTGCAGTTAATTGAATTAAAAGACTTATTTTTGAATAATTTTGAGTTAATTTTGAAGTCCTTACTAAAATAATCGTATAGAGGAGCAAAGAGACTTAAAGTAAAAAGAATGCAGTAGGTACTTTTAACTGCTTGAATTCTTTGAAGTCTTTTCAATATCTTTTATATTCTGTTGACTGCTTGAAGTGTTTTTACTGTGCTTGAAAACTTTTGACTGCTTGAAGTCTTTTGACTGCTTGAAGTCTTTTGATTGCTTGAAGTCTTTTGACTGCTTGAAGTCTTTTTATAGCTTTAAGTCAATTTACTATACCAAGAACTTGAATTTAATAATAATAATAATACTAAATTGACTTCAAGCAGTAAAAAGACTTCAAGCAGTCAAAAGAATGTAAAAGACTTTTAAGAGATTTCAAAGAATTCAAGCAGTTAAAAGTACTGCATTCTTGTCACTTTAATTATTTTGACTGCTCCAAATGACTATTTTAGTAAAGACTTCAAAATTAACTGAGATTTTATTTTGTAAGTTAAAGTAATAGTATTAAGAATGGCAATGCATTCCGAAAAATAAGTTAAAAGACTGGAATTTACCCAAAATACTGCATTTTTTTACAGCGCTGCTGAGTGTATCTCTATTATATCCGTCATAAGATATACAAAATGAGAAGGAACCACTGGCTCACTTTTACTTTACTCATCCACTTCCAATTTTATTTTATATGAAATAATTCAAATTCTTTAAGTTAATTAAATATGACACAATAAAAAAATATAAATAAAAATTCGTAATTTTTTTATGCCGGTAATTTTAAACAACTTTTTTTTTTAATATTTATAAAAACCTTTTTTAGTAAGTATGCCAATTTTAGAAGACTATAATAATTTAGAAGACTATAATAATTTTAGAAGACTATAATAATTTAAAAATCTTAGGGAACAGTAACAGTTCCCTAAGATTTTTAAAAAACTGGCCGCCAAATTGATTGATTTTTGAGTCTTCGATATTTCCAATATTGAAGACTCATTTTAATCGTTTTTTAAAGCAAAAAAATAAATACTCATTTTTATTTAAAAAAAAATTATATACATACATATGTATTAATACGGGTCTTAGATATACGAGTATAAGCTGACTCCAGCTTTCCTCAATATTTAATAAGACTAAGTGTTTTTCAAACTTTTTGAGTAGTAAGCCACTATTTTTGAGTAGTAAGCCACTATTTTCTTAATAATACAAACCAATTTTGATAATTTATTAAAAAATAAACACACATCCCTCACTAAAAAAAATTTATTTTAAATATTTCAATATACGCAGGTACATGACTTATAAATTGTATTTTGTAATCTAACCAGCTTCCGACCGCAACCCCTTGAGTGATTCTTGGTGATCTCTAAAGAGACTTGGGGAAAGAATATCTCTACTTAACAGTACGCCCTTTCCATCTGTCATATTCTACTGCTCTTTTTGCGAGTGGATGGAAAACAGCGTATTTATCCAGCCCGTCCATTAAATGAAGAATCTTCTTCCCCCCTATAACTATCGACCAATTGCACTTACGTCCCTGATCCTCTGATGTTACACTTCACGGAAAAGTGGAACGAATTTTTACATCGTTTTAGTGAAAGTCAAATTATTGAGCTTGGTACCTATTTCAAAAGCATTTGATAGAGTTTGGCATCATCAAGCTATTTTTAGAAAATGGATACTTTCGGTATTGATAAATCTCTAGTTGTTTGGATTATAAAAAAAAACTGATAACAAAAAAAAAATTCAAATCGGGTATAACGAAATACCGGATATATCGAACAAATTCTTAAGTATCATCGAATTCGAATTAAGCGATTTGGACTGTATACAAAAAAAAAAAAACCTTAGCCAAATAAATATTTCGCAAATCAGATCATTGGATGTTTTTTACTCAAGTGTGATAAAAAATAAAAAAAAAATTAAATAACAAAAACTGACGTTAATGTGTGATCAAGTTGAATGGCTGCTATTACATTAACGGTTTTTAAGCGAAAATCTTAACTGAAAAGCCATTCCGATTATATCTAGCGCATCAATCGGCTTTTCAACCATTATCAGTTTATCGCCAAATTTGAAAAAAGACACCTTAAACACCAACTTTAAATGTTAGGTAAATTTTTAAGCCAACTATTTGAAATGCAGTTATTTTAAGAATAACACTGCAAATATAACGTAGGTATACAAAATTTTATCAAAATCGGTAGAGTTGTTTCCGAGAAAATTAAAAAAAAAACTAAATACGTCATGGGATGTACCCGTTATACTGGTAGCCGGACTACTATATTCTTCGACAACGAGTAAAATAAACATGCGTCGCTTTACCCCCTTTCTCCCTTCAAAAGATACAAAGTACATTCAAAATGAAAGAGAATGACAAACACCTGAAGAAATTGCATATATACAACAAAAATTCTGCAAAAAGCAGCTCATCTCACATACACATAATATAAGAAACGTCAAAATTCATGTCCAAATTTTCAACAGCGCTCATGTCTTGTCGAAAAAATGGATTTCTACGACAAGTCACCTGATTGGATATGGATTTTCCAAACTCCATTGGTTTCTTTCATGGCGTGTTCAAAATTAGAGCAGCGTTCATGCCCAGTGGAGCCAGTGTGTTAGGTTCAGGCTGTAGTTCTCACAGTTAGACCGACTGAAAATATGACCGAACCTACCTTAATTGGGCTTTTCGATGTCATGTTTGTCGAAAACCATTTTTTGTTACACAAAACCAAAACTTGCCTTATAAAGCATGTACAAATCTACCGACTACCAGCTGCGAGTAACGTAAGCCCAAAAATTACTCATACAAAGAAAAGAATAGTAACATACATATGTATGTATGTATGTATGTATGTAGGTAACTGTTCATTTTTAATATTCCACCATCTAAGTTTTTGTCATAAATATTTCCCCCTCGGGTATGTGACTTTGTTCAAGCAGTTAGTTACCTTTGCTAATTTCGCCTAAGAGCATGCAACAATATTGAAAAGCTGTCGGTACAGTAATGAACGAATCTGACCAAAGTTTTATTGTTACTAATGGAAAAATAAAAAGACTAAAAATAGCCAAATTAAATTTTGTTAAGTGGAATGGAGTTTTTATGATTGAAATTAATTTTTAAAGGTTTTGTGGTTATCGAAAGAAAATTATGTTTTTATACCGCTACTACTTCTCTACCAAAAGAAGTCCCCTGGGAACCCAGCTCGCAATAATGGTTTGCTGCATCTCCTGCTGTTGTTCATTTTAATTTTTCATTTCAAAGTTACCACGCGTGCCTATAAGCAATTACCATCGGTCCATAGGTAATCAAAATGTCATTTTCGTTCATTTATTTGAATGCAATTTTAAATAAACCACAAACAAAAAATTTCTGTAATATAGGTGCAGGATTATTCTAAGTTGCTAAAACTTTATACGAGTATGTACTGCGTCCTGAAAATTTATAAATAGTGCTATGACACTATAAATTTTAACTATCTACCTCTACCTACATAGTTTGTTGGGCTACCTATATAAGTGGAAGGCTTGTCTACCTGTGTTTATTAGTTAAAAGGCACAACCTTATTACTTGACACTTTGAAAAATATCAAGGAAAATCTAAACCCAAATTGATATCCATCTTGTAATTAGACAAAGTAATGAAGCCAGCAAATTGCCTAACTTAATTAATTTACCGGATTAAAGCTCAAAATACTTCAAATACTATAATAACAGTAAAAAAAATCATGACGTCACACCTTGCCGTTATCCTTAATATAATCTAATGATGAGCAATCAAGCTCAGTGGGCTTCTTCTTTACTCCCCTTTTCAAAAGTGTTCGACATTCGACATAAATAAATTTAAACTAAATACGTCATTGTTTGTAGGGGAAATAGAAGCACATGCGCTCTCTCAACTAAGACGTCAACTGAGAGTTCCGTAATAGTAACACAATTCCAATCTTTTTACTTAATTTAATTCTTAGAATCTGATACTTCCGCAGTTAAATAAGACATTTAAAAATGTTCATACCTACCTTTTCTTCTGCTAGTGCAGTAAAATTGTTCTCATTGATAACTAAATTTTAATGACAAAAATATGAAATGCTAACGAAAACCCGTTCAATAATTTTGTTTGTCTTTTGCAAATTTATAATCCTTAAGCAATTATATTGTGCTTCAAATAACGACGCAGTTCTGAAGCTTGTTCAAATGTAAAATAGAAACTACCAACTTGAATGCAAATAAATGCGTCCAATGAATTTGCAAACAGAATTATTTTTAACCCCCGGAGCCGAAATTGAAGATGACAAATAAACCGAACAGATGGAAATGTTTCAGTTGGATTCTCACACAGCCAGAGAAACAAGGATCCACGTTGTACCTATACCAACTAACATCGCATTAGAAAAACGTTAAGCACTCAGTTTAGAGTAGAGACCATCTGTGCAGCAACAGCAACTTATCATTGGAATTCGTATTTACTCATGCTTTTTGTAGACGGAAACGGAAGTGGTATTTCATTTTGATGAGTTGGAAAATGTGGGCGACACAATACCTCACTGGCAGTGGCGATATAGGTATACCTATATATTTATGTCAGTATACATTATAACGTATCTATATAATTGCAAGGAAGAACATTTTAATTTAATTGTAGAGAAAAAGGGTAATTGTTCACTTTTGTATTGATAATTCAGGGGTCAGGATGCAGGTAGAACGTATACAATTATAACAGTTTAATAGTTTGAAAGCACTTGGCGGAAATTAAATGAGTGGAATTTCTTCTTGGACGTTGTCTTGAAAGATATCAAAATGATGTACATATGTATAAAACGTCGACCACACCTAAATGAAACGGCAATTTGCAGCAAGTAATGTTTCACTTAAGTCGTTTTTTCAATTAAAAATTGAACTTGAATACCTTGTACGATATATTGTTCTATAGATAATAGAAAGATAGATAGAGATGTTTTTGTTTATTTTGTTTATTTGATTGCAACTTTATAATGACCCGTATCTGTGTTGTAGTGGTAAGTTTGTCAAAAAAATCACGCCAGAAGTTTTGGTTTGGAAAAAAATTCGTTATCATGCACTAGAGCTCATCCTTAACTGTAACTAGATATTTGACTTCCATCCAATCTGAGTTTCATTGAGAATGCAATCGCTGCTGCTGTCGTATCACGTGAGGATTTTCCTCGCCCAATACATAGGTATATTGTGTAGGTATGCGTTTTTAACGTGCGATTATAGGTACTATAAGGCAAGTTATGCATTCTTGCAAAAACTTGAGTTAACAATCAAACATGACATTACGATGATAGCGAAACCGAAAAAAGTTGGTCCGCAAATTATGTCTGTCTGTCTGTCTGTGTATGTCAGTCTGTATGTATCAGCACCTACAGCCTAAACGGCTGTTCCGATATACTCCAAATTTCGTATGTAGGTTTTATGGACCATTCCTTAGAGGAGAAATTAAATTATTTTTTTAGATACAAAAATAACGGTACCTGCCATATAACGGTTTTGCAAAATTGGTTAGTTTTGGTTTTAATTAATTTTTTGATTTATTTTTTTTTGTAAATTCAATATTTGGAAAACGGCTTCACTAAAAAAAATTATTTTTAATTTATTTTAGCACTTTAAATTAACGTTTTTTAAATTCGCAAAAAACAAAGTTTTATAAAAATTATTAAGTACACATCAATTTATTTAAAAACCGCTCTAACGATTTTGGAATTATTTTTTTATAAACTTGCAGTCAGGCAACAGAATTTTTTGCATACTTTGATTTTTGTTTGAATATTCCTAAAAAGTAGTTTTAGCACTTTCAAAAACAATTCATATGATTTTATTTTACATTTTTTATTAAAAAAAATATTAAAATTATGTTTATTCAATTAAATTTTATTTATTTGGTAACTTGCTACAAGAGCAAGTGCGTGCGACCCAGTCGTGCACTTTATTTTTTGTTTGTTAAACTAATTTGCGCTAAACAGATTGCTTTCTGCAGAAGGGTGAGACTGCCGTTTTCCTGAATTAGTTTTTCATAAAAATTGTAATATAATTACCTACCAAATATTTGACGTTAAAAAAATGAAAGAATTTTGCATTTTGTTTGTCTTTTTTCAAATAAAAGATTTGAAGCACTTCTTGGATAACCCTGTTATAGTTGTCGGATTTAATCCAACGACAGAACTTTGCTCGGTTTTTAACACTTACCTTTATTTAGTTTGTGTTCTAGTTTTTTTTATTTTTTCTATTATAGATGTAAGTTTTTAACTAATTAGTTTTACTTTTAATTTTAGATTTTTAAAATTTTGTTTCGCTTCAAAAAAAAAAAAAAAAAAACAATTTATGCCGAGCTGTACTTTTGTTTAACTATTCAAATGGAAGTAAAATAAAGGGCACGACTGGGTCGACAAACTTGCTTTTGTGGAAAGTATTAGCTATTTAACTTCGTGTTGACGCCTTTCGTTTGACAATTTTTTTTTTTAAGATTTTCTGTATTTTATTTTTATTTTTTTTTTAATTTATTACAAAAAATGTATGTAGTCAAAAAATGTTTGGTGAAAGTTATCGCCGTTGGCAACAAATTACTCATATAAAATTTTATCAAAACCGATCTAATTTTGTCAAGAAAAATATATTTTAAAAAGTTAACTTTTTAGAAAAAACTGTTTTTAAGAAAAAGAAAAGGACTTTTAGAATATAAAATGAAGTCGAAACCGGTGGAGCAGTTTAAAAGATAATCGATATAAAAAAGTACCGTTCTAAAATTGTTTTACGAACGCATAACTTGCCTTATAGGCAAGTATACCTGTAATCGCAAGTAAAAGGCGTAGATTGACAATTGAAAAAAGGCGCGTACATTTTAAATACCCTTAGGCACCAGTTATATAGCTATCATTGAAACGCATAATTGTTTTTTTTTTTTTAAATTTTAAGTTAAATTATCCAATGTTATGGTGTTAATTGGAATTAAAATGAATTATAGAATTTTTCTATTTGAAAAAAAAAGACTGAATTTGATCTTAATTTAAGTTATATTGTCACTTTTGTGATTTGAATGATCATTAAAATTTCAATAATCATTGCAAAAACAAAGGTGTTAATATTTCGTGCATTTATCCCAAATTAAGTTATTTATTTAATAGAAAAATTCTATAATTCATTACCTTCATTATAATACGAATTAACACCAACATTGTTGGATAATTCGCTTAAAATTGAAGAAGAAAATTTTCAATGATGCGTTTCAATTATATAAAGTCCAATCACGTATAAAAATTTGTTTGAAATTGTTTTTTATTTTTTTATTTTCAAAATTTTGAGTTTGAAAATTAATTTTTGAAAAACTATTCACTTCAACAACTTTATTTTAAAATAAAATAAAAGAAGGCTTTGTAAGTCTTACCGTTAAATAATTTTTTTTTTAATTTAAGTATATTTTTTAGAATATTGCCCTTCACGCCTAAACGGTGGAAAATAGCCCCTACCCTCCCACACAATGTTTCCTTGTCTTGACTCAGCCTACACGCTCAAGCTTTATGTTGCACCTTATACCAATTACCCTGTAAATCTGTCATCAGGCAAAATCAAAATTGTTTTGAATTTTCGTCAAACAAATGCACGCAAACAGCCTCGTTTTCACAAACACATTGATTATGTCAGACGACTGACCGTGTAAGGTACGCTTTACTGACTATGTATGATCCATCAGACCATCATATGGCGCTATTTTAATAACTCCATCTTACTTCCGATTGTTGACAAATACTATATGGCAAGTTATGCATTCAAAAAAAAAAGTTTTGAGATAACAATCAAACATGACATTTACGATGATAGAGACGATGAAAAAAGAAAGTCCGGTCATTCTGTCTTTCTGTCTGTCAGTCTGGCTGTATCGACACCCACCGCCGGCCGCCGTAAATGTTTGGGCTGGTTTTCTTCAAATTTGGTATTTTAGGCGCATTTTTGATTTGTATCCTCAGCCTGAAAATAACGGTATCTGCAATATAAGCGTTAAAGATACATAATTCAATTTTTCTCAAAAAAGCGTTTTCACTTACGTCAATCTTTAGGTATATAGTGTTTTTATAAATATGGCTAGTATGGGTGCATTTGATTGGAAAATATAAAAACACTTTTGATTTTGCATGATGACAGATTGTACGTGTAGGATGATTGACGTCGAGTCGTTTGATTAAACACCTAGGTTCGCTTAAGATGTATGTATGTATATAGTATTTTTCCGCAATGGTAAAACCACACTTTCATTGTCCTTGCTCTTTTTGACAATCAAGTTCATAAGTTATTGTGATTAATATGAAAACGTAGAAATTATGTTGTTAAGTTTAAGAAAAAAATTCAAACATTGGAAAAAAACTTAATACAAAAGATACACACATAATATACAACAAAAAAGGACATTTTATCCTTACACTTCATTAAACAAACTGTTCGATTTATGTCGCTCTGTTAACTATATCACAAACATTTTCCTTTTTTGTACATCCTGATCATATAATGAGTGATAGTGACTTCAGCTTTTATTTTATGTCCTTTTATTGGATACTTTTGCTGTGAGAGATATGGCTCCATCCTACTCGGCTTTTCATCGGAGAAAATAACAAACAGCGGAAGAGCCAAAAATCATTAGTGAATTTGTATTTGATTTCCTTATTGCTTCTGATGCTCGTCGTGTGTAAAGATGATTTTTTTTTTGTTTGATGGCGCCAGATTTATGAATTCAGCAAAAATACTACCATCACCACCCACAATGACCTTTTGGCTTTTGTTGGACCTCAATTTTTCAATTTGAGATATATCAATGTCATAAACAATGACAATATTATTTCATTTTGTTTTTGTTTTTCTATTGAGAAGATATGGGAAACAACAGACGACACGACATAGTAAAGTCAATTATCGATGACATACACAAAAAGATATAGGAAAGTGAGTTGACAAAGTGTACACAATTCACGTCATAAAATGGGTGATAATAAATATCGCCAAGGGGGCGTGTGTTGTGTTAAAATACGAAATAATAAAAATGTTTTATTTAATCAGTAATTTAATATCATATAGATAAAAAAAAACAAGAAAATACATTTTAATGGTGTATTGTGAATTGTACGTATTTAAACGAATAACTAAAAAAAGTTACTATTATCGACGATGTTAGTATCACAACCTAACATTAGCAACAAAATGTCCATGGGGCTTAAAATTTTGTATAACTTTTTCGCACCATATTTAACAATACCAAACCCCAAGGTCGAAAAATAGGCTAACGGCTATACAGTTTGACTGCACCTGACGATACAAGACGCGACGTTTAAAGTTCATTCCTGTTCCTCTTGGCATTCAATCCCCAAAGGATTTCTATCCATGTATTCTTTTGTTGGAAGTTTTGAGTTTATATATGAATAAATAAAAACCCCTCACAACTTTTAACGGTACCATATAAGCCAAACACAACCAATGAAGTTATGTTTTTTCCCTCTAGCTATATGAACTTACAAAACCGCAGCATGGATTGCTCAAGGGGATGGTCTATAGATTTTAACGGTATAAGTTTGTTCTCATTGATCTTTTGAGACTATAGAAACAATTATTTTCGAATATTTAATTTACCTTTATTAAGGTCCAGTTGCCGTGCGTCGTCGGATGGCTGCCATATTCAAATAATAAGATGGCTCTTCATGGACTCTTTTGTCTGAAGTTACTTGATTTCGTGACCACAAAATAACGTATTTATATCAAATTTAAGGGCATTCATAAAAACAATTAGGTTTTTGTCTTATTTTCTTTTGTTGAATGGCAAAAAATAAAATTTATTGGCAAGCCAATTAACGGTACCTACCAAAGAACCGTAATTTGTTTCTTGAGTTATGAAGAAGTTTTGGAAGGATCTAGATGACATGATCAAATTTCAAAACCAAAATTTTGCAAAATGTTTTAATTTTAATTAATTTATTATTTTTTTTTGGAATTTCAGTATTTGGAAAACTAAAACCAAAAAAAAAATTACTAAAAAATTTGTTTTTTTGTACATTCAATGCAAACAGTTCAGCACTTAAAAAAATTGGTGTTCATCAAATTTGATTGTTTTTTTGTTTATAAAAATTAGTAGGTAAGTAGGTACCTAAACAGCGATTTCCTTTAAATTCGCTTTAACGACTTTGGAATTATTTTTTTGGTGAACTTATGCCTAGGCAACAAAATTTTCTGCATAGTTTATTTTAGTTTGAATCTTTGTAAAAAGTAATTTTCGCAATTTTGAGAAAAATTGCATTTTATTTTTTCATTTATATTAAAACATTGATTTACTGATTTCAAATGATTACACATTAATTCAAGTGATTTCATTATGATTTTAATATCTTGATTTCACTATAGCACTTTTGATTGCTTGATTACAAAAAAATTTAGTGATTTCAAATATTTAAATGATTGCAAGAAATCATTTGAAATCGATAACAAACGTTTTTTTTCAATTTCATCATTTGAAATAGTGATTGCACCTGATTTCAAAGTGCTTTCAAATGATTGTAAGTATAAGTAGTCAGGTGATTTCATTTGTGACGAACCCCTAACAAACTAGAGTTTTCCGCCAAAATTGTGGTACGCCAAATGCCATTGTTTTTTATATATTGTAATACTTTTACTTGCGATTATAGTAGAACAGGAAAACGGGAAATCAACTGTGCATTTTGTGTTCTCAGTTGGTTGATTACGGAATCCAAATCCGAGTACTAAGGGCCGCCATTTTGAAAAGAGTTTTGACCTAATTATCTCGAAAACCATTACTCCGACAAAAAACATGCCCAATAAAAATTTGTAGAAAGTAAAAATCTCAACTTTTAAACAAATATTTTTTTAATGTATCTTTCATATTTTAAAAGTTACAAGCAAATAAAAATCAGTATTTTGCTTGCTTAGTATTTGGAGTCGCGGAACGTTTTTGTTTTCATATTATATACATAAAAAAAAGTCAAAGTCAAAGTGGTAGACAATTTTATAACAAGCAAATCTTTGTCTTTACTTTTTTATTTGTTTTTTTCTAAAAAAAAGTTAGAGCATTTCAAACAGAAAATTTTAATTTTCTTTAAAAAAGTTAGAGATACTAACCGTTATTTCTGTGTTGAGCTATCTCGCAAAAAAGTTTATCTGGATGATTTGTTTAAGTTTCAATAGAAAAATTTCGAAACAAAATAAAATTTATAAAAACTATTAAGTAAACATTGATTTAATTAAAAATAACGATTTTTAGATTATTTTGTTAGTAATTTTATATTGAAGCAAGAAAAACTTTTGCATACTTTGATTTCGGCTTGAATCTTTGTAAAAAGAAATTTTAACACTTTTGTGAAAAATTCATATGATTTTTTTTTCATTTATATTTAAAAAAATATTAAATTTATTTTAATTAAATTTAATTTCATTTTCGTGGCAACTTGCGTGTAGACTCTAGATCAAGTTTGTGCGACCAAGTCGTTCACTTTATTTTATAAGCTCTAAAAGCAAACGTTCTTCAAAGGAAACCCAAGGAAAAAAAGCACGAATTATTAAATTGACAAAAGTAACTCTAAGTATAGGTCACAGGTCATCAACATGTAATCCTCCGTCTCCTCCCGTAGAAAATTTTTTTTACGCGCGCTTTTCTATACATGAATACGTGTGAACAGCAAAATGCAAAATTGTAAGAATGTATGGTCTAGCCAAATTTGACAGTTCCATTTTAAATGTACGGGCACGCATACAGAGTTAAATCTCTGCAGTTTTAAAAGTTTGTAGGCAAAAATGTATGGAGCCTCCTGAGTTGATGTTCTATTTATTTATTATTGACACTTAATAAGGGTTGCAGAGAATTGGGGAATTGGTTTATCATATCAGTGCGTGCTCAACTGTGCGCTAAAAGTTTGTGTGATCTATGTATGTCAGATGCAATCAGAAATTCAGGTAGATATACATAAAACTTATTGTTTCTTTCAATTCACTATGGTCATAATTATTATGGCACGCTACTGATTTTTATAGAAAGCTTTCCCAAAAGAAATGCACTGCATATTCAAAAAGGACAAATAGGTAAGTATACAATGCATATATTATTGTTTTTACCATACGTCGCACTTTTTCTACGTTTTTGAATTCTTTTCTTCCTTCATTGTATTTAATACATATATTATCTCATTTTCTTAAACAATTTCCGTACTCCATCGATTGTATTTACATTCGCTTATGAAAACGTTTTGGTTAACAGCCAACATCGTTTGAGTGTTTTTATTCACCCTATAAATTTGAAACCTCACTTTCTTTCACTATACATAAGTACCCGACATTTAACATAGATGACGCGACGGACGGTTTATGATTTTAAACCAAATAATTGGTATCATTTGTATACATACTATGCACTTAAAGATGATCCGTGTATCCTTCATAACATTTTGTCTAGCATTATAATTTGTAATTAAATGTCTGGCATTATTTTTTCCAACAGACAGCTTATGAATTTGAATTCCAAACAAAACGCGACAGATAATAATAATGTTAAAAAGAAACTTTTGTTTCTTTGAATCATTCCTTTTTAAAAATGTCATCTCTTTGGGAATAAAGTAGACATTTTAAAATCAGAACAAAAAACGCTTTTATATTTCATTCACATAACATATTCATGTATGTACTGTGCATAGCTATATAGGTATATATAAATACAGTACATTCGTCCATGCATTCAAAAATTGATTGCTTGGCTTTAAAATAAAATACATATACATTTTTTATTGGAGTTTCTCGATCATCAATTAGTTGTAGCTGCTTCTCTCAATCCATACCATCAATGGCATCCTCTTCGCACAGCTGAATGCGCATTAAACTGCAAAAAAAAAAGATACTTATTTGGGTCTATTCGACAGGGTTGGTGACCCTTTCCTTCTGATGGCAATTTCAAGCTAATTTATATTCAAGCATATCTGGGCATCCATTTCCCCCCAGCACCCACAATCGTGTTGCAAATGTTCAGCCATCAGCATAGCTAGCAATCTGAAAAAGGAAATCGGGAAACACACACACCCTATATAGATAGAAACTTCCAAATGTAAATCACTGGAATTGGTGGGCATCAACCTTTTCTAGATTCACCGCAGGAAAAATATATCCATGACGTCAATAAAATATACCACAGGAATAAAATGACAGCCAATTGAAAAGGGGGTTGGGGATTGAAGACAATACTCGTGTGCCTTGAAGTTCTAACCGCTTGGAAAACCACGTGCTTATCCGCATGCGAATGATTTATGTTGCCGAAATGTCATCGCAAACGTATGTATGTGAAACGATTTTTTTTTCTTTCTTTCAGATAAAAGCGATGAACAGACATTACAGGGATAATCAAGGATGAATAAGGACCCAAAGGGTTTTCATGATATGGGTGTATCAATTTTGTTCCCACACACAACAAAAAAATTCACGTTGAGTATACAGGTTTAAGTTTCATGTGCAACTGTATAGTCCTTGGAATTGATAATCGGTATCAATTTCGAACTCGTTATCCTTTTTCTGTATTTATCTTCAGTTATAGAAAACTCTTTACCAAACAGGAAGACAGAGTTCGTTAGTTTTGTTTGCATTTTGTGTGCACTTCGGATGCTTATGTAAGTCGAACGGAAATCGCATAAGCGATTCCCTAGATATAAAGCTGATTGATATCTGATGAAATTTCAAAACTCATGCACCTTATCCGCCACACATCACGGTATCCTGTGGATATGAGACTGAAATTTGATTTTGTAATGTATCTATTGAATTTCACTTAGGAATTCCGTCAACGATGATTTCGCAAGTACCAAAGGTGTATCTCTGTACGTTAAAGGAAATTTTGTTCCTAATATAAGATAGAATTTAGGAAGTATGGATTTTCATTTGCAGTTAGGATGGGTATTACGATGTGAGTTAATATTAAAACTATATGTGTATATAAAAATTCTCAGAGTTATTTGAATTCTTGCAACATGCTTCGCATCCACGATGTAATACACTTTCCTTCTTCCGCTTGCTGGAAGGACTTCCAAACGAGGTCCTTTATGAGACTGGGAAGTAAGTTTTCTTGGTTTCTTGCAATCGATACAAATGCATTAATATTCAAATCAGGATTGAAGCACCAGGTGTGTATGTTTTAATAAACACCTTTTACTGTGTGTTGAGTATCTATGTATGTAGAGTTATAAGACAGTGTTTCATTTGTGAGATATTTTGTTAAAGAATCACTATACAGTGTTTATACGAAAATAAAATCAGAGCAAGTGAGTTTTTGATTTTGGTTGTTAGCTTTTATTGAATTTTAGTATATTCAATAAATTATTTTTAAATTCACGAGGGTATTTTATAAGAAAACAGAAGGTACGAATTTTTATATAGAAACTTTGTTTTATGTTGAACCATTGTATATAAATTTCTATAGTACAATCATGAAGCAGCGCCATCTAAAGAAAGTTGTGAACCGCACATTTGGAGGTTCTTACATTTACTAAGTGTCTATTCTGTTACCCTATTAATAGTCGTCAACAAAACAAATTAACAATATTTAATGTATTTTATTGGCTCTAAATTGCATATTTCCTTGACAAGAGTCGTAAACAAAACAAAAATCATGTATGTTTACGACTGTTGTTAGGGTAACAGAATAGACACCTAGTAAATGCACGAACCTAAAAATGTGTTATTCACAGATTTCTTAAGATGGCCAGGCGGTGATTATTCAGCATGAAAATACTATAGAAATGTATATACAATGGTTGAACCAAGAGGGTTTAAAAAAAAGTATTAAAATACCATTGGAAAAAATCAAATTAAATCACAAGGTATACCTAATATTCACATAAATTGATTGATGTACCTATATACGAGGTTTTAAAAAATTTAAAATTAATTAAATTATGCTGAAATTAGGAAAATATAAGAAAATGGGCTAATTACCAGATCGCACGTATATATAACGTTAGGTATAGATGGTATGCAGCCTAAACAAAAAAGTAACACCATCTTTTTTAAAATGTTTGATTCAAACGGCGTGTTGAAATTTAAATAAAATCATTTAATTTATTTTTTTGTTTCAGCATTGTATATACCTATACATTTGTATAGTTCTATCATGGAGCAGCGACATCTAAAGAAACTTGTGAACAAAACATTTAGAGGTTCTTACATTTACTAAGTGTCCATTCTATTACTCTTACCTAGTTTATATGCAGGGTCGAAAGATCGAGTTTGATTTGAAACGAAATTCCAGCCCAGGTATTTCAGCCAACTATAGTTGAATGCTTGAGGAGTTGAGTTAAGTGCGAAAAAGTTGAAATGACAGAAGAATACCTGCGTTGCTTTGTAGACATTAAGACCAAAAGATTGAATTTTCGAGAAAAAAATATTTGTATTTCTTTTACAAGTTATGCGCATACTTTTCAACAACAAATATTCATTCGTTAATATGCAATTGATCACATGCAAAAATAATTGTGTATTCACCATTTCAACCCAGGTATTTCATTTAATTTTCGACTCAACACAACTGCTCGAGTGCGATCGAGTCGAATTCCATTTCGTTCCAATTCATCCCCGTTTACAAATGGGTGAACCTAAGTTCAAGCTCGCTTCAACCATGCATATAAACAAGGTACCTGACTACAGTCGTTAAAAAAACAAAGTAACAATATTTAAAGTATTTTATTAGTCCTTAAATCGGTTTACTTGACAAAAGTTGTGAAAAAACAAAAAAATATAACGATTTTTTGTTTTGTTCACAACTTTTTTCAAGTTTACGACTGTTTTCAGAGTAACACAATTAACAATAACTATAGTAAATGTAAGAACCTCCAAATGTGTTGTTTGTTTTCAGTATAATTAAGCTTAGTAGAGTTTTTAAAATCGATGTTGCCGTTTAAGAGATAGTCGATAGTCGATACCAAGAAAAAACAGTTCTATTGCAGGTACCGTGAATAAGCTTGTTTTAAATTAAAAACATCATCGGCATTAAACCACTTGCATAAAATTTTATCAAAATTGATCAGTTTATCGAATTTCAAATGAAAGACGCACTAACAGTTTATATAACGTTCCAATGAATATATTCTTCTTCTTTTTTATTTCATTTTAGTTTCAACGAGATATGAAGTAAATATCTGTTATAAGATTCATGTCCAGTTGCACAAAACAAAAAATGAATAACCATTTTAGTTATCGAAATAATAAAATTTATCTGCCTTTTAACTTCACACTTTCCTACCTGTTGTCCCTGTTGATCCAACGTTAGGTGGTGAATAATATTAATAATAAATCAATTTATACCAACCCTGGAATTATATTCACCATTCCTGGGATCTTTCATTAGAGTGAATAAAAGGAGAACATATAGATATGAATCGAACACTTTCAACGTTCTCTAGGTGTTATATTTTAAATTAAAAATATATATTTCATTTAAAACAAAAATTTTAAAATTAATTTGGAAAAAAATGGGACTTTTGTTTATTGGTCTGTTTAAAACTAAAACTAGTTGATGAAATAGATAAATTTTAAGATTTAAAACGAAATTTATTTGAAAGTGTTTGAAGTAACTGGTCATCAGAGGTGTTATAAAGTTTTATTTCTACAAAAAAAAAACTCTGAAAATTAATGCCAAATACAGTTTGACCGGCTACTGCTATTGGTTTATAAGTTTTTATGAGAAATGTTGAATTTAAAGGATTATTTTTTTTAATAACCTATATAAATTATATTATTTTAACCATCTAAATACCTGTGCAAAATACACAATAGGCTGCAACGTTTGCAGCATTAATTATAATTTTGTTTCTTATATTATTAGATTGTGCGTTGTCCATTATAATAAATTAAACATACACAATCTCAAAAGAACTTCTTTCATATTCATTGAAATTAATAATATATCTCAAGCACATAATTATTATTTCCATGAGGAATTTCCATGTCCATCAAAAGTATCCGTATATATACCTATAGTTCTTAAAGAAATAATTACGTGTCAAATACAACCTCATGTTCATTTCTCCTTTGCAACTAATTAAAAGCTCCAACAAGACATTATATTAGAAACACATCATTTATGTATATTCATAGATAACAATTTTTTTCTGCTTCGCTAGTCTTTTTCATTTCAAAAACTTAGCAGCACAAGCAACGCAACAACAAGTGTTTCAGACGAGAGCACAAGGCATATCCAATCAATTATTCACAATAATTCAGAAACTCTTATAATACAGAACATGCCGTCATCATCGTCACCCATGTGTCTTGGATCAGAGTCGGAGCAGACATCATCAGGAAAGCAACATCAAACCAACCAACCATAAGGACAATGATGTAGGTCAAAGCTTCTATTCATGGCATGATAATGTGATGACAAGGATATTTTGTATAAGACTTTTTTATATATGAAATTCCTTAAATTTCTTTTGAGATACGAAATACGGATGGAGAAAATAATGATCATGCGCTGCAAAGAATCACTCTCTCATTTAAGCCATAAATGATTTTGGCCTTTAGGACTTTCCCCAAAGTGCTTTCTCCAGTTTCGAATGACGTCATAGTATTTCCACGTTTAACTGAGGGTAGTGATAGTGAGGGTAATTTCCTCAACAAAATCAGCTCTCACTTGGAGAGCACCACTCTGAGTTCCAATTCTGAGACAGGAAAACTTAATAAAAAGATATTTTGCTGCTCTGCTGCTGCCTCTGCCAGCTTATGATGATGATGAGATACATTTTTATCATTTTGAATAAAAATGTTTGTCAGTGGAGAATCCAATTCAGTTTAGAACAGCCGGTTAATCGTGAAGCATTCTATCCAGCTTGCTAACTATTTAGTCCGGATATCGTGGTGTATGTGTGTGTGTATTTGTATCTGTGTGTCTGCACTCTTTAATTCTTTTGTATGGCTGTTGAGCAAACATATGTACTTTAAGATACTTAAAGGAAAATTCATTCAATTCCTTTCGACGCCTTGCCCCCGATGGATTACATTGTTCTGGCCACACAAAAAAAATAAAGAAAAGAAAATTCCAATTGTGTGTCTCTTTAAATGGCAAACAATAATAATTGTGCAATTAAAATATTATATTCGTGAATTATGTTTTGTATCTTAATTATACTTGACTCCCTTTGGTTATAATTGTGTTCATCTTTCTATGGTTAGTCGTGCTCGAGGAGGGTGTGTTATTTGTCTCTACGCAAATTCTGTGTAATTTATCTGAGTGTAAACAAAACAAAAAATAAAAACAACAAAGTCGACGTCGACGTCGACGGCCACTTGTGCGATACTTTACCTAATTTGTGTACCCATATTACAGAATGCAGAGATATTTGATATAAGATAAACTATCTAAAGGTGAACGCAATTTCGAGTGTTTTGTATCTATCTTCATATTTTTTTTTTGTATTATTCATTTTCACCTTTCTCTGAATAAATCATCATCAGTGTTCGTGTTTATGGCTTTTATCTAGTTAATTATTAATTATTTTCAGACAACGACTTTTTATTCAAAGCAATTTATAATGACAACTTATCCAAATAATACTTACCTATAAAAGCTATAAAAATACATTTAAATAAAAAAGATAAAATCAAAAAAATAAGTGAAAAAGATAAATTAAAAGTCGTTTTCCTTTAATCGAGATTTTTGTTTTTGTTTTATTTAAGAAAATATACTTCGGATAACTTGTCGTGTTATTTAAAAAGCATGGAAATTTATTAAAGAAAATAAATTGTTTGCTTTGTTTTCATCTCAAATTCTTAAACAAAACAAATTATCATAACTTTTATCTGAGGTGATTATTTTTGTTCCATTAATTTTTTTTTTCACATTTTTTTTAAAGAAAAACTAAACGATGTGTTTTATGTGAATTTTTTCGCAAATAAAAATAGATTTAAAAAAAAAATATATTGAAAATAAATATAGAATCAACTTGGAGTGGTAAAAAATTTGTTGTGTCATTGTCGATGTTTTAAAGGTGACAAAAACATAAGTGAACAATAAAAAAAAAAAAACAAAAGCATTTGTTGCCAAATTGAAAAATTAATAAAAATCAAATGATATGTGTGTTCTAAAATAATATTTTAATGAAAACATAAACAAATTTAATAAAAAATAAAAAAAAAATACAACAAAACCAACAAGAAGCTGAACATAAACGTTTTAAAGATTTGATTTGGATGATAAAGAATTTTACGAAAAATCAAGTAAGTTTACAAACACATTTTAAGTAATTAATTAAAATTAAAACAATTTTCTTTTTTTTTAATAAATTTATTTATACATGTTTTATTTTTATTTTTGAATAAATATTTTGAAGACTTAATTCTATTGGACTACTTATACCTAATAATATTTTGTCTGCAGTTTTTTTTATAGGTACAGTCTTTTCAATATTATTTTTATTAAGTTTAACTTAAAAAAGTATGAATCTATAAAGCTTCTTCTGTAGCTGCAGCTGGTAACTTTATGTTAATACATACGAATGAATAAGGTATATGGGTGGTTTTACAAACGTTGGAATTTTCAGTCTCCGCGGCAATAATTTGAAACCATTGTATTCATTAATTCTGATTTTTTTTTTATAAATATAATTCTGATCAAAATCTATATGCGAAATTGAAATTGTGCAAATCGCAGTTTTTTTCTTGCTCAAAATATTCTTCAAAGGGTCTAATTCTCAGTCTTCTGGCATTTCGGAATACCGCATTTTAACATAAAAAAAATCCTTACCGTTCTTCTATTTCAGCTCCCATATACTAAAAAAAAAAGGGAAAACTACAGAATCCCAAATTACAAAATCTCAAATGCGAATTTTCAAAAATCCCGAATTATAATATCCTTAATTACAAAATCCCAAATTTATTTGCGATTTACTCCTTTTTTTGATTTTGTAACTTGATTTATATACCAGTCATAGAACGGTTCGTCTTTGATGATTCTCATTTTTATACGCACGTTTTTAAAATGTATGGTGTAAGTTTAGATAAAGTTTCTACCAATATCTTTGGATACCAAAATATGGTAGACATTTTCGAATGAGGAATTCTTCTAGATTTTTACCAGTTTTAGAACAAAAAAATATTCAGGCGCCTGCCAGATGACTTGACAATGGACATAATCTAAGCGGAGCAAGGAAGTTGCGTGAGCGGGACTGACTACAGAAAGGGGGTTAAAATCCCTTGAACCCGCGAAGCGGACCGCTTAGGTGATGTAAAACAAAAGGGTTGCTAACAATAAGAGTAATATAACAAAAAAATGCTAAAGATTGATAAGGACACTTTTTTATAATTCGAGCAGAAAAAACGCATCCTAAAGTTTGTGACCCAACGCTGATGATGGTGGGGCAGGAAAGACGTTGCAACAAGTTCCAAACGTCATTTATGAACGTTAGCAACATGATAGTGTGTCGTAAAGCTGCTGGGAACATTTAAGCCGTTGTCTTAGGAAATCAGTTGCATTAGGGGCCCAAGTATGTAACTCGATTCTACTTTTGATTCTATTCGCAAATCATTTCCGATTCTACTTTAGACTGGCACTATGTATGAAATGAGAGTCGAATAAAATAAGTCCCAAAAATATCCCACAATATTTCCGATTTTCGAACGAGTCTCGCATTCTATTTGACAGATGAATTTAAAAAGAAAACAATAAACATTTTCTTGTGAAACATTTTAAATTAAATCAAGTTTTTGAATGAAAATATTAATTAATCATTGTGAATATTGTTGTTGTTGAGTTTTATTAGATTCTTTTCCAATCTGAAACAAATTGAAAGAAGAAAATACGCGAGGTAGGTATAATGGTGCTTATCCCAAAAAGAATTAATAATAATGCAAGTAAAGGGTGATTTTTTAAGAGGTTTAGAACTTTTTAAAACAAAAAAAACACAAAAAATTCGAAAAAATGAATGAAATATTTATTTGAATCGATAGTTTGAACCTTGCAATTTAATGTTTAAAGATAATTTCATGCAAATGTTGACCGCGGCTGCGTCTCAGGTAGCCCATCCGCTGAGTCCAATTTTGGCATACTCTTTCACACATATCGGCCGGTATCTCACGAATGAATGCATGGATGTTGGCTTCCAGTGCGTCAATCGAATCGGGCTTGTCTCTATAGACATAAGCCTTGACATACCTCCACAAAAAATAGTCTAATGGTGTCAAATCGCACGATCTAGGCGGCCAATTGACCGGCCCGAAACGTGAAATTAACTGTTCACCAAACTCGCCTCGCAATTGCGCCATTGTTTCGCTTGCTGTGTGGCATGTGGCACCGTCTTGTTGAAACCACATATCATGCAAGTCAAGAACTTCCATTTCGGGCAAAAAAAGTTTGTTATCATCGCTCGGTAGCGTTCACCATTGACAGTAACGCTGCGATTCGCATCATCTTTGAAGAAATATGGCCCAATAATGCCGCCGGCCCATAAACCGCACCAAAAAGTGGCTTTTTCGGGATGCATTGGTAGCTGTTGCAATGCTCCTGGCTGATCTTCACTCCAAATGCGGCAATTTTGCTTATTTACGTACCCATTCAACCAAAAATGAGCCTCATCGCTGAACACAATTTTTCGATAAAAAAGCGGATCCTCGGCCAGCTTTCCAAGAGCCCATTCACCAAAAATTCGGCGTTGTGGTAGGTCGGCTGGCTTTAGTTCTTGCACCAGCTGTATCTTAAAAGGCTTTACGCCCAAATCCTTCCGCAAAATTTTCCACGTAGTGCTGTAACAAAGGCCTAACTGCTGGGAACGGCGCCGAATCGACATTTCGCGGTCTTCTGTCACACTAGCTGATACGGCCGCAATATTTTCTTCACTACGTAAAAGTAAATTTGGTGCGAAATTTGGTCACAATCTTCCGAATAGACTGCTCAGAAGGTCGAGAATGCCGATCATAAAATGGAAGCAGCGCGCGATGAACATTTCGAACCGAGCACGAATTTTGATAGTAAAATTCAATAATTTGCAAGCGTTGTTCATTTGTAAGACGATCCATGGTTAAATTGCAAACCAAACTGAAGCTGTTTGACAGTGACACAAGGTACTAAACACACGTCAGCTGTCAAAACCAGTGTTGCCAAAACCAAACCAGCTAAAAAATCACCCGTTATAACAAAGCGATTACATAGTGAAATGTTTTATTTTCAGTTTTGCAATAAAAATAGCGCTTTTAGAAGATGAATTTGTATGTTGATCCTTTAATTTTTTTTTGTTTAAATCGGTAGGTTTCGTAATTGTGTTGGCCAAGACCATTGAATTGAGAAGCTTGTGGGTTCGCACTTTTAAGTGAGTCCTTACGTTGAAAATGTATTTTTGATTAGTTAAAAACATTTAAATATATATTAACAATTACAAAAAAATATGTTTTTATGCAAATTGTATGCTTTCTTTTAATTTAAAAGGGTTGCTCGCAAACACATTTGCATGCGAACAATATTATGCGAATTCGAATGGTTTTGACATCTACTTTCGAGTTAGGTATTGCCAAATTTGCGAAAGGAAAATTTTTTCATTCGACTTTCGCTTATTAGAACGTTATAGAATTACAGAGTTCCCATTTTGCGAATTCGAATATTTTAATTGTAGAATCGAGTTACATATATGGGCCCTAGTTTCGTACATAAGTGTGTGAGGTTCCAAGTTCCAAGTTCCAATGGGATCTTGCATCGGACAGCTTCTTTTTTTTTAAATATGAATTTTTCTATAACTTTAAAACTTTTAAATTACTTTTTATTTTTGTATTTCTTAATTTATTTCATTTCTAAGCTTTTTAGTTGGCACTCCAGCAAAGTATATGTCGATACAACTAAAAAAAATATATTTTTGTAGAACATTTACTTGGAACAACCAGATATATTTTTAAAGCTTCAATGCTGTAAGTGAGAGAAGATTTATTGTTGTATTTAATAATACAAATCCCAAAGCTTTTGGACTAGCTGATTTTGGCGTATTTCGTTTGACATTTTTTTTTTGGCAAAAATCTTCACGGCTCTGTAGTGGAATTCGTTTTCTAAAAGAAACAAATTAAATTTTACTATACCAACTTGTATCACAGATAATAAATATACAAAAATGTCTCATGCCCATACAAAAATATGTCCCTATAATTTTTTTCCATTCAACATTTTCAAGCATGAACTCCCAATGGGAAAAAAACTACGGACATATTTTTGTATGGGCATGAGTCATTCGTATATTTATTATCTGTGCTTACCTATATTTACTTAAATTAACATGTCGTATGATGGAGCGAAGGTTTTTCATTAACAGGGTTGGCTTATGAAGTTCGCTACCACGTTCAAAGGTTCAACTTCCTTGGAACAATCTTTATTAAAGTACTGATAAAATTAAGAAATACAATAAAAAAGTGATAGTGTTTAAGAGATACAATAGTTCCGTTATGGTCCTGAAAACTACTGAGTTTCAATTGAGGTATTTTCTTTTTAAGCGACAAAAAGAATCATTGAGTCTAAGCTTATGCTTTCTTAAACTAATCTGGCGCTTTATGCTCATACACATGTCCGAAGAGCAGAAAAAAAATATAAAATAATTTAAGGCAGAACCATAACAGAATAAGTACGTACGGTGCCGTACGAAATTAGCGAAAACAAGGAATTTGAAATTTGTATAGTGCGCACATAATGTCGGATTGCTCAGTTTCGGCAAGTTTTCGTTCACTTTTGCCTCCGTACGTAAAGAGCGCTCCAGAGCGCAGTTTACGTACGTAAATCTGACAGCCAGCCAAATACATGTGAAATTAGCTTGCGTGTGCGTTCGACCATTATGGTCGACTGAAGGTAATGGCGGCACTTAAGGAAACTTGACGTAGAACTATGACACTAGCTTTCGTTTGCTTACGACTATTATGGTTGGCCCTTTAGGTTTTGCTGCCAACGTCGTTGATAAAAATTAAATACTATAAGTACTAAAATATAATTTCTAACGAAGTAAAGATTCATTAATTTTCATCAATAATGAACGAATTATAAAAAGCTTGATGAGAAAGACAATTTTGATATTTCAAAAGAATTTTATGGGGAGACTAAAATCGTAACTACAAATTTTTCTGTTAATCTCACCTAAATCTAAATTTATCTATTTTAAAAATAAACTTTTTTCTTTTAAGATCATGAAAAAGATACTTACTAGAAAGAAAAGTCTATAAAAAAAGATTTTCGGCTCAAGTCTTCCGTTTCGGTGGGAGTCTTGAACATGACTGAATTTAATATGAAAGTAAAAGACAGTTTTAATTTTCCTTGATTTAATTTTTTTCTGTATTTTAAATATTATAGGTAACAAATCATTAAAAAAGAAAAAAAAATTATAAGAACAATTATCTTCTTAAACTTAACATAAGAATATAACTTGATTAAAAAATATATACATACATATATGCAGGTACATAAAATATTTTGTTTTCTTCTTATAAAATGTGTATAATGTTAACTATAAATCTAAAATATAATATATAATGATACATATGATATAAAATGTAAAATATAATGCAAAATTAACATTTACAAAAATATATAATTTTCCACATAAAAAACCACTGTTCAAGTCTCCCGTTCGCTCTTTTTAACACAAATTAGTTGATAACTTTTTTTAGTGGTAATGCTCAAATTTGTTTATACTTTTATTATTTAAAACAAACACCAATATAATAAAATAAAACTAAAATTTTGAGCTTACCGTGTGAGAAACAAATTTTAACAAATTACAGACGTTTTTTATTACTTTTGAGCTGCAAATTCACCTTTTTTTATCCAGTGACATGAACTCGCTTACGATTTCAAATAATTTTTTTTTTTTGGCAGGTAAGCTGTACATGAACTAGTGTGTGCAGGATTCGAGTGGTTCAAGCTTGCCGCTTTTGAAATTCGTGTAGATATATACAACCAAGCTTTCTTATTTTTTATTTTTCCAATGTGGGAAATATGAGATTCGTGCGAAAAAATCGGTATTTTAACCAATTCTGACATAAGAAGTGCCAAAAAAAAGAACAAATATATTTGCGGCCGTCTTTTTACCCCAAACGCGATATATTTTCTTCATATTTCTACTTCTTCTTAATCTATAAAAATCAAAAACCGATTAAACGTGTTTGACAGATGATCAACTATACACTACCAATTTTCATTAAAATTTCAGAGCTCATAATTTAAAAAATCAAGTTATGGGCAAATTTGTAAAAACCGTTATGTTCAAAGTTTCATTAAAATCGTTAGAGCCATTTTTGAGAAAATTTGTAAAAACTAAAAACGTTATATGGCAGGTATCCGTTATAGCCGGATTTAGGGCCAGTCTTTTCAGCTCTGGTTAGGTTTAATCAATGATTATTTCAGCTGGTAACCATAGATTCTGTCTTTTCAACAAAATCTTAACCAGAGAATCTATGGTTACCATAGATTACGTTAACCAGCTAATTTTCCGTGGTTAGTGTCATTATTCCAGTCGGTTAACAGAGATTTGGTCTTTTCAGCAAAATTTTAACCAGAGAATCTATGGTTAACAGAGATTTCGTTAACCAGTCAATTTTGCTTGGTTAACCACAAAAATTCTATGGTAAGCGATTATTTTTTTCACATTTGTGTTGAATGATAAATAATATATTAGATACTTATTGATCATTATTACTAATCGTACTAATCGTAAAGAATAAAATTAAAAAAAATGATGATCTACCATCTTAATAAATTACACCCCTATATTTTATGTAAATATTTTTGTTTTCCTTTGTTCGTAAATGAATCAATTCAGTTTATCCATGTACATCGAAACGAGACAGGCTGTTATCAATTATTGACAAGATCTTCGATCTCTTTCTCTCGGATTCAAAAAAGTATAAACAAACATAACCAGACATTCCGTTTCACAACTGGACCACTGGAAAACTGGAACTATCTCTGGTTTGGTAACCAAAGTAGATAAAATGGTGAAAAGACGAACTGTGGTTAACCGACTTTCGAAACAACTGGTTAAGAAAATTCTATGGTGAACAAACCAAAGATTTAACCAGAGCTGAAAAGATTGGCCCTTAAACAAAAACACAAATTTTTCCTCTAGGGAATTACAAAAAAGTAATACACGCGAAGTTTGAAGTAAATCCGTCCAGCCATTTAGGCTGTATAGCTCAGTGAACATTACAACCTTTTATTTAACAATTAAGCAACATTTTATTTCAATCACTCCGGGAAGAAATAAATCGTTTAAAGGTCCGACCCAAACTGCTTTATTCTTTTCGTCTTTTTTTATACGCTAAGGGGAAATTATTTTCAGTTGGGAATTTGGTTAAGGGAAATATTTACAAGTATTTACAATACTTGCCATAAGGCTTAATTAAAGTATTTACAAACATGTTAGTGTTGCCATAAGGCTTAAATTACTACAAACTCAACATCCGCAGATCAGCACATACAGACCGACCGCGACGGACGGCATGACGAAACCTACTTTTTTGGGCTTCTCCATCATCGTAGTGTCAGGTTTATTTAAAACCTCGATTTTTTTTTACACGAAACCAATACTTGCCCTATTGAGAAAGTAAAAATATGAAAACAAAGAACATGCTTGACTTTTATTATGACAAAACTTAAGTATGTAGTTCCGTGCTAAGTAACCCATTCGGAAACAGTGCTAAAATATACCGTAATTTTAAAGTTAAAAGTTTATTAAGGTAATTTATAATTAATATTTTGGGTTGTCTCAATGATCATCATGTGAACAACAAACTATAAATATTAAAGCAAATTTTCAATTTATACCGCAATGGTTCTGAGCCAATAAATGCCGTCAGCATTATTGGCTGGATTTCTAAAAATTCACGTTATTTTGTCATATTATTTTTCTCAAACTATATTTTGGTAGACAAGAACTATTTAACTTTGACTCGATTAGAAAAATTGGCATCTCCACTTTAATAAAACAATTAATTCATCATTACATTCATAACAATTAATTAAATTTTAATAAATTTATTTTTTTAATAATTTGATGTATTATTTATAATATCTAACTAACAACCACGTGTCCTGTGGTATAAAATATGACAATTTAAATTAATCTTAAGAAAACTATCAACATTTTTTATCTCAATTATTCATTAATTCTAAGACATGAGTAGGCTGAAAACACTTCACTAAATTTTGAAGAAAACAAATATTTTTGATTTCCTGAATAAGTGGATTCTATATGTATAGACATTCTGTATTTTTTTAAATGATTATGATGAAGTGAAATGAAAAATATCTCAGGACACTTTCTGAATTAAATTTAGAATTTCGAGAAAATAAAATATACATTAATTATATTGTTTAATTTGTTTAGTCTGATATTTGACGTGGTCTAAGTTTAATTATATCTGCGCGTATTTTATAGACAGGTTTTGGTAGTTAAGGAAAAGAAATATATATTTATTCATGTGTGTCTTGGGAATACTAGCGAAAAATTAAGTTTAGCTGTGGAGGAAGATTGTGTTTGTCTCCTGATTATTCCCAGTGGGAGAAGAAACTTTCTTAATTAGACGTTGTTGTTTGTTTCTTTTTCTTTTTTTTTTTTTAAAGAAAGTTTTCATTTTTGGAAAACTTTAATAACAATATTTGTCTTCCTTTCTTTTAACATAGAAGTTCTTAATTTTAATTTTCTCATAATTTTGCAGTTTATTCCGTGTTAACATAAACTTCTCTTAATTATGTGAAGTTTTTTTTTTATTGAAATATTTTGAACCCACTACTTAATATGTACCTGCTCTAATTTACGGTCGTGGTTTCAAATTGAAAATGTTGCAACTTAAAAGTGACAAAAATAATTTAAAATTAATGGCCCTACTCCATCGGATGATTTTGTTATTATTGAAATTAGTCTTGGTACTTGAAACTGGGATTAAAATAAAGTTACAACTGAGGAGGAATTGTCTTGTGGGGGTTGAGCGTTTATATATAGTACAAACGAAATATTCGAAAAAATTGTATTAAATTTTATTAAAAGTTTTAAGTCCATGTCTTACAAAGATTCAAATTTTCTTTATTAAATATGAATTTACGAAATTTGTTTGGGTCTAAATTTGCCTGGACCTTATTCCAAGGCGATGGGGTTGTTTTATATTCCTGCTAAGGCGGGGAATGGCGTCCGCTATATTCCTTATTTGTCGCGAGATTTTCGACCACCAGTTTACCCTCGAATATGCCAAAAAAAAGAGAACACAACTTTTCGTTTCAACTTTGATTTTATTCCTTTATATTATTTTGTGAGCAAGTGAACTTTGGTTCACATAAACAAGAAACTTTTATTTACAATTTAAATTCAATTTCTTTAATTTTAGTTAAAGTAATTTTACATTTATTAAGCTGGTGGTCGACGGCTTGACGGATTAACGAAGAATTAATAGGGCTTTTTAGGTAACAACGATATTACTCTTTCTCGTTCTCACAGAATTGTCAAAAACAGCAGTATGCCGAACAGCTGATTTTTTTTTTCATTGTTGACAAATTGATTGAAAACAAAAGCGGGAATTTTAAAGATTTGTGCGCGAAAATTGTATTAATACAGATGTATTTTTTGGTTTTGCTAATTAAAATAATTTTTTAAGCCACGGAAATCACAAATTTCACACAAAAAAGAATACCGCATTTGAAAATTATTTCCAAATTGTTTTCTGCAAGATCTTGAGTTTGACAGTTTGAAAAAAGCGCGATACATATTTCAATCTGTCTTCGGCATAATGTGAGCTGTCATATTTTTTGACAAGATGGTAAAACTCCCTATTATGAATAGAAAAAACTGAGAAGTTTTAAGTTTTTTCTTGAGCACTGACGTTTGTGACCAACTGACACATGTCATATATTAGTGGTTGGCAAGGCAGAGGGTGATGCAAAAGGTTGAAACGCAAACACAAGATGCGAAATTGCTTGAGTTTGTACAACATTGTTTGCGTTCCAATCCCTTACTTGAACAAAATTTAAATTATTAAATTTTCAAAATCGTTAAGGATGTTTTCGAGGTATATAGTAGAAACAAATCTTTCAGAAAGATTCATATGACCCTAACTGTACTTGATGCCGTATTACAGTTTTTATACAAATTTCTAATTACTCGATAACGGCTGAAGTGATGATTTTTTTAAACAAAATTGTACTAATATACAACTAGACGATTTTAATAAATTTTTTTTCCGTTTAACGTGCCGACGGATTCTTATAAGACTTATTTAAAAAGATATAACTAATTTAGTTTTCAAAACATGCTTACTTATACTTAGTTAGTTTTTTAAACAATGATTTCAAAAAATTATAAAAACGATGTTTTTAAAAATTGTTTCTAACATTTTGAAAATGTCCATTGAATGTTTGAACAACAACAACAACTTAAAGGTGCTACCACCAATTTTTAAACGAATTTTATTTATTCATTTTTACGAATTTTATTATTTGTTTTTATTTTTGGGTAGAGGCTATTTCAAGGAGTGCCAATTCTCATCATCAGTCTCCTTATTAATGGTGCCGAGCTTTAATCCAATTTTATTATGAAAAACTTTTCACAAAATGTGTTTTTCTTAATTTCATATTTACTGAAGAACTTTTACAACAGACATTTTACTTAATAAGGTAAAATTTTGAAATTAAAATTGTTCAAATATTTTTTTTTAAATTTTGTATTTGAAAATCATTTTTTCAAAAACCAATCACTAAAACAACTTTATTTAAACTTGAAATTAAAGAAAAGATTTCTAAAATTTCAAAAAAGACATTGTATGTGTTACGGTGATTTTTTAATATTTTTTTTTTTGTGTTTTAAGTCAATTTTTTAGAAAATTGCCCCAACGGTTAAACCTTTTTTCTTAACTTAACCCAACTTATTCACTGCATCAGTAGTTGTTTTTGCATTTTATGTGAATCACCTTGTATAAGTGATGAGAGGTATCTACTCTGAAGGTGAACATTTCCTCTGCCGATTGACTTAGAAATTTGGTGTTCCATCATAATACCGATTTTTTTTTGGTGGCCGGTTAAAATAAGATTAGTTCAAATTTGCATGGAAAGTGGAATATGTCATTTGGTCATTAGTAAGGCCCAATATATTTTTTCTATTTTGATTGAGCCTATAATTATTTTATCGATTAAATAAAAGTGATTTAAAGTGTTTTGTTAAAAAACACAAAATAATTTACATAACTTACTTTAAATGTTGTTTCATTAACAAAATGAATTGTTTTTCTATAATAAACGAAGGCAATTCACGTATTACATAACCTCTTAAATAATCAATAATATTCCCGGTTTTCATGTTGATATACTTTCATCACTTGAGTAGATATACAACTTGCATATTTACAACATGAATAACTTAAAAACATATTATTCAATTTTAATCTAATAAAACTATAGACTCTCAATATCGACAATTTGTTTATACTTAAAAATAATCCTTCATTGCATTAATTGCCACTTAACTGGAATTATGTGTGGGAATCCACCAAATATGTATAGTATCTATAATTTTTGAAATCAGCTGAATGCATGCGTGTTTCAAGGCGGTAAATTATTTCAATTCGGCAGATAATTTATTAATTGATGGATTTTTTCCAAAGCAACGTTAACTATTTAATTTTTGATTTATTTGATGTCTGATGGTTGTGGTGAGGTGCACTTCGTTGGGTCATTGGATAAATTATTTGTTTTATTTTGCTTCATGTGGGGGTGGAATTCAATTGTTAATCATAAATTTTGTTAATGCGAGTTTTTAATTAGACTTGTCTAAAAAAAGAAGTGTTAAGGCATTGGTAAGTATGATTAATTGAAAAAAAAACGTATTAATTTTTATTTGATTTCGAAATTTATTATGATAATAAATATTTTAAATTATGATAATAACTGTTTTTTTTTTAATTGTATCTGTGGAGTGACAAATAACGTCTGTTAAAACCTAAATGAATGTAGATAGTCCAGTCACCTTATAGAATTTAACCTGTCACAAATTAATTACAAGTTGAAACCACTTTTAAAAATGTTCTTTAAGTGAGTAAAAATGGAGAAAAAAAGTCTACCGCTTTTATTTGCAAGCATAAAAAGTTATTATCAAAATACGAAAATAATGTTTTTTTAATGATTTTAAAAAAAAAAAAAAAATTAAATTTCTTTAATAAAAAAAAGTTAGTACGTCACCTTGTAGAACTGCAAATTTGCAATAAAAACAAAATATGACCAGATATTTTACCATTAAGTAGTTATTGCCGTTTTTCGTAGGTGCCACTGTTTTTAAATTCTTAAAAAAATTAATATTTTTTTTCGGCTATTTGCAGTGCAGATAGAATTCTGGAAAAAGTTCATGTATTATTAGAATACATAGAAAGATTATATCGAAGAATCAGATTTGAAAGCTTTAATTGTTTAAATTTTTAATTATTTTTGTTTTTTTTTTTTAACATAGAAGAAGATTAGTTGGTACATAATCTTATTGTTTTTTGGATAATAATTATTTTTTTATTCAGATTAGCCGGAGCAAACAGACAGGCAGACAACATTTTTTTAAATGTATGTTTGTTATAAGTGCCGTATATGCTTTCATATGCATCTTGTAAAAAGCCATTATTTTGACATTACAAACTGATACTTTATTTTTATTTATGTGTATAGATAATATTTTTAACTATTGCCATGACTTGACTTGGTCTGTCTTTTTAAATCATTACTGTGGGTGTTTGATGGTTTCATTCCAAGAGCAACTATTAATATGTACTGCTCCTCAAGGCTCACCGGGAGTTTTGGTGTTTTCTTTGAGCATTCGTCAATGCTGATGAGTTTTGAGATAAGAACGGTGAGCCGTTCAAACCGGGTGGGAAACATCCATCTTTTACTCAGGGGGTATTTTAATCATTTTTATTTTTTTTTATTTTTTAACTGTAATACTGATAGTGACAACTTTTTCGCATTTAAGGTTATGGGTATATCGAAAACTAAAGAGTGGAAAACGTTCGTTCAAAAGCTTATAATAATAGTTTTGTCACTTATTGCGAAGAAGTTGAAAAAAACGTTGGCCTGTAGAACATTGTTCATGATATTTGGTGGACATTTATTTTTTATTTGCGATTATAGGTAACACAGGGTGTTTTTTTATAAGGCAAGTTATGCATTCGTAAAAAAAAAGTTTCGAGACAACAATCAAACATGACATTACGATGATAGAGAAGACGAAAAAAGTAGGTCCGACAATTCTGTCTGTCTGTCTGAATGTATCGACACCTGCAGCCTAAACGGTTGGGCCGATTTTTTTCAAACTTGGCATAAACTATTCTTAGTGAAATATCCCCGTACGTTATTTTTATTTTTGACTTAGGTATAAAAACAACGGTACTTACCATACAAGCGTAACCGATAGTTTTATTTTTCTCGAAAAAAAAAACACGATCAATTTTGATAAAATTTTATACGAGTGATTTGTTGCCAATGGTGATGTCCACTATCAAATTTTTTTTTCAGAATCAGCTTATTAACGGTACCTGCCATATAACCGTTTTTTATTACTCCGACTATCTTTTGAAACTGAAAAAAAAAAAATTGAAAAAAAAATTTAAAAAAAAAAAATTATTTTTGAAAAAATTAATTTAAAAGAAAACAAATTTTCCGAAAACCAATAAATCTAATTTTCTCCAAAAAAATACTATTAACTTTAATAAAATTTCAAGCAATTACATATATTTTTACTGAAAACATTGTCTTTCATAGTAAACTTTTTTTATTCCATACATATATGAAAGAAATATTTCAAAATATAAAATACTGAAAATCTTTTCTTTATAAAAAAAAAGCTGGTCAAATGCGTTTTCACAGTCGTAAACACGAAATTAACTTGCCCCAAGAGCAAGTTTGTGCGACCTATCAGTCATGCCCCTTATTTAAACAAGCTCTGATTATAGTAAAGATAGTCTTTCGAAATACTAAATAAGTCATCATTGTTTTAAGTAAAGAAGATAACTTTTTAATGAGGTGTCTAATGAAACATTTTTCTTAACAATTTGTTTTATTTGTCGTCACAGTTTAACTCTGACCTTACGCTTTGAAACCTATACTCAGCAGCTACTAAGGCTCTATCGTGTTAACAATTATTTCCCAGTATGAATAACGTCTTTGAAAAAGTTCTGTGTCCATAACAAGCTCATCACCAATATCCAAATAGTTTGTAGCATCCAAATCATACATTTTCCAATCCAAGTTTTTCAAATACTCATCCTTGGGATTGTTCGGATTTCTGTCAACATACAAAAATAAAAAAACAATAATTATGATTCTTATAACAAAACATACCCAGTCTTAGCAAACTGTGTCCACATTCTTGTAAGACGTTCAACAATCTTATTTTCTGGATCGGTTTTCGAAAATAACGGAGCTAAACGAGGAACATGGAAGAGATACAACAAATCATCGTGGTGAACAGCTCCTGAAATTGTTAAAAAATCATATAAATACATTTCAGTATACTATAATAGTCATTGGGAACTTTATACCATATGCAGAATCTTCAGGATATTTGAAATCACTATAACGTCCTTTGTATGAGAAACAGTAGTAATATACTGGAATATAATTCGCAACCAATCTGACCAATCTATCAACTGGAAATCCAATTATTGCATCACTATAAAGCTAGTAAAAAAATAAAAAAATAAAGCATGTATCCGAATGAATTTGAACAACACTTACCTCCGCAAATGGCTCAAACTCAGTGGAGTTTGGTCCAAGGTGATCATCAATTCGATATCCTGCTTTCAAAAGTTCGCTTATTCCTTCAGAATCTGTTGTGTTTTTTTCATATTGCAACATGATTGGTGCAATTTCATTCCAGTTGTCATTCATTTTCCTGGTAATGTTTTCATTTTTTAAATTATCTTTAATAAAATTATATTTTTTTAATAAAAGCTTTCGAAGATTATCTATTAAAACATACAATAAGCAATACGAGCAAATTCGTCTTTAGTTATGCCAGTAATCAGTGGAGTCTTTTGAAAATTCCCCTTTTTAAAAGATGCTAACGGTTCTTCTGTTAAGAACCTCTCCTGACCAAAGTCCTTCTCAACAACTGGCCGCCAGTTAAGCATGGGATGATAGCCAATTTCAAACATGCTGTCAAAAGTTTTAACGAATTCCTCGAATGGAGCCTGTAAAATTTTATATTAATCGCAAATTAAAAAAAAAATTTCCTAAAAATTTTAATACCTCCTTAAGGCACTTCATGATCCCTTCTATATCATCAGTGGGACACTTTAGCAATTTAGCTTGTTTCCGCGCCAGATGCAACTGATCTTGATTGTAATTTTCTAATAGAAGCGGTGATCCACTCATTGCAATGCCTCTGTGGAAAAGACCTTTTGACATCGGCGAAACCATATGCAAGTCGATACTTATGCTCCCAGCACTGTATCCCAGCAAGGTGACCGATTCTGGATTACCACCGAAGTTTCGAATATGATCACGAACCCATCTTAGAGCAAGCACTTGATCTTTCAATCCAGCATTGCCAGGTGCATCAGCTGTTCCAGTTGCTAGAAAACCAAGTGTTCCCAATCTATAGTTAATTGTCACTAAAACAATATCACGATCCATTAAAAGTTGAGGACCAGCATTATTCTTGCTTTGTCCAGAAGATCCGTAGAATCCTCCAGCATGAATAAAAATAATAACTGGCTTGGAAGCATTCACAGATAAATCCTTCGAATAGACATTCAATCGCAAACAGTCTTCACAATTATCCGCTGAATCAAATGGGCTCTGTGGGCATTGTGGACCGTCTTCTGTTGCATTGAATACAGTTGGTTTCCATGGTTTCACAGGCTGAGGATTCTTGAAACGTAATCCTCCGATTGGTGCCTCGGCATATCGAATGCCTCGGAAAGCATTGAACTCTTCTCCTAAGCGCGACTTTAATTTAACACCAATTATATCACCCAAAGATGAATGCACTTCAACAAATGATGATGAAGCTGCTAAAGCGGACGCAGCACATATCGCGACGAAGAATACTGTAAGCATTGTAAATACAAACTGAGACTCAAAATGGATTGAATATGCATTTTATAGATTAACATTGAATTTGAAATTCCGCAAATTGTATATATCTGCCTGACGGGAATCCCCAAGTTCAATGCAATGAACAAGTTTGCGGTGCTTGTGTTTCACAATAAAAAATATGTTTGATTCTATCCTGATGGGCAAAAGAGGCATGGAACGGGTGAGACTTAGAACTTTTTACATAACACTCTGGTGTTGTTGTTGACTTTTTCTAAGAAAAAATCTATATCAGAGTGAAATAAGATTATCAATTCAATCATGACATGTTTTGTATGACTGGAGCACACTGGAGCGCATTACAAACTTGTTTATTTCTTTTCAGTTTAAGATTTTAAAAACAAGAACATTAATACCAATTATAATTGCCAGTCGATTAAAGGTTTGATCCATATTTGTTCTGAGTCTAGCTTATTCATTTTTATTTGGAGTTATTAATTAAAATATTTTCATACTCTTCATATAATAAATTTAATTTGAGTTAACAATATAACGAAGATAAATATGATGAAAACTAGTTTTATGATGAAACGAGTTACATATAAAACAAAATTTCCTTTGTTATTTTATTATTTTACAACGGTTTCCTAGTTACAAATGAAGTTTTAAATTTGCAACGATGGGATTATTTTTTTTTTTTTTTTTATTTGGCATAGTAATATATTTTTTTCCAAAAACAAATTGCAATTGCACAATTTACATAGATATGGTTATACTACCTTACTGATGTTAATAACTTATATTGAGCAAAAATGAGATTTAATTAGAATAAAGTGATAATTAGAAAGAAAAGCTATGGTAATAAAAACCTTCGTAAACACGCCTGCTCAGAGATGAGAGAAGATGGATGGTGGAGTAAGTTTTAACACAAGTACATATAAAGAAGTATTTATTTTACAAAAAAGCAATAAAGAAGTAATTAAGAATAATTACAATAAATAAATAATACGACAATGTTTAATTTAAATTAATATCACAGTTAAATGTATCACTCTAATCAACATAAAAAAAATCAGTCTTAATAATGTAAATAATAAATAAATAAATAAATAAATAAACAAATAAATAAATAAATAAATAAATAAATAAATAAATAAATAAATAGATAACAAAAATAAATAAACAAATAACTAAATAAATAAATAAATAAATAAATAAATAAGTGAATAAATAAATAAATAAATGAAAGAATATAAATAAATTAATAAATACATAAATGATTACACAAATAATAAATAAATAAATAAACAAATAAATAAATAAATAAGATAAATACAACAACAATGAACTGAATAAAGTAATAAAAGATAACAATATTGATTACATAAATACATTTATACGTATAATAAACACATCTGAATAGGTAACTTGTTTTTTTTAAGTTTTAATTTTTATATATTCTTAATTTTTTTTTTTTTATCATTATTTTTTAATGAAATAGATTAGAAATTAAGAGATTATCCGATAATTCACAGGAGATTTTATACTTTTCATTTAACTTAAAAATTCGATCTTGCACATACTCAATATTCGTAAGCAGATGAAGTTCTCGCGTTGAAAAGTGCCATGGTAAATTAAGCACCATTTTCAAGATTTTGTTTTGGGCAATTTATTTTTCAACGGTTTCCTAGTTACAAATAAAGTTTTAAATTTGCAACGATGTTGTGATCGAATCGGGCGTAAGAGTTACACATAAACGATTTTTAATTTGTGAGCAATTTCATTTTAGAAACTACGGTCGAAATGAACCCATCACCCGTTGCATCAGAGAAGTAAACTCTATTGGTTCTAGAGTTTATTTTTATATGGTGTGCACGAGAGTAACGTTTAAATCAGTTATAATAAACCAAATTTAAATAATGTACCTTACATTTATATTTAATAACTTAATTTGTAATATTATTGATTTCTGTTTTCTTTTTTCACTTGCTTGTATAAATTATGTAAACACACATACAGTAATTATGTCTTCTTACCTATGTATATTATGCCCAGTTTCACCAAAATACACCTAAAAGCATTTTAGTTAACGGAGTAATAAAATTTAAAATTGGCATTTTAGCTTAAAATGGTTTGCACCAATATAAGGAGGTAAATTTTTAGAAATGAGGAAACTTCATGCCAACCCCGGATTTTTATTCATTAGAGCAAGCGAGAGGAGAGCATATCAATCGAAAAATTTCAACGTTCACTTTGTCTGGCATTTTTAAGACGCCTTTAAAATTTATTTGGAACAAAATGGGACTTTAGTTTATTGGCCCTCTTAAAAATAAAAATGGTTGGTGAAATTGAAAAATGCCATTTTAAGATTTATTTAAAAGTGTTTGGAGAAACTGGCCATTAGTCTGTAATAGTTTATAATATGCTCTGATTGATGAAATAAATATAAATCTTAATCTAAATCTAATTACTATCATACAGAAAGTTACATTCATAATTTATTTATTACGAATTTATAATTTATTCATAAAAATTATATAAAATACCAACAATCATGCAAACGGTTCTTACCTAATATGACAACATTTTGTCAAAACGTTATTGATTTCATTGAAATTGTATTTGTAAATTCATAATTTACAACATTATAACATCATATGCATAGCCATAATATTATGCAATTTTACCACAAATTGTTTGCATTTCTAATTAATGTTTGCAACAACTTAATTGCTTTACATTGAATGACTTTGTTCGAAAACACAATCATTATACTCACAAAATGCAAACACGTGTATTCATTCTGAAAGCTTTTAACAAATTGCATGTAAAGCTCATTTCTATTTTTACAGTCTTCTTCCAGACAGAAACAAACAGGATTTACTTGGAATCCATTGAAACTGTGTTTGCTTGTCCGCCACAATTGCTGTCAATTTAATAAGACACCTATAGAATGTATGTACCTAAGGCAGCTGGCGTGAAGACAACGACGAAGAAGAGCTAGCGGGACATTTACCATTTGTTTGTTCACGTATAATGACGAGATCCTATCTGTTTCCTTAAGCCCATATATGTATATTGAAATCCCTTTTATTTCTGCACACCACTTGCATGTGAATGACAGTGTGTTCTTTTGAATCCACAATTCCACATATGTGTGTGCTGTGCTGTCTCAAAGTAAAACCGACAAAAGCAATTCAATAAAAGTGAACAAGGAAGAAGAAGCAATGTTATCCTTCGATGGCGATATATAAGTGAATGACAAAAGAGTATTGTCAAGAAGGGCGGACTTACGAACGCAGTCACTATAAGCCCAGAATAAACTTGCATTCCAATGGGAATGTTTATTCATTTCAAGCTTCAATTTTATTCAATATTTGCATACATTCTGGTAATACAATCGATAAATTGTATTATTTGACCTTTTCGATGAGAATTTCGAAAGGAATGGAAAATAGTTTACTAAAATTGTATGATGTCTTATTACCTGCGATTATAGGTACTATAAGGCAAGTTTTGTATTCGCAAAAAAGTTTTGAGATAACAATCAAACACGGGTTGGCTAAGAAATCCCGACTGCCAAAATCCCGACTAGACAAAATCCCGACTGAGAATCCCGACTGCCAAAATCCCGACTGACCAAATGCTTTTTTTCGTAAAGGCAATTTAAAACTGAATTTTTTAATAAAATTAATTGCAAAAATGTTTCATAATTTCAGTAGGTATCGTTTTTACCGGTTATTTTCCATGTATTTAACTTGTTATCTGGGGTAGCATTTATGGTATTCACTATGTTTTCGTCAAAATACTTTCTGTAGTCAGTCCCGCTCACGCAACTTCGTTGCTCCGCTTATGGTATGTCCAGTCGTCTGGTTGGAGCCTGAGTCCAAAGTTTCCAAATTCAACAGTACCTGGGTGGCAAGTTTCGCTTCTTATTTTCTTCCTTTTCAATTCCTGTTTCAAATAATCAGTGTAAAAGCAAAAAAAAGGTACGAACACGTGCTAAAAGTGCTGAAAATAGGGATTTTTTATTCGTACCATTCTGATTTTGTCAGTCGGGATTTTAACAGTCGGGATTTTGGCAGTTCTGATTTAAGCAGTCGGGATTTTGCAGGTCAGGATTTTGGCAGTCGGGATTTTTTAATCTGTCCAATCGCTATTTTGTCCCTATCCCCAATCAAACATGACATTACGATGATAGAGAACACGAAAAAAGTAGGTCCGACAATTCTGTATTTCTGTCTGTGTGTCCGTCTGTCAGTCTGGATGTATCGACACCTACAGCCTAAACGGTTGGGCCGATTTTCTTCAAACTTGGTACTCTGAATTTTCAGAGTAATATACCCAGGCGTATTTTGGATATTTATCCTAGTTCTGAAAGTAACGGTACCTGTCATATAAACGTAACAGATAATTCATTTTTTCTCGAAAAAAATACGATCGATTTTGATAAAATTTATTGTGACTGATTTTTTTCTGATAATGAAGTTTTTCGTTAGAAATTTATTTTCAAAATCACCTTATTAACGGTTCCTGCCATATAAATTCTATAGAAAATCCGACTTTTCTCAAAAAAAATACGATCGATTTTGATAAGATTTTGTGTGACTGATTTTTTGCCAATAAGGAAGTTTTTCGTTAGAATTTTTTTTTTCAAAATTACCTTATTATTATTACTATTTTTTATTAATTTTACACAAAAGCAAGTTTGTCAGCCCCAGTCGTGCTTTTTATTTTTTTTTTTGTAATTTAAATAAAATAACTATATGATGTATGATGACATGATAAATGAAATTTCTTATGAATAAGAATATTCAAATCAACTTCATTGAAGATTTTTGTTTTTTTTTTTTCTTGGGCTTTTAAAATTTTCCGCAAATTCGCACAATAATAAGGATAGCAATAAGTCAAAAGTTCCAGATTATCGATTCATAGATATGATGTCCCTAAAGTCCGGAACATGGATTTATGAACATATTTTTTTCAAAAATATTACAAGAATAAATAGAATTAGTGATACCTAGTCCTCTAAGGAAAAACTGACTGGGATCTCTACATATAAACATTATTTAAAAAGGTTAAAGAGTGCAACTAAAAAAGCTGAATTTATATTTTGACTTCTGCAATTATATTTAAAACTATAAATACACCCAATGACCTCAGTTGAAGATAATAATGACAAATGAATTGAATATATCATAGAAGCACTTTGGAACTTATCGCATTTTGTAGAGTTTAAAAATCGTCGTCATGTTTCTTGTCTTTCCTTATTTTATCGGTATTTCAATAAAGATTTTTATTTTTCCACTGAAACACTTTTTTACCCTTGCACTGAATCGAATTCTTATTATTTTACTCTAGAGCCCATTTTCACACCTATACATAAGGGTACAGAAATTCTTTCTTTAGCCTCACTTTACGAATGTGAAATGTTCTACGTGGCTCAATTTGTGTATATGTGGTGGTGTGAATAACAACTGAGTGCGCAAGTTCACTCTACTTTTTATAGCAAACACTTCGTTATTTTATTTTATAAAAAAAGAAAATATAATTCATATGCCATATATGTATATCTGTTTGAAGATTTAAGTCATAATTTTAGTCAAACAACGTAATATTATTGAATTCTACCAAACAAAAGAATGATAATAATATAGAACAAAAAAAAAAAATATTCTACATATGTACGCCACAGTGAACCATATAATATATATGTATTTTCAAAGAAACCTTTTGTGCGTAAAATTCTCGTAAATATATTTCAGATTGATGTTATTTCCCATTTCAATCGAAACAAAGGAACACTTCAAAAAAAAAAAAAAAAAAATTAAATCATGTTTTCGTTCATTTTTCAATTCTGAAAATTATGTATTTGAAGGCGAAAAATAAAAAAATAAATATCAAAACAGGGGATCCATCCCAATTTCCCAATCTGCTGGCCCTCTTCACATGAATTATGTATTTTTTCATTTTCCATGTAAAATAAAATAAATACATATTTGTATAATACGAATTTCGTAAATTCTTTTTAATATGTAATTTCGATTTTGTTACATTTTTCACAAACCCCTAAATCAAACCCATAACTTAAATGGTTGCATACTGGTTGTGTGTGTCTTTTATTTTCTTTTGTCGCCAAAGTGCTTTTGTCCAAAAATTATTTCATTTTACCAACTGTGTTATCACACTTTATGTGTAAACTTTATTATATATTTAATAAGATTGGAAGAGAGAGTTCTTTTAAGGACTTTCGTTTCACATATACAAAATGCATGGTCCAAAATGAAAGGAAATGGTTTTTCTCAATTTAATTGATTCAATGACATATTGAAGGATATTGAAGTAAGTAAGTGTGTATGTGTGTTTAGGAAATAAACATTTATTAACAAGCCACATCGAAATGTATATGAATGACCCCCTCTTTAACCCATATTAAATGTCATGGTGTGCTGTGGGTGTAGTTATGCTTAGAATGTGCAGGACACGCCAAGTCTAATGCAAAAGGTCAGCTATTAATATTATTTTTAATGATGGTTTATCATTAAAAGTTTTATTGCAAGTCAAACACTTTGAGTCGAAATGGAAAAACGGTTTTAACTGTTTTTATTTTGGTAAATATGGTGGTAATTACTTGCAATAATGATGATGATGATGATTATGTTGATTATATGGTGATGGCGGACCCGATTTTGTGTGCTTTACTTAAAACCCGCACTTCAGAGTGGATTCAAGCTGTTGCAAAAAGCCATTTAGATTGGTTATGATTATAACTGTGATAAAAAATTATTTTATGTAAATGGTTCACATAAATATTATAATATTATGAATGCTAATATTTTGGTATACAAAAAATTCAGTCATGAATAAACATAATCAAAATGGAATTTATAAACCAAACGGAATCAAACTAAATCATAATGTTTTTGTTTACTTTGTAGAAATGGAATACGAAAATTGCATGAATAATAAGTAAAGGTCAGAGTGTTTTAAGGTTTATTTTTTATTTTATTTATATTTTTAATGTACAAAAACAGTTTAAATTGCAATCTACATTATTAATACTTATTTTTTCTTAAATATATTTTTCTTCCTGTCTTACATAACAAGGAACAGTAAAATTTCAAATGAGAGGACAGCTATGGTGCAAAATATTCTGTCTGTTTTCATTTGAATTAGTTTTTTTTACTAAATTTACTTCTGCCTAAGTGAGGTAGATGAACTCTCCTTCCCCTAGTCAAAAAATGTTGTATTTCAACCTTCTACGCTGTAGAATACAAGTTTAAAAAAAAATACTTTTCCCAAAATATAAATCTGCTATCATGTTAAATCTTGCTTTGATGTCCGCCTCAATGAAAATATTTTAGCATTTATATGCTTAATTGCTGTTTAGCGTCCATACAAGGGAAATATGTATATGTCCAAGAATATTTTAAGCTATACGTATGGTAAAATTTCCATTTAAAATAATTTGTCCATCTAATTGAGGTGTCCACCAAAGATCGATGTTCGCAGTTAAAAACTATGATGTGTGCAATAATAAATAAAATGCATGACTCGGTCGCAGGAACTTATGCTCTTGTAGCAATCTATGGGACAACGAAAATTAAATATAGGTAATTAATTATGTAAAAAGGCAAAAGATATCGAAAAATGGCCTAAACGAGAGATCAAGTTGTATGGTAGCTATCATAAAACCGTTGTTTAGCCAAACACTGAAAATGCCATATTACGTTAACTGTCTAATTTAAGTGCTGTACGAAATTTAAAGATAATCGGGTGAGTCGTTATTAATTTATGGCCAAATTTGTAAAAACCCTTAACACCAATTCTTCGTTATGTGAATTTTTAGCCAAAAACCTGCAGTTGTTCTCAGAGCACTCCAAATATAAAGTTCACAAAGTGTCATCAAAATCGTTATAGTTGTTTTCGAGAAAATTTGGAAAAACTTAAACTGTTATATGGGATGTACCCGTTATAGCCGGGCTAAAACAAAAATTCCAATTTACCAAAACGTGCTACACACGAAGTTTTAAGAACATCCGTCAAACCGTTTAAGCTGTAGATCGGTGAACAGACAACGGCACATACACGAAAATAATACTTGCCCTATTGAGCAAGTAAAAAGTTTAACATGAGTAAATAATTAAAAATGTAGGTTTTAAATTCCACATTGAGTGACTATCGTTAATAAATTTCTTTCAATAGCAAACTATGAGCCTGAAGTAGATTTCGCTTAGTTTAAACATTGAAAACATCAAAAAATGTTAAAAGTTTCAATTGTTTGAGTTTCCGAACTCACAGAGTATTAAATTTGGTGCAGGGAACTAACTTCACGGGAACTAAATTCACATGGGAACTAAATTCACTTTTTTTTTAAAGTGAAGTAAATTCTCACTACAAAGAGGTTCACCCAAAGTTCTAGTTTGCGAACTCGATATATTTTTTTTAACATTAAATTCACTATTTTGAAGTTTTCATTATACAAAAATTCAATTAAGTTTAAATAATTTCACATTTTTACAAAACGTATTCATTCCTATTTTTTTTCTTTAATTTTATAGTCCAGTCAAACTAATAACAATAAACCAAAAAAATCGTGTGGTTCCAATTTTTTCAGGAATGCGTAGGGGAGGGGGGATACTTTGTACTAGAAAACATTTTTTTTTGGTTTTCTACGTATATTAAGACAAAAAAAAACAGTTGTGTTTTATAGTACAAAAGTATCTTTTGTTTTTCTTATTTTTTAAAAACTGAAAAAACTTTTTTTTTTGATTACATAGGTCGACAATTAATAAGAATATTGAAAAAATAAATTGCATTTCAAAATGCAAAATTTTGTAAAAATTCATTTAATAATTTTTTTTTCCCAAATTTTTACTCTTATTTATTTATTTCAAAGAAACTGTTTATTAATACAACTTAAAACAAACGTTAAATTAAAATATGGTGTGTAAGTATTCATAAAAGCACATTACCGTATGTGCCTTAGTTGATTTTTGGCAAATTGTTTAGCATTTTAAGCTAATTTTGCTCCTGTTGCCTGAATGAGGGGAGATAGACCCGCCTTCATACTTATTTTTGCATACGATTGTTTTCTTCTCTTGACATAATTTACTCGCTTTAGCCAATGTGTGCATGTTATAGGAATCCCCCAACCTACTACATAGATATTGTTTGTACTGCTACTTTTTAATTGGTACTAACACTAAGTGGAAAAAAGTCCCAACAAGAAGTTTGGCGAAAACCCATATTTTTAGAATTTTGCATCTTTTTCGAGAGATGATATCTCAAAGACGGTTCAGTTTTGCAAAATAGTGTATGGTAGCAAATTGAAAAAAAATTATCAGTTACATTGTGATTTTTTTTGCGAGTACATGGGACTCCCCCCTACACATTCTCGAAAAAATTGGAACTACACGATTTTTTGTTTAACCCACTTGTTCTTTTCAGGCTTAGTTTCACTGAACTATTACTATAAATCATCAAGCTGGGACTAAGTTATCATGTACTTTTACTTTTATTTATCTGAATATGTATGAATAATTTTGCTAAGCAGAAATAAAAATCTGTTTTCAAAAGTATAAAATGTTGAATAATTGAACCAGCTGTCCATTTCCGACCTCCATAGGTTTATTCACTGCTGAGACGCCAGGAAATCTCAGACCTATGTACAAAATAGTTGCTAGCTCTTGGCCAATTTTATTACTATTTTTAATAACCTACTGTTTTATTCATTCACACTCTCAAAACTTTACATAAAATCTTCTTCTTAGAATAGAAATTTCTACCATCAATTTTTTATTCATAAACAATTTTTATTACATACACGAATGGGAGAGTAAAAAAAAATAAAAAAGAAAAATAACTTCATAAACATTTAACGAAACAAAAGTTTAAAATAAAAAATTCAGAATATTCTCAATCAAACAACGGGAAAAAGTTGGTCATATCATCTTTAAACTACACCAGCAGACGTGAATTTTTACATACATACATATATCGTTCTGCAATATGTATAACCATTTTGTAAGATATTGTGTTTATTCATGCTGACTTTTATTACATTTTTTTTAATAAATCCATCAAATAAATGTTCGTTTTCCCTCATAGTAAATCATCGTCACGAAAACGGAAATTCAAATCATTTTACGATCAAAAATGGGCCAAGAAAACTTACGTACGCACGTTTTGTGATTTTGATCACTGTTCTGTGCTCGGTAGGTAAAGATATTCAGAACAGTCATTTGGTAGATACATTTTATGTACTTGAACGTTTCATCTTATGGTCATGTAAACATCAGGTGTTGAATTTTTAAATCATTACAATTTTATTTTTAAATATTTTTAACTTACCGGAGGTTTTTTTTCTTTTTGAAATTGTGGACGTATATGCTATCTACCATGTCCAAATGTATGGTGCTTAAGTTTTGCACATCTGCATTGGATTCGTTTGAAGATTTTTCTTGTTGTTTGTATTGAAATGGTAATTATTTTTTTTGCAACAATGTTGACAGACATTTAAAATAAAACGCGCTTTTTGTTTAAAGAAATACAAATTAGTATTTTGTTACTTATTTTTGTTAAAAATTTCATTTTATAAATCATACTTGGAATTATGTATTTGCCAGGTTGACTTCAGTGATTTCCATGTTCCCTTCTAGTGCATATGGCAAGGGATGGTAGCATCAGAAACTTAATTCACAGAGAGAGTACTCACAGCAATAACACACTGACTCCACTGGGCATGAACGCTGCTCTAATTTTGAATACGCCATGTCCAATCAGGCGACTTGTCGTAGAAATCCATTTTTTCGACAAGACATGAGCACTGTTGAAAATTTGGAGATGAATCTTGACGTTTCGTATATGTGAGCTGCTTTTTTGCAGAATTTTTGTTGGATATGTGCAATTTCTTCAGGTATTTGTCATTCTCTTTCATTTTGAATGTACTTTGTATCTTTTGTTGGAAGAAACGGGGGAAAACATGTTTTTTACTCGTTGTTGAAGAATGAAATGAAAAGACAAGACATAATTTGCCCACAGACCGAATGAGAATTGGATAGTGTATTAGATTGTTGTTGAATTGTTGGGCATCGGCATGATCAGTGGAGCCAGTGTGTAAAGCACTGGAAACTTGTTTCAATGCCTGGAGTTCTTGTTTCAATGCCTAGAGTTCCATGTTATATACATTTGATTGGTACAACTAATAAACCGCACTGATGAACAACTCCGTTTGCACTATTTCTTACTTATGATTCGCTCTCTTATAAATACTTTTGAACGAACTGAGTGTGAATTCTATGAGTTCTAGTTCAAGGAGGTGTTGATTCTATTTTCAAGTAATTGCTACTCCCACCCACCAGTGTTTTCGTATAAAATAGACGTTTATAATACAAGTAATCGGAATTTTCTAATACACGTAATCGGAATTTTTAATGATGGATTTTCTGGGGAAAATGTATAATTCAATGATCCGGCGGTATACATATGCAGAAGTGTAACGTTTCGCTACAATATTTACTATCATATCGTGCCAAACACGTTAATGGCTATTCAAATCGAGGAATACAATACAACTATACAATGATTGCTAAATAACAATGATTCTACCAAAGCAATTTTTTCGCTTTTCCACTAAAATTGTTGAGCTATATATCTTAACAAATCCACTAGCGTCCGTTGATCAGAGATACATACATATGAAAAGGGGAGTACCGAGAGGTCGAGCCGTGGGGGGGGGGGTTAGTTTTAATGAAATGCCGACTTTTATTGGGAATTTGCCGACTTATTTTGGGAGTTTGCCAACTGCAGTCATCGCTATACTAAATAGTAAAAAAATGACTGGATGTTTTGAATATAAAATAAATTTCCATGAAACTATGTAAAAATATTGAGTATCTACTGTAATATTGAAAAAATATAACATGTGAATTCTTTTAAAAGCAATATATTTATTTAAAATATTAACAAAATATGTATCTAGTAACTGCAAAAAAACCGACTTTCACACTGAAAATTCGAAAAAAATAAAAATGCCGATTTTTTTGCCGTATGTATAAAAGCCATCAATTCAAACGAAAAATTGAAAATGCCGACTTTTTTCCTATAATATGCATAATAACCTGTGAGTATGTCGACTTTCACACTTAAAATTGGAATAATTGAAAATGCCGACTTTCTTGTTAGAATAAATATAAAAACCTATGAAAATGCCAAATAAAAATAAAATAAAAATTCAAAAAATTGCAAATGCCTACTTTCTTGTTTTGTAAATTTAAAAGCCTTTCATTAATGCTGACTTGCTGAACTTAGTTTGAAACTCTTGAAAATGCCGACAACAGTTTTATAAATTTTAAAATTTTCAAAATTGCCTACTTGACCGACTCTGGAAATTCTTGGGGGTGAGATACCCCCCCACACCCCCCTCTCGATACGCCTCTGCATAGGAACATATGAGTTTAATATACATCATAGCCAGTTCACCGATATAAAACATCAAGAGTCAGGACCCAACTTCAGGTTCATAAAAAAACCCCTTTAAAAAAAAAATCCTTAAAGATCCTTAGACAGTCACAGTTGTCTATATAGTAAGAAAGTGTTTAAATAGTTTGTTTACACTGCAAAATCGTCAAGTGCGTTGTACGATATGGGTCGAGATGATCCTATACGTATATGTACATATGTACATAACATATATGTAATCGAGCTGCTTAAGAATTCTTTTTAAATACCTACTAAATACCAGGGCTGGCAGGTACTATTAATTGTTATCAAAAATTTTCACTTCATCATCATATTATAACCCCATCTTGTGTGCTTTCCTTTTTCCCTTTATAAAACTATGAATATATTCCCAGTTATATATTCGTATATAACTATAGTTCGGGTGCGATATTGTTACCATACATCGTCGAAATCCATCTTAAAAAAAACTTGTCAAAAGTTTCCAGATTAACGGTTGCCTCGCACGTTAAAGTTAAAATCCCTATATAATATTTATTGGTTAAAAAACGACTTTCCCAATTTAATTTAAAAGACACAAACTTTTCAGTCAAGACTCACATGTTTATTTTATTTATACGAAAAGTTAGTGATAGAAAAAGAAAAACGAAAACTCTTTTCGTCCTTTGACTTTTTCTTTCTTTTATAATTTAATATTCATTTCAATTATTGCTTTTCCTTGTTACAATAAACTTTTTTTTGTATCTTTCTACCTTTAAATGTATAAACAGATTAGGTAGAAATTCCCAAAAATAGAAAATCTCTCATCGATCAACTTCAGCATTTAAAATAATTTATGTGAAAATCTAACTTTAGATGACGACAGCAATGCTTTCAAACATAAATTACTTCAAATCGTTTTTTTTTTCAACCTGTTTACACCATCGAAAATGAAAATACAAAAAAAAAGAAAGAAACTTTTGAAGGAAACCCGCTTTTCAGAAAGCAAAGAAACAACAACAAATACAAAATAAACAAACTATCCAAAAGCCATCGGAAACGTGACATCTGATGTGAAATAACTCTTTGACGTCAGTTCAAGATACTTTTCACGTTAATCTTCCTCGCATCTAGAATCAGCACCAGCAATTCAGCATATCTGTGTGATGTGAAACACTTTTTCAAAATCACTCAATCAAATTGATTCCCTTGTCGTGGTCGTGGTCATCAAAGGCGTCATCAATGTAAAAAAAAAACACATCACTTTGGCGAGAATGTATTTCGTGACGTCAGCAACGTGCCTCTTACACAATTTCTGATTGGCAACAATAATCTTCTACTTTTCATTAACTTCACGTTTCCCTTAAACCGTTTAGATGCGTGTATATTTTCTGTCTCTACAAGGCCGACATCAGCCAAGCCCATTCATTGAATTTTCTTTTGAGTGAAATAGCTATATATGAAAAATCTAAAAACGATCGCAAGAATTCAATAAATTTATATTTTCGTCGGCCTCTTATAGTTTTTTTTTTTTTTATTTATTTTATTTTTTGTATTTCAATATCTTATTTTTTCTCATCTGCGACTTGACTACCACCACCCACTGGGGATATTTTGGTAATGCGGGTCGAGTTGAGATTTTGATTTGTTTTGCTGTTTTTATCGTTATGCGTGCTGTGTTTAGATTTTTCAATTCAATAAAAATTAATTTAAGTGATTGGATTGATTTTATAAGTTGAATTGTGTCCAGTTTTTTTAATTTTCATCAGAAATTAATTTGATTTAGGCGTAAAAAAATTACCTCTAACGAAAATATGTGTGTTGTGTATAGGGTTAGGTGGAGCTAGTTGAAGCAATTTTCTTTTGAAGTAATAACAATCGAATTAATAAAAAGAACTATATTTGTGCTTATTAATAAAACTTAAAACATATTAAAATACACATTTAGAGAAGAACTATATTGTTTCAAATAATCAAGTGGTCCAACTTGTCCCATTGATAAAGCAAGTTGGAGGACTGTAATGGAATGCAAAAATTGAAATTGAAATTGAAAATGCAGATTGTACAAATAATAATGCTATTTACTAGTATTACAGAAACATACGAATCTCAGGATTTTCATACAATGAATTCATCTGGTCCAACTAACCCCACACCTAGCATGAATTTTCTAAAAAAATTACTTAAATCAGAAGAAAATTATTCAAAAAAACAACGGTAAAACTTAGAAAACCATGTTTATAACTTTTTGGAAAGTCGAAAATTAATTTTCAAACTCAAAATTAATAAAAAAAAATTCAAACTAATATTTTTCAATTTTGTAAAATTGTTATCAAAATTCAATGCTCTTTCAAATTTTTAGTCAAAAACGAAAAACCGGATGGGGATGCTTAATTCTTTTGCGATTTATAAGAAAATTAAAATTAACGAAAATCTAAAAATAAGTCACTTTTTGTAAAAAAGATTTCAGCCATGTTGGGAATCGAAAATGTTGATCATTTAAAAGTAGTCTTATTAGTCTCCGGTGTCGAGTATAGAAAGAGGTTAAGTTACAAAATTCAATTTTCGGGTTTTCGATACTGTAAGAATAAGCTCTTTATTCTCTTTCATTTGATATCAAAAACATTGATCAAGAGCAACTCCCAAACGGGTTAATTCAATTTAACTTTTTATTTTATTTTATTTATTCAAATTATCATGTTCTTACTGACTTCTATTGCAGATTGCGAATTATAATTAGATCAAATTAGTTTTGGATTCCATTTGAGTTTCCAGAAATAGTATTTTACTTTCTGTTCACTTTTCTTTGACAAAATAAACTGATAACCTTCCAACCGTAGAGAGATCAAAGTTTATTTTAATGCTGAAATGAAAGTTCGCTCAACTGCACAATTTGCGCTGACTAGGTTCTTAATCTAGATTCTAGAAATACCAAAATTCGATTTATTGAAACGACAAAATTTCGATATAATTTCCCCTGATCACAGATCGCACTGAATTTATATTCGTACTTACAAACCTGTTAAACCTCAAAGTTACAAAAAGCAAAACGAAACAAAAAATAACGCAGATTTCTGACCGCTTGGGACATTTATTTAACCAGTTTTTTGAAAAAAAAAATATATGTAAGGCATATATGTTTGTAGCAGGACTATCAGCTATTAAATTTCATCTAAATCGGTGAATACATTTACGAGATAGTCGGTATAAAAACGATATAAAATATGACAAGAGCTGTTGTTTTTAAGCTTCAATAAAAAAAAAAATTTCTCTTTAAAAAAATGCTCTAAAAACCAGAAATACCAAATTTGAAGCAAATCAAACCAGACTGACAGATAGACAGACAGAGTTTCCAGACCATTTTTTCGACTTAGCTATCATGCTAATGTAAAGTTTGACTGTTATCTCTAAACTTTTTTTCTGTACTAATTCATAAATTTCCTTATAGTAGCTACCTAAACTCAAGTAGCAAGTAGCGGATCACTAAAAATAAGGTAAACGTTTGAAAAAATCCCCCAAATGTTTAGGCCTTAGCTCGGTGAACAGACAACCGCACATATGGACCGACGGATGTCATGACGAAACCAACTTTTTAAGGCACCTCTAATGACAGATTTGATTAAGACTTCAACTATTTTTTACAGTGAACCATAATTACTTGTCCTGTTGAACAAGTAAAAATTTCTATCTTATAGTACCTATATTTATGTCTGATTATATTTACTTTATTAATGTTAAATATGTTGCATGATTTCAGATAAAATGTTCATAGTGTTCAACGAAAAAAATCCATCAGTCAAAAATTTCAACTTCAACTTATAATTCTTTTGTCAGTGTTTTCAAGTAGCTTTCTCAAAGTCTCTAGACAATTATTAGCCGCAAAAGCAAATTCGTGTTACCTAGTAATGCATTCTATTTTTTTTTTTTGGAGGGATTGGATTAAATATATCAGACTTATTTATGCAGCCTTGTTTTGATGAATCATCAGTCATCATGTCTGTTGTATTCATCTAACAAAACACTTACACTGCATTTCAAAATATTCCAAAAATAAAATGATGCAATGTAAAAATAATAATTTATTTTTTATAAATATTGTTAAATATTTTGAAGGTCATTTGAAATATTGCTCCTCTGAGTTTCCGACATGAATCCATTAACGTCAGATAAAATCCAAATAAAAATGGTATGAAGTGCATTTTCAGTGTATAGAGTTTGTATAAAATTGTTTCATTAGTTTTACTTCCAACTGACACATTGAGCGCCAGTTATACACCTTTTTTGATAAATTAAAAATGAAATTTAAATTTTATTTGTTTTCTGTAATGGAATAAAATAAATACACACAAAAAGGCAATTCAGGAAAATAGTATGGATGCATTTGAATAAGTACTTTTTGGAAACATATTTAATAAGGTTGTCACGTTTTATTTTTGGTACACGATATATAAGAATGTGTTGAAAATGGATACTTATATATAACCCTAACTGCTTATATAAAATGTTGTTTTTTTAAAGTGGTTTGGTTTTAAAATTGGCAACACCACTTTTTCAAGTGAAATCAGACAACAGACAGGTTTTCACAGGTTCCCTTTTTTCGTTGACTTAATATGTATATGTTGAAAATGTGAAGTTAGATGTCCCGCGATCTGCGAAGTTTTTCAAATGCAAGTCGGTTTGAAAGTTAAGAAAGTATTTTGATTCTTTTTTTATTTTTTAACAGTTATTCACTGTTTTATCTTTGTCGATGACGAAAATATCAAACTGCATTCTTCCAACGGGAATAAATTTTTACTTTTTCTGATCCACAAATATGCTTATTCCGCACATTAATGTAGCAGTGCTACCCAAGAGGTTAAAGCTTAAATACGGAGCTATATGAACAATAGCAAAACAACTTGTGATGACAACATCATCATATAGCTGAGATAAAGATTATTTGACTGCAATAACAAGTTTTACGGTAAAATCTACCGCAACCATAATAGACAACCATGATTCTATCAGCCATAACTAATAAGTGTATACTCAGCTAGGGTCTTACAAAAGTAACAACACAAGCTTTTAATCTACAATATGAGTTTTAGAGTCCTTACTATATTGACGGGATATAAATCAAGCTAGCGAATGCTCTTAAATCAGTATTTTATATTTTTTTTTTAAATGAAAAATTAAAAATGGTAACCTAATATTATTTTTCATTTAAAAAGGTCTATTGTGAATCGTGATCGTCCACCGTAAGTTTACAAAATATTTGAGATTACAAAATATTCGTTCTCACTCTCATCGAATCACTATTAGATAGCCCCAGCAAAAACATTTTACTCGTTTTTCTCTACTTTTTAATTTTTTTCGAAAATTGTTAGTTGTGAATACCACACTCGTCCATGAAGAATTCACCCACTTTTGGGATAACTCCAAACAACTTGGTATAAATTCCATGAAAGCGAGCAAAGTAAATTTTCGATTAGAATTTAACAACGGACATTTAAGAAAATTAACTTTTGGAATCGGGTTATTGAATCAATAACACAAAAATCATTTAAAAAAAATTAACATTTTGACAAGTATATTTTTTTAATATTTTTTTCAAATTAGATAAATTTTGTTTTATGCACTCAATAACCCGATTTCAACAGTTAATTTTCTTAAAGGGAATTTAATTCTCGATATTAACACAGTCGTAATGAACATCGTCGTAATGTTTCTTGTCTTTCTTTAGGCGTGTTTTATTGGTAAGTGTTTTGTCACTTTAACAAAATTTTGTATGGGATACGAAAAGTGGCAATAAATTGGTCAGTAAGTGAACATAAAAAAGTGAAGATAAAATCTTGGAATGCCTGGAAATTTTTGGCGCGAAGTATAATATATATTCAATATGTTCAATGTGTTTTCCTTTAGGGCCGCGTTTTGCGGAAGAAGTAAGAAGCTTTCAACCTACGAAAGTTGCAAAAAAGTTTTGATGATTTTGAACTTTTCGCTTAAAAACAAATAAAAATTGGTTAAAGCAGATTTGTATAATTTGGAATTTAATTTGGTAATATTCAAGCTAAATAATGATTATTTATCCGGTTTTTATTTGTTTGTAGTTGAAGGTGGGGAACAAGTTGACCAACTCGGCATATACAAATAGCCATACTTTGCAGACACATCCATAAAATTATTTAAAAATTCTGCATATATTCAAGAATACCAACTTTGAAATAAAATAAAAAAGTGGATACAAAAGTGAGTATAGCGTTTTATTTGTTCTTTCCAGTGCTGACTTACTAAAAATTACCAACAAAACACCACTTTTATTCTATCGGTACTTTTATAGAGAGTGTTCCGAAGAAATAGCCAGTTGCATTGCTCTCCTGAATCAATTCAACCGTAATACTCGCGCTGCTGGGAATGCTCAACATTTTACCCTAAAGCCAAAATTCGGTCGTACAGTGAAATACAGAAATTCTTTCTTTAGTCGCACTGCACGAATGTGGAATGCTTTATCCGGCTCAATTTTTCCCCCTCTTCGAAACCAATGTGCATCGGTATCTGTTGTCATCTACTTTAAGATTTTTTAACTGCTCGCAATGTGTTAAATCAATATAAGGGTATTAATAACACCTTGAGTGCGCGCACATTATAAAAAAATATGACCTCCTTTAACGGATTTTTTGTTCAGATTAACATTTAACTTTAAATGTTTTGTTTTCCGATCCGTGTAGCTAGGAAACTCTTGATAATCAAAAATAGGTATCTACTCATAGTTAAAGTTTATATAGAATTTAATGATTTCTAATTTATTTTCGAAGATTTTTTTCTTTAGTTCTTCATGATTGTTGGGGACCTAAATTTTTTCGTCGAATCTGAACGATTAAGATGAGCTGGACTTTCCATTAAAATGATACTCTTGAGGATTTGTCACTTTATCGCAAGAGGCAGTGCCCCTGAAAAAACATTAAGTATATATTAGGGATCGAACCAACCCTCAGCTCCGGCGTGATAGCCCAACACACAGGAATTTTAGTATGTTAACTACTTAACAGCCTTAGAAATATTTCGAAGGAAAGCCTTAGGTCCCTGAGATTGAATGGAATCACAATTACTATAGTTTTGATTGAATAGTCAATTACTAAAAATAATAGTAATATGAATATCCCATTTGAGATGTTATTTTCTCTCGACATCCGCATAAATGTTTTACTAGTTATTTTTTAAAGTATGAATTAGAATTTATCTTCTTCTAATATCAAAAAGACTGCAAGACATTATTAACTTAACCTGAATAGAGAAAGATATAAAATTTACTGCAGTTCAATAAAGTTCAAGAAAACCAAAGTTCTTGTTATAAAATTAAAAAAAAAAAAAATAATATTACATTCCCTGTTAAATGTATCTTTGACTTTATTTATCTGCATGATTCTGTCAAAAATAAATAAATGTATCTGCGTTATAAAATATGTATATCCTTTGATTGCAAATGCAAATTTTATTCATGCATTTTTTTTTTTGCAACTTCCTTACTTTCAGGTACGATGACCTCACACAAATGGGAAAAACTGTCACCAAGCGAATTCCAGCACCTGCAGGAGCTTGCGTCATGTGAGTATATATTTTTTTTTTACAATCTTTAAGAACAAAAATCTTCTATATATGAATAAAGCCAAGTTAGTTTAGACAGAGGATGCTTTTGGCATCGTCGTCGTTTGGCATGCGACCATGCAAAAGATAGAGTATTATATTATATTTTGTGTGCTTTTAAATTGCATCCCTTTTAAAGAAGATACTGGGTATTTCTGTATACATATATTTGAATCTTGATGTCGTCCTCGTCGTTGCTACAAAATCCGAATGAATCATTTTTTCTCTATCGAAGTGATTGTATTTGCTTGGAAAAAATAATAAGTTTACCAAATTTATTGATTATTATCACAACATTTCTTGATTTTTTACAAAAAAAAAAAAAAAAATACACCAAATACACAAACAGAGCATCTGGTGAAATTTAAATTGAAAGCACTTAAAAGTCTCAATATTTATATATTTTTTTTTGAATCGTTTTGCTTTTCGTTTGAGTGAATTTTACAAGTCTTTATAGTTTGTATATTTTAGGGAGCTTGGGAAACTATTTAAATCAATATTGAATTTAATTTCGAGTGGAAACTGGTTCAGGATTCTGCATGTCCCAAAAGAGAACTAAAATTAAAAAAGAATCTATAGATAATATTATTGCTTACAATTAATTAAAGTAAAATAATATCTTCTTTAAGTATTTATTTTAATTTGAATTCAGGAGGTACAATCAGTGGAATTAGGAAAAGGATTCCTTAGCCCGACCTTGTTTAGGGTCACTTATTTATGTATTTTTATTGTATGTTGGTGTATAAACATTGACAATTTTTAATTGTGTTTCAAAATATTAGTAATTCAGGATTATGTGGGGACTTCGTAACTCAGAATTTTGCAAGTTTTCGTATTCGGAATTTTGTAAGCGGTGATCGGCGTAGTCGGTGGGGTGTTTGATGATGTGGTCGGTTATGCAGTTGGCGTATAGTGACGCGGTCTCTGTTTATAACTGACGGGTGATTTTTTAAGAGGTTTAGAACTTTTTTTTTTTAAAAAACACAAAAAATTCAAAAAAATGAATGAAATATTTATTTGAATCGATAGTTTAAACCTTGCAATTTAATGTTTAAAGATAATTTCATGCAAATGTTGACCGCGGCTGCGTCTCAGGTAGCCCATCCGCTGAGTCCAATTTTGGCATACTCTTTCACACATATCGGCTGGTATCTCACGAATGAATGCATGGATGTTGGCTTCCAGTGCGTCAATCGAAGCGGGCTTGTCTCTATAGACATTAGCTTTGACATACCCCCACAAAAAATAGTCTAATGGTGTCAAATCGCACGATCTAGGCGGCCAATTGACCGGCCCGAAACGTGAAATTAACTGTTCACCAAACTCGCCTCGCAATTGCGCCATTGTTTCGAGTTCTGTGTGGCATGTGGCACCGTCTTGTTGAAAGCACATATCATGCAAGTCAAGAACTTCCATTTCGGGCAAAAAAAAGTTTGTTATCATCGCTCGGTAGCGTTCACCATTGACAGTAACGCTGCGATTCGCATCATCTTTGAAGAAATATGGCCCAATAATGCCGCCGGCCCATAAACCGCACCAAACAGTGGCTTTTTCGGGATGCATTGATAGCTGTTGCAATGCTTCTGGCTGATCTTCACTCCAAATGCGGCAGTTTTGCTTATTTACGTACCCATTCAACCAAAAATGAGCCTCATCGCTGAACACAATTTTTCGATAAAAAAGCGGATCCTCGGCCAGCTTTCCAAGAGCCCATTCACCAAAAATTCGGCGTTGTGGTAGGTCGGCTGGCTTTAGTTCTTGCACCAGCTGTATCTTAAAAGGCTTTACGCCCAAATCCTTCCGCAAAATTTTCCACGTAGTGCTGTAACAAAGGCCTAACTGCTGGGAACGGAGCCGACTCGACATTTCGCGGTCTTCTGTCACACTAGCTGATACGGCCGCAATATTTTCTTCACTACGCACAGTACGTAAACGTGTTGGTGGTTTAATGTTCAACAAAGTAAATTTGGTGCGAAATTTGGTCACAATCTTCCAAATAGACTGCTCAGAAGGTCGAATGCCGATCATAAAATGGAAGCAGCGCGCGATGAACATTTCGAACCGAGCACGAATTTTGATAGTAAAATTCAATAATTTGCAAGCGTTGTTCATTTGTAAGACGATCCATGGTTAACTGAAGCTGTTTGACAGTGACACAAGGTACTAAACACACGTCAGCTGTCAAAACCAGTGTTGCCAAAACCAAACCAGCTAAAAAATCACCCGTTATAGGTATAACTAATTTTATTAGTTTAAAACTAATTTTATTACAAAGAGCTTACTTATAACACTCTTGACATTAGCAGAATAATAATGTTCGTATAAGGTCTTTATAGGCAAGTCTTTCACAAGTTGTTTGCATTAACTAGGTCCTTATAGCCTTATATTCGCCACAGTGAATGATATTGAATTCAGCACTACATTTTCATTTGCAGATAGAGAATCGCCAATTCTGATACTGAAAAAAAATGAATCGTATAATTGTATACCAATTGCGAATTTCATTCACTAGAACATTCACGTGCGTGAAAAAATCTATTTATATCAAAAATTAAGAAGTTTTGTTTAACGTTTTCGAAGAACGTACATCGAATTTATGGTGAAAGGGAGAATATATTCTTATTTTTAAACTTTTTCACCAGTGCAACATTATTGTTTACATTCTACTCAATTTACCAAAAAATGAAGCCAATAATCATTGTTTAATTTTTTTAATTCCGTGTGCGTTTTCTTAAGCGAAACGGTGATGTAATATTTTTGTGACGTATAAAATATGATAAGATTCGTAGCTGGGAAATATGGAATTTTAGACCTTTTTTTTCTCCGATAAAATTGAAAATATAAGTGGTTTCTGGTTATCAATCTGTTACGTCAAAGTATAGTTTGTTTCCTTTATGTCAAGATTAAGACTGCAAACACCTATTGAAGGTGTCGCTAGCAAGCGAGTCCATAGATATGGTTCTTTTCTGATAATAAAACACGGCTAGTATGTCATTCAATCTTCGAGAACGTGCGCAGTAAATATAGAATATTGTGTACTATGATGTTCGATTGTTTTATAGCAGGTGTACATATATCAATAAAATGTAGAAATGTATAACTTCATTAATCGCAAGTTTTTTTCTTCAGATGTTAATAGACGCACATTGGTTTTAACTACCTGCTTATCATGTGGTAAATTTGAGGATTTAAGGTGAACTTGCTAATTACAAACGATGATACTGTAACAGCATGTGCAAAGGCTACCTGCCTGGATCCGCTAATGACCAATTACCAGATTAAATTTGTTACCAGTCATTACTTTGTTACCAGTCATTTGTAGATTCTTAAAACTAAATGTGATTATGTCAGAGTGGTTGAAATTTATGCAATATAAAAGCCATGCACAGGCAAAGGATCCTCATTCAAATTTGAGTTCTTCGATTAGTGCGAGTTCGAAAAATATTTTTAAATAGAAATAAATATTATTAAATTAAAATGTCGTCATCCACGTCAAAATCGTGTGCAATGAGCCGAAAGCGACGTCTCATGGAATACCTTAAAATCCGAGAAAATGTATTTTCTCAACAAGTAGAAGAAATCAACGAACTGGACAAAGAAATAGAAATCAAATCGAAGGAACTGAAACAACTTGTAACTCAAAAAAAGCTTAAATTGTCGCATCAAGAAATAAGTCCTTTTAAATATACGGAAACAATTGAAACAGTCCATACGTTTCAGACGCAGCTGCTAGATATTACAAATGGAATGGATGAAATCAAAATTTATGGAGATCATAATTATGCTAGGGAATCTGTGAGTTCGAAGGAAAGAACAACGATCCAAATGGAAAACAAGCAACGGATGATTATTCCTTGAGCTAATCTAAAATACCCCTCAAATCGATAAGTAAATCCAGAAGAAGGGATTGTTTCGAAAATCTACCAGCAACCAACACCAGTACCCCAAACAAAACTAAACCAACATAAAGATTATGTATAACAAAAAATAAAATATAAATATAATTGCAATTTTAATTGATTTGAATTTTATTATTTCTCTAACGCTGATTTTTAGTTTGAACTCGTTAAACACGCTTCTATTTTCATCTCGCTTTTGTTCTATATAATTGGTGAAAACTATATCTTCTATATGTGTTTGGTTTGAAATGGTTTCAAAATATTGACAGCTGATGGACTGAAAGGCGTTATAGAAAGGCCGCCATAAAAAACAAATGTATATAATCTCAAAAACTTTACTTTTAACTTCTGTTGTTAACAAACTACTTTGATTTTATTCATAAGAAACTACTTTGTTAGTGTCTGACAACGCTACGATCTTCAATAATCCAGTACTCGGAAAATTGTGCAAAGAACGAGGAATTTTTCAAATATTTACTGCACCTGGACATCCTTCTACTAATCGACTTTCAGAGCGATACGTCCAAACCCTCAAGTTGAAATTAGACAAGATGGAAAATGATTCAGCCGGTATTTATAGACTTCAACAGATATTGCAACTGCAAGTGTTTAGAGCAACACCGTTAGCTTGTGGTAAGAGTCCAGCACAACTGTACCTACACGGTACCATACGCATTCTTCTGGATGCTATCCGGCCTATCAAACAATTACCAAAAACTGTTCCACAACATAATGATTTCCGAAGTCTTAATGTGGGCGAACGTGTAACAGCTCGCATTTACCGAAACAACAAACTATCATGGGAATTCGGATCAATCATTGAAAAACTGGGTTTAATGCACTACATTGTTTAGCTGGACAGCGGTCATGTATTCAAACGACACATTGATCAACTCAGGTGTGTCATAATCCCAGCCATTGAACCAGTTGCCCAAACGTTTCTAACACCTAAGCCAGTAGTCCGCAATCCTCGGAAAGTAACATTTGCAGATTACGATGTAATTTTGAGTCAACCCCCTCACAACGCCCGTAGTTCAAATACCTACACCTGTAGCTGCACCTATAACCGCACCGGTAACAGTAGATCCAATGGTTTCAATCCCACGGCGGACAGGACGACAAACGAAACAGTCTGTTAGATTAAAAGATTACATCATCAACAACATTGATTGACTTAACTGAATTCAAATTTGAAACTACTTTCTTTAATCAAGTGTATCTGTTGTTTATATGCTTGTGAAAATAATAATTAGATTTCAGTTCATATTTTAATTTTGCACAATAAACGTTCATTCTTTTTTATAATAACAATATTTTCATTTATAAAAATAGATAACAACTTCCTTCTTCTTTTCATTGTTATTTCGACTTACATAATTCTACCGGTCGCAGCTTTATCAAGTAAGATCCTTTTTATTTTATCGTTTTAATGGCAATGGCAACATTACCATAAATTTGTATTTGCTTATAAAAACCTATTACTGAATTCGCAAAATTTCAGTCCCTGGTAGTCGGTTGGATCCGCCGTGGATCCGCATTCGCAAAAAATTCTATTTCTGAATTCGATGAATGAGCTGCATATCACCCATCCGCGAACTAATTTTCCATTTTTAAAACTGTATTATCGTGGATCAAAAAGACCGAAAACCCAAAAGACCGAAAGACCAAATGACCGAAATTAAGATTGAATTTTTTTTTTTCAAAATTTTCATTTTTTTACAATATGTAGGTGATTTCATTGAACAAAAACAAAATAATTTTTTAAAATCATTGACAAAATTCTCTCTCACCTCAATTCAGAAAAAATGTTGTTATAAATACCAAAACAATAGCCCTACTTTAATTCCCGGCAGGATTACCCAATCTTAACTGTTGGGGGCATAAGTTGGCCACCCCCAGGTACTGTTGAGCAGGACTGATTATACAGAAAGAGAGTTAAAATCCCTTGAACCCGCGAAGCGGTCCACCCAGGTGCTGTTGAACATGGAAACATTGGATTCAGCCGCCTGCCAACCGACTGGATATACCCTAAGCGGAGCATCGAAGTTGCGTAAGCGGGGCTGACTACAGAAAATATTCTCCCAAAATCCCAAAAAATTATTTAAAATAAAAAATGGCGGGATTTCGGGAAAACTTTTTCGGGCTTTTGGGTTTTCGGTCTTTTGGATTTTCGGTCTTTTGGCTTTTCGGTCTTTTGGGTTTTCAGTCATTTGGCTTTTCGGTCTTTTGGATTTCGGGATTTTGACCCCAACCCAAATTAAACCTTTTTTAATGACTTTAACGACCAATCTTAATCCGTCTGCGTTTCAGCAATCACTGAACAGATTTTCAAGGATCATTTGCTGTTGGATAGAGGAAATGTCAAGCTAGGTCGTGAGATGTTCAATGTTTGGCTAAAAAACGACACCAAAGATGCACTTCCTGAAAAAGACGCAGATGACTTTTTCGAAAACGGCCATTGTCAATAATTTATTAAAAATTCTATTTCTTTTTTAAAAAATTCAGATTGATAGCTATCTGGTTTTTCTTTAATTTTTTTTTTTGCATAAAAATCACTATCATCCGCACCAATTTTACTGTGGATTTGCTTTTCCAACATTTGTATGGAGTGCGAATGTGGTGCGGATGCCTTTCGTTTTCAGTAATATCAATTTTACGGCAACTTTACCGACATTTATTCCCGCGTATGGCTTGCGGATTCGCTAATAGCAAATCTACCGAAAGTGAGTAAGGCTCCCTCCGCAACTTGCAATATACTTGTAAATAGTATTCTACATTTTACTTACAGCTATGCACTTTCCAGGCTTTTGGTCAATAAGTATATGATTTAATATCTTCTTCTTGAAATGTTGAACCGATACGCAAAGAACCATATGGTGGAGTGAAAGAAGGGCAGCGGAATTAAGACCAACGGGTCTTTGAAAAGAAACAACGCCCACAGGCATTAATTCCTTCCCAAAATGGCAATTAAATCTGCGGGTGTTATTTCCCAACAGTTGAGATTGGAAAGGCCTGGGGACTATAGGATTTGGGAGGGGTGCGAGTTCTGGTGGGTGCAAGTACCGCTGGTCTTAATGCTTTTTTCTAGAGGGTCTTATTGCCACTTTGATAAGGAATTAATGCCTGCGGGTGTTATTTCCTGTTATAGTGGGAATTAAGTCCCACGGGCCTTATTTCCTCGGCTAGTTTTTTACTCCACCGAACCATATATCTCTTCTTCTTACCTGAATTTTAAAACGGTAAACGAAATGTGCTTATTTTATGAAATATAAGCGTAAAACTGAAAAAAAGTCAGAAAAAATTGGGGCTTTTCACCCCTTCCCAAGTAAGCACCGGGTCTTTGGGGTCAGGGGGTCTTCGTAGTCTACCTCCAAACAACCTATGAAAGTTTCATTAAGTTCCGAATATTTTCTAGGTATAGCCTCATATTTTTCGACATATCGAATGGAACTTATAATAAAGAAAATTGTTTGCAGATTTTGATTTTGAATTTAATTTTTATAAAATATGGATTTAGAGCTTTTAACAAAATTTCAAACTATTTAGTTTACTAAAACGCACTTTGGGAAAAAAAAAACAATCTGTATTCAGCACCTTTAAAAGCATGAATAAACAAAACTTTCTATAGTTGTTAAATGTGTTTTTTACCCCCAAACCCTTAATCATGTATTATTAAATCCCATATCATCTTTTACAAGTTTAAATTTAAACCATTATTAATTTATAATTATTACAACATCTATTATTATTATTTATCGAAAATTTTTTTTGTCAACTTTATTTAATAATAACATTGTTCTAAAAACATGCCATTGCAAGCTCCAATAATAGTCCCTAGACAATTTTTCGAACTAAATAAAAATATTGTATGGTTTATTTTTAATCCTTTATCCTCGTAGTTCACTTAATAAAGCTTCTTCTTTTCTCAATTTAATGGAGAACAAATACTCTCAGGGCCAATGTCATAATTTTTTATCGATCCCTTTCGTATGCTCGTACTGCATGACAATGCCCCGGTCAGTATTCGCCTTCCATTCATGACTAGCTATGGTATAATTAATACTACACTATACCCGAGTTCACAATACCACTATACCGAACGAATACATTGATACATCACACTACAATCGAGGTTAAACACGTTTGCGCAATAATTATGCAATAAATTATAGCCCCCAGTTTTAATAGATGTTTGTGTAGTAAGCTATGAGGAGCACCACGCTTAATCGACCGTCTTCAGAGAGTTTTTTTATTTGTTCTTTCCCGTGTGTAGCGGACGTGAACCTAATTTTTTTATCCTTTTTTGACTTCAGATCCAGCACGACTATATTATTTAGTTCTTGGGAGGAGTATGATAAATAACCATAACTTAAATAAAATGGAAATAAAGAGCTTCAATTATGAATTAACTTTTGAACAACAATTTAGTTTTAGATTGATTAAAGAAAAGAGTTTACTTTTTTTACATTTTATTTTATTCTCGTAGTTATTTGGAACCCAAGGTTTTTTTTTAAATCAGCTAAATTAAATTACAAAAAAAATATTTGGTGAAATAAGCGAATAATAAAACGAATATTATCCCTACGAGACTCTTGATGTCAATAAATGATTAAGGCAAAAAGTTGTGAATATGACATTTGCTATCATCAAAAAAGGTTGTACTGCAGAGAAATCTATACTTTGAAGCTAGAAGACTGCAAATGTCGGGATCTATAGAGTTATTTGTATATCTATGGTTTTGCTTAAGGTCTGTAATAACAACTCTAGCTTTAAAATTGAACGAATAAAAACTCATATTTATCGCTATCTTTTTAGGCAAACTATCCATGTTTCTACTCTGCAGAAAATTAAAGTAATTATTGTATGGTGCAGAAACATGGACATTATCAAGATCGGATTAGCAAATCTTTGGTTTTACTAAATCTTCTTAAATAGATATATGTTCCCTCCATAATATGTGAGAATGATATGTGTATACCCGCAATGAAGTGGAAATACTGTGGTCCCGTTTGCGATGATCGTCGGAAAATAAAAAGAAGACAATTTGTGACGGATCCAAATATCAGATGAGATGTCACAAATTAGGATTGAGCCGAGACACATGTTGTCTGAATCAGCTCATCATCGGTTTACCCCGTATTGCTGGTTAAACAAAATAGAAGAACGCTTTAACATTCTCCTCGGTGAACTATAAAATGTTATTAATAGCGTTAAATCTATATCTTACAAAGTTTCAATACGAAATCAACGTATGCAAAAAAAATCTTGTATACAAATATGAAAACATAAATTGAAAACCGTCGGATCAGTTTTTTTTTTAAATATTTTTTAAAATATTTTTTTTTAAAAATGTAGGTATGCACGTATTTTGACACATAAATTTGTTACATCTTATAACTCCGTTTCATAAAAATCTGTTGATAGGTTTTCAATATATTGAATTAACAAAAAAAAAGTTTTAGAAAAATTATTTTAAATTTAACAAAAATATTTATTTTTATAATTAGATATTTAAAATTTAACAAAAATATTTTAAAAAAAAATCGTATTTCTTAGAAATTACTAGGACAGCTTAGGAAAAAAAATAGTTAAATTCGCTTTAGTGGTTATCGAGAAAGCCAAAATTTTAAATTAACGAGTTTTCTCTAAATTTTGGTTTCTGTTACGTAATAAACATTTAATACCTTTTATTACACGTATGTAATTTGGTTGAAATCGTTGGAGGCGTTCTCGAGAAAAAAAAGTTTTACAATAACGGTTTTATACAGAAATCGTAATTTTTAGATCTAGAACGCTAAGCAAATATACATTCGGGTGCACCACTACGTACCGAGTTTGACAGACGGACGGAATTGTCGGACCTAATTTTTTCGTCTTCTCTATGCCATGTTTGGTTGTTATCTCAATTTTTTTTTTGCACGAATCCAAGGCTTGCCTTATAGTTCCAAGGTTTTTTTTTGTAAAAAAAAGAAACAGTTTTTTCGATAATTAACGCCTTAAAGTATTAGTAGTAAGACATTGAATTACTAAGACCAGTAGGACATAATGGTAATGTAAGATATTGATTGAAGAAAAAAAAATGAGAAAACTGATTTCACGTTGGGCGACATTGCTGAGAACCAGGTTACTACGGGGCGGTTTTTGTTATAACAAAACAGCGGCTACACACTTGTACTAAATAAGCTTATCTCTTTTATTTTACTTTTCTTTAATGCTTTTAAAATAAAATACTCAATAAAATAATCAAAGAGGCCCATTAGCATACATAATCCGGCAATGGCCGAACTGTCCATGGCCATATGCTTGGCTTGTCTCTTAACCCTATTTATATATATACTACACACGTTTTGTTTTTAGTTGAGAATAAGGGAGTCATTCATCCATTAGCTAATTACTTCTTCCATATACCTTAACAAGGGTGTAATTTATTATCATGTCACCAAATACTTTACCACAAAGAACAATCCTTTATTTATATATATAAATAATAAGATACCACACTTCCATATTAGTCAATTAAAAGAACTTGCATTTTTAATTTCAGACTCGACGCGAAAACTGCAGGATGTACTTCAGGAATTCTGTTCTCCACAAGCAACAGCAAAATTCGTTCCTGATGGGGTAAGTAAATAATATTATTATTCAAGATGCATGTCCACATTTTTATACTAAGATTATAAATTTCACATTGAATTTTCTACTTTTTATCGTCAATTAAATTTAACTATCTTTGCCTTGATCTTAAATTGAATCTCATTATGAAAATTTCATCCAAATGCAATTAGAGTAGGTAACTTGACACAGCAGTAATATAAATTCAATTTAATTGGCTTTAATATCATCATATAGGTTTTGCAAACTCACATGTAGTTTGGTTGCACTGGCAGTAATAAGATCGAAAAACTTTTTACATCTATAGATTCTGTGAATTAATTTTTCAATGCAAACCATTATCCAGTTGAAGAAGCCAGAGAAGTAGAGAAGGAAGCTTGTTATAATTTCAGTTGGCTGAAAATCGAAAATGATTTATCAATTCGCCAAGGACTCGCACAAGGATGAATCAAGATGACTTTGGCATAATAATGTGGATTATAATGACCAAATTGACTATATAAATATTTTATATATATACATAGTCTACTCATATTCTGTGGGTATAGAATATTGTGTACTAAAGAATAGTCCTTGAAATGAGCTTAGGATTATAGATTTATAACCGTACGTTTATCATGATATCGTATCATATTCTACACAATAAATATTTAAATCTGATAACCGAAGACTATTATTATTTTATATGCGAAAATGTGTATGTTCTTTGTTTTACTTTGACCAAGCATTTCTGTTTATAAAGATTATAGTTAAAAGCGATTCATGGACAATCATGTCAAATGTCATTGTCATTGAAATTCAAAAGGCTGTTTCTTTTAACTTTGGTATTTAAGTTAAGCTGAATGTTATAATATGGTCTGCGTTCTTTGTAATGAAAGTAATTTTAATCCTGCGTGCTTTATTTCAAAATCTACTAATATCAGCACTCTATTTTTAAACATTTGCAAAAGCCTTTGTTAAAGGATAGCTTGTGACAAGATATGTTTTAAGACATCCGAGAAACTTATTTTGTCTCAATTTTTCCGGCTTCCTTAAAAATCAACTTTTTTTTGAGTCATGCCTCTGAAAATCAAAGAGTTTGTAAAGCGAACCTTTCACGGTCAGTCAAACAATGTTAGTCGTCTTGCACTTATAATCTGTCATCAGGCAAAATTAGAAGTGTTTTGATTGTTCGTCAATCAAATACATGCATACAACCTTGTTTTCACAAACACTCTTTTATAGATTGACGTCAAATGACTGACTGTAAGGTTCGCTTTACACGGTTATGCAAAAATATAAGATCAAGATTTTACTCACTTTTCTGATAACTTTTTTATCAGAAAATTTCAGTAAAAGCTTGAACACATCTTTTTGCATACTTATGACCCATACTTTGTCATTAGGCAAAATCAAAAGTGTTTTGATTTTTCGTCAAACAAAGGCACGCATACAGCCTTGTTTTTACAAAACTATTTTGAAGAGTGATGACAAATGACTGACAGTTGTGTAAAGCGACCTTTACACGGACAGTCATTTGACATCAATCTGTAATATAATGTTTGTAAAAATAAGATTGTACGTGTGTATTTGTTTGACGAAAAATTGAAAACCCTTTTGATTTTACCTGATGACTGATTATTTGTGTAGATGACTGACGTCCTCTGACTCATTTAAGGTTCACTTAAGATGCAATATTCAAATCAAAACACAAAATTGCTATACTCATCTGTCAGGCTGCTATATCAAAGCCAATAATTCAGCCATGGATACACTGATCGGAAGAATCTCACTCTTTTCTGGGTCCATAGTGTAGTGACATTCAGAGAAACATATTGATCAGCGTACCTCGAACGATTCAATCCTTTATTAACATGGTTGACATCAAATTTCGTGTGCGTTCAATAATTTTTAGTTCAATCATATTTAGTTTATTTATATCTTCGTCGAATATAGACGTTTGTTATTAACAATTCTTCGGTCTTTTTCTCTTGCGTAGGAAATTTGTCAAAAAATGCAATTACACATATCAATCTGATTGATCAATCATCATGCGAAATAAAAAATGGTTTGAATTTTTTATTTTGCATGAACAAATGTAAATGATTGAATCCTTTGAAATGCTGTGATTGATACCATTGATTCAAGTCACCCTGATGGCCGGCTGCCTAGAAACAAATATCATTGGCGTAGTTGACTCCTGCAACATTCAAATGATAGACAGAGTTAAACTGATTCTCAAACAAATTTTAAATCACTTAAAAAAGATACACCCTGTAAAAACACAAAGCTATATAATATAAGTACAACCAAAAACATCAACAAGTTCATATTTTTTCTTGAATAAAAGTTGGAATGGCATTCTACTGGGAATTGAAAGACCATTCACAATATTAATCAGGACAATCGGTACAATAAGCCGCCAAAGGGACGGCTTCAACACAAAGATTATTACTTAAGTCTACTCGGTTGTTATAGGCTATAATATTCCCTTAAGTCCTTATTAAGAATTTTTATTCATCCATTGAGCAGTCCAATAATACAATAGCTTTGCCATCATCTTTGTGTGGTGGAGCTTTTATATGAATTTATTTCATACAACAACAACAACTGTCAACTCCTGAAACTTAATAATAAGAATAACTACATTGGAGCATTGAAATGAAATCAATTTCAGGCTGACAATTTGTTTGAAAATCTCCTTGTTTTTGCTTATTCATGTCTGTAAAAAAAATATATATTAAGCCAAGTGTGTGGCTTCATTTGCAACATACCTCGCAGTTATAAATTCATGATGCTCTTTGTATTACCAACTATATACAGCTCTTATATATCAATTGGATTGTCAATATTCTTTTTCCACAAACATGGTTTCCTACTGGGCATGGATTTATTCAAAGCGATACTCAAGACCACCATCGAATATTGTCAATAACACACGGTTTGCGACGTGATAATAAAAAAATTTAAAGGAGAGGAACTCACAACTTGAGCAATCTTGTTCTGGTAATGGGCTTCTGAACTTCCATCAATTTTCCATCAAAATCTCAATTATTGTCGCATAGATGTATGTATGTATATGTATATGAAGTTGCTTCATGCGTCAACGACAAAGGAAAGGATATCCTGATGCGAATCTCATCCTGTTTTTTAGGGAAGGTATATATATGTTCGGTACTGAGCAAACAAATCCTTTTTTCAGCACGTGGTTGGCAAAGTTTGTTTTTCAATATTTATCTCTAGGTATGGGGTATATTTTTGTGTCCTTTTTCTTTATTTTCATTACTCTTCTTAAAACCTTATTAAATTCGGTTTGCATGTGATAAAATAAGTTTGGCAAGATTTTTTGGGACTAAATTAAATTTTTTGGTCTTTAAGAAATATGATACGTATGTACATATAATGTAGCTCGAAAATGTTATTTTTTTATTTGAAAAGTTTTTTTTGTTGTCTTCAATGAGTTCTTCACATAAGTACTTGAAAGGTTTTTATACATTGTCTTCCCTTTCTTGTGTGTCAATTTGTTAAGTCAATGATTTCCTCTTTTAGTGTTTGTTTATTATTAATAAAGTTTTAAAAATCTGGCTGCAATCTGCGATAATGTAAATATATAAAGTGATAATAAGTAGATAAAACAACTGCATAGTTTATACACGAAAGCTGTAAAAAGCAACTAAGGACATTGTTGTACAGAGAAAAAGTACGAAACGAACCATTCTGGTGATTGATGAAGACGGCAAACTTTTCCTGACAAAAGAGGACCAGCTGCGAATATGGAAGGATTATTTTTATACGTTGCACAACCGACCCATAAGAATTAAATGTTATTATATTCAACATAATACACATCTATGAGCGTATTGGCACCTCACTTCCAACAAATACAGAAATAAGATCCATTTTCGAAAAGCCAACATATCGAGTCGAGCCTGTCTGTATTTCCGAATATATAAGTAATGGGATCAGATCGTGTATGCGCTTAAGAGACACAAAGCGGTTCGCTCTTTCAGTGCATTTAGATTCATTTCATAGCGGTTTCGATAAAGGTAAAGGATCATGGATTAAGTAGATATATATTAAGTCACACCCCGAAGAGTGAATTTTTTATTTCATTATTCTTGTCTTATAGCTAGTAGTAGATCTATCGAGTCACGTTTAAGGATTCGGAAAATTCCTTTGTCCATCGTTCCATAGCAAATTCTGCAAAAATTAAAAAGCTGAGGTCCAAGTTGGTTGCCTTAAGGAATCCCGGAAGTGGTTTAAAAGGACTAGAGCAGGCAGTTGGATATAACTAAAAAAATTGAATTTACGGATTTCCCAGATAAGAATATAACCACCTCACCGTTGGAACGATAATTTTTAATATCGCTCCTCGAACTCTAGTTATTTAGGTTATAAAATGTTTGGAAGCTTTAAGTCGAACAAATTAGTTCTAGTTATATGTTAGAATGTCCTCTATAATTATTGAAAGCCGCCATTAAAAAAAACACAAAATAACAATTTAATGACTTTTTTGTTTAAATGGTGGTCAGGGGACCAGGGAACTGATATATCTTACAAATTATCACTTATTCAAATCAAAATATGACTTTTATGGCAGAAACAATTGATCGATATCAGCATAATTATTTATCGTGATAAGATAGCATTATCTTGGACCTAATCAATATCGCTGTTAAAAAGTTATGTTGAATTATCGATTTAAGATTTCATTGCAAAACCATCATCTTCTGAAAATTTCTCAGAAATCTGGATAGAATTATAATTCCTTTTTTCATAAAATTGCCAGGGGACTAAGTTTTTTACATTTTTTAACCAAAAAACTTACAAATATGTCTACATACAGAAATTATATAGAGAAACACTCACCAGGGGACTGATAAAAAAAGGACAATTAATTAATTAAATGTATTTTGTTAAAAGTGACATAACAAACAGACGCGATGTGTAAACCCATTTTTTTTTCAACGAGACTCGATATCTGGTATTCTTTGGAATGCGAATGGGATCTATACAGAAGTTATCGATATTTTTGACGTTTTCAATCTTTCAGGGAACTGATTATGTCGAATTCCTTTCAAATAAAAAGATGATTTTTTCGGACTAAAGTTGCTTTTTTCGGAAAAAGATTGATCTGAGGGGAAAAAATCTCAAATAATCATAATTCATAGACAAAAAAAGTTGTTTTTTTTCCCCAGATCAACTTTTCGGAGTTCGACATGAATCTCGATTCGTAGCTAGATTTACACATACTTATGCCGAATTCCTTGGAAATAAAAAGTTGACTTTTTTCGGACTAAAAAGGCTATTTTTTGGACTAAAGTTGATTTTTTCCGAAAATCATGATCCATGGACAAGAAAAAGTTGCTTTTTTCCCCTCAAATCAACTTTTATTGAATCCCGTCACACGTATTTGCACACATACTTAACAGATTTGATTTCTTCTGTCAGTCGAGCCTTTTAGTTGTGCAGTTCGGTTTATTTTAATAAAGATTTCCCAAATAAAATAATTTTTTTTATAGTGTAATTTGTGAATAAAATGAACTACAATAAATTGTTAAGATCACATCTATAAAATCTATATATCTATATATATGAAAAAAAAACAACTTTTTTTATTCAAGATCCATAGAAAGGAAAAAAGTCAACTTTTCCGATCAAATATGGCAAAATGAAATATTAAAATCACTTCAAGCATACAAAAAAAAATATACAACCATGCTCCTTATTTTGGGTTTATCTTTCTGTCCTTGATGTGCTCTCAAAGAGTATAGGTTTGATTAATGAAGTCTTAATATTTTATTCTGTCGTAAGTAAGATTTTCCAACCTTTTTTTTTATTGGTTCATCTTATTAAATGAAAAAAATAAACCTTAATCCATATGAAAACAAAACATTTTATATATAAAAATTAATAGCACGAGTGAATGTGTATCTTTTACAAAAAAAAATACTCATATAATGTTTTCAATAAAATACATCATAAAAGGTTTTCACATTATTACAATGAAAATTCAGATTTATCCTTGTATATTATAAACATCAGACTAACACTCAGATTATTATGCTCATCAATAAATTTAGTATATGTATTGGTCCCTCATAAATAATCAAATAAGTAATTTAGGTATATTCGCTGATAGTATTGTACTCGTGTCGTATCAATGTATATGATGTAGATAATCCTTCTCAAAATCAAACAATACAAGATCAATATAATAAAACTGTAGATGGAGCACCAAAAAGGATATTAATAATGGAAAAAGGGTACAACCCGTTGACATTGCAAAAAAAGCCCATTGAAAAATAAGATAAATATCCGCTGGTTATATGTTCAGCTGTATCCCTATTTCAACCGTATTTATTATTATTGTCCTCCTGTCTTTCAATATTGACGATTTTAGAAATCGAACTTTTTCCACTAACGATGATTGGCGGAAGGACTGCGACATACCACAACATGTTATTATTACACATGTTTGCACATCCCCAAGGATACGAATAAGAAAAGTTTTGAGTGTTCAAAATGAGTTTTATTTTTAGAAAGACCATTTATTGGACACGAGAACTTCTTCTCAAATTGAAAACTGCTTAATAAAATGGCTGAGTTTTTAATTTCTACACCCGTTATCGTAAGAGCCGATGTTTGATGAAACGATGGGGGATATACAAATAAAAGGGTGTTTTATTTTAATTAACACTATTCAAACATCAAAAAGTTGGGGTCTAAAAAACTGTATCTTTTGTAGAGATAAAGATTTTGCAGAAAATAAAAGAGAACGACGTTAAGTTGTTTTTTTTCATTCGGTAAAATGCCCACAGAGTTGCTGATCATCATTTTTACCACAACATTTATGTTTAGCAGTGAGACTCATTTTAGCAAAAAACCAGAAAACTAAACTCTGAACTAAAATGGAAGGAACGGTGCGGATTATCAAGAGAGAACAAGGAATGAACTTTCTTTTGTCAAAAACACATTTGGAGATGATTGCTTAAAATTTTTTGACAAATTTTGCAACAATAACAACACTTATACGATAACAGCGCCACCAAACAGTCAACATTTTCATCCTAGAGGCAGCGTTCAGCGGAATGATCATCAAAGAAGAAGTTAAGATAGCGTTGCCGTCTGCCAAGTAATTTTAAATTTAAAACTTGTAAGTTATAATGTGTCTGGCCTTAAAAACAAATTAGTAATCCCAGATTTTTTTAATTATATATTGAAATTTGATATAATTATATTACTAGAAAGATTCGTTGAAGAAAATTATGAAACTCAGTTTATAAAATTTTTTAAAGTTTATAATATTAAATTTATTCCTGCCATCCGCAGAAGCATTTTTGGTAGAGCTAGTGGAGGTACTTTGATAGCTATTAGGTGTAACTTAAAAAAAAATGTCAGTATTAAAACAATAGGGGGTAAAACTGTAATAATGTTAAATCATAGGCATGATCAATATTTTATTCTTCTAACCGATTTGAACTGTACTAATTGGAGTAGCGACTTTAATGATCTCCAAAATTTCCTAACCGAATTTGAATTTCAAAATATTTTAATACTAGGTGATCTAAATGCTAGAATTGGCGAATATCAAAATCCAGCTTCTCTGGTAGATAACACTTTACACGTTTTGGGTAGTGTTAGAAATTCTTTGGACGAAACTAATAATAGTTGTGGCAAGCGTTTAATAGAATCGGTTGAAGACTCCGGTTTAATGATCCCGAATTGAATTAGTAAAAATTATATCAGAGGAGAGTTAACATTTGTGTCTGGCCAAGGTCCACAAGGTTCCACAATAGATTTCGGTGAAGCAAGAGGTGGTTACCTTAACGTAATATCAGATTTCGAAGTACAAACTGCAAGTTATTCTGCCCATCTTCCAATCGTGACGTCTTTACAATTTATAAATTTTGATTCTTTGTTGAGCAATCCAATCCTAAATATAAATGGGTTGAAAGTCAGGCAGTTCGGTAAAGGCAAAGACTAGATATACAAGTGAACTGTCTTCCAAGCCAAGTGTCATGGTCGTGTGAGCAGTCGGCTGATGAAATAGAAATCATTAAGAGAGCAGCCATACAATCCAGTTGCAAAAAAACGTTTGTTGCTGAGTGGTATGACTGGGAGTGCGTAAAACTGCAAAAAAAAAGTCATTTGCACTGCCCAAATCTTTAGGAAAACTTAGTCAGATTTTTTTAAAACACTCTACTTAGGAGCCAATAAAAAGTATAAAAAAATATGTGTTAGTAAACATAACTTTGTCTTTTTAATATTGGTGTGCTCTTTTATTCTATTCCAGTTGATCTTTATAATGTCTATAATCAGACCGATTGGGATGCTTGTGAACAAAGAAACAACATCAAATGAAGCCAAAATATCACCGTTTTCCAGTTTAATAGAAGCCACTTTATCGATGAAATCTTTCGAATTTTTGTCATTAAATTTTGAATTCTGTGTCAAGTTTTGAAGAATTTTGACAGCTCATAGCAAGGTACATTCGTCGAAGCACATATAGGCCGCATTGGAGTATTTTTCTTATGAATCTTGGGTAAGCCATAGATTTTCGGAATACTTGCAGTATAAGTTGTCATTCGCTTTTTTTCATATTGAGAGATGATACCTTCTTTTAACAAATCCTTTACAAAATCATTTTTCCGATTCTGCAACGTTGTTGTTGCATTGTTCCTCAGAACCCTGTAAACGTTTCTGTCTGCCATTAGGTTACATCTTTTTATTACAATCGACCTATATCTTTTACGATACAAAGGTCACTAAAAATTCGATTTTACGTATATTATTTAATTAATCTATTTTTATATTTTATTTTTTTACTTTTGTTTGTATCTTTTTTTTTTTTTGAATGTACATACCAACATTTCTGTTATAAACTAAAACTTTGTATGTGATATACTGGGTAATGTCAATTTTCAGGCAGACGCCAAATAATTATTGCTATGCTAATGTTCTATTGTAATTTATATGTAAAAATTTCGAGTTTTGTCAATAAAAAAGAATTTATAATAATAATAATAATAATAATAATAATTATAATAATAACAAGGAATTAATTTCTTGACTTGAGTCCATAAAACGGGTTTCTGATGCGTTTCGCAAAGTTTCGATAAGTTTTGCTCAAGGACGTGAACTGCGGTTCACGGACGTGAACCGTTCGCATCTTACCGATGAAAATTCGACAGCTGAATGACTGGCTACTTAAATTATGATTTTTATTTCTATACACTTCCGTTCTTTATCATATGACGATCATGACATGTTGATTTCACAGATCGGAACTGAAGTTTTCATTCGGTTAAGACAATTTGCGTTTGCTTCCGTCCATTTCAGTTGAACTACTCTATATATACACACCCGTAAATTGATACACAACAGTATTCTTTCAGTACCTATTACTAAATATCTACATTCGATGCAGTATTAAACAGCGAAAATATTAATTCAAAATCTTAATGGGTTCAGGGGTCTGACACTTCTAGGTGTGAGTAAGTGTGTATATCTGTTTCTATGTGACATCATTTAACATGCTCTTAAGTCTTAAAATGAACTCTGCCTACAGCATCCATCAACACTAATCTATACACAGTGATTCGACAGAGAATATGCGAACAAATACCCTCTCCACATTTATTTTATGCTATAAACTTTCACATAGATACAGAGCAGCATGATGGCAAAAGATACTTAAGCATTCTATTGCCATAGCAAGACTTTTTGACTTTTATTTTTGGAGTTGTGTCTCCAAGCGAATTATTCAGATGACAAGCTGATTAGGTATCAACAATAAGGGACGATGTCCTCATCTTCCACATTTACATAGAAACTTGACGTCTGCGGCTTCTTTCTATTTATAGAAATCTGAAACAACTTTTACCATAATAATATGAAAAAAATACATTACAAGAGTCATGATACGCAGGCATTTTCAAATTCCCGATAAGATTTGAAAAAAAAAAGATTTATTTTTTAAGAGATATGTATGCTTCTATAAATAAGGCACTACAAGCAACATAACATCCCATCCACATATACAAAAACAAAGTACCTACATATATAACTAAACAACAACAAGGAAGAGGACATGGCTCCTTATTTTCAGTTTATGATGCATAAATTAACTGTAATGGGACTTAATATTGTTACACGCACTCATAGATACAATGTATAGATATGTGTAAGTGAATTACCATGATGTTAACGAGTTTGTCTCATTCAAATGAATAATTGAATACACTTAAATTGCCATTGGGTCCATTTTGTTTAATAAAAAGAAACCTTCATAATGCTTAACTTTAATAACTTTAATTTAGTCTTTCATTCATTCTAATATTCTGAATCCTTACAAAGGATATAGCTATACAACCTAACAAAATCAACTTCAAGTTCAAAAGAAAACCAAACTAATGTGGAGAGAAAGTTCAAGTTCTTAATATTAATAGAATTTGAAGGAACTCCAAATTGCTCTTTAAATAAATGTTTGTGTGTATATTTAAGGAATTTTCATTTTATAAATTTTATGGAAAACATTTCTAAAAGTTATTTGACTGCTGCAGGACATTTAAGTAGGTACTTTTTGGGGAAATATGAGGATATTCTGTATTAAGCTATGTGGTGTACATATTAAATTTTCTGTTTTTAGTATTATAAGCCTCGGGTGAAATTTTGGCTGAACGTTTGAATTTTTAACGAAATGCCACAGCACAACCGACGACGATGTGGTTTTTGAGGTTATTTTTTCTCCTTTATTTAATATGTTTGTATAAGGATCAACATTTCGTTATGTTATTAACGCGTGATTTGAGAATCACTTTTTTGTTTATATATGATACAATTAAGCTTAAAGACATTTGATCTAATTTCAAGTCAAGAAATTAAATTTAATTGTAAACGAGACCAATTATTTTTGTCGTCTTTGATGTAAGAAATTCAAAAAAATATGTGCTTTCGATTATTATATGGCACATGAAAACTCAGGACTCTATAGAGTAGGATGCCATTCAATTTAGATAAGTGTCGAATCGCCCAAGACCAAATTGCAAAAGTCCGACAAATCTAAGAAAATTTTAAAATATCATATAGCTACCTAGGTACCCAATACATTTTTGGGCGATCTGACATTATGTCAAAATGTCTACAAAAATAATTTTAGGTGATTTAACATTTCTTGTCAAATCGCTCAGAACCAAATCGCCTTAAACTAAAAAATTTCACTATCGCCGTTAAGTGAAAATTTTAAATGATTCCATAATTCCCATTGGCAGCGATGTCAACATATCATCTAAGGTCCTGCTAATATTTTCACCGAATGTATTTATGAAAACTAAATCAAAACGGAGGCCTGTATGTAAGGTTGTGGCAGCAAAAAAAAACTAAGGGCACGACTATAGTTCACAACACAAACATTTGCTTTTGTGGAAAGTTTCTTTCGTTTTAACGACTAGGAAATGTGTTTGACCAGTTTTTTTTTTTTTGGAAAAAGATTTTCTGTATTTTGTTTTCTCAAATATTTTTTTTTTTTTAACACAGAAAAAAAAATATGCATTAAAAAAAATTGAATAACTTTTCTTAATAAAAAAAAATATGCATTCAAAAAATAAAAGAGATCATCGTCGTCGACAGCAAATTACTTACATGAAATTTTATCGAAATTGATCGTATTTTTTCGGGAAAAATAAAATTATCGGTTTTTAAAAAAAAAAAAAAAAACTTTCTCAAAAATTATTTTTTAATATTGTGTCACGTTGCTGTTCGCAATGAACTCCGAAAGTAGCGTAAGTAATACAATTATTGACACTGAAAAAATTCAGTATAGCTACTGACACCCTACAGAGAGTTTCATTGGATCAAATCTGAACGGTTCATATAACTGGTTTTTACTTGCGATTCTATGTACTATAAGGCAAGTTTTACATTCGTAAAAAAAAGAATCGAGATAACAATCAAACAGGACATAACGATGATAAAGAAGACGAAAAAAGTAGGTCCGACAATTCTGTCTGTCTGTCTGGATGTATCAACACCTGCAGCCTAAACGGTTGGGCCGATTTTCTTCAAACTTAGCATAAACTATTCTTAGTGAAATATCCCCGGATTTTTTTTTATTTTTTACATTGGTATAAAAATAACGGTACCTACTATATAAGCGTAACCGATAATTCTATTTATCTCGAAAAAAATACAATACATTTTGATAAAATTTTATATGAGTGATTTGTTGCCAATGGTGATGTCCACCATCTAATTTTTTTTTCAGAATAAGCATATTAACGGTACCTGCCATAGAACCGTTTTTTATTACTCCGACTATCTTTTGAACGGCTTCACCTATCTTGACCAAATTTAGTATTCAAAAACTATTGCTAAAGTAAAATGAAACTGCAAGAAAAATTTGGAAAAAAGTAATTTTTGAAAAAGTTTTTTTTTTTTGTTAAAACCGATAATTCCAATTTTCTCGAAAAAAAATACGATCAATTTTGATAAAATTTTATATGAGTGATTTTCTGGCAATGGTGATGTCCACCATCATTTTTTTTTACCAGAATCAGATTATTAACGGTACCTGCCATAGAACCGTTTTTTATTACTCCGACTGTCTTTTGAACGGCTTCACCGATTTTAACGAAACTTAATATTCAAAAACTACTAATAAACTGAAATGAAACTGCAAAAACAATTTGGAAAAAAGTAATTTTTGAAAAAGTTTTTTTTTGATAATTCCAATTTTCTCGAAAAAAATTCGATCAATTTTGATAAAATTTTACAAAAGAGGTTTGTTACCAATGGTGATGTCTTTCTTCTGAATTTTTTGTATGACTGGATCGCACAAGCAATAATTTCCAAAAAAAAACGATCACTGATGTAAAAGCATTAATTTTTTTATTTTATGAACATATTCTCATATAGGTACAATAATTATGAGACCAAACGATAAACTAAGTTAAGCGATTTCAAACGAATAACATGACTTAAAGTAATCTCTTCCATCCAGCACAATCAATTTACTTATGCATATACAGGGTGAGTCATGAGCAATGCGACAAAATGCTAGGGCGTGTAGGTTGCGTTGAGACAAGAAAAAAATCGTATGTGAGGGGGGGTCTATTCCCCTCCGTTTAGCCGGGAGGGGCAATTTTCGAAAAAACTGACTTAAAATGGGAACAAAATTATTTAAAATCAACGGCTTCATTCACAATGCTGTGCGATACGTTTTTGAAAAGCCAATAACTTTTTCTTTCATTCTGTGTTTAAATAAATCTATTCTAAGAAATAGTTTTTGAAATATTAATTTTCAAAGTCAAAATTTTGAAAAAAAAAAATTGAAAAAAAAATTTCAAATTCATTTTTTTCAAAATTTTACGTAATTAAGTGCTAATTTTAATTTCAAAATTCAATGCTGTTATTAATTTTAAGTCTAAATAAGAAAACCAGATGCAAAAATTTTATGTCGTTCTCAAGAAATTAAAAAAAAACCAAAACCACCTTTTTCTAAGAAAAACATTTATTTTTATTGTAACGAAGCAATTTATTTATTTATTTAGCATTAATCTTAGTTTTTTTACTTTTTTTTTAATTGGAGTTTTATGAGAACGTAATAAAATTAAATAGTATTGGAATAACCCTGGATTAATATTATTTTCATTGATAACTTCTGAAAACTGACCTGTCAATATTTTTGCCTTGGCCTGCCCGCAGCCCTGGATTTAGTCCGAAATAATCCCTCCGTCAGTACTAGAAGGATATCCACTATGCTTGGAGTGTCCCAATCCACTTTACGCCTGTTCAGGAACTCACCTCAAACGACAAGTTATTGAGAACCGAATTTTGTAGAACATTACTACTTAGAAATGAAACCGAACAAAACTATTTTAGAAGAATATTCTGGACGGATGAAGCACAGTTTACTAGGGATGGGGTTACTAACTTCCACAATTTACATTATTGGAGTAGCGCCAATCCATACAAAAAAAAACAAAACAAATCACAACACCGCTTTAGTTGTAATGTTTGGCTTGGTATTGTTGGACACACTGTGATCGGGCCCCGGTTTTTGAATTCCATTATTAATGGAGAATCATACCTGCAATTCCTACGAGACCTTTTACCCGATTTATTAGACAGCGTTCCATTGGTTATAGCAGATACTTTAATCTACCAACAAGATGGTGCTCCAGCACACTACAGCTTACAGGTGAGAAACTGGCTGGATGATCATTTTAGTGACCGTTGGATCGGAAGAAGGGGCCCCACGGAATGGCCGCCTAGGTCACCAGATTTAACTCCCCTAGATTTCTATGCATGGGGATTTATGAAGAATTATGTTTACGAAGTGGAAATAGTATCATTGGAACAACTGAAGGAACGAATTGAAGTCGCTGGAGTCAAATTGCAGGAAAATTTGTCAAGCATAAACTTATGTGAAGCCATTACAAGGAGATATAATCTATGCCTTCTAAACAATGGAGATCATATCGAGAATTTTTTATAAGTACTTCCAATAAAAAACATAGTAAAAATAAAAGGAATAAAAAAAACTAAAAAAACTAAAATTAATGCTTCTTAAATTGCTTCGTTACAATAAAAATAAATGTTTTTCTTAGAAAAAGGTGGTTTTGGTTTTTTTTTTAATTTCTTGAGAACGACATAAAATTTTTGCATCCGGTTTTCTTATTTAGACTTAACATTAATAACAGCATTGAATTTTGAAATTAAAATTAGCACTTAATTACGTAAAATTTTGAAAAAAATGAATTTGAAATTTTTTTTTCAATTTTTTTTTTCAAAATTTTGACTTTGAAAATTAATATTTCAAAAACTATTTCTTAGAATAGATTTATTTAAACACAGAATGAAAGAAAAAGTTATTGGCTTTTCAAAAACGTATCGCACAGCATTGTGAATGAAGCCGTTGATTTTAAATAATTTTTTTCCCATTTTAAGTCAGTTTTTTTCGAAAATTGCCCCTCCCGGCTAAACGGAGGGGAATAGACCCCCCTCCCATACGATTTTTTTCTTTTCTCAACGCAACCTACACGCCCTAGCATTTTGTCGCATTGCTCATGACTCACCCTGTATAGGGTAGGAATTCAAATTTAAATTATATTAATTTTTTTTTATTTTATTTAGGAGACAATTTCTGAGGGTTTTGTGTTTAGTGGTTCAATGATTGCAATATTTCAAATGACTTCATATGATTTCATGTGATTTCAAGCAGTATTCAAAATGATTTAAACGTTTTGTGATTGCATTGATTTCAAATAAATTTACTGATTTCAAATGATTGCAAATTAATTCAAGTGATTTTATTATGATTTCAATATCGTGATTTCATTATGGCATTTTTGGTTGCATAATTGCAAAAAAACTTAAAGTGATTTCAAATATTTTTGATAACTGCAAGAAATCATTTGAGATAACTAACATTTTTCTTTTTAATTTCAATACTTGAAATAGTGATTGCACCTGATTTCAACGTGATTTCAAATGATTGCAAACATAAGTGGTCAGGTGATTTCATTCGTGACAAACCCCTCGACAAATTCTTGTAAATTTTTCATTTATTCTGATTCTGAATCATACACACGAAATGAAAACTCCAAAAAATTTGGAATTCTGTATTTCATAAAATTTTCTCAAAAAAAAAAAACAAAATAAAGCATTCCGATTATCTGCCTTCGTTTACATAGACAATAAAAGATGAAAAATGTCAGTAATCTAAAAAAGGAGCAGAAAAATCTATGTTTTACTGCGCAATTTACATGAAACAACGGCTTATTAATGAGACTTCAAATATCATCCTGGCTTGTCTGTACATTATTATGGTAATAAAAGCCTTTGTAAGTTTATACGTGTTTATACAATAACAGCCAACCAACTCCTGATGGGCTTGCTGCAGCCAACCTCTTGTAATGACACATTTTCAAACACCACCCTTAGTTGAAGAATTTTTTTTTATCATTGTGTTCAAGGTTTAACCGCTAAAAGTTTTGAATTTCATGAAATTTCATATCTGCTTCATCAGCCTTTTAGCTCTTCTTAACAGACATCCAGGCTCAACATCATCATTCATTATACCCAGCGTGCACAACAATGCGCATAATTTCCAGTTAACGCACGCAGTTCTCTGATATCAGAGATACAGCTTGTATATAGTTAAACCAAAAATGAATATCCTGACACGAGGGGGCTTGTCATAGTCGTATAAATTTCATAGCGACCATAAATATATTACACGTCTTTTGGCTGCCTTCTGATGATATAAGCGTGAAACGAATTCGATGCCTAAACAAGGACATACATAGAAGGGATGGAGGCAGATAGCCTTGTAAACGTGTTGTTCAAAGTAGCAGATATCTGTTTTACGATAAGATAATGAAAAGAAAAATGATTCTTGACCTTGAATTCTGATTAAGCAAATTTTTATTCAACATCAAAGTGCAGGTAGCAAGCATCCTGCCGACAGCAACGTGCAAAACTCTCTTATAGATCAAAGGATCTATTTATTTCACTTGTGTTGCGTTACGACAACAAACCTTTGACCTTCTTCCAATTTATCAACTTTCACAGTCCTTTGCACCTTGGAATAAAATCGGTGACTGCAAAGGCAACATCATAAAATATGCCGTTGGTCTTTATTGACGTCATCGTGTTGACGTATTTCATAGACAAATTCCAACGGAAGGCTTTTTGTTTTATTTTTTTTTTTTTATATATATCACGCTCACACACAGTAACTATAGTCGCACAAGGACAATAACTACTATAGCCTGTTTTCTATATAGAGATGAGATTTTATTGCCACTTTCGCCCTTTGGCCCCAAAAAAAAAAAATCTCTATCATCCCAGCATTGTGTTCCTGCTGGCAGGATTGGGACATGAAAAATATATTGTGCATAGCACAGCTGTTTATTATACGAGACGAGTGAATGGTGTGAACATAAGGAAGCTGGGGATAGTATAAAAATAGCCAAAAGGACTTATAGAGGGGGGGTGGTTGATTCATCAATTTCGAGTGTTGGAGCTGATAAAAATGGTTTTATTTTGTTCTGTTTTTCACATGGCAGTAGGAAGGATGTGCGGGAAGATTAAATAACTTTGGTTTTGTTGTTGTGTAGTGAAGTCTAGAAGAAGAATTCATAAAAGGCGATTAGCTTTGTCATATACCTACATAGGTATATATTTGATTAATTTATTCGAAGAGGCGAACAAACTAGTTGGAATGGACTTACATATTGAGGAATTCGTGATGATCAGACAAATGAAGATACTTTGAGATAGTTTTTATAGATACGGGTTCAATAAAATTCGGAACTTAGAGAATATTACTGACTATTTATGACTTTATATGTCTGTTATAGAAAAAAGATGACAAACAATTTAACCAGCGCGGTTGCAGTAGGATGTTAGGTATAACTAAAAAAATTTCTTATACAAGGCTTTAACAAAGTAATGTAATCGCTGACGTTTTTTTTTTCGATTCAAAGAATTTAATGGAATACCGACTTGTTAGGAGTTTCCAATTCGATTTTTGTATATTATTTGGCTTTGTGAAAAATGTCTATACGGATTTTTAATATCAGCAGCAAAAATATTATGTCGTCTAACTGCTGACTATATCAGTAATGGTAGGTAGGTATGCCTTTATATAACCTTTGGAATGATAATAATCAATTTGGAAAGGTGCTTCAGCACTCTTATTAAGGCTTTTAAGATAAGAAAAACAATGACTCCTTCTCCTTTGCTTGCAACGAATCATTTACTTACTCAATGTTATAAGTTGTAAAAAAAATGTCAGAAAAAAAGGAATTCCATTTGCCGTGGGTATCCACTTCGACTGTGTTTCGATTTTCAAATTCTTTTTGTTTGTATTATTCGGAGTATAGTCAACGCTTTGGAATTCAAACAAATCCGCGAAAAAAACCTTGACCGAATAGTCCGGGAGGCAACTTCGTAGGCTTATCTATCTCATCCCGTCCGCCCTTGGAAAATTGAACACTAACCGATAGGTTTAGTCCTAACATTTGCAAAACTGATAGTCAGACAAACTTTTTTAAGTACGTTTAGTCAAAAATTTCCATTTCCGGTGTTCTTTTGCTACGATTTTTCGTGTATATCTGTTTTTCAAAGCCACAGAAATCACGCGTAACCATTTTTTTTTATTAAAAAACAGTTTTTAAATAAATTCTCCACTATTCTTCAACTTGTGTGGGAAATGACTTTAACTAAAAATAAGAGAATCTATTTCTCACAACAGGGTACATTATTTCCCGTAAAGTTAACTTCCTGCAACATATGAGATAAAATTCTTGGTCAAAAATGAGGATCTCGTCATATTGTGTCCACACGAAGAAAAAAAAAATATTTTCTGTTGTCCGATTTTTGGTATTATGGTTTTTTGTTCAACTTTTGACATTGGATCAAAAACGTAGCATACTTTTAGGTGTTTGTTAAATGAAAATAATTAATTTGTGTTGGGATTTAAAAACGTTAAATGTTCATAACTTTTTTCATATATATTTAAGCAGCAAACAAGTGGTATTTTCGTGTTATGCAGCCCAATGCCCTTCTAAAGTATATTTTACCACATTTTTTTTCGAGCGGGTAGAATGTAGAGAATATCTTCAAGAGAGACCGGAAGTAGCCATTTTCGGACTAATCGTACCTGAAAAAGATTGTCCGTAAAATGTTACCTATCGGTTAATGTTCACTTTTCCAAGAGACGTAATGAGATAGGTAAACCTACGGTCGCCTCCCTTTACTAGAAGTAGAACAAAACTACCTACAAAAATTAACGAATAAGGCAAAAGAGAATAACAAGAATCGGGCTAACTTTTTCGGACCTTTGCCTACACGATGAGAGGTATCAGAAGCACAAGAAGATTTAAAAGTTTAGTTTTCACTTATTTGGCAAATCATTGAAAGTTTTGAAAGTAGGGAATATATATATAATGTACATAGAAGCATTAGTTTTAAATTATTAAAGTAATTGTTTTTAATTCTTAAATTAATATAAAGGCTTACAACAAATTATAAGACATATGTCCTACTTTGTAAGTGATTTTGAAATTAATAAATACAAATACAAAAATTCTCGACACGTTCGTGATCGTGTAAATCCTCACCTACGTAGTAAGTAGGTACTTAATGTAAGTTTTCGGAACAAGCATGACGGTCAATACACGGAATTCCCTGAAATTGCTTACAACTTAACATTGAGTGAACGATTGTTCCTAGAAATAATGGACACGGCACGGTCGAAAAAATATTTTTTTCATAATTATTAAATGCAATATTTATTAAGCGTAGCAGGACAACATGAATATCAAATTTTATCAAAATCGGTGAGTTAGTGTGCAAGAAAGTCGTTATAAAAAACTGTCCTACCAGAAATTACATGAAATTCGATTTTCTGTTTTCACTTGATGCTCCAATAGGGCAAGAATTGTGTTCGTGTAGAAAAAATCGACGTTTTAATCCAAGCTTACAATACGAAGAAGCACAAAAAAGTACGTGTCGTCATGTCTTTTTTCTTTCAATTTTTGATTGCAGTATTAATCAAGCTTTGCAGAACTTTTGAATATTAGATTTTGTGAAAATAGGTGAAGCCGTTTAAAAAATATTCAGTACCAAAAAAGTACGGTTCTATGACAGGTTCCGTTAATAAGCTTCCTCGGGAAAAAAAATTCAATTAAAAAATATTATCACTCATATAAAATTTTATCAAAATCAAATGTTGGTATATTTTTCAGGGAAAATTAAATTATCTGCAACTCATATATAAGTCTTAAGAAAAAATAAAAAACAGGCCCGACATATTGATATTACCCTAAGAAAATGCGCTTATGGCAATCTAAAAATATTCAATGTTCTTTAAGAGTCAACTATTAAGTTTTTCTCTAAGAACGAATTCTCTTCTGAAAGAAGTCTTAAACTTCTAATCAATGCAGTCATACAAACTAGAACTGTAATTACCTAGAAATAGATTTGATTTATTATCTGATTTCAAGAACAAAATTTACATTAATTATTTACACAAAAGCTGGTTTAGCATGGCCATGCCGTCTGCCCTATGTGTCATACAAACTATGAAAATCATTTAATGCACAAAAATTCTTTTTTGATACCATTTGCTTCCTAAGATTGTTATAGGTAAACCATACCTACATAAACTTGGACTTAAGCCAAAATGAAGTACTTTTTTTGTTGACCTATTGTCCTTTCAAAAAATACTTCATCGTGCATATATTAAAATAACACTTTGTTTTATTACTTCATAACGTTTTATTTCTTCCTTATCGACTTAAGACCAAATGTTTACCATAAGACAGTCCTAATCCAAACATATTTCACAAAGGATCCCATTTCTATTTATATACTCACTTAATAAAGATGTAGCTGATGTTTTTGGCAAGACTTATACAACTCCCACCTTTTATAGGTAAAACAAAAAACAAATGTTGAATTAAATTCTAAAAATAACTCACCATCAAATGCCATCGAGCAGTGGAGAAAAAACACATGCCGTTCCGAGTGATATCCTTGCTAACGGCTACCATTCATCATAATTATATCTTTTGTCAAATTTATCGTCCTTTACATTGAAGTCCTTTTAAGGATACCAAACCATAAAACCACCACGTCATTTCTCAAATTATCCACTTGTAATTCTGTTTTTGTACCCCCCGAAGGATCGTCCTCACATTTTGAGGCTCTAATATGACAACCATATCAAACCCTCCATTTCATCCATTTCTAAATTGTTTTCATTTCGTCCTGTAGACGAAATTATTGCGGGCGGTAACATATTTTGTATTCCCAATATACGTGATATTTGTTGTTTGGTAAATCCTTAAATTTATTATATGTATCAGCAGTATGTTTAGCTCAAATGTTAAAGGATATAAATTCATATATGGCAGGATGTTCTTCCTGGTTTTGCGCACGGTTTGTTGAATCTGAATACCTATTTTTGAAAAGGTCACCTTTATTGTGGTGTAAACTTGTAATTTGTAACACGAGTAGAGGGAATGGAAGCAATTTAAAACCAATTGCCATTAACTATGGCGTGGTATCCTTTTTTGTACCTATATATAATATCCGTTGCTATATTCGTCATGGCAATTTATATAATGGTATCCTATTTTTAATTGCAGGAAATCGACTACGATGGTTTTCGACGATTTTTAGATGCTTTTCTGGACTGCGAGGCACCCGAGGAATTATCAAAGCATTTATTCGTATCCTTCCTAAAGCCAAATATCACGCAATCACAAATCCATGGAAAGGCATTGAACCAAATGGCAGCTATAAGTAGTACAGCTGCATGTGCTCCTGTAACCTCGCATACAAAGGGTAAGCTTAAATCTAAATTTCGATGAGAGAATCCTCCTTTTAGATAAATTGATACATTGTATAGATTCATTAACCTTATGTCTATATCCTTTAGCAATTCATTTATATTGTGTGTGTGGTTAACATTTTGCTCTTACTTATATTTTTACACATCATTTTAAGGATCAATTCCAAATATAAATAACATAGCAGAGATTCAACCAACCATTACGATGACGGAGGCAAAACAAAGCTTTGTGGAAAAGTTTCACGGCATCACAGATAAACTACATTGTTCGTTAGGTCATTTGGGTCATGATCCTAGTAAAACAGGTTAGAAGAGGCGAACAAAAAAAAAATCCTTTCATTTAAAACTTTTTTTTAAATGGTCTTAAACATCTTTGTTCTCTTTGAGAAATACTTTAAGGATTTGTGAGTTTTGCGGGCTATGAATGCGTTCAATCTTAACTTTCTTCAGATTGAACTTTACCTACAACATAACTTTAGATAATTTTATATCTTGAGAATTCATATTTAAAAAGGATTTGTTTTAAAGTTATATTCTTTATTTTTTTTTTAGTTTTGTGTTTAAGTTGGAAAAGGAATTTTGTCAGCATTTAAGTTTAAATTAAACGAAGAAGAAGTAGATAATTCGATTCGGTAAAAATGTTATTAAATTGTCATGAGAAACGCCGAGAAGACATGTATAGACAATCACTGTGCTGGGTTCCTGGTCGTTAATACTGGTGACAGCAAACTCATACATTACATATTTCATTATGATATATATGAATATGGATAACGGTTCCACTATAAATAGTTGTTTGTTATTGCTCTAATTTTAATTCAAAAGATCGCTAGCAAAAACACGATCATCACCATAACTTAGAGAACGAGAGGTCTCGAGTTCGTTTCCTATGGGTGTACAAAAAAGTTTTCCTATATTCTTTCCAGCTTGAGCTTTGAAATTTGTTTTAATTTCGACCTTCAGTCCTTGGGCCAGATTTTTAGGCATTATATTTTAATAATTTGATAAACTTTACAAAAGGGTGACCGCAAAAATCAATCCAGGAAAAAAGTTTGAGTTTTTTTGCAACTTTGAATGATATACAATCGAGCTCAAGTTTTTGATATCCAAAAATTTACAAAATCTGGTAATTTTATAGGGTTCGCCATGCAAAGAATTGGACAAAAAAATGACTGGAAGCGTTAGTATACATATACTATTTACAACATAATTCATTTTTTGAAGGAATATTGCTTTGTGTCCGATCTTGGTATATAGTTTTCCATCTTTTTCCCACATGTTTATCCTTACTTCATTACAAGGGTTTGTGTACAGATTTGTCATGATATTTTTCTTGTTATAGTATTTCATCGAGATTCATAGAATATTTTAACAGTCTTACTGCAAAAAGGCTGATCAAAATTAACTTGATCTTTTAAAACTATATAATATATTAATCTTACTGTATAAGGTATTTGATTTCTTGACATTTTTACATTTAAACATTTTTAAATCCTATGAGGTGCTCGATAATGAATTCAAGTATTTGACAATGTCTCATGACTCGAACCTATCTTGCTTCAACCCACGAATTTTTGTTGTCACATTTAAATACGTGTGAAAAGACATAACGGAAATGTGATAACATGACAGGTATGATAATTTTAAATGCTCGATCCAGATGTTTTCTTTTTTTAATGGGACATGATACTACAAAATGAGCTAATTTTTATTCGCAATGATGATACCGAAAAAAATTGTTCATTTGAGATGTATTAAAACTTTTAGTGCATACTTGTATTATTCATCGCAGTCTGACAGATATTAAATATCTTGTTGTTTGCTACTATCAACGTAGGGCTGTCCTGTTGTCATATTTTCACAGCTGCAGCTTCTATATTCACTCATATTCAGAAATAGGAAGACAAACATTTGACGTAGCAACAAGAGGGGTTCGAGTCGATCAATGTGTACGGGTATAGATAGACATAGCAGTGCGACCAAGTTTTAAAGAAGCAAATATTTTTCTCCAAATCATTTGCCATTAAAATATACAATTTGACTTCGAAAGGAAAAACTATTTATTACAAAATTTAATGAGCTTTAATTTATTCTCGATAAATTTTTGACGACGGACACAAAAGTTCTTAAGTGACCCTTACACGGTCAGTCAGAGGACGTCAGTCATCTACACATATAAATAATCGGTCATCAGGTAAAATCAAAAGGGTTTTGTTCGTCAAACAAATGCACACATTTTTACAAACACTATATTATACAGATTGATATCAAATGACCTACCGTGTAAAGGTCGCTTTAGATATTAGCTAAACCTTTAAAAGGGGAACTTCTTGTGCTCCTCTCTATTCTGATTCACCAACCGACAACCGACGTAAAGGCTTTTATAGTCTGATAGCTTTTGAACAATTTTCAGAACAAAAGGCTACTTTTATTTTCGTTAGGTATATTAGTGGTAGAACTTTTCAATGGTTTAACTTCTAGGTCAGTACCTCTGTCTGTACGAATTCTCACTCTCTTTGATAGTTTCTTTAAGTATATTGTTGTTGTCGACAAATAAAAATGAGTATTAGTTAGTAATGGGAATGGCAGAGACATTGATAAATCTGATTCTCAATGCACCAAACGTTATTGATATCAAGAACATTAATCATGCTACAACCTGTAAGTAGTCTGTTTTACTGATTCTACTCTATATTTAGAGTTTTTGATTAAGAGTCAAGGATTGCACCGTGGCGAAATATTTAGTGTGTCAGAGCCCTAAAATAGAGGTCTGATTCGAATACAGTCTAACATCTAAATGTATAATCTTATTTGGGAAGCACTGCCTTCATTAGGAGATATTCATTGTTATATAATTATTGTGAGGTTTATTTCTTCTTTGTCATTCGGATTTGATAATGCAATAGCATTTAGATGATTCAAAAATAAGTTACACATGCATAACAGATATTTCGCAATCTTCGCAATAGCAGCGAAAACAAAAAGTCTGACAAAAAATTTCTCCTTTCTTGACCTTGACATCAAAATCTTTCAAGAATATATTTTTGTCATGCTTGAAGGTCACTTTTCAATTAGACCGAGATTATCATAAAGACTTTCCTCTTTATGCATAAAGTAAAATATGATCTAATTCGTCCTTGTTGCAACATACAATTGCCATTACTCACTTCTTGACCACTCTAATTTCAAAATAAATATAAGTAAACTTTTATATATGTATATAAACGGCTAGACACATTTATCACAATATTGACATTAAACACACGACACAATTTGTAAAAATTTTACAAGGATACTTTAATCTACTTTAATCTTTAGGCAAAATACGTCTTAAAAAACATACAAGGTAACCTTAACTGCTGAATTCCTTGTAGGTGTATTCCATTCCAATTCATAACAATAAATCCTTTGCAAAAGTCCTTTCAATGGTATTTATAAATGAGAAAACATTCTCCAAACAAAAAGGACAATCCCAAGTTTTTATGCCTACTTTACTTATGAACAGAACAACCCTATCAATGGCCCACCTGTAGCTTAAAGATTCATTCAAGGAAAACGACTGTTTGACTTCTGTAAATGATATACTTAAACTTTATACATATACATTCACTAAATGTTCATTGAGATCCGCTCGAGTACAATCTTGGAAACTCATTTGATTGTTTGTTTTCGTCCCATCTAGCTAAGGGTCAAGAGAAAAATAATTCAACTACCTTTTTTTATTTTTAAAAGAAGTCCTTAAGGGGATACGAAAACAACAGCACCTGTAGGACTTCACAAAAACCCAAAAATACCAAAATAAAAAAATGTTCAACAGACAAAAATGAATTACACAAGAAATAAATATAAAAAAAAAAAAAACATTTAATAGGAGTGTCGTCCTTCATCTATAACGGCCAGTCGACCAGCGTGTTGGTCGCACCCACAAGACTTAAAGTATTTCAAGAGACCACCATCACGACCAACCCTTAGAATTTCTGCACTAATTCAGTCATTCCTTTAATTACAGCCCATTTCCTTAATTTCGCAATTCATTTCCATTTCATTTGGTTTTGTGCTTACATTGAGTTTTTCTTTTTTTTTTTTTCATTTTTCGTTTTTGTTTGTAGGAAGTGTTCATCCAATGGTTACAGTAACTCCCAGCCCCATGGGTGGCCCCAACATATTTCAGTCGGCCGCCCGCCGTTCCATCGATTCGAGTCCATCACATTCGCAACACACGCAGAGTCATTCGCAAATGTCACGTAACTCATCGAAAAAGAGCAACAATTCAGTTAATTGCAAAATAGATGGTAAGTCCTTGCCTCCTCATCACACCCCTTCACTTCATCTAGTCAACCACAATGAAATCCTGGTAATCCACCACCTCCACCCACACACGATGCCTTTAATTCGATTGCGTGTCTTTTAACACAATTTTTGTTTCTGTATTTCTTTCGTCCTTTATCAGCAAAAAAAAAAAAAGATTTTCTATCTCTTTCTCATTCTAATTTTCACTGTTATTTCTTTTTTTTTTGTATTGAAATTTAGATGTGGGTTTTGAGGGTTTTTTTTTTAATTCGAAGGCGTTTAATCAAAATAAAATCGTATTATAACCAAAACGCTTATGATTAACAGATAAAAATAAAACGAACCCAACACCATTAGAATAGCTATATATATTCTTATAATAAAGTCAATAATATTTAAGGATGAAACTTTTCAAATTATGAGGGGTTTTTGACCTTTCCGGAACCAGGCGCGACTGCCCGTCGCGTCACTCGTCATCGGCTTTGTTAAGATTACGTATCCGCAAATAGGGAAAACATCTAAATTAAGGATACAGTAAGTATATATAAATCCTTTTTTTGGAGATAATAATTTGTGAAAGAAGATGTTTTTGTGATTGGTAAGGATTATGTTGTGGCATCAAGGATCAAAAGGGTGCGATTCTAATTATTTAAAAAAGGGGTTTTAAAAAAAGAGTTGTTTCCAGGAAGTATCTTTCTTTCTGGGAATCGCCCCAAAAGTACGGGTTTCAGATTGAAATTGATATCGGGCGTATAATAAGATTTTTTAAGGTCGGAAGTTGGAGATTTTTTTTGTTAAAAAAAATAAAAAACTGTAATAAAATAAACAAAGATTAAGGGGTGAACCAATAAAACTTATTTTAAGATTAAACTTTAAAAAAAATTAAAATAGGCCTGCCAATGACTGGTTGTGGCCAAAGAGAACTTAAACTCCTCCATGCCTATACGGCGAACTGGGTGATGGTGACGGACGGAATGAAGGCAAACAATTAATAAAGCTTCAATAATTTGGTTTTAATTTTTGCAGGACAATATTGAAAGATATTAAAACAGATTCAAATTTAAACAAAATTATGTTTCATTAATTGGATTTAAATATATGCTTGGGGTAGCATGGCAAGGATAATTGTGATTTATAGGTGTATGTATAAGGAAGGATTAATTATGATAAATTACTATTCTCCATCAGGATAAAAATAAAAACCAGGAACAAAAAATAAGAAACCTAAATCCAGTTCTGAGTGCACCAAAAGCCATGGGACCATAAAATGTTTAATATGTATTTAAATTTAAAGTGCCATTAAGCGTGTTGAACGTTTTACCTAAATGCCAAACAAAATTTAATTAAAATCAGTTCGGCCGTTATCAATTTTGGGTTAAATTTGTAAAAACTGCAATAATAAAATTCACAAAGTTTAATCAAAACCGTCAAAACTGTTTGCGGGGAAACTTGCAAAACTAATACTAGCCCAGGAATTTTGTGTAAAATCTCAAACTAATTTGAATTTAGCAGGGTTGTGTTTTAGAGTTAGTTGAGTGAGAGGAGTATTAAGGTAAAAGTGACGGCTAAGTATTGAGCGAGCGATCAGGGTTGCCATCACAAATTTTATATAAATGAAATAATAACGGAACATTAAATGTAACGGAAAATATATTTTAAATGACGCAGAATTAATTATTTCATTACTTAGCATAAAAACTCTTTTTTTAATATACCAGATACCGGCAACTTCGTAAAATTTAGGATCAAAATTAAAAAAGTGTATTTTTCCCATTTTTTTTTTTTTGTTTTGTTTATTTCTTAGACCATAATTAGAAAAAATTAATAAGAAAAATAAAAATTTATTCACAATTTAATATTGCGTATTTTGAAACCTTTTGCAAGCTTTTGCTCTAGGCGGTTATAAAAAACATAAAAATGTATTGAGAACAAAACTTAAAAAAAAAATTTTAAAACAGGCATTTTTACACAAATATTTTTTTCGTATTTAATTAACAGTACATTGCACAGACGTGGGAAGTATCAATAATAATGGGAAGTATCAATAATGAAAAACATAAAAAATGTAAATATTGTGAATTATTCTAAACAACTTGACATATCGTCTGTAGTTAAAATAAAATAAATAAATAAATAAATAACACATAACAAAATTATAATTTTAGATTTTAAACTATTTTCTACGCGATTGGTAAACATTTTATAAAAACAACTTTTCGGACTTACCGCGTATATTTAATAATCTTATTGATTAATTTCACCTGCAGTCGAGGTCACGACTAGATGCAATTCTGTCGAAACGTTGGGTGAAATTAATAAATAAGATTATTAAATATACGCGGGTAAGTCCGAAAAGTTGTTTTTATAAAATGTTTACCAATCGCGTAGAAAATAGTTTAAAATCTAAAATTATAATTTTGTTATGTGTTATTTATTTATTTATTTATTTTATTTTAACTACAGACGATATGTCAAGTTGTTTAGAATAATTCACAATATTTACATTTTTTATGTTTTTACAAATAGCGTTAAGGTACAACAACATTAATTATCAGAACTACATGTATTCATAGTTAATAGTTATATATTTCTATTTTTAAACAAAATATTTTTCATACTAGATTTAGAATTATTGAAATCAATTACACTTTAAAATTTAATAAAATCTCTACTCATAACATTAAGGGGTTCATTTAAACCATAATTAGTTCTAGATGAAGATGTGTAGAAAAATTCAAGATTTCGAGTAGCTCTTGGACGTGTATTAATGTTGAGTTGACTTAGAATATAAGTTAAATCAATGGATATCGATAAGAGTTGAAACAAGAATATTACATTATGAACCTCTCTTCTTTTTTCAATCGAGGACATATCAAGAAGATTTAATCGACTTTCATATGGTAAATGTTGCGTGGCATTGCAAGGGAGGTGTCGAAGAGCATACAACAAGAAACGTTTTTGGACACTTTCCAGTTTATTAGTTGCAGTGTCATAACAAGGACACCAAACACAGCTACAATATTTCAACACAGGGCGAACAAGTGCACAGTAAAGTGTTTTAAAAAAGTAAGGTTCATGAAACTCTTTTGAGAACCTGATTATTAGTCCAAGTCGTCCCCTTGCTTTGCTAGTTATTGCATCAATATGAGGATTAAACGAAAGTTTGCCATCAAAAAGAAGGTCATTAAACATTTCCACTCTTTCCATAAGAACATCTTCAATGAAATAAAAAAATCTTGCTATAAAGAATAGCCGAACGTATATCATTGATGAATATTATTAAGAGAATAGGCCCAATATGACAACCTTGGGGAACTCCAGATAAAACTTCGATGATTTTAGAGATGCAATTTTTAAACTTGACATTTTGGTTTCTGTTCTCTAAGTAAGATGCTATCCATAATTGCTGAGTTTATTTATAAGAAGTGTATGGCAGACTCTATCAAATGCTTTGCTTAAATCGCCATAAAAAACATCCGTTTGTAGACCATCATTCAAGTTTTTATTTGTTTGACTTGTGAACTCAAGCAGGTTTGTGGTTGTAGATCGATTCAGACAGAAACCATGTTGTTGCAATAGAACTGAATGTGTTTGCATACAATGTTTTCAAATAGTTTTGGAATACATGAAAGCTTTGCTATGCCTTGATAATTTTCAGCCTTGTTTTTGTTACCATATTTATGAAGAGGTAATATAAAAGAAGAAGCAGGAAACACACCAGTAGACAAGGAACAATTAAAAATATGTGTTATAGCAGGAGAAATGTGGGACTTACATAATTTGACAAATACAGACAAAATGTTATTAGGACCAGCAACATAATTCTCTTTAAGATCGTCAATATGTTGCACTATGTCATTAACATTTAGTCTTATAAAAGGTATATTACAGTTCCATTGATGTTGTCTATTATCATAGTATTTTACTTTATTGCTCCTGTACGTCAGTTGAAAAAAGTCGCCAAACATATCACATATTTCTTTATCACAGCTTGAGGTTTTATCTTTATATTGCACAGTTGAAGGAAAGGCTGAAATTTTTCTTTTGGAGATGATGAATTTCCAAAACGATCTAGGATTCTTTGATATATTGCACTTGATTTTATTTATACAAAAGGCTTGTAGTAGCAAATTCTTTTATTTGTTTTCCACTTCTTATGATATTTATTTTTTGAGTTCCTCAAACGTTTTAAGTCCTTATTTAGCCAATGTACCGATGTATTATCATAACACGTTCTTTTGACAGGCGAGTGAAAAAAAAATCAACAAAAAAATTAACTTTTTAATTATTTTAAGGAACAATTAATAAAAATAAACACAATTTTTTTCACAATCTTACATACAATTTAAGTTTTCTTAATTTAAGCATTTTTGAAAGCTTATGTGCTTTAAGTTTTGTTTTCTTAATTTTTTCTGTGAAGAAATAATTTCTTAATCTTATACATACTTACATATACCTACCTAAAACTAAAGTTGATATTTTGTGTGTTTACGTATAACGATTGAGTTTAAACACATAGAGAAATCATGTGGAAGTTTCAAACTTTGATCGTATACGATATCGTTACTATCGACTTGTTTTTAGTCACATCTTGTAGCAATTATTCTTGAGTTAAAAGGCAAGAGATATAAAGAAAATCAAATACAAATGTTTGCAACAGAATTTTTTTGGGTTAAGTTTGAGGAAATTTCGTTACAGGGAATTATTGCAATAATAATTACTCGTTTGAAACCATCTATGTGTATATAAACTCAATGGTATATCCTACGTTATTTTCAAACAATTACCTTGGTTTTTCTTTTAAACTATGCAGACAAATAACAATAGGGCGAAAATATTAACTTTTTTATTAAAAAAATGGAAAAATAGTGCATTGTATTAAACTTTATGATTATAGATAGGTACATACCTATATCTATTCTTTCAAATTCTCCTCTAAAAATAATTTGAAGACACAAACTATGAATATAATAACAAACCAGAGATTTATTTGTCTCTCGATAATGCAAAATGTATCTTGAGTGTTCAACATTTCAATAAATACAGAGTTGATGTTTATGTTTTTGATCCACAGCTTCATCCTTTCTTCAAAACTGCTTTTTGACACGTTCTGTCATTAAGACTCTTCTTGTCTATGTAAGTTTAATAGTTCATATTCTTATCTTATAAATTTATAGAACAAAGTTTATGTACACAGTATTTCATTCAGCTCTAAACCTGCTCCTTCGAAAGATTGTCTTAACAGATTTCCTCTTACTACGACATTTTTATCCCAGTTTAACATTTTTCATTCTCCTATTTCCGTAACATGTCAATAATTACTACACATATGATGTTATCAAATGACCTTCAAGTTTCAACGCCCTTGTATTTTTTTTTTTTTTGCATCAAAAATTTCCCACAATCCTCTTTATCCTTGTGTGTTGATATCTATTCAGAGTGTCACTCACTGTCGCCGCACTCATAAAAATAAAAAAAAAATTACATTCCCTGATAAATATTTCTCTGAAAAAATAAACTTAAAACAAAAAAAAATTACATTCCCTTTTAGTGTTGGTTGCCCACTGAAATATTTTCAGCACTTGATATCCTTTTTCTTGTGCTAAGGACATTCCTCTTCTGATGATTTGACAACAATAAACATACTTCAGCACGCTTTTACGTGTGTCTCTATTCTCGTCCCTTCAACAGCTGTTATTATGTATGTACTATGTAGTAGTATACCTACTGTGTTCGTGTAGATCCATATATTACATATTTATCTTATTCTGTGTTTATGACATCAAATATTTATTGACGTTAAGAGGATCTCTCTACGTCTACGCCAACAGTTAATCTTCTTATCTCACAAACACAAATTTAAAACTTAAGAATGGGACAGATAGGGCACTAAGAACGTAAACAAGATGATAGCATCAATCCCATCACTAGATTATAATACATTTCTGGATAGCACCGTTGTTTTATCATCAAGTGTAGTTCAGTTAGGAAACCTAAACCCGTCCTTTGGTTACGGTAGAATTTTCATTTTTGGATGCTTAGTATGAAATATATAGTGGATTTTTGTATATGAAATAATACAAGCTAAAAATACTGGCATGAATGGGAACACGGTATATTTCTTATTTCAAACAAAAAATAATTTTTAGATATATGTATGAAGATACTTTTATGACATTTTGTTATAATTTTTTTTTTATTGTTTAAGAAAAAAAAAGCTGTCTCAGATAGGTACTATGTTGTGCTTTGAATTATTTAATTTTATTAATTATTTAATTTTAATTTTATTTTTAGAGCTGTAGCTAGTAGACCTTTTTAAAAAATGAAAAATCAATATTCAAAAAGTTTAGTCAAACAATTTAGTCAAACTTTTAGTTTTTGAAAAAAAAACGTAAATAACGGTACTTACTTTCAATATAAGCGTTAAAAAAAATCCACTTTTACTCGCATAACTATACGATGGATAATTTTTCGACTTTCTGTAAAAGGCGGTGTTTTTAATAGTGACATATAAGACCGAATTCCTAAATGTGGCTTTATGTCACGGCACTGCTTTGTGTAACAGTTGTATTTGGGGTAGGAGCAAGGTTGGGTACCTATATGCAAAAATAAAATTCGGTCTTATTTCTCAAGTTTCGGTGTTATTTCACTTTCTCAAAACGAAATACGGCACATTGAAATTCGGCGTTATTTCACTTCGGAAAGTTTAACGAAGACAACGTTATTTCACGGCACCGTAAAAGGCTAAAAACAACCGATTTTAACGATTTTTGATATTCGTATAGTGTTGCTAAATACGGAAGAAACAAGAAACTAAATCAATATATTCTAAACATTGCGTAAAAACATTTTTGAAATGTTTCTGCAATATTTCGTGTTTCTCATTTTAGTCCAGTCGGTAGTCGGTAGTTTCACATTACAAAAAATATACAAATGGATTTTTTTTCCGAATTCTATGTTTTCTTGGGTCGGTGAATCTTAGTCGTACCGTTAACCCGTTAGTGCGCGTTGAAATTTCAACCTAATTTCCCATTTCTGTAAAAAAAAAAACAATTTGTATTTACATATGATTTTTTAACGGTTTGTTTTGTTTGTTTTTTTAAAGATATGGGAAAATATTTTGAAATTTCAACGCACTCTAACGGGCTAACGGTTCGTCTGAGAAATAAACAATATGTATGAATTTTTTAGGAAATTTAATTGACTTTAATTTTGTTGTGGTAAAAGTTTTCGAGATGTAAGCAAAAAACCGAAACCGCGGTTTTTCGCCAATATCTCAAAACACAACACCAGAAAATTTTGTTGCATTTCTTCAGATTCAGATTCAGGAACCTAAAAGACATAAAATTAAAAAAAAATCTATTTGTATATTTTTTGTAACAAGCGGGCGATTTTACCTACGCTTTGACTGGACTATTTGTTATCCTCGTGTTATTTTCAGAATTTTACAAAAATAAACTCTTTTTCAGCGTCATTTGCGAAACATTGAAAGTTTCCCATCACAAATGGAAAACAGAAAACATTTCAAAAATGTCAAGTTTCCAGAAAATAAATCATCATTTAAAAAAACATTTCAGAAATGCTTTCTTATTTGGATAAATCTTTTCGAAATGTTTCTTTGATCCGAGAGGTTTGTCACTAGCCAGTTCAATGATATTTCAATTTTAATTGAGTTAAAAATGTTGTGATTATTGATTTCAAATAAATTTACTGATTTTAAATGATTGCAAATTAATTAATTAATCAAGTGATTTCATTATGATTCCAATTCGTGATTTCATCATGGCATTTTTGATTTCATGATTGCAAAAAAACTTAAAGTCATTTCAAATATTTTTATTGAGTGCCAGAAATCATTTGAAATCGATAACCAAAATTGCACAGACATCACAGGATGGCTTCTACACATCTTTAATACATATATACCATCTAAGGGATAGGGACAAAATCCCGACTGCCAAGATCCCGACTGGACAGATTGAAAAATCCCGACTGCCAAAATCCCGAATGAAAAAATCTCGACTGCAAAAATTACGACAGCCAAAATTCCACCCAGGTGCTGATGAATATGGGAAAATTGAGCAACGAATTTGCGTGAGCGGGACTGACTAAAGAAAGGATTTTGACGAAAAAATATTGATTAACCGTTATTAACCGTTAAAAACGATACCTACACGAAATCACGAAACATTTTTGCAATTAATTTTCATTGAAAAATTCAGTTTTAAATTGCCTTTACCAAAAAAAAGTAGTTAGTCAGTCGGGATTTCGCCAGTAGGGATTTTGGCAGTCGGGATTTTGGAAGTCGGGATTCTCAGTCGGGATTTTGTCCAGTCGGGATTTTGGCAGTCGGGATTTCGTAACCAACCCACCATCAAATGGTATACACTGTTTGATGAAGAACATTAAACGGGACTGGTGCAGGATAGAATTCCTTCCAATTCTGAAGGAACAGCTAGCATTATCTAATCTCATCCTAATAAGTTGATTCAGATTGGAGGGGATACTTAAACTAGACATGCACTTTATATTCTTTGTTCTTTATTCAGACTATCATAAGCGAATTTAAAATCAATTTAAAGATGTTGGTGGGTATTGACATTGAATCTTCAGGCTTTCTACAGAATCTGTCGCAATGTGAATTGTAAATTTTCCTGTCCTGATACCAAACTGGTGCGCCGAATAAAATCATCAGCGTGCTTAAACAGTTCACATAAAATATATATTATAACCTTTATTCGACTTATCTACATAATATCATCATCGTATAATATCAGTTTTTCGTTGAATTACCAAACTTGGCTTATAATCACAAGTTACAAATCAAATAGTGTAAATTGCATGAAAGGCAAAGAGTTCCATGTCTTAAAAAAAAAAACAAAGTTAAAAAACATTTTCATACTTATAACAAGATCGGTTTCAATCATGTATCGTAGCATCTACATTTTCTTTATCATTAGAAGATATCCTTAAGCGACCAATTTCCTTCCTTAAAACAAACAATTTCCAATTTTGAAAACTATACACATCATTTGTATACTCAATGAAAATGTGTTATGTCGAAATACCTCAACAAACGTTTTCCTATGTATATTTCAGCTGACATAAAATTGCTCACTCGGAAAATGTCATTCTTTGATCCACTGTCACTGAAAGTAGCACTAAAGGATGTGGTTTGCTATTTGTCACTCTTGGAAGCTGGACGGCCGGAAGATAAACTTGAATGTAAGTTAATTTTTTTACCATCTCGTGAATATAGAGCTCGAAAAGATGTGCTATTTGAACACGTACCTATGGTACATAGTTTTGGTTTTAAGTTGAGCGACTATACGACGAAAAGTTAAATGAATTTTCGCACTTTTCCATCTCCACTCGATACGGCTGGCACGTCCTTAGAAAGGATCTGCTGGTTTGTTGCAGTAGCGATGACGATAGCTATGGTTTGGATGTAGTCATAGTCCTGTGATTGGTTTTTGTTGATTTTTGTTTTATTCCTTTGTTCTTTTTCTCAGTTATGTTCCGATTGTATGATACGGATGGCAATGGTGTACTGGATACTGCGGAAATGGATGCCATTGTAAGCCAAATGATGTCCGTGGCAGAATATCTCGGATGGGATGTTAGTGAATTGAGACCGGTAAGTGTTTTGCCTTCGTATTGAGGTTGTGGTATTGCTATTTTGTTGTGTTTAGATTTTTGCAGGTGTACATATGTTTTTGTGTAAAATCAATTAAGTTTTTATTTCCATCTTGTTTACTTTAAAAGTTTTTCAATTATTTGTAGAACGTGTTTGTTTTAACACTTTTTTTTTTTTAGGAACTCTGAATTGTTCTAAAAGAGTTGGTAAATTGGTAAATTTCCGAAGCAATCATTTGTGTATCCAATATTCAAGAATTTAATTGAAATGAAAACAATGGAAACGAAGAGTTTTCAATAACTTAAGGCAAATCTTTCCTCTTCAACCAATTGTGCTTATAGGCACATACCTTTTTATTTAATTGAGATCATATGGGTTTCGGTTGCTAGAGGTTCACTGGGGATAACATACATATATCTCATAAGATAGTGAAACCAATCTTTTCATTATTTCAGTAACAGCTTTACTCTCAGCTCTATCTAAGGTTAAGTCAAAGCTCCAGCTTTACCTCAGCTCAATTTTCAGTCTAATAACAGTTCTCGTCTCAGATTATCCGTAGTGATTGCTTCCTAGTTTTTCTGAAAGATTATAGATTCTATATTATTTAAGCGGCTTGTTGAAGAATTTCTTCAGATGTTTTACATTCCCTACGCATGAATGTTGTTGGATTTTTTATAGTTTTAGCTCTTTTCTAACATTTCATTAATTTTCATAAAGAAAAAGTGTATTGGACGGACTAACTTATAGGTCCGCACGAAAAAGGTAACGATCTAAATCAAAATTAGGTTATCTGAAAGCACGCACATCCAGATGCTATAGAGGATTGACTATACAGGGGTTTTGGTGCACTATGCGACCTATAAATAGATCTATTGTGCACCCCTAACTAGGGCTGGAAGATTGGCTCATTCTACAGCTCTTCCTCCAACTCGATTTCATTCAGAAATTATCATATTTGGAGTATTCATATAGAGGGTAGACTGCTCTCTTCTAACTAGTAAACTTCCCAGATGTTTAAATCTTTTGTGCATTATCACCCCACATCTTCATATCCGGCGTTTCTTCTTGGTCGTCACAGAACCTGCATGTTGCATAACTGGATTGTGTAAAATCATGCGCGAAATTTCGAAAAATTACGAGCATGAAAGAAATACTAATTAATGCAAGATGAACTAACGTATTATAAGAGAATATAGACTGAAATGCATGGTACTGATCCTGGACCAAGCAGAAATGATCAGGTCAGAGCTATACGAATACCACAGAGTTTTAAGTGCAACAGCAACAGATTAGTGAATTAGTCGGAAGTTGCGATTGTGAGTCTATCAAACGTTTTCTTCTGTGCGTGTTTCATACAGAACCTTCCCCCTGGATTAAATAGACCAATTCTGAACAGTTGTTTACTTAGAAAAGTGATAATAAATATCAATATAAAAGTTCGGCAATATATGATGAAAAGCAAAGCATCTCAGCTACCACACAGTAGCGTGTATGAAGTGCCATCTTCTATGAGAAAAAAGCTAAGGAGCTCTAACATTCGGTTCACAATATGTTGGTCCAGCAAAAGTGACAATGATCTGAGGAAGCCTTCTCGTCAAAACATAGTATGGCCGACTAAGCTGATTTTATATGTACAAAGAGATGACGTTCCAATACAATGACGAACAAATGAAGCACATCTATAAAAACTTCTAAAACAAAGAAACGCAACGACACCATCAGTATTCAGCTAAACACATGCAATTTAAAACTGGGAAGCTTGTCAATATTTTCTGTTGTGAAACCCAAGAAAAAGAAGAAGAAACCGTCTTATATTTTTCGTTAGCATGCGGTCGCACAGACCGCATACCTTCTGGAAGGCAGTCATATGAGATAAGAGCTTTTTCTAGCTGTGATATTGATAAGTGCAGTTTTGGTATTTATTTGTCTCTATAGGGCCCAACCCATAAAACGCGTTGTGTGCATTGCGTTGTCGCTTTCAACTGGATGAAATGTTAAATACACAGGTTGATATGAAAAGCGACCCATAGGCAGCGTTTTGACTATGAGTTGTTTCTCATAAGAGCCTGTGTAATTGATAGTGTTGCACTCCGTTGAAGGCATACGCTCCACGAACGCAACGCGTTCTATGAGTTTGGCCCTTAAGTTGTGTTTAATTTAAGAATTTTTAAAAATTAAATAAATAAAATAAAATTAAAAACAACAGTTGTTAATTTGTATTGTTAGTCGATTAGATTTACTGTCACACCTTTAATTTTATTTTATTTATTTTATGTTTAAAAATTCTTATATTGATAATTTGAAGTTCCATTATTCGAGCGTACCACGTGTCTGACACACAAGAAATACAAAAATACTTGGTGAATAAGTTGTACACAACATTGAATTAGGAAAATGATTGCCGGTACATTACACTTATCTTTCATCTTTGTACACCTTTTTCACACCTTATTTACCTTATAACAATATCATTTTACCGTTATAGTATAACCTTGAATATATAAATGTATTTCGAATAATAAAAAGGGATACAAAATCAATCATAAATCTAAGTATACGAAAAAGACATAACACACAAATGTAATTACATTTCCAGATATTACAAGAGATGATGGTGGAAATTGACTACGATGCTGATGGAACAGTATCCCTAGACGAATGGCAGAGAGGTGGCCTCACAACAATACCCCTTCTAGTTCTTCTTGGTAAGTTCACAGTTCACACCCTCATCGCGTAATGGGGTTAAGCTTTTTTGCTTCGCCAACGACATGATAGGCGATGTAAGGATGCGAAAAGTTTCCTTCCCGCATCCTTACCCGTTTGCTATTTATGTAGGTATCTATTTTTTTTTTATTTTATTTTTTTTTTTTTTTTTGAGAAAGGACTCTTTTTTTGTATACAACTGTTTACTCATCATTTTAACTTTATTTTTATTTTCACTCCTTTTGACAATTTAACCTCTTTTTTTGTGTTTGTATGTCATTGTATTTGTTTTGTGTCCTTTATTTTGCAGGAGTGGATAACACAGCTCTTAAAGAAGACGGAATTCATGTGTGGAGGCTGAAGCACTTTAGCAAACCTGCATACTGTAACCTTTGTCTGAATATGCTAGTTGGTTTGGGAAAGAAAGGACTCTGTTGTGTGTGTAAGTAAAATAACGATTTTTTTTTTTTGCTTCCATTATTATTATTTTTTCTTTTTTACCTACTTGCACTTTGACGTACTAAATGTTGAATATTACTATATTTCATGTAATAATGTTGAACGTGTACCATGTACATAAACACTTAAAGTTTTAGTATACTTGTTATTGTAACTCGGACTCGGTGAGTTGAGTTATATATGTATGTATGAGTATACCTATGCGTATACAAGGAAGTGTAAGGTATGTTGTTTAAAGGGAATTTAAAAAAATTCTGAACAATTCACGTTTGTAATTTAATTAATTATGAAAAACAAAGTTACTCGAGCTGAATGGTGTAAACAAGTACCTACCGACCTGCCTATTATAATTCATGCAGTAGTTAGGGTAGCGTATCATTTGTTTAATGACCTTCCCTTAAAAATTAAAATGTTATGTGCGAGCATTAATATCACCATGGACTACTTACTAAATTAAGCAATAAATAGGTGTTATGTGGTTTTTTGATTAAGGTAATTTTTTTGCAGGCTGATCTTGAATACCTTCTATTCTGAATGTTTTCATTATTAAACAACGACGAAGCGACGTATCGTATATTATAAGAGCATTTGTATACTTGCCATTTTAATTAAAAGAATTTGTTAACAAGAAAATAAAACCATGTACTTGGGCACCTTGTTTTGTCTTAATTTAAATGAATACGCATATAGGGTGATTGCACGTGATTAGTCGGCCACTAAGCCAGAAAATGATGGTTAATAGAGCAAATATTTAAACAATTTAAATGAAAATATTATTTTTTAAAGGCTTAACGTTCTTTTTAACGGGATCTGGTTTTTTGGTTAAAAATTAAAATTTGGTGTAAAGTTTTTGCAAAAGGAAGAAGTGTAAGTTTTGCTAAAAAAATAGTGAAAGTGATCTACAAAAAGTCTTGTAACTATTAAACTATTGACACCAAGTACATTTTTTCAGTGTTTTTATGTTATTTATTGTATGTTTTTAATGATTTTTGCATAAAAATATCAAAAAAATTTTAAGGGGGCCGTCCTTAGACGACATTTTTTGAATAGTTCTTCTATAGTCGTACCCCCTGGTCGACTGGTTTTGCTTGCTTTTATATAAAAATCTAAAGCAAACATCAGTTTCTCTTCATTTTCAGCAAGATTTCTGGATATAATTTCCTAAATTCAGTAGTCAGCCCCCTACTTTAGCTATGGTAAATGAGATGGCCGACTATGAAAACATGGGGTTTTTGTATCGGCTGTATATGTTTAAGGTGGAAATACGTAATTATAAAGAATTTAAAAAAAATATTTAAGTGTCAAAGAATTAAATATAAATGGATCGAATAAGAAACCCTAAGTCAGTGAAGCTCTTAAAAAAATTGGGGACGACATAATGGGCAATCGGAAAGGCAAACTAAGATAAGTAAGTCCCAGAACATAATTCAAAAACAGAATTCATTGTCTAGTTGCCGAAAAGGGGGTTACAAAATTATTTTGGAGGAAAAAGATCTAACAACTATGGCTCTTTAAAGCGGAACCTGCAATTAGTTTTCAAAAAAGAAGGTCTGTTTAAATGACGAGTAACTGAAATTTTACATACAACAAAATGAAATACCTTTAAATTTCCTAAACATTCATTTATATTGTTTATTTCTCAGGCGTATACCGTTAGCCTGTTAGACCGCGATGAAATTTCAAAGTGATTTCCCATTTCTGTAAAAAAAAAAACAACCCATTAAAAAACCATATGAAAAAACAAATTGTTTTTTTTGAAATTTCAAGAAAAACATGGAATTTGAAAAAAACAATCCATTTGTATATTTTTTTGTAACATGAGAGCGATTTTAACTACGCTTTGACTGGACTAATAAGTTTTCCTTTCAATATAAAAAAAAAAAATGTCCGAAAATCATCTTTCAAGTTAATCCCTTTTATTCAATTGTCATGTTCAGGACAGGACAAAATGACATATTCACTTCACATAGAACTTTGGTAATCTGTTTGCTTTTTGATGTTTTTTTGTCGAATTCTGAGTTCTGTGTCAGTTGGGCAGTTCCTCTAAAACATGATTTCTACTCGTACTCAAAACAAGTGCGGACTTTTACAAAAAGTATCACAAATTACCTAAATAGTTAACAAATAGAATTTCATCCTGTGGATAAATTGACTTACATAATGTTCTTATTTATAATTTATTATCTGACTTTCCATCACAATGCTCCTTAATCGCTCTTTGACCTTATGCAAATTAAAAAATTTAATATTTAATTATTAAATTCCTATTTATCGCAATTGGAATCCTTAATTTCTTAGAACGAGTTAATCCAGTCTTCCGAAGAACATAATCCATCATTCTTGAAAAATTAAATTTCTTTGAAACACAATTTCCGGTCGTGTTTGAAATTATTGCTGTTGTGTTGTTACATCCGCTTCCTCTGACGATATTCAAATAAGGAAATTATTTATATTTCTTTATGTAACTCGATAATGATTCTTTTGCCATTAAAAACCAATGCTTTTTTATATTTTGAATAAAAATTCATATAATTTTTTTGTTTTGTTTCTTCTTTCTTTATAGTATGCAAATACACAGTCCACGAGAGATGTGTACAACATGCTCCAGCATCCTGCATCACAACCTACGTTAAATCAAAGAAAGCCAAAGGCGGGGGTGATCTTTTACATCACTGGGTCGAAGGCAATTGCTATGGGCGTTGTTCCAAATGCAGAAAACGTATAAAGGCGTACCATGGAATAACAGGACTCACATGTCGATGGTGTCATATGATGGTATGTAATATACTTCAAATAACAACAAAACTATGTATATAGCTCCCTCTTTGGGTGCAAATTGACATCGAACAAAAAAAGTCTAATAAAAGTTTATGTATGTCCTGTCCATGCTCCTGGATATTGTTCCTGCGAAAAATGTCAAAGAGCTTTCTAATGGAACACCTATTCAGTTTCCGCAAGTGTAATGGGTATTTGAGATTGAAACAAGAGATTCTTTTGAGTTTTGGCAAATTGAATTTAAAAACACTTTTATTGCTTTTTAAGGACTTTTAAGATTTAGCTTTGGACTTAATATTTAAAGTGAGAGAGATAGAGTTTCTTATTATTTTTTTTTGTTTCTTTCAATTTGACAGGGATAAGTCTTGCATGAGAAGCAATTTCTTTAAACAGATTTACAGGAGAGAAGGAAATAAACATAAGATGAATGGTATTTTAAAACGAAACTGGCTTATAGGACGTAACATAAGTGATTGGTTGATACTAAAAGCCAAACACGTTTTCTATACGTTTCTAGCGTTGAGTGTGTATTTTATTTTTGTTGGAAGGGTTGGTTTGTTATCTATTTGGAATTGTGCTTTGAATAAATTACAAAGGCATGATATATTGAAACGAGAACAACTTGTCTAAAGATGGTATGGCTAATGTTTCCTTCCGTTGCTATCAAGAACTATAATAAAGCATATATTCCTATCTCTAACTCTAACTCTAACTCTTATCCCAAGTTTCGTTTAAAGGGATGGCAGCATATGTTTGAAACACTTAAATCAATAGTAATAGAGCTATTATGATACAAAGTTTAAGAAATGATCCTTCCTGGTCTAATTCGCTGATATGGAAACAACAATAAACGGAATTCAGAAAAAAAAGACAAAAACAGATTTTGAAACTTCCAAACGAAATTGACTAATTTCACCTATTGACGGTTCATCTGCCTATAAGTATATGTATACTTATATTTTTTATTTGTTTGCTATTCTGCAGAGCTATTCGTCACCGTGTTTTTCTTGTTTTCGCAATCCTTGCAAACAGGGTTGCCATAAAAAAAAATGCAAATAAAACGGAACATTTTTTAAGTTTAGAATATATTTTAAATGATTCAGAATTAAATATTTCATTTCTTAGCGTATACATTTTTTTTTTATTTAATACCCTTAAGTAAGTATAATTTCGGGTCAAATCTGGAAAAGTGCACTTTTCTATTAAATTATTAGTTGTTTAATTTTTTTAGACCACAATTAAAAAAATTGAATAAAAAAAATATGCAGTCTTATGCACAATTTGAATACTAATTTTTTTGGAGGCCATTATGAAAAAAAATTAAATTTAATTGTAAACAAAACTTAAACATTTCTTTGCCTTGAAAAAAAAAATTTTTTTTTCATATTTAATTATCTTTATTATTTTATTGTAGGCCATTATGAAAAAAAATTAAAATTTAATTGTAAACAAAATTTACAAATTTCGTTGCCTTAAAAAAATTTTTTTTTTCATATTTAATTGTCACAAATGGCTTAAAACATAGTTTTGTTTACATAATGTTGCTAACTTAGCAAAATTTTGGGTCAAATTTGAAAAAATGATTTCTTTTTTGATTTTTTTTTCAATTTTTTTTTTGTGAAAAAAATTGAAATTTTTTTCCATTAACAATTTATTTTTGCGTAATTTAATTGAATTTAATTAATAGTACATTACACAAACTTTAAACGTACTTTAAATAAGGTAAAATTAAATAAAACATAACAGAAAATATGATTTAATTCTATATAGTGCCTCCCAATTTTTAAAATTGTAATTTTTGTTCTTTTTTATTTTTTTTAAGAAAATTATTTTTTTTTATAATAATAAATTAAAAAAATTTAACAAAAAAATAATTTTTTTAAGGCAAAATATAATTTTTCGTGATTTGAGCTTATTTGGAAGTTTGAGGTGTAAAGAACTTCACGAGAAATTAAAATTTTATTAAATCAAACCTTTTTGTGAATGCATATTTTTTTTAAATTTAATTGACAGTACATTGCACAAGCGTGAATAGTATTTTTAATAACGCCAAAAATAAAAAAAAATTATATTACGCAATTTTAAAAATTTAATTTTGTTGTATTTTATATCGTTTAATTTAATTAATAATAAAAAATATTTTCCTAAAACAACATTTTTTTTTAAGGGATAAACAACAGAATTATAAACAATTTTATTCTGCGTAATTTGAACACTTTTTGAAGTTTGTACTTTTTTTTGTGCAAATAAAAAAAAAAAGAATTTTCAGGGGCCTAATTAAGTAAAATTAAAACGATCGAAAGATAGTCGTTTCATAGATACTGTCTCTATCATACCGTAAAAGTATGACAGAGAGAGGAACGTTGAAAACGATATCCTCTGTCGATATTCGAATTACGGAATAACCCCCCTGAAGAAATAATTTCTTAATAGTTCAATTTTGTTTTGTTTGCAACTTTTTTGCGTGATTCTTAAAACAGGGTTTTATGAATAAATCACTTTTTAGTAGCACCTACACGCATTTTAAATTATTTATTTTCCAAACCTTAGTATATGTTAAAACCTAAGTGAACCAACCTCCATTTCCATTTTTTTTTTAAGATCAAACAATTCTTTATAGTTTGGTGTATCAAACATGTATCTAGATCATACACCTACATCAAAAGTTATAGCCATTTCAAGATACCGAAAAAATAAAAAAAAACTCACACTAAAGTACCGTTGTTTTGTTTTCTTCATCACCTACAAGTGGGGGCTTTTTTGAAAAGTTGTGTCGTAATATAAAATATAAAACATGTAAGTCCGGAATCTATTCAAATTATTTAGAAATTTATATGTAGCGATGTTTTTATACTGCCTGGGGCTATAATTGTACCCAACGAACCGCAAACAAAGTGTCAAAATTGTACAGTAGTTACTAAAAAATCAAACAAGTTATTTCATGTAATTTATTAATGGCATTCCATAATAATTGTTTTCTTTATCTGGATCCGGATGACCTAAAATTAATAAACTTTATTACATTCTCAAGGATTGAACTTGGACCTAAATTAAATTTCAGAGCATTGGATTTTTGCTAAAGGTGTTAAAATCGAATAAAATATGTATTTAATGGGACACATTTAAAAAATATGTACATACATATTTTTATTTTAAAACATTAAAAATAAAGCTTTTTCGATTTTTTTTATTGTTATATCAAAACTTTTTTTTTTGAGAATACATAACTTCCCTTATATATATATAATCGCAAGTTAAAAATTATGCTAGTGGAATTGATGTTGTACATATATAAACCCACTTTAAATCTTAATTAAAATGAATTTCATAAATATATATTAAACCATATTCATAATCGAAAATTAAATTTCAATAAATTACCCGAATGGAAACTGCAATTAATTTTAATTGGGGCTTATAAGAAATTAATTATAATTTCCTAGAAAATAAAAACCCTCCTGAATCAACATTAATAACTTATATACTTATGAATGAACTTATTATTTGAACTTATTATTTAATGAATTAACTTATTTTTAATCAATATACGTATATTATATAAAAATTTCTCATATTACCTACATTAATTTTCTATGTTAAAATCATAAGCAACACATTTTATTATACCAAACCAAACACATATTTATGAACACAAAAATATTGTAATGTGCCACTGAAAAATCATATAAAAGGGCGAACGAAATGTAAAAATATTGAAGTCTTGTGAATAAAATCAAAGAGTCAGCATACAACGTTAGTTGGAGTAACTTCTTGTTTCATTTTGCAACCTGTACCTAGTCGTCGCAGTAGACGGGCTAAACATTTTTGGTTGCGCGGCTCTGCTTTCCCCACTCTTTCGCAGCCTTTTTTTTCGTCGCTTCATCAATAAGCAGTAGACGGGCTGAACAATTATTTGGCCGCCCTGCTCTGTGGTCTTCCACTCCTTCGTTTCGCCGCTAAAGGGGAAGATAATCCTCAAAACGTCATACCACTCATGCCAGTAGACAGGCTGAACAGAATTTTGGTCGCCCGGCTCTGGTCATCCTCCATTTAAAATTCGGGACGACGCGCGACGTCACGTCAAACTTCCAACCACAACCTCACCCCAAGAGCAAGACCATCACGCTTCAAAAGTGGATTTTGTTAATTGATACTCAGAAAATATATGGTCTTTTTTTAAATAACAATCCATTTTAACTAAACTCAGTTGTCGTTATAAAAATACCAATGAAATAAGTTTTTGAAATTCAAGTGATATAATTTCAATAATAACATAAATATTATTTGTCTGGGATTTTTGAAGGTATATGTCCAGTACATCAGAAACATTTTCGTAACACACCTTTAGATAGTTTCAGAGCGTGATGTTGAGTTATTTTTTTTTATATTTTAATCGTTGTCAGTTAAAATAAGAATTAAAAAAAAAAATTAACAAAATTTTAAGTAAATTTTTAAAATACATTCTCTTTTCATTTTCAGTTACATAATAGATGTGCATCGTCTGTGAAAAAAGAATGTTTGCTAGGAGAGTATGCTGATTTAATTGTCCCGCCTACCGCTATATGTCCAGCTGTGTTGGACAGACAACGATCAGTCAACCAATCAAGTAGTTTTAAGGTACAACATGCTTTTAAAATTGTGTCTCTTTATTTAAATCTATACTTCTAATAATTATTTTTAATTGCTGAATTAGTTTTGCTAGAGTGACTAACATTTTTTTATATTTTAAATATATTTATATTTACTTTCGAAGTCATCTCAAACACAGGTCACCCATTTTCAAATAACACCATCAGAAACGGGTTGTCCGCTTCTAGTATTTGTAAATCCTAAGAGTGGTGGACGGCAAGGAGATCGTATTCTTAGGAAGTTCCAGTACATGCTTAATCCACGGCAGGTTTATGACTTATCAAAGGGGGGTCCAAAGGAAGGTAAGTATTTTTTTTTTTTTTTTGTATTTCCTTATAAAGTTTGTTCCCAAACTCAAATTTCGTAATAATTCACACGAATTTCTGTGAAAAAGCGTTCCCATAGTAAAAAAAAAAGTCCCAGAAATTCGCAGAAAAGAGAGTTCACTTAAGAGTAAATTTGCCCACCCTTCTAATTTCAGTCTATTAAATTTCTTCGTTCGTCAAAATGTGGCTGGCATAAATCAGTTAATTTTTTTTTGTCAAATAAATAAAAATAATGTGAAGCTATTAAAAAGTCAGGTTGCCGCGATATTTGAACAAAGAAAATATAGTAAAATTTATAGAAAGGCGTCAAGAAACAACTAAATATGGAATTTTATTGGCAATTACACAAACAAAATCACAAATACAATTTAAAATGTTCAATTTCGATAACTGTTTATTCAATTCAAATATTTTTGAAATTAAAGTGGTGCACCAAAATTTTTGTATTAAGCGTTCCCGTATATTTCGCGTATATTGTTCTGTTTTCTCAAAGAGAGATATCATTTCCAGTATTAAAACAACTGACAGCGAAAATTTTGCTATGAAAAAAGTAAGGGATCAAACCTATGTACATACATATATAAAAATAAATAATGAATACTAAGAATGAAGAGTAAAACTAAAAACAAAACAAAAAAATAAATAAATGAAAGACTAAAATGTTTTGAAGAATAAAATCCATTTTAAAAGATAAATAAAAAACGTATTTTAAAGACACAAAATATTTGAATTAAATGTTGAACTTAAACACAAAAAATCTTATTAGTTAAATTTCATTATTAAATTTGATTGGTAAGATAAGCTTATTGCATTTTGCTTGCCCTTAATTATTTGACATCACGAAATTTATGTTCGTAGTTCAGAAAGTATTGTTGATTGAAATTAATTAAGAAACAACCTGTATATGAGTTAGTCATTCCTTGTTAGTTAAGAAGGGGCACTTACATTTTAGGGACTTTTTTCTGTTTCTTCACAATAAGTTTATTCAAAATAAGTTTCAAATTTAAAAAAAATTTTTAATCGATTCTGTATATCTCGTTTTTTTTAAGTGGATTCAAAATGGCAATTCTCGACAAAAATTGAAACTATTTCCTAAATGAGGTATTCGCTACATGGTGGAATTTAAACCTTCAGAAACTCTTCTTCATATTAAGCTAAAACGTTCCCCTTTACTATTATCCATAAATGGTGTTTCCAACAAAGAAAATTTCCCCACCTACTTTTTTCGTCTTTTCCATCATTGTAATGTCATGTTTGGTTGTTGTCTCAAAACTTTTTGTTGTATGAGTGCATAACTTGCCTTATAGTACTAACAATCGCAAGTAAACATTAGGAGCTTATAGTCGAAAAGGTACCATTTGTGAATAAAAGTTAAAATAGAAAATTTCGAGTTCTGGAATAATTTTGTCTTTGTAGTCTTTTCAGCTCTATTTAAATTTAACCATTAGCTGGTAACCATAGAAACACATACAAAATCTATGGTTAACAACTGAAATAACCAATGGTTACACATAACCAGAGCTGAAAAGACTGGCCCTAATTATAACTTGTTCTTTAATTTTCATTTTTGAATCTAAAAATGGAGTGGGCGTGGGGATGGTTGTAACATTTTTAGACAATTTTAACATGTTTTTCTACGAAAAAAAGAAATCATTCCACGGTAAAGAAAAAAAGTGAAATTAGTACCTATTTGAAAAAATATCATTGCCTACGCACTTTTGTAAGAGTGTCCTTCCCTCGAGCGGTGCATCAAAAAAGTCATCACCTTCACAACAGTAGCTGCAACTGAACAAATCTCAAAAACGAATCCACCAATAGTAGTACACTGAAATGTATGCCATTAAATTGTGTTACATTCATTCTTATACAAATGATACATCGGAGAGGACAATTGTAAAAGGTGTCTGTTCATTTGGGTGCTAACTTTAGAGAGTTACTCTGGGTGTCTGTCGATTTGATTTTTCACTTAGTTTTCGCAGCTCAAACTTGGATCAAAAGATATGTTAAAAACTTTATTAATATTTTTTGATTGTCAGTAAATAAATAAATATTTAATTTTGATGATGTTAAATTAATTTATCAACAAGGTAAAATTTTAAATATTATAATTGTATTGCCAATGAGCTGACGGCAACGCCATAGCTTATAATTTCATTTACGCTATGTTACTATTATATTTGAATATTAGTCAATAAAATGAAACTTTACTTACTTACTTATTTAATTTTGATGTGTAGTACATGAGACTCCCAAATTATGAGACGAGGAACCAAAACAGTTACTTTCATACCCACTCATCCTTACATTAGTATCTCCTACTTAACCCTCTTCTTCAACCTTCAACACTCTCAATATGTTCAACAAATTTTATGCGCCATGAGAGTGCGGGTGTTAATTATAAAGAAAATAAACCCACATACTCGTACATATATAAATTGGTTTGGGTGCATGTAAGTTTTGGTGTCCTTATTAGTCCTTTTCCCCTTCCATTTATTAATTTTAATTTAAAGCAAAAATTGAAATTCTATTTATACTTTAAGAACTAAAATAAATATTATTTATTTATACAATTTATATCGAACCAATTTAATTTCCGACAAATATTTTCAATTAACTTATAATTTTATTTTTCCAATTTTTCCTTACATGTGTGCGCTTCATCTGGATTCGTTTTCTTCTAAAAACAAACATAAACAAACATTTATAAGGACTAACATTGTTCAAGGATTTACCAAGTTTTAAAGTCATTTGCTGCGGTGGTGATGGAACTGTCGGTTGGGTCCTTGAGGCAATGGGTATGGCCAATCGTCCATTGTTGTATAGTCATCATCTGTAATTGGTTTTATTTATTTTTGTTTTTTTTTTTTTTTTTTTTTGAAAATATTTTTGTTTTCGTTCTCTTTTAAATAAAAAAAAAAACAAAACTTTTATCTTTTCCTTGCAATATAGATTCAATTCAATTGCAATCACAGCCAGCCATCGGGGTGATTCCATTGGGTACAGGAAATGATTTAGCTCGATGCTTGAGATGGGGTGGCGGATATGAGGGTGAAAATATACCCAAGCTAATGGACAAGATAAGTAGATCGACAATTGTGATGTTGGACCGATGGAGCATAGAAGTGACTAATACCGCACCAATCGAAGATATTTTAAGGCCAAAGGTGAGCTTTTGATAATTAAGTTAAGTACTCTTTTTCACCTGCTGAATTGATTGAGTTGGGTTTTTTGAATTGTTGTGAATTTCAAATGGAAGGAAAGAGTTTTTCGACAGTGATTGATGAGATAAAAATCCAATTCTATTGGGTAATACATTTATAGAGAATGTCAAATTGAAAACAAAATTAATTTTGGTGGAAATATTAAAGATTTAAGAAATAAAATACTGGGATCTATGCAGCCAAAAAGTTTTAATTGTAATTGTTCGTAAATTAAAAAAAAATGAGATTCGTGATGCATTATTTGCGGATTTACCATTGTTTTATTTGGTAGAGGTATTCATAAAGAACAGGTTGTGACCTGTACTGGATAAGAAATCAAAATGCAAGACAATTTTGTACGAAAAACCTTAGCGAGAACGATGAAGATGGAACGTTTCAAACAGCACGAATGATTGAAATTGATTACTTATACTCATACCGATGTCAATGTTAGATAACAGAAAGTATCCCGACATTTTTAAGGTGTATCCAGACCATAAGAGCATTATAACAACATTTCAGAAATGTTTATGAAAAATTGTGTCTGAAATATTCTTAAATCTTTCTGAAATGTTTTCTTTGACTGTACAAACATCCAGTCATCAAAATCGTTTAAATTGTTGAAAAACGGCAGTGCAGTTTCTTTCTACCTGACGAGTCGCCTCTTATTTGTTTCACCAGCGAGAAACAGTGACTGCTCTTATTGAAAACATATTTGGTACGACTTTGTTGCAAGTTAATGAATCGTAAAATCAGTGTTGATCAGGGGCAAACGAAGAGGGGGGTCAGATTTTAGCGATTATAACCCTTTAAGACTAGTTAGTACCTTGAACGGAAAACTACATTGGCTACAATATGAGAGTTTAATTGTCTCTGTAAACCCAATAGTTTCCTAAATAAAGCTCTTCAAAGCTTGCAAAAAATTGAGAATTTCGAAAAAAATATAATTTTTACAAACTTTGAAAATCTTTATTTCGGAAACTATTGGGTCTACAGTCTCATATTGTAGCAAATTTAGTTAACTACTCAGTTCTGACAAAAACTAGTCCTTTAGAACTATAATCGCGAAAATATGAAAAAAATTGAAAGGATCGAAGTTTTTTCGATTTTTGACAAATTTACTTTTAGCGCTCGAGGTCACAAATTTTGATTCTTCACTAGGCCAACATCATAAGCAAAGCCTACAAAATATCAGAAACATCGGATTTCACGCACTTCAGTCATAAATTAATTTGAAACTGAAATCTGGATACTCCCTTGAAAACGTATGTAACTAAAAAATTTGCTGAATTAGTATTTTGACGTGTATGAAAAGATCAGCTTCTGGTATTACCACGGAATTTAACAAAACAGAGGAACCGAGATGATTAAGATGGTAGGCTAAAAGAATATTTTTGTCGGCTTTTACCTACGTTTTTTTTCGACCATTTATTACTGAGTTTAAAAATAGATTGCTCTATCATCATGAATTGTTTTCAAAGGATAGTATGATCCTTTCAAGTAGTATTCATGCTATACTACCTACAAGATATATAATGTTTGAAAATTCGGGCCATATTAATAAGGTGTACAAAAAATTCTTTATTAAGAGGTAGGTATGTAATATATTTTTTGAAAACCCTCCCCCCCCCAAATTTTTTTTTGCGTTCGCCCCTGGTGGTGATGATTGACTTTGACAAGAGCTAATTGAGGAATAAATCCGATTCAGTTACGTCGATTCATCTCATTATTCATCAAGTCAACTCATAAATAATTTACCAACTTATTATGTATATTTCTCGAAATTGATTGATACGAGAAAATATGTCAGGACATTTTTGTAATGAATTACATAAGCTACAATTTTTAACTTAACATTTTCTCCAATAAATTCATATATAGTTTCAAAAAAATAATCAAAAAAATGTTGACCCTTTTCCCCCCTTTATTCAAAATGTTGCTCCGGTACAAATTTCGGGTATAGGTACTTTGTTGTGTTTGCTCAAAACATCAAAACAAAGGTCTCCACCAAAACCCATCTATGTCGGAATTTTTTCGTAAATACTTACTCAATATTGACTTCAAATTAATCTCCAACACTCAAATCCATATGTCTTTGCTTTACATCAACTCATTGCCTTCCCAACATTTACATTATATTGAAACAAAGCTTCTGTTTTTTAATAAAAAGATTTTCTAATTTCTCTTCATCAGGTTACTCTTCACTCTAACATGCAAAAAGTTATTGAATTATCCCAGCGGGTTATTGTAGAAAAGTCGGTTATTGAATCCTGTGAAGAGATCCATAGAAACGGCAGCACTACCACAACCAATGAATTCTCCAAAGAGAAAAATATGCGAAGCATATCAATGTCAACTATCCAAACAACCAAAACCAGAGAAGAGCACAATCATTTCACAAGCACAAGTCCTCCGTCGTCTGCAGCATCCCTCTCTCGTCCTCAACTGTCACCACTTCATTTACAGCCACTAAAGGACGACCAGGCAACAGAAGATAAACACACAAAAGACTCAAGCGAAACGGATGCAGATAATCAGAATAACAATCAACAGACAATGTCCGGATATCCATCGACACCAACATCTCCAGAAGCTCTAGCTGTCAGGAGTCCAACAATACCATCGACCCCAACTACACCGAGCATATTTGATGCAAATTGTAATCCTCAACTGCCACCCCTGGAGGAGGATGTTGGCGATGGTAATGGTAATATTCCACTGACCACCTCGGGGAGCAGTCAAAACATTCTAATTCAGAAACCAATAAAAGTTCAATCGGAAAAAGATTGCTCCGCTCCATACAACATCATCAATAATTATTTCTCTGTCGGAGTGGTAAGTCCTTTTATATATAGAAATGTTAAGATTCCTAGACAATTAATTTTGGGGTGTGTGTGTGTGTGTTTGTTGATTTATTGGGGTGTGACCGAAGCTCAAGGCGTTTGATCGGTCCTGAAGCTTCACATTTAAATTCAAATCATATGGTGTGGCATCGTGCACATGTTATATGTTTTCTGTTCTCTCAACCGAGAATAACCTCGAGTCCTGTCCAGTTTTCTGGAATAGAGTTTGGAGTGTTTTTGGATGGTATATATGTGCTTGTGGTTGTGGCCTTTTTGTAGAAAATTTAGTTTCACGGTCATAGGCCAAGTCAATTATATGTGGTGTATCCAGTATATTCAACCGCTTCTGATAATGATAGGAATGTCCTCACTGAATATATCATTCTTCAAATTATATATGGTATTCCCTTATGAGCTGTGTTTCAATTTATATTTCTCGGATGTTAAAGTAATTTAAGGCTAAACAGCATGGTCGCATGCTGTTGCATTCTCTGATGTTTTAAATTAAGTACAACTGTCATAAACAACCTGTGGACACCAACATTATTTTTGGCAGGAGTTATAAATAGCTATTTCATGTCCGCCACCGCCAATCATTCGCCTAATTTTTGTTAATTAGTGTAGCTCATGCATTTACAATCTCTTGTTTATTCGAAAAACAGGTTAATAAATTTTTGTCGGCAACAGGAATCGACCTGATCGATTCAATGTTGTCTTTATTCGCCATTCCATCCCTTTAAAACTAACGGATGTTATTGAAAAAATCAAATAATAGGTCCGATATGTTCCAAGATTTCTTATTTCAAACGATTGGTGGTATATGCTGTAAACTCTTATCATTAACTGATGAGCACACGTAATCATGAATAAGACATTATTATCGTTTGTAAAGCGAACAAGAAATTTGGCGAATGCTTTAAATTGGTATTAAAAAGTCACGGAAATTCGAAAAGTTCTTCGCGCTAAACGTCAATATAGTAGCGAAAGTACCTAAGCCAAACAAATAAAGGTTCGCGAATGAAGCGAATTCCTTCGCTTTAAACCAAAGTTAAGCATTCGCCAAACCATTCGCCTAAGAGGAAATAAGAGTATAAGAAAGTGGGGTTTCGAGTTCTGAACACCGCACCTGAAAATGGTTGCTCGATGTCCTACATATAAAATTTGGCCCTATTTTTTTTGCTGATGTGACGATCAATTTGGGGTGTGAAAATTAAAATTAAGATTAGAAACATGGTGTAATTTTTGTATTATGAAATTTTGCCCCAAAATGAGAAAAGATAAATGGCCGCAATAAATTCAAAATCACCCCAATTTTAACAGAATTTTATTAATTTATGTTGTTTTTGTTTTTCATATGAATTTTTGGGGCCATTTTTCATTTGCGTTTGGAGGAATTTTTTATTGGGACCATATTTCATATAGTATAGAAAATATAGGCCCTGTACAGACCCGAGTCACCAAAGTATTTCAATTAGCATTTTTTTTTTGTAGAATGAAAATTATTTGTTCTCTAAAAAACACTCCAAATCAAATATAGGGTTTCTTTGACTAAAATATCTTAAGATTTAGTTTATCCTATCTGTGAATATGTGTCTCGATCTTTTCAAATGACAGTGCCTTAACCATTTTCATTGTTGTTTTTTGCATGTGTTTCAGGAAATGCCATACCCCAAGTAGCATTTTGTACCTATTAGGTTACAAATTTATTGTATGTCGTTAACAATTCATATACAGATGCTGAAAAAATGTTTTGTATTTTTACATTTACTAATTGGATGATTGGTAAACAAATTGTAACACACAAATGTTGTTGAAACAACACTTCTTCAAACGTAAACGTACTGTAAAGCAAATTTCGTGAATGTAAAACCAATATCACAAAACATTTACATTTGTAGCACTTTTGTAAAGCTATTATCAAAACTTTACTGTTACAAAACGTTTACAGTAAATAGTCACAGTACATCTTCAAACGTAAACGTACTGTAAATCAAATATCGTTAATGTAAAATCAATATCACGAAACGTTTACATTTGTAGCAGTTTTGTAAAGCCATTACCAAAACTTTACTCTTACAAAACGTTTACAGTGAATAGTCACATCAAATCTTCAAACGTAAGCATACTGTAAAATATTTCATTTACAGATAATGTAACACGTATAGCATTGATAGCGGCCATTATAATGTTTCCATTTTTTATCAAATTAGAAAACCCAAAACATTGAAAATCTATTTTTGTTGATATTTAGTAAAAACAAAGCATGTTTAGGTTTTGATTGAAATAAGACTTTGAATTTTATCTGACAAAATATTGAAAAATATGGTTTTTGTGGGAAAAAAAAATTGTCTCAAATATTTTTATTAGAAATAATTTCTAAAATAAGAAAGTTTTTACAGGCCCCTTATTTTTATCGACCTGTTTTACAAAACTGGTAGAAAATATTTCTCGCGTTCGATATTTTGCCTTTACTTGCACGAAAAATATAATTATTGAATATTTGTATACCTCCCATATTATAATAATAATGTCAAGAACAAGATGGAAATTGTTTAAGTTTTGGTTTGTATACATAAAGTAATATGATCTCAAATGGCATTACGTATTTACCTATACAGTTTAATATTTTTCTGTAAACGATTTGTACCTAAGTTTGTTTTTATGTTATTTATTTCGAAGTGTTTTTGAACGTTTACATTTGTAAACGTTTATATACCTAGTCCAGGAATAGTATCTGTAAACGATTTGTTACTAAAAAGTAGTTTGTCTTGTATGTGTTTTGAAGAGTTTTTGAACGTTCACATTTGCAAATGTACAAATCAGGTACATCAAATAGAATTTGTTCATATACTGTCAACACGACATTTCATTCCCCAAAACCGTTTACATTTTGGGTACAGGGAGTAAACATTTCATATACGCCTGAAACATTACAGCTACGATGTTAACGTTCAGTAAATGTTATGTAGCTCTGAAATGCTCCTTGGGACAAGTCAACTCTGGATGTTCAATCTTAGTCCGTAATTTGTACTTTCTAGATTTCCTTGAATATTTATAAAATATTTTATTCTATTTGAATGGCTTTGTCCATCTAATACTGCTTAGTATTAATAACATCTCATATCAACAAGTCGAACCAAGAAACCAACTTTAAAATGTATATTTAAACATTTCCGTTAATACATACAATTCAGATATATGTTCATGCTAAGTTGAAATATGCACCAAAGAGCAAATTCACTTTGTAACCAGTTTTCCTGACATGCAGTTGTCACCAGCATGCTTACAAGCCTTAAACAAGACAATTTACTTCTCATGCATATCACATTATGGTCTACTACAAGGACACACTCTCATGTCCGTTTTATAAATTTCGAAAACAAATAGTCTGTATTTCTCAACTGACCCGAACATTTTGTACAATAGTATATATTACGGTTACCGTTTACAGTTGCATTTGTAATTACATAGTTGATATAAACACTTGAAAACTGTTTAATTATTTAGATCCTTTGTACATTTCCTGGAAGTTCAACTTCAGTATATTATGAAGTTCATTTCTCATGTCAGCCATTTCTTAAATAATGAAAAATATTTTTAGTATGGAAACAATATTCCTGTCATGTTGTAGCGGTAACTGGGTTACTAAACTTTTGTATTACTTTGTGCTGTAAAATAAATTATACATGGTGCGATACAAAAACAATTACCTGCTATTTAAATCCAAAGAAATATGTCTGGAGCTGTGAAATTAACAAAACAAGATATTTGACATCGACAATCCGAAAACCCATCCTTCAAAAAGTCTATCACCGTTCGAATTGTGAGTGGTCCTGTAAACTGTCTTGTTATTTGCGGTATTATATAAACTCAGTGATTGGTCTTCTGCACGCGCACGTTGCCAATTGACATCGAGTGATCAATGATTCAACTTCAAAGTGACACTAAAACGACAGATGGCAGATAATTTGACAGTTGAAACTACGTCTGCTACATTTTGTTACATTATACTACATTTACAACATTACCTACATAAACTTCGTAGCAAATGTAACAAATGTAGTTTCTTCAAAAAGTGACATTTCGACAAACACTGGTGATCATATTGAGTCTTAAAAAATTTTTTATGTCGCTCTTAATGAATTTAGATTAAAAATTAAAAACAGTTGATTGTTTAAAAGTAAAAGTGTCTCTGCATATCCATACAATATCATTTAAATTCACCTATGACGATGTTCACATTTGACGTACTCATCCGACGCACTTCGATGCAAGAGAGAGACAGGGTTTTGCTTCCAGATTTTTAGATTTTTAAAATTCTCATGGATGCATTTTGACATTCGCTATTCTGACATTTGTAATTTTTTTTCGCTTTTTGCACCAACGTCTTGAAAGTTTTCGCAAAATTTGGTCACTTTTGATTCGAAATATCATCATCATCATCATCATCGGCTCGACAACCGGGGTCCGGTCCTGGCCTCCTTCAACAAGTCTCTCCACCTATCCCGGTCTCGAGCCGACGCCATCCAGTTGCGCACCCCAAGGCTCCGGGCGTCCTGGTCTACGCCATCTCTCCAGCGCAAGCATGGTCTACCACGCTGTCGTCTGCCATAGAATGTACCACAAAGAACTTTCCGAGCAGGTTCCTCTTCGCTCATGCGAGCTAGGTGCCCTGCCCACCGAAGTCTACCGAGCCTAATTTTTGTCACTATATCTGCTTCAAGGTAGATTGCGTACAATTCATGATTGTACCGTCTCCGGAATCGTCCTTCCTCACATATGGGGCCAACAATTCTCCTTAAGACTTTTCTCTCGAACGCGGCTAAGAGGTCAGAGTGCCTTTTGCTAAGCACCCAAGTCTCGGATCCATATGTGAGTACTGGCAGAACCATGGTCCTGTACAGCAGTAGTTTTGAAGTTATGGTGAGATTTCTGGATTTGAAGAGCTTTGACAGACTGTAGTAGGCTCTGTTGGATTTGAGAAGCCGCCCGCGTATTTCTTCTTCTATATTGTTATCGGCTGCTACTATTGACCCAAGGTATTTAAAGGATTGCACCACTTCAAATTCGTGCTCCGCTACCTTGATTGTTTGACCAACTGTTCCTCTCGCATTCGACGCCACCATGTACTTTGTTTTACCTTCACTAATGTGCAGCCCCAGATTTTGTGCCGCCTGCTCGATCTGGATGAAGGAATCGTGTACAGCTTGCTCGGTTCTTCCGATGATGTCGATGTCGTCTGCGTAAGCCAGTATCTGGCTGGACCTGTTGACGATGGTCCCTCTTGTTGCCGTGCCAGAGTCACGGATTGCTTTCTCCAACGCCAGGTTGAAGAGGAGGCAGGCCAAACCATCCCCTTGTCGGAGTCCATTAAAGATGTTGATTGGTCTGGATAGCAATCCGGCTATTTTTACTTGGCTTGTTACGTTGGTCATGGTCAACCTACATAGTCGTGTCAATTTATTTGGGATGCCGAATTCTCTCATGGCTTTGTAAAGTTCTACCCTGGCTATGCTATCATAGGCGGCCTTAAAGTCTATAAACAGGTGGTATGTTGGGATGTTAAATTCTAGACATTTTTCCATCGCCTGCCTAAGGGTAAAGATCTGATCAGTTGTTGATTTGCCTGGAATGAAACCACACTGATATTGTCCGATGATGGTTTTAGCGTATGGGGTTATCCGGTCTTGTAGGATAGAGGAGAGTATCTTATAGGCGGTACTCAACAACGTGATACCTCTATAGTTGCTGCACGTTGTGACATCTCCTTTCTTATGTATGGGGCATATTATACCTTTTCGCCAGTCTTCTGGCATTTCTTCACGCTCCCACACGTGCACTATAATATCATGAATTGCCTGACGTAGAGCTGGCCCACCGTGTTGAAATAATTCGGCTGGTATACCATCAGCTCCCGGGGCTTTGTTTTTCTTTAGCCGGTCTATAGCCTTCTCAACCTCTTCTATGCTTGGTGACGGCAACATAGGGTATTCGTCTTGAAGCAGTGGAGCCTCCACTTCTGCAGTGAGTTGACCATTTAGCAATTCATTAAAGTACACTTCCCATCGCTCCAGTATGCTTTGTGGATCGGTGATCAGATTTCCCTCTCCGTCCTTGCAGTATGTGCAGCGTGGTGTGTACTGCGTCATGTTTCGGATGGATTGGTAGAACTTCCGCGCCTGGTGCTGACCTCGCTCTCGGCTTTTTTCTATTTCACAGATTAAGTTCTTCTCCCAGGCTGATTTTTTCTGTCTGTGAAGCCGTTTTTCTATTCTTCTGAGCTCTTTATATTCTTCTTCGCGTGCCCGCGTTCTATGAGATTGCTGCATTGCTCGGTACGCAACATTCTTACGTTCAGTCGCTAGCTTGCATTCATCATCAAACCAGTCGTTCCGATTTCTACGACTGCTGCCTAAGATGGAGTTGGCAGTACTAATGACAGTATTCTTAAGGCGTGTCCACTTCTCATCTACGCCCAGCATACTGGCCCCAGGACTTACTCTCCCTAAATCAAGCGATTCTAGGGCGAGTCCTAACGCATTACCAAAGGTGTTACTGGCATTTTCATTGCGCAGGGCAGCCGTGTTGATTCGAACTTGATCGGCGGATGCAATACGTCTTCGCAAGGCAATCCGCCCTCGGAAGACCATACCAACAAGATAGTGATCCGAGTCGATATTGGCGCCTCGGTACGTTCGTACCGTCATCAAGTTCGAGTAGTGGCGACGGTCTATCAACACGTGGTCTATTTGGTTACGAGTGACTCCATCAGGTGATACCCAGGTGGCTTTGTAGATATCTTTTCGCGGGAACCTGGTACTCGCAACGACCATGTTTTTCGATGCTGCCAATTCTAAGACTCGAAGTCCATTGTCATTAGTGTTCTCATGCAAACTATGGGTGCCTGCGTAATGCCTGAATACCGGCTCCCGACCTATTTTTGCGTTCAAATCCCCAAGGATGATTTTTACGTCATACCTTGGACAGGCATTGAGGGTCCTCACGACTTGTTCGTAGTAAGTCTCTTTTTCTTCGTCTGAGGACTCCTCCGTAGGTCCGTGAACGTTAATGAGGCTAATGTTCGTAAATTTGCCTCGCACGCGAAGGGTGCATAGCCTTTCGCTTATAGCGTTAAAGCCGATGATGGTAGACTTCATTTTTTCGCTGACTAGGAAGCCTACCCCGAGCACATGGTGTTTTGTATGACAGCTGTAGTATACGTCATATTCTTTCTTCTGTAAAACACCATTCCCTGTCCATCTGATTTCTTGTAGTGCTGTTATGTCAGCTCTATATTTTGACAGGGCATCGGCTAGCTGCTGAGCAGCTCGAGCTCTATAGAGCGATCGTACGTTCCATACGAAAATTCGTAAATCGTTTTGCCGTTTTCGTTGCGTTGGTTGTCGTCGTGAGATCAGTCCGTTTCCGAGGCTTGTTGTCGGGTTCGTAATTCTAAAATTTTACGGAACAGGGAATTAATTGAAATTCGAAATATCAATTAAGCTTAATCCTATAAAGAATATTGTAAACATCTAGGCTCATTTCACATATTTTGTTTTTTTTTTGTTTCGTGCATCCATTGTGTTCACACTATCTACTTTGTGTCTGAACACGGCGGACTGGACGTATGTACGTCAAAATGCGTCGGATGATTACGTCCAATGTGAACATCGTCTATAAGATGTTGCTGTCAAAATAATTTATGCCAGTCTGCACCTGTCTATACACATAAATAAAAATGAATTGATTGTTTGCAATGTCAAAATATCATCTTTTTACAAGATGAAAGTCTGTCTGTATGTTCCCGGCTGGACCGTTTTCGAAGGGACTTTCGCTGGAAGATATTTGATGTTGTACCGCGTAACTAAGTCAATTTTTATAACCAATAGTAAATGTCGCTGAGGTCGCTATTTGGAAAATTCTTATGTATGGACCGAATTGAATAAAAGCTTACTTTTGGCAAAATTTTGGCCCCATAGAGGCCAAAATTCATGTTCATTTTGTTCATGTTCATTTTGTTTTTGTCTTCATGTTCATTTTGTTTTTGTCGTCATAGTTCTTAGTTTGGATATTAATTTTACAAAAACTATTCATTAAAACTCTTTTTTTTTAAAGCTACACTGATCAAATAAAACAATCAAATAAAGCAACTAAAAATCAAAGTGAAACCGTTACAATTTAGGACTAAACACGAAATTATAAAAATCAAAATGGTTTCAAATTTGATTTGAGGTTGTTTCAACTTTGAATTGAGTTTGTTTGAAAAAATAAAAATAATTTTTAATTTTTTATTTTTATTTCTGTTTTTTTTTTATTATTTCTTATGTCTTAATATTTATTTTGATAAATCATTGAATTTCATTTTATTTATTTTGAAATAAACAATATTTTACTTTCTTGATTAAATTTGGCCCCAGTAGTGTTCGAACTTGGGACGTCCGGTTTAAGAAACCAGCATGCTACCTTTTGTGCTAATCTGCTACATGATTTCACTATTTCAATCGCAAACATATTAAGTTGCACATGACAGCTCCTAAAAATATACTCGCTTTATCTGAAACATATGTATGTAGTTCCACCACTTTGAACTAAGGTTGAAACCACATTAAATTAAGGTGGAAACGGCTTTGATTTAAAGGCTTTGCATTTTAATTCAAAGTCGTTTGTAGCAAAATCTTAGTTTAATTGTTTTTGTATTTAAATCAAAGTAATTCTCTTTAGATTCAAAGCCATTTTTTTCAAAATAGCCGCAACATGAATTTAAAAGCGAGCGTACTAAAAAATGTTCTCTGATTGTAGAAGGTTTCTGGCTTTTTAAAACGATATACCTATCATGGTATTGTTAATCTTACCGTTGTTTTTTAATAATTCGTATTCCGTTTTTAAACAAACAGGGGGAGATAGACAATTTTGTTCTTCTCTGAACCCAAACTCCTCGCTTCAACTTTTTTGTGCACCTTATACCAATTTCCCTGCATTTTTTTAAATAGGTGTTCTTTAAATGATTAATTTTTGAAATCATTTATATAAAATCGTTCATTCATTCATTTAACTCCACTCTTCGAAAGTTCAAACTGATCGGTGTAAAAAATGGTTATTTACCTACACTATTTTTGTTTGTGATTTTGTTTTATCTCTCGAAAATAATACTTTGACCATCATTCCTTTATCCAATATAGTGAAAGACCAAATACCTGGAAGTTGTTGTTTGAAAGTACATAAATATTTGTTCATTGCAACATGAATAAACCATTACAACCACTGGAATTGTAAACTCGTGAGAAAATGTTATTTTGTTCGCAATTGTTTTAATTGAATATTCGTATATCAGAAAGGTTTGATTTCTCAGAATATAATCAATAAGGGCATAGACAAGGTCATAATCAGGGGGGATTTCTGGACAGAGAAGCAGATTTACTGTGTTTTAGTATAAATTTTTATTTTCATTATTACATGCCATTAGAATTGTTTACAAACAAAATGAACATTTTATAAAAGTTAAGGGATAAAATACCTATGCCATCCTGATTACGGGCTTGTTTTTACAATGTACATAGATAATAAAGGTCAAGGAATTTTTTTATTTGCTTCGTTAAAAGTCAAATAATTTTAAATGAGATAAACATGGTGTTGGATTAAAAATTTGTTTTTCAAAACTAATTAGGGATTGTCTGAAGTTGAAAGTAAACAAACACGATAAAGGATGGTCGAGTGAAAAGATTAAGTGGGATAATTTAATATAATTTGATGTTGTTTTTCTTCAAAACATCTACTAGAGGGTAATTTAAAAATATTTTACCTTTTAATTGAAATTTTAAATTGATACTTTTGTGCTTCAAATGGTATTGGTGTTATTCTTCAATTTAAGTGGAGAAAAGTGATGCACATATTTTTAACAGAAATGTTTCATCAAAAAAAAAATAAGAATAATAAATTAGCTCTTCGTGTCTACAATAAATATGAGAATGTCTAATTGCATCAGCTATAGATATATCCTTATAGTAAAATTAAAGTCTTTTCTAGTTTTTTGTTACACAGTGGAACAGTTATCCTGAACAAAAACCGAAAAGGAATTGAACTTTTCTTTTGCTTGTGGTCGCGTTAATTTATTAAAAGAAAAAACAACCTTTATGACCACAACATTTAACAAAAAATCAAAAAACAACAAATTAAATTAAAAAACAAGTTAATTATTCAATTTAAAACTTTTTAATTTTATTTAAAATTGGATGCATTTCGAGTCCAATGTGACTCATCATCAGCAATACACTAATTGGTATACAAAAATTGCAACAAAATTAGAACAAATGTATGAACATAAGAAATTATAAACGAAGAAAATGTTACAAAAGAAAGGTAAAAGTAAATGAAAAGAGTAAAAGAAAAAACATAGAAATATTATAATTTAAATGAAGAGTTGGAGTGAGAGGGTTTTATGTTTTTTCTTTTACTCTTTTCATTTACTTTTACCTTTCTTTTGTAACATTTTCTTCGTTTATAATTTCTTATGTTCATACATTTGTTCTAATTTTGTTGCAATTTTTGTATACCAATTAGTGTATTGCTGATGATGAGTCACATTGGACTCGAAATGCATCCAATTTTAAATAAAATTAAAAAGTTTTAAATTGAATAATTAACTTGTTTTTTAATTTAATTTGTTGTTTTTTGATTTTTTGTTAAATGTTGTGGTCATAAAGGTTGTTTTTTCTTTTAATAAAATAAAAAATATCCTTATAGAATCATTTTTTTTGCTGAGACTGGTTGGATGTATTTGGATGAATGTCAATCATCAATGTTGGAAGAACACAACTCAAATATTTAATATATAATGACGGATCGTAATTTTTTGGCTGCTATAATAACCTTTAACGTCTATAGTCTAATTGATAATCTTAACTTAATTGCAATTATTCTCGGGAAAAAAAAAACTGCTTATTTAGAAGCTCCTGCTAATTTTTTTCATGAATCTGAAGATTAAGAGACGTTGCTTTATAAAAATTTACTTTGATGAATCGTCCTTCCGACCAAGAACATTTAAAATAAAGTTCGTGGCTTCCTTTGGTTATATTTATGTATATGAAGGGTGACGTGAAATAATGCCAAACGAAATAAGACCAAATAAACGTTATTTCGCTTGGCGCTATTTCACGTCACCTATATGAAGCATAAAAGGGGAAAACAGCAGAGGTCCACTTTTATCTAAAATCAAACTAATGACGACATCTTGTAGTCCATTGTGTGTACTATACGATCTTATATCTACTTTTTGAGAAAAGGATGTGATTCTTTAGCAAAAAATAAAATTAAAATATACCATGTACGGGAAAATTCATACGATCACCGATAAATGCAAAAAAAGAGACGTTGAATTTCAACTGATAAAAGCTTTATTACTATGGACAAATTATACAAGTTATTTACTAAAAAAAATTCTATAAAATGCATTAAGTCATGAAATAAAAATTAATTTATGTTTTGGGTCTTAGAACATCATGTGCAACCAAACTGTTTCTTTATTTTTTTTTATTTTTTCTTTAAAAACAGCCGGCATTATGTAAATTAACAATTAAATTAATTGTTCTCGAAATCATTTTGAGTGGACTTGTTCCGTTTTTCCCTTGAACCCTTCATATACTAATAAGCTCATTTTGGAGATGGAGTTTCAAAATCAGTCTGGTGTAACTATATTCCACCAAAAAGGACTTACATTATTCAGCCACCTCAAACTAATCTAAATAATAATAACAATTCTTTTTTCTAGTATATATATAGAATATATAAACTATCATTGTTCCAAAAACCATTAATTTTGATTCGTTCACATTAATTTGTAGTTACAGTTCATGCAATGTTCTTCAAGGTCATCAGTGCAACTAGATGGACCATATCATCAAAAAAAAGTAGGTTCCCTAAAGGCATCTTTTCTTTTTAATAATAAAAAAATACTTCCTTGGAAACATTGTGGTACTAAACCTTGATTGAATATACATATCATTAAAACCTTCATGATTAACTTCATCTAATATGTGATTACACGGTCGAATGATTGATTCGTAACCTAAAGAGAATTGGAATAATCTTTAGGAGTTAACGTTCAGTAATTTTCTTCATAAATTAGTTCTTATTATATTTATTAATACTGCATTTATTTTTTTAAATCCGAAGCATGGAGGTATACTCTTTACCATACAAAGAAAATATGCCTTAGCCGGAGGTCCTCTTATACGCCACCTCTGCTCATGAGTATTTGTTTAAAGCACAACATGCAAATTCTTCTTATTCATGAATGGTTTATAATCTTCAAATTCCTCGAACTTAAAATCTTTTAAGAAATAAACTTCTTTTTTCCTTGATAAATATCTTTTGTCCGAGCATTTTATTTGCTTCATTTATTACATGTTTTTTTTTTCTATTTTCAATAGCTTATTTCTTTTTTGTACTTTTTTTTTTATCGATATGCATTCTCTAGGAACCGAAAAATCTCCTTCCGATACCCAACATTTTATTTGATCTCAGAAAAATTGTTTTCGTTTTAGAATCATAAATCATGTCCTCTCCTCTTTCATCTCCTTTCTCGCTTTCCAACAAATTCTGTTCATATAATCCTCGAGCAGAGAAAATAGATTTCTTTGAACATTCAAAAGCAAATAATATAAAAATCTATATTCGATTGAGAATCTGCTTCCAACTCGTTCTAGTTCCTTAAGTTTTTTTTTGTCCTTTCAAAAGAAAGCTCATTTTGCCGTCATTCTTTACACGCCTTTTCCACGAAAAATGCTTTCTTCAGAATAACACACTCTCATTCTATTAAGTGGCTGTCCAATTCTCCGGTAAGACTTAAAGAATTTTTATCTCGAATAAATCGATGAAGAAAAAAAAACACATCCTTTGTTAATGACTCAAATACCTCAAACGCTTGAATTCATTGAATAATTCATATCCATCATCGCATTTAAAATACAAAAGGAAGATATTCATCAGGAGAACGAAAGAAATTTCGGAAGCAATTCCAATCCTGACAGGGAATGGAAAAAAAAAACTTTAAGTAATTGCAAGAAAATCTTTCTCATTAAACTTTCACCCGATGAAAATCCCCTGCCAACGGCTAGAGAAATCCTTTAAGTATCAAGGAGCGCTGGCAAGGAATTATTTTTGTTGGGTTTTAGGTGTAATGAGTTGGGATCTCGATGGAACGGCTTTTGTTTTCCCTTGAGTTTTTTTGATCTTTGTTAAATTACTTATTTCAATGCAAAGATGATTTCCCAACACTGTGCTGGTATTTTTGGTTCCTTTTAGCTGGATTTGGTTTGCTTAATTTTTAAAAAGCCAAACAAGAAAATTCAATTTCCTACTAAATGGAATAAAAACACATGTACAAGTGATTTTATAAGCACTTACTTCTGCTCCATTAGAAGTTATCTTTATTTATTTTGCGGGGTTAATCTTTGGCATGAGAATAATAACAGAGGATACCTTTATTTGTACCTAAACATTTTAAACAACAAACGACCACTCTCCAGTTTTAATTTAGAAATATATTTGACACAGGGGAGTCATAATCAGAAATTTAAACGCAATTTTCTTTAGACTAAGGTAGGAACTAACCTAAGGGCGTTATTAATTCCGCGATCGCTGTTTGTCTGTTAGTATTATTTACAGCGAAAACTCAATCTTATTTCTTAAGGGAGAACTTAAGCATTTAAGGGTAAGGTATTGGTGGCGGTGATTTTTACTCGCGCAAGTTATCGAATTAAAGCGAAATGGACCGATTGGCCGAGCGATTGGCTTCAAATTTGGTACTTAGCGTTCATAGAACATTCCCTAGAGGAGAAATCGAAATTTTTGTTCTGGTATAGAAAAAACAACAGTACCTGCCATATAATCATGAACGTAAATCCAATTTCGAAAAAATACGTTCAATTTTGATGAAATTTCACATGAGCAATATGTATTTGCCAAAGACGAAACCTTTTTATCAATTTTGATAATATTTTATATGAGTGATTAGTTGCCAACAGTGATGTCCTTTATCTGAATATTGTTTGAGAATCAGTTTAACGGTTATACCTTGTATAGAGCCGTTTATTACTACTCCGACTATCTTTTGAACGGCAACACCGATTTTGACGAAATTTAATATTTTAAGTAATAGTTCTAAAAAAATACGATCCATTTGGATAATATTTAATATGAGTAATTTTTTTTTATAGAAAAAGACTGTTCAAATGAATTTTATTTTTTACGTGATTGTCTTTTGTTCAGTTGTAAAAAATAAATTGGCAAGGAAGTTAACGATACCTCCTATAGAACCGTTATTTTTATCTTGAGCAATCTCGTGAACGGGTAAATCGATTTTGACTAAACATTTTTTTTAAGATCTAAATGACTTAATATAACTGCAGTACCAAAATTTCGGAAAGTGCCTAATTTTAATTTTAACTAATATTTTAATTTTTTTTTTTTTTTGTAAATTCAAAATTTTGAAAACGGCTTGAATCTTTATAAAAAGTAGTAGTAGTAATTTAACAAAAATTGTTAAATTTTATTTTATTTGTGTGGCAAATTGCCACAAGACCAAGATCGTGCAACCCAGTCTTGAACTTTGTTTTATACCGACTATCACGTAAATTTATTCACCGTTTTTGATGAAATTTGATATTCAGATAATCTTGCAATGTCAAATATAAATATTCCACAAACAAATTTCGAAAAAAGTTTTTTTTTAAGTAATTTTTTTTTAATAAACAAACTAAACTTGATATCGTTTAAAAAGTATGCTTTAAAGAAAAAAACTGAGTGCTTGCACATATACGTGAGTAATGGATGATGTATCCTCTGGGCATTAGAATAAATTGTTTGGAGTGTGAATATTTTACAAAATGTCTTCTTCTTTTGACAACATCCGCCACTCACTTTAAATACCTACTTTAAATTCGGTATAAACTAAAATTAATACTGACACTGAATCATTATTGGTTTCCCATGTCCCATTCCTATAGCTCATTTTTAAAATTTGCTTTTGATAAAGAAAAATATAAGTATAACCAATTCTGCCATATCCTGGTAGTATTTCACTTTTTACACCAAAATCTGTTTATACACCAGCTTTTATACGTACACTCCGTACGATTGGTTTACGGACACGAAATTTAGTTTCAAAAACGGTGCTTTTTTTTTTTAATAATTATTTAAATTTCCATGTTATTAAAAGAATTAAATTTTTAATTTTATGAGTTTATTTCTTTGAAATAAGAATACAAAGTGTTGCTAATTTTGTGCACCAGTTGTTTTGATACACGTATAGTACGTATGTATGAAAGTTTGCATCAGTCAAGTAAAGCTTATTTATTTATTTATAGTAGCATCAACTTATAAATATTTTACAAAATTTCAGGAAATTATTTTAGAGATTTAAGATACATCGTTCTTTTACAGCTATAAAATAATTTATATTATGAAAGAAGTTATTTGGACCAATTTAATTTCTTAAGGGAAAGCTACAAATAAAAACCCTTATATGACACTTAAAATTAATATTGCACTCTTAATTTAAAATGTACATGAATCATTTACATTATCATTTTTGTTTTACTATTGTAATTCTAATAATTGTTGTATAAGTTCATTGTCAGATGAGGAACAATTTTCGTAAAATTTTTGTTTCGGCTTCTCAATGAGAGTGTCTAAAAAGTTGATATTGGCTAGTTCATGCAACCTGTGAGTTGAGTAAAACCAAGGTAAATTTAGCATCATTTTAAGAATTTTATTTTGGCATCTCTGAAGTTTCATTTTGTGTGTTTTGGCGCAATTACCCCAAGCAGGGGCACCATACAGAAGGATGGCTTGAAAAATAGATTTAAACAAAACAAGTTTGTTATCATTACTGAGTTTTGATTTTCTACATATCAGAGGATGGAGGATTTTTATATATATGTTAATTTTGTCAACAGTGGAGGATATATGCTTATGAAAATTCATCTTCTTGTCTAACATAATGCCGAGGTATCTACAATGCTCAGACCATTGTATGCTCACTGAGCCCAATTTGAGGTTAACATTACCCATGCTTTTCTACGCCGTGAAAACCAAACTGCTTGCGTTTTTTGAGCGTCAACTTTGATTTTCCATTTTTAAAAATACTCTTCTAATTTGAAAATTGAATATTGTAAGGAATGATAGACATCCATATACATAACTCCTGAGGCGAAAATTGCTGTATCGTCAGCAAACATATCAATATTTACTTCGGCACCAAGATCAGGAAGGTCAGATACGAATACGTTAAAAAGGATGGGGCCGAGTACCGATCCTTGAGGGACCCCAAATTCAGTACGTTGAATAGAGGAGTTCTCATTTTGTAACTTAACCATAAATTTTCTTTCAGTTAAGAAACTTTGAATTATTTTTAAGACTGGCATTGGAATTCAAGTAAAGAGTATAAAGGACTTTGATTTTCTGTAATCTGCAACTATATGAGAAGAGAAAAGTCATATCAAGAAATGGGCCAAATAAGAGCAGGAACAAACCACACGAAACTATATATGCAAAATTTAAAGAAGAGTCACCAAAAAACGACATCTCTTAATATATAGATTGAATTTTGTACTTAGTTATTGAATTCTTTTACGAGAGATAATGAGAATATGGATTTGACACTTTTGGTTTCCAATACCATAACAAATAGATTCATTAAATTAGGAATTTCCAACCTAACCGTCGATTTCTTTTTAAAATATTATTTTCTTACTTTTTTCAGTACCTTAGATCCTAAATCATATAGAAAATAAAATACAGGGGGTCATTCTGTAATTTTCAAAAATATAATCGTCAAAATGATAATCGAGCACGATTTGGTTCACGTAACTCAATCATCATCGTGTCGTCTATCGTTTCTTTCGGAGAACGTTTGTTGTTTTTCCGAATTTATTAAAATGTCATAAACTTTCAATCTTGACAAAACATAACAAATTTGTAAATAAAAAAATGAGAAAAACTGACCGAAAATAAGGAAATTTGGATTTTTTTTTTTCATAAAATATACATAAGATAACAGTGTTGTGGCTTTTATTGCATTTTATATGTGTATTTATATAACAAATTTTCGTAAAAAATAAATTTTTTACGAAAACTTTACTCAATATCTGTCCGTCAACATGTGGTTTGGAGTGTAGATTATGTGAAAATCCTTATTTTGAAAGAATTTCTCTTAAAATATAATTCAAATTCATTCTTTCATATCCGGATCCGGATCAACTTGACATTAATGCGCACATATTTGTATGCACAAAAATTCATCGCATTCCTTTTTTTATATGTTCTCTTTTTCATGTCTGTTCCAGGATGCTGCAATTTGCGTGAAATTTCACTTGGAGCGTGAGAAGAATCCACATAAATTTAACAGCCGCATGAAGAATAAACTGTGGTACTTTGAGTACGCGACTTCAGAGACGTTTGCGGCCTCGTGCAAGAATCTTCATGAAAATATTGAAATTGTGGTAAGTACTGGAACGTGTCCAACATCTAGAATTTGTTTGCTAGGCTCAACGGTTGAATAACCAAAGATGGTTGGCACAACAATAAAAAAAAAAGAGTAATGGAATCCTTAATTTATTCCTTTCATTTGTTATTTTTAGTTTTGTTGTCCTACTTTTTTTTTGTTAATAATAGATATTTAAAATTTCATAGGACAGAGTGTGTTGGTTTATTTTAATAAAAACAGCAAATACTTGAAACGAGGTGGTCCTGAAAACTGTTTTATTTAATTTATTTGTTATTTGTGTTCTTTTTTGGGGTAGAAGATGATTGTAAAATATTTGGCTTGCCGAATTCGAATTGCAAAGGGAATAGAATTTGTTAAATGGTTCCTCTTCAAGAAAAGATATTGAGACACTTAAATGAGGCAGAGCAAATGCGTTACGTGACAACTTTGTTATGAAAAATATTAACTGTGAATCCTTGTCTATTCGTTGTCGTTCGCCCATGGATACGCATTTCCAATATCCTGCTAACAAATGAAGAGTGACAATTATGTTGGCGCTTAAGTGGAGCATGGCACTGGGTTAGCATTTCAAGTGGCTACTTATTGGTGCCAAGGAGGGTCTCAGCATCTGGCAATCAATTTGGATTCAATGGAATTGCAAAGTAGGCACCCACGTACAATAACAAATGACAGTTAATGGAATGAGAGAGTATTATATTTTGTCGCCACAAAAGAAAATAATATATGAAGCAATTTTAAACCGTTGCGTTTGAGAACATTTGGTTTTCAATTGCATTCGAAGCAAAGTTTTTTTTTTTTGTTTTTTCAAAAAGACTCTAAAATTAAAAATGTTTGATCTAACATTACTGACAAAAAATTTACATTACTGAAAAAAAAACTTTAACTTTAAAAAAATAAAATAAAAGAGTAGTTTTCTGGCTTTTCAAAAAGATATAACAAAAGGCTTTGTATCTTTCACCGTTGTTTTTAAATATTTTTTTTTCTGATTTAAGTCAATTTTTTAGAAAATTGCTCCTCCTGCCTAAACGGGGAAAAATAGACCCCCCTCCCATACGATTTTTCTCTTGTCTTAACCCCACCTACACGCTCAAGCTTTTTGGTGCACCTTAAACCAATCACCCTGTATAGAATTTGTATCAATCTTTGATGTTTGCGTTGCCCTGCAAAATAGGAAGGTTGCTCTGATTTAGAAAAAGCTCTCCCACAAAACATGTACTGACAATCTTTTCTGGACGAACTATAGCTTGGTTTTTAAACAACTTCGTTGTTAATAGTGCAATTTGTGAATAAAATGAATTACAGTGGATTGTTTAGATTGCATCTATAAACTTTTACACAATACAATCACAAAAAAAAGCAACTTCGTTGTTTCAACATCCCTGGGAAGGAAAAAAAGTCAACTTTTCCGATAAAATCTGAAAAAAATCCAAGGAATTCGACATTAACGTTTAATGTCGTTTAATGTGAGAAAAAATCTCAAATAATCATGATCCATAGACAAAAATTAGCTTTTTTCCCTTCAGATCAACTTTTCGATTTGTAACAGATTTACACATAGGTAATTTTATGTTAAATTTTCCTTCTGTCAGATGAGCATTTTAATTGTGTAGTCTGGTTTATTTTAATATGAATGCGCAGAACTAAAAAAAAAACTAAAATAACACAATAAGTGCTAATTGCGCCGTTTTGATGAAAGTGAATTATTGAAGAATGATTAAAATCGATTCTACAGAAATATACACAATACAATCAAAGAAAAATAGCAACTTTTTTGTGCAAGATCCATAGGAAGGAAAAAAGTTAACTTTTCCGATCAAATCTGGCAAAATGAAAGAAATTCGACATGAATTCAGAATGATTCACAAAGACACAAAGTATGTTTGTTTTGATATTCTCATGAGCGAAACAGATTTAAACAAGCACTTACACCAGGATCGGCAAAATTATTCAGCACGATGGTCAGCGAATTTGTATCAAAAACATTATTGCCACCAGCGCCAGCACCAGCACCATTTGACATTTCGTACTTAATTTCATGTAAAATGTTCTCTTTTGCAGTTTGGTGTCACTGAATATCATGAATATCATGGTGGGAAAGTTGTCAACAGTGCACCAGCAAAAGCAAATTTAGGACTATGGTCTAAAGACACTGCTGGCTTTGTGTTGGTGTGTTCTAATCTGTGTTGAGCAATAAAAATACAATGGTTTCAATATAATAGTGGTCGCTATATCGCTGTTGTTGGCTTAGTCCGCGCTAGTAGGGTATTGAATAGAATTTCCTTTCAGACATCTTGCTTTACCCTTGTTGTCAAATTTCAAAAAGCAACAAACAGAAAGCTAAAGCTGAGTCAACTTGTGCTGCAGCTACTGCTTGTGCTTTAGCTGCAGCTTCTCAATGTAACCACATAAAAGGCAGCACTGTCTCTCGACTTTGATAGTGCTGCTTGTACTGCTGCAGATACACCATTGTATTCAGCTAATAAAAGCTGAATAGCTCACAAAGTGTATTTGTTTTAAACATCTTGCGACTGCTTAAATTTAAAAATTATTTTGCAAATGAAATAAATATTAATATGGAAATATTTGGCACCATCAAATGGCTCTTAATCCTAACCTATTTACTCCTAATGAAATAAATCCTAATGAAGAAATTCCAAAACACGTTTAAATGAAATAATTCTTAAATTCTTAATTCAAACATTGAATAAAGTCTAACATTTGGAGTTAATTCATTAAAAATCAATTCCTAACAATAAAAGATGAAAAAACTTGTCCTTAACACACAGTTTCTTTAACCCATTTTATTTTGCACAAGTATTATGAGGCAAAGCAACATACTATAACAATGTTTCCACTTCCCGGCTTCACTGGCTTGTGGAATTCATTAATTCCAGTTTTAGTTCTCCTAATTTATTAAACATTCGGTTGTAAACCTAAATCAGTTTAACGGTAATTGAAAAGTCGTATATAAACCTTTAGCTCATCTCAAGAGCATTAGCAATTTATGTATCTACCTGGAAACCTTAAGTGATGAATTTTCAAAAGATAGATACTACATTCTTTTATATTGAAGTGTATCTCTCCCTCTCTCTAAGTCATTTTACTATTCCAATTTGTTCTGTACTGAAAATCCTTTTTATCGTTCATTCATCTCTTATAATATCCTTGGTCGTCAAATCTACTTTTAAAGCAAAGGCTATTCAAATTCCATTTTAAGCATAATAAAGTATCCTCTTCAGCAAAAAGGTCCAACAAGAGACAAAACTCCTTGAAAAAGTACGAAAAAAAAAACAGAATGAAAACATCTTTGACGATAAAAATAATAATAAAAAAAAAAACTTTTATTATCATATGCTGGTTTTCTTTGAAAATATATTCATTTCCATCTCGTTTATCTTTTACAGTGTGATGGTGTTTCACTGGACCTAGCAAATGGGCCACATTTACAAGGCGTTGCACTTCTTAACATTCCCTACACACATGGTGGCTCGAATTTATGGGGCGAACATTTGTCCCAGAAACGTATAAGAAAAGGCGGACCATTTCGGAAGGGTAAAAAACTTAAATCATCTGACAAGGAGCTATCAGCGACAAGTTTCAATTCAGTTGACTTATCGGTTGCCATTCAAGGTATGTATACAATATAGCTTCTTTTTTTTTTCTTAAACTTTTTTTGTCCTTAACACCGCAAAAAATAATTAAGCTGTTAGTAATCCATGCGCGTTCTTCTATTTTTATTGCTTCTAAAAGTTATGTCAAATTGCTGGTCCTTTGTACAACCACTTTACACGTCATTCTCCTTTTTTTTTGTGATAAGAGGCGTCAGTGGTTTTGATTTGGCATGTCCATTAACTTGATTTTCACACGTTTTGCAAATAAAACCATTCACATCTCCAGAACTCGCCAGTGTCCTTGATTCATTTTTATTATTTCATAGCGAAGAGTGGGACGTCAGCAAACGACTGTCTATTTTCATTTCTGAATGTCCCAAGCTCTTAATTAAACCGGCTTACACGTAACCATGTAAACAAATTTTATATATACATGCATACATATGTACAAGAATTCACCGTCCTTTCTCTACATATTTATTTTATTTTTTCCGAATGCTACATCTTTCGGTTCGTTTGTCATTGACAGATTTTGGTGATCGTCTCATAGAAGTTATTGGATTGGAAAATTGTCTGCATATGGGACAAGTGCGCACCGGTTTGAGAGCATCAGGTCGCCGGTTAGCCCAGTGCTGTGAGGTAACAATAAAAACCCGAAAAACTTTTCCGATGCAAATTGATGGTGAACCCTGGATGCAAGCTCCCTGCACGGTGAGTATACATATTCTATTTTTGTTTTTAACTTTTTTTAATATGAGCTAGTTTTGTTGTTGGTTTTTGGTATGTCTTCTGGTCTAGTGGAGTTTATTCTTGATGATGGTTCAGTCTATATACATATAATCATTTCGGTTATTTTGTGGGGATAGAATGACCGTTTATAAAAACTTTTCAAATAATTTTTTGTCATTTTCAACATTGTTGACATAATTTTACATATGGGATTTGAATTTTGAAAGAAGGTTTTTGGAATGCGATGATTTTGTTCAAATATTTTCATTCTTTGATGCGATAAAAGTTTTTTAGAATAGAGAAAAGAATTTCTTGGATATTGGAATTTTCGGTACACGTATTATTTGTAGACTTCAGTACATTCTTTTTGAAAGACTTGAGAGTAGCCCTCTCTCAAAGTTTATTTATTCTATAAGTTACCTACTTGTCATTCGAAAAGTTTTATTTTCTTTAAACTGAGAATTTAAGATTCTTTCAAAACAAAACTTTTCAGTTCATAATGGTAATCAATAATACAGAAGATTAAAGACACTTAAGAACATAAAAGAAACTCTTTATAAAATAAAATCGACCCTTTTAGGTGTTTGTAGTCAGTTCTTCATAGAGGATAATCTTTAATAGCCTATTAGCTGACTTTAAGTCAAGTTGGATGACGCGATAAATATAAATAAATAAAATCACAGTTTTGTTAATCCTTACTTCCTGGAACATGACTTCTATAATGTTTAACTTAACTTACTTTTTGGTTATTATCTATAGATGAAAATTTTAGTTTTCCCATTCTACGGTTTTTATGTTCCCGAAATGTCTTGATAAAATAGCTAGCGATTGTAATGAATTTTATTGTCTGACTATTTAAAATAAAATGCACGACTGGGTCGCAAGAAGTGAGCTCAAATGCAATACTGCTATCGACCATTGTCGTGTACTTACTAGATATTGACCGCCAGTCGGTTGAAATTGCCATACAAACGTTGCCTAAGACTTATTCTTTTTCTTATTCTTACTGAGCAGTCCGACATTATGTGCGCACCATACGATTTGCTTGTTCTCGCTGATTTCGTACGGCGCCGTACGTGCCATTTCGTCTATTATGGTTCTGCCTTAAGACTTATTCCAACAAGATGCGCTGAACTTTGAACCAGCGGTAAAATGGTGTACTAATTCTTTCATTGCCGCTAATATTACATCTATTACATGGACTTTTGACATTTCTTGTTTTTTTTCTCAAACAAAATCGTCATCGAAAATTGCTTCCTCGTGTTTGTCATCAAAAGTTTTGTTTTATTTTCGGGAATATCTTCTTCTTAATGCTTTGTTGTCATACTTTACCGCAGTAAAGCCAAAGCAGTGACTGTTATGTTGAAACAAACAAATTGCGTTGTTTACGATTAAGTCGAAGACAGCTTCGAATTTTTATTGAGTAAAAGTTAAACAACTCGTATAAATTTGAATTTTTTTTAAGTGGTGTTATATTAGTTCTTTAAATATACGTATATAAAGGGTTTTTTTCTTTTTTTTTTATTCAGAACCAGAGTTGACAATATATTAATATTCAATATTACCAGGAAATTTATAGTTAGTTTCTAGAATGTTTTATAATTTTCGAACTGATTCCTTCTATGAAATTTGTGCCAGGGTTGTCATATAGATTAGTAACTATCGTTTGCCAGTAGATGTCAATTTGTAAATGTATCCAATTTTCAGGAACAAATTCCTAGCTGTAACTGGTAAAATACGTTATAATAGTTAAGGGTGTGTAAACATTGGTTTTCTTATTCTTCGCCTTTTTAAAACGTTGAAAGATGATAATATTTTTTGAAAAACTCTGGGTTTTCACCAGTATTGAAAATATGATTGCACGTAACCTTTAGTGGTGCAGGAAAATGACTTCACATGATAAATAACTTCACCACTAGAGGGAAATAATTTCACTGTTCCCACTTTGAGTGTGGAAAATAACTTCACATTTTGGTGGGAAATAATTTAACGCTCTTGGGTGAAGTTACAAATTCATATACATTCATACCCAAACTTGCACCCACCAAAACTCGCACCCACACCAAAAAAAACAACAATTTTTATGTAATTTGTTAGTAATAATAATCATCACTACACCAATATATCCAAGTGCTAATTGGGTTTTTATTCTAGTTGAATAGCCGCCATTCCTACCTACCTACACCAATATATCGGTGCAGGGATATAACTCCACGGGCAAGTACTCTGCTTCACTTTTCAATCTGGATTAATTTCCCACTGAAGATGGAAATTTATTTTTCTTTTAAGTGAGAAAGTTTTTCACTTTCTAAAGTGGAGTTGTTTCCCACTGACACCTATATGGGTGTTCTAATTGTACCTCCAACAATAGAGATAGGTAAATGGGGGCATGCTTGCCCCCTGCAACCCCCTGCCTGACCCACTATAGGATTCGAGGTGGGTGCGAGTTTGGGTATGCAACGTTTCTAACCTATTTAAAGGAAGTAAAGTAGGACCATTGCTTTTTTTATTTGCATTTTTTATTTCCATTTTTCTGCATTGATGTGGGAAAGATCACCACACTGTTTAAAGTGGAATACAATCTCACTACGAGTGGGAATCAACTTCACACTGAAAAGGGGAGCAGATTCCTACTAAAAGTGAAATAAATTCCCATGTGGAGCACTGCCCGTGGAGTTATTTCCCTGCACCCAATATATCCACTGCCGCTCATTTGAATAGACCCCCCCCTTTTGTCGGACCTTACTCTCTTAAATATTTATGACAATAACATAATTTTGATTCATACGTACTGAAAGAGTATGAAAATCCGCATAGTTCTGGAAAAAAATCTTATCCTAAAAACTAACTAAGAATTTACTTTATTAAATTCATTGAAGAGAACAAGAAATTTGTTGGCTAATTTGAATAGTCCCTGTCCAACCATCTTTGGTTCACTCTTGTATTTTTGATTGTGTAAATATCGGAAAGTCCAATACATGTAAAAATTAAAGGAGATATTTTGTTATAGAACTGATTTGAAAATCTATTACTTGAGAGACTGCTGGTAGGTTAAAAGCTATTACAGAGATAAAGGGTCAAAATTCAGAAGCATCTTGAGTTATAAGACAAACGGGACATGATATTTAGAAAAATTAAACATTTATATTTAGCTATGTTTATAAACTTTGTCAAGAACAAGTGTAAAATTGGGAGACATACTCCATCCCACGAGTATTTAAAATTTGATAAATATGCATAAGCCTGTAAGTAGAAATTTGTGCAAATTTATTTGTTTAGAACACATTAAATGTGTTTCAGCAAAGTTTTCCACTGATGTTGGTTGGCACACATATTAAAGTTCAGGTATAGGTAAAGTTTCCGATAGCTATAAACCAACGTGACTGCCATACAAAATTTTAGCATGTGCAAGTGCAGAGATATCAACATTCGAAAGACGAAGTTTCTAAAGTTCTATTAAACTTTTCTTTTTATTTTTCAAATCTAAAAAAAACGAATAAAAGTAATGTTTAGATAGCTTTTATTACCTGTGTATATTTTGTTTTGTTTTATTTTATAAAATAAACATTTTGAACACTTTGTGTTGACACAAGTTTCACTACTTTTCATTCCTTAAAAAAAAAACTTTAGTTTCCCTCAAGAATATATTTTCTTATTCCTCCATCTAAATAATTCTAATGAATATATTTTACCACACAAGTATTTATTTTGTTCTCAATTTATTTAGAAACATTCTATTGAATGATGATGATATATATCCACAGTTCACATATAGATACATGACTTTACCACTTCATCTATCAAATAACGAGGTATCATCAATTAGTTTCGAAATCCTTTGCTTTGGTACATTTCTATACTCCAACAACACCATCGAATCCTTGAGTAATGACATTTATAAGGTGTGCTTAAAGGGGTGGCAACTTAATGCTAATGAGAGAAGAAGCTTAAGTGATATTTATGGGAAAGCTAATGATTAGCTCATATTTGTACGACGTGCAATACTCTTGACTGAAGTTTCACACCATAATGTTGATGAATTGTACGGTTTGAAAGTTATTGTTTGAGTGATTTTCAAAATCAATGTGTTGGTTAGATGATTTGTCATATTTTATATACATAATGCTTAATTCTATGCTTAAATACTTAAGTAGATCTTATATAATCTTTATTTAATATGTTTTAACAAAATACAAATATTTAACAAATTAGTAGACAGTTTAGAAGAAAATATTGTACAAAAAGTAGGTGGAAAAGATTATAACATGTAACTTGTTGTTAATTATAGGAACCGCTCTTTATTAAGACCAAAACTGTTAGTAATTGGCTAATTTCTGAAGGCTCAAAAATACTAAAAGAACCCAAAACACAAATATTGTCTCTATCATTTCGCTTCGAAATGATTTCACATAATAAAGCGAAATGTAAGAGATTTTTCTTAATTGCTTTCAATATTCAGTTGTTGGAGTAATTATTTTTGACGGATGATTTTATTACTTCTTTGAATAAGTTATGAAAAACAATGTTTATAAAAAAAACATATAATATGGAACCCCTACAAAAATATATATAAGAACTACAAACCATTTCACGAAGAACCGCCGAAACCAAAAAAAAGTCCTCAGACAAAAACAACAAATTTTTTTGTTTATTAATTTTTGTACATACAGGGTGTCCCGCAACTCATCGTCAAGCGGGTAACGGATGATAGGGTAGCTTATACCCGTACTGCATATTTTTTAGTAAAAAAAAAATTATCTCGCTCGGTTACGTATTAATAGCAATATTTAGAAAAATTATGAAAATCGATACCCAGGGCTACATTTTTATGTACTGTGGTCACAAATTTTGATATTTTTCAGTGATTTTTTTTCTCCGTAATCCTTAATAACCATGCTACTGAATGCAATCTAAAAATCTAAAATAAATATAGTAAGTTTCTCCAAGAAAAATGAAAATGGGCTGAGTCATTTTTCAAACAAATGTTGTAAGCAAACTTTAACACATCATATTTTTAAAAAAATGGAGGACACTATACCCACGGCAAGTTGTTTAAAAAATTGGCCCATTTTATCAAGTTTTCAAAATAGGTCAACACTTGCCACTTGCTGCTTCCATGTTACAAACATTTAAACCATTTTCGAGCAAGTAAAATTTAATTATTTTTTTTAAAAGGAACGTATTATTCCTTTTTGATGTAGAACCCAAATAATCCATTCCTTCAAAATATGGTTCAAGCTGCTTAAGTAGTTAACATACCAATAGTCCTGATCCCTGGGAGGTGATCCGGAGTAGGGCAAGGAGTATAAAGCCCCCCAAAGGGGGCTTTTTGGGACTTACTCTTATACCTCGGAAATGGTGAGTCGTAGCGATTTTTTTTTTTAATAAACAAAAACCCATCGAATATTGTACAATTTTTGTTATGATCACTTTTTTTCTAATATCAACCATTTCCGAGATACAGTTTAGATAATTTAATGGAATGCTTGATGAAAAATATAAATAAAACACTTGTTTTTATAATTTTTCTCCCTTGCGATGCGTGTATCTCGGAAACGGTTGATATTTGGAAAAAAGTGGTCATAACAAAAATTCTACAAAATTCAATGGGCTTTTGTTTATTCTTAAAAAAATCACTATTTCCGTTGTTATAAGCGTACGTAACCAAAAGCCCCTTTTTGGGGGCTTCATAATCCTCTCCCTCCTCCGGATAACCTCCCAGGGATCAGGACTTTTAGTATGTTAACTACTTGAGCAGCTTAAACAATATTTTAAGGAAATGGCTTACTGGAGTCCTACATCAAAAAGGTATAATACGATCCTATTTAAAAAAAAAATTATTTTACTTGCTCGAAAATGGTTTTAATGTTGGTAACATGATTATGGAAGCAGCCGTGGGTAGTGTCCAACATTTTGTTTTTGAATATGATGTGTTAAAGTTTGCTTACAAAATTTGTTTGAAAAATGACTCAGTCAAACTTCATTTTTCTTGCAAAAAACCCTGTATAGGTACTTAGGTACATTTTTACTTGCGATTATTGGTACTATCGGGCAAGTTATGCATTCGTGCAAAAAAAAAATTTTGAGATAACATTCAAACATGACATTACAATAATAGCAAGATCGAAAAAAATGGGTCTGGAAATTCTGCATGGATGTCTGTCTATCTGTGTTTCTGTGTGTCTGTCTGTCAGTATGTCAATCTGTGTGTATCAGCACCTACAGCCTAAACCGCTGTACCGATTTCTTTCAAATTCGAAATGTAGGTACTATACTAAAATTGGACAAACAATTAATTATGATTTAAATTATTTTTTTAATTAAAAATGATTTTGGTCTGTATCGAGTTCAACTTGAAAACTCAACTCTTAACCAGGGTTTAGATGTTTGCTTTAAATTAGGTGATCTCATATTAATACCACTACGAAAACTACTTACTATATTTCGAAGTATCTGCCATCAATTTCAGCAGTAGTTTCTTGTTATTAAAAGCAGTTAATCGTCAAAAATATCTTCTATCAATACATATTATTACCAATGTAGTACTGAATCAAATGACTGTATAAATTATTTATATATAAAAATTTATATTTAAATATGTATATTTGTTAAATTTTATATTTAATTTTTTCATTTAACTTTACAGATTACTGTTACCCACAAGAACCAAGTTCCAATGCTAATGGCACCTCGTTCCGAAAAGGGTCGAGGATTTTTCAATTTATTTTGCAGCTGACTTCCTACCATTAACAGCAGTAGTAGTGGCTCTGTTATAAGTAATAATAATAATTTTAAATGTAATCAATCCACCGTCCAAATATCCGAATAGCTTTACAATAACATGCGTATTTAAATTAAATATAATTTTAAAAAATATACTGTAAATAATAAAAAAAAAAATTAAACAAAATAATTATTTATTTATTTTTAAATATTGAAGAAAAAATGTAAATAAAGCTTTAAATGTATCGCAAATTTATTATAAATCAATTTAATTGAAATTTTATATAAATTTTTTAAATTTTTATTTAGAAAAAGACCAAATTTTTTCATATGTAACGAAAATCTAAATGAACGATTATAAATTTTAAGTAAAAACTATTAATTATAAATAATCTAATCTTGTTAAATTCATACATGTTAATATTATTATATTCACTGTATATTTATTATAAAAATTATTTTAAGTAAATTTTACCTATTTATAAAAAAAAAAATAAACAAAAATTTTGTAAAGTGTAATATTGTACAACAATTAAAAAATATCAAATGGTGAAGCTTTAAATAAATAAATATGAAATTCTTTTTAAGAAAAATACGAATATGATTATGATTGATTAAAGTCATTAATTTATCCAATTATTCTCATTCTCGTTTGTAAATAATATGAGAAATTTATGCATTTAAAATAAATTAAGTAAGAAACAAATAATGTTAAATCATTATAAGTAATTATATAACCATGCTGCTTACTACCTAAGTTAAAAAAGAAGAGATTTCTAATTTTACTTTTAATTTTTTATTTATACATATTTAACAAAAATTATTATTGATTTTAAATGTAAAAGCAATGTAGTAATTTAATTGAAACATTTTTATTTTCTTTCCTTTTTATAATTTTCTTTATTTAAATTTACAAAACATTTTGCAGTTCTTTCGCAAATTAATATTCAATCTTAATTTCTCAATGAGTTTAACCAAGGTAGTGGCACTTAACCAATGGAAATCAATGTAAGCTTCAAAAAAGTGTCAAGATTTCTTCAATCTTAATTTATTATTAAGAACCGAAAACGTTTATATTTGTTTTAATAAAATAAACCATAAACAACCCTATTAATAATAAAACCACTGTCCGCTCCTAGTCATGAGTTATCATCTAACACACTGATTCAGTATTTCTCCGTTGGATAACTTTTCTATATGGTACAATGAATGGAGTGCTTGTTTGTCAGTTCAGTTCTCACTAGGGTACAAAGCATTTTTTTCTTTTCAGCATACCTCCCAGCCATGAATGAAAGAATACAAGATTACGACACTTGTTTTTTTTTCAGCTTTTTGTTGTTGTGTTTTTTTTCACTTGTGACGTAAGCACAAACAGGGGGAAAAAGAGTGTAAGGTGCTAACGTCACAAGTGAAAATTACGTCACAATTGAAACAACAACAAAGTGAAAATGCCAAAGTGTCGTAATCTTGTATTCTTTCATTCATGCCTCCCAGCTAATGCTGGACGTCGCCCATGAGGTATGCAATGAAAAATAAAATTTTACCAAAACAATTCTTTCCTATCTTTCTACTCCTTCTAACTAGTGTCGTGCAACGCTAAGTATGACAAGTATGAATGTACATTGTACAAGCCATATTGTAGAATTTAATATTCTGACTGATGTCCTATGTAGGCAAATTTTACACAAAATCTTTGGTTGTACAGGTGACACGAGAAGTATAATGTATAAAACTTTTATTCTTTTACTTGTGCATGTCTCAACAAAACAAAGAAAAAAACGAATTTCATTCAACAGTCCACATAAATTCGGCATGATTGTGTCGTCAGATGTGCATTTAAATGAAACTGTGCCATGTGGAGGCACAAGAGAGATCATGATCATGTCATATATATACATATGTAGCATAATATGTAGGTATGTAGTTAAAAATTATTATTAAAACAAAAAAAAAAAAACAAATAATAACTTCCCGCACTTGGTTATCTTGGGATTATTTTAAGCGACAGCACTGATTTTAGATTTGAAAAGAGAGCGTATTGTGAGTAGGTTTTCTGGAAGGGGAACATTTACAGAAATTAATGTTAGAAGTGTTCTACCTACGTAAACGAAGTGTTTCATCGCGCGTCAACATTTGTATGGGGACATTTTCGTTCGGAACAAGAATCCTCTACCATGAATAATTCGATGCGGAATTAAAGGCCCCCACACACGATCGGATAGCGAGCATCTTCAAAATTGTAGTTGGAGACATTGGTCCGCCCAGCATGTTGGAACGTGTGTGGGTGCTGCCAACATAGTTGTTGGAGGGTAGCTGGGCAATACCCTCAAACACAAGCCTAACAGTGATCATTTTGTTGCGTGTGTATTAAAATGTCAAGAATGGAAGCAATGAAGGTTTAAAAATTGGATTTCTATTACGAATTTACGATTTAATTACCGCAACGATTGTTTTTTGACGGACGTTGGTCATAAACCAAACATGCGCGAGAATGTTTGGTTTTAGTTTTAGGTTCGTTGCAAGCCAAGCATAATGTGTGTGGACCTTTAACCCTTTAAAAGTGTACGCATTGCAGTAGGAAAAACCTAATTTTACGAATTTGCAAAAAAAAATTTGAAAGTGAGAATAAAAAAAATAAAAACAAATAATAAACAAATATACAAAGTAGCTCACTCAGTTTTGTCCAATTTGAAGATGATATTGACGCCATAATACGATTAACGCAAATTTATATCAACAGGTCAGTCAATTTACATCAATCTATTATTTGTGAAAACAAAGTTTATTGCGTGCATTTGATTTTGCCTGATGACAGATTATGAACGTACGATGACTGACTTCCTTTGACTAACTGTCACCGTGTAAGATTTGTTTTAACGTATGAATGCCTAAACACAATAGACTGCTGCAACTGTAACTGGAGCTGGAGCTAGAACAGATGTCAAAATATGTCGTACGGCTCGTTTCTTGCGTGCTCACAATGGTACTGCACAGCTTTTTTACACTTCATTTCATTTGTATCAGCTGATTAAAATTTTATTGCAAAACTATCAAAAGAAACACAATTAAATTCACTTAAATTAACTTCTTTGCTTTTTTAACACATTAAATAAAATATTTCTTTACAAAACATTCGATCGCAACAAGAAAATTGTTTTTTTTTTTAATTTATTCTGAAATATCAAAAGTGCTGTACATTGAAAGTTGGTGAACTTGTGCAGCACCGTATGCAGCACCGTGTACGGTTGCGTCGCGTTGTGTTCGTAATATTGGGTTTGCGTGTATTAAATATTTTGACAGCTATTCCGGTTGCAGCTCCAGTTCCAGCACCGTCGCTATAGGGCTTTTTAGGTAACAACGATATATCTCTTTCTCGTTCTCACAGAATTGTCAAAAACAGCAGTATGGTGAACAGCTGATTTTTTTTTTATCATTGTTGAAAAATTGATTGAAAACAAAAGCGGGAATTTTAAAGATTTGTGCCCGAAAATTGTGAAAATTGTTGGTTTTGCTAATTTAAATAAATTTTTAAGCCACGGAAATCACAAATTTCACACAAAAAAGAATACCGCATTTAAAAATTATTTCCAAATTGTTTTCTTCAAGATCTTGAGTTTGACAGTTTGAAAAAAGCGCGATACATATTTCAATCTGTCTTCACCATAGTGTGAGCTTTGACAAGATGGTAAAACTCCCTATTGTGTTCAGACAGTGAAGGAAAGATACGTTTTTACATCAAACGTCGTAAGATGAATACCCTAAGATTAAAGTTACCGTTTCTTATCATGCCGAAATCGGTGACTTAAAGTTATTTTATTATTATTTTTTATTTTGTATTTTATTATTTTATTTAGTTATTTTTTTATAAATATGATATGTAAGTTTCTTTTTACATTATATTTCATATTCATAAAAAAAATACATATTTTAATTAAATTCAAATATAAAATATATTTATGTATATAATAAGTTATAAGCATTGTATATAAATTTTTTTTTAATTTCAGCACTAAAAAAATATCTATTTAGAATAAAGATTTTTAGTTTTATAATCTTATAAAATTAGAAAAAAAACATGAGTAAATATCTCTTTGCTTTGACAAAACACCACAGTAGAAGTTAACACTAACTTATAATGTCATTTAAAAATCAAAACAACTAAAATTAAATACTATTTTTAAATAAATGTAAAAAGCTTAAATTTTGTACAAAGTCCTATTTTAATCAAATGACTACAGTTAAATGCATTTGTATAATATACAAAAAATATTTTTATTATTAAATTATAATAATTAAAAGTTAAGAGCGTATAGTCAGTTAAGATTAAACTTTATCAATATAAAGCTTTTAATGTTAAGTCATTAAAACATGATCGACTTTTAATTCTTGAAGATTATATAAAAAATTCCAAATATTGTTCTAATTTTCTGTTTCCTTATTTACTGTTGTTTTTTTTTAATAAAATTAATAAATAAATCTTTAATAAAAAAATAATTATACTACAGCTTGGAATAAATTAAAAATATATATACATATAATATTTAAATTTATTAATATGAACGAAAAAATTTTAGCATGCCGTCCATAATTTTGATTAAATATTTTATTCGATATTTATTTAAAAGTGTTGCCAGCATTATTATTTTATGGCCTTAGACTATACGGAAAATTGTTGCAAACTGTTGGAAAAGTTGGATGGTTAGGTTAGATTATTTCAAAATGGTAGTCAGTCAAATGTTTTAAACACTAAGATCAATAATTGTAATAGATCCATTGGCGATACCACCTTTAAAATAAGATTTTCTTTTGATAAAGCGTCTTCTAAATTAAAGGACAGTTGGTTTTCAAAATTTAAAATAAACTAAGCTTCACATTAGGTACTAAACAGTTCTCACTTAAACTTATTTACGTTTTTATACTTTGAGCTTCCCTAAGCTTTGCAGCTTATCAAAGGTAACGGCAATTTCTTTTGCCTTTATATAATTTTGTTTGTCAAATGAACCGCCTCACCTGGTTTTGTTGGTGGAACCAAAAACAACTTATGTCCTGATTCCAGTCCAAACAAAGTCAAACTCTCTCGCAGCAAATCTAATGTAGTGCCTCGTAGGGTAGTGGTTAGTGTGTATGACTATCACGCCGGTGCTGAGTTCAAGGTTCAAGCCCAGCTCAGCTTCAATAACATCTAATGTTTTTTTCAGGGACACTGAATCTTGCGAGGAAGTGACAAATCCTTCAAGAGTATAATTGCCATGAAAAGTGCTTCTCACCTTAGTCGTTCGGATTCGACGTACAATTGTAGGTCCCATCCAAACCTGTAGAACTAACAACGCACACAAAAGGATTGATTGAGAGTTGTATGTGGTTCTTCAGAGCTGTCAGTGCCACTAAATTTATTAAAGCTACTGAAACTGAAAAGATACTGAAACTACATTTTATACAAGTTTGTTTTTTATTGAATTTTATTCAGGTTACAATAATATTATAAATAAAGGGTGTTTTTTTAGAGGTATTGAACTTTAAATTGCATAATAAAACAACGATGGAATATTGGATTGACATGATTTTTTATTTATTCGAAAGATAATCTTGTGGCATTACATTTTAAATATGATTTCTTGCATATGAATTTAACGGCTGGTTCGGATGTAGTCCAATCTGGACGTCCAATTTTCGATGACTTTTTCCAACATTTGTGGCCGTATATCGGCAATAAAACGGCGAATGTTGTCTTTCAAATGGTCAAGCGTTTGTGGCTTATCCGCATAGACCAATGACTTTACGTAACCCCACCGAAAATAGTCTAGCGGTGTTAAATCACAAGATCTTGGAGGCCAATTAACAGGTCCAAAACGTGAAATTAGGCGATCACCAAACGTGTCTTTCAATAAATCGATTGTGGCACGAGCTGTGTGATATGTTATGCCGTCTTGTTGGAACCACAGCTCCTGGACATCATGATTGTTCAACTCAGGAATGAAAAAGTTAGTAATCATGGCTCTATACCGATCACCATTGACTATAACATTGAGGCCATCATCGTTTTTGAAGAAGTACGGACCAATGATTCCACCAGCCCGTAACATACTTCCTTTATTTCAAACGCAATTTCTGCCTTTCACATTTTATTTAAACTTATTTTTCTATAAATACTATATATGTTCCACCGGCGGCGCGCCGCACGTGATTTAGCTAAATCCACTTGATTAAACTAAATCATGTAATTAACCTTTTTATTTTATTGTTGATAATTTTATAAAATGTCAATATAGACAGAAAAGTCAAACTAAAACACGAAATATTTCGCTGTGACTGCACTTCGTGATTTATAAATAATTTGTTGATTTATTTAATAATTTATTTAATAATTTGTTGTTTTCGGGTGTTAATCCTGGAGAGCTCTCTGATACAAGATTCGAACAAGCAAACACAGCTGATTCGATTCTGAATGGAATGTTTCATTGTAGTGGTAAATATCAACGCAAATTTTCATGCACTTTACAAACTTGCGAATACAAATGAATTGAAAATTGCATTGAATATATTCTTTAAACTATTTATTATCTTTTTCACTTCATAAAATTTGTGGCTTTTACTAAACTTTTCAATTTTCATTAAATTTCAACAAATTTGTTATAATATTAAGTGCGCCAAGTTTTGTTCAAATAATTAAGTGAACTCTCTTCTCAGGTGTCACAAATGCTTTGATTAAGGTCTCCTTATCTTCAAACTGTCTAACGGAATCACATTAACTTTTTGAAATAGTCGGACCTAAATGTGGTCGATAATGTTTAAGTCCAGTGAATAGGGCGACCATGGCAAAAGCCCCCCATTTTTCGAATGATATCAGTTCTTGCTACCCTGGAAGTGTGAATTGAGGTATTATCTTGTTAGAAAATTTAAGCTATAGTACCAAAAACACTTTTCAGCTTTGGAAACATGCGTTCCAATACAAATTTGTATTTGATTCTGCCTTACTACTTGGTAGCTCCCCAAACCATAAAAGTTGATGTAGGACTGTGATGCCTTGACATAATATTTACTCCTTTTTTAAATCTTGAAATCAAAAGTTATAACCATTGGTTCCGTCAAGATTAATCTTTTTTTCATCCAAAAAGACAACACATTTCCATTCGTTGTCCCAAGCTATTTGATCTCTGGCATAGGAAAGCTCCTTATGCACTTGCCATAGAACCGGTTTATTTTTATTTTCTTATGCTGGATGTTCTTGCTGATCTGTATAAGCTGTTTTAAAGGTCGAAACACTCCATTTTACTCCACTTCTTGATCTTAATTTAGGCGCTCACAGAGTAAAACTTGAGATAAAGCAACGAATTAAGCATTTTTTTATGTGTTCTTGCTTTAAGTGTGCTTCTCTTTGCTTTTTTTCCATAGTTTTTTACAATTCATTTACGTCTATCAAGTTTCCTTCAGGCCTAAAAGTCCTAGGTCCTTGAAACCATTAAAATCGATGTTACTGCCACCATCAACTTCTGTTCAGAACCCATTTGTTTTCATGATTATGAAAAATATGTGTTTTCATACTCTTTTTCAAATATTTGAAGCTGTAATTGTTTAAAAAAAAAATCACGAACGAATCTTTTGTAATACATTATTCGCAATGGTCTCAATCAAGTGACCCAACTTTTTATATCCTTTTTCTACAGTTCCTTAACTGAGATTGTGAATTTTCCGAGTCACTTCCAAAATTTCATAGGCTTTGTTTTTGCAAAATATGTACCTACGTACCCACAGGTTATAAATATTTTCAGCTCAAACAATAAAGTGGCCTCAATCAAGTGACCGGCGGCATATAAACAAAAAAAACGAATTTCATATTTGAAAAACTGTTAAATTTAAATTCAAAATAAAATATAATCAGCAATTTTCTCCAAAACAAATAAGTATTGAGCGATACACATTTATTAGTATTTCGCCATATTAATAAAAACGCACTTATGCAATTTAAATCTTTTTTTACTATTTTAATCTCTTTTTTATTAAATTATTGAGAAGATTATTAAAAAAAAATAGTGAACTTAAGTGCTTTAAATTAGGTCGTCCGATTTTGTATATATAGAATGCTTTGCTAAACTTATATATATATAATATTATATATACAATATAATGATATTAACCTATCTGTAAATATATTAATAATTAAAAATAAGTAAATAATAGTTTTTAGTAAAATTTCCAATTTACACAAAAAACTTTTTAAATAATTTTTAAGAGAAACAATATTTATAAAATAACATTCTGTATTTAAATAAAATTTATTTATATATATTATGATAATAATAAGGCAGTTCAAGATAAATTATTTTTATTTAAACAAAAATTTAAAAAAAAATCAAATAATTATATCATAAGTATATCATGTATCTAATTCACTTTAATAAATTGTAAATAAATTTATAAATGAATGTGAACATTTATATAATGGCTTTATGCATGTATATGTTAGTCTTATGATTTTTGTAATAATTATAAGTAAATTATGTAATTTATTATTTTTCATTTAATGGCTTTGTTATGTTTCCAAATATTGATAGAACTAAAAAAAAAAAATAAACAAAATATGTTCCATTTAATTAGACACAAAAGTAAATTATTTTCTCATAATTTTTCAATAAACGAAAATTATAAAGCTCTTCGGTGACACTGCTTTGCAGCGCATGAATACGTGCTGCTTGCCTTCAGCCAGAAGACAATATTATCAACGTGGGTGGCGAAGATCTGTGATCATAGCAGCTCTCCCCATCCAGCTTCCAGACGGCAAGAGGATACAAGGTTCTCAAATAAAAGGATCTAAGTTTGGCAATCGCATGGCTAAAATTGGTGACAGAAGTCATGAACCTCAAGCTTCATTGGGCAGTGAAAAAAATATATTTTGTAAATGATACATTGGACGTGGAGAACCAAGTACAAATTGTATAATGTATATCAAAAATGATGAAATGATTGGACAGTGAAACTATAGTCAATTTTTAGTGGGATGACATAAGGTCCAATGACATTAAGGCTGCTATATATAAACACAAGTCGATTAGGAAATAGTCATAAGGTCCATATACACAGTCTGTATTGAAATACAAAAAAAAAATCTTAGAACTAGAACGGTACCTGCCATACAAGCTTTTGATACAATACCATTTTTCTTGTAAAAAATACGATCGATTTTGATTAAATTATTATTAATTATGTTTTTCATGTTTTCAGAATAAGTTTACATATTTACGCTACCAGCCAAATAAACCTTTAAGGATAATCCTATTTTTCAACTATACGATCGATGAAGTTTTATAGAATTTTTTTATCCAAAATCACCTCATTAACGGTACCTGCCATATAAACGCTATAGAAACTATTTTTACTTGCGTTTGTTTAGTATACTTTCTTGTTAAGTATCCTTAGTCGAATGCGGCCCGCTTTTCAGATTATAAACTTTACACATATACCAGCATCAGGTAGGATTCACCTCGATTTTAAGTTTAATTTGTACCTACCTCGCGTATAAAAATTACCAAGAGTGGAGTGAATAACGGTGTGGTGAGGTGACCCGAACGGTATGATAAGACGGGCACCTCGGTCGGTGACGTGGTCGGGCGGTTGGCGCCCGAATTTATAGCTGGGGTTGTTATCAAAAGTTACAGCAGAGCATCAAAATTAAAGTTGCCCATCATAACGTTCAGAGATAAATTTAGCTGAAATGTAGACTCCTTGATGAAAACAAATGCATACTTTGTCAGTAATTCATTAACCATTAGAGCTGCTTTCGCTTTCTTCCAATAATTTCAACTTCATCGACATAGGCTAGCGTTTGTATCGATCTAAAGATATGTGGTCTGGTGGTAAAAACCCGAGTTTCAAACGATGCCACATATGAGACAGCTCTCCTTGACTAAACGATTTGTTGACATTAAAGTACCTACTTGGTAAGGTTAATCGTTTCCAACCTTAACGCAACTGCGGGTCTTATTAAGCGTCTATATATGTACATTTGAACTTGGATGTCAAAGTTAGACATTATTCCATAGAGCTCATCTATAGAAATGAGCCTTGAAGTTGATGAAGATTTGATCTGTTTCAGCTTGGTGTTCTTGTCTTTCAAGGTTTTTCGCAATGCCGACATATTTGATCAATGGAAGACTTTTCTGGTCCACATTTCGAAACTAGAAAGGCCCAATAATTGTCCATGAATATTTATCGGTTTATCACATCTTAGACCTTATGTGATATGTTGAAAACAGACAGCCGGTAATTGATGCTGACAAAAAAGCTTCTTTTTTTTTAAATCGTGCACACGAAGCTGACGACCCATATCTACATATCTCGTGCGTTATACAGCTCGACTATATTTTCATAATAAGCTCTAGTGCATGCTAAGCAAATCATTTTCAACTAGGCTGGAAATTTTCTTATAAAAATAATTCTTTATAAGAAATCAGAAATGGATTTGTTTACTTTCTTATATCCGTCATTTACTGTATCATCTTTCTGGCCCACCTAGAGTTGTTTATTTATTTAATTTGAAGCAAAACCTTTTTTTTTTTTTGCATTTTAATTCATTTTTTATTTTTTCATTTTCTTATATCTATCTTAATGCTAGACAAAAAATCTTAAACAACTAGCTTACATATTAACTTAACTAACTTACTGGCCCCATACGGGCGCTCTAAATTATACTATGACTATATTTAAAAAAATGCCTTTCGGCGTAAAGACTACTCTTAATTTAAAATTCAATATAACTTAAACCTAAACAAGAAAATTCTTTAAAAAACTTGTTTTTCAAGACATTATTTTATTTTATTTAAAAACTTAAAAGTACCCTCTACCTAAATAAAACTAAAATATACGTAAAATATACGTAATAATTATACCTAAATAACTTAAAACTACTTAAAATACTTAAAATAACTTAAAAATAGAACAGCCACCAGCAGCCTTTTTTTTTTTTTTTTTTTTTTTTTTTTTTTTTTGCCGATGCACATGCACACACGCCCATACATATGCATATATTAACATATATACATATGCATGCGCTCAAGCACATATCCACAAACATGCAATTTTTGGATTTTTTATATTTTTTTGGTGCCACCGTCCTGTCCTACTTAATCTACCTAGTTATACCTTAGAAATACGTAGGTCGGCCAAGGCAACAACCTCGACTAACCATCAATATCAAGGTGGTCACCCAACCACCAGTATTTTTTAGCTTGCTTATTCAAGTCCTTTTTGTCCCGAAGGGGCACAGCTCTACTGAACCGCAGACGCTCTGCTCCGTTCCTAGAGCCGACGTCTCGACCATACAGGATTCGCCGATCCACAGTTCTACGGCCGACGTGGTAGATTAACGGAACCGCCAATCTATCCTGTATAAGCCCCCGACTGTCTAAATAGAGGAATGTCTCGGGCGGGATGAAACCGTTAAGACAAACGCTCTCACTATATTCTTCATTGGGGTAATAAGCCCCGAAAATAAGTCCATTGACTGAGGTCATCGCTCTTGCAATGTGACCCCGAATCAGCTTAATTAAAAAGTTATCTATCCTGTTTATATTGGCCCCGTTGTATAAGACCTCGTTGGCATAATAATGTTTGTACTCCGACTCTGGTGTTCTGTGTAATCCAAGACAGGTCCTAAGACACTGTCTCTCAAACACCCGAATCTTTTCCATTTGAGATGGGGCAACGTTAAACCACACAGGGCACCCATAGGCAATCATCGGCCGGATGAGGGCCATGTAGCAAATCACCTTTACCCTGTTTTCAAGGCAGCTGCTATAAAACAACCGTCTTGTCAGAGCAAACGCTCCCCTAGCTCTGGCCAAAGCAGCATCTATATGTCGATTGAAATATAGATACTGATCTAGCCAGATACCAAGGTACTTTACTACATCTTTACTCGCCAGTGGATGTCCACTTGGTCCAACGATCACTAGATTTCTCCAGTTCTTTCTTGTATCCCTAGAAGCCCTAGACAAAGGGGTTCTAAACAGGATAGTTTCTGATTTCTGAAAGTTAATTTTTAACTTCCAGTCATCACAATATCGCTGAATCTTGTCGAAGTCACGCTGCAAGAGAATTCTGATGACTTCAACTTTTGGACCCGTCCTGTACGCTACAAGGTCATCGGCATACGCAATCGCATGAGTGAGACTACCTATCAGATCGCTGGTGTAAATACTGTTAGGTTTTATCTAGGTTCGTTTTATTAAATAAAACTTATTTCCGTTTTAATACAACTCACTTTACGTCTTTTTACTTTTAATTCCACTTAATATTTCAAAACACTCTTTATTTCCTTTTTACTTTCTTTATTTTAAATTCGCACTTTATCACTTTCAAATTACCGACTTGTACACAACTGATTTCAAATTCAAACTGACTGTCGGTCCGCATCCGCTTCCTCTTTTATACAGAAATGCTTGGCTCATGGAAGGTTCTTGAACTTGCTAGAACAATATCGAGTAGGCAATGTAGTACAGTATAGAGTAGGTAATGTAGTAGGTGTAGAGATTTAGTAGATGTACCGAGCAGGTAGATGGCGTTTACCTCAAGAGATGAAAATATTCAGCACCCTTTAATTATTTGTGTAACACGTTACATTGCCCTCCTCCTAAGATTGTTCGCCCCGAACAATTTCTTCACCATCTTCTCCACTGTAGCGGTATAGCCGGTCAATGTGAACAACTTTTGGCTTGCCTCTTAGACCTCGCTGAATTCGATAAACCACATCATTGATCCTTGTAACAACACGGTAAGGTCCTTCCCAGTTTTGTTGAAGTTTTGGTGACAGTCCCTTTTGTCGATGAGGATTATACAGCCACACTAGATCTCCCTCATGGAAAGGTTTCGTTGTGATGTTTGCATCATAACGTGTTTTCATTCGGTCACTAGCTAGCTTTATTTTAGTCCTTGTCCTGTCATGGATGTCAGTCAGTTTTTCCTTTAGGCAATCCACGTATTCCTCTTCATTTCGTTTTTCGCCCGTTGGACATCCGAATTTAATTTCGCTAGGCAACCGGATATTTGTACCGAATACAATTTCTGATGGAGTGTGACCAGTTGTGCTGTGCACCGCATTTCGGTATGCCATTAAAAATAGAGGAATATGTTGGTCCCAGTCTCGTTGGAAGTCACCTACTACTTTGGAAAGGTGTTCTTTGAGAGTCCTGTTGAAACGTTCAACCATTCCGTCAGACTGCGGATGAAGTGGTGTTGTTCTCGTCTTCTTGATGCCAAGGAGCGAACAGACCTCTTGAAAGATTTTGGATTCGAAGTTTCTTCCTTGGTCAGAATGGAGCTCCATAGGAACACCGAACCTGCTGATCCAATTGTACACAATCTGATCCACAACTGTCTTCGCTTCTTGGTTTGGAATGGCAAACGCCTCAGGCCACTTGCTGAAGTAATCCATGACAACAAGAATGAATCGGTTTCCACTGTTAGACTCAGGAAATGGGCCTGCAATATCGATGGCAATTCTTTCAAAAGGTGCTCCAACGTTGTACTGTTGCATCTTACTCTGTAGTTTTCTGCCTGGTCCCTTGGTGGCTGCACAAGTGACGCATTTTCTGCACCATTTTTCTACATCATCTTTTGCATGCAGCCAGTAGAAACGTTCTCGAATTTTCTCCAGAGTTTTGTTGATACCCAAATGGCCTCCAGAAGATCCACCATGCATCTCACGTAGAATGTCATTAACCTTTGTCCGGGGTACAACAAGCTGCATCACATAGGTTTTGCCATCTGAGGATTCCCATCTTCGTTTGAGCAAACCTTCCTGCACATGAAGGGAATTCCATTGTGCCCAATAGGCTTTGAGGGTAGGACTTCTATCAGAAATGTCTCCCCATTCTGGTTTCTCTTCATGTTCTTTCCATGCAAGAATGGGTTCGATGTCCAAATCTTCTTGCTGCGCATTCCTGATTTCCTCATTACTCCAGCCGCCGATGGGTTCAACTCTTGTTCGTTGTATGGCAATAGATTCCTTTTCTTCCTGTCGAGTGCAATGCTTGCAGTCTTGGTTACATGGTCGACGAGATAGGGCATCTGCATTCGAGTGTAGTTTACCTTTTCGATGTTGGATTTCATAGTCATATGTCTGAAGTCTCTCAATCCACCTGGCTACTTGACCTTCTGGATTTTTAAAATTCAAAAGCCATCTTAGCGCTCCATGGTCCGTCCGTAAAAGGAACCTCTGTCCATAGATGTATTTATGAAAGTGTTTTGTGGCTAAAACCAAAGCAAGAAGTTCTCTTCTGGTTACGCAGTAATTTCTCTCTGTCTTTGAGAGCACCTTGCTGAAGTATGCTACAACTTTTTCTTGACCGTCATGAACCTGGGAGAGAACGGCTCCTATTCCGACATTGCTTGCATCTGCATCGATTATAAACTGTTTTCCAGGAGTTGGATAGGTTAACACTGGAGCATCACACAAGCGTCTTTTAAGTTCCTTAAAGCTTTTCTCACACTCATTTGACCACTTGAATTGTTTTCCTTTTTCTGTGAGTTGGTGCAAGCTTTTGGCGATTCCGGCAAAATCCTTCACAAATCGTCGGTAATATGTAGCTAGCCCAAGAAAACTTCTAAGTTGATGCTTGTCTTGTGGATTTGGCCAGTTCTTCACAGCTTCCACTTTCTCGGGATCAGTTCTTACTCCTTGAGACGAGATGATATGCCCTAAATACTTCACTTCAGACTTGAACAGCGTACATTTTTCTGGATTGAGCTTGAGATGAGCATTTCGCAATCTCTGGAATACCCCTTTTAAGTTTTCACAATGCTCGTCAAATGTTTTCCCAAACACGATGACATCATCCAAATAGACTAGACAGGCTTTCCAAGTAAGGCCTTGTAGTACGCATTCCATTAAACGCTCGAATGTTGCAGGAGCGTTACACAGGCCAAAAGGCATTACTTTGAACTGCCATAAACCGTTACCTGTCGAGAATGCAGTTTTCTCCCGATCTTCTGGGTGAATTTCAACCTGCCAGTAACCACTCTTTAGGTCCAATGTTGAAAACCATTGAGCTCCAGCCATCGCATCCAGAGTATCGCTTATCCTAGGCAGAGGATAACTGTCCTTCTTGGTGACGTCGTTCAACCTTCGGTAGTCCACACAGAATCGAGTACTTCCGTCCTTCTTTTTGACTAGTACGACTGGTGATGCCCAAGGACTTTTTGAATTCTCGATTAAACCATCTGTCTGCATTGTCGATATCATTTTAGTAACTTCGTCTTGTTTGGCTAAAGGTAGGCGCCTAGTTGGTTGACGGATCGGCCTTGCATCACTAGTATCGATTCGATGCTGTACAAGTTGTGTTCGTCCATATTGCCCGTCCTGTGAAGCGAAAACATCAGCGAACTCTTGTAGAAGGTTTCCAGCAACTCTTAGCTGTTGTTGATCGAGATTACAGCAGTTAAACATTTTTCTCTTCAAAGCAATGACTTTATCTGGATTCACTGATTTTTCGGTATGTTCTTCGGTTATCTTTGTTATTGCCGCTACAGGGTCACATTTACCGACAACTTCTCCTTTTCTAAGCTTGATCTCATATGGTTTGATGTTTAGTATTCGTATGGGCACCATGTTATTTTGAGGTGCCACCAGCGTCTTTCCCACGATGTAATTTTGGGAGCAATGCTCAGAGTCTGGTTCCACCATGAGGTATCGATGGTTTCCAGAATCATCTTTGATGTTTGTCCAAACAAAGACTTCTGACGAAGGAGGTAGGCACATATCTTCTTTGATGATTGCTCTTATCGATGATGAGTTTTGATTATTGCCATAAACCATTGGAATCTCTATATTTCGGTATTTAAGAACTTGGTTACCAATGTCGAGAATTATTTCATGCTTTTTCATAAAGTCGATTCCAATAATGCACTCATCGCATATATCTGCCACTAGAAATGGATGTTCAAACTCTATTTCTGCCAAGCGGATCCGAAGACGGACTTCTCCGTACACTCTTGCTGCTTCTCCTGTTGCAGTCTTCAGACAATAGCTGTTGGTGTTGTTTAGCCATGCCATCTTGACCAAGTCTCTTCGTACAATTGAAGCGGTGGCACCGGTGTCGATGGTAACCACGTATTGCTTGTTGTTAATAGCTGCTTGCACAGTTAGACTTTTATTGTTTCGTTTAGTCTGCGAGACTTGGATAATGTTTCTGGGGCCATAGATACCAGAAACCAGCTTCTGCCCCTCGAAGTTGGTTCTTACTCGTTTCCCTGCTGGGAAACTTGACGAGGTTGGGCGTTGGTCTTGTTTGTAGTCTCATCTGATGTATTATTTCTGCTTCCGCAATGTTGACATGCGCTTCTTCTTGGTGGCATTCGGCACTGGCGCTGGAAATGTCCAGTCTTGTTGCAATTCCAGCATCGGATTTGTCCATCTCGACGGTTGTTCTGGAATGCCATTCTTTGGCAAGAGCATTCTTCTATTGCAACTTCTCTTACCCGATGTACTCCTAGTGAAGCCTGTTCAGCTGCTTCCATAGTCAAGGCGAAAGCTAATGCTTCTGGAAGTGTTCGTTTTCCAGCTGTTCGTACTGCTCTCTGGAGATTAATGTCAGACAAGGCACGAACAAAGGCTTCTGCGGCGAATTGGTTTATGATTTCTTCGCCCGCAGTTGGATATGCCAAGTGAGCTAGTCGTTCGATGTCTGCTTGAAGCTGCTGAAGAGTTTCACCCCGTTTCTGAACTCTGGTGTTTAGTTGAACTCTAAAGACTTCTTGCATATGGCCATCTCCAAATCGTTTTTCAATGGCTTGTGAAAGTGCACTAAAGTTGCCATGCATCTCTGCTGGTATTGTTTGCAGTAACTCAGCAGCAGGTCCTCTGAGAGCCAGTGTAAGTGCAACAAACTTGTCTTCATTGTCCCAGCCGTTTGTCAATGCTGCTGCTTCAAATTGTCTCTTGTAGATTGACCAAGAAGTTTGCCCATCAAAATTTGGCGGATGCATTTCTTTTCTCTTGTAAGATTCACCAGAACTTTCTCGCACCTTCAATTTTCTAACCTTGTCGAATTCTTTTGACAAATAATTGAATTTATCCTCAACTTTTTCGAATTTTTCTTCAACCTTCTGCAAACTTGTGTCTACTTTGAGTAAATGTTTTTCAACTCCTTCAACACGTTCATCTACAACAACAAACTTGTTCTCTAAAGTAGTGAGTTTGCCTTCGAGAAGGTTCCTTTGTTCTTCAAAGAGCTCTTTTTGCTCGTTTCTTTGATCTTCGAAACGTTCGAGAAGTTTCGTTTGTTCATTCTTTTGTTCTTCTCTTTGATCTTCGAAACGTTCGAGAAGAAGAGCCAACATATTGGACAAATCTGTGTTGGTACTTACTTGTTCTTCTGCCATTTCTATTTCCAAGACGGATGTGTCTGGATTTTCACCGTGTCGTCTCATGGCTTCTTGCAGACGAATAATGAGGTCATTTTTCGTTCCAGTAGTAGAAAGACCCCGTTTGTTTAGTTCTGCTTTTAGCTCAACAGCGTTTAAATCTTTCAGAAGCTTACCCATATTTTTACTTTCAACACAATCACTTTTTACTAAAGTTTTATTTAATCCCACTTCTGACACCAATGTTAGGTTTTATCTAGGTTCGTTTTATTAAATAAAACTTATTTCCGTTTTAATACAACTCACTTTACGTCTTTTTACTTTTAATTCCACTTAATATTTCAAAACACTCTTTATTTCCTTTTTACTTTCTTTATTTTAAATTCGCACTTTATCACTTTCAAATTACCGACTTGTACACAACTGATTTCAAATTCAAACTGACTGTCGGTCCGCATCCGCTTCCTCTTTTATACAGAAATGCTTGGCTCATGGAAGGTTCTTGAACTTGCTAGAACAATATCGAGTAGGCAATGTAGTACAGTATAGAGTAGGTAATGTAGTAGGTGTAGAGATTTAGTAGATGTACCGAGCAGGTAGATGGCGTTTACCTCAAGAGATGAAAATATTCAGCACCCTTTAATTATTTGTGTAACACGTTACAATACTAAAAAGAATCGGTGAGTTCACAGCTCCTTGCTGTAGACCGTTTTTAATATCAAAAGTTGTGGTGGAAGTTACAGTGCCACTTTTGACAACAAACTTTCTACCATTGAGCATGTCATGAAGCATATACAACAGTGGTTTACTTATGCCAAATCTGGTTAATTTCAGATAAAGACCCTCTAACCATACGGTGTCGAAAGCCTTCTCTAAATCAACAAGAACGGCACCCGTGCATTGATTTTTCGCTTTGTTCCATTGAACATCAGAAACTAACTTAGACGCGGCATGAATAGTGTCATGTCCCGCCTTAAAGCCAAACTGATTGTCTGGAATAATATTCTTGTCCTCAGCCCACTTGAACAGAGCTCTATTGAGAATCTTTTCGAATACCTTACTGATACTTGGAAGAAGACTTATCGACCGAAGATTTGCCGGATTGGAGCTGTCCTTTCCCTTTTTGGGGAGAGGAGGGACCACAGCTGTCTTCCAACTCACTGGATAATATGCATTATTCAATGCGTTGTTAAACAGTGTGGTATAAATGTCTATGGCTTCCTCAGGGAGATGTCGTAACACAATGTTGGGTATACCATCGACCCCCGCAGATTTCTTTTTCTTTAATGTTTGAAAAATTAAATGAAGTTCTACCTTCGAAATTAACAATGAGCTGGGTCCATTTTGCTCGGCGATGGTGGCGTTTGCCAAATTTTCGTCATTGAACCCGGTGAAACCAGTATTCTCAGATCGCCATTGCGTTATGTTATTTCCAAGATAGAAATTATGCAGCAAGGCTCTGTTCTCCAGGTCATGATTCGGACGAATGCTAGCATTCACCTTATACACTTGCTGGAAAGCAGCCCCTACAGCTTCTACCTTTTCCTGAGGATCTTCTATCATATAAAAATTGTCATCGAAAACGGCACCTTCCGGATCAATTCCCGCAATCGTTAGTACGTCTTCGTTATCTGTTGTCCTCTGGAGTTTAAGACATGGAAGATCGTTTTGATCATTTCTTCTAAATATCTTATTTATTTGGGGAAACATACTAGGGTCGCTAGAATTAACAGCCCGAATTCTGTTATCCCAATATAAATTAATAGATAATCTATAGTTTTGTCTAATCAGTGAAGCAAAACCTTTCATTCTTTCCAATTAACATCTGAATTCAACGAAAATACATAACGAAAGAGAAATCAAAAATAGTCTGTCATACAAAATTTAATTTTCGCCTCTAAAAACGACGAATATGGTGAGCGAAGAGACAAACTAGCAAAGACACGAATATTTCTATAAGACATGAGTGAAAACAGATCGATTCCACGATAACGTTAGTGTCACTATTGTTATGTTTTATCGAGGTTCGTTTTATTAAATAAAACTTATTTCCGTTTTAATACAACTCACTTTACGTCTTTTTTACTTTTAATTCCACTTAATATTTCAAAACACTCTTTATTTCCTTTTTACTTTCTTTATTTTAAATTCACACTTTATCACTTTCAAATTACCGACTTGTACACAACTGATTTCAAATTCAAACTGACTGTCGGTCCGCATCCGCTTCCTCTTTTATACAGAAATGCTTGGCTCATGGAAGGTTCTTGAACTTGCTAGAACAATATCGAGTAGGCAATGTAGTACAGTATAGAGTAGGTAATGTAGTAGGTGTAGAGATTTAGTAGATGTACCGAACAGGTAGATGGCGTTTACCTCAAGAGATGAAAATATTCAGCACCCTTTAATTATTTGTGTAACACGTTACATTGCCCTCCTCCTAAGATTGTTCGCCCCGAACAATTTCTTCACCATCTTCTCCACTGTAGCGGTATAGCCGGTCAATGTGAACAACTTTTGGCTTGCCTCTTAGACCTCGCTGAATTCGATAAACCACATCATTGATCCTTGTAACAACACGGTAAGGTCCTTCCCAGTTTTGTTGAAGTTTTGGTGACAGTCCCTTTTGTCGATGAGGATTATACAGCCACACTAGATCTCCCTCATGGAAAGGTTTCGTTGTGATGTTTGCATCATAACGTGTTTTCATTCGGTCACTAGCTAGCTTTATTTTAGTCCTTGTCCTGTCATGGATGTCAGTCAGTTTTTCCTTTAGGCAATCCACGTATTCCTCTTCATTTCGTTTTTCGCCCGTTGGACATCCGAATTTAATTTCGCTAGGCAACCGGATATTTGTACCGAATACAATTTCTGATGGAGTGTGACCAGTTGTGCTGTGCACCGCATTTCGGTATGCCATTAAAAATAGAGGAATATGTTGGTCCCAGTCTCGTTGGAAGTCACCTACTACTTTGGAAAGGTGTTCTTTGAGAGTCCTGTTGAAACGTTCAACCATTCCGTCAGACTGCGGATGAAGTGGTGTTGTTCTCGTCTTCTTGATGCCAAGGAGCGAACAGACCTCTTGAAAGATTTTGGATTCGAAGTTTCTTCCTTGGTCAGAATGGAGCTCCATAGGAACACCGAACCTGCTGACCCAATTGTACACAATCTGATCCACAACTGTCTTCGCTTCTTGGTTTGGAATGGCAAACGCCTCAGGCCACTTGCTGAAGTAATCCATGACAACAAGAATGAATCGGTTTCCAGTGTTAGACTCAGGAAATGGGCCTGCAATATCGATGGCAATTCTTTCAAAAGGTGCTCCAACGTTGTACTGTTGCATCTTACTCTGTAGTTTTCTGCCTGGTCCCTTGGTGGCTGCACAAGTGACGCATTTTCTGCACCATTTTTCTACATCATCTTTTGCATGCAGCCAGTAGAAACGTTCTCGAATTTTCTCCAGAGTTTTGTTGATACCCAAATGGCCTCCAGAAGATCCACCATGCATCTCACGTAGAATGTCATTAACCTTTGTCCGGGGTACAACAAGCTGCATCACATAGGTTTTGCCATCTGAGGATTCCCATCTTCGTTTGAGCAAACCTTCCTGCACATGAAGGGAATTCCATTGTGCCCAATAGGCTTTGAGGGTAGGACTTCTATCAGAAATGTCTCCCCATTCTGGTTTCTCTTCATGTTCTTTCCATGCAAGAATGGGTTCGATGTCCAAATCTTCTTGCTGCGCATTCCTGATTTCCTCATTACTCCAGCCGCCGATGGGTTCAACTCTTGTTCGTTGTATGGCAATAGATTCCTTTTCTTCCTGTCGAGTGCAATGCTTGCAGTCTTGGTTACATGGTCGACGAGATAGGGCATCTGCATTCGAGTGTAGTTTACCTTTTCGATGTTGGATTTCATAGTCATATGTCTGAAGTCTCTCAATCCACCTGGCTACTTGACCTTCTGGATTTTTAAAATTCAAAAGCCATCTTAGCGCTCCATGGTCCGTCCGTAAAAGGAACCTCTGTCCATAGATGTATTTATGAAAGTGTTTTGTGGCTAAAACCAAAGCAAGAAGTTCTCTTCTGGTTACGCAGTAATTTCTCTCTGTCTTTGAGAGCACCTTGCTGAAGTATGCTACAACTTTTTCTTGACCGTCATGAACCTGGGAGAGAACGGCTCCTATTCCGACATTGCTTGCATCTGCATCGATTATAAACTGTTTTCCAGGAGTTGGATAGGTTAACACTGGAGCATCACACAAGCGTCTTTTAAGTTCCTTAAAGCTTTTCTCACACTCATTTGACCACTTGAATTGTTTTCCTTTTTCTGTGAGTTGGTGCAAGCTTTTGGCGATTCCGGCAAAATCCTTCACAAATCGTCGGTAATATGTAGCTAGCCCAAGAAAACTTCTAAGTTGATGCTTGTCTTGTGGATTTGGCCAGTTCTTCACAGCTTCCACTTTCTCGGGATCAGTTCTTACTCCTTGAGACGAGATGATATGCCCTAAATACTTCACTTCAGACTTGAACAGCGTACATTTTTCTGGATTGAGCTTGAGATGAGCATTTCGCAATCTCTGGAATACCCCTTTTAAGTTTTCACAATGCTCGTCAAATGTTTTCCCAAACACGATGACATCATCCAAATAGACTAGACAGGCTTTCCAAGTAAGGCCTTGTAGTACGCATTCCATTAAACGCTCGAATGTTGCAGGAGCGTTACACAGGCCAAAAGGCATTACTTTGAACTGCCATAAACCGTTACCTGTCGAGAATGCAGTTTTCTCCCGATCTTCTGGGTGAATTTCAACCTGCCAGTAACCACTCTTTAGGTCCAATGTTGAAAACCATTGAGCTCCAGCCATCGCATCCAGAGTATCGCTTATCCTAGGCAGAGGATAACTGTCCTTCTTGGTGACGTCGTTCAACCTACGGTAGTCCACACAGAATCGAGTACTTCCGTCCTTCTTTTTGACTAGTACGACTGGTGATGCCCAAGGACTTTTTGAATTCTCGATTAAACCATCTGTCTGCATTGTCGATATCATTTTAGTAACTTCGTCTTGTTTGGCTAAAGGTAGGCGCCTTGCTGGTTGACGGATCGGCCTTGCATCACCAGTATCGATTCGATGCTGTACAAGTTGTGTTCGTCCATATTGCCCGTCCTGTGAAGCGAAAACATCAGCGAACTCTTGTAGAAGGTTTCCAGCAACTCTTAGCTGTTGTTGATCGAGATTACAGCAGTTAAACATTTTTCTCTTCAAAGCAATGACTTTATCTGGATTCACTGATTTTTCGGTATGTTCTTCGGTTATCTTTGTTATTGCCGCTACAGGGTCACATTTACCGACAACTTCTCCTTTTCTAAGCTTGATCTCATATGGTTTGATGTTTAGTATTCGTATGGGCACCATGTTATTTTGAGGTGCCACCAGCGTCTTTCCCACGATGTAATTTTGGGAGCAATGCTCAGAGTCTGGTTCCACCATGAGGTATCGATGGTTTCCAGAATCATCTTTGATGTTTGTCCAAACAAAGACTTCTGACGAAGGAGGTAGGCACATATCTTCTTTGATGATTGCTCTTATCGATGATGAGTTTTGATTATTGCCATAAACCATTGGAATCTCTATATTTCGGTATTTAAGAACTTGGTTACCAATGTCGAGAATTATTTCATGCTTTTTCATAAAGTCGATTCCAATAATGCACTCATCGCATATATCTGCCACTAGAAATGGATGTTCAAACTCTAGTTCTGCCAAGCGGATCCGAAGACGGACTTCTCCGTACACTCTTGCTGCTTCTCCTGTTGCAGTTTTCAGACAATAGCTGTTGGTGTTGTTTAGCCATGCCATCTTGACCAAGTCTCTTCGTACAATGGAAGCGGTGGCACCGGTGTCGATGGTAACCACGTATTGCTTGTTGTTAATAGCTGCTTCCACAGTTAGACTTTTATTGTTTCGTTTAGTCTGCGAGACTTGGATGATGTTTCTGGGGCCATAGATACCAGAAACCAGCTTCTGCCCCTCGAAGTTGGTTCTTACTCGTTTCCCTGCTGGTAAACTTGACGAGGTTGGGCGTTGGTCTTGTTTGTCTGATGTATTATTTCTGCTTCCGCAATGTTGACATGCGCTTCTTCTTGGTGGTATTCGGCACTGGCGCTGGAAATGTCCAGTCTTGTTGCAATTCCAGCATCGGATTTGTCCATCTCGACGGTTGTTCTGGAATGCCATTCTTTGGCAAGAGCATTCTTCTATTGCAACTTCTCTTACCCGATGTACTCCTAGTGAAGCCTGTTCAGCTGCTTCCATAGTCAAGGCGAAAGCTAATGCTTCTGGAAGTGTTCGTTTTCCAGCTGTTCGTACTGCTCTCTGGAGATTAATGTCAGACAAGGCACGAACAAAGGCTTCTGCGGCGAATTGGTTTATGATTTCTTCGCCCGCAGTTGGATATGCCAAGTGAGCTAGTCGTTCGATGTCTGCTTGAAGCTGCTGAAGAGTTTCACCCCGTTTCTGAACTCTGGTGTTTAGTTGAACTCTAAAGACTTCTTGCATATGGCCATCTCCAAAGCGTTTTTCAATGGCTTGTGAAAGTGCACTAAAGTTGCCATGCATCTCTGCTGGTATTGTTTGCAGTAACTCAGCAGCAGGTCCTCTGAGAGCCAGTGTAAGTGCAACAAACTTGTCTTCATTGTCCCAGCCGTTTGTCAATGCTGCTGCTTCAAATTGTCTCTTGTAGATTGACCAAGAAGTTTGCCCATCAAAAGTTGGCGGATGCATTTCTTTTCTCTTGTAAGATTCACCAGAACTTTCTCGCACCTTCAATTTTCTAACCTTGTCGAATTCTTTTGACAAATAATTGAATTTATCCTCAACTTTTTCGAATTTTTCTTCAACCTTCTGCAAACTTGTGTCTACTTTGAGTAAATGTTTTTCAACTCCTTCAACACGTTCATCTACAACAACAAACTTGTTCTCTAAAGTAGTGAGTTTGCCTTCGAGAAGGTTCCTTTGTTCTTCAAAGAGCTCTTTTTGCTCGTTTCTTTGATCTTCGAAACGTTCGAGAAGTTTCGTTTGTTCATTCTTTTGTTCTTCTCTTTGATCTTCGAAACGTTCGAGAAGTTTCGTTTGTTCGTTTCTTTGATCTTCGAAACGTTCGAGAAGAAGAGCCAACATATTGGACAAATCTGTGTTGGTACTTACTTGTTCTTCTGCCATTTCTATTTCCAAGACGGATGTGTCTGGATTTTCACCGTGTCGTCTCATGGCTTCTTGCAGACGAATAATGAGGTCATTTTTCGTTCCAGTAGTAGAAAGACCCCGTTTGTTTAGTTCTGCTTTTAGTTCAACAGCGTTTAAATCTTTCAGAAGCTTACCCATATTTTTACTTTCAACACAATCACTTTTCACTAAAGTTTTATTTAATTATACTTCTGACACCAATGTTATGTTTTATCGAGGTTCGTTTTATTAAATAAAACTTATTTCCGTTTTAATACAACTCACTTTACGTCTTTTTTACTTTTAATTCCACTTAATATTTCAAAACACTCTTTATTTCCTTTTTACTTTCTTTATTTTAAATTCACACTTTATCACTTTCAAATTACCGACTTGTACACAACTGATTTCAAATTCAAACTGACTGTCGGTCCGCATCCGCTTCCTCTTTTATACAGAAATGCTTGGCTCATGGAAGGTTCTTGAACTTGCTAGAACAATATCGAGTAGGCAATGTAGTACAGTATAGAGTAGGTAATGTAGTAGGTGTAGAGATTTAGTAGATGTACCGAACAGGTAGATGGCGTTTACCTCAAGAGATGAAAATATTCAGCACCCTTTAATTATTTGTGTAACACGTTACACTATATTGCCAACTGGGAAGCTAGACTTCCTCTTTGTGGGGCTATGAGTGTGGCTAGAACGTGAAAAAACTCGTTACCTTTACATGACTTCAAAAACAAGACACGTTTCTTCCGGTGTATTACTGCACTACTATTATAAATAGTGTCCAAATAACCGCTAATTGAATTTTTGTTAAGCACTATCTACCTACAATTACAAATTCCCTTAGCCTTTTTATTTCCACTGTGTGAAATACTTGTACCTATTTGTTTGTTACAGCTTCTTTCAAAGGGAAGTTTCAAAATTGTGTAGGTACCTATCTTTTCCTACAAAAATAAACTACATCTGCTCCTTTGTCACTTTATATCTTAAAACAAGAGCAGCCATTGATGATTTCTTCTTCAATTGGCAAATGCAGATACCTACCTACAAAATTCTAAAATCCAAATTCAATCCAACAAATCTCATAACGTGTCCATCGAGATCTGTAATTTCAAAAGAATAACCCAGATTAAAAATATATATTTTTAATCTTTGGAATAACCATAAAACTCGTCCTTAATCTTTGAAGTGATTTACTTCATAAATCCGGAATTCGAAGCCACCACTTCCTAATAAGTTCAAAACTACTTTCAGCAAAATTTATTCTTAATCTCGTAGACAATAAGAGCAACAAGTTTGGCAACATTTTTGCAATGAAAAACCTCTCCATGTCCGTGAATAACCACCAAATATTTACTTCCCATAAAAAAAACTAACAACAGTTATTTAGGTATGTCGTATGTGTATTATTATTTTATTATGTACCTTATCCATCCCTTTGGAATTTTTCCATTCATTTGCAAATTACACCCTACCGCCGAACAAAGAAAGGTAAATCCTTTTTGCTGTTGAAAAATTGCGAGAAATTTTTAGAATTTGCATTTTCAAAAAACCAGTTCCTTAAGAAGAAACAAATGAATTCTTTCAGAAGAAGACCCTAAAGCCATCACATATTTTATTCATAATGTACTGTACATCTGCTTTTAAAGAACAAAAAAAAATCTTAAATCCCACTTAAAGACTGATATAACTGCACACCTTTTGTTGTATGTATTACATTTTTCTAATCTTCGTTAAGGACTTGTTCAATCATCTCCTTATATTCGCTTCTCAAATTTTGCAGCTCAGCTGTTCCTCTATGCATCTGCTCCCGGATGAAACTCCGCTGGACTTTGACCTGTTCCACATCATTGCGGTATATTGCATTTTGGTGCAAAAGCTCCTGAGAAAAAACTGAATATTAAAGATTTCATAAGTATGTAAATACCAAGAAAACTTACCTCGAGTTTGGCATTTTGAAAGTCTACTTGTTTCTTGAGAAATTTTCTTTGTGCATCAAGCTTTTGCAATCGAATTGGCAATGTTTGTTCTTCGACAGATTTTCCAGTAGGTCGCCTAGACAAAATTCATAGAAACATTTCTACTGAATCAAGAAATAAATAACTTACCAGTTGGGATCTTTGTGTTCCTTGAATTTGTCTTTCATTATTTCCAGAGCTGCAATATTGACTCCAATATTGCAAGTCTCCCAGCTCTTATTCATGGAATTGATAACATCTGTGTAAAGATTCTCCTTGAAATCAGTCAGAATAGTTTCTTTGTTAAAAGTTATGTTGTCATCCTTTAGAATGTTAACAATGTCCCCTAAATGTTCCAAGCTACAACAAAACAAGCAACAGGACAAAACAGACAGTTAGCGGGACTTTGGAAGCAACAGTTATGAACATAGTTCAGTTCAGTTATAATACAGGTTGGATATATTTTACAGTAGTTTGTTGTTTAGCATTATATTTACAGGCCGGGGATTGTGCAATATGAATAGATAAAGAACATTTTGCACAAACCACGTCCCTAAAATATTTAGCACTTTTAGCTGACTTTTTTTTTCTATAAAACATCAAAAAAGAAGACAAAAAATTTAGTAATATATTATTATAACCTCAAATTATCGACGAGTTCCTTGTAATGATGAGAGTAGACTTCTTTTGCTTTGTTCGCAATTTCTAATTTTTTATCAAAAATTTGTTCTTCAGTGATGGGATCGTCCATTACAAAAATATTATATACTTTGCGATTGCCAAAAAAAGAAAAAAACTTTAAAAATTTAAACAAATTGAAGTAGTTAACGGTCGGTAACTTTATTTAAATTTATACAAACACAAAAGAAAAGAAATTCAACAAAGAAACATAACTGTGCGCAGAATCCGCTAATTGCAGAGACAAACCACCGAACGAATTGAAAGAAAGTTATGAAATGAAGAAAACGTCTGCGCGAATTTTTGAAGGAAGCAAAAGAGGAATTGCGAAAAATGCTTTTGTTGAAATGGCTGCAGCCGAGGCCAAACTCAGGAATGAGATGGAAATGGGCGTTTTTGGTGAATCAGTTCAGAGTGAAAGGTTTGTGTTTGTGATGGTTTGGGTATTTGATAAATGTAAGGCCGACCATAGACCGTGTTTAGACTTGGAAATTTGAAACCGGACTGACGAGAGTTCGCTTGAGAGAGGCAGCTTCAAATTATAAACATCGGAAAAGTGAGTACTGTTCCAATTCCAAACCTAAGTTTTTTCCCATTTTGTTCATTATCTGCTTGACTGCCGATGTGTTAACATCGCAGTATTTTCATAATTAAAATAAAGGCAGAGTGATAGAATATGAATTCTTGGAAAAAGAAACAAACAGAATTATTAATAATTGTAGCGGCCGAAAGTATGGGAGAGCGAGACCACGATATGGGGTAACTAAACCCGATAAAGGAGGCACCAACTGGTAGTCATTATATAGGCAGTAAGATATTGAACCTGATGGTAGACAGACGTGGATTATCAAACCAGAGTATATTTTATAAAAGAGTAAAAATAAAAGAGCTTTTAACGTCAATTAATTGTTTTCGTGTATTATTGTAAGGAAAAATAAGATAAGCGTTATATAATAATTTATGGATGTTATCTTCTTTCATAAAATGCAAATAATTCGCGTCGTACAACTGTCTCATTTCACAAAAATTCCACCCGCTTGAAGTGAGGCGTCCTCAACTGAGGACCTGTGTAGTCACGAGAGTACCACGCCAGACTCAAATTTCCCAGTCATATAACGTGTTTAGACTGGGAAATTTGAGTCTGGATTGGTGAGTACTCTCGTGATTACACAGGACTGTGTTTAGACTGGGAAAGGAGATGGCCCATTTTTGTATAGAGTCTGGGCACAGATCGTACATAGTTGAGATAGGTATCAAATGAAAGCTGGTGTTGAGCACTATAAGAATTTTAAACATTTTCAAAATCGGTGTCGGCGTTTTGAGATATTTAAACTTAAAGTTGGCGAGCCAAAAGACAGAGAATTCGGCTTTTTTCGAAACAAATGCTCATAGTTCTGAGGTATCGCATCTAGAAAAATGATTTAGGTTTCAAATGAAAAATCACAAAAATATTGGGAAAACCTTTAGGTAAAAAAAATAACTTTATTGTTTTTCTGCTTTTCTTAAATGCAAATAAAAATACTGATTCAATAATATCTTTACAAAATCAAAAAAGAAGAAAATACCTAAGATTCTTCATTAAAATCGTCTGGATTATGTGTCTGGATTTAATTCTACCTCTTTATAGGTAAATATTTCCATTTAAAGTTGGATGTGCAGAACTGAGACGCGTACGGCTTTCGCGAACTTCTATTATATAGCGTCCGTTGTCCTTTAAATGTTCATCGTAATAGGAGCTAGCTTGCTTAATTAGTTACCTAGAGATATTTTACGTAGCACTTCTATATTAAGCAGAGGGAAGTTAGTTAAGCCTGTAATATACCCGTTGATGCGAAAAAATGAAGCTCTTGTTCTATTGAGATTGTTATCCTTAACAAAATCATCTCCTAAATAGTTGTTAGTGTTTAGTCGATTTAAAGCTAACTCCTATAGTGGGCTCGCATCAGGATTGTCAACAATTAAGATGAAACTTCATTTCTTGTGACAACCACATTCGTCTATACACATTCGACAAAATGTCACATTTTTTACAAATGACATGTCTCATGGTATTACACAGCATGTAAAAAAGCAACAATTGCGCATGTTGCAAGGGTGGTTTCATTTCGTCCATATGTGAAGTGGTAACATATATGAGGGATACATAAACTGGTTACACGGAAAGTAACCAGTTGGGACAGGATTTGACGTCATAATGACGTCAGAGACACATAAAAATGTGGCTTTTACATTCCGTGTACTACTACAGCCTTAAACAATGTTTAGAGAATGTACACAATTTCTGTCAAACGCCACTTTTTTAATATTGCAAATAAGTGCAATTGAACGTTTGAGCGTTCAAAGAAGCTACTTAATGTCTACTACTCCCTACGAATAGAAGAAGACAGAGGTCTTCACTCCGAAGACAGCGAATCCGATTGAAGCTCTAAAGATGTTTCTGTCATACAAATGGAACTAAAAGTTTTGTTTTTAAGTAATTAAAACACAAATATCTTTTGTTCATTGTTTTCAAATAAAGTATTATTTTTAATAATATAAATGCATTAAATGCTAATATTCTAACTTTCTATTGGTTTATTAAGAAGCAAAATGAAAATAAAAGATTGTTTACATTGTCTACGTTGTCGACATTGATATTAGATAATAAGCAATAATTGTCTAAATTGAATGACTGTGTTTAGACTGGGGAATTTGAGAACGGACTCACGAGAGTACGTTGGCGAAAGGGATGATGGGTGAGTTCCCTCGTGAGCATAGAATAATAAATAAAGAGAAAATCAACTCAGGAGGCTCCACCCACTTTGCCTACAAACTCTCAAAACTGCAGAGATTTAAATCTGTATGCGTGCCCGTGCATTTCAAATTTGGATAGACCACACATTCTTACAATTTTGCATTTTGCTGTTCACACGTATTCATGTATAGGAAAGCGCGTGTAAACATTTTTTTCTACGGGAGGAGACAGGGGATTACAAGTTGATGACCTCTGTGCTCGTGAGGGAGCTTCAAATTATAAACATCGGAAGCTTGAGTACTGTTCCAAATCCAAATTTAAGTTTTTTCTCATTTCGTTCATTATCTGCTTGACTGCCGATGTGTAAACATCGCAGTATTTTCATAATTAAGCTAAATGCAGATTGTTAGAAAATGAATTCTTTGAAAAGGAAACAAACAGAAGCATTAATAATAATTTATGAATGTTATCTTCTTTTATAAATGCAAAAAATTCGTGGCGTACAACTGTCTCACTTCAAAAAAATTCCACCCGCTTCAAGTGAGGCGTCCTCACTTGAGGACCGGTGTAATAACGAGAGTACTCACCACTCCAGACTCAAATTTCCCAGTCTACAGACAATCGTGTAGTCTACATTTATATACCTAGTTTTTATGCATGGACTTAGGTTTCACCCATTTGTAAACGGGGATGAGTTTTGGAACGAAATGAAATTTGACTCGATCGCACTCGAGCAGTGGTGTTGAGTTGAAAATTAAATTAAATACCTGGGTTGAAATGTTGAATACACAATTATTTCTGCATGTGATCAAATGCATATTAACGAATGAATATTTGTTGTTGAAAAGTATGCGCATAACTTGTAAGAGCAATAAAAATATTTTTCTCGAAAACTCAATCTTTTTGCCTTAATGTCTACAAAGCAACGCAAGTATTCTCCTGTCAATTCAACTTTTTCGCACTTAACTCAACTTCTCAAGCTTTCAACTAGTTTGCTGAAATATCTGTGTTGGAATTTCGTTTCAACTAAAACTCGATCTTTTGACTCTGCATATAAACTAGATAATAGTCTACATGACCGTGTTTAAACTGAGAAATTTGAGACCGGACTCACGAGAGTTCGTAGGTGAGAGAGGTGAGGGGTGAGTACTCTTGTGAGGTAGCTTCAAATTATAAACATCGGAAGGGTGAGTACTGTTCCAATTCCAAATTCAAGTCTTTTCCCATTTTGTTCATTATCTGCTTGACTTCCGATGTATTAAGTGATAAAAAATTAATTTTGGGAAAAGGAAACAATTAGAAGAATTAATTATAATTTATGGATGTTATCTTCTTTTATAAAATGCAAAAAAATCAGGTCGTACAACTGTCTCACTTCACAAAAATTCCACCCGCTTGAAGTGAGGCGTCCTCAATTGAGGACCTGTGTAATCACGAGAGTACTCACCACGCCACAATCAAATTTCCAAGTCTAAACACGGTCCATGGCACAACACTGGGCAACACTGCTCACGTGAGTACTCACCCCTCACCCCTCTCAACAACGGACTCTCATTAGACTGGTAGGAAATTTCCAAGTCTAAACACGGTCTAACAACAAGCACTCCCGAACACCCTTTGTAATATTGGAACAGAAATGAATTGAAGCAACAACAAGCCGCAGACGAAAATCTACTACAATCTTCTCGTTTTCGTTCTCTCACCGCCATTTGCAATTCAATATCAATTCATTTTCAATTTTTCATTCGTTTCTTCTGCTGGGTGTTAACGGCTTCAAATTATTTTTCGATTGAATATTCTGAAGAATTTATTTAAAATAAAGTGAAAAACTTAATCAATTCTATTTAAAGAATTGTCCCAAGTAAAAAAAATCTATTAGATTCCCAATAATCGAACAAGGTAAGTGAAAAACTTGAAAAAATATTATTTTGCGGAAAATGTGTATTGAAAAAAATGTCCCTCGTCTGGGCTGGTGCGAAAAATATGGCGGTACCAATTTTGAAAAAATTAAAAATAAACTATTTATATTAAGTGATACACATTTCTTAAGTGATTATTTTAGTTTGAATTTTAATTCACCAAAAAAGGATTTATGAATGACCTTAATTGTGTTTCCTGCGAATATTTTTCTTTAATCTATTGAATCACCTTTGATCGCACCGGCGCGCGGCGTAAGGCAACGTAAGGCTACAACAACAAAAATGTAGCATGGTTTACAATTTACATCATGGCAGAGACAGAGGCTCCTCCGGCACTTTTCCGATCTCGTCTTCCAAGAAAAGGGCATACATATATATTTCTAATTTTATTTATTGATTTTTTTTCTAGAGAATCATGAAATAAATTTTTTTATGTTTTAATAAAATTAATCTAGCTAGCTATGCTGGAAAATATATGTATATATTGTAATTGTAATTCTAATAGTTTTTTTGCACCCGGCTTTGTTATCTGCAATTCTGACCGGTTTGGTGACGAATTTGGAATTTGTTATTTGCCGATTTTGGCATTTCAAGTTCTCTGAACAGTTCAAGGTTACGAAGAAACGAAATGAACAACGTATTTATTGGTTGAATGGTTTCTCCATCATGCATAGTGGTAGTGGATGATTGAAGCAAATTATTGAAATATCCCGCGCTTTCAACTGACTCGATGGGTAGAATTTGTTAAAATATCTTGTTTGCTTTGAACTCTATTGTTTACAGCATTTTTTAAGTAAAGTTGTGGTTGATATTCTGCTGGTTTTAATGTTGGTATGACGTATGAGGAATTTCAATTTAATATGGTGTTTATGTACATGATAGAATTGCCACAGAGTTTTTGATCATAGGTTGTTTTTATCATGTGTACCTTAGCCGATTGTTTTTGGTTGAACTGAAACAAACAAAAAGCATCCCGATTGTATCGAGTAAACTCAAATGTTTCCAGTTACGTGCTGGCACCGATTTGAAATATTATTGTAAGTTATGACTACATCTGGTATTATCGTTGTAAAGAAATATTGTTGTACATATTTATCAAATTATCAATCAATTTATTATTATTGTTAACTGTTGATAAACAGTTTTAGAAAGTAGGCAAATTGATATTTTTATTTTGTGACCATCTCCTTTATTATAGACTCGATTAACATAATTTTATTAAACTTCAGTTGCACACATATTTGTTTATATTTTTGTTACGTGGTAGTCATAAATACTTTAAATGTACATAACATTGGAAATGTCCGTTTATGAGAAAATATTGTTCATTATTTACAATGTATTAATGTACCTATGCTATCTTTTATCAATCACTTGATCTTTGATAACCGTAAGAAGGGTCACAATTTTTTCATAGGTACCTACTTCATTTTGTCGAAACAACGGAACAAAGAATTTTCAATTCCATGTTTTCTTTGAGCTTCTGCCTTTACTTTGAAACCCATAGAAACTGTAACCACTGGAGAAGGACGGACGCCCAAGAAATCGAAATAAAACCCCTATGTTTCCCTCAAGTTTTTGATGTTGGCATACCAAAAAGTCGAATCCAAATAGGACTATACTTTGTCCTTTTTGTATGTGCAGTACAAGAAAGATAGGGATGTTTGTCTCTCGTTTGCACTTTTAAGTTTTCCATAAGTTACTACTCTTCTAAAAGCTATCGTGAGGGTTGCCGTAGTGAGCATTTTGTAGTGGCAGAAACTGAAATAATAATTTGTAGGGTTACCTATCAATTTTTTTTAAACTAAATTATGTATCTCTATTTTTTTTTTTTTCATAATAAAAATTGAATACAATTTATATTTTTCCACAACACCAAATACATATCCAATACTTGCTCACAGCTATTTTTTAATATGCAAGTTTTTATAATTTTTTTTTTGTCGCGTCTACAATTTTTTTCCCGCACTTCAGCCCTTTGAATATTTTGAAGCCATATCAAACTTAGTGCTTAGAACATAGCAATTGTAATATAAAACAAAAAAAAAACAAAAATATACAAAACACTTCATTTAATAACACTTTACTTCATATAGGTACAGAAATATAGGTAGGTAACGAATATAGACAGAAATATGGGAAAACGAAATATTTACCTATCGTGAAACGGATACACGATATATACAAAAAAAATTCTAATTCACAACACATAAAATCATTTAACAATAATTTCAGAACAAAAATTAGAAATATATAGATAGATAGATAGATAGATATATTCTTTATTATTTTCATAAAACAATATACTTAAAATTATAATAAAAGAAATACAAGCATGGCTTATGCCGTCTGCCGGAAAATTTCAACTCTAAAAAGAACATTTTGCACAAAATATCGCGCACGTTAGTAAAAAAAAAACGCTATTATAATCTACACAAATAACTTCTTTAGAAGAACATTTTAAATTTTTTAATTTACAGCTTTTGTTGCACCTTATACAAATCCCCCTGTATAGGTAGTTCTCCAAAAATATTGTTCGTCATTTCTAACTTTTTTAGCTAGGTCTTGTGCCGCTACAAATAAGTTTTGATTTTTTTTTTTCACAAAATTTTTTCGTTTGCATAGCAGAACGTTTATTTTATATTTTTATAATAATAATAAATAATTTAGCCTTATTGTGAAGTTCGCCCGGAATATATTTCGCCTGGCGAAAATCTGTTCGCCCGGAATTTCAATTATTAATATGTGACAAATATTTTACTTTTCAAAACTTATTCACTCGTTCGCTTTAAAAATATAAGCGAATAATTAAGCTGTAATGATATTAGGTTTTTGCCACAAAAAAAAAAAAGATTACAATAGGGGAATTTTTCGAACATTGAATATTTATTTACAATAGGCGGAAAGTGAAATTTCTATTTTTCCGGGTGGAATGCCATTCGGGCGAACTTCACAAAATAATAATATTTTGTACTTTAAAATCTCTAATTTACAACTAGAGTAACGTGCTTTATGACTTCTTTTTGGCATAAATATGGACTTGTGAGTTTTCAATTTTGAATTAAACGACGACGATATATGGTGCCAGAATTTTATTACATTTTTCTCCTGGCAATTGGAAAGTTTTTTTTTCTCGTGTGTACCTAAGATTCTGTTTAGACTAAGAAATTTGAGTTTGGCGTGGTGAGTACTCTCGTGATTACACACAAATTATTTGATGACGCCTCACTTGAAGCGGGTGGAATTTTCGTGAAGTGTGACAGTTGTACAGTTTTCGGAACCATCCGTATAGCACAGGACCCGTAATAAATGTTCCATAAAAAACTAAATTTAAAAATAGAAATAAACTATGAAACAATATTCAATATTCAAATATGACAAATTCAATTACCTCATACATCTGTTCAAATCATAATTTGTAAAATTCTTTTTTGTTGTTGTTGTTGTCAAAATTGGGAATTTGTCAGAATTATTACATAATTATGTTCATACTGGTCTTTCTAAGTATTTCGAGAAGTACAGCTGTTTTTGATTTTATGCATTTGTTAAAACTACTGTGCCCCGAAACCCCTATATTTGGTTATTTTTGGCTTATCTTGCTCCTCTTCAAGATATGGCGCTTTTTGCATATTTAACGCAGTGGATCAATGGACTTTGGAAGGCTATCTATATGTGCGTCTCGATATAGTTTTTCCCCTTAGAAACCCGTAATTTTTTTTTTATTTTTGGCCTATCTTGCTTCCTCTTCGAGATATGGCGCTGTTTGCATATTTACCAATAAACGGCGGTGGTTTTATGCACTTTTTAAGGCCTCCTATCTAAGCGCCTCGATATAGTTTTTCCCTTAGAAAGCCGTAAATTTTGTTAATTTTGGCCTATCTTGCTTCCCCTTCGAGTTATGGCCCTGTTTGCATATTAACCAATACACGGCGGTGGTCTTATGCACTTTTGAAGTGCCCCTCGATATTGTTTTTCCACTTTGAAAACCGTAAATTTTGATATTTTTGGCCTACCTTGCTTCCCCTTCGAGTTATGGCCCTGTTTGCATATTAACCAATACACGGCGGTGGTCTTATGCACTTTTGAAGTGCCCCTCGATATTGGCCTATCTTGCTTTCCCTTTGAGATATGGCGCTGTTTGCATATTAACGCTTCGATAGTTTTTCCTCTTCAAATTTGTTATTTTAGGCCTATCTTCGAGATACGGCGTTGTCGGCACGCTCCTCGATTATAGATTATTTCTGAGGCCAACTGAATACTGACGTCGTTGCATTTGTTTTTTCCATTAGTTCTTGTCTTTTTTGTACCAGCTGAGCTCGTCGTGCTGTATTTTATTCACGATGATATTTTAGGCTTCTCACTTACTTCTTACATCGAATGTGATCAAGTTTTCTCACTCCTTTTATCATGCATAGCATCTTTATCCCAGTAAATTTTATCTCATACATTGTCCAAAATTGTTAACCGCACTGGACGGACTACTGGAGTGAAGAACTTTTCTTTCCGCTTATGGAGCATTTTTCGGTCACAGAATATTGCATCATGCCGTCATTTTAATATGCATTGTTATTGACCTTAGATCCAGGGTATTAAAACTTTTCGTACCTAGGAAGCACCGTTCCGTTCAAAAAATAAGTTTCCGTAATAGACCTGAGTGGATCAGAAAATTGTCAGCATAATGTTTTCTGTCTTGTTGGCGCTTATTCGATTTCCCTTCCATACATAAGGTGCTCGTTGCAAGGATTAATCATCTTGAAATATTCGTGGTGTACACCAACTTCTATTGGAAAATTTTCGGGTACTATTACAGTGCATCTAACGTTTGTTTTAACTGGCTTGTATATATCCATGATCATCCGTACAAAGCACTCATTTTCCACTATTTCTAAAATATAAAGTAAAAACAGTCTGAACTACTGGCCTTTAAAAGTGTATTTACTAAGACAAATAATACGGTAAATAAATTCGTATGCCTTCAAATTGTCTGTTAGCAGTTTGACTTAAAATTAATTTGCATAATTTACTTGCATACAATATGTTATTTTTTAAAAGGGTTCTTGTTATTGGAACTCGTTCTTCTATTTAAATGAATATTAATATGTATATTTTTTCGGGGATCGCTTTTTCTTCTTCTTCTTCGAAAGCAAAGTGACTTGTTTTTTTTACGAGATTGTATTTATTAAATACCGAAGAAACTATTCAAATTTGTTCTTATCGTTTTTAATCACAATACTGCTAAAAACATGCCTATGGAATTTTTTCTCATCCCAGCAAAAAACAAGTTTGATTGCATTTCTTGTTCATGTATCTCCAATGTAGTGAATAACAATAAATAAAGTCAAATGCGACAGATCATTGATTTATTAAAGAGAGTAGGTATAAAACCAGATACCATTTAAGGACATTCTGAGATTCCATCTAAAGACTTGCTGACCTTGAAGTTGTGTAATGTAAGACATACGATCGTCATCAATGATGCCAGATGTAGAATATTTGCCTCGATTGCCATGGATACCTCTAATGTATGAATAGAATTTGTTTCTTGGTTCTATCTTAATATTGGATGGAATTTAATTATTACATTCAAGACGGAGCAGGTTCTTGTTAAGTGCATATCAAGTTATGCAACATTTTCGTATTTCCCACAGATTTATGGTATCAAACTTTATTTGGGTTTGTAGCTCTAATGTGTTTGATATGGAATAGCAATTTTAGTTCAATGCATTGAGAAAATGTACTTTTTGTATTTGACTTCAGCTACAAATATGTTAGTGTTAATTAATAAGTCAGGTTAGCATATCGAATATCATCATTGTCCCCGATAAGTGATGGATAGTCAGTCAGTGATCCATTTCAACTGAGTTTCTTCAAGATTGTATAAAACCAAAAATAAACGTAGAATATTATTCACAAAAGACTTCTAGTAAGGAATCTTACGTATGTGCTTTGTTATCGGTTTTTGTTTCACATGCATGGGACAGTAAAACAAATACCCAGTAACTTAATCCAACGATAGATTTAGTTTTTTTGTTTACTATCAGATCTTTTTATAAGGAGCTTCGATCAAGCAAGAACTTATGAAAGAAGATTTGCCAACACAGAATATGTTTTCCACTGGCTCATCACTTAGTGAATGTGTTAGTTGTTAGCAAGCGAAATGCTACGAACATAAAAACACATGCACATAAACATACAAAAACATATAGGTACATATGTTCTTGTACCTATATTTTGAGAAAATCAAAAACTAAAATACATTTTGGCATCCGGTTTTCTGTTTCTAACAAAATATTAATAAGAGCATTGATATTTGAAAATAAAAATAATAGTTAATTACATAAAATTTTGAAAAAATTAGTTTAAACATTTAAAAAAATTTTTTTTTTCAAAATTTTGAATTTGAAAATTATTTTTTTTAAAACTGTTCAGTTAAACAACTTAATTTAAATTTAAATAAAAGAGTAGTTTTCTGGCTTTTCAAAAAGATATAACTTTGTATCATTCACCGTTGTTTTTAAATATTTTTTTTTCTGATTTAAGTCAATTTTTTAGAAAATTGCCCCTCCCGACTTAACGGGAGGGGGGAATAGACCCCCCCTCCTATAAGATTTTTTTCTTGTCTTAACCCCACCTTCACGCTCAAGCTTTTTAGTGCACCTTAAACCAATCACCCTGTATAATAAATAAAATAAGAATGAAAAGGGTTGGGTATTAACTTACGTCATTACTGAACTGCATACATTGCTTGTTGTTATTGGTGAAACATGTAAACGAATTGGTATGAAACAATTAAATAAATTAATTATCTGAGTACTTGTCGTAATTACCTACCTTAATTACGTAACAAGCACTTAACGTGACCCAGTTGACCGTCATCAAACGATTAAACAGCCCTTAACATTATTGAATGTCTGAAGTTATAAAAAAAACTTTCCAAAAAATCTGTAAAATACTAGCCTTGTTGCGTTATATACATGTATGTACATATTTATTGGTTAAGCAGAGTTTAACACTGAGTTTGGGTTGACAAAAATAACGAAAATCGAATTCTTGTCAATAATTCATAGCCACAAGAAAAAAGAAATCTAACACGCCATTTACACATTATTTATTATTTTCAGAAACTCAAACAATAAACTAAAATAACAAAGTAACCACACCATTAGCGCCCTGCTTCCACCAGTAAGAGGTGTCTGCGACCGGATATGTCTACTAAAAAGTAACAACTGGTCTTATTGGGTGGTAAGGAATGACGGAACTTGCTCTTGAGAAGAGGTGGTCTTTAGGCAAGTGTATAATTTTATTGAAAAGTAAGTTTTTCAAACCATTCACGCTTCCTTCGGACACGAAAACACAACAACAGCAGGCAATTCACACATTGACCTATGATATGCATTTGAATATCTTTGCAATCATAGACAAAACTTTGTGGTCATCTTTGCCAATCCAAAGAAGACGTCCTGATAGCAATTTGCTTAAAAGTCATTTTTAATTAACGCCTTTCAAATATTAATCGGCCAAACGTCGATTGTGGTCGGCTTCTCCACCACGACAAGCACTCTGATATAGTTTTGGCTTTCTAAAGAGTTCAATTATAGCAGTGGCTTGAAATTATTTTTTGTTCGTCCTTCTTCTCGTTTAACGTCGTCGCAGTCGTCGTCGTATTTCCCCATTGACTTGTGCAAACCAAAGTTGTGGTTGTTTTGCTTGCGGCCAGGCCGAAAGAGGTAGTAGTGGTGGCATCTACCGCTTGACCAATTTCCCACAAACGAACGGTGTGTATTTATCGAACTCTGTGTTCCTAACCACTCCACATGCCAATTGCCATGGCGACGCATTGTTTTGACAAACCGACCCGATGAAATAATAATCAAAGAACCATCTTTATGCATTTGTAAAGATAGAAAACCACCAATATGAGGTGTATGAGTGTGTGCAAGTGACAGGCAAGCGGTAACCCATGATTAGAGTGGGTGGTGGTGAGGGTATGTGCTGTTACTCAAACCAAAAGTTTGTTCAACTTCTTTGTAGTTTTTTTTTTTCATTTTGTTAGCTATTGTCCTTGTACATACATATATACTACATGTGCATGCCATTTCTATTGCCTTAATTGGACGCAGGAGGTAATTTTATACTCCGTGGATGAATAGATTGAACCCCGATGGACAAATGCACGAGTTTCAAATGTAATAGTTTTAGATGGATACATGAAATAATAGATGGATAGTAAGTTTATATTAAGCTTGTGTGTTGGACTTTTTTTTCTCTCCCCCATTGTTGTTATTACAATATTGCGAGTGTTTTTTTTTTACTTTTCTAAAAAAATTATGTCAACTCTATTGATTTCTCACCTTTATTTGATGGATTAATTTATTTACGGTATGTACGTAGGTAAATGGGGAAAAGAAATACATACCATGTGTGTGTATATACTTAACCACTAATATTTGTTTTAAATTATTGGCACATGAATTATGAAAAACACTGTTTTTTTTGATAACATATTATTTAAGATTTATAACAAAAAATTTAGATAAAATTTAAAAAAAAATTCTTGCTTAAATTGTCGACTTGAGAATAATAATATCTTCAAATTGACGGACATAGCCATGTTTTATTTTTGTTTAATCAATTCAATGAACTTTGATGCCAATAATTTGTCCTGCTTTGTTCATACTTAGAAACGAAAGCTGCTTTAGCATGTCTAACTAATGGTGTTAACTGATGATTGTGTTATTTTCGCATAAAGAATGATTGGTTATGCCATGTGGGGTCAACTAAATGCTCGTATAGATGCATTTGTTTGTTTAGGTCCTAAAAGCAAACAGTATTTTTGATATGTCACTACAAAACCATCTTGATAGTAAAGTCTTAGAATGTTGGTCCTTATTATGCACAGTTTTAACTACACGGTTACTAAGCGACAATTGTTTGTTTATGCTGCTGGTTTGTGGAATTCCTTTCCCATCGAACTAAGGAGGATTAGCAACTGAAATAAAGGAATTCCCCACTTACACAACTTAAACATTGTCTATGAAATAGGCATTTTTGACCAAACGTACCTGAAAAAGTTTGTCCGACCATCAGTTTCGCAAATGTTTGGGCTAAACCTATCGGTTCGTGTTCAATTTTCCAAAGGACGCGATGAGATAGGTAAACCTACGGTCGCCTTCCGGACTGAAACCCCTGCCTGGGCTCACTATACGATTTGGGTCGGATATGTTTATAACAAAAATATTTGTTAATCTGTAAAACGATTTCGATTTCGTTTCTTTTTTTTTTTTAATATTTATTTCGCATTTATCCACACCAGTTAATTAATATCTGAATAACATTGCAAACGTACATTCATTACTTGACTTTCCAGATGTATAAACATCTAGTCCTTCTTGTCTGGGAAATAAATAAGAAATACATTTCATTGATAGGTTGCTAAAAAACGATTTTTCGGCTAAAGCTAATATGTTATAAGAAGCCAACCATTCATGATGACTTCTTTTATCTTTTTTTTCTCTATACATCTACCAATGAAAGAAAAAAATATCTTATGTTTTCTAAGGAAGAGTCCTTGTTTTCGGTGAATTATTGAAGATGTCAACAGAAATGGATAACAATGCCAATTGCAATTAGATATTATTATTTAATAACTAAGTTGATTTTCATTCTGAGAAATCATTATTTCATAAGTGAAATAATTTTTTTTTGAGAATCTAGATATAAATATACATATTTCTTTAAGTGAAAAAGATCATTTAAAAACCTAAGATGTTATATTTTTTTTTAAATTTAATTTGTACTCTTAACACACTTCTTCTAAACCAAGCATTCGAAATTATTGTGATTCTGTCGAACGAATATGTTCTGTGAGTAAAAGTAGTAAGTACATATTTATATCGTTTTTTTAAATTCGATTCCATTTCTGAAATCAACTTTGCAACTTCGATTTCAACGAACATGCTTCTCCAATCTGCCTGGTTCCAATACGAAACATCAGGTGTGAGGTACTTCTCCCTTTGTCTTTCAATAACCAATTTCAAGGCGTGAGTAATATTTTTGGATGAACGATAATACTTTTTTGTATTATCGTTTTATATTCACAGCCAGATCCTAAGGTGGGAAAGTTGTGGTACCATTCGAGATGAATCATTAACATTGTCGAAAAAAACATTGCTATTTAGAATTCAATGCAATATCATGAAGTAATTAGTTAGTGTTTAATTTCAAACTTTTATTGAATCCATTTTTTTTATGAAAATAAATCAAAAATAAACTTATTAAAATAAACTATTAAATTTCATTTTAAATTTTTAAAAATCTTGAGATTTAATACTAGCATTAGGCTCCCAGCACACATGCACTATTTCGATTTGTTCTTGTCTTGCTTTGTCTTGATTGTTACCTTCATTTTTATAACGAAGTGCTAATTGCCTTTAAATTGTAACCTTTTTACTATCATACGGCTGCAATTAATAATTAATGTTCATTTAATTCTTGCAATAAAATCATCGACCATCCCCTCCTTTAAAGAAAAATGGTTGATGGTATGAAGTTGAGGAAATATCATGCGGCACACGGTAGAGTTTCTAATAATGCCCCAGCAAAGTCCTTGCTTACAGCTACAGTCTTTTCCATACTTAAAAATTCATAATGTAAAAACATCAGCTGATATTGGCTTAAGAATTAGAACAAAGACCGTTTAATTCGTAAACGATAAATGCACCTTAATACACTTTGAATGCAATTTATATTAAATTTTCCAAACGTATAATTTAGTTTGTAATGTATATGGGATAATTTCGTTGCACAACAACTACTGCTGCGTTGTCATTATAATATGCATATATATATTTCTGTTCAGTGTCAATAGATAATGGAATAAGTTGTTAAAAAAAATCAAAAAAAAAATTATGCTGCCAAGCAACGATAATTGACCAAAACTTTATGCGCCACGTCATTACAACCCATAATTTCCCACAATTTTTCTTTTCCCCTTTTAGTAGATTAGCTGCTTTGGAATTTTTAATGATCTATGGGTAGTTGTTGGCTTTTTATTGGTCTAACTGATGTTTCATGTCCTGCTTTGAAACATGAAATTATCGTGATGTCCTGTTCAATTGAGTTTAGAATGTCGCACGATTTGATTGGTCACCGATTTCCGGTGGTCGATACTTCCCCATGTCCAAAGAATCCTTACCGAAAGAGATAGTTTGATGTGTCTGGTTCTTTAGTGGCTAGAAATAAGCTTGAATTGTACTTTATTTTTTTCCCCTACTTCTAAACAAATTATTTTGTAAAAATATTTTACAGTACTCCCATTTTTAGTAAAAAAAAATCCTATAAATACGGGTGCATTTAAGATTATCTTCCAGTTACAAAAATATTCAAGTCTAACTGACTGCTTTCTAGTTCTTGCTTTCGAAATGCTTTGAGCATTAAATAAATTGTGCCAAATGTTTGTGTTAATATATTACTAACAAAGGTAACAAAGTTGCAAACTTTTTTTTTGCAGTAAAGATCTTAGATAAGTGCATCTGAAATTTATTTTTATTGATAAAAAGTCTATAAGTGCAATGTTATTGTTTTTTTTTTTAACACTTCTATCTTCAAAATAAAACAAAATAAGTGTTTATTATAAAATTTATTTTTCTAAAATCAATTTTAAAAACAAAAATGATAATATAAATAAAGTTGTCTGCGTTTCTTTATTTCAAATATTTTTTTCAAATTGACAGTTCATTGTGCAGTCAAATTTTATAAAAACTAAAATTTCCAAATATTTTAGTTTGGAAAAATTAGTTCAGAATATTAGTCCAAAATATGTATTCAATTTTTCGACTTCAACGTTTCTTTCATCTAATGATCTGGTCGTGAGTTACGACGGGTTAACATAAGAAAATATTTTTGGATTGTTGTTTGATCAACTTATACTACGGCGGTGATGTCCAGTCGCATAACAGGTCCTTTTGGGAAATCTTATGGTTATTGGTATCGCCAGGCTTCACCGTGGTGTTATTTGCCTATTATGTCATTTATCTCTTATAGCGTTTTTCATTTTAATCTCAAAGATTTGCCCTCAAAATCAAGAACTGCTCTTTTAAATAAAATATGTTGGACTGCTTTTTTCGTAGTGTGAAGACAGAGATTAAACACGCATAGGTTGTGTTAATAATATGCCTGCGTTCCAAACGATCATAATACAATCATTAGGATAGCTTTGTTTTTACTTGCGATTATAGCTTCTATAAGGCAAGTTATGTATTCGTGCGAAAAAAAAATTTAAGACAACAATCAAACATGACATGATGATAGCGAAGACGAAAAAAGTGGGTCTGGAAATTCTGTTTGTCTGTCTGTATGTCAGTCTGTATGTATCAGCACCTACAGCCTAAACGGCTTAAACGTTTTACTTCAAATTTGGTAGGGTTTGTATACCATTCCTTAGACTAGAAATTGAAATTTTTTTTAGCTAACAACATAACGGTACCTGCCATATAACGGTTTTGGAAAAGCTTAATTTTTTCGAAAACGGCTCCAACGATTTTCTTGAAAAAAATACTGATGGTTTTTGTCTGATTAATTTAAAAACAGCTCTAACGATTTTGGAATAATTTTTTTGGGAAACTTATATTTAGGCAACAAAATTTTCTGCATACTTTGATTTTGGCTTGAATCTTTGTAAAAAGAAGTTTTAGCACTTTTGTGAAAAATTCATGATTTTTTCCCTTTATATTAAAAAAAAAATTATTAAATTTAATTTTATTTTCGTGGTCATTTATATTTTACACTTCCATTCAATTACAAAATCATTGTTTATTACCATTGTTTGTTTACATTTGTACAAATTCGTAAAAAAATTGTAAAATTTATGAAAAACATTATGAAACCGTCAAACAAGGTAAAACAATACAAAGCTATCCAATAGTTTTAGAATGCGCAAGCAAAAATCCGCCATTAAAATATTTTCATGTGTTAGTGTTTAGGCCAAATCTGCCAAATTTGGGAGATCGCTTCTTTCTTGTTGAGATTTGCTCTTTTTTTACCCTCTTTTCAACACCAAAAATGCAAAAAGATCAAATCTTTAAAGGAAAGAGCAAATCTTTTTGTAAATGAAAAACGCTATTCGTCACCTCTTACGATAAGCGGAATTCCCTGTAGAGGTATACTGCCTAGTCCCAAAAAATGATACCCTTATCTACATAACATTTGCATACCGTGTTGTCTATCAATTCCTTAACCATTTCTAATAATATACTTTGAATTCTATTATAATATCTTTATGATACATTTTTCAGAGAGCAATAAGAAGTGGGATGAGATATGCATTAAACAACACCAGAACCTACGCACCAATTAATAATCCATATCTAAAGAAGAATAGCACTTCGACATGTAATTAAATACACAACGAAGATATTTCGTAACATTTTCATGCACAATTAGTTGTTCAATCTCAAATATTGATTGAAAATTATATTCAAAAATCAATACAGCTAGGTGGGTATGCATAATATACACTGCATACCTACTAAGCTATTAAATGTGCCTTTTTGCTAAGGTTGAGTGTTGAATTGCCAATACTATTAAATAACAAAACACATTATGCATTCTCTACAGTTTACATCAACGCCCAACAACAGTCCGAGCTTTGTCTCTAAACAATTGAATCTACTAATGCTATTTACATATCCCAACTAATGTATTACACGTCACTCATTACCTACAGTCTACAGATTACTTGTGTGTTTTCTTCGTCGTTTCTCCCTTTTGTTTCTCCCTTATGTATAGAACCATTTCGTTTAATTTTGCCGGTCGACCCGACATGTATGTACATATTAAAATGATCCAAAACTATCTGATTTTACATGTGCTTTTAACAAAAATTTGTTTCTTCTACTCTTGACAAACATAAACCAAAAAATTATTGCAATTTTTTTTTCAATTTTTTTTTTCAATATTACAAGCGAACCATTGTTATGGTTATATATGCCATGCAATTATTCTTAGATTTATCTTATTGTACAAATATCGAGAGGTTAAATAAAGAATTTATAATAATAATATGTATGGGGGTGCTTTTATTGGTTTGACGGATTCGTTGAAAGTTCTATAGGGAATATTACCATATCTTGTCAAAGAAAAAATGACAGCTCACACTACGCGGATGACAGTTTGAAATATGTATCGCGCTTTTTTCACACTGTCAAACTAAAAATATTGTAAAAGTATTTTATAAATAATCTCTTTTTTTCCTGTGAAATTTAAGATTTCCGTGACTTAGGCCGTGTACGAACAGCGTTAAAATTTTATCCATTGGCTAAATTATGACACTAGTGTGGTGAAAATAAACTTCAAAAATTTAGCCTGCTCTGGAGCAGGCTAAAATTTTAGCCAGTGGATAATTTTCTATGCCTATGAAGGAGTGAGTGAGATAGTCGGCGTAATGTATTTGTTTTGATTGTTCCATTGCTTTCATTCGCATTTATTTTTGTTTGTTCGACTAATATCGAATTTTTCGTGTGTGTTTTATATAACTCTAATATTTAACGAACAAATAATAAGTAACCGATGTTTTACATTTCTATTCTGTGAAAAAAAATTTTATTTTTATTTTGGAAGTTCCGCTACCAAAAACCAGTGTGACACGTGTGTTTTGTTGTATTCATTTAATTGCATTTATTTTTTGGTTTTTGTTTGTTTTTATGCTGACATCGAATTTCCCGTTTGTGTTTTTGTGAATTCCGCTTAATATAATTGTGTTATGAACGAACAATTACTTAAATTAACCGATAATACTTTTTTTACATTCCTATTTATTGTGAAACAAATTTTTTTTTTTTTTTTTTTGAAGTTCAGCTGCCAAACCAGTGTTTTGTACCGCGTTTAAAATTTCCCATAATTTTAATTATTTTACAGAGTAGTTCTACTTTCTTTCTTTAACAAAACACAATTTAGAATAGCCACTATTATGAAATTGCAAATCATTAATAAATTTGTTTTCGAAATCTCAAATTTGCGTTTTTATTTTTTTTTAGAGAATTTTATAGTACATCAAATAAAGAGAATTTAACCTACAAAAGGTCGGGTAGTTCTAAATTTTTGATATGTTGTATAGGATGTTTGGTGATAAAAAAAAACAATTTCCACACCACACCTCCTCCGCCCCATTTGCTATTAGGAAAAACTGCAAAAAATCGGCTTATTCAACTTATAACTTCTTTCTGGTGCATTTTATAAAAAAAAAAAAACGAATTACTAAACGCAAAACAAATAGAGCCACTTAATTAGCATGTTTTATATACTTTTTTTAATCAATCCTGATTCCATTATATCGTTCCCGAAATAAAAAGTTGAATAGGATAGTTAAATTGAATTCTCCAAAAGATTGATAATGAAAACTTTCTCACTAAAATCAACCATCACGAATTTATTGCGCTTTAAAAGTCAAAGAAACTCAATATTTTGAAAATACCAACTTTTGGGTTCTTTTGGATGAATCATCGATCATACAAATAAACTTTCTATATCACACTTGTTGGAAATTTTGTTTTCTACTAGTTTCGTTATTAGTTTTTTGTTTCGACAAAATGTACAAGAAAGAAATTATAGTCGAAATAAGCAAAAAAAATGACGATTTCTTGCAATTTTTTCCTAATAGCAAAGGGGCGGAGAGGTTGTGGTTGTAGAAATTGTATTTTTACATCAGCCGAAAGTAATTATAATTTTTTCCTTACCAAAATGTAATTTATAATAGCTAAAACATAAAATATTGAGTACTGCGAAACTTTTGATTTCCGAAATTACAACTTTGCATTTATCCGACTTGGTTTTGTGCGGAAATCTTAGTTAGTTTCACCAACAAAGAATTAAATAGTATTATAAAATTGAACGTTTTTTTACAAATACAAATTAAAACACCGAACATTTTAGTCGAAGACTTATATTTATAAATTAACCTTAAAACAGTTTGATATATTTCCACGTATTCAAGCAAAAGAAGGGAAATTTTTCAATTCTTGTAGGGAAATTTAAAAAAATATATTAGGGTTAAAAATCCCATTTAATCCAGTTCGCACATCAAAAAGCTAAACATTTATTCACCTCAACTTAAACGCCAAAAATTAGCCAGAGGATAAAATTTTAACGCTGTTCGTACACGGCCTTAAAAGTTAAATAATATATACTATTCACAATTTTCGCGCACAACATTAAAATGTCCGCTCTTGTTTCCAATCAATTTGTCACCGATGATAAAAAAAAATTTTCAGCTGTCATCCGCGTACTGCTGATTTTGACACAGCTGTGCGAACGAGAAAGAGATATATCGTTGTTACCTAAAAAGCCCTATTGTCAGTGCAAATGGATTTGATGTATTAAATGTTATACTCTTTGATACCATTGAACTTATTTAGTTACATATTGTATGAAATAAAATACAATAAAAAATTAAGAAATTACATATTAAAATTTCAATTTTATTTTTATTTTCAGAAAAAATCAATATGAAACGAGGAGATAACCAACAAATGAATGATGACGGTGGTCCATCACCAAACAAGAGACAACGTGGTGGCGGTGGCGGTGGCGGCCAAGGCGGTGGCAATAATGATGAACAAGTCCGATTATTGATTCCCAGTCGTGTAAGTATAAAAAATTATGTACATATTATGTCTTTTGGAAATAAATAAAGCATCAGCATGATAATATATTACCAGAACAATATTTGTTACCAAAAATAATATTTTCTCTGACTAAACTATGTTTTTTTGTTCTATCCGTGTTTTAAAAATCATTCAATAATGAAACAAGAAAAGGAAACCAATATGCCTTGTTATCTTTTTTGTTATTGTAGGTATATTCTATGTTACACTAAAATACAATTTTCTAAGATTATAATTTTAATGTGTAAATTCTTCAAATAAATATTTTGGTATTATTTTAAACTGAATTAACATTTTTCTTTAAAATATTATTGATGATGTGGATCTATTAAGTGTAAGCTTAAATTAATCAAAATTTAAAGCCCAAAAATACACAAGATATTGATTTTAAAAATATTCAATTCATTAAATGAATTCAAGGCATAGCATATTTGTTTTGACCATACAATCCCTTGCGAACCTTAATTGAAACTTAGTTAGATATTGTGAAACAAGCCCTTAATCATTTTAGAAAAAACGGATCAGCAATTACTATTATGAGTTTATCAGAGATCAGTAAGATTACATTTTTGAAATTGAATTGCTTGGTAGCAAATAAAGAAAAAAGTTTTGTTAACAAGAAACAAATTGAGTTAACTTTAAATGAGTACTCAAATTGTTTTATTACTTAAGTTATTGTTTTATCAAATTCTATAACACAAAATACATAGAAGAAGAAATATGTACCTATCCTGCACGTTTTGACCTGTTCATATCTTTTCTTTACCAACAAACTACAAAAAAAAAAAAAAAAAACAAGTAGTAACTTTTGCTTGTATAATTGCGTTTGAATTGTTTGCAAGCACTCTGTTCCAATGAAAACTTCAAGCATTGGCCCAAAACAAAATCTTGCTAGAAAAATGTAGCAATGCTTATTCGTTGGTAATGTGATGTTTAATGGTATTATTTGTATTGCAACTGTTACAATGAGTGTCGAATTTCCAAATGTATCTCATATAAAAATACATATTTACATTTACTCATAGTGTACTACTTAAATATAAATGTGGTACTGGATAAACGACTTGAATCTTTTAAAACATTAATTTGACTGTTATGCAGGTTTGCAATGTACGATTTTATAATTTTACATGGAAGAATTTTTCAATTTCAAATTTCCTAAAACCTTCCGAAGTTGATTTGTTTTTTTATAAATCATTTTTCATACATTTCTAAAGCCTAGGTTTGCGCATTTATAGAAAACCTGTACTTTGAAACATTGCCCAAAGAATCGTTGAGTTCAGCATTAGAATGTTTAATACATTTTTTCCAATATTTTGAACGAATCGGTACAGAGAATCATGGAACATAGTACATTTACATTTCTAAAAAAGCTGAGAATGCGATATAAAAATATATACAACATACCTACATAAAATAAGAATACTTTTTATGAATGAACTCAACTCAAAAACCAATTATGCTGATATATTTTTTATTAAACTATATCAAACAAAATTAAACTAACACAATTATAACTTTCTTTTAGATTGCTGGAGCTGTCATTGGTAAAGGTGGTCAACATATCCAGAAGATGCGTTCTCAGGTATAATCAAACAGTTTAACCTATTTTCCCCTTTCTCATCCATAAATTTCATGTCCTTATTGTTTGTACCTTGGAATACCATATTAGAGTTGAAACAACTCCATTATATATAGAAATGCACCCTTAATAGAAAAAAACAAAAAAGTTCCATATTTTGTGTCCATATTTATAGGAATTCCATTATTCGTTAAACCAAAAAGAAAAGAATCTTAAGTCTAATCTCTTTATATTTTTTTAGAGCAAACCTAAATGCAATTGCTTAATTAATTTATTAACTAAATTAATTAACTCAAAAACCTATTATGGTAGTCTGTTTTTCCTCTAATTCATAATAATATTTAATTTCTTTTATTCAATCAAACACCTTAAAAAAATAATAACAATACCACAACTAGAGCTCAAGGTATTAGTTTTCAAAACTTAACTTAACCATATCTTTAAAATTTCTTCTTGATTCTCATTTGTCTTTTTTGTTTTTAATATACATCTTAGTTCTTAAAGATAAATCTCATTAATTGTACATTAACCTATTTTATAAGTTGTATGTGTATACATATAAAAATTATTATAAAAAAAAAAGCTATTTACTAAATTAAAAAAATATATATATTTTCTCTCGCACCCTCTTTATGTGTGTTAAAAACCAAATATCAAACCAAAATCCCGTGCCTGTACCTGTGCCCTGCCTGTGAATCAATTGAATCTACCACCTTCAACTGGCCCGCCCGTCCTGATATTGGTTATGTTGATCCCGCGCTCTCAACTACAAACAAAAAACATACAATATTAAAAACCACAAATATTAAAAAAATGGTTTGACCAAAAATTAACTATTCAAATAATGCCATGCGAAAATAATTATTTCCTTGCAAATAATGTGGTATTATAATGCACTTAACGCACACATACTCACCCAATTTAATGAATATAAATTTATATGGAATTAACACACAAAATAAAAACATAACAATTCTTGTTACATTTTGGGTGTTATTATCCTTTGTTTGTATAACAAATAACATTTTATTTTGTCCATCCAACACGCAAAACAAAACAAAATATAACTTTTATTGTTTTCTTCGTGTAATTGCAAAAAAAAAAAATACAATTTTGTGTAATTTAATTAATTAAATCAATTATGTATGTATGTGCTGCAATATTTTCGCAAAAACTACCAAAACCAAATCTGCTGCCTGTCTTCGTCTATGTATGATCAAACAATAAATCAAAACAAACAAAATTATAAACCGAAATATAATTTTAATGTTGCCTATCATCAACTGCTACTACTACTATACCATCACCATGTACTGTACCACAACTACCACCATTACAACCAATGATTCAACCAAAAAAATACTGATTGTTCTCGCGATGTACCATTTTGAACTCAACCCAAAACTGTTAACTCAAATCCATAACTTGAGCAGTATAAAGCCACTGTGTCTGTCGACGATTGCCAAGGCCCCGAACGGTAAACCATTTTTTCCTTTTTTTACTACATAATACAATACTTTTTTATCTTAGCTATTTTAAGAATTATTATTATTATAAAAAAAAAATAATATTGTTAAGTTTTTTTTTTCTTTCATTAACTTCAAAACAAAATGAGAGAAAAGGTTCCATCAATGCTTTTTATTCTCACTCTCTCTCTCTTTCTCTCTCTTAGATTATTATCAGTGACCACATTAAGAAAATAAAATATAGATTTATTTCGAGCAAGATTAAAGCACAACCTTGATACAGAATAGCCTTTTAACTAACTTTTGCCACTGGGTTTTATTTTCTGATCCTTATTGTGAGAGAAAAATATCTTCTATTAAGAAAAAAGATAATGGTAGAACTTTGTCACCTTAAGAACGTAAGATACCAATACAAGTATCTACTGATCAGTCAAAAGTCTTAAACTAACATAAGAATTTAACATGGAATGAGGGAGCTTAAAAAATCGCTTATTTTTTTTTCCTTTAATCAAATGTGCAGGTGAAATCCAAATAACATCTATTTAAAACAACTAACACTGAAAACATTAATTGGTTAATTTTAAATTGGCACGCTTTTTCTAAGTTAATCAATCAATAGTTATATTATTGTTATCAACAACATGATAATAAAAATATCTGAAGAAAGAAAAAATAAAGACAAGAACCAATCTACAACTTCAGTTCTAAATTTTTTGACGTACACATGAATCTAATAAATTTATGATAAAAAAAAAAAAAATATTACAAGACGAGATCGGTTTTCCAGTTTGGTCCAGAAATTTGGTAGGCAAACTAAAGATAATAAAACTTGATACATTTGAAAACGTCATAACCTGTTGCCAGAAGTATAAAATGGACAATTTGAAAATATTGGATAACAATTTCTTATATACGGTCGCTCTAGTATAATTTGATGGTTTTATTTCTTTAGCTAAGTTTTCATAACTCATCACTTTCTTATAGTACCGGAAATATTAAAAAACTTTTTCTAATCTAAATCCTCGATATATGTTCAGCGATTTGATTTTTAAACATAATTGCTCGCATCATTGCCTGACAGCTCATCGCAAGCAAATTATAATCAAAAACTACATAACACTTTTAAAGCAAATAGTTTTATTTAGCACGACAAAAGCTTGGTGAAAATAGTAGACAGATTTATATAGTTCACATATGAATAATTTTACTTCAAAATTTTGAAAAGAAACTCGAACATAACCGTTAACATACTTAATCGTTTGCACATTTGATTAAGTTAAAAAGAAATTAAACCAAAGCGTCTGCAGTGCTATAAAGATGATGGTGTTGAATTGAAAACGTTTTTTTAAATAAGCTCTGAAATTTTATTTCAGGAAAGGCTGCAGTATAGTTTACATTTCGACAAAAAAAATTAAGTTATTAAAAATGCCACATAATTCCTTCATCTTCCAAGCGCTTCAAACAAACCAAAATCTCTAAGAACACAAGATGAACATTGGATTTTTGATAAGTGCTATTCACTGTTTTTATGTATAAACATTTGAATGAAAATAAAAGAAAATAGGTTCTAAATTGCCACAGTTGTTAAATTCGAATCTTCCCATGCTACAATATTCTATCTGTGTATACTCTTTCTTGCTCTCTCTCAGAACAAAATCACTTAACCTTAATTGTTGAAAAGCTCTGTGCTTACTTCTGCGGTAGTAACAACAATCACATATTTAACGTCTGTCCTCTTGTCCTCATTTTATTATGAACATACAACACAAACGACTGATAAAGTTGCTTGCTATTTGTGGTTGTTACTATGGTTAACTTCTTTTTTTCTCAACCTTTCTAAAAGCCATGCTATATCTACTGTTGCTGGTATTTCTACCCTTTTCTCTTCGTCCTTAGAAATCCTTGCGATATAATAGAACATTCTCTTGCATCTAAGTAAAGGAAGATCTCTTTCTCTAGCATTGTCCTGCCTGTGTGTGTTTTTTTTTTTAATCTTACCATATCATGCCACACCAATGTTCTTCTGAGTTTTCAATTAAATAAAACAAAAAAATGTTCGTTACTTTGGTGACAAAATTTATACCATATATCTTTAAAATACAAAAACAAAAGAACAATCTATCTGTATGATTCCAAAAGAATTGCCTAGAGCTAGAATACATTTTAAAATGATTTGCCAACCTTAAACTAATTTTTAATTTTTGTTTTTTTTATTATAAATTCCAATTACAGTACAATTTTAATTGCAACTGATTTGGATTCAACGCTTAAAATTATAACGGAAATGCTTAAATATTTCGAAGAGGTAAGTTTAATGGATGTTCATTATTTATTTGTCATTTAATTAATTTTCTTTTTTTTTATTCTTTGAACTTTGCAGAAAGATGATGAAGTCGATGTTCGTCTTCTCATTCATCAGAGTCTTGCTGGCTGCGTTATTGGCAAAGGTGGCGCTAAAATCAAGGAAATTCGCGATGTAAGTAAAAAGAAAAATTATGTACCTCTTTAATGCTATAGCCACGTTCTTTTACCACGTTTGTTGAAAGTGAATTTAATTTTTGCATCAGAAATTTCGTTTCTGAGACATTCACACAAAGTTTGTGATATATGTAACTGAAATCAATATTTTTGCGTTACCCAATTCTCAAGGGAGATGTCAAATGGGTTGTATTTTAAGAAAACATTTTCTTCTTGAAATCATTTTTTATGAAATTAGGGATTTGTCGTATGTGAAAATGCTTGCTTTACCGCTGAGTCCTGTTAAGGAAGATTTTATTTTATGCCATAAAATAATAATTAGTGTTACAGTAATTGATTCATTTTGCTTTTATAGTGCTGGAACAAAATTTATTATTATTGCATGCGCGACCATAATGTATTCTTAATTTAAAGATTTTAATTGACTTATGTGATAAGGTTTCGAGTTTCATATGAAATATAAATGTTATATTGTCGCATGGTAGCTTTTGTATCACCAAATTAATCTTCCTAGAATATTGAATTCTTGGAAAATTGCTCTTTTCAAATTAATCTATTAAATGTTGTTTACAATGTAATACTGCTACACAGTTACCATATCAATTTAATAAATAAAGGTGTCTTTTTTAATCGGAACAATAATCTGCAAAACTCTGGGGAATCATGATTTTAGATTAAAAAATAAATATGTTTTTTACATGCGAACTAATCGCTGTAACTTTAAGCTTTACCTCGAACAATACTTCTAATTATAATTAAAGTGAATTAAGAAACTTCAAGGTTCTTCACAATAAAGTGCATTTATTTTAAGTTCGGCTATTTCAATTATAAAATATGTATTTAAAAAATACGATACGTACAATTTGATATATAACAACCATTCACATTGACGTATATTGAGGCTAGCGTTGTGTTAACGTGCTCCTCTGTTAATCTTTAAGTCCATAATTTTATACTTTTGTATTATACAACATTCATAAGATAGCAGAATACGTTTTTACGTTTTAGCTGCACTATACACTGTACGTTGTGTCCACCTTTTGAAAGTTATAAAAGCAAGTAAACTCGCAAGTAGACACGAAAGAATACTTCAATACATAAATAAACTTTGTACCCCAAGGTGTGGTTATTGTTCTTTCAAAAAGAAAATTTCTGCTGAATCACAATTGTTATAAGTAGTGAATTTGTTTTTCATTTGCATAGTTTGCATTGATTAATTGGTTAATAACAGTAAATATTCTATTAGAGATCTCTATATGATATATTTTATGTTATTTGAATTTCTTGTTTCATTACTATCATTCAGTAGTTCAAACTTTGAAAAGGTTAAATATGTTTTGAATTGCTTCATTATGGCTAACTAAGTTATAGTGTTGTCAAGGACTCTTTGGGGTGAATGCGAAAACCTATATCTCAGTCTCAATTATCATTTTTCTGAGCTAATGCCAGCTTTCGTATGCGAAATAATATTATTTTTCACATAAAAACTGGGATTAGCTCCGAAAAATGAGAGCATTATCTCATACAATTTCGCATACCACCCTTTATTCCTCTCCAAAATGTCCTGTCCACCTATTTGCAATTTTTTTTATAAAATTTCTTTTCCACCGCTGACGATCTTAAATTTTGAAGAATTTAATGTTTTTCAATAAAGCTGAAAATTTCATCAGTTTTCAATTTTGGTTGTGGATGTTCTTGCATCAACACCATAATTATAATTTTTTTAAGATTTGTGAGCCCTCATGGTTGTGCAAATTGATTCGAGATTGGTTATATTGGTCTAATAAACACCTACAAGAGCAAGTTATTTATTGATGCAACTTTACTTGACTTGGCAGCATTTTTTTTTTCCTTTTAAAAATTGCTGTAACTATTTCAGATATAGAAGATTCAGAGGAAAAGAAGAAGATAGAAACTATAAACCAAATAATAATTTATAATAGCAAAATTGATAAAAATGATAATATTGTTGTTATTACTATTATTCAGCAGTATTTGTTAGATACGTTCTCTGAGTACATTTTTGCATTTTAACCACAATAATCTATAAAAAATATAAATAATAACAGATCAAAATGACAGGAAAACTATGTAAGTAAAATAGTCGGTGTTAAGCAAATGAGTGTCACTTCCTTCCAGTGCTTCCTTCCGTTATTCATTGCCGCTTAACAAACCACTCGAAGCGCCATCCTTGTTGTTTCATATCTGCTGCAATAATGTTCTGTTTTATCTTCCCTGCCAAAGGAAAAAAATATACAAAAGGTAGGTGGGTGGCCCTTACTGCGTCGTGAATATTAACGTACACTCTTTCTATTCAACTAACCATGGTAAATATTTAACTTTACTTTTTTTTCTGTCATGTCATACCGACAAGGGGTTGTCGTTTTGGGAGTATTCCTTCTTTCCTTAACCAACGCGTTTTTATTAGCCTGTGTGTCCTATCACTATGTCTCCGGCAGTGCATGATTTCAAATATGTAATAATTTCCATATTGTGTGTTTTTTTTTTTTTTTTTTTGTACAATACTTGCGTGCTAGCGAGCGTGTAGCAATTTTATTTTTATTTCATGGTGACCATACTAGCATGAACCACAAACGCCTGCTAGCCGCCAATATACAAAACATACGTTTCCAACAACTGTTTCGTCCATCTAAACCACTCAATTTAATTTAGAAAACTATGACATACACCCTAATTATCTTTTAATCATTCATGCATGGAACAAATTATATGTATGGTTAGTGTATTAAAAAGTGTTTGAAATCGGAACGTTGTGAGACAGCTAACACGTATGTTGTGTAGGCGCTCCTGTATTATCCTGTGTTAAAACGAACAACCCTCAGTGGACGCGGATGGACGCACAGTGGACAGAAAATGTATGTAGGTACATAATTGTAAAGGTTTTATGAACTTTAGGTAGATGAATAGACAAAAATGAATTATACCGCAGGTGATAACAATCTGTCGTTGATCGAATTTTTACATGCTTTTAGCTGATTTTTTTTGTTAGTGAATAAAACGAAAAAATACAAAAGACTTGTAGATGAGGGCAGAGGACACTCATCTTGATGACAGCACGAATTCATTTTGAATTTATCCTTCAACGTGGGTAAAAAAAGAAATAGAAATTTGTATACCCAGTTGGGGTGTATCTACATAGGACACTACATTTTGCACCTGTGTAACGTACAATTAAATATGTATACTTTCGAAGATATGTAATTCCCAAAGAAAACGTTGTTGTATGGATTATGGCTCAACAGTGTTGTATGTTTTGTAGCTCATTTTGACGTTGTTACTTGTAATTACTGTAGTTACATTACTATTAGAAAAGAAGCCGAAAAACATGTGCTTAGTTATTCTGTCTGACAGTTACTATGGATGGACGGGCGTATCGGCGTCTACGTAAAACCTGAATGCCTTGTTTGCTTGCCTACTTAGTATCTAAAAAAGGAACAACTATCTTGCTAACTGGTAAACCGATTCATACAAAATTCAATTTTGACGGTATAGGTACATAGAATTTCAAACATTATTTTTTTAAACAAATAAAAAAACGTTCTTAAATTTACTTACTAATGTACTACTGTATATAAGCGTGTGCAGTGAACAAACTTTGCGCCTTCAAGCCAGGAGAAGCAAGAACTTTTCATTTTTTGATCGTAGTCATGTGCTTAAATAGTGTTCAGATAAAAGTTTTTGATTTTTTTTTAATAGACTAACCTAAAATATATTTTACTTACACATGTTTTAGTTCAGTTCAGAGACCTGCTCAGAACCAAATCATCAACCAAGAGTTTGGAGGTTAATTTTTTAAGTTTTGTTTGGTCGGATGTTGAAAAAAACAACGAAGTTTAATTCCTTGATTTTTTTGTATCAAAACCTTTTAGGTAATTTTTTAAAGTTCATTGCAATCATATGAATGTAATGACATTTTAATTAGGTATAAATTACATAATAAATCAAGCATTGTCTTCTTTTATATTGTGATATGTTTTGAATGATTCTATTTGCGTGGTTGAACATAAATATAGAAAGGTAGTCATTCCAATAAATGTGTTCACATTAATCCCAAAAGGACTAGAGTTTTATTGCAGAATTATTTTTGATTATATTTTATCGTGAAAATTGCACCACAAAAGTATGCATCAAACTTTGTGCGACGTTTTTTGGTTCACACAAAAGTTACACATCCAATTCATGTCTGTGTCCTCAACTAGGTAGGTATTCTATCTAACATAACAACAATTCCACCCGTAACTAAACTTCCGAGAAAGAGATTGAGTATTCGTTTCATTGTTTGTTCTACTTTTAGGAAAAGATTAGGTACCTACCAGAAGCATATAGTATTCCATTCTGCTCCAAGTTGACTCACTCCCTATTCTTGCCGAAGGGAGAGTACCTACCAACCACCACCAACCAAACAATGCAGTTTCTTTTATACTACTCTTTAAGGCTTCATTTCACATGACTTTTTCGAAAATGATAGGTAGCTACACCAAGACTTCTTCTTTCTACCTATTAAGTTCCTTTCACATGAATTGTGTAAGAACTAATACAAAATAAAAAAGAAAAAGTCTGTGAGAAAGAGCAAACTGTGTACGTGGAATAATCGTACAAGTTATACCACATTTCCAGATGCCAGGTTGGATTATTTTGTATGATGTTTTTTTTTGTTATCCTGCAAGAGCAGGAAACCGACGAAAAAAACGCTCGCGCCAAATATAAACTCTACCTACTTGTACATCTCGGTACATAGAGCAGATGTTTCTTACATACATAATTATATGAACATTCTGAATGATTGTGCTCCTGTCTGAAAATAATAATAATGGAAGGAAGTATCCTTCGACTCGACCACTATTATTCAACTTAAGATGTACACATTTATTTTGTCCTTTTGGATTTAAGGCGATAGGTATGTTTTTTTTATCTTTATCGTCCTTTTAGAGATGTACCTACCTACCATTTGACATGTGGTGGTTCTGTCTTATTATAAAAACAACCTATAATACAAGTTGAAAATTCGTTCGACTTCTTCATTTATTTTATTTAGCGTATGGACTTCTTCATTGATTTACTCTCTCTGGAGTTTGTTTTCTGTCACCACCATCCAATTATGTTAATTAGCTATAAACAACACATATATAGGTATAATACCTATCTACCTATTTATGTTTTTTTAAGAATCGTATTGCGTTTTTGTATCAGGATACCATAATTAACTACTCATAGCACGTGTTTGCTTATACATATTTATATTCGTTTCAGATGTTCTGTGAAGCATCACATTGCAATGGATTCTTTGTCCTTTGCTACAAAGAAACGATGTAGGTGCATCTTCGTTGCAAACATCTGTCCTTTCTTTGTGTGAAGTATATTTTTAATATACCTACTCTTATTTGAAAGTTCTCCCTAAACAATTTAAAAAAAAAAATTTTGTTCTCTTAGAAGTATGTAGAGCGAAGAAAAATCCTAATCTGGGCCAAATAGTGGGTGATTTAAGGAAAAGTTCTAACAGATGAGCAATAATAACCTTGGCCAGTTTGCCTTAATCAACCATTAGATTCTCTGCCGATTGCACCATTGGAAGAGGCAAAAGAAAGACAAACAAAATGGATATGTAGGTATGCCCTGGAAGTAATTAATTTGTTTGAGGAATGGCAAAAACTTCTTAACCCAATTATTCTACACCCAAGACGTTTAAGTGAAAGACAGTGTTGGTTGAAAGTTATAGAACTTAGAGTTTAATCTTGGAAATATATTGTTGTAAGGTTAGCTGTTTGAAGTAAGTTTATAATAGGTACATCATTGATTTAATAGTTGGTTGGTTTCAAATTAAAATTCGAAAAATAAATTTTCAACTTGATCAAATAGGGAAACTTATCAAAAAACAAATCAATTCTCATTCACCTGCCCAGCACAACGTGGCAAGATTAATTCAAAAATATAAAGGTTACTACACAATTTATTTTCATTATTGATGTCGATCTTATTGCAAATATTAAGAGAAACAAAACATCCCATTGGACTTGGTAGCCTTAATTGTACAAAGTGCAATTATTGAACATTGGACATTCCAGTCCATTAATAAGTTTTCCAATAATAGACACTATTTCTGAGTTTTAATATTCGTTCGGTGATCTTTAAAAATTGTCAACCCTACTGTCATTTTTTAAGAATATGTGGGAAACGTCCTGTCTTAACCCAGTTTTATTTTAACGCCTTAGCTATTTATACGTAATGTGAGTTGTAGTCTGCATTGCATTTTTAATTTTGTTTTTTTTTTGCTATTGTCCCAGTTTTAAATTTATTTTTATGCTGTTGCCTTCTTCAACAGCTAACCATTAGCTCATTCAAATATTTACCTAATGAAAGTTACAAGAAAAACAGAAAAGATGTAGGTACCTATGTGTATACATACATAGTACCTTCTTTGGAACACAAACATTTTAAAACAGAAAGTAAAACAAATTTTTAAAAAGAACTTTATGGAATGAATATTAGTATAGTAAGAATTAAATGACTGAAAGAAAAGTATTTTGTCCCGTATAATTTTTGTATCTATTTAAAAATTCTTGTCCACATTACATAAGTTTGCTTTAATAATAAACGTGCTAAACTCTGCCTTAGATTCTACCCCAGACGAAAATCAAAACCCCTTTTGCTCTTACATACAACTAGGTATAATATGTATTTTTTGTATAATCCAAATCATCGATATGTTATATATCCGCGTATCTACACAGAGCTGTTTTTGATGTTTTGTTTAGGGTATACTGTTGGGTCGTCGCGTGGTAAAGGACATCCTGTGGGTTCCTTTTGTACATTCTTCCTTTGTTCATGCGAATAAACGAACATATCTTTTTCATACACATTTATTTGCTGAAATATTCACTTATTTAAAATTTGTCCAATAGTAGTTACATAAACTCAGTTAGCACTGACAGTCAAATAGGTTAAGCTGACGTATAATTTTATTCAGTGGCATAAACAAACAATAACCAAATGTCAGATATGATTGATTTTCAAAAATAGAAAAGCACAGGGGGTTTAATGTGTATAGGATAAAAAAAGGGATGCTTGGCGTTTTATGCTGAGAATGCAAATACGTGGAAAGTAATCTTTCTTTCAGTTATGTCAAATTAACTCAATATACGTGCATAGAAGTTACATTGTATCTGATATTTTAAATCTTTCAATATATGCAACGTGACGGATGAAAGAAAGCAAAGGATATGTATTTGATATACCATTTTTATTTGTGCTCATCTCATGTTGTGAATCATCTGTTTTTGACAGCAGGTGGGTTGTTTTAGAAGTTGGTAGGTAGGTGCCTTATATATTTTTTTTTAGTTTATTTAACAAAGTTTGTCTCATAATGTGAAGAGTTATGCTTCGCTGATTTTGTTTGTTTTATTTATTTACGATTTAATGAATAAAAATTTCTCAGCACTTTCTAGAGACGATTAGTTTCAAACTCTTGTTCTTTACGAATTGGAACCCATCATTGAGAAATAACTTTCAACAGGTCATAGGTATAGAGAATATTAGTTTTGTCTTCAAATAGTTACTACTTGGTTGTTTTTGATAATATTCTCTACGTCTACAACAAAATAAATAAATTATTGGCACGACAGCTCGTGAGAATCTGATGCACAAACTAGTTCGCCACAAAGCACTATCATCTACAATATCTATCTAAAACGTATATAGGGGGGGAAATTAATCACTGGTTTTCAGTGAGTAGGTACCTACTTAAGATTGTCATTCTAATTACCTACCAACTATTCTCATGTAGCCAGTCTCGGGAAGAGATTAGCCCTTTTTGTATTTGGTTAGAATAACTTTTCGAAAGCCCTCCTAAATGCTATTACAAGGGACATGAGATTTTATTAATTTATCTTTAAAAATGTTTCTGTGTAATTCGCTTGACCCAGTAAGTTCCACTCTACCATACCATAACAGTTGTAAAAAATGTTATTTCTTATTTAATCATAAACTCATAAGAGTGACTATAATTACATAAAGACGCAGGTAATTTGAGGGACCAAGTAGGTACCTACCTACCTAGCGAATTTTATCTGTTTCATTTATACAATTTCTAAACTATATTTTTTTCTAACTTTGACTTCTCGAGTCTACATTTTTAGTCAGATAGCATTTATTTCAAAGAACATTTTTTTATTTCTATTACCTTCAGTCTACACAAACCATTGCAGCTTATTGATTTGGCGGCAAATATTTCCTTGTCTGGAATTTCTTTAAAACAGGTTCGTTGCAACTTGCAAGATACTATTTTGACCTGAAATATCTCGTAAATACCAGCTGCCAACAATCTTTTTTTATTATTATGAGCATTATACCTACGTTTTTTCTTTTTCCTAAATCTGTTTTATTTTTTAATGACTTCTATATCAGACCTACGCATTTTCATTAGCACGGGTGGCTGTCCATGCCAGTTGGTATTACTTACTGTACCTAACAACAAAACTGCTAGGAATGTCTTCGTGTTAAAAGGAATTCAATCCAAACCAAGCTAATCCTTGTGTTTTTCTTAGAAGTAAGGTCTCATGCTGCGAATGCAATATTTCTTTCTTTCCATTATCAGAAGAAGACACAAAAAAAAAAAGGACTTAATGCATCTTCCAAGTCGTTGCATTCCTGGTAGCTTTGCTGTGCAGTTATGCAGCAGAGTGACGACGGCTGTTGTTGTAGGTATGTAGAGTGACCACTCACCAGGTTTTGTTTGTATCCTTTAAAAATTTATGAAAAACAGGTGCAAAACACGAACATAAAGGTGGCGGTGGTATTGTGCCGTGGCGTGATCCATCTGTCCTTCTTGGCATTTTACTGTAATTAATTCTCACTTTAGAAAGACATTTTAACGCAACGGGTGGATTTAGGTAGATTCATAGGTACCTACCTACCCAAGGGATCAATTATTGAAGAATTCTTGATTTAGAAAATGTCTTTTCAATTTCTAATTACAAAAGAAACATCTTGAAGTAAAAGTCAAGGAAAACAAAAGTAAGGACACAAACAGGATACCGAAACGGAGAAGGGATTGATGTTTGTAAATCCTTGTGTTGTGTTTGGTCGTTTGTCATCGTTTTCTCTAGAAGTAAATTCTTTTTTTTTTTTTTTCTTAATCTTAAATCTTACCCATCTTTGGTGTTGTGTTTTTGAACGGAAGGTACAGCAACACAAAAAAAAATCAAGGAAGGTTAGTAAAATGTGTAATTCGAATAGTTTTCTATACATAATCTGAAAAAAAGGTAAGGACGACGACGTCGACGATGACTACGAAATAGAGGGAACAGCAAGCGGATGAGAGTTTAAGAGTTCACAATTTATTCCGGTTACACAGGATGTTCAAGTTAAAGTGAACACATGCTTATCGTTCTCCTTCTTGCTGCAATTCACTCGTCCTCCATGTCATTCTCCCATATAATTTGTGTGTAAGCGCAAGAATATGGGCGAACAGAGGCAGTTCATTGTCGTTGACAGTATGCACTTCCTTAAAAAAAAAATATAGGTATAAAACACATTCCAACTCAAACTCTTGAGACTTCAAAATCAGGAAAATGTTAAGTATAAAAATTATGTACAATGTAGCATATGTGTAGGCTGAACATATATATATATTTATATATATATATGATATTTCAATTAATTTAATGACGTCTTTCCAAGGACTTAAAAAAGCACACAAACTGTCAATGATATGGTCACACATGTTAAAAAAAAAAGACGATAAGAAATGTACATTATTTGTACCTGGTACCTACCTACATTGTAGTTCACATACAAAATTAGGTAGGTAGACAGACCTACCTAGGTGGTAATTTTTTTGAAAATAATTTATTGTGATCTTAGATGTTATATTGGATTTAGTAAAAGAAGTTAACCTGAAAAAGAATGCTTCTTATAGTCATATCGTATTGACAGTGAATGATTAAGTTTCATGTCTATTCATCTAGTCTAGCTGATAACTCTACTCCAGGATTGTATAACTAGTGCACCTCATATTAGACGTTCAGATTAGGTATAAAATTGTATAACGCGCATAACACGGCGTCTCCATGACCAAGATATCATAGATTACCATCTGTCACTTTTCATAGAAAGAAAGATCGCTAGATGTATGGTGTGCATTTTTGATAGCTTACTATTTCAGTCCAATTACACAGAAAACAGAAAAGTCAAGAGCAAGATATAGCAAGAAATGTTTCATAGAATACTATTTGCCGTCTCCATGAGGAATTTTAATAGAATGCTATTTTGCATTCTATGAAATCTAGATCGTGGAGACACCGTGTAAGATGAGAGTGTTAAAAATTTATATACATGACATATTTACTATCAGACTCATTTATAAGAATTCTTTGCAAACATTTATGCAACCTCTATTCCACGTTGCATAATCTTACAATGTTTCTATTCAACTTTGTTTAAACTTATAATGCCTCTGTTCAACTTTGCATAAGCTTATAATGAATCTTTTCAACGTTGCATGTGTTTTAAAAATGAAGTTTATGCGTTCAGAAACATTATAAGAATTGTAAAATTATGCACTCGCTATAATGTGTTCATAATAAGTATAGCTGTGGATGTTGGTTTTTCATGAAATAAGGTACACGTGTGTTATTTTATGTACATATTTCTTTATACATATACACTTATTGATATGTTTCAATCAAAATGTTGACTCAACATATATAAAGTGTTGCGAACTTCCTTTTCATGTCATGCGAGCTATGATAATCATCAATCCTGGATTGACATTCCTTCCAATCTTGTTGCCCCTATTTTTACCTAACATCTTCCCATTACTATATGTTTTAATAATAAAACCAAAGCAATAATATAAAATGATAAATTTCACACCCGCAGGTTATGCCTAAAGAAAACTAATGTGATTACTATCAAGGTCAGACTGATTGAAATGAACTGGTTTCTGACTCATGTTATAATATTTTTGTATTGTGTCAGAAACGCGGGGAAATATTAGTCTAAAGAATTAATACCAAGCCAACCAGGGTGTGGTGGTGCGTTTATAGGAATGAAACACGAGGAATTTCCGTGAAAATATTTTTTTTATTTCTATTTTGTTTTTTATAGTAATTAATTTAAATGAACTCAGTGTTGCGAAGTTTTATTTTATGATGCATTGTTGGGTGTGGTTGTTATGGAAGCATGAATACTGAATAGCATATGTGGAAATTCAAATGTGAAGCCTTTAAATATTTTTTTTTTTTTAGTTTATTTTCTAAAAAAAAAGTTTGAGTTAGTTATTTAACATATAATTGGGGAAATACAGCAATAAAGGTATTGAAAAGCTAACTAGGATCATTCTTAAAAAAAGAAGCACATTTTCTTTGTTCCTTTGTCGAATATTATGTATTTTAAAGTCAACTTTTTATATTTTGTTTTGGATAACAAGTGAAAGAGAGTAATAAACTTTTTATTTAGATGTGAACAGACCAAAGAATAATACTTAGATACTTTGTTTAAAAGACATTAATGAAATGTTTTCATCCACTTGACATTTTCCAAAATCCAAAAACTCAAAAATTGATTTTTTTGATTTGCAAACCTATGCAGATTAATTTGTAAAACATAGGTCTGATAATGTACATAATGTAGAATGAGATGTCTCAGAGAAATCCATTCATCACGGAATTTGTTTACTTTCTAAGTCTCAATCATTAACGTATTAGATATGGACCGCCAGTAGCCAACTTCACGCGTATTCCAACATAACTAGGGGCGCCATCAATTACTAGCAGTGTTTTGTTTGTTTTAATTAATTATTTAATTTTGATATATTTTGGTGGAAATTGTTATCAAACTTCCTTAATTTTACAAAACCAATCCATTCCACATGTTATTGACTTACTTCCATATGAATATGTTTTCGTTATCATTTAAATTTCAAGGCGAAATAAATACACGTATTTAAACTACTAGATGATGGCGATTTTAGACCGCTTTTAGCTGGAACTTTTTTTTCTCCGTTTGTATGAAATTTTCAACCGACTAATGGTCCACATCTAGTACGTCAATGGCCTCAATATTTTAATCCTTTCGCATGATATGCATACGTTAATTTCATTTTAACTTGATTCATCACTCTTAGTTGCTTTGTTTGAGATCAACTTCGAATGTCCAACACTCTTAGTCCGTATGGATTTACGTTACGAATTAGCTTTCAAACTAAATTTACCCTATGGGTTAAAACGGTTCAAAAAAAAAAAAAGCAAACGATGACTACATCAGTCATCCCCAAAACTCCTAGAGATCCACATAGTTTAAGTAAAATTGTGTATGCTTGCATGGGTTTAAAATGTCGGTTATGATGAGCAAAATAGTCTATAGAATTATTTTTATATGCAGCCTTTTTAGATATGTAGGTAGGTATAAATGAATATGACCATTGTGTAGGAATTGTTTTCAAAAATTCCAGAACACGAAAAAAAATTTATAGTTACTAACAAAAACAATGAAAACAACCAGGATAAGTGCTGAAAAGCGTGGATGAGCAAGGGAAGAATAAAACATAAATTGAGAAGAATAAAAAAGATCAAACGCAAGCGCATTGAATTCACCGGTTTTCTAGTTCTATGTACATACTACATTATATCTATAACTATGCGTTACATATACATACATGTTTCAAAAAAAGATTCTTCTCTCTCTCATCATGTTAACTTTATCATGAGACCATGAGAGTCATTTGAAATTTATAAATTATATGGCAAAACAACAACAAATTTGATATCCTGTAGTGAATGACTAGTAACACTCCTGCCTGCACTTTATCCTGTTCCTGTTTCTGGTTCTATTTTTGTGTGCTACATTGAGCTCTGCAGGAGCAGGAGCATTTCAATCTGTAGTTAGTCAACCAGTTTGCAGTTAACATTGGTCGCGTACACATCGTTCCTTTGGCTTCGGGTGCCTTTTTTTTAAATCCGTACGAGTTGGCTTTATTCGAGTGTTCTTGTTCAATCTGGATTTTGTATTTATTTTTAATATTAGTTTTTCATTAACAAAAGGATACTCTTGGTCGTTGTGTGTTTAAAAGTTTTCATCTTCCCTCGCTTCTAGTGTTGAATATATAATTTTTTTTTCTCCGGAAAGAATTTTTATTTCTAAGCATTTATACATAATTGAGAGGATTACAACACGATATTAATATTGTATGAAAGTTTAAAGAGAAGCCGAAGGGTATTTGAGTCCATCAGCACTGAGAACTCAGCAAAACACGACGAGAAAACAAAGGAAATATCTGTATTCATCAAAAAGCACAGACGAGGAAAAAAATAAACTACACAGACGATATAGTTATATTTTTTTTAGTTGGCTAACTCTGTGTATCTGCATACGTTTACTTAATATTCAGCTTATTCATCGTTCCCAATGTGCTTTGGACATACATAATTGTTAAAAAAAAATCCCCTTCCTGTCTTTAAATTTTGGTGGTTTCTTCTTCTTAACCATACACATAATACAAGCATACAAGAAAAAATGAGACACCAGAGTTTTTGTGGAGATCAAAATTTAAAAACCAAAATGTATCATTTATCGGCGAGTGTTGGTGGCCTACTTATGTTGTTGGCGTTCTTGGCTTCCTTCCTTAGAAGGAAAAAATACTAACCATGCCGAACTGGAAGATGACTAATGTTATCGAGCTTCGAATTTCAAGGATGAAGTGGTGAGTTATCATGAAAAAAATTTGTGGTTATACTTTGAGTGACCGGAAATGGTTTGTTTGGTTTGAGAGTGAAATTTAATCCAATGGATAAAGGTGAAAGATAGAGAAGACATGAGTATCTATCCAAAATGTACATGAAACAAATCTATAATCTACACTTTTATTTCGATTTCAATTGAAAGCTGAATTGTAATGATTTTCATTTTTTACTTTTTACTTTCAAACTAACTAATAAAAAGGTTATTTTTTAGTTGAATTATGCTTCAGTTTTAAATTTTTAATAGTTGAAATTAATTAATTTATTTTTCTTGTCTTGCAACATATTTTCCGGACAAATGAAAACTATTCTGATATCTGTTTTCTTTGCATTTTTTAAAGGTGTCGAGGTCTTCTTTTATAGCAGGTATGTTGTAACTTTGCTTTGCAACTATATTTTTATGATATTTGACTGTTATGAATACCTGTTGATGAGGCTTTTTATGATCCTTCGGGTTCTGATGGACCTCCCGCTATCTTTTTTTTCTTCAGTATTCCTAGATAGAAAAAAATGTTACACTTAATATCGAATAAAAGGGAACGTTCAGTATGAGAAATGAACCCTTGATTTCTTTTACATCTTTTTATAACGAAAGATGCTAAATTTAACTAGGTGTACTACCTATTAACTTATTCAGTTTAAGAAAGAAATGCGTTGTTTTTTTTAATTAAGTTTTTTTTTAATTTGATGTGCCATAACAAAAAAAAAAACTGAAAAAAAAATTCGTTGAAATCTTTTTCCCTACTCTATTGAGGTCCACCGGTTTCTGCAGTTGTTTTTGAGTTTTCACATTAGCTGCTTCAAAAACTTCACAAAACTGACAAAAAACATCTGTCATCTATAAATGTAAGCAGTTTTTACCATAATGGAGTTGATATAAGATGGAATATGTCCTTTCTGTCGTTTTTAACTATGTTTCCAAAACTAGATTAAATGGAAAGAGGGAGGGAAATACGTAGTCAAGATAGCAAGTAATTATACTACGAAATAAGGAGAGAAACTTCGAATGTTAATGAATGCTATGTCCGTCGCAAGAAAATTCACTAGAAATTAATTAGATTTTTACATCTTCAAAAGATAGTAGTAGATAGTAATTGATCTATTGCTTGTTTGATTTCATTTTGTGTGTTTGGAAACGAATTTTGATGTCACGAAAGGTTCAGTATCACATTATGTATAGTAGTTATCTAACGAAAGCATTTACCGTTCATGTTACTCACATTACCCAATTTTACTTCATTATTTTTACATCTTTTAATCCGAATTTTTATTGGACAAACACATACTGTGAAGTTCGTCCTAATGATATTAAATTTGGAATTTCACTTTCCGTCTATTGTGAATTTTAATAATTGAAAAATGTAACACAGAAAATTGTGAACACAGAAAATTTCATTGCAGCTAAAATGTTAACTTATTTTTTGGAGATGAACAAATGAAAAAGTTGTAATTGTAAGATATTTGTAAAATATTTATATTTAAGATTCCTGGCGAACAAATTGGGAGGTTGAATGAAAATCTCATATTTTCTCTTATTAGAACTCACATTTCAACCTTAAAGTTTTCACTAGAATTAATTTCAAGCTCTTTTTTGTTATAAACATAAATTTAAATTTCATGATTTAACGGTATAACATGTTCTACAGATAAGTAAATTGAAGGATAATTTTAGGAATTAAACTACATACATAGACATTCGAATCTCAAAATATACATGATGTTTTTGGATTAATTTATGGCTTGATTTGTGCTTGTAAAATTATTTTATTATATAAAAGTGTACCAGTGTACATATTTTATCTTCTACAACTGAAATAAAAAAGCTGACTGAAAGTAACAACAGTATCTACGTTTATTTTTTTTAAGAAGTCATCACATACTGACTAATCTTGTGTCCGAAATGCATTATTATAAAAAAAAAAAACAAATTTCTTCTGCTTGTTCAAGTACTGAAAATTGAACACAAACTAACATGTTCATAGAGTGCCTACGGCTAGAGGATTTACATACACTGTCGAAGAAATAAAAAGCCAATTTACAAAGACAAAATTTGGATGCCAAAAAGCAACATAATACCCATCCAATTTTATAATTGGATATCGTTAGTGTTTCAGGAGGGAGGATGGTGAGGTGTTTGCGTTATTTGCCATTTTGAACGCGTTGTCTTAAATAACTATAGAATTGCTTATCGTAAAATACATTCGATAATTCTGGAATCGTAGTGAATTCGATTGAATAACTATATAAAAAGGTTCGTTGGAGATTGTTTATTGAATTATCTAACGTAGGTAATCTTGTTCTTGAATTTACAACAACAGAATCATTAAAAAAAAAAGATCATTTAATTCCGTTAAACACAAATCTCTATTTCGGTAGAATTAATTTTCAATATTATTTTGTAAAAAGTTAAACTAATCCTTTGAATTTCTCTCGATCTTTATCTATGAAAAAATATATCCAGATTTAATTTAACAATTATTGTAGGTAATCCAAAAATCAATAGGTAGCAAACTCTCATTGTTCAAAAACAAACAAAAAAAAAAAATCCATTCAATTAGCAAATATTCATTTTGTATCCTTTTTTCCCATTTTGTTTTCTGGCTTCTATACGCACAACGCACCCATATTTTTCCCTCCAATCGACAAAAGAGGAAAAAATAACTTATGAAAACCGTATATTTGAGAATTGCATCACTTTATATCCAATTTCCTCCTTTTTCGTTCTTTTTCTCTTCTGATTTTTCTTCTTTTTTTTCTAAATCTGAGGTTGCATCATCTGTTTTATTGTTGCAAATATGTACAATTGTTGGCGTTACTTGTTTCCTCTACAACTGCAATTTTTTGTAAAGGAATTCACTCAGGACAAAAAAATACTCGTAATAGATAATTTTTTTTTTATTGCCTGGATGTTGAATGCTTCCTTTAATATATACATATTTACTTTATCTTTAATTATGAGTAATTTAAAATCCAACACGATGATAGATTTGAATCCGCTATCATTTATAGTTTTGAAATACATATATATACATACATACATATACAAACATAATATCTGCTGGTTATTAAATGGGATTGCAATTCGAAGTGAAACTCTTTACGAAGTGAGTTTTTGATTGCAATGTGTGATGTACTGATGTGATATCGTCATGCGGTTTAGTTTGTGTCGAAACTCAATATCTATGTTTTTGAACCAAAGTGTTAACAGCTCGTCATCGAATTGAAATGAAATTTTCTTTGTTTGGTTAGTCGTACGATGGTTTTTCTTTTAACACAATGACAATCACATTTTTTTAAATATCAAATGGGGTCCATTGTTATTTCAAAGACATGACTTGTCATGGAGTCTGTTAAGGTCATAAAGAGACATCAACATACGGGTTACCAAACGCTTTTAGCAGAAATACAGTTTGTTTTTATGTAATGTTTCGAACATAGGTATCCAAATATGAATCTCCAAACCAGTCATTTTTTAGATACGCCCTAAAGTATGTCTGAACGTCTTTGAAATGCAGGATTTAGGTCAAAAGCTTTCAATTGAATATCTAGTCGTCTCAAACTCGTTCTGTTGCAAATTCCTGACCTATAATTTTTGTTTGTATCTTTTACAGAAAATCGGCTGCAGGATTTTGAAGGTGTTCTCGAAACCAGCACCCCAAAGTACCGATCGTATTGTGCAAATTGTTGGCAAAGCTGATCAATGTGCCGAAGCTGTTCGCGATGTTATTACTTTGACCCGCGAGGTGAGTACTTCTGCAACATTATTTTCCAATTTAATCTTTAAGTTATAACTATAACATTTTTGTTTTTGATTTACAGACTCCAATCAAAGGAATGATATACAATTATGATCCTATCAACTTTGATGACGTGTATTCGGATGAGTACGGCGGCTATGGAAATGGAGGTGGCGGCGGTGGTGGTGGCGGCCAACAGAATGGTGGCAATAATGGCGGCGGCGGAGGTGGTGGATTCCGTGGCGGTGAACGTCAATCTCGGTTCGACGGTGGACGAGGTAATGGTGGCGGCCGTGGAATGGGAGGAGGCGGCGGTGGCGGAGGAGGCGGTGGCGGCAATGGTGGCAATCGCTTCGGTGGAAACAATAATGATCGTGGTCGCGGTGCAGGTGGTGGTGGTGGTCGCAACGACGACCGCAGCCGCAGTGGCGGTAGACGCGATAGAGAATATATAAGTCCATGGGCCAATGATAACGGTGGTGGCATGGGAGGCGGAGGTGGTGGTGGTGGCTTCGGCGGTGGTATGGGTGGTGGAGGCTCTGGTGGATTTGGAGGTGGAAGCAGCGGCGGAAGCGGGTTCGGTGGCAGTGGCAGCGGTAGCTTCGGCGGTGGCAACAGCTTCGGTGGTGGCAGCGGAAGCCTTGGTGGAGGGGGATTCGGTGGCGGCAGTAGTGGTGGATTCGGTGGAAGTGGATCAATGGGTGGTGGTGGAGGCTCCTTCGGTGGCAGTGGTCTCGGTGGAGGAAACTTTGGAGGAAGCTCTGGAGGCGGATTTGGAGGAGGCGGTAGTTCCCTTGGTCAATCCGGCGGCGGAGGTGGTTTCGGAGGAGGAAATTTAGGCGGAGGTTCGTTCGGTGGCAGTGGAGGCGGAGGTGGAAGCGGCTTTGGTGGCGGATCGTCTCTTGGAAATGGTATGGGAAGCCTTGGTGGCGGTGGTTCCGGTGGAATGGGTGGAGGCCAAAGTGGTGGCAATAGTGGTGGTGGATCGTTCGGTGGAAACGGAAATATGAATGGAGGAAACCAAACCCAACACGATCCCAAGAACAGCACCCAAGTCACAATTCCAAAAGACGTGAGTATTTTTCTTTTTGTTGCTATTCATTTACTTGTGTATATAAAACGGTTAAGAACAATACACAATAAAAATAACTATCTTGACTAATATTAAAAATCTATCCTTGTTATTAATATTTTCAGCTCGCTGGCGCTATCATTGGTAAGGGAGGCGGCCGCATTAGGCGCATTCGTAACGAATCCGGCGCATATATCACAATTGATGAGCCATTAGCTGGATCCACCGATAGAATTATTACCATTTCCGGTAATCCAAAGCAAATACAAATGGCCCAGTATCTTCTCCAACAGAGGTTAGTATCATAAAAATTCATACAATGCTTTTTTTTCTTACTAAAATCATTAAAAAAAACTTAAACCATGTGACTAACATAATATTTAAAAATCATAAAAAAAAAAACTAACAAAAGAAATGCTAAGAATGGTGAAACGGAGATCGTTCGTGTCCGTGTGCTTTTAATAATATTAATAATATAAAACAAACAAAACATACCACTTGTAACTAACTGCCTTCATCATTTAACGATCCTATGGCATATTTTGTATGGAAGACTAGTGATTTTGTTGTTTGGGTATATAATTAACAATAAATCCCTTGTCTTTCTACAATGTATGTTCGCTATCTTCATTAAAATAATTTATATAAATGTATCTATAACAAAAAAAAGAAAGAACGAAAACTAAATTTAATATTGATTGTTCTCATAATATCGCTCGCTTTAAAAATAATAAATATTCATATCTACTTTCCATCCCACTGTCTGCTTTATTGTATATCCAATGTATTGCATTTTGTCTATATATATTATATATAATACTATGTAACATGGGGTCGTCGTAATTTTATATTTTTTTTTTTCATTTCTCAAAACAAATATTGTTTGCGTGATGTGATGTGTGTATTAATATAATTCAAAATAAATTAAAAAAGGTACAAAAAAAAGTGTGCAGTGTTCGAAAAAAAAAACAAACAAATAATATTGATTTCATTTTGCATTAATTTTCAGCCTTTTTATATTCATGTGTATATTTGTTCCATATTTTTCATAACCAATGAACAGACATTTGTAGTAAAAATGTTTCATAAATTTCTTCTCTTTTCAGTGTACATGAAAACAGGAGAAATGATTTTTAAATTTTAATTTTAAACTTAAAATCGAAAAAACAAACAATATATTACCATCAAAAAAACAGAGCATAAGGAGTAGACGTAGTAACGAGAACAACCCAACAACAAACCAAGAAGAAGTTAAAAAGGAAATCCCCTTTTAAACAACAACAAAAAAAAAATATGTATTTCCTTTTTACATTACCTAATAATTATTTTATTAAAAAATGTATTATTGTATTCCACCATAGAAAATAATGTTAACCGAACTACTTTTTATCACATTTAATTAATAAAAATTAAAATTTTTCTAGAATATAAGAAACAATTTATTAAGTCCACTGCATGTAAAAGAATTACAATAAATTAATCAACAAATAAATTTTGTAAATTACATATTTGTCTACAAAGAAAAAAACATTAAACAAATAGCAGTAAAATCACGAGTACAAAGATACAATACAAAAAAAATCTGTAATTCAAAATACCAACACCGCAATGAATCTAAAATTTGATTTTTCAAAAAAATAATAGCTGGGTAAACAATTTCTGATTTAAAAAAACGATGATGATGATGAATAATGATGATGAAAAATGATAGTGATGCTTAAAATTGACGGTTATGATGGTTCATGGTGGAGGCAAGAAGCCTTGATCATGTTGTTTTTTTTTTTTAAGAATTGACTAATCTTTAAACCCTTCGTTTCCCCTTTTTATTGATAAGTTAAATTGGAACATTTTAATATAATAAATGTAACAACTGAAAAGTTGTGCTATAACTGCTAATTTGTAGTAAAATAAAAATAGTAATTCTTTTACTTGATGGAAATTTAAAATGTAAGTTTTAAAAACAAAATGTTAAAGATTAAAAAGAAATTGTACACCAAACAAGTCAAATAAGTTAAGAGAGAAAACATTTTTCTTTATCATGTACATCTTACCAAAATAGTCAATAAAGCGATCACTTGATTTTGTAAAAGAAAATTGTAAGTTTTTTTTTTATTTTTAACTTGAAAAAAATTTGAGATCTTAGGAATGTGAGTTCCGGAGCGCAAATGATTAAATGAAAATGACATTTATATATGAAAAATAATTTATATGAAAAATTGAAATATAAGTTATACGAACGGACGTTAGGAGCCGGTTATAGCGATCAGAAAAAACCATCAGGAAAAGTAGAAACAAATGAGAAAAGGATTTTTTTCCTGCATCTGTTGTTGCTTGCTGCGAATTTACTGCTTATGTTCTCATTAACATAAAGTGTAATTTATGTTATATTTAAAACACCTTAATGACGTCACTGCCGGTATTCTTGTTTAACGTTACTTTTGTTCTTAACTGATGACAGTTATTTAAGATCGGTGAAGTACATTTTTAGCGCATGGCATGGAATGTGCATATGCTTATTTTTATTTATTGCACTATGCACACTGTCGAATCTTTACTTTTATGTTGAGGAATATATATATATATATAAGGTGATTGGTATAAGGTGCACCAAAAAGCTTGAGCGTGTAGGTGGAGTTAAGAAAAAAATCGTATGGGAGGGGGGGTCTATTTCAATTAATTAATTAATTTTCTAAAACATTGACTTAAATCAGAAAAAAAAATTATTTAAAAACAACGGTGAATGGAAAGTCAGAAAACTACTCTTTTATATAATTTTTAAATTAAGTTGTTTAAGTGAACAGTTTTAAAAAAATAATTTTCAAACTCAAAATTTTGAAAAAAAAAAAAACTAAAAAAAAATGTTTATTATTGAAAATGAATATTTTTCACCACATTTCTATTTTTATAGTTTGTATATGTAAGTCGGTCAATAAAGTTCAATAAAACTCAAACCACACGGAGCTCTTGAAAATGGTCACACTTTTTCGTTTAATTTTTGTTTGTATTTATTGGATTTTATAAGGTTCTCTTGAACAAAGTCACGGTCGCCATGTAATGAAACACATTTGGTTGGTTTGAGTGTTCTTTTAATACTGACTTATTATCTTCGTCAAAGTCAAAAGAGAGAGTTTGTTATACAGTTGTTGTGTCTAACTTAATTAGTATGATAACAAGTATAATAATAAAAATAAGATTGGAAGTATATCATTACAGCGTAACCAAAGACGAAGCCTGTGCCACCGCCCCGACCGCGTAACCGACAACACCGCCCGCGCCATCATCCCGACCACGTAACCGACGACGAAGCCTACGCCACAACCCCGACCGCGTAATCGACGACGACGCCACCGTCCCGACCCCGTAACCGACAACGCCGCCCGCGCCTCCATCCCGACCGCGTAACCGACGACGACGCCCGCTCTACCGCCCCGACGACGACGCCCGCGACACCGCCTCGACCGCGTAACCGACGACGAAGCCCGCGTCACCGCCCCGACCGCGTTAACGACGACGACGACGACGCCACCGTTCCAACCGCGTAACCGACAACGCTGACCGCACCACAGTTGGTCGGCCGCGCCACCATCCAAACCGCGTAATCGATGACGAAGCCCGCGCTACCGCCCCGACCACGTAACCGACGACGACGCCCGCGACACCGCCCCGACCGCGTAACCGACGACGAAGCCCGCGTCACCGCCCCGACCGCGTAAACGACGACGATGACCGTACCACAGTTGGTCGGCCGCACCACCGTCCAAACCGCGTAACCGACGACGAAGCCCGCGCTACCGCCCCGACCACGTAACCGACGACGACGCCCGCGACACCGCCCCGACCGCGTAACCGACGACGAAGCCCGCGTCACCGACCCGACCGCGTAACCGACGACGAAGCCCGCGTCACCGCCCCGACCGCGTAACCGACGACGACGCCGCCGTCCCGACCGCGTAACCGACTACGTCAACCGCGCCAACCTCACGACTGCGTCACCGCTCGCTTTATTAACGTCACCGACCGCGCCGCCCGCCTAATCGCACCGTTCACGTCACCACGCCGTTAATCACTAATCCCTTTATTAACTCATCACTCTTGGTGATTTTTATACGCTAGGTATGGTGTCCACAGTAAACTTATAATCGCGGTGAATCCTACCTGATGCCGTACTGGTATATATCCAAAGTTTATAATTTGAAAGGCAGGCCAGACTATTAATGATGTCTTATACGTGTCAATAAATTTTCTTTGAACCTAGAAAAAAATAGTCAATTGACGTTCAAAACTTAAAAATTATATTGTTGACAAACCTGTCTCTTTGCTTCTTCCTTGGTTTTTCCTTCTATCAAAGGCATGGTGTAAAGGAATAGAGCAATTGCAAAAGGTTCATAAGAAATGTACTCACAAGCAATCTTGCACATTGATGATTTCCAGTTTCTCCTCGGATACATTGCAGCCGCTAGTCGGAACCATCCGTAAAGCATAGGACCCGTGATAAATGTTCCGTAAAAACAAAATCTAAAAATTAAAATTAACTCTGAACCAATATTCAATAACAAAAAAAATAATTCTTAAACGAAATTCAACAAAAAATTTATTTCTTACCTCATACATCTGTTCCAATCATAATTGGTAAAATTCTTTTCTTCTACCAAAGTTTGTTCTGTCAAACTGGCACATGGCCACAAAATTCCAGTTGAAATCATTCCTCCAACTATTTTATTTCTTTTAATAAAGCTTACAATTCTCTTCCACATCTTTCTCTTGAAATATTTTTTTTTAAATGATTTATTATATTTTGACAAATAGATACTTCGATTCGATGAAATATAAAAAAATGAGTTGCTTATTTTTTTATCAAATTAATTTGCAGGTACAAATCTGTTCTCCGATTTGTCATATTTTCTCTATGTCCTCAAAGGGTTGTCAAAATTGTGAATTTGTCAGAATTATTACATAATTATGTTCATACTGGTCCCTCTAAGTAATTCGAGACGTACAGCTCTTTTGGATTTAATGAAATTGTTAAAACTTATGCGCCTCGAAACCCCTAAAGCGACCTTTAAACGGTCAGTCAGAGGACTTCAGTCATCTACACATATAATCAGTCATCAGGCAAAATCAAAATGGTTTTGATTTTCCATCAAACAAATGCACACATACAGACTTATTTTCACTATATTACAGATTGATGTCAAATGACTGACCGTGTAAAGGTCGCTTAGGTTTGGTTATTTTTATCCTATCTTGCTTCCCCTTCGAGATATGGCGCTGTTAGTTATATTTACCAATAATTGGCGGTGGTTTTATGCACTTTTTAAGGCCTCATATGCGTGCGCCTCGATATTGTATAGCAAAATGTACGAGTCTCTAAGGGGAACAACAATATCGAGGAGCACACATAGGAAGCCTTCAAAAGTGCATATATAAGTGGTAAATATGCAAACAGCGTCATATCTCAAAGGGGAAGCAAGATAGGCCGAAAATAACAAAATTTACGGGATTCTAAGGGGAAAAACAATATCGAGGCGCACACATAGGTAGCCTTAAAAAGTGCATATATAAGTGGTAAATATGCAAACAGCGCCATATCTCAAAGGGGAAGCAAGATAGGCCGAAAATAACAAAATTTACAGTTTTCTAAGGGGAAAAACAATATCGAGGAGCACACATAGGTAGCCTTAAAAAGTGCATAAAACCACCGCCAATTATTGGTAAATATGCAAACAGCGCCAAGATAGGCCGAAAATAACAAAATTTACGGATTTCTAAGGGGAAAAACAATATCGAGGCGCACACATAGGTAGCCTTAAAAAGTGCATATATAAGTGGTAAATATGCAAACAGCGCCATATCTCAAAGGGGAAGCAAGATAGGCCGAAAATAACAAAATTTACAGTTTTCTAAGGGGAAAAACAATATCGAGGAGCACACATAGGTAGCCTTAAAAAGTGCATAAAACCACCGCCAATTATTGGTAAATATGCAAACAGCGACATATCTCAAAGGGGAAGCAAGATAGGCCGAAAATAACAAAATTTACAGTTTTCTAAGGGGAAAAAAAATATCGAGGCGCACACATAGGTAGCCTTAAAAAGTGCATATATAAGTGGTAAATATGCAAACAGCGTCATATCTCAAAGGGGAAGCAAGATAGGCCGAAAATAACAAAATTTACGGGATTCTAAGGGGAAAAACAATATCGAGGCGCACACATAGGTAGCCTTAAAAAGTGCATATATAAGTGGTAAATATGCAAACAGCGCCATATCTCAAAGGGGAAGCAAGATAGGCCGAAAATAACAAAATTTACAGTTTTCTAAGGGGAAAAACAATATCGAGGAGCACACATAGGTAGCCTTAAAAAGTGCATAAAACCACCGCCAATTATTGGTAAATATGCAAACAGCGACATATCTCAAAGGGGAAGCAAGATAGGCCGAAAATAACAAAATTTACAGTTTTCTAAGGGGAAAAAAAATATCGAGGCGCACACATAGGTAGCCTTAAAAAGTGCATATATAAGTGGTAAATATGCAAACAGCGTCATATCTCAAAGGGGAAGCAAGATAGGCCGAAAATAACAAAATTTACGGGATTCTAAGGGGAAAAACAATATCGAGGCGCACACATAGGTAACCTTAAAAAGTGCATATATAAGTGGTAAATATGCAAACAGCGCCATATCTCAAAGGGGAAGCAAGATAGGCCGAAAATAACAAAATTTACAGTTTTCTAAGGGGAAAAACAATATCGAGGAGCACACATAGGTAGCCTTAAAAAGTGCATAAAACCACCGCCAATTATTGGTAAATATGCAAACAGCGACATATCTCAAAGGGGAAGCAAGATAGGCCGAAAATAACAAAATTTACAGTTTTCTAAGGGGAAAAACAATATCGAGGAGCACACATAGGTAGCCTTAAAAAGTGCATAAAACCACCGCCAATTATTGGTAAATATGCAAACAGCGCCATATCTCAAAGGGGAAGCAAGATAGGCCGAAAATAACAAAATTTACGGCTTTCTAAGGGGAAAAAAAATGTCGAGGCGCAAACATTGGTAGCCTTAAAAAGTGCATACATAAGTGGTAAATATGCAAACAGCGCCATATCTCGAAGGGAAAGCAAGATAGGCCAAAAATAACAAAATTTACGGCTTTCTAAGGGGAAAAACAATATCGAGGCGCACACATAGGCAGCCTTAAAAAGTTCATAAAACCACCGCCAATTATTGGTAAATATGCAAACAGCGACATATCTCAAAGGGGAAGCAAGATAGGCCGAAAATAACAAAATTTACAGTTTTCTAAGGGGAAAAAAAATATCGAGGCGCACACATAGGTAGCCTTAAAAAGTGCATATATAAGTGGTAAATATGCAAACAGCGCCATATCTCAAAGGGGAAGCAAGATAGGCCGAAAATAACAAAATTTACGGCTTTCTAAGGGGAAAAAAATTATCGAGGCGCACACATAGGTAGCCTTAAAAAGTGCATATATAAGTGGTAAAAATGCAAACAGCGCCATATCTCAAAGGGGAAGCAAGATAGGCCGAAAATAACAAAATTTACAGTTTTCTAAGGGGAAAAACAATATCGAGGAGCACACATAGGTAGCCTTAAAAAGTGCATAAAACCACCGCCAATTATTGGTAAATATGCAAACAGCGCCATATCTCAAAGGGGAAGCAAGATAGGCCGAAAATAACAAAATTTACAGTTTTCTAAGGGGAAAAACAATATCGAGGAGCACACAGAGGTAGCCTTAAAAAGTGCATATATAAGTGGTAAATATGCAAACAGTGCCATATCTCAAAGGGGAAGCAAGATAGGCCGAAAATAACAAAATTTACGGCTTTCTAAGGGGAAAAATAATATCGAGGCGCAAACATTGGTAGCCTTAAAAAGTGCATACATAAGTGGTAAATATGCAAACAGCGCCATATCTCGAAGGGGAAGCAAGATAGGCCAAAAATAACAAAATTTACGGCTTTCTAAGGGGAAATACAATATCGAGGCGCACACATAGGCAGCCTTAAAAAGTTCATATATAAGTGGTAAATATGCAAACAGCGCCATATCTCAAAGGGGAAGCAAGATAGGCCGAAAATAACAAAATTTACAGTTTTCTAAGGGGAAAAACAATATCGAGGAGCACACAGAGGTAGCCTTAAAAAGTGCATATATAAGTGGTAAATATGCAAACAGTGCCATATCTGAAAGGGGAAGCAAGATAGGCCGAAAATAACAAAATTTACGGCTTTCTAAGGGGAAAAATAATATCGAGGCGCAAACATTGGTAGCCTTAAAAAGTGCATACATAAGTGGTAAATATGCAAACAGCGCCATATCTCGAAGGGGAAGCAAGATAGGCCAAAAATAACAAAATTTACGGCTTTCTAAGGGGAAATACAATATCGAGGCGCACACATAGGCAGCCTTAAAAAGTTCATATATAAGTGGTAAATATGCAAACAGCGCCATATCTCAAAGGGGAAGCAAGATAGGCCGAAAATAACAAAATTTACAGTTTTCTAAGGGGAAAAACAATATCGAGGAGCACACATAGGTAGCCTTAAAAAGTGCATAAAACCACCGCCAATTATTGGTAAATATGCAAACAGCGCCATATCTCAAAGGGGAAGCAAGATAGGCCGAAAATAACAAAATTTACGGCTTTCTAAGGGGAAAAAAAATATCGAGGCGCACACATAGGTAGCCTTAAAAAGTGCATATATAAGTGGTAAATATGCAAACAGCGCCATATCTCAAAGGGGAAGCAAGATAGGCCGAAAATAACAAAATTTACGGCTTTCTAAGGGGAAAAAAAATATCGAGGCGCAAACATTGGTAGCCTTAAAAAGTGCATACATAAGTGGTAAATATGCAAACAGCGCCATATCTCGAAGGGGAAGCAAGATAGGCCAAAAATAACAAAATTTACGGCTTTCTAAGGGGAAAAACAATATCGAGGCGCACACATAGGTAGCCTTAAAAAGTGCATATATAAGTGGTAAATATGCAAACAGCGCCATATCTCAAAGGGGAAGCAAGTTAGGCCGAAAATAACAAAATTTACGGATTTCTAAGGGGAAAAACAAAATCGAGGCGCAAACATTGGTAGCCTTAAAAAGTGCATACATAAGTGGTAAATATGCAAACAGCGCCATATCTCGAAGGGGAAGCAAGATAGGCCAAAAATAACAAAATTTACGGCTTTCTAATGGGAAAAACAATATCGAGGACGCATACATAGGTAGCCTTAAAAAGTGCATATATAAGTGGTAAATATGCAAACAGCGCCATATCTCAAAGGGGAAGCAAGATAGCCCGAAAATAACAAAATTTACAGTTTTCTAAGGGGAAAAACAATATCGAGGAGCACACATAGGTAGCCTTAAAAAGTGCATAAAACCACCGCCAATTATTGGTAAATATGCAAACAGCGGATAGGCCGAAAATAACAAAATTTACAAAATTTCTAAGGGGAAAAAAAATATCGAGGCGCAAACATTGGTAGCCTTAAAAAGTGCATACATAAGTGGTAAATATGCAAACAGCGCCATATCTCGAAGGGGAAGCAAGATAGGCCAAAAATAACAAAATTTACGGCTTTCTAAGGGGAAAAACAATATCGAGGCGCACACATAGGCAGCCTTAAAAAGTTCATAAAACCACCGCCAATTATTGGTAAATATGCAAACAGCGACATATCTCAAAGGGGAAGATAGGCCGAAAATAACAAAATGTACGGATTTCTAAGGGGAAAAACAATATCGAGGCGCACACATAGTTAGCCTTAAAAAGTGCATATATAAGTGGTAAATATGCAAACAGCGCCATATCTCAAAGGGGAAGCAAGATAGGCCGAAAATAACAAAATTTACGGCTTTCTAAGGGGAAAAAAAATATCGAGGCGCACACATAGGTAGCCTTAAAAAGTGCATATATAAGTGGTAAATATGCAAACAGCGCCATATCTCAAAGGGGAAGCAAGATAGGCCGAAAATAACAAAATTTACAGTTTTCTAAGGAGAAAAACAATATCGAGGAGCACACATAGGTAGCCTTAAAAAGTGCATAAAACCACCGCCAATTATTGGTAAATATGCAAACAGCGCCATATCTCAAAGGGGAAGCAAGATAGGCCGAAAATAACAAAATGTACGGCTTTCTAAGGGGAAAAACAATATCGAGGCGCACACATAGGTAGCCTTAAAAACTGCATATATAAGTGGTAAATATGCAAACAGCGCCATATCTCAAAGGGGAAGCAAGATAGGCCGAAAATAACAAAATTTACAGTTTTCTAAGGGGAAAAACAATATCGAGGAGCACACATAGGTAGCCTTAAAAAGTGCATAAAACCACCGCCAATTATTGGTAAATATGCAAACAGCGCCATATCTCAAAGGGGAAGCAAGATAGGCCGAAAATAACAAAATGTACGGCTTTCTAAGGGGAAAAACAATATCGAGGCGCACACATAGGTAGCCTTAAAAAGTGCATATATAAGTGGTAAATATGCAAACAGCGCCATATCTCAAAGGGGAAGCAAGATAGGCCGAAAATAACAAAATTTACGGCTTTCTAAGGGAAAAAAAATATCGAGGCGCACACATAGGTAGCCTTAAAAAGTGCATATATAAGTGGTAAATATGCAAACAGCGCCATATCTCAAAGGGGAAGCAAGATAGGCCGAAAATAACAAAATTTACAGTTTTCTAAGGAGAAAAACAATATCGAGGAGCACACATAGGTAGCCTTAAAAAGTGCATAAAACCACCGCCAATTATTGGTAAATATGCAAACAGCGCCATATCTCAAAGGGGAAGCAAGATAGGCCGAAAATAACAAAATGTACGGCTTTCTAAGGGGAAAAACAATATCGAGGCGCACACATAGGTAGCCTTAAAAAGTGCATATATAAGTGGTAAATATGCAAACAGCGCCATATCTCAAAGGGGAAGCAAGATAGGCCGAAAATAACAAAATTTACGGCTTTCTAAGGGGAAAAAAAATATCGAGGCGCACACATAGGTAGCCTTAAAAAGTGCATATATAAGTGGTAAATATGCAAACAGCGCCATATCTCAAAGGGGAAGCAAGATAGGCCGAAAATAACAAAATTTACAGTTTTCTAAGGAGAAAAACAATATCGAGGAGCACACATAGGTAGCCTTAAAAAGTGCATAAAACCACCGCCAATTATTGGTAAATATGCAAACAGCGCCATATCTCAAAGGGGAAGCAAGATAGGCCGAAAATAACAAAATGTACGGCTTTCTAAGGGGAAAAACAATATCGAGGCGCACACATAGGTAGCCTTAAAAAGTGCATATATAAGTGGTAAATATGCAAACAGCGCCATATCTCAAAGGGGAAGCAAGATAGGCCGAAAATAACAAAATTTACAGTTTTCTAAGGGGAAAAACAATATCGAGGAGCACACATAGGTAGCCTTAAAAAGTGCATAAAACCACCGCCAATTATTGGTAAATATGCAAACAGCGACATATCTCAAAGGGGAAGCAAGATAGGCCGAAAATAACAAAATTTACAGTTTTCTAAGGGGAAAACAAATATCGAGGCGCACACATAGGTAGCCTTAAAAAGTGCATATATAAGTGGTAAATATGCAAACAGCGCCATATCTCAAAGGGGAAGCAAGATAGGCCGAAAATAACAAAATTTACAGTTTTCTAAGGAGAAAAACAATATCGAGGCGCACACATAGGCAGCCTTAAAAAGTTCATAAAACCACCGCCAATTATTGGTAAATATGCAAACAGCGCCATATCTCAAAGGGGAAGCAAGATAGGCCAAAAATAACAAAATTTACAGTTTTCTTAGGGGAAAAACAATATCGAGGTGCACACATAGGTAGCCTTAAAAAGTGCATAAAACCACCGCCAATTATTGGTAAATATGCAAACAGCGACATATCTCAAAGGGGAAGCAAGATAGGCCGAAAATGACAAAATTTACGGATTTCTAAGGGGAAAAACAAAATTGAGGCGCACACAGAGGTAGCCTTAAAAAGTGCATATATAAGTGGTAAATATGCAAACAGTGCCATATCTCAAAGGGGAAGCAAGATAGGCCGAAAATAACAAAATTTACGGCTTTCTAAGGGGGAAAAAAATATCGAGGCGCAAACATTGGTAGCCTTAAAAAGTGCATACATAAGTGGTAAATATGCAAACAGCGCCATATCTCAAAGGGGAAGCAAGATAGGCCGAAAATAACAAAATATAAGGAGTTACGTTACTTCTTAAAAAGAACTTTTAAACTTCCGACTATAACACCTAACCACGTCTTACTTCTTGAAACAGGAATTTCACCATTGTTTATTCTTACTTTTAAAACGCAAGAGACAGTAGACTCCCCAAAAAAATAAGCATGCTGGTAATAAGGAGACAAAATTCTTTGTTTGCTGAATGGAAACGTTTGGCAGAATATTACGAATTTTGTTTTGATCTTCACGTGAACAACATAGATGTTTGGGATAAGAAAGCTTATGACCTTATAAGCGCAGTTGATGCAAAAAATAGAAAAGATTGTGAAATGAAAGCCAGAAACTCAATCACAACTTATGTAGTTTCAACTACTTTAACCCAAAATCAATCACAACTTATGTAGTCTCAACTACTTTAACCCAAAATTCTCAATTACTTGTCTTTCCAATATATTTAAAACTAGATCGGAAGTGCTACAACTTAATTTCATCCCAAATAGACTTTGTGGATTTTGCAATTTGAGGGAAAAGGAAGGTGTGCTACATTTCTTGGTTAGGTGCCCTATTTTGAAGGAAATCAGAAGAAATATTTTCGGGATAAACTTACTCAATGCCAATGAAATGTTAATCATTTTGAATTTGTGAAATCGGATGCAGTTATAAAAGTATAATAGCTGGGCATTGCGTTACAAAAGAAAAATTGTTGAAGAAATGTTAAAAAAAAAGAATAAGTAATACATAACATACCTATGTATATATAATCTTATGTTAATTAAATCGTTTTTATTTATTATTTAAATTTTCCGAACATTTCCGAAACATGCTGTAAAATTAATATTATAAAAGAATTTGAAAAGGTTTCGTCATGCCGTCCGTTTATCTGTCTGTGCGTATGTGCGGATGTGCGGATGTGCGGTTGTCTGTGCCCTGATCTAGAGCCTGAAAGCATTGCATATATATTTCTATAGTAAGCTCATGAGAGCCACTCAATTGAGTGATTTATTGAATGCCCGAAGCGCCATCTAGCTATGTTGGGAGCTCTAGCTCTTTGGGGAGTGGCTTGTTGTTGGGAGATATTTTGAGGGATACAAACTGGGGAATATTATAACGAGAAGGCATATAGAATATTTCAAAGAGTTGGAAGAAGATGAAAATTATAATTGTTGACTTTTTCTCTTTGAGCTTCTTCGTTTTTATTTTGATAATGAATGTTCATAAGAAAAGGGAATTGGAAGTTATTTATTTATTATGTATGGCTGTATGCATGGTGGAAAATAAATATTTGGCTGCTTCTGAATGTGAAGGTGCTAGCTTTAATGCTGAACTATATGAAATGTGGCAAGCTACATATTAGAATAGAATGTAGCTGCTGACGAAACAATGTGACGTCACAATTACATATTCCATTGAAAATGCTTGTGTTGTTGTTGTATGCATACATTTTGCGATGCAAATTTTTAAAAAAGTTAATAATTCAATAAAATTTACAAATTTTATAGAAATAAAGTTATAAATTGGTAATGCATAACTTGCTTTATTGGAAGAAAATCATGGATACGGGTATCAAAGTTGACATCTTTAACTTGATTTGCGGGTAAACTAAGCGTCCCAGCGGCTTAAAAAATGCATATTTGTGATCTAGGCAGTGCCACCTTTCAATCGCTTTATCAAATGATTTAAAAAACAAACTTTTATCTTTAAACTTGATTTGCGGCTAAACTAAGCGTCCTACGGGTATCAAAGTTGACATCTTTAAAATTGATTTGCGGCTAAACTAAGCGTCCTAGCGACTTAAAAAATACATATTCGTGATCTAGGGAGTGCCACCTTTCAATCGCTGTATCACTTTTTTTGAAAAACAGACTTTTATTTTTAAACTTGATTTGCGGCTAAACTAAGCGTCCTACGGGTATCAAAGTTGACATCTTTAAAATTGATTTGCGGCTAAACTAAGCGTCCTAGCGACTTAAAAAATACATATTCGTGATCTAGGGAGTGCCACCTTTCAATCGCTGTATCACATTATTTAAAAAACAGACTTTTATTTTTTAACTTGATTTCTTATAGACCTACCTACCTTACATCAAAACTAAACACGAAATTTAAAATCTAAATCAAAAAGAGATACTGAAATGTGGCAACATATAACTGAATGGTACCTTTTAATAACTAAACATAAGATGATTTTGTATACAAATTTTAGTTATGTAACCATGGTTGCCATATGAAAAAATTAACGTACCTATATTTATTTTCCTCACTTAAGTAGGTATAATGCGAGAATTGTTTGGCATCGACTCGGTTCGATTTTCAATTTTCCGAAGATACAACCGAGCCTGAAGAGCCACTTCAAGCCATACGTATGTACACGATAATGAATTTGTCTCATAACTCTATCCTGTACATACGGCTAGCTTAAAATTTTACTAAAAGTAATTTTTGTTTGTTTTGATTAAGTTTTAAATTTTATTAAACAGCTCTTTTTAAATTTAACAAAACACAAATTCTTAACATAGAATGCAAAACTTATTAAGAAAAAAAATTGATACAAATTTATCAATATGGCAACCATTTTTTGATAAATTCCTTTTTCATTTTCATTCATCTGCAACAAAAACAAAATATAAATTTTTTGAGGAAACTAATCCGAAATAAACTTATCTGTGCCCGAGTCTTGGCATAAAATATATATAAGTACACATAGGTATATCAATAAAATACCTATATGTGCTTATCTATTTACGATTTTTTTTTCGGTTATAAAATATAAATTACATACCTACCTACTTACTTTTTTATTATTTCATTTCGTCTACAAGGTCGTGGCAGCAGCCAAGCAGCCAATAAAAAATGCTTCTCCCCTTGTTTTTAATCTGTCAAGAAACGGAAATTTTTCAAACTGCTCACCCTCGTTATTGTTGTCAGAGCCAAAATAACATAGTCAACTCTTTCGCACAATATATGTCTTCACTAATTCCTTTGTGCGAACAGCGCTAATTTACGCAAATTTTTAGAAAGAATAAATCGTCGACGACGAAGCTACTATAGTTTCTATATGCAATGCTGAAAGGTTGATTATTTTCTTCGAACTTCGTGTGGAGTACCCTACTTTTTAGTGATTCCCTCTAGAGGAGAAATTTGAATTTTTGTTTTAGGCCGGCTTTAATGAGTACCTTCCATATATAAAGGTTTTAGTTTTTCCAAATTTTCTCGAAAACAGCTCTAAAGATTTTGATGAAACTTGGTGTACATTTCAGGTTTTTGTTTTGAAAAATTTGTGAAAATATATAAATATATTAATATGTTTTACAGATTTAAACAATACAACAAATGAAAGTTTTTTGTATACTAACGTTGACGAAAAATAAACAAATATCTTGCAATTCACAACTTTTTCACTCGTTCGCCTCCAAAACATAAGTGATCATTTTAGCTGTTATGACATTTGCTTTCGCCCGGAAAAAGTGAGCAAAAAAGGGTGAATTTTTGTAACAATAAGCATATTTTTCGGGTGAAATTCACAATAGGCGGAAATTTTAATTTTTTATTGTCTTTCGAGTGAACATCACAATAAGGCTGAAAAGCTTTTAAATTTGTTCGTATTTCTCCGCACCAAATAACTACTTTCATGTTATGCAGTACAATTCCTTCCTTTAATTATATCTATTTCTTGTATTTTTCGTCCGGGGATAATTAAAAGCACAACCGAAGACGTTAAAATGCTCTTGTAATAAAATCATTTATCTAACGTTTATCAAAGAAAATTTGTACACAAAGAACGAATGCATTTACTGCGTCATAAAATGACGATCAGTTACCGATCAAAATGGCTGATATGAAAACGAATACGGGGCCAACAATTCGAATAGATTAATCTAAGGAATTGTTTTTGTACCTATTGGGTTAAAAATAAAATTCCATTTTGTGTGTTTAAAGTTTATTCAATAAATATGATAAATTTCAGTAATTTATTTTAAAAACTATGTTTTAAAAAAATACATATATAGATATAACCCAATTATTAAATATTATTTTTCGAATTATCAGTAATTGTATTTATGTACATTAACAAAGTAAAGATCGAACGTTTTTAAAGATTAATGCATTCTATATGTGCCTGATTACATTGATGCATTTTAAATATGATTTGATAGGATGCCATAATTTACAAGTCGTAGAAAATATTGAAGATAATTTTGAGTTCAAAAATGAAAACTAATCAAATAACGTTTCATTTTGATTTGTGATGTTTTCATTCGGACAGACAATCATTTCAATCTGTCAAACATTTAATTTGGCTCTGGATTTTTGGTGGATCCAGCAATTACCTTCATGTTTATAAGTGTCATTTATTAAAATATTTTTTCATCTCGTGTTTATTTTTGTATGTAATCAAGCACTTAGAATTTAATTAATCTCTATAATGCGTTGTACTTTTTGAACAATTAATCTCTTGCGATATAACTAGTGTGCTAAGGTTTTACCCTATAGAATGTAATTTAGTAATATAAAGCACCATTTCTCATAAATATTTGTATCCCTAATTTCGTTTTAGTTATTTTATTTTTGTCTATAATAAAATTATTTAACAAACAAAAAATTTTGTTATTTTCTTTTTGATTTTTTTAAATATTTAAACATCAGTATAATTTGTTTAGTTTAACTAGAATTTCATTTTAATTTAGTTGTAAAAAAAAATAAAATAATATGAATTAATACTCTACATACTCGTAGCTAAGAATATGAAATATAAAATATTATATTCTTTAATGTTAATCTTAAATTCTTAAAAAAAAAAACTGGTTAACAGTGTGTTGGTCTTCAGAGTTTTTAGTTTCTCTTGGATGAATTAATCAAATATTTACAACAATGCGTCAGCAAGTGTTTTTCACTGGGGGAGTTGTTATTTTGTACTGTGACTCCAACTTCTCTCGTATAAATGTCAAGACCGTATTGACCTTCTTCAGGAAATCTAAAATAATAAATTTAAATATTAAATTGTTAGTTAAAGAATCATGTTAATTGTACTAACGTTATTGTAAATGTAACAATGTCATCAGATGTATTTGTATGGGAAACATATTTCGATAGTTTCTTTTCTTCGATACCATTCTTGTGTAGTGTTGCCATAAAATCAGTCAGTGGTCGAGACATACGGAATTGTAATTCTAAGCTCCGTCCAGCGAAAATAAGCGGCTCCTGGAATGAAATGAGAGGTCAAAATTACCAACAATTTTTTTTGCATAATTTATAATTAATTTTTTTTCCAAAGATGGTTGTCATATGTATTTCTGTGGTACTAAAGCAAAAGTGCAGTTCAAGGTTACTGAAAATAATTTTTGGTGGGAAAAATTTAGCGATTCGGAAATCCACTCGAAGGAATGTTAACTTGTTGCAACAGAGGTTATAAGACTCTTGCAACTTGGCTCGAATGGAGGTGTATTGGTTGTGGAAACAAAGAAAAAAAAAGGGGTTTCGTTCAGCTGTACGTTGATAGAAGAAGCGAAGAGAACCGCCTTCTTAGGAGAAGAATAAACAAATGGATGCAGAGATGCTTTAGCAGGAAACAGGTTCGAAACTTGGTTTACCCATCGTCCTGGGTGCGCAGTAGAAAAGCAGTCGTTGTCAAACATATTTAGAAATTATTTCAACCAACTGCTAAATTGTGGAAGAAGTCAAAATCACCTCATCGATCAACCTCGGAAAATGAATTTGGTTGATTATTTAGAGTGCCATACATCAATAGCATATCTGGGTATCCAATCAAACCAATAACATTTATTGAAGCAGCCGGTGCTGATGGACAACAAGCGGAGCTATTTAAGCATGCAAGAGATGATGTTTAAGGAGAATATACAAAAGCTCATCTGAGAAATATGTTCGGATGAAAATAAGTCCTATGAATGGAATGATCATCCATACGATCCACAAAAATGCAGATTGTCTTATCGCCTAATTAAATGATCTTCAACCTTTTTATGCAAGAGTCTCAAGCCGTCTGATAATCTAATTAGACCGTACAAAGTTCAGTTCAGCATCAGACCAGTTTAGTCTACCATCGGCCAAATCTTCGCATTGCGTTGTTCCTGTTACTAATATTAATATGCACGAACCCGTATTTCAACAAATTCAATACTAACAGAGGACTGCGCAACGCTCAAGATTTTTAAATGCAGATTAACTCTTGGTAGTTGCTGTTTTTTCGGAAATAAAGCCCTATCGAGAAGAACTACAATTTAAACATACTTTACAAAACATCACTCATACACTCCCGGTCCTGCTGTATGTCTATAAAGAGATGATCAACTCTTTCAGAAGTTTGAAGAAAGAAAATTACGCTTTGGATCGTAGAGTATATTTTACGCTTAGCCTATGAGGAAACAAGAAATAGAGATAGAGGCCCAATGGTAATTGGAGTGATCAGGTTGAAGAAAATCTCTGCCAACTTAAGATACGTAATAATTGAATACAGTATAACAATCTAATGATAGAGCATGCTGTAGGCAAATTTGGTTAGGCCTTGGATGGAGCACTTTGCTATCGGAAGTGCAGAAACAAATATGCTGGCTTAGATTAGGCGCCCATAATGCAACCCCACAAAATGTGCCGGCTGGTGGATGCAGCTTAAAATGTCTTTGTTGGAGCTATACGTAAAAAGAAGTGAAGAGCGTGCAAAGTTTCAGACAGAAGAAGAAAGAGAACGAGAAGTAGGCGGTCAGATGGCGGATGTGAAGTTCAAAAATGTAAAATTAGGTACAAGTGTAGATCTTGCTGCATTCCTCAGCAAGCCAGAACAGAATACCCCATTCCACTTGGACGATGATGATCAATATCAAATGTGATTAGCGACTTCCAAATGTAAATCGCACACTGCTGATGCGGACGGCATTATTCGTTGCGGTGTAACTGTATTGGCAAATATATCCTGTCAGCCGAACTATATAGTACAGCTGATTTTGAATTGGTAAGAGGCATACGAAAGGAATATCTTCCTTTGCCGGAGGAATGGAATCTCCATTAAGGGTGCCTCATCCGTCAAAAAGGAAATGCTCTGAACTGCTTCAAAAACTTAAGAATACCTTCTTTTTCCCTTAATTTTTGTTTGTCTGTTATACTGTGTAATCCTTTATACCTCTTTTTGTTAAGAATCTGGTTAGTCTTATCAGTGTCCTGATCAGTTCGAAAAAATCAATCATCAAATTAATATATACCTACACGCCCATAATCACAAGCCAACAACAAAGATATCATCAATTCAAAAACTTACCTGATGTGTAATTGGAATTAATCCAAAAAGTCTTGTTGCTTTAGTTGGACCCCATTCACCACTGGCACAATCTGGCAAGGGGACCATTACAGTCTGCAATTCCTCACAGCAAATCTAAAAGAAAATTATACAATGAGAATAAAAACCTTTGACAAAAAACAAATCGATGGAACTTACTTTAAATTTGCAAACTGATTTAAATTTCATTGGTTCACCAGTTAGATATTCCTGCGGTGTAACTGCATTGGCAAATATATCCAAAAGGAATGCACCCGAGCATGGCGCATGAACTCGGAATGCCACAACATTTCCAATCACTGATTGCATGACGAAACGTTTCAATGATACACCATCATATGAATCCTCTTCACTGTCGTAAAACTTAAGATTGTAATGGAATATCAGACAACTTTGCATATCGGCTGGCATAGCTATTCTGACTGTTGCGGCACCTGTTGAAGAAATAATATTGCTAAGCAAGAAGAAGTCTTGACAAACTTGTGATTTGTTTACCTGTGTCGTCGGTGAACACAACTGCCCCGTAACCTTCATCGGCAAAGTGTAATCCATAACGAAAGAAGAGTGACCGCACGAATGGTAAATTTTCAAATTCTCTCAGAGTTATTGGACGCTTAAGAAGCTGCCAATCTTCCTGCAGTGGGTAGAACTCATAAATGAACTCACGAGGATCTGTGAGGAAGTAATGGTCATCGTATTCATACCTACAAAACAAATAAAAAAAAATAGTCTGAGAATTCGATGCCTGTGTTCTTGAAACTAACCGCAAACTATCATTTTTGCCACGTCCTGTCTTAGGAGCTTCCTTGGCATTTACAAGATGTCTTGCTCCCCAATTGCACTGTACAAAACGCCATGCACCGGCAACATAAACAGCATTCCAAGAGTTTCTGAAACGTGAGTCTTGGAATTTAACACCTGGCTGGTAGCCAGCGCTCTTTGAATAACCCTTGATCACCACACAGTGCAGACCAGCATAACTGCAGAGACGTTTAAAAAGAACATGATAACTTTCAGTTCCGTATTTAATGCCCCTTAATAATCCCATTGGTGTGTCACCCCTTAAATCGTCATCAAAGTGCATTGCATTTAAGTTCTTCACTGTAATCCATCGGAAAATTGTACGAGCTTTTTCAATGTCTGTTGTACACCGACCCACCAACTGACGAACCAGATCCGTGAATGTCTTTTGATCCTCCTGCGCCACCTAGTAGACAAAAAGTACATTAAGATGATTTTTGTAAAGTAGAAAAAAAAAAAAAATATTACCGAAATAGCAATCCTATCGACATCTTCAAACTCAATAGGATCGGTATAGATTTGGAATTTACTGACTGCTGGTGGTGACGGAACAGGAGCTATATTAGGATACTCTATCGCAATAGCACCCTCATTGAAGTCATCATCCAAGAAGATACTCTCATTTTGCATGTATTCACTTCGTCGGGCACTGATCAATTCCAACATTTCACTTGACTGGCGATCGACGAGTGCCGCTGTTTCATATCGTTCGTGTTCGAGCATTTTTCGAGTGATGCTTTCCTTCTTTTTACTACGGCGCAGTGTCATGTTCTTTTCCAGGTCATCTTTTTGCTGTTGGTGTCGGAGTGTTAGTACACCATGTTCATCACGATTTCGTCTGGACGTAGCTAGTTCTTTTTCGAATTTATGTGTTAGACGTTGCAGTTCACGTTCCCATTCATCTTGGAATTCGCTTTGGATTTTACGATCTTCCTCTTCACGTTTGCGGGCAAATTTGCGATAAAGGTCATCTTCTTCTTTGCGATGTTTCATTTCAAGGTGAGCTTGTTCCTCGCGGCGCTGAACAATTAAAAAAAAAAATATTGTCTTAGGATGTCATGCTTTTCAAGGATTTGTCTTTTTATTCAATTAAATACTTCAAGCTTTTGACAAGAACAAGTGTACATATTCTTGCGGGTACTGGAATGATGGGAAAGAAGGAGAACCTATACTAACATACATATGTCAATAACAAATTATAAATGTTTCCTGTTTCTCTTATTATATCAGCCAACTATCGGGCCTCACGTTGGGCGCGGAATGAAGGAAAAAACCATGCTATGGTCGGTAGCAATTTGAGAGTTTTCAATCTCAGTAAATTGAAATTAGAGTAATGGAACCTCCTAAGGTTTCATGATAATTGGCCATGCGCCATATGACCATATTTCAAAATGTGGCCATTTGTCGCTTTGCAAAAGTGTCATATATATGGCCATTCCCGCATAATGTCACCAACAAATGCATTTTCTTTCGTGCCGAACCTGGAAAATGCAACATTTTTGAAATAGTGCCCGTCGAAATAGCGTTAATCGAAAAGTTATTTAGTATTTTAATTTTTCAGGGAAAAGTGGTGGCAGATGTATTTATATTTATGTACATATGTATGATTTTCGTTTCTCACCGTATACGTACGAAAGAGAAAAATGACCATAATGTTTGAATATATGACGGATTGTGTAAGTAGTGTCATGTGCTCATAAATATTTGTATCTATACATGATCATATTACTCATGAATTAAGGGAGTTTTCTCAGAAGGAAGATATTGTCTTTTGAGAAAAAAATGGCGTTATTATCTGATTTTTTTTTCCAAAAATATGTTAAGGGAGTTTTATTGAACGGCACGCCGATATTAAATCACTATTGGCTTGACTCTCGTCCACACAGCTAAAAATAATTTTCTCAAATTGTGCACCACCCTTAATGACACAACGACATCTACCGAGTTAGAAAAAGACCGTTGAAAAACTTGAATCTGCAAGGGTACATTTGAAAACTTTCGTGTACTTTCAGAATTTCCAGCATTATGTCAGAGCTGTAAAAAAATGAAATCATTAGCGAATGCATTCACGTGAAGTCTGATTTCAATTTATATAAATGAATAATAAAAAAAATCACGGACTTCAAAATGACTTCACAATTGACTTTTTTCATTTAGCATTCACTTTGAATTTATTGATTTAAAATGATTTCAGAACAAAGCATGTTCAAATCCCATTCATTTTGAATTCACAGTCTGAAATCACTAAATTATTTTGCATTCACTGACTTAAATGACTGAATTCAAAAAGAATTCAGAATTAAGAGCGTTTAAATCCCATTCAACAAAATCAATCAATTTAAATAACCTATAAAATAAAGGATGTTTAGTTTCCATTCTCTTTAGAATAAAACAAAAATTAGAATCGCATAGGAAAAGATTCAGTTTTATACAAAAAAAACAAAAAAATTGAGAGACTGAATTTAAAATGAATTTAAATCACTGAATTCGGTGATTTAAAAAAATGAATTTAAAATGAATCGGATTTGAACACGCTGCATTCTGAATTCATTTTTGAAGTCAGTGTTAAATATTCATGAATTCAAAATGAATATGATTTGAACATACTTAATTCTGAAATCATTTTAAATTCTGTGAATTAAATCGCTGAATTTAAAATGAATTTTGAATTCATCTCGTTGCAGTCTTCATTCAAATGAATGCAATCACCAAATTATTTAACTCTTTTACAGCTCTAATATGTAGTCTAGGCGCTAGCCCATGTCCTGTGTGTCTTTAGCTTTTGTCTTGGGGCTTTCTTGAATACCAAATCATGGTTGCTTGGAGTCCATTGTCTATTACGGCAGTAAATCTGCCATATTTGCTAGAAACTACAAATTAGAGTTTCTAAAATTTTTCATCATTAAATGTCGGGTTCCATAAAACAAAAAGGATTTGTTGAGTTCCACAATACCGCTGGATTTAATAATTAAACTTCCAACATATATGTAAGTAGCTTCGGTTCTTAACAAAGTGACAACATAATGTCTTTCAACCAACGCAAATCAAATATATGCAGCCATCCAATAATGAAATCATCACCATGAACGAATTTTTAAAAACAGATGCAGTCTAGATATATCCACACGTTAAAATCGTCATCTATTCCTCATAATATTAATTTTGATGTCAAAAGATACAAAACTCAAATTTAAGCTCATCTTCACTGAATCTAATATATCCAGTTCTGTAGATATTTTCCTTCTTAAGAATCAACCGTGCATGTCCAGTGTTCTATCTATCGAAACGAGTTCTACCAGATTCAGTGCAGAAAAAAAAACCGCAAAACACATACAGATCCATAAAACGTTTAAAGAATCGCTATAAAACCAAAGAATATACGTCCACACAAAGATTCCGCAATATGTGAGAGACCCACTGGCCTGGTCATACATCATTTCCTGTGTTAAAGTCTACGGATGCTGCTGTATATCATCGTTCTTCACTATTTATTTACTTGGACACCATACGAACAGATTGGAATACTTTCACTTTACGCACAATTTCAGAGCTGAGCTAGCAACCGCTGCTGATGGAATCTGGAAAGATGTTCTCAATGGATTGATGACGAAGATATATCCAACATCAGACTGAAAATGGAACTATATGATGCTATACCTTTGGACGATGATGATGATGACGAATGACGTCTATAAATAATTGTTGGATATATGTATATCAAGATAGAATCAATCGACTAGTTTCGCTTGGCATTCACAATGTTCCTATACATAATGGAGGACAGGTTGTATGATGATCATCGATCATAGGCTGGTTTAATAGTATGACTGATGATGTGTTGTTGGCTATATTGAAGCTGGTTTATTTCGATGTAAAGTTTGTTTTTAATATGTTAAATAGGAATTAATATCGCTTAATGTTTAAAAAACAAAAAAACGGATTCTAAAATTGAGGAACATTTTACACTTACATGTACCTATAAACTAGCTTTTTTTTTAGATGTGGCCTGTAGAATAGGTATCAGATTATACATCTATCTCTAGAAGTAACTTTGGTTCAGATTTGAAACCGTTTAAAATATGAAAGTCGCAGCATAAACACTTGAAGATTTTGAATTTTTTTTTAATGTATGATGACGCCAACAAAACGTTTTTTTTCACCAAAATCTGGCTTTTTTTATAAGGTTATAAAAAGTTTCTCTATGATTCTCATGACTTGGTAGTTGCTCCGAAAACTTATCTGAGTTTTCTTAATAGAATCCCAGAGATGAGTTATTGGTGAAAATTTTTTAGTGCTAGAACACTGTCGAACGATACGAGACGCAGGGTACTTGTCTCTGCGATATAGGTATTGATATAAAGAGTACTTCGAAGAATGCTGGTGTGCCCCAGGGCTACGTTTTGTCTCTGACTCTCTTCCTAATAATAATATTTATTATCAATGATCTTCTATCTGAAACTTCTAATCCAATAAAATGTTTTGCTGACAGCACTCTCAGGTTTTCATATTCGTTTCCAGATTTACAACCCTGTATTTCGGATGTGGAACTGGGGCGGCGCCGTATGATAAGCTCTTTAGGTTCTGATCTTGACAGCATTGTTGAATGGGTAGTCAAAAACCGAGTGGAATTTAATGCTTAGAAAACTCAATTATGCCTTCTGTCGTTAAAGCAAAACATACCCTCAATGCCACTATCCATGAGTGGCACTTCCATTGAAGAAACTGAACAGCTTCTCATTCTCGGTATGTGCGTCACAGAGACCACCTTCATTGGAACGACTACATATTTGACGTTGCCTAAAACGCTGCGAAATGCTAAGGTTTTTTACGACGATGTAAAAACTTTGATCCAAGATCCCCAAGATCTGGCTGTTATTTACAAAGCATACATCGAGTACAATTCTTATATGTGGGCAGATGCTCCTATAGGTGGAGTGAAATAAGGGTAGTTGAATTATTAAATTGAAAGGAAACAACGCCTTAAGCCATTAATTCCTTCCCAAAATGAGTTGAGATTGGTAAGCAACCCCCTGCCTGAGCCACTATAGGATTTGGGGTAGGTGCGAGTTTGGTTGGGTGGCAAGTACTGCGGGTCTTAATGCTTTTTTGTAGAGGGTCTTATTGCCACTTTCAAAAGGAATTTAAGCCCACAGATGTTATTTCCTGTTATAGTGGCAATTAAGTTCCACGGGCCTTATTTCCGCGGCCTTTATTTCCCTCCACAGCTCCCCTATAACCTATCTGAACATTCTGGATATGATTCAAAAAAGCTTTAAAATTGATAGGACTATAACAGAAATCTCTTGAACATCGTCGTAGTGGTTTTTGTCTTTCTATATTTTATCGGTACTTTAACAAAGAGTGTTCCGAAGAAATAGCCAGTTGCATTCCTCCTCTGAAACAATTCAAACGTAATCCCCATTCACCTTACCCTAGAGCCTTTGGACGTACAGTGAAATACAGAAATTCTTTCTTTAGCCGCACTACACGAATGTAGAATGCTTTACCCGGCACTGTTTTCCCTCTAATTATTCAAAACTAATGTGCATTGGTATCTCCTGTCAACTACTCTACGAATTCCCTAATTGCTTGCACTCTGTGTTAAATCATTATAAGGGTGTTTTCATAAGCCCTTGATTGCGCGCATATTATATAAAAAAAACGCATTCTTCACTTAAAACAATTCAACCGTAATACTCTAACTGCAAATATAGTGCTCAAAATTTAACTCCTAACTTAGGACTAACAGTTAAGTACAGAGATTCTTTTTTCAACTGCACTATAAGAATGTGATTTGTCCTTTGTCCGGCTTAATTTGCACTCTACCATTGTGGTGTATAGATGTTCAGATATTTAAACTAATGTGCATTAGGATGTGACCGAAAAATGTCCTCTAAGCTGAAAGTAAAGGTCTACACTTCAGTCTAGTGTTAACATACGGTTCACAATGTTGGACAATGTACAATAAGTATTAAAGAAAAATGTCGGCCACTTAGATGAAGATACATACTGCATACGTATATGTACATATTGTCACTAAGATAAAGGATCCAGAAGGAAAAAATAGTTTCTGCGAACAACTTCCTTCAAAGTAAAAGCTTTGCCAAAAAACTTGCAATTTTAAATCTATTACTTTTTTTGGAGGAATTTCGTTAATCCATTCCAGTGTTGACATCGGATGTCAAAATAAAATTTGCTTAGTAAACAAATGAACTTTGTTTGTATTAAACTAAAAAAAATCTTTTATGTCTAAGTTTATTATAACTAATATTTTTTCAGACCATGTCGTGTAGGTGTCAGACAGGTACCAGTTTTTATCTGATGATGCTGACTGTAAACAGTTTGGAGACATACACGCAGAAAACTCAACCCTCGTTGTATAATGATGACAACTTGAACTTTAAATTTGTTAGGTATATTTGACAGTTTAAGATATTTTATCATCGTTAAGTAATTCATCGGCCATTTGTGAGGTGTTATAATAGATTTAATTAAACCATATTATTATTCACAGTTAAGATCCCCTTTTGGCAGTAATTTGACAGCTTATAATTTGTTGCCACCTGGAATCGGAGCATATGGTTTATACAGTGTTTAAGTTTTTACTGTGGGTGTAGAAATAACGGAAACAAAATGTTTCAATTCGAATTTTGTTTTGAACATAGGAAACCAGAAGTTTTTTAACAGTGCGATTCAGCGATGCCAACTGAGGCATAATTAAGCCTTTTAGCATAATTTCATTGGCTGAGGCTACTCTGAGGCTTAATTTTTAACAAAAAGGCTTAATTTTTTCATTTGAAATTATTCTTGATTTTAAAAATTTATTTTTTAACTTTAAGAAAATAGAATAAAAATAATAGTCAATCCTAATATTTTTTCTAAAAGAATTTGCTTGCAACTTCAAACTACTTATTTACAACTTTCGGTCACCGAACATTTAGATACAAAATCTTTGAAACTAATATGTATTTACTGATGGTGGGTTATTTCAGCCAAATTTGTAGAGTGTCGTTTGTAAATTTTTCGTTCTTGGTTCGTGTTCGTTTCTTAAATGACAGTTTGAAAGATTTTTTGTGCATTCAATTATAGAAAACAAAGTTCATGAAAAGTTTTAAAATAGAAACATGAAATATGCCCGCTTTTTCAATATTGAAACTGCTATAACATGCAATTCAAAAAACTGAGATTACATTGTTTAAGATTATGTACTTATGTGTAATGTGTAACTTTAAAAGACAGTAAATTTTTTCAAGTAATTTATGTGTTTATGTCTATTTTTATTAATATCTTAATTGTTATTAGGTGTTTACTGAAAAAAAGATCATATCTAATCTATAGTGCTTAGATTTTTTGTTATATTTTAACTTTGAATAGAAATGTGTTAAGTTTTTGATTATCCAACAAAAATATAAAGAAAATGAGGCATAATTTCACGGAAAAAGGCATAATTTTTTCCAAGTGAGGCATAATTTTGCCGAAAGTGGTTGGCAACGCTGGTGCCATTTTACATTTATCCAGCAAATTAAAAAAATAAACCCATTAAAAGCTTTATAAGTTATATATCCCAAAGGGATGCAAAGTATAGTGGGAGTGCGCAATGCTGGGCGGGACAGGAAGTAATATATAATTTCTCTGTGAATAAGTACGTAATTATTTCACCATACAATTTTATTTATACATATCAGCTTTAATACTCGAGCACTTCTTTGATGGCTCGGTATCAGCATTAGGATGTTTCAAAATTTCGATGTTACTTACACGGGTCATTATTGTAGCGAGAACTTGATGTAAAACAGAAGGTATTTCACAATACTACTATCATAAATGTTGTAAAATCTACTACTTAAGAATTATAGATTAACTATATATAAACGTAATGTACATGTACAAGAATAAAAGCAAATTACGACTGTATGAAACGAAAGAGCTGTGTTTCGAACTTGATTTTGTGAATACCATAATAGATTATAATAATGTTTGTAATGTCTTAAATATAAATAATTGTAACGATAGTTCATGGCGTTATGACTTCCCTATACTTCAAAAAAATCCATTTTGTCTGTGTTATATGTTCTACAGGAATAGAGGAAATTAGAGGTCCACAAATATATGCAATTACTAACCAATGCAATACACTTCATAATGAGAATGTATACAATCTAACCAATTTTAACTTTCTTGTTAGAGTCAGTTCTGCTAAAAAAAAACTTTTATTTGTAAGAAAGGGTCTGAAGCCAGAAATTTAAAGTTATCAGTCCCACCCACAAACCAATACCATATGGGCTTGTATTATTATCATTGATTCTGCAATTCTTCCGTTCCACCTATTAACTTTCAGCTTGTAGTGAAACTAAATTGCTAAGTCTTAACTAAGAACTAAGAACTTAGCAATCATAAACTGCAAAAAACCATGTTTAAATTGTTAAACTCAATATTTAATCATCATTGAATTTGAAAAAAAAAAGACAGTAATCCTAGGTTAGGTATACGAGACAACAGAACGTTACGTGATTACGGGCCAGTTACCGCTTAACTGATGCGTACCAATCTAATTAATTTAAATTATACATATTAGCAAATAGGTAATGGAACAAAGACGTTTGCGCATCGTACCACGTACTTATATAATGCTTATGGTATTGTAAAGCATGTGCTAAGCAGCTGCATATCATATCGTATCTTTCTATCTATTTGTTTTCTTTGTTTTCTTTTTATAAATATATGTAGGTACATCTATTATTTTATTGTATAGCTTTGGTATGTAGAAATCGTCCTAAATAAGCGCATAAGTAATTGCAGTTGTTTAGATCGTTGAATTGCTGTTTATCATCTTTTGCGTGCGCAGAATTTCCAAGACACATTTTGCTCATTATTATACTCACGTCACGAATATAATTTATATTTCTTTTTATTTTGTTTAATTTTCAAACATTAATCGGTCAATTAAGTTGCATTGAAATAAAATTATCGGTGCATTGCTCCTAGTATTAGATTTAAATCACATTTCGCGCAACAATTGATTCAGTCAGTCATTCAGTTCCCACTCAGTGTCAACATGCATGTGTAGATTTAATTGTTAAGCCTCAGGGGGTAAGGTTTCAATTTTATCACACTTGAATCATGAGCGAACAATAATTTTCGACGAATTGTAAGTGTCAAATAAAATGCATGATAAATGGTTGTCATTATTTGTTTTATGATTTGAAGATTGTGAATAGCATATGAGTGGCATTTAACCTAAAGTATTTCTATCTACACAGTAAAGTCCACAGATTGTGCGTGTTTTGTGATGCTAATGCATACTTTAGTAGATGGTGATTGGGTTGCGTTGCGTTTCAAAAAAATGACAGGTGATATGGTATCTTTCAACTGAAATTGCTTATGAGTTTGTGGTTTTATTGTTTTGCGTATTTATCGATTTAAATTATGAAAGTAAATGTATAAAAACTTTTATTATATAACAAAGATAGTTTTCGTATAATTATGTTAAAACAATTGTTTATACTGCAACAATTTAATATAAAGATTATAAAAAAAAACTCCAAATCCAGTATTTGAGATTTGTCTGGTGGCAAGTTGAATTTCCCTTTTAATATTTGCAATTATTAAAAAAAAAATATTGGGAAATTCATTCAATTTATCGTCCATTCTATGGCAAGCATGAATGTGGAATTTAAAAATATTTGGTAACCTTTTTTTAAAATCAAAACGGCTTTTTTGGAATTTTTTTATTTTATTTCTTATTTGTTTGCTGTAACAACAATTACTTTCTCATAAGACTGAAAAAAATTCTTCAAAAGCCTCAATTCATTTCGAAGTGCACATTCATGCTTCTGACAAAAGGGGGACGGCATCTAATTTTTCCATTTTATCAAACTTGAAATATGCAGGTTTTTTTTTTTTCATCAGATCTTATTCAAATGGAGCTCAAAGCAAGCATCAGCAGATAAAAGAAGATTTGCCAACACATATAATGTGTCCCACTGGCTCATCACTTAGTGCAGGTGTTAGTTGTTAGTAAGCACAATGCAACAAAAACAAAAACATATGTACATAAAAACATGAAAACATATAAAGTCAAAATTAAACAAAATGACAGAGAAACATTTAGGATCGTGGAGCACTGGTTCTGAAAATAGTTTTTAAATTACTTTTATTTAAATTAAAATCCAACACACAATTGTTTAAGTTATATAACTTACTCATTCGTGTGAGAGGCTCATGCATGCCATAATTGGTTCTATGATGTAAATTGATGTTCGATATTAAATTATATATATTAATTAGGTTCCTGCAGACGGATTCTAAAGCAAACATTCCTAATCCTGAATCCCAAATGCCAGAAGGGCGAAATTCAGCTCTTAACGTTGTAGTGGACGTTAAGAGCTGACTATACAGTTAATATCTTCACTTTTGATGGCTCCATCGACTGTCGGCAAAGAATAACTGATTCAATTTCGAGTCTCTCACCTTTTCTTCATGTAGATAATCAAGAACTTTATAATAGAGAGAAAAGACTCGGTACGCTTTTATAACATACAGCAACTTGCAAAATTGTCAGTGATTCTTGCAGTGCGAGAACATCCATGATCATCCATACGTATATTTCAGATATTCTTCGTTGCCTCGACCATTCATTGCCCGTGGGGGTGGCGTGACATAAGGGCAAGTGACATAAGACCAAATTTCGGAATTCGGCCTCATGACAGTTTCCGAAAGTGTCGCATAAGGCCAAATTTTGGCGTTTGGCCTTATGGTCGCTATCCAAGGTTACTTAAAGCCAAATTTTTTTGCGGCTATTTTGATATTTCTTCAATAGCGAAAACCGTACCATTTCGGCATAATGTCACTTTCTTGCCCAAAAAAACGTTTGCGAAGTTCCATTTCAATTACATGGACTTTTAATTATTATTGACTATAGCTGTCATCAGCAGGCTCGTTCAATTTTCGTTCTCTTTCACCTTCGTACGTAGAGAGCATTCCATAGCGCAGTTTGCGTACGTAAATATGACAGCCAGCCAAATGCATGGGAATTTTGCTTGGCTTTGCATCCGACCATTATAGTCGACTCAAGAAATTGACGGCACTCAAGGATACTTGACTTAGAATAACGACATAAGCTTACTTTTGCTTCCGACTATTATAGTTGGACCTTTACATATCGAAGAGTGATTCGCAATAAATATCCGATTCGTACCAGCGTTGCCAGGAAGTGCCCGATCGGACCATTCGGCCCGCTGTTTAATATTTTGGCCCTTGGCCCGGGCCTTTAAGAATTGGCCCCCAAATAAAACATTTTTAAGATTAACTAATATTATGGTGTTCATCATAATTAATTAGTTGTAATAAATCATCAATATCGCCACTTGCAATGTGTTTCGGACCTAAGCAAAGAACTATAGTAAAATGGTACTGTTTAAAAGAAATTGACGCTGTTGAGGGGTGGGCCCAGTTAAAAGAAACAAAGAATGTTGCTGGCGTGGCGATCATTTGTTTAAAAATATTTCTTCATTTGCAATATATTTATTGAGCCTTCCACTCAATAGTGCTTCAGCTGAGCGTGTTTTTTCAGCTCTAAACAATATGAAAACGGATAATAGATATAATAAGATTCGTTGATGAGCTTTAAGGACATTTTGCAGAGCAACTTGAATACTTGTGGCAATTTAATCCTGAACCAAATTTCGTTAAACGAATTCAAATATAATAATGTTTTTTAGTCTTAAGATTTTTTTATTTATTTTTATTTAAAGGCGGTTAGCCGAAAGATGTCTTTAAATTATAAAAAAATTGTGATGCATCAAGCCCGCCCTGGTTTTATTTTTGCGACATTGCTGATTCGTACCTCAAACTTAACGAAACTTGACGAATGCTATTTTGACAGTAGCTCATGCATGCGCATTTAAAAAAGGCAGCAACGTCGCAACGTTTTAATAAATAGATTTCACATTATTTGCTCTTTCAAGTCAGATGGTTGTATTGATTGATTCGATTTGATTGATTGATTTAAATAAATCAAGTCACAAATATATGAATGCGAATGCCTTTCTACTTCCAATGGTTTTTTTATTTTTAATTAAAATGTTACCTATATGCATCTTCAACTAACTCATTATGCGTTTGCTTCTGTATTCTCGTTATACACTGCAGTTGAAGTATCGCACGTGACTCTACTTGTCGCGACCGTGCCCATTTTTGGTAACATAGTAGACGTCAATCACACACAAAAAATATTCACGGTAAGTGTGTTCGATACGAATTCGACAGAGAAAACTGCACTTTGAATGTTCGTTGTGGCAAAAATTACCTCATGAATTCCTTACACTTGACCATGAATCACCGTGTTTATTTCTGATGAGAAAATGCAACAAAATTTAAACATAACATTGTCAGATACCACCTCGACCCCTTCCTACACAAATTCAATTCAGGAATGGAACAACTTTATATTTTGAGTTTTATAGTTTGCGTGGTGGTTTTATTTGTGCGCATAATATAATAACGTCACCGTCGTCATCGCTGATCGCTACCAATGCCACCATTGTCCATGTCAGAAGAACAGTCAATAATAATTTGAATTTCAAAAATATACAGCGCAGCGCAGAGGGCAGACCGATAATTCAGCCATTCAGCAGTGTTCCATTTAAATATCGCGTTTGTGCCGGAATTCCATAGAAATTTCCCAATGCATACGCGGTGGATACTATAATGTGCAGTAGCCATGTACTAAAAAAGAAATAATGCATTTGTACTGCACCTCATTTTCTATTTTTGCTGGCAGTTAACTATGGTTAACGAACTTTGGGGAGATTTCGCCCCATCACAAAATTAGCTTCGTTGCGTGATTATGTTTGGTGTTATGATACAAGGCTACTTAAAAAAAAGCATACATCAACCTCGTCGTCCTCACTCTCGCTAGGTATAGGTGTAGCTATATTCATCTGGCTGTCATAAGAGAAATATTTATGTGCAGCTCTGTTATATGTTATGCCCTGAATAGTATCTAGATATACACTTTTAATTACTCAATTTTTCTTGTTTTCTAGAGTGCGATCTTTGGTGGTTTAAAGGAAAGTTATCACGCAACAACTGCGGTGGTGAACCTAATCCAACTGACTTCAGTTTGTTGCCCGACAAATCTGGTCCAAGTCGGAGCCAGTTCCGTATATGTGCGAGGATTTAATTCCAAAAATAAAGACAAAGTTATCTATGATGGTATAGACTTGAGTGGATTGAAGAAAATGTAAAAAAAAAAATTATCTTTATGTGGCTAATTAACTTACCAAATAGAAATCGATTGGTTTTTCGCGCCGCTTGTTGTATGCTTTTTGGATTTCGGTCTGCTTGAGTGCATGTGCAATGTGTAATGCGCTTGCGTCGAATCTTCCATACTTATAATCGGATTCATTTTGAGAGGGCGAACTAATTTCCCGGCTGCCATAACCGTTGGGCGTTGATTGACGGGAACTAACACCTGTGATGGGAAAGAAAATACTTTTGTTTATCTGATTAATTTGTAAAAAACAAAATGTTTGTAATTGCTAAATTATGGTTTGCAACAAAATCTTTACTACTTTTATTATAAAACAAATTGGGAGAATACGTACAAACTGACATGCCGAACCTATTTCTAATAGTACAGTATAATCAAATATTTTATTTATCACCACTGAAAAAAAAAATTATCAGATATATTGGAGCAGCTGGCAATGCTATATTTGTCTCATATTTTTCTTAATTGCCCAGTTTATATTTCTAAGATCTCCGAGATCTCCGAATGCTCAGAAATAATATAAACACAATTTCCCAGTGAAATGTATTCACCTTTGCTGTCAAAAAAATGGGCCTGGAAATGTTTGGACTCGCTTGCTCAGGCGAGCGCTTAGAAATATTAGGCCGCCTAATGTGTTAGTTTACCAACGACTTCTCCATTAAATCCACTGACAGAAGACAGTCCAGTCATGTTACTTTATTTTGACAGACAGCTCTGACAGTTCGTTTGGCAAAAGCTGTCAACGTGAATTTCAGGTTAAACTAACCGCAGCCTTAAAAAATATGTATAATGTAGTTGTTTTAGTTTGTTTCGGTTCAGACCTGTAACGATCATACTCGACGAACCAAGTTTTTACATAAAAATAAATTACGGCGAGAATACTGCAATGTTTCAAAGGTGTTATGAATTATTGTCAATTTAAAAAATATACGAAATATAACTTCGTTTTTAGTTCGCACGCTCATCTAATATTTTTATAGTTAAAGTAAATAAAATTTCATAACTATATTTATTTTCCCAAAGATATAAGCAAATTTATATAACTCACCATCGATACCATTCAACCTCGTGCCTCGTATTTGCTCATTAACAAACTTATTTGTTCGTGGCACATTCAGCGCCTGTCTGATACCTACAGATGTCTGATCCAAATGACCAGGTCCGCTCTTTGGTACATGTGAATTGCAATAGACCTGAAAATGTGTAAGAAAAATAGATGTTTTAAAATTTAAGTGCAGATAAATTGTTTACAGACATTCAAGATTCAACAAATGCAACTTGTTTTAGATAAAATAATTCTCAGATTAGTTTAGTAGAGTTTATTTAAAATAGCCTATAGCGACATACTTGGTTTTTAAGTAGTAAAACGTCAAAATATTAAAGTCTCAAATGTCATTTCGAATTTTCAAACTTTTGCATTTTTATATATAACAAATTTCTAATGACAAAAAATATAAGAACGAAATCTTAAATCTTACGATCTAAAATTTCAGCACTGTAGTTGTTGGTAATCAAATTTCAAAAAATAAGAAAGAGAACGTTGAAAGCATTCGGTTAATAATGCTTTCTTTTATTTTACTAGAACAAAAGCTTCCACGAGTGGTAAATAAAAACTCAGAATTGGTATAAAGCTTTTTTGATATTAAAAATACACCGCTTCAAGTTGGTGCAACATATATGCATTTATCATTGGCTCCTATTGCGATTGTTGATTGCTGGTTGATAATCGATAACAAGCGATCAACGATCGCTAAATTTAGAAATCGGTATTGCGAGTGTAAATCATGATCGGTACTTGTCGATTTTGCGATCGCTTGTTGTCGACGCCATTTTCGTGATCGTTGCGGTGTTAGATGGTTGTGAAACAGTTCGTTGCGGACAAAATGAGTGTCTTTTGATAAAAATAAAAAGGCTGATTAATAAAACAATGCATTTTATATTTTTTTTTATATAATTTTTAATTCAGGGCTAAACAAGTTTCAACAAAAAAGCAGCTAGAAGTTTTGGTAAATTTTTTGGAAGAAAACAAAGAAATCGCTACAGGAGTTTGTACAAAACTCATGGAAAAAATAGATGATACATGGATTATACAATATGTACACAGAAAAGATTATAATATGCATGTTGTATTTCTTTATGTGTGAGCCATCAATAAAACCAATAACACCAGGGAATCCAAACATTACAAAGAAATACAAAATCTTAATGCTCTACACAATTTTATGATGTTGAGAACTGATGAATTTCGTATGGCAGCTCTTAGTTTTTCATTAATTTAGGAAAGCAATATAAGTCTCTAAAAGCTGGTTTAGTTAATCTAAAATAATTTTTAAAGCTACGAAAAAAGGTAAATAAAAAGAATCCCAAAGTTAATCATCGTGATACTCTAAGGGATTAGAGTATCAGGACTTTGTCTTCTGATAGTTTCTAAAATCGAACTTCTTGCTTTTTCCTCTTCAGATTCAGAAACACTCAACCATACATCAATTGTATGCATTTTTTTTTTACTTTTCTAATTTTGTACAAAAATATTCTATTTTATTGAAAATCTTCTCTAAAACAAACAAAAAACAATCTGAAAAAATCACTTCTGTCAAACGTCATAGTATGAATAATTCACAATCGATACTTTTTCATTCACAATAATTCAAGTATTAGTCGATCAAGTTACAAAATACCAATTGTGCGATCGATCGACGGTGATGGTCGTTGCTTTAGCGATCGCTGATCGACAACCGCAATAGGGGCCAATATTTCTTAACACTGCTTTGATCTATGAACTATTAAAAGCTTAGATGCTCCATGTTTTTAACGGACATATATGAAGTATATGAGTATGGCTTGATGATTGTGTGAAGTGATAAATTTTCGATAGCTTCATATAATTGATAATTATTCCGAATAATAGTTAGGGCATCAAGCTTTATGAGGGTCTTATAATCGACAAGATATATTTGCATATACATGTGTATGTATGCATAAATTCTATCGGCATCCAAAAAGCAAGTAATCTTTTCTTAGAAGTGAATTTGAATATACCAAGCGTATTATAATTTCAATTGAAAAACAGTTGATGTATTACGATGAATTAAGTAACTTCTATATTGTTACCACTCAAAAGCTATAGGAATTATTTAAACAATACAACAGTTGAACTCTCATTTTTTGACGTTAACTGAAATGTAATTCGCAGCTAGAGAAGGTGTTTAGTAATTCACCATCATGAATCGGTTTGTATCTCAACATTGTTTTTGTTTCAGATTTATTTTAACTATCGGGTTAACTGTCTTTCAAAACAGTGAGATTGTTTTAAGTAATGTATTTCTTCCTGTTGCACCAATTTGGTTTTTGTTGTGACGCAATAATCGTCTGTCATCGAATACATTGTCTTAAAATAGCCAACGGACTAAGTTTGTATAAAATGTATAAGCCTGGCTTGGTTATAAAGTGATGACGATGACGACGGTGGGAGGCAGACTTGTTATTGCAAGTTGGTTAAGTGGCGTGGCCTAATTGAGAAGGCCGTTTGAGAAAAAAAATGTATTTAATCGGTTTGAATGGCGTTTTGTTTTCAAATTTTATGAATGGATTTAACAAAGTTATAAACAGTCAGTTGAAGTTAACAATTATAAGTTTTGATGTGGGAAAAACCATGAAGGCAAATGAATAAATGCACCTTTGTTAAGAATTCAATTCAATTCAATTCAATTCAGAAGTTAAGCAATATTTAAATTTTGTTACAAATACTTGGATCATGTAAATATTGTCCACGAAATCAATCCGTAGATATCAGGAAAAGGTAAAGGTTGAGAAAGAAACCTTAAGGGATACATCGTAAGTAGATCATTCATAATTGTTTAACCCATAAGCTTTTTTTTCCTACTAGTTTATATAAAGAGATATCAACAACAAGGATAACATATATGACCATTTCTGTTGATTTATATCAATTCTAAAGCAACCAAATAACATTACGGGAACAGGCACTAAGCTTTATCATTGAGCTTATACCATAGAATAATAAATAAATAGAACATCAACTCAGGAGGCTCCACCCACTTTTGCCTACAAACTTTGAAAACTGCATCAGAGATTTAACTTTGTATGCGTGCCTGTGCATTTCAAATGGGACTGTCAAATTTGGATAGACCATACATTCTTACAATTTTGCATTTTGCTGTTCACACGTATTCATGTATAGAAAAGCGCGTGTAAATTTTTTTTTCTACGGGAGGAGACGGAGTATTACAAGTTGATGACCTGACCTGTTGATACACGTATAGAGAAATCATTATCTAGTTTTAAATACTGCTCGTATAGGATGTCGGTACTATATTGACTTGTTTTTTTTTTTACTCTTGTAGCAATTATTCCTGAGTTAAAAGACAAGATAAATATAAAAAAAAAAACAAATACAAATGTATGCAAAAGAATTTTGTTCGGTTTGGGATTGAGGGAATTAGGGCAATAATAATTACTCGATATGCTCATTTAGCGACATCTACTTCGGTGAGTTTGAAACCATATCTTGATTCCTCTATGTGTATGTATGAACTCAATGGCGCAAAATTATAGTGAAGTTAACTCGAAACTAAAGACCATTTAGTTTGGCAATGCTGAAATTGTATATGCATTTTCAGCCTAGTGTCAAACTATATTTGCTTTAATTTCGAGTTAACTTGACTTTAATTTTGCGACAATGGCCTTATACAGATAACTCCATTACGCATGAACATTGAACCAACATTACAAATATAGCTTATCGAAGACATATAACAATCTTTGACTCTATTACCTAAAATGGGGGCTGAATATCAACTGCCAACCAGAATAGCAATTTGCAGACATTTTTTTTTTACTAAGTTCGTTCTCGACAATGCTATAACGCTTTTGAATAAGAAGATATTAATCATCTATTTTACCAAAAACTCTGGAACATATGGACCGAACAGTTTGCTTTGAAGAAGTAGTGATAAACCCATTGATCTTTCCCCTTTGACCTTTCCATCGTCACTATGTGTGGTATTGATTTGGGTATTGATTATTGAGTGGTCAGGTCACATAATATAAGAAAACCATATGACAACATTTTGATTTAGACCTTTGGATGAAATCCTTGAAACAACTATATGGTGATCAACCTATTTGGGTTCCGAGATATAAAGTTGTAAATGAAATGGTGGTCACAGCGGAAATATCTAGTTTCAGATAGATTAAAATGGTTGACATTTGTTGCTCTCTGATGACACACAAATTCTTAGAATAAAAATATTATTTCTTAACGTAGTTTCAGAAAATTAAAGGTCTCGTCAAACAGAGCGTTGAGATTGTTTTGATAATGCACCGTTCTAAGAATTTAATTTTCACTTTCCCAAAAAATGTCAATGTTTTTATTATTCTTTAAATAGTTTTTACCATTGACGTATTAGGTATGGACCGCCAGTAGCCAACTTCACGCGTGTTCCAACATAACTAGGGGCGCCATCAACTACTAGTAGGGAATCTGCGTAGCAGTGATATGATTTTTTTTTTAATTATTTACTATTGAAATATTTTGGTGGAAATTATTATCAAACTACTTTTGTTTTACAAAACGCATCCACTCCTTATGCCATGAGTTACTTACAGATGAATATATTATCGTTTTCATTTAAATTCTAATGGTGAAATTAGTACACGTATTTAACACTAAAAGATGATGGTGTTTTTAGGATGTTTTTAGCTAGAACAACTTTTCTTGGCTGTTTGTATGAAAATTTCAACCGATTGGCAGTAAATATATAGTACGTCAATGGTTTTTACATTTCAAAAAACAATTCCAATAAACATCATGTTGATATGATTTGATTTCATTGGAGGCTTCCTTTTTTACTACGTTGACTTTTGACAGCTAATTACGAAATAATACTTGAATATGATCTCCGTAAAGGTTTATGCCTATGTAGCTATAGTTTGTCCGGGAAAGACACCATAATTATCTTATCGGGATTTAGCTAAAAAACTCAAACTCGTGGGTAATGATTTTGGGCTAATCCCCAATGTCGTTTTTTCGACAAGTCTATATGGACTTGCAATAAATGAGAAAAAAAAACCGACAATATTAATTTACAAAAAAATGTGTTTCAATGACCATTTATCCAATATAAAAACCTGAATCATCAAGAATAATAAAATAACTATGTATATTAATATAGAAATCTTATAATTACTGCAAGCTCTGAATTTGTTAATTTCAATCTCAAACACTTTAATAAAAATGTCCAAATATAAAAAGAAAAAACTTATAGAGCGTTGGTATAATAAAAGTCAAAAGTGCTTCTAAAAATTTAAAAGCATTTGCGGTACATTGTTTCGACAATGACTTTAATAGGAATTCAAGGTAGTTCCTCTATCTTTATTTGTTTTTACCAACAAATTAAGTAAATAATTCAAACCTATAAACGAAAGTATGCCGTTAATTTAGGATGTGCTCAACAGTTATACTTGAACATAAAATATCCCCATCACTAAGCCGACTGAAGATAAAGTGAAAGTCATTGAACCTGTTATGAAATAGTTAAATGATAAATCGGGGCATTGTAACTCATTTAACCGTCTGCCTATTCAACAGTTTAGGCGCCACTTTCGCTTTCTTTTAAAACAATTTCAAATTTGGAAGTAGTGAAACGCCCATAGACGAAAAAAATAATTGGTATAGGTATATATAAACAATCAACAATGAAAAAGCTTGTTCCAAATTGGTTCTAAATTCTTCATTGAAATGGAAAGCTTCCCCCCCTCACTAACTTGATCCATCCGCATTCTATTTGTGAATCTAGAGCCAAGGTAAAATAAAATAACAACTATAGAATATTTTTATCAACCAGATCACCCACTCTCGCCACACTCGCAGCAATTTGACACAATTAACGCTTGCGTTTTTCCATCGATCGGTCGCGTCGACAACGGCACCATAGATGGCTCCTCATGGACTCACTCACGCATTCACTCATTAATCCAATAGATACTTTTATTTTGGATTTGAATAATTAACATTCAACTCACCTCTTTGTCGTCATGCTTGTGCTGACTATTGAAGTACGTTTTAAGTGTTAATTTCGTCCCACAATGGACACATTTGAAGCAGCCCGAGTGGAAGAATGTGAAGTCTTTTAGCGGGCCAACACGGTCCACCTGGTAGACGATTTCGTTGCAACGCAGGCATGTGGATTCATAGAAATTTGGCCGATACATGTTTGGTATTTTTAATTAAGTATACGTAGCCAAACTTTGTTTCTAAGTTGCTGCGACTGCGAACCAATCCTTCGTGTTTATTGCATTAGTGCTCGTCCGCGCGCGTTTCTTTTTTTAATCCGATTTTTTTTACGCTGCAATATATGATATTGCACTCTGATGAGAAGTCTGTTTTCGTGGGTATAGATATATGTAGTATCTTTGCAATCAGCCAGATTCATAAAATTTACAATTTATCGGCATTTTAGCTGCAACTAGTTGTAAACAACAACTCTCTGGAGTATGATGAAATTGGTCCGTACAGACAGATTATAAGGCGGCAAGTTGTTTCAACAGGTAGTCGCAGATGATATTTCTGAAAGGTAAGGAAATATATAAATTTAATTTTATGTTTTTTATGAAAATGTGGTAAAGTATAAAATTTTTATGAGCGTATTAATATGATTTGGCTATATGAGGAAAAAGTTTATGTAATTTCTGATTGAGATGGATTGCATTGGCATTTTGTAAAAAGAGTTTCTGATGCTGATTCATTACTGAAAATTCAAAAAAAATTATGGAGATGTGTGTAAAACCAAATCATCGAGTACGGTTCGTACCGAGTAACAATTTTTAGATTTTGTATTATCATAATAAAGAAACTGTTGTTAAAATTTTCTATTTCGATTATAAATATTTTAATCAATAAAGTTCAATCAAACTATAACAATATATCATACATTATAATAATATAAGTATCTAATATAGTTTGTATAGAGCTTACATATAATTAATCTGGCTATTACCAAGAGTCTTACAAATAAAAGTTCTTATTAATATAATCAATTATATATAAAAGATAACAGAAATAATTTCTTAAGTTTTGTTTTACAGAAAAGAATAATTCATGGAAAAAATTAAAAATATCTGGAACCTTTGCAAATGCAGAAATGCAATCCTTAAAACAGCCCGTGAAGTTTTAAAACATTTGGATAAACAAAGAACAGATCATAGAAGCGCACAATCATATTGATTATACAGGTCAACACTGATTTTGCGGCACAAGGTTAATTATTTAGTCAACAATTTTAAAAATGAGGAGAATATTTTTCAAAAAGTTTACTTTTATATTTTAAAATGGTTTTAAACAAACAAAGTGCTATTAATGATACAAAATAATCTCAAAAAACGAAATCTTATGAATAGGAGTTCAGAAAAAACTTTGTATATTTGAATTTTTATATTGTTTTTTGGTCCTGACAGTCTCTTTGCAAGTTCCAGCAGAAGTCTGTCATCATATGGCAAACCTAAACCACTTGAAATCTCTTTTCCATAATTTCGTTGTAGTGGTGGAACCGTTTCATCTGTCCGGTATTCACTATAATCAACAACAGGAAACTTATCTAAATGATTGTGCAAATCTTTTAATTTCACACTCATATACCGGGTATATATTTAATAAGAGCGCTACAAAATTTGTTTTTAAATAAAACAAAAACGGTTTTGGATACCAATGAAATTCTTTATTCCTGTAAAAGTACGTTCGATGCCATTATGTATTGGAACTCGATTTCTTTTGCATGGCCACCAAGGGCACGCTTGCAGAAGTCCAGACGCTGAACCCAATTTTCGACCGTTTTCAAGCATAAATCGGCCGATACTGCTGCAATTTCACGTTCGATATTCGTACGAAGCTTATCAATCGTCACTGGCTTGTTGGCAGAGACCATAGACTTGACGTAGCCCCACAGGAAATAGTCTTACGGCGTCAAATCGCACGACCGAGGCGGCCAAGCGACTGGACCATTTCGTGAGATAACACGTTCTCCAAACTTGGTTTAAAATAAATTGATTGTGACATTCGCTGTGTGGCTTGTGGCGCCGTCCTGTTGGAACCACATGTCCTTCAAGTCCATTTCATCCTATTGGGGCCAAAAATATTCTGTTATCATTGAACGGTAGTGATCCCCATTCACAGTAACGTGCCGGTCTTGATCATCACGGAAGAAGTACGGCCTAATGACGCCGCGTCGCCGGCCCATAAACAGTAATTTTTTCGGGATGCAATGATGACTCATGGAGTACGTGTGGATTGCTGCCTGACCAATACCGCAAATTTTGTTTATTGACGAAGCCATTCAGCCAGAAATGAGCCTCATCATAAATTGGACGTAGCGCTCTTAACGTTGAGGCCACTGACTCCGAATTTTGGTAGTAAATTTTAATAATTTCGACTCGTTGTTGTCTCGTATATCTTTCCATCATGAAATGGCAAACCTTACTGAAGAGAAATGTCAAAAGAGCGGCAAGAAATATGGCGTCGTTTGCTGTCCCTGTCGCTCTACTTTTGTAGCGTCCCTGTTGAAAAAAACAAAACAAATGACTTTTTGGAAATTCTAAAGCATTTTATCACTGCACTATTTCAGAATATTATGCATTTTATACAATCACAGCAAAAAAGTAGCAATCATGGAGGTGTTTTCTTGGTTCAGCCCATCTCATATTTCTTTCCCAAAGGAAGCCCTTTTCGTTATCTTTGACTCTTATTTCGAAATGACTTTCTGGCTTTGTGCTGGGCCAAAGTTTTGCCTAATTGTCGAAGTTGTTTTCAAAAATGTGCCTTATATTTTTTGTTTCCACAAAATGCCCTACATTGCTTTTTTGACAAAAATTTACCATATGGGTATCTAACAAAAATCTTCGATGTTAAAAAGACAAAATTTGAGTGACGATCTCATTCTTTTCTAAGTAATAAATTAAATAAATCAAATGGGATCTTTTAACACTAATATGAAGAAATTTTAAATATCGGAAAGCATTTGGTTTGCTATATGCTTCGAAAGAACACGTTATTGAAGGAAGATTACGATGGTGGGTTTATAAGTCCCCGGCCTGGTATGAGTATGCAGATGACTCCAGGATGTGAGCATTCTGTAATACTATCTTTATTATCTTTACTACTATTTTTAGTACCGAAAATTTTAAATTTTCATAATTTCAAGGAAAAAGAATGAGTTATTTAATAGAAATCAAAATTAAATCTCTTTGTATGTTATGCGATGTGGCAAAGAGGTCTACCGGGAGTCACCGATTTAAATGTTTTTCGTACTTGACAGTACCTGGTATATTCATCAGTCCCGGGAATTTGTCAGTCGGAATTTTTCAATTTTTATGTCCAGTTGGGATTTTGGCTGTCGTGATTTTGCCCCTATCCCAAACATTTTCTCAACCATTAGATACTTTTAGTAAAATGGTTTTCTCTAGCTGCTATAGAGTTAAGATAAAGATAAGGTTAAGTTTAAGTTAAGTTTAAAGTTCATCATATTCGTTTGTCGGCTAAAGCAAAGCCATTTTTTTTAAATCTTTTGGTAGGTATATAACGGGTGATTTTTTAAGAGGTTCAGAACTTTTTTAAAAAAAAAAACACAAAAAATTCGAAAAAATGAATAAAATATTTATTTGAATCGATAGTTTGAATCTTGCAATTTAATGTTTAAAGATAATTTCATGCAAATGTTGACCGCGGCTGCGTCTCAGGTAGCCCATCCGCTGAGTCCAATTTTTGCATACTCTTTCACACATATCGGCCGGTATCTCACGAATGAATGCATGGATGTTGGCTTCCAGTGCGTCAATCGAAGCAGGCTTGTCCCTATAGACATTATTTTTTTTTTTTCATTTCATTTCATTTATTTCGACTAAATAATAAGTTTACAATGACACATTAAGAATTATATCTTTTAGAGCATCAATAATTTAAGTAACATAGTTTCTCGGTATTTTAGAAAATTTAGAAAAATCATTTTAAGCTAATCTTAATACTGAATAGAAAAAAAAAAAAATATATATGTATGTGTAAATAAATATGATATGTAAATGTATACGTATACAAAATTTAAGTAAATAAATAAATAAACAAGTAGTAATTTAAAAAGAAAAAAAGAGAAAAGGATTAGGTATATTTAAATTTGATTTGAAAAGTGCAAAAATAGTTCTCCTCTAAAAAGCTGTAGGTGCAGTAGTAGTTTGCAATTCGTTTGGAAGTGCATTCCACAGACGAATTGCAGAAACGTAGAACGAGCGTTCTGCTATGTTGCGTGAGAAACGCGGTAAGATTAATTTTAACCCTCTTTGTGATTGGGCAAAGTTGAGTCTTTCACTTAGATAACCAGGACTCCTATTGTGGATGATATTATGGAGCTTCAAAACAAGCCTGAACTTAAGATACTCATCTAAGTTCAATCCAAATAGAGTGTGTCTTAGATGAGTAACACTGACAAATCTAGGAATACTATGAATAAAGCGTATGCAATCATTAAAAGCAACATTCATTTTGCGCTTACACTCACAATCCAATATAGGATATAGAGAAAAGTTAAAGGTAAAATACGGCAAGATTAATGACTTAACAAGGTGTTTCTTCATATTGGGTAACAATAAGTCTGAGGAAGATCTAAGAGTTCGTAAACCAGAATATATATTTCGAATAGTGTCCGAGATGGCTCTACAGCAGCTCATATTACAGGTTATTCTATAACCTAAGTATTTAACCTCCTTCACATAAACAATAATTTCACTATCAAGAATAACTGGGGGAAAATCTAAGGGGTTCAGATCAACTCTAGAGCATAACATGGCTACAGACTTAGCAGGGTTAAGATTCATACCGTTTTCTATTGACCATGTAAGGATATAATTAGCCTTGACATACCCCCACAAAAAAAAAAGGTTTATGGTGTCAAATCGCACGATCTAGGCGGCCAATTGACCGGCCCGAAACGTGAAATTAACTGTTCACCAAACTCGCCTCGCAATTGCGCCATTGTTTCGCGTGCTGTGTGGCATGTGGCACCGTCTTGTTGAAACCACATATCATGCAAGTCAAGAACTTCCATTTCGGGCAAAAAAAAGTTTGTTATCATCGCTCGGTAGCGTTCACCATTGACAGTAACGCTGCGATTCGCATCATCTTTGAAGAAATATGGCCCAATAATGCCGCCGGCCCATAAACCGCACCAAACAGTGGCTTTTTCGGGATGCATTGGTAGCTGTTGCAATGCTTCTGGCTGATCTTCACTCCAAATGCGGCAATTTTGCTTATTTACGTACCCATTCAACCAAAAATGAGCCTCATCGCTGAACACAATTTTTCGATAAAAAAGCGGATCCTCGGCCAGCTTTCCAAGAGCCCATTCACCAAAAATTCGGCGTTGTGGTAGGTCGGCTGGCTTTAGTTCTTGCACCAGCTGTATCTTAAAAGGCTTTACGCCCAAATCCTTCCGCAAAATTTTCCACGTAGTGCTGTAACAAAGGCCTAACTGCTGGGAACGGCGCCGAATCGACATTTCGCGGTCTTCTGTCACACTAGCTGATACGGCCGCAATATTTTCTTCACTACGCACAGTACGTAAACGTGTTGGTGGTTTAATGTCCAACAAAGTAAATTTGATGCGAAATTTGGTCACAATCTTCCGAATAGACTGCTCAGAAGGTCGAGAATGCCGATCATAAAATGGAAGCAGCGCGCGATGAACATTTCGAACCGAGCACGAATTTTGATAGTAAAATTCAATAATTTGCAAGCGTTGTTCATTTGTAAGACGATCCATGGTTAAATTGCGAACCAAACTGAAGCTGTTTGACAGTGACACAAGGTACTAAACACACGTCAGCTGTCAAAACCAGTGTTGCCAAAACCAAACCAGCTAAAAAATCACCCGTTACTTAAGTGCAAAGGTACTACTTTTATTCAACCAATTGTCATCGCAATGGCAGCTGACAGCTGACAGCTTAATGTTAACAGTTAAAGAATGGCGTAAAATTTAAAGTGAAACCATCTTGTTTTATACCTTTAACTAGCGGTTAGTTACCCGGCATTGCTGCGGCTTTATAGATAAGTAAATACATTTGTCAACTTGTACACAGATACATATATAGATTTCACATAGTTTATGCACAGCGGTATCTTGTGTCATTTCTAGATAAATTCGAGAGCTGGATGTTTCCATCTCTATGTTCATCAAATCTGTGGGATTATTGGAACAAAATTCCCATTTCTATGCGAATGATCGAGACTCACGCGCAGTTACTGTCAAATCGTGCGGAGAGGTCGCTGATATACTCATGAGTACTGATCGCTGAACTTTGCTTAGCTCTTCAGGGTTAATAACTTCATCTAATTCACCTTTATCCCGCAATCTACTTTCAGGTAAGGTTATTATGCACCTCCGTCGTAATTTCAAAGTTGGTAAATTTGTTGAAAAACACCTTCAATATCAAGGAATACCATTAGAGTGAACTTTTTATGATGTAAGAATATCCAATAGATTATATTAAATTAATTTATTATTACTTTTATTCAATTAGTTTTAAGAAATATTAAAAAAAAATTTTTTATGAAAAACCGTTTAAAAAACAGTTTAATTAAAAAAAACACTAATTACTTCACACTACAAAAATTCAAATTAAGAAAAAATTTTGCCTAAAGTCCAAATTTCGAATTTTAAACTTAAAAGACATTTCCAAGCAAAGCATCATATATTATGTAAATTTTGAGATTAACAATTCTAGACTTATTTACATAATTAAGTTACTGCACTAATAAAATAACTTTCTGTGACTGAAAGTCTATGTAAATATAATTTTGTTACATACATCATAGTGAGCTATAACGTTTAAACAAACAGTAAATTATATGATCGTCATCATTAGTATTTGATTAATAATAGAGTTACAACTACTAATAAATTCAAATATTTTTTATTTATTGAGTGTCTATATGCAAATTCAAAAACACTTTTCTTTTTTACAACAAAATTTATGAAACCTTATAAATTCTCAGTTGTGACATTCCATGCATGTAAAATTTACATCTTTATGAAATTTCTTTTAAAAATTCAACTTTCCATTTTTACTACGTATTTTATTTTTTTACAATTTCCAGACATTTTTCTTTGTGCATCGAGATAAAATTCAAATTAATTCGAGTATCTTTTTTTCATTTTAAACCAAAAGCTATAGAACATAATCCATTGTCAAGAGCATCATTCAATTTCATGATTGAAATCTCTTTTAGTATCACTTTCGATTTAAAACGCCCATGAATATTTAATTTTTAGACTTTCGTTTATTTACTTTTTTTTATTATTTATGTTTTGTTTATTATTTGGCCTAGGCTAAGATTCTTTTACTGTCACGTTTCTTATTGATGCCGGTGAGTTGGTCATATGAATTTCAATTTCAATGAAGCATTTTATTTATTTCTTTGGCTGGGAATTTATGTATTCCGTTGGTAACTTCAAGTTTCCGGTTATAGGACTTCATTAGCCTACATTATTAGCCTGTTGTATTTGCTAATAAGTGTAGTCCCAATTTAAATTATGTTTGAGGTTTTAATTAAACTGGCATTACGGTGAAGTCTAAAAATTAGATTTTTTCATTACGTCATCAGTCTGTTATGTGCCGCTGTATTTTCACCGAGCTATACAACCTAAATTTTTTGACGAATTTTCTTACGAACGTTATATGTATACTAGCAGTATCTACTGTGGGTACCTATAACTATATTTTAGATTTTTGGCACCTAGTCCAGTCAAACTAATAAAAATAAACCAAAAAATTCGAAGACTGTGCGTCCTACAAAAAAAAAAAAATCAGGAAAGAAAATGTAGCTGATAAAATTTCCTACAATTTGCTACTATACATTATTTTGCAGAACAGAACCGTCTTTGAGATATCCTCTATGGAAAATGATGCAGAATCCCAAATATATGATTTTTCGCCAAACTTCTTGTTAAGACTCTTTTCCACATTTTTTTTCAGCACAAAATCTAAGGATTTAATAAAAAGTAGCAGTACAATTAATACGTAGTAGGTTGTGGGGATTCCCATAACATGCACATAACATACACATAGGCTAACGCAAGTAAATAATGTCAAGAGAAGAAAACAATTGTATGCAAAAAAAAGGTATGATGGGGGGTCTATCTCCCCCCATTATCAGGCGGCAGGCGCAAAATTGACTTAAAATGCAAAACAATTTATCAAAAATTAACGAAAGCACATACGGTAATGTGACATAGTTTTTATGAAAGCTTTAAGTTGTTTTAATAAACGATTTTTTAGAAATAAATGTTTAAAGTCAAAATTTTGGAAAATTGGTAAATTTTGTGTATAACCAAAGTTTGATGTTAACAAGTTCGTACTGGCATTTTATTTTACTTCGTAGCGGTCAGAGCACAATATTTCTATTTCTTTTTCAAGTTTAGTGGTTCAGGAGGGATAGAGGAAAATCATTTAATGATACGCTTTTCTCTTACAATTCGCTTAAAGGGGTCATTAGGAATCTATATGTATTGACCTTTTGCTCGAAACGCCATTTTAAAAACAGCCTAGCTGTAATTATCTCGGAAGCCATCGACCTGAAAAAAATTAAGTAATAACCAAATTTGTAGAAAACTAAATTATTTTTATTTATTTTTTTTAATTGGGGTTCGAGCAAAAGCTCAATTTTCCAAGAAAAGCACAGAGAAAAGCTTCTTTCCCCCGTTTTTTTGTTTCTAAAAAAAATTACTTAAAACAAAACTTGCGATTGTAGGTACTAAGAAAGCCAAGTTATGAAATCGTACCAAAAAATAGTTTAGAGTTAACAATCAAACATGTTGTTGTTCAAAACATTCAATGAAAAATTAACAGAATGGTCAGTAATAAAAACTAACATTCTGTAGTACGAATAGTACAATATAACAACAATAATCAAACGTGACATTATGATGATAGCGAAGTCGAAAAAAGTGGGTCTGGAAATTCTGTTTGTGTGTTAGTCTGTCAGCCTGTCATTCTCACATTCAGCCTAAGCGGTTGGGCCAGTATGCTTTAAATTTGGTATAAATAGGGTTTTTAGGGTGACCGTCAGATGGGTTTTTCGAATTTTTGTTCTAGGCCTAAAACTAACGGTACCTGCCATATAACGGTTATCGAAAATCTTGTTTTCGAAAACGGCTTAAACGATTTTGATGAAACTTGACATGAGTAATACGCCACTAAAGGCCTTTTAGACTGTTGAAACCGTTATTCCTAAAAACAGTTTAAACGGTACCTACCATGTAACGTTCTTTTTTTTTAATTTTGACTTTCTCGTTAACGACTCGCCGGATCTTAACTAAATGTCATTTAAAACAATAATGGCGTACTGAATTTTTTCAAAACTTAAAAAAAAGTAAATTAATTAAACAAATTTTGGTTTTGAAAATTTAATATTTTGAAAACCAACTGATGTTTTTTTTTTCAAAAACTAGACCTACAATTTTGTTAAAAAAAAATTGTTAAATATGTAGAGAACTGAAAAAGAAATAAGGCAATATCCTTATTGATTGAATGTCCAATCAGAACATTTTATTCGAATTGTTTCTTCTATTTATACTTAAATTTAAAAATAGTTCAAAGAAATAACGATAAAACTAAATTAATATAAATGAACAGAGTTGAATTAAAACAAGTGAATACTAATAATATGATAATAATTTCATCGCTACAAATATATTTTAATAAATTAAAATTAATGGTAAACCACGATTTTCTTGAAAAATTCTGGTTTGTTATAAATTGATTTTCAAAGTTATTTATTTTTATTATTTTTTTCTTAATTATTTCTTTATTAATATTTGAAATAATTTGATGGAAGGTTCTTTTAAGCTCTTATGTAACTTGCCACAAGACCAAGTTTGTGCGACCCAGTCATACTTTTTTATTTAAATATGTAAAAATTTTAGTACAAAGTTATGGAACAATTATTTTTCAAAAACTATTTTATTTAATTTTTCCTACGTAGTAAACTACTAATTTTATTTAGAAATTTCAATGCCTTTTTTAATTTGTAGTAAAAAGAGTTTTGTACTTTAAAAAAAAACAACAACACAGAAACCTCAATTAAATCCACCTAGTGTCCAACTTTTTCTAAAAACCATCGAAGCTACCCCATTAGAACAAAAACCTTTTATTCCACTCTGTATTTCGTTTTATTTTTGAATTATTTAGTCACCCAGGTGTTTTTATATGTATTGTAAGTATCTGCTTCTAAAAATCATTGCTCGGCTAAACTAATACACCCTTCTGAATTTCATTTGAATACAAAATTTTGTTATTTTCAAATTCCTATGGTGTTCTAAGTTCTGTGTTTCGAAAACAATATATTATTCTGGCAAGATGTTATTTTCTCCAACGTTAAAAGCGTTTGATTTTTATCATCATCATCATCATCATCGGCTCGACAACCGGGGTCCGGTCCTGGCCTCCTTCAACAAGTCTCTCCACCTATCCCGGTCTCGAGCCGACGCCATCCAGTTGCGCACCCCAAGGCTCCGGGCGTCCTGGTCTACGCCATCTCTCCAGCGCAAGCATGGTCTACCACGCTGTCGTCTGCCATAGAATGTACCACAAAGAACTTTCCGAGCAGGTTCCTCTTCGCTCATGCGAGCTAGGTGCCCTGCCCACCGAAGTCTACCGAGCCTAATTTTTGTCACTATATCTGCTTCAAGGTAGATTGCGTACAATTCATGATTGTACCGTCTCCGGAATCGTCCTTCCTCACATATGGGGCCAACAATTCTCCTTAAGACTTTTCTCTCGAACGCGGCTAAGAGGTCAGAGTGCCTTTTGCTAAGCACCCAAGTCTCGGATCCATATGTGAGTACTGGCAGAACCATGGTCCTGTACAGCAGTAGTTTTGAAGTTATGGTGAGATTTCTGGATTTGAAGAGCTTTGACAGACTGTAGTAGGCTCTGTTGGATTTGAGAAGCCGCCCGCGTATTTCTTCTTCTATATTGTTATCGGCTGCTACTATTGACCCAAGGTATTTAAAGGATTGCACCACTTCAAATTCGTGCTCCGCTACCTTGATTGTTTGACCAACTGTTCCTCTCGCATTCGACGCCACCATGTACTTTGTTTTACCTTCACTAATGTGCAGCCCCAGATTTTGTGCCGCCTGCTCGATCTGGATGAAGGAATCGTGTACAGCTTGCTCGGTTCTTCCGATGATGTCGATGTCGTCTGCGTAAGCCAGTATCTGGCTGGACCTGTTGACGATGGTCCCTCTTGTTGCCGTGCCAGAGTCACGGATTGCTTTCTCCAACGCCAGGTTGAAGAGGAGGCAGGCCAAACCATCCCCTTGTCGGAGTCCATTAAAGATGTTGATTGGTCTGGATAGCAATCCGGCTATTTTTACTTGGCTTGTTACGTTGGTCATGGTCAACCTACATAGTCGTGTCAATTTATTTGGGATGCCGAATTCTCTCATGGCTTTGTAAAGTTCTACCCTGGCTATGCTATCATAGGCGGCCTTAAAGTCTATAAACAGGTGGTATGTTGGGATGTTAAATTCTAGACATTTTTCCATCGCCTGCCTAAGGGTAAAGATCTGATCAGTTGTTGATTTGCCTGGAATGAAACCACACTGATATTGTCCGATGATGGTTTTAGCGTATGGGGTTATCCGGTCTTGTAGGATAGAGGAGAGTATCTTATAGGCGGTACTCAACAACGTGATACCTCTATAGTTGCTGCACGTTGTGACATCTCCTTTCTTATGTATGGGGCATATTATACCTTTTCGCCAGTCTTCTGGCATTTCTTCACGCTCCCACACGTGCACTATAATATCATGAATTGCCTGACGTAGAGCTGGCCCACCGTGTTGAAATAATTCGGCTGGTATACCATCAGCTCCCGGGGCTTTGTTTTTCTTTAGCCGGTCTATAGCCTTCTCAACCTCTTCTATGCTTGGTGACGGCAACATAGGGTATTCGTCTTGAAGCAGTGGAGCCTCCACTTCTGCAGTGAGTTGACCATTTAGCAATTCATTAAAGTACACTTCCCATCGCTCCAGTATGCTTTGTGGATCGGTGATCAGATTTCCCTCTCCGTCCTTGCAGTATGTGCAGCGTGGTGTGTACTGCGTCATGTTTCGGATGGATTGGTAGAACTTCCGCGCCTGGTGCTGACCTCGCTCTCGGCTTTTTTCTATTTCACAGATTAAGTTCTAAGTTTGATTTTTATAAAGAGTCTTAAATCGCAATGCTTAGTAGGTTCATTGCTCTTATAACCAACAAATTTCCTTTTTAACAAATTATTTCATGTAAATCTAACCTAGGGTTTAATTAATTTCGGTATACCTACCTTACCGTTTTTATCTTGCTTGTTTATTAATTGCTTAAGCTAATGTATATTTTCATGATCATAAATCATCGTAATAGCTCTGGTAAATTGTCTTTATTGGCAAAAAAGAAAACCGATTAGTTACTGCTTGCTTAACAATGATCTTGGATCTCTAGACCGCATCGTTGAGTTTCATAAGTGATTTTATAAATGAGCTCAACTGCTCAACTTATAACCCCCAGACCACATGCAATAATTGATTTTTTCACACTACCACACCGACTTAAATGTCTTTATCTCCTTTCAAATCCTTAATTATTTTATAAAACTCATGTAGAAAGTCTTAAGATGTTCCTGTCCTGACCATAATCATGCAAAAATACAATATAAAACAACAAAAGCAATTAATAGATAGTTGCATAGATATGTATATATAGAGATATAGATACAATATTGAAAAATTCATGAAATTATATGTTTAGCCACAAATTATGCCTGAAGTTGGTTGTAGTTTGATGTATTTGGTCGGTTGGCTGACTGCAGTGACACATGCAAGAAAGCGTGCGGCTATACGGTCGATGCACCTGAAGCGGGAAACAAAAAGAAAATCCATTCAACAAAAAACAAAAACAACAACAGTTCTGCAACAAAATTTATTATTTTACTCAACAATTTCATTTGTTGTTGTTGGCTGGTGTTCGCTAAAGAGAAGAAAGTGATTTGTACGTTGTTTTTGTATTTTTTGTACTTAATCAATGTCTATCATTTCAACATGAAGTACAGCTTCGACTTTAAATGGTGAAAAATGAATCTTTGAACCCCCTAGCGGTAGATGCGGGAATTTTGTATCTGCATCTCCATAGATGGTCAGTGTGAGATAAAGATGGACATGACGACACCTGCAGCAGTAAAAATATAAAGCAAGAAACGGAAGTAGGTGTAGATTATGGCGCAAACTAGCTGACAAGCTAACCAAATCACCGGATAAGGGATTTGTGCGAGTCAATAAGCTGGGTGATTGAATTTAGGTGTGTCTGTAGAAGATGCGGATAACAAGTCACCATTGTTTACTAAAAATCATGCATACAGATATAGGTATATGATGATCATACATAGGTATTTGAAAGCGAAAACATGGAAGAAACAAATAAAAATAGTGAAATGAAAATATTGTTAAAAATGTGTTGTTGTCAAGTTAAACCATGATCTTTTCCATTCTTATTTTGATTTAAGACATTTTTAGCATAAGATAACATAAAATTTCTGTTCGGAGTTCATAATTTCGTTCCAAACTGATTTTAGCCGTCTTATTTTCGGGGTTTGTAGACTCTCAAGCCGAGCATATTAATTTGAAGAAGACTTCTAGCACCGATATCTCTAATTTCGGACCAAGAAATCAATTGTTGCGATGTGTCCTGCCATACGAATTGAAACGTTACCATCACTCGAAAATTTTCCATGCACACAAATACGGGCACGCAGACGGTCACTCATAACTACCTCCACGACTAATTGAACGTATTTCTAAGTGCACAAAAAAAAGCAAATTTAACACTCTTGATTTTTGAATGGGTTTATTTCTAATAAGAAGTTAACACAATAAAATTTTTAAAAGACATATTCGAGGTGATTTTTGTTTGATAAGGTGTCGCACATTTTTCAACAAGAGTCTAAGGCGATTTGACTAAATGACCTCATTTTAATGATGACATTTTTTTAGACGTGTGGTATATAGGATTCTTCTTATCGCTTCTGATTTGGCTATACATAGGTGTGATTTTTAAAGCTTGGGTGCAATTTTCACACATTGTCGCTAAGGGCTCAAATTGTAGCATTCGGTCTTGATATAAAACGATGTTACCTTTTTAGCTTACCATGCGAAAGTTTAATACTTTTTGCCTAAGTAGTTCTTTGACGGAAATCCAATTCACGCTCTTCTGTCTCGATGAAATGTATGCTGTCATCGAGACAGAAGATGGACCAATGACAACAGTTCTATTTGTGTCATCGCATTTCTTGAGAAGCTGCTTGATTTTGTGCTGTCCGTTAAGTCCGCAATAAGTTCCACGTACACCACGTGTGCCATTACTTCCCTTTAAATTTTTCGTTGTAATTTATAAGCATCGCTAGAAATGTCCATGATTTTGGATAGAAATATTTTTCGCTGTCTGCTCATCAAGAATCAAGAACAGGATTTCGTTTACCTTATGTGTTCACCGCAATGCTTCTATAATATTTAGTCATTTGAAGTTTGAAGTTAAGAACCTTCTATCTATTTTCCAAATGTTGGCACGATCCTTAAACATTATACTATAGGGTGATAGTCATAATACAAGCATGGGACAAAAACTATGGGGAATATTTTTTTGAAATAAAAAATTTAATACTCAACTTGGCGTGATATGTGAATATATAATAGTAAGCCATTGCATATGAACTCTATATAATATTTATGATTTTGTGATACTGAAAAGGCTTGTTAAAATGGCACTACAATAACTTATATAAAATTGCTCCAATAAGAAAATTTGGCAAGTTTCTCCAGATCAGATAGTGCTGCGGGTGCTATAGGTCTCTTTATATCCCTATAAAGTAAATAAGACATTATACCTTCCTAAATACTATGGTAGCTGCGGCAAAATTAAAACGGACTACCAAACCAACTACCATACTTCACTCACACCAAGTTGACAACCCATCTTGTGTTTTCAGTCGTCCCCACTATAGTTCTTGCAGGGATGCATGTTTTGAAAATATTGTGTATCGCATTACCTACGTATAGATAGATACAATTTACCGCTAATAATTATGCCTTCATGTCATGTTTTGTTTTGTTTAAATCTCAGAAAATTCGTAGATAGGTATTCTCAAATCGGATAAACCACACATTTTAATAAACGGAGAAATTACCATTTACGGTAATAACTCACATAACAGTTCACCTCAAAAAATATTAAATCGACTCTATCTAAATTTGACTAAAGAAAATGTCAACCACATTTAAATAGTCTTCGATCGTTGCGTTTTCAAATTTGGCATTTTTAATCGACAGCTTCAAAGCTAATTTATCGAATTTATTTAAAACCATAAACACGTAGCTATGTGTATTTACAGCCCACGAAAAACGTTATAGAAACAATAATCTCGATTGCTCAATATGGAATTGAATGTTCCAATTTTTCAATAGGATACTACAGTTTTTTTAATAGTGTGTTTTTTTATATTAACTTTACCAATTCCTTTATAATTCTAATGATTTATTAAATTATGAGATCTTTCCTGTGAATTTGTAAAAAATTATTGGTTTTTGATTGTTTAATCAGTTCGTAGGTTAAAAAATAAAAATGGATATACCCATATGCCTATAGTACCTACTATGTGTAGGTAGATTGCAATGGTAAAAGCCGTCAACCCCACTGACAATATAAATGGTTTTAAACAAGAACCTATACCTATACATAACTTCCTTTTCCTGAAGGCTTAAGGCCCAAGTATAATGCGCATTAGCTACTGTCAAAATCGTATGTGTAAATGAGCGAATACACACATTCATATGGCGTTGGTTATATTATAATCCACTGGACATATGCGCATTTCGTTGAATTTCGTTAAACATGAGCTACGAATGAGCTGTAAGATCTGAACCGCTCTAACATAATGTAAATTTGACGGCTGTGGGCATTTGACAATCCGAAAAAAAATTTAATTGCATTTTACCAAAAAAAAAAGGACTACGCATTTACATTAAATTATACGTTTCATTAATAAATCAATAAATTTAACTATGAATTATGCATTTTTAACATAATTAAAAGAGAAAAAAACAATGATTTTCACATTTGTTTAAACATGACGAAACCGTTCGTTAAATTTTGACAGTAGGTCATGCTAGCTCATGCGCATTATATTTCTATCTTTAACCTCAACCATAATAGAACAAACGATGATGCGAAGTGTCGTACAAAATTAACCGAATTAGGGACTTGACGTATTGTTAAAATTCGTTCAGTTTTCGTTGTATTTTGCTATCGTAAGGCCAAGTATCTTAAGGGGCGGAATCAAACGGATATTTCAGAACCGAACGAAATGTTACTTTCTGATCTGTAAAGTGTAAAACTTATATAAAATTGACGTAAGTAAATTTTTAATGGCACTGCCTCTGGCCTCAGTAAGGAAGGGAAAAATTCTGAAAGAGTATCCATTTTGCATCTCATTTTAGACGTTAGAATTCTCCCGTTAAATTGTAAGTCCATTCCAATCAGAATTAACAAAATTCAAAAGGATTGGTTGACAGTGTATAAGACACTAGGCTTTGACACTTGTAATAAGTCTTACCTTTGCCTCCACTGATTATGTATTTGGTCACTGTAACCGCATATAGATTTAGAGATGAGAAATTGAGAATCGTGAGCTTTATAAGCATCCCATCTGTTTTTGGAACTCAGAGGCTATTCCATATGTGTCGAAATGTCGATTCTTCAGATCGATGGAGATCAGATGTCCGGGAAGTCCAACGAACTTTAAAACACAGCTGATCTCCATCGGTCTATAAAGGTTCGATATTTCGACGCATGGATTAGCCTCTGAGTTCTAAAAACAGATGGGAAACATCGTGCTTATAAAGCTCACGATTCTCATTTTCTCATGTCTAAATCTATATGCGGTTAAAGTGACTACGTACATAATCAGTGGAGGGAAAACCTCTCTTCTTTTTGTAACGGTAAGTGTCTACAACACCCATCCATCAACGTTATTTAAAAACATCATAATAAGAACAATTTATATTTAAATTAATCGCATACAAATTTCAAATTGACATTATTATACATATGTATGTATATACAATGTAATGTACCTACATGTGAATTTATTCAAACTTGACATTGAAAGTGAAAAGCAATAACAAAAACTTAACCCAAAAATGGAGTTGGTATAGTTTGGTAATTGTATTTTTTATTCATTTTATTTCCGATAAATATTCAGTGCACAAAAAATATCAGCGATCAATCAAATTGTCAAACTGTTTTGATTTGAAGCTCCGTCCATAAATATGTATACATATATTATGTATAAACTTGATCGTTTGTTAATTGAGTGTGTATCAGCAAATAATCTATTTTGGTCATATTTTGTCAGTATAGTTGTTATACTTAATTATAGTTCTAGTTAATGCAAATTTGTTTTACCCTCAACAAAAAATGTTTATAAAATTAGCCTCTACCATATGTCGTGTTTTTGCATTATTGTCGTTTTATTCATTATGTATGTTTGTGAGTTGTGACACACCAAACCAAGTATGTCAACTGATGATGTCAGAAAAAGGGAAGAAGAACAAAATAAATGTAAACAAAAATGACAACGAAGAGACAGCAAAGATAAATTATGAAAATAATCGCATGTGTTTAACTACATTGTTTTCCTGAACAGAGAACTTGTTGATGGAATACTACCTATATAATATAGGGTTTTAAATACATACATTACATATATATAGGTACATAATTAGTACATACATATCTGTATACATTAGAGACTATAGTGTTAAGCAAATTTCTTGTGTGAAGCTTTGTGAACTTAAAAGGTATTAAATTTAAATACAAATAGTTATCTGAAGATAAAGCTAATACAAGATGACGACACGTCCACAAGAATTTTACAGTGTGTCACGAACGAAATGCTTAGGTTTCTTACGATGATGGAAGAATTTTTTTCTTCCAATGATCTGGCTGTTATAAGGCGTATATTCGTCCAAAACTAGAGTACAATTCTCATGTCTGGGCAGGAGCTCTTATAACTTATTTGAATCTCCTATAGATATAATTCAGAAAAGAGCCTTAAAATGATAGGGGACACGAATATAACGGAAACATTTGTGTCACTTGAACACCGCCGAAATGCCTTCCTTTCTTTTATCGCTTTTTTTTATAAAGAGTGCTCCGCTGAAATAGCCAGTTGCGTTCCTCCCCTGAAACAATTATACCGCAATACTCGTACTGCAAGGAATGCCCACCAGTTCACCCTTGAGCCCAACTTCGGACGAACAGTTAAGTACAGAGATTTTTTTTTAGCCGCACTACACGAATGTGGAATCCTTTACCGGGCTCTGTTTTTCCTCTCCATTTTAATCTTCAAGCATTCAAAACCAATGTGCATCGGTATCTCCTTTCAACCCTTATCCAAATTTCCTAAACGCTCATACTGTGTTAATCATATAAAGGGTATTCATAATCCCTTGAGTGCGCTAAAAATATATAAAAAAAAACTGACCGCTTTACTATGACACGGAATTTGATTACAATATTGTTGAGAGAGGAAAAGTGATGTAATGCTACATATCATTGACAAATTTTATGATTTTGTATTTAAACAAGTCATTTTTTTTTAATAAAATAATGGGTAATAACAAAATATTTTAACTATGTGTTTGTTAAAGTGTCCATACCAAAGACACATTTCAGAAACATTAAAAAAATATTTGAGAAACATTTATTACAACAAGAAAACATTTCATCAATTTCAACTATTTCTGTAATGTTTTTCAGATGTTTCTGAAATATGTCTTTGGTCTGAACGCTTGATTAACATTTCCAAAATTTTTCTAAAATGTTTCTCTGTTTCCAATTCACGTTGGAAAAGATTCAAAAATTCGCGAATGACACAGGAAGATGTTAGATGTTGTGGAAATATGCAAACATCCTTGTGTGACAAAATGGAAAACACGAACCATTTCATAAACATTTAAAAAAATGTTTCTTCAATCGTCGAAAAACAGTTGTTTGAGAGTGAGCTGATTTGTATCTCATATGAAGTTCATATATATATATGTTTGATTCTGCGTTTCAATTACCAACAGAAGACAACTTTGAGTTTTTGCTGAGATATGTATATGCCATCAAATTTCTATAGTAAACCGGTTGCTACGAAAATCATATTTCCGGTCATTAAGCAGCTTTCGATCTTCAACATAATTTTTATGCTGATTATTATTAATTAACGTTCCCATGACCTTGAAAAGAAAGAATCTAATTGTCGGTAATTGGAGTGTGAAGAAGATTTGCATCTCTTAGAAGGACATATCTTCTGCTAAAGATGCAAACCTCGCAAATCCACTTTTTTACCAAAAATTAGATTTTTGGAAATATATCGTCTTGGCATTGAAATTTACGTTTGAATTAAAAAAAATATAATAAATGTCTCAATAAATCGGAAAAAAGACATACATATATGAAAAGCTTTTAAATCCAAGTAGCTTATTCAGATATGTGCAAATCCACAGTGTTCAAAGCAATATGCCGTTTGTATATCCACTTGGAAAAAGACGAGAAGAATAAAGTACAGAAGATGTTATTAACGTAGTGGTTTGTCATCATGAAATATACCTCTTTAGAAACATGAGTGGGATATACCATCTGGAACATCGGTTTTGTGCATTTCAATATCTTTTAGTCAAAATTCACACAAGACTTGAATTTTTTTTTTTTTTTTTGATTTCATTATTCTTGTCTTACAGATTTTCTACTTCATATAATTTAACAAATTCTAAAGTAGCTGATGACATTTGTATTTAAAAACAAAATAGTCTTAATGTCACATCATTGAAAAATAGTTTAACAATGTGTACAGTTGATAAACAGAATACAAAATTAAATCCAAAAATAAAAATTACAAAAATGAGAACACAATATTAAGTGATATACGGCGGCAGAACCTTGATTTCAGCGTGATTAAAATCCAGAAGCCATTTTTTTTTATTTTATTTAGGAAGATAGGAAGAGATCTAACAAAACGGATGTCCATAGGGAGACGATTAAATAATTTAAATGCTACAACGGAGAATAATTTTCTCAAATGTGTAGTTTGAAAAGAAGGTGAAACTACAGAATTGATTAAATTGCTTCGCAAACACCTTCAATTGGACTCTGCGTATAACCAGCTTTAAGGAAAATATTTTTAAGACCTTAACATAAAATAAATGTTTTAGTGACAGAATCCCCAATGATCTTAACAAAACCATAGAATGAGCCATGCGATTAGCTCTAAGTATTTTTCTTACAGCACACTTCTGTAAAACCATTAGTGGCTAAAGAATAGTGTCGTAAGCGTCACCCCAACAACTCAACCCATACTACAACCTAGATTGAAATCATCATCATCGCAGATTGAAATAGACCGTAATAAATCATTCTAAGTGTTTTACTGTCACAGACATTTCTGAGACGATAAAAACTACGGATAGAAGAACGTAAATATTTTTTTTAGGGTAGAGACATGTGTTAACCATTTCAAATTATTTTCAATTGTAATACCCAAGTAATTAAACTTAATTTTAAAGCAGTTAATGTCACAACTAGCATGCTTATTAAACATTATAATATGAGGTTCTTCGGAAGTACACACACACAATTTGACAGGTTTTGCCTAACACAGTTATTGGCATGAAAATAAATTTCGCCACCAGGGCATACATGGACTACTATGACTGAAGTACATCAATTTAGTTTTCCTACTTACAAATAATTTGTGCTCAGAAAACCAAATGCTAAGAAGATGAACATCATATATTTGTGCGGAAAAATAATGCAAACGAAGTTGATCAATTTTTTTAAGAATAATTATAATAATGAAGGTTTTTCAACCAAAATAATCTTCAGCGTTGTGGTTCATATTTATCGTGTAAAATCTTATGGCCAGTCTTTTCAGCTCTGGTTATGTGTAACCATTGGTTATTTAACCATAGATTTTGTATGTGTTTCTATTATAACCAGCTAAAATAAAAAAATGGTTAAATATAAACAGAGCTGAAAAGACTGGCCCTTATTGTAATACAATTTTTATAAACCATTGAACAAATAAAATGATATTTTTTTTTCCACTATGTATGGAAAACTTAGAACTATTTTAGTGGAATTTTTAAATTATTGATTCACATTCAAATTAGATTTATATAGGTTATTGTTAATTTAAACTTCAACCTGGCCACGGGTGAAGAATCCCATCTTAATGATCGTGATCTTGTTGGATACAGTTCACGTTTAATTTTTGCCAAAAATGTGATGTGATTTGAACAAGAACAATGGAAAATTGGTGAATTGACAAGGTGCTTACTAGCCAACTGATGAGTATATGGTGAAAATCCAAATCATCTCAGATGATAAATAAATAACGATGAAAATGACAATTCTTCGTTGAGTGGTAGGGTATATACTAAATACTCATTCATGTTAATTGGAAAGGACGAGATCTACGTTCGAGTTAAAATCTATATACATATGTTTCCGCCTTGACGACCTCAGAGCCTCATAATATCCCCCTGATACCTTTCCATAGTGCCTAGACATTTATTCCACTTTAGAAAAACATATATGCTATACATATTACCTCAGAGTTGTATAAATGATGGATACTAAATTTGAGGTATGCAACGGAAAAAATAAATAAAAAAAAAATCAAATAGCTCTCTATCCATTATACCAAAAAAATTCTTTCCTATTTTTCTACTCCTTCTTACTAGTGTCGTGCAACACCTGTATGTTGCATTTTAAATTTAACAGGTAACATGAACACAAAAACAAAATTGGAGGAAATTTAATGATAACTAAAACTTTTTATTCAAAAAGTATCATAGAAGTGGTAGTAACAAAATTAGTTTACGAGTTTAAATAGAAACTTAAATTTTGTTTATCCAATATGGCAGAATGAGTAGTTTCTGCATTGTTACTTAGTTTTCGTTTAAAATTAATTGAAACATATCTCAAATATCATGTAAATTACTATCATTTTCAATATAAAACTAACATACAATCCAGCAACATCATGACTTAAAAATTCATTCCTAAAATTTCATGCTTTAAATAAAATGTGGTCCAATTGCGGTTACCTTAATTAATAAAAAAAACCTCAGAGTAAATAAAAAGGGTCAAGTTCATAACATGACATCTCTCTTTTTAGTTTAATACTTATTGTTCCCAGCAATTAAGATAATTTCAAAAAAATAAATCTCTTATGATTACTTCCCTCATTATTTCTCAGCTAAAAAATATTCCATTACATCTATACAAGACATTCCTAGCATCTCGTAAAACAAGAATTTAAACTTTCTACCCAAAAACAACAAACCACAAAAAAAAAAAAAAACCTAAAACAAAAATGAAATATCTCGCCGCTTCCCATCAACTCTCCAGCAGAAACAGCATTTTATTTCGTTCCATTTCAACTTTGGCGGCCAGTTTCCGGAAAAACTAGGACGCACTTACGCATACTAAAATTATGACCTACCCAAACTCGTGTAAAATAAAATAAAATAAAATTAAAAAATATAAACACATAAAATTCAATAAGATAGTTAAACTAACAGAAAGAAAATTAAAAAAAATATCTAACTCATCTGTCACATTATTTACACCTACACTGGTGTGTTTATATAGTCTTAGAATCCAAATTTTATATTAAAGATATTTTTGCACAGAACTGACGTCTCACCACCTCGCCACTACTGCCGACAGCATCAGCATCACCTCACTCCACCTCATATTATTTACCAGACACTCAATCTCAATTTCAATGGAATTTTATAGAAAATCTATAGAAAGAAATGGGTGGTTGTGCATACGGGAGAGAGAATAAAAAAAAAAATATGGCCGCAAGAAAAAATGTTTTCTGTCTCTTCTCACGCGGATGCTGGTTTGCTAAACGAAAGAGCTGAGCAGCTAACTTGTTTTTTTGTACTACTGAAAATGTATTGGACTTTTTGACCATCTTGTTGAAACTGTTTACTTACTTTGGTTTGATTATCGATTTTTGTGGATTATCCTTTACAGAATTTAGATCACTTGTTGTTCTTATTTATTCTAAATATCCACTAGAAGCAGCTCAATAATAAGAACAAAACTACTATATTAACAATTTCCCGAAAAAGACAATTAAACTCATTTTTTTTTCAATCTTAAATGAAGTATTATTTGAATGTTATTTTCTTGTTTATTTTTTTTTTTCTTATTGGAAAACCGATATGCAACAACAAATAGCTAATAGTGTGAATGAAAAATAATCACATCAACTTTCTTCTTGAAAAATTTCACACAAACGTAGTTAACGTCGTCGTCGGTCGGTCGTATAGCATTTTTATTTTTAATATTTTTTTCTTTGTGAATTTTTTTTTAATTTATTTTTATTATTTTACCTTTCAAGGTATATATCTTATATCTGATGATTATTATACACTTGTCTCAAGTGGTTGTATGTGTAGGTTGAATGGTTAATAAATTGTACACACTCTTTGCTAGTAATAGTCAATTGAGGGTGAGGGGGTATATGACTTTACTCCACACAAACAATTACAAATACACACACTTGAAAAGAATTATTAGGTATGGGAGTATCTCACCTAAACAACATAAACAGAGATACAAATAATCAAATATAAACACAACAATGAGGGGAAGTACCGAACGCGAGCGCAGACGTTTGACTTATTCGACGGTTAGCTCAAAACTGAAATTTGTAAAATGCTTCTCAGGTGAACAATGCTGGTGTTCGTATAAAACCAGGTGAGTTGGAATTGTTTTTTTTTTTATTTTATTTCTACTCTCTACTATGATTACGACTACGATGATGATCAACATGAAAACAGGTGTTAAGAGTTGCCAAGCTGTTATACTTAACGAAAACCATGAATTTAATGCGCATATAGATCAAAAACAATAAAGTATAGATAACTTCTGTTGGAATTGAACAATAAAAAAAATCTATTGAAATAGTTTTTCTTTCAAAATGTTGACTATATTTTTATTTTGAGAATTGGGTGAATTAGACAACAACAACCTGTGGACACCAACACTATTTTTGGCAGGAGTTATAGCTATTTCATGTCCGCCAACGCCAATCATCAGACTCCTTTTTATTTAAGATTTTAAACTTTTATATTCGTCATTGTTATTATGTATGTACATTTTAAATTTTATGTACTTACCGCGACAGATTTAATAATTTAATATAATTGAATGTATAAACCCGACATTTCCATGAAATTACATTCGTCGTGGTCATGGGTCAAAACGAGTCAACCCGTGACCACGACGAATCATATCTCATATCTCATATCTCATATCTCATATCTCATATCTCATATCTCATATCTCATATCTCATATCTCATATCTCATATCTCATATCTCATATCTCATATCTCATATCTCATATCTCATATCTTCTCACCTCATATATTTCATATCTATCATATCTCATATACCACATGTAATGTCTCTTAACTCATATCTCATATTTAATATCTATCTTTTTAATCTGAGATTTAACACGTTATCAATTATTTTAAAACGAAAGAAGACAAGCATTCGAACTAAAAATAAAAGGCACGACTGGGTCGGACAAACTTGTTCTTGTGTAAGATTACTTACCTTTGGCTCAGGATACTAAGCAAGAAACTATAATAAATAATCGGAAGTACAAATAGTTTCTATAACGTTACTAACGGTACCTGTAATAAAGGTATCGTTAGTAGGGTGATTTAAAAAAAATTCTAACGAAAAACTTCCTTATTGATACAAAATCAGTCACACAAAACCTTATCAAAATCGATCGTATATTTTTCCAGAAAAATCGGATTTTCTATAAAATTTATATGGCAGGTACCGTTAATAAGGTGATTTTGAAATAAATTTCTAACGAAAAACTCCGTCAATTGCAACAAATCACTCGCACAAAATTTTATCAAAATCGATCGTATTTTTTTCCAGAAAAATTGGATTTTCTGAAGAGTTTATATGACAGGTACCGTACTAAAAACCACGAATACAAAACTTGTCTTATAGTACTTATTATCGCAAGTAAAAACTTACGCAGCTTGAAAATAAGTACATACTTAATCCAGCTGCAGCTGTCATTTCACAAGGAAACGAATGAAAATTGAACTAAATCTAAAAGGCCCCTGGAATCTGCTCTTAAACGAATGTAAAGCCTCTTTCTTATTTTACAATCATATTTAGTAGAGTTTAAGGAGGCAATATTGAGATTTTTGGTCAAATACCCACTTAGAATGTGTTCGCGGGCCACATTTTGGCACGCGGGCCTGGGGTTGGGCAGTCTTGCCTTAATCCAACCTACTCGCTCCAGCTGTAAAAGTGATCAGTAAGTGGATTGTGAGATACTTTGATGAAGGTGAATATCTCCTCAGCGAATTGACATAGAACTTTGGAGTATAATATCATTGAGTTTATATACACATAGAGGGATCAAGATGGTTTCAAAGTCACCAAAGTAGATGTCACTTAATGAACATATCGAGTAATTATTATTTCCCTAATTCACTGTAACGAAAAACACTCAACCCAAACTGACCCAATTTCTTCTACATGCATTTGTATTTGTTTTTCTTTATTTCTCTTGCCTTTGAACTCAACAATAATTGTTACAAGAGTAAAAAAAAAACAAGTCGATAGTAACGACATCCTACGAGCAGTATTTGAAACTTAGACATGATTTCTCTACGTCTATAAACTCAATGATATATTAAATGTTTATTTTAATACGGTTGATCATAATACCAATTTTTTTGGTGGGCGGCTAAAATAAGATTAGCCAAAATTTTAACGAAAAGTTGCTGATGTGTCCTCTTTACCAAACCAAACTCGTTACTCTGTATAAACTTTTATTAAAACAAATAATAAAATATATAATGTGATTTTAATTTCCATCTTCTGCATATTAAGTTGCAACCTTCGGTCTCTCACAAATCAAAAGGCGTTCAGAGCGAATTCGCTTATGTTTGTTCGCTTACAAAAAAAAATCATTGCTTCAAATAGACCCGATTCGATTGCTCAACATTGCATAATATTTAGCTTCAAAGTATTTGAATACTCAAACTACAGAGCAATTTTAGGAGAGGTGAGTTAACGACAAAAAACTCACAACTAAAATATGCAACAGAAGTGAATAATCAGAAATTCGTAGAATGCGCCTGAAAGCACTCGATGGTTAATTTTAAAGTTGACAGTAAAAGAAAGGTATACACCTAGGCCGACAGGTGGATGTGTGTGAAATGAGACCCAACCTTTGCTTTTCGGATATATGTACATATGTATGTATGCACATAGAACTACGGAAACAAAATATATATTTGCGCATCTATGTCGAATTCCTTTCAAATAAAAAGTTGACTCTTTTTTGGACTAAAGTTGCTTTTTTTTTCGGAAAAAGATTGATCTGAGGTGAAAAAATCTCAAATAATCATGATCCATGGACAAAAAAGTTGCTTTTTTTCCCCTTTAGATCAACTTTTCGACATGAATCTCGATTTGTAGCAAGATTTACACATACTTATGTCGAATTCCTTTGATTTTTTCAGATTTGATCGGAAAAGTTGACTTTTTTTCCTTTCTATGGATGTTGAAACAACAAAGTTGCTTTTTTTCTGTAATTGTGTAGTGTATATTTTATAGACGCGATCTAAACAATTCACTTAAATTCACTTTATTAACATATTGCACTCTTAACAACAAGGTCCACGTCCAATAGATTATTTTAAAATTATTTTATTTGAGAAATCTATATTAAAATAAACCAAACTACACAATTAAACGACTCGTCTGACAGAAGAAATCAAATCTGTTAAGTATGTGTGCAAATATGTGTGAATCTTGCTATCAAATCGAGATTCAAGAAAAGTTGATCTGAGCGGAAAAAAAGCAACTTTTTTTTGTCTTTGGATCATGATTTTCGGAAAAAAAACAACTTTAGTCCGAAATAAGGGACTTTAGTCCGAAAAAAGTCAACTTTTTATTTCAAAGGAATTCGACAATAAATGATTTTATTTTCATTCTGTCAGATAAGCATTTCAATTTTGTAGTGTGGTTTATTTTAATAGGAATTTGCAGAATTAAAATGATTGAATGTACGTGAATTTAGTTGTTAATTGGGCAATTTGTCAATAAAGTGAAGTATAGTGAATGATTGAAATCGCTTATACAGAAATATACACAATACAATCAAAGAAAAAACTTTTTTATTCAAGATCCATATAGGAAGGAAAAAAGTCAACTTTTCTGATCAAATGTAGCAAAATGAAATGAATTCGACATTACTCTTCTCTGCTTTTGGAAAATCAATAGTTTCAACTTTAACAACTGGAAAACTAATGGTCGAACAAGTTTTACAGGTAGATTTAGTCAGAAAGTGGCCACATCCAGTATCTTTTTTTATTTGTGTTGCTTAATTTCACAGCCATTCAAATGACGTGTTATCATCTATATTGTTTAAAAATAATTTCAAATGAACTTATTAATATGTGAAGTTCTTTAAAACAAAAAAGGTTAAATTATTTTTTACTTTATGTAAGAAATGACTTAACATAAAAAAGTGAAATTATTTCCCACCCAAAGTGAAGTCAACTTTTTGCATCTATATGAGATACATTTGTAGTCAAAAATGAAAGCTGTCTGCACATTATGCCAGCAGCGCAAGAATTTTTTTAGTTCGATTGTGGGTACATATATGGAGAGTTTTCAATTAAACTTTGAACATTGGATCAAAAACATAGCATATTTCTAGGAGTTAATTAAATTTTGCAAATTTTAAGGCTAATCCTATCGGTTAGTTTCCATTTTTCCAAAAGCCGCAATGAGATGGCGATCTTATGGTCGCCATAGCCACCCTTATTATAATTATCTCAGTAAAATTAGATATTTACTTTTAAAATATTCCGACGAAGCTGGATTCTTGTGAAATCTTTGTTTTGATGCCTTGAGCAAATCCCCTTAATTTGAACAATTGCTAAAGTTTCTCAGGGGGAGAAGTAAGAATACTTTCCAGGCAGATAAAGTAAGGTTGTCAATAAATAAAGAAAGTTAAGAAACATTAAGGTGAATTAAACGGGTTGGGTACGAAATCCCGAATTCCCAAATCCCGACTGCCATAATCTGACAAAATCCCGACTGCCAAAATCCAAAAAATGAGATCATATGACAAATCTTCCCAAAATGCTCTGAGGATGACTCTTTTATTCTGGTTTTTGAGACCACACAATATGACGTTCGAGTTTATACAGCTATATAACACTGTAAAAGTAAAACTTACAAACGCAAACATATATGTATTAACAAAAAATTAACTGACGGAGCATATTTACTTCCAACTTAAATAAGAAAAACTTTTGAAATTAATAAGCGTGATTCGGCATGAAGTTTGTACGCAGCAAACGATAAGACGGCTATCATCACCTTTAACTCATTTTAAGTTTTGATGATTGAAATGATGATGTACAGATGGCGTTGTTAATGATTTGAAGGCAAAAATGGTTATCAGTGACAAGCATAAAATCAAGTTGGTTAAAATTAAATTTACCGGAAGTCCGAACCGGAAAGGTACACATAAATAAAAATAAAGTGTCTGTTTGTATTGTAAAAATAACAGCTTTTTAAAAGATACAAATAAAAAATATACGGCACTTATAACAAAAAAAAATAATTTTTAAAATTTTTGTCTGTCTGTTTGTTCTGGCTAATTTCGAGAACGGCTGGACCGATTTTTATGGGACTTTTACTGGTCGATAGCTCATATTTAAGGTTATTTTAATAACTGACTAGGTGGCGCTCAGGTTGTTTTTTTTCGCATATTCAGAAACTTTCCGAATCGATTTCGACGGGACTTTCTCTGACAGATAGCTGATGTTGTAGGAAAAAACTTATGATATTTAAATTATCTCCTTGATTGCGCTGGGGTAGTTTTTCTTTCAAAAATTCTCATTTATGGACCCACGCGACGGCGACGACGGGAAACCGATTGACGATTTTGACGAACCTTTGACTGGTAGAAAGCTGATGTTGTAAGGAATAACTAAGGCTATTTTAATTAATAGCTTTAATAATTTAATAATTATAAAAATAAACTTCAAACACTGTCCAAGCAGTGCAACCAAGTATTAAGAGACGAATATTTTCCTCGAACTAACTTGCAGCGCCATCTATACTTCAACAGTTAAGCCATTCGTATCAAGTTTATGTTCACTAAAGCTATTTCAATTAATAGCTTTAATATTTTAATAAATAACTGATAAAAATAAACTTCGAACACGTCCATAGCTATGCGACCAAGTATTAAGAGACGAATAATTGTCTCGAACTTACTTGCAGCGCCATCTATACTTCAACAGTTAACCCATTCGTATTAAGTTTATGTTTACTTCTATAAGTCTATTACTGACTTATTTTACACACTTTTGGTTTATGTTGTGATTAAAATATAAAATTTTACTGAGCTATGCGGCTAATCACAACCGGCTAAATATTGTTTACATGCACCAATTTTTTTTCCGGAACACTTTAATTAAATAAAAACAATCGGTATTAAATTATAAAACAAAAGTTTTTTTTTTATTATTTAAATCTGTACGATAATATTATTTTTAACACTATAACATAATAAAACTTATAAATAAATATATTAGATTACTTTATTTTATTTCTATTTTTTAAGACTTTATTTGTAGATATAGCTTAAAAATCTGGAAATCTAAATGCAGATTTTTTATATATGTATGTACTTTAAAAATAAATTTATTATTTTTAAGCTATCGCTCATAATATATTATTTTTTTTTTTTTAATTCACAACGCTTCCTCCTGATTACACTTTTCTGATCAAGCTTGCAACATTAGTATTTACAATCAATCGTCTACATATTACTCCGTTATATTGCTGTTTTTATTTATGTTGTTATTGCTTAGAAATATTAATATTTATTTAAATTAAGGCGTATTTATCATTGACCCATTTCAACCAATAAGTCTGAGCACATTTAAAAGACACAGACTGAAAAAGAATATGTTAATTAATAAAAATATTCCTTTGAACTTTTAATAAATACTTGTGGTGATGTGCTTTTAGCACGCATATATTTATATATATTTATGTAAGTGTGTGATTAATGTGACTCAATATCTATTATCTAGGAGGTATGCTAGTCCCATATAATTTTAAATCTATATTGTTAAAATATAAATATAAAATAATTTAAAGCGAACGTAATTTTTTTTTTTTTAGACTTGATTAGATTTATGTTGAACTGCATTTTAAATTCTATTACATAGAAACAATATTATTTTGCTATTTTAAACAAAGATTTTTTTTTATAAAAACAATACTACTATATATTTTGAACAAAGGATACTATCAAAGGGGAAAATAAATTATTGTTGATTTTGTTTTTGGAAGACACTTGAGGTGCTTGCAATCTATTTGTGATTGGGTGTGCTAGGTGGAACTTGAGGTCTAAGAATGACCATTGGTTATCGTTTGTGGGGGAATGCTGCTGTCCGGCCTTGTTGTTGGTAAATGTGAGCTGTCCTTTCTCTTGAATAAATCAGAAACACAATTTGCCTGAAAAAAAAAAACATAGTTTAATTTTTGTAAAAAATAAATATTAAAAAAAAAATCGTAGAAATTGTTTAGTTTTTTGTTGTTTTTGAGAGTCTTTTAGGATTTGCAGATCGATGGAAAAACCTGGGATTTTTTAAATTCTTCCTGCGACATAATAAAACTCATAATTAGGGTAATCATCTAACGACATAAAACGACGTAAACGATCTACTTTTCTGCCGTCTTAAACGAGCTGTCAAATTTTGTATAGGAAAGTTTTCACTAGGAACGGAAAAGAAATAAAGTAGGTAGCCATTTTTGTTGTTGTTTTTATAAGATGTTTTTCATTTACGCAATCAGCTTTATGGGGCGTTCATGAAAACGTATGATATATATAAGTTTCGTTTTTACATCAAGCGAAAATTTCCGTCGTTAGATGAGTTACCCTTAATATAAAAAAATATACAAAAAAGCTGGAAACCCCGAACAAAAATAGAATTTTCAATATTTATTGGTTTTCTTGGTGAATTTAGTTACTTAGTGTTTGTATTGTTGCTGTTTAATTTAAAATGTTAATTAATCTAAGCTCTGCATGTATGTATGTTATTATACAAAAAATCACATTATACAAAAAATCACTTACGCAAAATTATAGTTATATTTACTCAAACCTAAAACAAACGTAGTTTGATACTATGTGCTGACAGTGCAACACACTTGCTTCAATGAGTTTCATATTCTCATATTCTGTAAAAATTATTTCAATAAATGTTTTCAAAGAACATGAATTTTATTTTACTTTTTCTCTTTAGAGCCTTTTCAGAGCCTTTTAAACACAAATGTTTAAATCTGTTAAACTATTTTCATCTTTTTAACTTGGTTACTTATTAAGGTTTAGTTCTGGCTTATGGTTCAGTTATGTGATAGTAGAAAATTACATGCTTGACCTTAAACCCTCGTGGAACCACAGCTAATCCATCAAAGTCGGTGGATTTCCCATTAAGATTTCCATTTTTTTCGGAAATAATGTGCTTGGAATTGATTGAAAAAACATATAAGTATTGTTACCTCAACCAGCTTAATATTTAGGTACGTTATAACACGTCATGCCTACCAAAATATAGTAAAAATAATAATAATATAATCTTTTTGAAAATTACTTTTAGTTTCGAGGCTAATGACATTTTTGACGACAGAAAAAAGGTGCGTTTGATTTTTTTACTGCAAAAACTGTCACTGTTCAACAAGGTATTTTCACAAAGTTGTTATACGCTATTTTTAAATCATTTCACATTTCATAATGCCCGTTTCACAGTGAGAGTTTAAACTGTAAGCGGGTTTGGTGAAAAACCCGAACGACTGTTTAAACTTTTAGTTCGAACGAGTTGAACTAAAAGTTTAAACAGTCGTTCGTTTCACCATAAAAATTATACTCCCAGTTACTTAAACGCTCTGTATGATCAAATTTTGTTTTGAAATGTCAAATTGGGAATAAATGTGAATAAATTTGGAATTTTGATGCAATTGTGTTTTATTAACCAAATAAATTAAATGTGAATTTAAAACGTTTAAACGGCGTAGTGAAGTCGTTTAACTTAAACGAAAATTTAAACTACATTTTGAGTTTAAAGAACACTGTGAAAAACGAAAAATTGAAAAACGGACGTTTAAACTGAAAATGGAGTTTAAATCCTCACAGTGAAATTGGGTATAACAGATTTTATTGTTATACTGAGAATAAAACAAACAGAACTAACAAAATGTTGTTATTCCTCTTCTTGTCAAAGAAATCATTTAAAGTTAACAACGGGGAGAAAGAGAAAAACATATATTTTCTTAAATGTTTTCGTTGAAACTGTCAATTCAAAACTTCATTGTTATACGACATTTGCTGAGAAAGAGCCCTGGGATTATTCAAATACTATAACTCTAAACATCAAATAAGTATTTTATTTTGTTTTACAAAATTTTGCATTTATTTAAACTTACATCTCAAATAAATGATATTTTTCTTATTATCTTACATCTCAAATAGATGAATAAAACTTTGGAACTTGACCATGTTTGAATTCTATGAACACAAACGAAAGGAAATCTTTTTATTTTCTTTTTTTCTACGAAGGTAATGATTTCAAAAACAATATAGAATAATATTAAATTAAATAATCTAAGAGAACGGCAAGGAGGCATTTTCACTGTGATGGACAATGTACACAGTGAATTGTCCATCACAGTGAATTGTCCATCACAGTGAATTGCCCAACAGTGAATTGGGCAGAGTGAATTATTGTCGCCACAGTGAATTGTGTTCCATAGTGAATTGTGCACAGTGAATTGTCCATACAGAGAATTGTTCACAGTGAATTAACCTAGACCCCCATATTTTATATTAAAATGTCAAAATTGTACAAAACTTTGTTTTTGAATAAAGTGGAATGGGTGCATTTCAGAGATTAAAGTTAATGGATGTTTAAAAAACAAACAAATGCTTTCTTGCCAATACAGTCAATATCGGATGCATCAAATAAAATGTGAAGGTGTTATAAATGTCATAGTAAGACCAAAGTGTCAAGTCATTTTTGTTTTCCAACAACTTTAAATATTACTAACAATTTGTTTTAAAGTAAAGCCATTTTATAAAAAAGGCAAAACAAAACCGTTTTATGGGTGATAGATACCAGTGAATGCTGGGCTTAAACAAAAACTTCAACTTCCCTTTCTATAGAGAATCACCAAAACTCACTTTGACTTGAAATTCTATCAAATCATTTAGGCTAGGTAAACCGACAAACACACACATTAAACTTAATTTGCGGGTTTTCTGTCATATTTGATTAAAACCATAACATTTCATATAACGTTTACTGAAAAAGTAGAACTTTAAATTATAAATTTTCAGTTTGAAGCAAATATCCTGACGAAATGCTAGATGGCGTAAGTAAATTTAAATATCAAATAAATATCATTTACTGCATAATTTTAGGCTTATTTTGTACAATCCTGACGAAATCATATAAATTATTTGAACAAATAATGGAACTACTGTGAATTTGTTACAATACCCTATTGATATCATAAGCGAGACTATCAAATGCATTTTGCAATTAAACATGGTAAATTTTATGGATGCCAAACAAAGAAGACTTTATTGACGTAATAATTATGATTGTTGTTCCCTGTGAGCCTTATAGTTCTTTATTTTAACGATATTTTCAACTTAAATGGATCATTAAATTGAAAGTGTGTCAAACTTCTAAAATCTAAAATATTTTGGACTATCTAAGGAACAACAGTTTCCTATTTGTTAAACAGTTTAAAGAAAAAAATAATACATTACCAATCGGAACGTGGTGTAATAAAAAAAGAATATTTTTTATCGCGCAGTTAGTTAATATCAATTAAAAGATGCAAGTAAATTGTACATTTGTACGACAATTTTGTGAAAAAATTTGCTTTGAAATTTGGCCAGTATTTTTTTTTAACATTTGAATTTTTTTGGGTAGGAATTAAATTTGCAAAAGATTGTAATAGGTATGAAACTATTTTCATGGGCTCACAAAAAAATATATTCAACTGACTGCAATTCAATTGACAGATTGAATACAAGGATTCGATATCCAAATGATAATGAAAGAATATTGCATTCTGAAGCTGCAAAATAAAATCAAAGAAAATGTATAATAAAATGGAATTTATACAATTAAGTATTTTTCAAAGATTGCTTTCTTTTAAATTTTTAATGTTCCTTTTTGCGGTATTTATTCCACAAAGTATACACATTTGACGCACTTTATAACGAAAGTTCCTTTTTATTTTTACCTTCCATTGATTGATTTATGTTTATCTTCTTTTTTTACACGAAACCAGAACCTGCCCCATAGCCCTACATAAAGCGATTAAAATTTAATTTAAGTGTTTGTCCCAAACACCCCCGGCCTGACTCAAACGATTTATTGATTAGAATTTCCCATAAAGTTTCAGCGAAATTTGCGTGATGACATGCATCTGCAAAACTCATGGTACACATTTATATCTTGCTCTCGTGGTTTATAATCACTCCAACATCCATTTTGTGGTTGTCGAATGCGAATTCAAATGGTAATTGGATTCTCCATTGAAAGATCACGAAAAGGGTTCACTAAACATGATTCTTGAATTTTAATTGAATTTCCCTTGAGTTTAAAATATCCTAAAGAAAACGAGTTAATTGGATTAATGTAGTTCGCGGTTTTGTGGTTTTTTGATTTAAAAGCAAATATTAAAAAAAGACGCAAATGTCTATCTTAAGGTTTGCGGTTGCAAAGAATCTTTTTGGTTTGAAGAACTGAATATGATGAAATTGAAAAAAAAAGGCAGTGGTGATTAGTGAAACTTTCTATATTGTAATGACAACCGGACAAATAGATCAAGATTTTTATTAATTAGGTGCGTAGGTAGGTCATTAATTTTTATTAAAGTTCTTTAATTAAAGTTCATCTAAGACCCTCTGTAAGTAGATGAATTGAAAAATGTTCTCAAATGAATTGACTGGGATGGATATCTATACTGCTTGGAACTATAATCACATAGAACATGAAAAAATTACTGCTTTTTTCAGCAAATTCAAACTACAAATCACAACATTCCATTTTAAAGTATTGGGCCTAGGAGTTTTGGCCCACATTCAAACAAAATGGAATGTACCATTCAGAAACTTTTCCTTGAAATAAATAAGAGCAGTGGTGGAATAATGTGTTACTCTAATGCTGACATTCAGAATTATCTTAACGATGTAGAAAAACGAAGAGACAAATCATACGATGGTTGCCCGGGAGTTGACATAAAGTTCACCAAAGTTGATTCAATCAGCAGTAATTAAATTAAAATGAAGTCCAAATTCAATGTTCAGAATAAAAGAACTGTAGAATTTACCTACAACCATTTCTGATTCTTCTGCTAGTACAAAGAAGAGAATTACCTCGAAACTTGACCGGAACCCTTCTGTCACATCAAACTTTAAGTTTTTAAGAAATCGAAAGAAGACCAAAGCTATCTTGTTTCTGTCTTAATTTGTTATTTTATCCATTAGAATGTGTTCTAAGTCATTTCCAGTTCCGTTTCTACAAATTCACAGTATACCACAACAATGGAACTGACCACAAATATTGCATTCCTGCTGACTATAAAAGTCTGGTAGGTATTCTGATTACGAAATTCTAAGTGAATGGCAATAATGTTATTAAAACTTTTTCTTTAGTTTGTTTAATTTTATATTTCTCCTATTTTCGAAATCGAAAATAAAGCAGAAATATCAATGCAAATTCTAGGCCGTGAATTTCTTGTGATTGTTTTAATTAAAATTTTATTTCAATAATTTTATCTCCTAAACATTTCAAAAATATATGCTTTAGTATAATTTCAATAAAAAAAATGGTCTTTCGAATTAATCGAGTTCGATAAATAGTTAAATGTTAGACGAAAAGGAGTTATAGAATTCAAAATGAATTATTTCGAATTCCTTAATAAAGCACTGACACTCACTGTCATTATATTAAGATCAACTTTTACATAAATGAACAATCAAAAATATACAAGATTTCCATTTGTTATAAAATGTCAAAGATTCTTTTTTTAAACTAAATGGATTAAACAATAATTACAATTTTGTTAATGCGGTTATTCTGTTTAATTTATTATTTTTATTTATTGATACAATGTTGTACAAAAAACAACTTTACACTTTATTTCAAGAGAGTTTCAAAGTAATAGTATAGGTAATAGATAATGTTATAATGAAATAAAAAAAAACTATTAAAATGTTGCAATTTAAATATTCAAAACATGATCAATTCGATTTAGTTTGTTTTGACTGCGGCCATACGGTGTACCAATTAAACCAATTTGTTGGTGTAAAACGCGCCTAGAATATACAAATGATGAATTAGAATAAAATGGTATTTAAATTGATAAACAAAGACCAAGCAAGACTTGCAATTGATTTATGTCAAGGTGCTTAATGGTCTCCATTGCAAATTAAAAGTATTTAAAAGCAAGAAGGACTGGGGGACACTGGATAAAATGCATGCAACTATTTACATATAATTTGTTGTATACCAAAGTTCTTTTTAAATCATACTTTAAATCAAAATATAAATACATTTACGTAGGTTTTTATTACTTTTTTTTTTTGATTCAACTATGCATACTTTTGTAATAAGTTTTGAGATCAAATACACTATTTCTGTCACAGGAAAACATAAAAATTAAAATTCTTTTTCAGAGGTAGAATTAATGTTAAAATTTTAAGAATTATAGGTTTTTAAGTCATTGATATTGCACCCAATGACAGTTGACACTTAAGTTCTTCAACGATATGGAATGAACTATTAAAATTTGATACGTATCTAGGTATGTCATAGAAAATGTGTATTCACTGATTGATCAATGTTTGTGGCCTTTAATCCGATACCAGTCTATTAACAATGTTTTAAGGTATATTCTTTACCATTATCAGGAAACAGAAAATCTTTCCATCTCGTATGTATATTTTATAACAACTTCAACCACCTTCTACAACCTACATATATGGAACGATAGAAATGAAGTTTTCAAACTCTGATTAAAAAACATTAAGATTTAAGATACCACAAGCATTAGTCCAATTGAGTCACGATTAAAATCTATTAAATAAGCCTAAAGAAAAATGACATTCATAAAATTTAATTTCCTTAGTAATGTGACTTGTGAGTGCGTTTTCGGTCACTTTGATTCTTATCAGATTAATTTGAATTAAGTATAAATATTCCTACTGTATCGTCACTCGAGATTTTATCACTGAAATTATTTACATATTTGTAAAATGTTAAGTGATTAAAAGGCTTTTAAGACAAATTTAGTACAATCTCCTATGAACTTAATAAAATATTAACTTAATACACGCCGCATCCAGATTTTGTTCGACTAATGAACGACCGAATCGAATGTATTAAATTTTAAAACATTTCCAAATGAAAATGGCTTAAGTGAAATGTTTTACAAATTAAGATTTGTTTTGTGGGCTTAAGGTTACTGCAGATAAGAAAAAAAAAACAACTGAAATGTTCTTTGTATACTTTAATCTGAAATTATAAATACGACTGTGTTGCAGTAGTTTGCTCTTGTGGCAGACAGTTGTGTATGAATCTAGAAGTGGTTTTGATTAAGTCAGAAAGTTTGATGAGTGGATTGAATACTAATGGCTGATTTTTAAGAAAAATTAATTCTAAAAATTCGTTGTAACAGAAATATGTTTTATTCCTAAACCAAATATGTATGTTTAAGGAACTTTTTAGATTTTATTAGACAAAAAAAAAAATAAAAATTCTAATAAGTCCAATTAAAAAAAAAGTCTCAACCCATATTTTCTCACGGTAAAAGCTTCGTTTTCAATTTTTTGTTTAATATTGGGGATTATTTCCTCTTTGGGAGAACAACTGCATTTGAAATTATGATTTTTTTGTTTGTTAATTGCCAATAAAACTTAAATTACAAAAAAAATCGAATAAAAGTTATTTTTTGGTTCCCATGCAATTCTCTTGAGCACCTATTTTTGTGCAGATGAAAGGTATGAATAAAACCAAAAGAAGAGATTCCTGGCTTTACAAAAAGTTAGTACATGTCAAAGTAGACGTTCCGGTCTTTTTGAAATCTTTCTTTTTTTATTTTTTTCCTTGAAAATTGCCCCTCCCGGTGAAGCAGGGGGGGGGGACTAAATCTTTCTTATCTTTCTTTTTTAGAAATTATGTTAACAACCTTATACACCTATAGAATTCGTGTATACCACCTACTTTTATTGTATGGGTCAAAATGCCCCAAAAATATATCAGCTGTATCTCTGTCAATATAGGGCCTAAAGATCTGGCTAACCAATCAATTTTTAGGAAATTTAATGATCTTTAACATTATTATGCAATATAGTACACGAAATATGCTTACTTAAAGAAATAAAAGCGAAGAACTAAAAAAAGTCGACAAAAGTTAGGAGGTTTTCGCCCCTCCCCAAGTTAGCACAGGGTCCTCGAGGTCAAGAAAATAATAATAATAATAATAGTAAAAATAATAATTATAATAATAATAATAATAATAATAATATTTTAACTATGTGTTTCATTAAGTTCGCGATTTTTTGCAGGTAAAAGTTCATATCGACTGGACAAATAGGCAAAAACGCCCAAAAAACTGGGCGCAAATAACGGAAATATTGGCTTCTTTTTTTAAATAAGTTGTGATTTTTTTTACGAATAATAAAAAAAAGGTCCGAATTTAAATATTGTAAAAAACGCCAGAAAATAAGATTCTGGCTTTTTTCCAAATCGGAAAAGAAAACACGCCAGAAAGTTAGCTTTTTGACATTTTTTGCGCATTGCAAAAAGAAAAAAATACAGATTTTTATTTTTTAATCAAAAAAAAAAAAAAAAAGATTAAAAATGTAGCATTCAACAAATCTATAATCGCAAAATAACATACCTTCATTTAAAAAATAACAGCACTCATAAAAAAGAGAAAAAACTAAATTTGTGGTTGGTACAGGGGTAGGTACATGTCGATTTTCCAATTCATTTTTATTATCAAGAACACCCCAAAATATTTTGACGTATCAATAGATTTGTCATTTGAAAAATTATAATTACTACCTTATTGACAAACTCTTTACAAGAACACACACAAACAAAAAATAAACTAATTCCATAAGAAACAAACAAAAAAAATCAAATAAAATTCAAAACTTACCACAATTACAGCAAAAAGGGCTCCAATCGTCATACCGGACAAAACATCTGACCAATGGTGTTTGTAATCGGAAACACGACTCAATGCAGTGTACCATGCAATCATAATCAAAAGAAATTGGAGGAAATGTTTTAGCAATTGTGATCCCTTCCAGTTCATACGTGATTGCAAATACAGCTGTTGACAAAAAAAAAAAAAAAAAAACAATCATAATAAACAACTAAGCTATTTTATGCAACAACAATGCGATCGTATGACCAAATAAGCAATATGTATGCATTCAAACAGACAACCTGGCGACCGACTTAATATTTAAATTGGACGTCAACGGTTAAATGGATTCAGTGTCAAGTGGATTACTACAATGATAATACTCACCGCCATGTAGACCATTGTGAAGGTGGAGAAGCTCGAATGTCCACTGGGGAACGAGAGGCGAACTTCCTTCAGCATTCGTGGGGTAGAATTATTTCCGAGGCATGTAAACTTTTCTATGTAACGTCCCATGTTGATTGGATCCGAACAGTTGGTATTGCCAGGCATTATTGGTTGGCATACCTGCAAAAAATAAAAGAGATACGAAAATGGATTAGAATAAATTAGTCTTGAGTGCTGCTGCCAGATGTAGGTGGATTATAATGATGTTTTTGTATGTTTTGCATGCAAAAAAGGATAAAGATGTTTCTCCCACGCATCTATGTTACGGTTTTGATTGTAATTTAGAGCTCAATATAGGATTAAGGTGAGGAATGGAGAGAAAATGATAGAATAGTTGGAGAGAAACATGAAACTAGTTCAATAGGTTGTGGTTTTTATTTCAATTTGCTTTGTCTATTATGAGGTCCAACATAGTGTTTAAAACAATGTCCGCAATTAAACGTATTTCTTTTAAGTTAAACAGTGTGAGCTGCAAGAAAATTACTGGGCATTTGTTTGTTGCTGGCTACCCATTTATATTGCACTGAAGTTATTTAAGATTTATATAAATTTATAGTCTATTTAACCTTCTTTAAATTTGATTCTTTATTTTAGTTTAAATAGAAAAAATAGAACAACAATAAACTTATTGCTTTTTGTTTAGGCAGTAATTTATGAATGAAAGATTTTCACGAAAACAAAGCTTTATAGCCTTTGCGCAGTCCAATGTAAAAGGCCACTAAGGTTTTTATTTAAGCTTCCAATATTAAAACTGTCTTGAATTACAGACAGAAAAAAACAAAGTTTGATTACATTGGAAGCAATAGACCCTCAGCTTTACATGATCGTTTCCAGATTCACAATCTTGTCATTCGGATGTGAAACTAGAGCGGCGGCGCCCGCCGGCCGTATGATAAGCTCTTTTAATTCAATTCTTCAGAGAATTATCGAATGGGGAGTCAAAAACCGTTTCGCAAACTCAATGCTGCCTTCTGATGTTGAAGCAAAACATACCCCCAATGACACTATCCATGAGTGGCACTTCCATTGAACAGCTCGGTATTTGCGTGACAAACCGCACCTTCATTGGAACGACCACATATTTGACGTCGCCTTAAACGCTGCGAAATGCTTAGGTTTCTTACGACGATGTAAACAATGTGTTACCCCCAAGGACTGGCTGTTATTTACAAAGCATACATCCGTTCAAAGCTTGATTACAATTCTCATGTGTGGGCAGATGCTCCTATAACCTATCTGAGCTTCCTGGATATAATTCAAAAAAGAGTTTTAAAATTGATAGGCGACAAGACTATAACATACAAGTTTTCATCGCTTGAACATCGACGTTATGTTTCATGTCTTTCTTTATATTATCGATGCTTTAACAAAGAATGTTCTGAAGAATAATATAGGCAGTTGCATTCCTCCCCTGAAATAATTCAACCGTAATACTAGCGCTGCAAGGAATGCCCATCACTTTACCCTAGACCGCAACTTCGGACGTACAGTGAAATACAGAAATTCTTTCTTTAACCGCACTACACGAATGTGGAATGCTTTACCCGGCTCTGTTTCCCCCTCATTATGATTCTCCGACATTTAAAACTTATGTGCATCAGTATCTAATGTCAACTAATCTACGAATACGCGAGAATTATAAATGAAAAAAAAATAGACTTTTTAAGCAAATTATAAAAAAAAAATTATAAAAACATGGAATGAAAGCATTCCCATCTACATTTACTTGTTTTCGCTTGACATTTCAATCATTTTTCCGACAATTATGAAATTGTTTAGTTCTAAAAAACATTAATAAAGACATTGAACCGCTCTATTTTATTTTTTGAACATTGCTTGACTGTCCAATGCGTCATATTTTATTTACTACACATCCATTTTTACCTGGTTTTCAGCATTCATGTATCATATATGATCAAAGCATGCAAGACACTTTACTCGCATTTTTATTGGAAACTATGAACTTTTTGAAAAAATTTTTGGGTTAAAATTGTAGCTTATACAACTCTCTATACTAAAGGGCTCATTTTTTTTATCGTGCCATCATTCAATTTCGAGAAGAATATGTTAATTGTTATTTTTTTTACAACAGTGCCCTTTTTTACATCTGTTGTTCACTATCCACAAATAAAATAATAAACTTTACAAGGAGGAAATATTAAAGAAGAATGAAAATTTTGTCAATTCTGTCTTAAGCAAACAAAAAAACAGTGATGCCATAAATAAAATAGAAATTAATAATGAAGTTATATCTAATCCATTTGATATCGCAAATGATTTTAATAGATACTTTTCCTCTGTTGCATTAAATTTAAAACCTTGTCACTTATCTAATAACAATTGTTATTGCGATAAGTATCCAGATTTGGTAGAAGATCAATCTGTTCAGTTTACATCTCATGAAGTATACAAATAAATAATGCTCCAGTACCTCTGATGAAATAACCAATTGTCTACTTAAGCGTATTGCCTTCTATATTGTGGACGTACTTAGCTTCATATTCAACCCGAGTATATGACCTCTGGAATTTTTCGATCTTCTTTGAAAGAAGCTGAATTCTTTTCGTTGTTTAAAAAAGGTAATCGCAGTATTATGAGTCAATACGGGCAATTTCCTATATTACCAACGTTTTCTAAACTTTTTGAAAAACTCATAAAGGATCGTATGGTGGCATTTTTAGACAAAAATAAGTTCCTTAGCAACGACCAATTTGGATTTCGTGAAGGTACTGAAGATGCAATTTTAAAGTTTTGTAGTGAAGTGAGTGAAGGTTTTAATAACAATAAAAATGTTCTTGCTTTGTTTATTGATTTGACTAAGGCATTTGATTTGGTCAATCATTAGATCCTTTTGGAAAAACTGTATAAAGCTGGCTGACCTCTAAGTCCAAGTGTTTTCTTCGTATTTATCAAAAAGACATTAAAAAGTTAAAATCGATGGAATTTTTAGCAATGTTCTGGAGCTTACTACAGGTGTTCCTCAAGGATCTGTGCTGGGTCTTATATTATTTTTAATATACATAAATTCTGTCTTCAAACAATCATCAATTCGCAATATGGCACTAATATATGTTAGCCATTCACTATTTGAGTTGATCGCTATGCTACAAAAAGATTTAATTTTTTTTACGAATGCACAATCGCAAATAAAAACTGAATACTTATATTAATATCTAATCAAAACAAATAAATGTAACAAATCCTACATTAAGAAACAAAAGTTGAATTTTTGTTTCGTTTCTTTTGCCCTTTACTGTTGAGTTGAGTCATAGGTAGTAAACGAATCACAAACAAACATTTGCTTATCATTTTTCACATGATTTCAAATAAAAGCAAACCTATATCAGGTATAAATCAAATAAAAAGAAACGCCGCCACCGACTTTGAATCATCCGCAAGTTGTTTTACCCACAGAGATACATGGCAATATCTGAAGCGCTTGAAGCTATTTGTGGCCGTCTATCTTCGTTTCTAGTTTTCAATTGAAAATCCTTTAATGCAAAAGTATTCAATTCAGAGATTGCATATCAGAAGTACAAGCTGTACTAGCACGTTATGAATTATCCGTCGCGTCGGTCGTAAGATAGATTAATCCATTTTTTGCCGCAACAAGTATTTCTGCAGTTCGTTGCAGGACGATATCATTGGACCACTGAATCTCTCCCACTGTTTTCGAATTAAGATACCTATTCAGATGTGTATAGTTGATTTGATGCCGTGCAATATCAGCAACTACTGTTAGATGACAAATTGAAGTTTGCTTAGAAGGTATACGTTGTGGGTGCAATGTTGAATGAAGATATCAATTTCGCACAGTTCATGGATTAGATACTTTTTGAAATTCAAAATTTTATATAAATTGGCTTGCTGAAAGGCACTATCATTGATTTTGTAGGAGTATAAGAGCATTCATCCACATGAATGGGAGGGATAGTTGAAGAATTATATTTCATTCACTAACGGATTAGCTGAATCGGATGTTGGTTTCATAACTAATTAATGGAAGAATTGTTTTTTAAAGCAAGCGCGCAGAGGCGTATTTTTTGTATCTTTAGGTCATGTTTCAAAACGAAAGTTATCCTGTGATAGTGATAGGTTCTCATTTATTTTTGGTTTGGTGTCTGTATTATGTGTCTTCTAGACATCTGCTCTAAAGTATCCCGATATTTTAATAAATGATTCAAAAATATGAAACGGATGCAGGAAATTATGCGTGTTTTTGGATAACATGTGCGTTACCCAGTAATGCAGATATTTCAAAATAAGGAACATCATGAAAGATACAACCAACAAAAAATAATAATTATAAATGAAATATTGCATTAATTCGCTTCCAATTGACTTAAGGTTGAGATACATATTTTTTTTATAAAAAGGCCTACGCAAAGTCATATTGGAAGATTTATCTTTTGAAGCACGCGCGACTGTTAATTGAAGAAACATTTTTTTGATACGCCCCTAATATAAGATACACTTTGGCGGGCTTCTGCCTTTATCTTTGGGTCATAAATTTTATGTTGTGACATTAAAACACGGATATGAGGGCAGAGGGTTCGTTGGTTAAACCGAGCACTAAGATGATGTGTGTCTTTGGAACAATGCAATTCTTTTAATGCATTAACATGTTGGTGACATTTTTGTGTGTTGACGTTCATTATAGAAAATAATAAACATGCAGGAAATACCAGTTAGTTTGAATGGAGTCGGACTGTTGGATGCGAGAAGAATTAATAAGCGTTCAAAATTGAATGAATAAGTTAAGTTCAACAAAAAAATATATATAGAAGAATAATTAGATTGATAAAAATTTGTAAGTAGTGACAGTCTGTTTCAATAAACAATTATTTTATGATATTTTCGAAGGATGGAAATCGTAAATTAATTTTTATTTTTGTTTTGTTGAATTTCATTACTAAAAATGTTATTTTTGCGTATGTCTGTATGTACAGGGTGAAACAAAATGTATCACTAGCTATCGGAAGATGCTATAACCTATAACTTTTGATAATGGCGCAGCGGCAACACTGTCAGTTTTATTCTTGGTTTTATTTGGGATATTTTTGAAGTTACAAAATGCTAAATACATAGTCGACACTAATACATTGAATTCTATTTTTTTCAAGACCAAAGAATAAATTTGACAATTTTTTGTACGGAGTAATAATTTATCATTGATTTTGGTGTAACGTGAATTTCGATGCAGATTTACCGGTCGTTCCACAACAATAAAGTGTTTAGGCGCTCGTTAAAAAAAAAGAACTAAAGCAACACATGATAGAAAAGGTTTCTAAATGTCTCATGGTGCTCGTCCTGACGAGAATAGCTCAACTGAAGGTGCCGAAGTCGTCAAGGATGAGAATGAGACATCAACGTCGATCAGATTAATTTCTTGTTTTGGCTGTTTGCAGTCCCCACGGCAACTTCTTTTTAAAGTCACGGGCTTATAGACATACAATATATGTGAATATATTTATATTTTTATAGTTATCTAAATATCATGTCCCGTTAGTCTTATAATTTAAAATATTTCTGAATTTTGACCCCTTCATCTTTCTTTATATACTTACAGCAAAAAAGTGAGGCCTTAATCGTCCAATGGAATATTTTGCAATATCAGTTGCCAGTTGGCTCATTGCAGCGCCAAAACCAAAGACTCCGAGCTTCTTGTAACATTCTATAAGCCATTCCGGAACCTCCCATCCATTAAAGACATACCGTCGACTTACACTGTTTTGCGACTTTATATTGGCTTTGACTAGTTCCACTCCGGCTACCTTAAAAAAAAAAAAAAGAAAATGTCATTATAATAAATAGTACCTATCAAAGGTTTTGCAAATAAATTTTAAATTAATGCACACGATGAAATCTGCGTGTAAGGACATAAATCAACTTCCAGATACCTAACGAGATGACTATGTAGATACCATAGACGTGTGCCGCAACCGCTGACATTGTAATCCGAAAATAAATTAAAACGCTCAGTTGGGGAATGCAAGAACGGAGATTGCCAATTTCCATATTTTAATTTGTTAAACAATCATTTTGCTCGGGCATAAAAGTATCATGATGCGGAACCTAAACAAATCCAATGAGATCCTCTTTATCGGGGAACTGTTTTGACAGACGAATAAATTCTGGACGAGGATTAGACAGACATACAGTGTGTTCATGTGCACACTAAATACGTCGAGAAACATTGCGGAGAATTTAATTTACCCGCATGCGATGTATCTATCTAGTCTATAGAGATTCACGGAGACACGCAGAATCTAATTCAATTTTACAGCACGCTAGACATAGATAGCTAAATAGATAGAGTGCACCGCACCGTCATGTCAGTCGCAAATTGAGTACCTAATTTTGATTGTTCATTAGTGACTGGATGTGGGTTTCTTTTGAAGGAAAAAATGGAGGAAGCTAGAGGAGTGTATATCTACTCAGTTCCCAGGTGGGCACACGTCCTCACTGTTCCGTGAAATGCATTGATGTCTTAGGTAATAAATTCACCTTGCAATAGAACTCCACGTGTGAAGCAGGACTCACGCTGTGAATAAGTTATTATAGTTTTTCTGGGTAGCGTGATTTTTAACATCAAAGACGGGATTGTGACTGGCGCTTAAATTATAATCAAGTCCTGTCATGTCATTAATATATGATATGGGTATATAAACGGAGATTTTTGAGGAGTTTTAAGTTTGTGTCAAAATCGGAGAGATCTTGGCCCTCGACGGACGATGTTAGTAAAGGCCGAAATGGAGGGAAACTAATGAACGATTTTCTTAAGACTCAACAACTTTAAGTCAAATCCTGGGGACGCTTTTCAGGATTATATGAACCTTCTCATGAACTAAGAACACAATAATATGATTGTGAAACTTCTAACTAAGTTCACCATTCTGCTACAAATTATTAAGAGAAGTCAACTTGGTGTCAGAATAAAATAAAATCTGTTTTCAAAAGACGTAACCAGATTTTGTTTGTACTAACACTTCACTTGATGCTTCAAAGAACCCATATTTAAAAAGAATCTGACATTAGGCAAAATGCAACAACAGATTTCGACACCTTTTGATTATCAGCTTTTAAATTCAAGCGATCTACTAAGGTGAAACTACTTTGGTCCAAGGAAAGAACTTCACGGAAAATAATTTCACATGCTAGTAAAATTGATTTCCACAAACTTCACTTTGATGTGATTTGAAAGTAAAGTCAATTCCTTTTGTGAGTGGGAAGTAACTTAACTTTTTAATGTATTTAAATTGTAGATGGGAATTAACTTCACGAAAATTGTATCTTTAATTTGTTTTCACCTTACGTGGAAAATGACCTAACCTAAAAAAAGTAAAAACATTTTTTTAAACTGGTGAAATTATTTCCCACGTGAAGTTATTTCCTATGTGAAGCAATTTCCCATTTAAAGTAATTTCTCATTTGAATTCACACCATCAGAAGTTAAGGTATTTCACATGTGAATTTGTTTCCCGTGAAGTTGCAGCCGTGGAAGCATCATCTGTCTAAATCACATCAAAGCCCCCAATACTTATGTATAAAATAAACAGAATTGGTAAAGTGCGTTAAAGATGGTACCAACACAAACCAGATTTTCAGTAAAATATGGTCGGAGAAAAGATTGGCGGACAAAGCTGTCCTGAAAACCATCTGCCCGAACCAGAAAAAAGAAAACCACCAACTACAGAGGCATTAGGCTTTCAAGAATCGCGAGTAAGATTCTCACAAGCTGCATTGTCATCATTTAGCTGCGGTACGTATTAGTGCGAGAAAATATGCGCAATATCTTGGAGTTTTTGACGACTTCGACATCATGGGAATGAGCTAATATAGTAATTTCTGTGGCTTTCGAGGATTTTGATTCCGCATTTTAGCTTGTAGTTAACGAGCTAATTTCACCGTAGACTTATTCAAAAAGATGATGTCACCAAATAATTTGTCTGTTCAACAAATAAAATCAAAATCTTTCTAATTGCTGTTTTTCTCGGCGCAAAGTGAGTAATTAACAAATAAAGCCCTATCCAGAAATACAGGATAGGTCTCGCCTCCAGGCATTAGAAAGCCTGTTTCCCGACAACCTAAATGTGCTGTCGAACAAAAGGATAAATGATTTTACCTCTTTTCTTAACAGCACCAGTTGGCTCTAACAAACCAAGCAATATATCTCTATTACAACTTTCACTTTTGAAGTTTTTGGAACTTCACTTTAGGACTGGCTTTTCGGACTAGCACTTACTCTATTTTTGGCGAAAGCATCAAAGCACTGATTTATATCATAGTAGGTATGCCTTGCCTTTGAACGGGCCGAGCCTCATATAGATCTAGTGTAGAGTTAATTGGCCGACTCTCAGTCCCAATGGAACCACCCAGCACACAATGTGAGCTGAGTTCCTCCCTTGGGACTGCGGGCACAGACCAAAAACAGGTCCCTTTAACTTAATACTCACTACCACTATATCACAAAAAATTAGGTCAAACGAGTTATGGTATCAAAACGGTGCTTTTTGGCGCTAATTGGGTTTCTTCGGAACAGTTGTTCTGCGAAACCGCCATTTTACCTATCTACCTATCCAGAAATACAACAAAACATTCAAACTATTAGTCCTCCTGTATGGTGCAGAAGCATGAACTTTTCTTTTTCCGATTTAGCGTGGATGTGCTGCGTATATGTATGCAAATTTACATGTTCTGGTCTCTTTTCCAAAACGTATTTTGGGAAATTAGGCCAAAAAATATTCTGGCTAGATTTCAATATTGATTTCTGGCTCTTTTTCTAAATATATCTCATCTGTGACAATTTTCAGCATATTTTCCAAATAAACTCTGTTTTTTTTTTTAATTTCTGGTGTTATTTTCTCTGGATAAAATGTATCTAAATATGCAGTTATAGTTTATACCTTTTTCTATATACATGGGTACATTAATATCTATTCCATCTTTCGTGATTATGAATGATGAATAAATGACTTTCCTATTTCCTTGTCAGACAGAAGTCAATCTTTCGTCAGCCAACAAAATGCGCACCTTGCGACTCACTGTCTCCGATATAATTAGAAACAAAGTATGATCTGCATAGACACTACCAGTACCTACAGACTGGTTTTCAAACTCAATGAAATTAGTTATAAATATTAATTTCATAGATCTTTATCAATATTTTGACACACAAGTAGTACATTCTATGAATAACAAAAAGTTAAGGTGACCAAGAACACGTTGATGATCCACAACGCGAGTTTCATTTGCTAACAACTTTTTAGATTACTTTGCTTATCAAGGTTTGCACGCGTGGCTGAATTTATTTATCAATCTATGATAGGGTGCTTGAGTATAACTTTACCTTTTGCCTCTGTCTATTTTTTATTAAAAAAAAAAAGACGAGGAAGAAACACCTTTAAAGAGTAACCACATGTCTTCCCCGAACGATTATGATGTAAGGACTCTAAATGAATTTTACATTGTGATACAATCGAATCCACACGCCAGGTGATAGCGCCAGGCGAAATCCAATGCATCATTGTCAGTCTGGTAAAGAGAAGGCATAAAGGTAGATAATACTTAGAGGCTCGTTATAGCTCACCTAGATAAAATCGCCCAACTGTCAGAATGTTCGTATACGCATTGCATTTTGAAGGCAACGCACGAACGACTAAGCTTCTTCTTGTTGCAAACGATCAAATTGACGTTGATCGTCCATTCGACGCAGCGGGACAGCGGCCGTACTATTAGCGACAGCGATCATGGTGTTTGGCATATTTCGTAGAACTGTCCTTTTCTCATTTTATGCAGTGGTAAGACGTGTATGGATGGATTTTCATGATTCAATCATAAGGGTGGGGAATTAAATTCATTAATAAAAGATGGACGAAGTGTTGAAGGTTGATTGTACGTATCTTGACTTAATTGACACCACTGTAAAAATGCAATTTACTTAGGATACTCAGTTTGTTCTTCGATATTGATAGCTTAAAGGCGATGGGTGTTCTTTTCTTGGGAAATTTATAATTACTTTTAGTTGGTATGGTGTGATAGTGTGATGGAATCTACAAGGCCGTCTTGTATTTTAAAACGATTGTTGCTGGGAATAGAGAAATGAAAGCGAAGTCCAAAACAGAATTCCCAGACTATACTTTGAGTTGAGGCTTGGAGACTTGACGCGACATAGAATTTACACCTATGTATCTGTCTCTTAGTATTTTGTATACATGACAACTCTTGTGACTTTTGACTATTATATTTGTTTAATTCGCGGACTGAATTCATTTGCAGAAACTGAAAACTAAATAGGTATGTGGGTAGGTACGATTTATAACTCTGTTTTTACTCTCTTCTCAAGGAAATAATTATACCAAGTCCACAGAAACAGAATTTAACTTATGGAATGTTAAACTAAAAACAGACAAATGTGCTTAAATTCTTGGTTAATTATACAGATCTTAAGGCTTGTTTACTTTAGTTTTGGTATGGATATGGTATTCTTCAAATTGGCACCGCCGCCGCCTCCGCTATGTGATACAAATTTTGGTTTCTATTCTTATTAAGGGTTATCGACGTTAGGTTTGGCACTAACTTCAAACGACTTAGACTCATCAGAGACTCTTGACTTCAAACCAAGAGAAATAAATTTGGAGTGGTCAAATACTTAGGTACATGTCTTGCATTTTCTGATAAAAATTGAAAATAACGAAAACCACCTCTTATATAGGAAACCCCAGTTTTTTAGTTGGTCAGCAAACAAAATACCTCAATTTATTGTGAGAATTTCAGGTGATATCAATGAAAAAAAGGTTTAGCCCAGTATTTTTTTTATTTTATTGTGAATATTTCAAATATTAAACTACACAAAAGTCCAGTCATGTAAGAACTAAAAAATAATTATTTTCTTAGAAGAGGTGGTTTTTGGATATTTTTAATTTTCTCAGGAAGTAGGTACAAGATTTAAATATCTTGTTATCTGTTTTTTACTAAAAATTAATTATAGTATTGAATTTTGAAAACAAAAGTTGTGCCTAATAACGTAAAACTTGGAAAAAGAATTTTTTTTTTGAAATTATTTTTTCAAAAACTATTTGCTAAAACAACTCTATGTAAAAATAAAATAAAAGAACAGATTTCTGGCTTTTTAAAAAGGTCTAACAAGGCATTGTAAGTATTACCGTTTTTTTTTACTTTTTTTTTCTGTTTTAGGTCAATGTTTAGGAAATTGCTGCTCCCGGCTAAACGGGGGGTGATAGTCCACCCTTCCGTTATAAGTTTTTTCTTGTCTTGACTCAACCTACCCGTTACAGCTATTTTTGTTTGTATTTTATGTGGATCACTTTTAATATGTGATTTTTAAGTGGATTTATGAGATGCTTTGAGGCTGAATATCTCCTCAGCCAATCGACTTAAAACTTTGGTGTAGTAAGTAATATAAAATGTTCATTTTAATACGGTCTATTATAATATCGACTTTATTTTTTGGTGGCCGGCTGAAATGAAATAAGCCCAAATTTGTATGGAGTTGCGGATGTCCTTTAAAGCCATACAAATTTAAGACTCTTACGCACAGTTGCTCCAAACGATTTCAAATATTTATTCAGTTGTTAAATCTTCGACAACCACTTTCAGTTTTAAAAAGCCTAACAAACTAAATTTCCATTTTGTTCCAATTGAATTTAAAAAGACTCTTTGAAATGAAAAGACAGTTGCCATTAAAAATTCAAATTGTAAGACAGAGACAAATTAAAAGTGTTCGATTAATATCTTCTTCTTTCATTTACTCTAATGGAAGATCCCACGAGTTGTGAATGGATATAAATCCAGTGTTGGTAGCACAGTTTTCTTTTTATTAAAAAATCACGATTTAACGCTGGTGCAATAGATATTAGGTTCAATTGCCGATTTGGTTTATTACTTCAATCATTAAAATTGTTTAAAATGTTGTTTGGTTCAACTGGAGATTAAGCTACAACTCGTGTTCAATATTGACGTGCTGGATTAAATCTGTTTTGACTCGGAAAGAGATAACGATTATGTAAATAAAGACGTTTATTTAAGATATTTGCAGTTTTGTGGCTTACATCACCGTTGAGGAAGCATAACGACTAGCTGATGACGTTCTTGAAAAAAAATCATTTAGACATAATCTAAGTTTATGCATTACTATAGGTTTTCTTTTTAACACAAAAGAAATTATTTTTAACGATGAGAAAATGTATAAATATGGTTTAAAGGCGAAAAATTATCATAAGTGCATGTCTTCACAGACCAAGAAATAAGATTGGGTTCGACTCCCAGCATAGAGGCAAAATCAAATAATGTGTTTACAAATAAACATACAATTTTAATAAACCACCCTACTAGAGGAGTCTGATGTTCGGCTTGACCGCAGTGAAATAGCTATAATTTCCGCCGCATATATAGAATTCATTCACACACTTTGATGTTAGTTAATTTACACTTTTAAATGTAAATTTATTACTAGCTATACACTATCAGATCTATTTTCAAATGGAGCTTAAAGCAAGCATCAACATATGAAAGAAAGATTTGCCAACACATATAATGTGTCCCACTGGCTCATCACTTAATGCAGGTGTTAGTTGTTAGTAAGCACAATGGTACAAAAACAAAAACACATGCACATTAATACAACATAAATACAATATTACAATACAACACGGAAATAATTATGATCGTGGAGCACTGGTTCTAAAGAGAGTTTTAAAATTATTTCTATATTTAAATAAAAGTCTATCAGGCTCTCATTCAAGTTATATATAACTTACTCATCCGTGTGAGAGGCTCATGCATGCCATAATTAGTTCTGTGGTGTTCAACATTCAAAAGTTCAGATCTTCGCAGGTGGTAAGACAATCCGCGGTAGTTTAGCCAATGGAAGCTTACAGGTCCGAAGCATCAAGTTGATGAAGAAAAATTTAATCATTATTTACCCTTCGTTGGTATAATGATTAAATCTGCAAAAGCTGTATCCGATGTTCATAAGGTGGCAGATTATAAGGATCGGCCCAAAGAAGGTAGTTGTACAATGAGATAGTGATGTACGGATCGTTAAATTCTTTTGCCCACCGTTTTATGATTCCAAGCATAGAATTCGTTTTATTTACCTTAAAAGTAATATGTTCAGAAAATTCTAGATTAGCACTAAAATTTACACCTAAATCTTTGAAACTAAACACGCGACTGATTTTATTTTGAGATATACAATATTCAAAGAAACTTGGGGATCTTTTCTTTGAGAAGGTCATTGTTTGGCATTTTTTTGGGTTAAGAGTTAACCCGTTTTTATAACACCATACACTGAAACTATTAACGTCAGCCTACAGAAGATTGTGTTCATTAGGAGATTTTATTGTTTTAAAAATGTTCATATCAACTGCAAATATGAGAATCTCACTAAAGCGTATACAAGATGAAAAGTCATTTATAGCAAGAATAAATAAGAAAGTACCGAAATGGCTTCCCTGGGGTACGCCATACAACAACTGGGAAAGCTATACAACTTTCATAATCTAGCTTCATATAGCCGTTTCTACGTGATGCCTTTATAACTTCATTATAGTTGGCTTCATGTTACATATCCACCCTTTTGTAAGACCAAAACAAAATTTATAGTGCTACTTGATATACACATTGATTTATTAAAGACTTACAACCTTTTGTATCGTCCGACAATAACATAAATCACGTTCCTGTTTGTCGCCACAACAGTCATTGAACCTTGAATCAATGTCCTGTCATAAAAAAATTTAAGAAAATACCTACTACATTTTTTATATTCTAAACAAGAAAGTGCCACTTCGATAAAAATAAAGTTGTTTCTTAACACATTTCTAAAAAAAAATAAACCTCTGTATCTAAATACAACTTCTAGCTTCACTAAAAAACACTGTTAAAGGATGAATATGTTCACACTTAAGTTCTTTGCCCCTTCCAAGTTGTCTTAATAAATTATACAGTTGAAGTTTTTTTCAACATATTGCCACTCTATTATTATTACAGTTCGTTTACCTTTAACGTTAACGTGTGTTTTACCGGCAGGCGCCCCCTGGTTTTCTCTATTTTTTTTTTACAAGAAAGCACTGATAATAAATAAATCAATGACAGCCCACTTCTGAACTCAAGAAGAAGCTAATCCCGTTATATGAACTTAACAAATATGTTAACCTTTCGAAAATATCTTCATATTTTTCTTTAGAGTGTCATAAGAAAAAAAAAAAAAATGAATAAATAAATCGTAGATTCTTAAATGAAGTGCAAATGAAAAATCGTTCAATAAAAATGTCATTGTTGTTCTGACTTAAGTAAATTGCATAAAAAAGTATCTCTTGTGTGCTCCATTTGTTACAGCAAATATGCTTGGGTGCAGCAAATTTATGTATATGTTGCCTTACAAAATACATTTTCACACCCTCGCAGCTGTTGACACACATATCGTGGGTTGATGTATCAAAAATGCACCACTAACTCTTAAGTGTTGGAAAAGAATTTTTTTCCCCGGATGCATCCAACATCCAAAAAAAGATATACAAATTTATCTTTTCAATGGACTATGTGATTTGATATTCGATTTATAAAAAAAAATCGATGACCCAATTTGTGTATCTTGACACTGGGGTCATTATTTTTGTGAAAAAAAAAAGATTCTCTGGAGTGTTTCGAAATGATAATTGTTGGCAGATTGGGGAACAGTATGCAGATGGGATGTTATTTGGGGCCGGCCGGTCGACGACAATAAAACTTGGCATGGCTAAGTGTATCTTTTTTTTTTTGAATATGAGAACAGCTATTAAGTGCTCGATACAAATTGTGAGATATAAATTATTGAGCAACAAATTTCTGAACATTCAAATATGAATTTAAAGAATTTGAATGGTACTATGTAGGTCACACACAATTCACAACACAAGTATACATCAATGGCGTAGATTTCCAAAATCTTATGTTAACATACGAGTAAGACATTTAATGGATTGTCTTTGGATTGTTGTTTTGGCAAGTAAAAAATAGCGCTCTATGGTGCAAGTTATCCATATGTGGATCAAGAAAAACCAAATTAGATATTACAAGCACCGTTTTAATATTGAAATGTTCAACTCAACTACTAATAATTGGAACGATCGATGGAATAATGGTTTAGATTATTAATATTTGAACAGAAAGGAAAACCAATTCTATAGGAATATCCCTTGTGTTATGCCTTTTGCCTGAGTTCAAATTGAAATGAAATCTAGTTTCAAATTCAGTAAATTTTAATATCATGTTCTAGATTTTAACTGTTTTTGAATTTGATGAATTAAAATACTGTTCCCAAACTAACATTTCTGTGAAAAAGCATTCCCGTAGTAAAAATTCCACAGATATTCGCAGAAGAGAGAGCTCAAGTGATAATAAATAATTTCCCCACTCTGCGAATTTCAGTCTCATAAATTTCTTCGGGCAGCAAAATGTGGCTGTCACAAATCGAAGTGATATTTGTGAAATAAATGAAAAAAAAAAAAATGCTATCAAAAAGTCTATTTGTTGCGATATTTAAACAAAAGAAAATAATAAAATTAATAGAAAGGCGTCAGAAAACAACAAAATTTAGAATTTTATTGGCAATTAACGCAAACAAAACCCTGAATACAATTTAAATTTTTCAATTTCGATAGTTGTTTATTAAAATATTTTTGACAATTAAGTGTGCACCAAATATTTTGTTTCAAGCGTTCCCGTAGTTTTTCGCAGTAGTTCTCTCAAAGAGAAATATCGTCCCCACTATTGAACAAATTGACAGCGAAACTCTTGCTACGAAAAAAGTAAGGGATAAGACCTAATATTGATTGGGTACGCTAACAGAAGCTAAATTAACAAAAAAGAAGTCAAAAACATGTGAAAACGTTTTCAGAAAATTCAAAATAATTTCTATCATTATGGAAACAATTGCAATTGCCTTCCTAGTCCTGTACAGAGCAGAAATTATTGGAATGACAGATTCCGGAGGGTAGAAAAATAATTCAACAGATACTCAAATTCAAAATCTGAGAGTGGTGGGCTGGAACTTTTGAAGGATGAAGGGGCATAACTAATAGCCAGAAGATTTGATCAAGACAAAGGTTGGGCATCTTGTGCATCTAAGGAGCAAAGTTGCAAAACACTGGAATAAGGGCCTTTTTTTGGATATTGAGACAAAAGCATTGGAACATGGAGAGGTAAGAATGATATCGTTATCATTTTTGCGGAACAATATCGGTTTTGGCTATTTTGAAGTCTATATCGTAAAAGTTTTATGTTTTCGAACTAGTAAAGAAATATTGTCAGTCAAAGGTGTTCTACGCCTAAAAATAACGGTAATTGTCATATAACGGTTTTCTTAACATTTGACTTTCTCGTTAACCACGATTCAGATTGTTAATAAAATTGATTTTAAAAAAATTATATTAATTAAAGAATTTTTTTTTTTAATATTTAATATTTGAAAACCATTGATGCACTTTTTTAAGTTTTGTTTTCGCATGAAAATTATTAATCTGCTGATTGGCATACTTAAAATTATTCATAAAAATATTTAAAAAAAAGTTGTTTAAAAAAAAATAGATTTTTTCAAAAACTGGTCGTACGATTTTGGTAAAAAAAAACTCTAAAATAAATTGTAATACTTAATAATTTCTGGCAAACCATGATTTTATCGGAAAACTCTGGTTTGTTATAAATTAATTTTAAAAGTTATTTATTTTTATTTATTATTTTTTTTAATTGTCATATATAAAATTTATTGAAAGAATTAAGAAAAATTATTTCATATACAAACATTGAAAGACTACAACACCTGTGAGAAGAACGCTCGCTAAAATTGTGCATTTTCGCTGTTAAGCACTAACTAACTAACCCAGTTGTGCCTTTCATTTGTACAGTATACAGGATGCCCCAAAAGAACGCAACAACACGACAGCGACAGCAGCTGGCGCAGTCGGCGCGATAGAGAAAACGCAAGTAAGCACACAACAACCAGAAATAGAAAAACCTGAATTTGCCGGTATATTTAATCCAAGATTTTTATTTCTCTGTCATTATATATATTTTTAGAAAGAGCGTAAAAATACTGTGTTTTGATGTTACTTTGGGAACACTGAAACTTCCTTTTAAAATATTATACGGCATCATAGAACTTGCATCCTTCAAATGTTGTATCAAAACGGATACAATATACTTAGACAATCTCTCCTGGTACCTATAGTAGATTAAAAAATATGCCTTCTGGTTTCAGACGTTGCAATAAATAAGTAAAGAAGAAGAAGAGAAGTGCCAAAATTAGAGCAGAAAGTATGGAAAACATGTTTCAGAAGATGGAAGACGTATTTGCTGATTTACAATAAAATCCAGGCTATTCAAGAAATGCGACATGCCAACATTAACAAGGTTGACACTAAGATACAAATGTTTGCTCAAAGATAGCGAAAAACTAAAAAAAAAAAAAACAAAATGTTTACTAATGTTCCTATGTGCGTGCATGTCTCAAGGCCGACTTCTTGTCGCTGACGACAATATTTTTCGGAAAACTTAGAAAGTTAATTTCCTTACAAAAAATTCTAAACTCTCGCGTTTTACCAGATACATTAGTTTAGTACCTGTTAAGAAAAATTGTACCCCCGCCACGCTTCTACATACATACATATATATCTTACATAAAATACATGTTCTTTTTTTTTTAAACTTACAATTCCCACCGGAATAACTAATCCAATAATGTACAACATCCAACTCTTGACAGTTGACTCATGGAACGGGTGCATCAGAGACTCGTCGTCGCAGAAGAAACCTCTTTTGTACGGTTCGCCCAACAGAAAGAACAGCAAAATAGGAAATCCAACTGAAAAGAGAAAGAAAAAGAATAAAATTAAATTTCAAAAATATTTTTAGAATCTCAAGATGAGCACAGTACAATTGAAAAATTGCGCAACAGATGTGTGCACACCACATGCATGTGGCAGCTCTCAAATCTAAAGATACACACAGAACAAACTTCTTATTCCACATCATGACATTGAAAATTGATCAAGTGATCTACTGAACTAAATATCCAAGAATAATATAATAAATTATATCGGAATCGGAACTCGCCAACTGCCACGCAATCTTGACATTCACTTATATTAAATAGCAACTTATTGGCACTTGTAGCAATGATAAGCCATAGCTACATAGATGTAGATGTTGCAGAGAAACAGACAGAGCCTATCGGGCGGCAAGATAACGAAAAACGCCATTCAACGCCATGACAGGCACACTTTCAATTGCACTTTCAAAGTGCGTTGGAGTTACTTCAATTTGCAACTTTACGATCGGACAGACAGCAATTAAGTTCATAAAATTATGTTGATGCCAAATGGTAATTCTATTTTGATTAAAGTTGCTTAAGCTCGTTTTACAGGAATTGATAAATGGAATTTTAATTCATTGCGATGTCGGCTGAATAGTTTAGACTAAATGCATTCATCCGAGCTAAATGACAAGTTTTGTTTAATTAATCCGAAATGGTAATTGAGGTTTATTATGAGGAAATACTCATATTTCTGGTATCGTGTATTAAAAATTATTATAATTAAGTAAACATCAGTGATAGGAAGATAAAGTGATTCTTATTAGAAGTTATGGACATAATTATGTTGTAAAATTTACATAGAACGATGACAGCGAATTTTTTTAAATTGTATGAAAGTTTTATAATGTTATCTGCCATCTATTTAATTTGATTTAATTATTTTTCCAAAAACACTATTAGAGCTAACAGTAACATCACAGTAATTTATTATTAAAATTGACAAAGAATTACAGACTTGATTAAAATGTAAACTTTATCGGAAGACGCTATATACATTTTGCAAATGGCGCCACCTGTCAATTCTGTTTTGACATTTGTGAAGTAAACAGATGCGCAGTGGGAGCCTGTTTAGGGCCAGTTCGTTCAGACTTGATTATCTTTAATCAAGGATTATTCCAGTTGATAATCATAGAATGCATTTGTTCACTAAAATTGTAATAAAGGAATCCATGATTTGAGCATCAGTTAATTGGAGATTTTGCTAATCACCCAATTTTGCTTGATTAGCTCCATTTAATCATGGATTTGCTGGAATTCAGTTTGCTCATGTTTGATTAAACGTAATGGCATGACAAACAAAAAAAAAAAGTATGCTAATTCGATATACCCTTTTCACCATCTTGGGTTTTCTGTGGCGTCACAATCGTCTCTCATTATTATTTTCATTTTGATGAAGTGATGACCTGTACTGATTTAATTAAAATAATAATAATTTTAATAAAATAAAAACACCATTGAATTTAAGTCAACTAAATTTTTTTTTTTATTTTGTATGCATTTCGACCGATTATTAAAATTATTATTATTTTAATTAAAATCAGTACGTTAGAGTCATCGTTATTGTTCAGTGTTTATATAATTTATTTGATGACTTGTACTTTCAAATTTAGCATTTGCAGAAATTGTTTTTACGTGATAAGAACTGTAATAAAAATATAAAAATGTAAAGAACAATCAAATTAGTTGAATATTTTCTTAGAACTGATAATGATAATTATGACGTCGCATATGAAGTTAGCATACCCTGGTTTCTTTTCATTATTGTATATGGCTATGGCTACTTTTGACATTTCTTTTTATTATATGTCAAATTCTACTATTTATTTTAAAAATTCTTTTATATAAATTACTATGTTTATTATTTGGTAGCATATTGGGAATATATTATTACATTGAGTGATTGCACAATTTACATACAGAGATGATATTTTATATCTTATTACTGAAAAATTATTTAAAAAAATGCAAATTGTCATTACAGTGAACGTTCGAAAGGAAAATGCTACATAAAAAAACCTATAATTACAAAAAAAAATATATATTATTAAAATTAATTGATGTACAAATTATCATATCTTATCTAGTCTTATATCACAGTTGTTAACGTATGAAAATATAATATATGTATGTTAATATATAATTAAAAAGTTAATAGACAGAAGAATAGATAAATTAATAAATTCATAAATAAATAAATAAACACGTAAATAAGTTATGAGTAAATAATAAATTAAAAAAAAAAGATAATTAGATAAATAAATAAATAAATTAGTATAGCGGCTTATACGATTTTGATGAAACTTTGTGGACGTCATACATGCAAGGTTCTAAATATAAGTGCATTTAAGGCTAAAAATGCAAATTTGACTGAAACTTTAAAACGGCTGAACCGATTTCATTTATATTTGGTACGGCGCATACATTAAATATGCAGCACAAGATGGCATTTTAAATTTTTAGCTAAACAACATAAAACGAAAAATATGATGATACATAATTTAATGAATCAAAATTTTTGTAATCCCATAGTGCGACCCAGTCACGCATTTTATTTTTTTCTGTGAATTAGGCTTAATGGAAAAACCATAAAAAAAATAACGCAAAAAGTGCCAAATACTAGTGTCCAAGTGCAATGTTGTCTAAAAACAGACTTTATAACAATTTAACACTTTTTTCCAAATTGGTTGATGGTACGATGAAAAGGGTTGAGACCTTTTTTGTAGAAAATCATATAAGCTACAATTTTTACCATAACATTTTTTTGCAAAAAGTTCATAGTTTCCGGGAAATTTGCAAAAAACTGAAGTTCGAAATTTGTCAGCAATAATTTTTGTTTAAATATTTAAATAAAATGACAAGATAAAGTTTGTAAATTCAATATTATGTGAATGTGTATGAGCCTGTTTAGACTGGGAAATTTGAGTCTGACGTGGTGCGTACTCTAAGTGATTACACACAAATTATTTGAGGACGCCTCACTTGAAGTGCGTGGAATTTTCGTGAAGTGAGACAGTTGTACGCAAATGTTTTGGATTTAATATATAAAAATAACATCCATTAATTATTATTGATGCTTATGTTTATTTCCTATTCCAAGAATTAGTTTTTATTCTCTGCATTTAGCTTAATTATGAAAATACTATGCGATGTTAACATATCGTCAGTCAAGAACAAAATAGGAAAAAACGTAAATTTGAAATTGAAACAGTACTCACGCTTCCGATGTTTATAATTTGAAACTGCCTCACGACAGTACTCACCCTTCACCCCTCTCGCCTACGAACTCTCGTCAGTCCGGTCTCAAATTTCCCAGTCTAAACATGCTCTTTTACATGTCCATCAACTTAGCGAAACAACTTTGGAAAAATAAATCGCTAACATAACGGGAATTTGCCGCTTTTTTGCCGTTAATTAGTTGTGGAATTTAAAATTTTGCCACTCTTTTTGTTTTTTTTTTATACCATGTGTTTCGCTAACTTGACGTCAAGTTAGCGAGACAACTTTACTAAAAATGACTCTATCGAAAAGTAACTAGGTTGTGAATTTGCCACTTTATTGCAGTTAATAAGTTGTGAAAGAAAAAAAATTGAAGCTCTTTTTTTTTCTTTGAAAAAAAAAAAACACTATCAAAACATGATTAGGTGCTGAATTTGCCGCTTTTTTGCCGCTTATTAGTTGTGCAAATTATTTTCTTTAATTTAAAAAAAAAAAAATTTTTTTTTTATAAAAAAAGAGCGGCAAATTATTTTCTTTCACAACTAATAAGCGGCAAAAAGCGGCAAATTCAGCACCTAATCATGTTTTGATAGTGTTATTTTTAGTGAATTGTTTTGCTAACTTGACATCAAGTTAGCGAAACACATATATGTATATTAAAAAAATAAAAATTAATTTTATTAACGGCAAAAAAGCGGCAAATTCACAACCTAGTTACTTTTCGATAGTGTCATTTTTAGTAAGGTTGTCAAAACACATGGTTAAAAAAAAAAAAAAAAAAGAGAGGCAAAATTTTAAGTTCCACAACTAATTAACGGCAAAAAAGCGGCAAATTCCCGTTATGTTATCGATTTTTTTTAAGTTGTTTCGCTAAGTTGATGGACATCTCTTTCACCTGTATCCAAACAAAAACGTTAACAAAAATTAAATTTCGAAAAATTGTTTGGTTAAACAGAAGTCAATTTTTGTATGTTATGATGATTTTATAGTCGATCTTTACTCAAACGAAACTTTGTTAACTTATTGGTTTTTGTGCCAGTCTTTGAAAGTAGATATAAAAAACTTACGTTTTAAAATAAATTTCAGGTCAGGTTTAAACAACTGGTCTTATTATTCTTGTTTCGTGAAAAAAAAATATAATAAAACACATTTTGTCCTCAATGTTTGCTTGTTTATTTGCCTTTCTTGGGTTATCTACAACACTTTTCAAATATTTATCTCGTACCTATCTAGAATACAAATATATATTCACATTGTTTACAAAGAAAAAAAAAAGTCCCCAACGTCGTTTAATTCGATTAAAGTGATAAAATTAAAATTCGCCAGCCCTGCATAAGCTAATAACGCTTATGAAGGCGTCTTTTTAAAGTTGATTTACACTGGACAGCATCTTTTCTGTTCACATTTAATAGAACTCAATAAATGTAGTAGCGAGAAAAAAACACATGCATAATATGTTTAATTTTCCATACATAAATGGTATTCGCTGCTTATAGTTAACGAGGGATCAAAGTTCGAATCCTAAGGGTCGTTCCTGACTTCCGCGAACCATTAATGAGTTTAAATTTTTCTACAATGAAACCGTGTGCTCCAAATGGAACAATTTTGTGAATCGGATACAGTAGACGCCATCAGGCTGGGATTCGTAGTTATGAATTTTATTTTAATTCGCATCAAAAGGGGATACCAGAGACTGCGATTTGACTCGTGTTGTAGTTGAGTGGAATCTTCTTTGTTTTGGATGCTTTATTGGGTTTGATTTTTGTGGTTCATTGTTCTTGGAATAAAAAATAAATAAATACAAATGAAAGTGTAACTTAGGGGGACCTCCTGCTGAATGTGGTCCAATTTAAATCGGACACCCCACAGATAAAAGTTTGGAATTTGAGATCTCAGTAGGAAACTTCTACCACAAGTTATTGTGATTAATATAAAAACGCGTAATACAAAACAATCTATCAGTAACACCAGATGCAATTTGGAATTTGTTAAATCGTTAGGCTTACTATAATGATTTCCTTTTCTCTTTACACTCAACAATATGAAAAACATTATTGGGTATGGACCGAGGTATGGACTTATGTCTCGTTTAGTGACTATGATAATAGGAACGGATTTATAGAGCTTTTTAGATCCAGTGAGTTCTTCAAGATAAACGCTTTTGTGGATTAGTTTTTTTTTTTTTATTGATATAAACTTGACACAATTTTTTTGTTTATCTGTTAGATTACAAGTGAAGCAGGTTTTACATGTGTGATACTTTGTGTACAAAATACATTCAAAAGCAGAAAGTGAAAAATATTATAGTCTATTTAAGTACCTTGCTAATTGAAAAAACCTTCAATAAATTCAACGAACTATTGTTTAGTTACAATTTTACAGTCAAACACAACAAATTATTTACAATTCTGCGATCTTTATTAAGATATTGGGTGTGAGATGAGCAGCGTAGGGGGCAGTTATCTAAACTTGAGCGATGTTATTTCGCACTTATTTTTTCTTCGTAAACTAAATTAGTTAGTAAGTAAAAAGATAATTTCAAAAAAAGAGTTCCTGCTAAATGTCGACGATGATTTGGGTTGAAAGTAGTATTTGATTATTTTATATTCTTTTTTTTTTTTAGTGTCCCGTGGCATAGTGGTAAGTGTATCGAGCTATCACGCTAGAGGTCTGGGTACGAGCCCTGAGTACACCAATTTATTTTTTAAGGGCACTCTACCTTTAGCAAGGAAGTGTCAAAATCCTACGAGTGTATCATTGTTATGACAAGTGCATCTCACTTTAGTCGTTTGGATTCGATCATTTTCAATTTTTTTCAATTCAATTTTTAATTCGTTTTATTTAAATTTTAAAGTTAACTTGTATTACATTTTAATGAATTTAAAGCTATGCCATTGCCGTCAGCTCGAATTCAACAATAATCATATACCAACCTCAACGTTTATACGTGCGGTAAACTGAAACCATAATGCTTTGAGTACAATATTAACTTAGCATTCTAAATTTTGTCATTTGAGATTAGGTACTTAAAAAATTGAGGGACTAGTGTCTCACTTTTCAAGGGAAAATTATGAACTTTTGTCGTACCTGGGTGGGTCAAAAGTTCATAATCCAATTATGGACTTTTGGCCTGTGAACTTTTGGCCCTGCGTCACACTGTATAGGTATTATGAGATTTAAACAATACAATAATAATCAGCCCTAGCGAGGTATCCGTTCGGAAGGAGTTCAGATCGGAAATGATTTCAGATCGGAACTCAAATTGCGATTGAGGTATGCTTTTCGGAACAGTATAAATAATAAACACACTCATTTGAAATTTCCCGTCAGAGGATTATTCACATACAGTGTGAGAAACGTTCTGATAATTTAAATATTTGTATAATTGTGTAATTTACATATATACATGCCTTCACACAATTAAATGAAAACAAAACAAAGCTTAAAAAAAACAAGCATAGCAACTAAATAACAAAACACACTTTTACTTTAAAACAAATCAGCAATAACTTTTTAAATTTTTTTTAATTCAATCTTCCGCGGCTATTTGTTGTCGGAGGATTTCGGAAAATATTTGCCGCGTAGCTGTCAAAAATTAATTGATCAACGCTTTGCATCACACATCAATAGCCTGCGTTTAATGTTATCGTAATTTTCTCCGATATGTTTATCGGAACGGATACCTCAATTGAAAATTCTCCGACTTTGTACGAATCGGACAAAATTTTCTTCCGAACGGATACCACGCTAGGGCTGAATGTCTTCTGATTTGAGTATAGATACCTAATATAATAGATGTCGAAAACTCAATTTTAAGAAGGGAATACAATTATTTGGGAAATCAATTCTGTATTTTAATTATAGTTAAAGATTTTTAACAAGCTACCTTTTAAGGTCAAACCAATACTTTTTCTTGACTCTATAATTAATTCTTTTGTCGACTACAAATTTGGAAATGGTGCTCTTCTGGCATCTAATTTGTGTAACATCAGCTTGGTTTACTACAGTGAGTATAATGTTTTACATTTTACCTATGTATACTTGTTTCTTTGAAGACGGAGTCTTATCATTAACGGATTTTACATGTTTGCACTATTTTATTATTCATGTCATTTTACCCTTAGGCTCCTGAGTCGTTTTTCCATACATATTTGCAGGAAACAACGACAACTTGAACTTTTGTAGCAAACGTCAAAAAGACACTAGCATATGTAATTAAAAATTTTTCCATTTTATTATGCTATAAAACAAAAGTATCAATTTATTCCATATTTTCATATATCTCCTCTTACTATAAACCCCAAAATAGTTATTCATACACATGATTCCACTATACCTTGTTAAGTCACACGCCTCGTCACGTCACATTTAAATGCCGAAATATTTGTCTGTGTTCTCTAAGCAAATCCTGTGTGTCACTTGAGGCTATAAATTCTTAGTTCCATGTTGTAGGCGTCTTAAGGTGATAGGTCTCATGTCGGCGCTATTTAAGAAATTTATTGTTCGTTTCTTTTTTCATATTATATTCGTTAATATCGTTTGGTCAAAAAATAAAATATTATAAATGTCATAGAGATACATTTATTACCCTTGCGTTACATATGTATACAATGTTAATGTGGGCATAAATTCACTACATAGAAAATCAACAATACAAATTGCTCGAACATTAAACATATTTTTAATGATTGATTGCTGACATTTTGAAAAACGATTTCATTTTTGTGCTCGACGCGATGACGGGACACACTACAGTGCAATTAGTGTTACTTTACCTTTGAGTGTAATTATGATGGCAGTCAATTTGTTGTTATGTCAGTGTTTTTTTTTTTTTTTTTTATAATAAAAAAAAGATAATTATAGTGCATAACTGTGTAAGTTACATTTTATCAAAATTAATGAAGTAATGTAAGAAAAAAAAGCAAAAGTAAAAAAAATATATGTTTAGATAGATCATCTTTGGTTCCCATCATATCATTAAAAACAGGGTTGGTCATTTAAATCATTGTTTAAAAGAACTGCATAATGATATTGAAGTGTCTATCTACACTATGCCTACTGTATAAATATTGTGTCTCTGAAGTTAGTTTTTTGTGCTTCATATAAAAAATATAATTGCACCAACATCTGTCTGAACTAATTACCTATGTATATTTATTTAAATTAATTAACTGTCTAGAGTGACCTATAATAGTTAAAGCGTAGTTTCATTTCGGACCTAATGTATAGTCCAGAAAAAAAAAAACAGATCACTCTCGGATTAAAATGATCATGTTGCTAGGTACTTGATAATAATTTAACATACATAAATGCTAAAAAAATGTCATTAATTTTCTCATACGCGGCTTTAAATATAAAAATCAGACACTTTACTTAATGATCTTTAGCATAAAACTGCTGCTTTAAGCTTCAGCAAAAAGTTCTCTCCAATAAATAATGCGAATAAAACCACATATTTCTTCAGAATGTTGCTGGAGCATACCCGATCATTCCTCAATGCGCAGCTCGCCTTTTCGGCGCATTTGAATTCTATGCCTTCATCATGACGAAAACATCCCCACCTCGTTCTTAAATGTTCTTTTTAGGTACGGGCTACTGTTGCTGAAGAATATTTTTCACCTGACCATCGCTTTGTTAAGTCCATTTGGTGAGTGCAGCAAAAACCTGGACTCAACAGTGAAAATTACTCAGTACTCCAATCCAGTCTAATCTTGAAATCGTTTCAATTTTGGTGAAAATGAGAAATGTTCCAGTCAAATCGGTTCATATATATAAGTATGTTTTGAAAACAGAGACCTCAGAAGCACTCCTCCTTACAAGGTTGCGAGATTCAGATTTAAAAAAACAATAAGCCATCTTTTTAAATTATGATTTGAAAAATATTTAATTCACAAACTCTTATTGATTTACTTGTGATGTAAAAAATATTTGATTCACATTGATTTACGAATTGAATTAGATTTAATTCACAAGTTTTTTTTAGCTTTTAAATTAAAAAAATATTTAATTCAGTCATGTTTTTTTAGAACAAGATGAGTTTTGAATCTGCTAATAGATAAAATAAAGAAAAAAGCGGGTTTTTCATTTCGCTGATAGATCGTTTCGCCGTTCAGTTGTTTCGATTGTTTGATCATTCGCATCAGTTTTTTTTTTTTTTAGATTTACCGTTTTTAATTAGCCGTTGCTCTATTAATTCATGCTTGCTTTGCTTGCTTTTTAATATACTATTTTAGTTGTTTTGCAATTTTTGTAGTAATAACTTCGTCGGCCTTTAAGTTTGTGTTTGCTAAATTTTTATAATGGAAAATTTTATGAAAATCTATGTTTTTTTGTTTGACATTCAATTCTTCAATTTCAAGCGAAATTTTAAGGCATGTAATTTAATGAGGCGAAAAATAGCAAAAAAAAAAATGCCTAACAATAAATTGTCAAACAAAAAATTAAAAAAAAACAAAATGTCAAACAAAAAAAGTGAAAGGAATAAATGTTTAGTAAAAAAATGCTAAACAACATAATTAGCTAATAAAAGTATTTGATAAACTTCAAAGTAGTAATCAATCAAACAAATAAATAAAGATCGCTAAAGGATTATTTGAAATATCATTTAAAAAGCGAAACGTAATTTGCGAATCGTGAAATGCGAAACAACAAAATGCCAAATAAAATAATTGCAAAACGAAATACTGCGAAGAAACCACTGCCAAACGTTTTTTTTCCAAACGTTTTTGGCGAAACATACCATACCCTTCACAAGCTAAAAAGAGCTCGTGCATTAAATCTTAAAAGCTTAAGCTAACAAAGAGCTTATAAGCTTTTGCACCCATGTCTCCTTACAACACCAGGGTATCAATTCTCGATCTGTAAAACTGTGAATTGATAAAAAATTTATCATTTCACTTTTCACAAATCAATAAATTTTAAATCAAATTTACTCGAGCTAAGGTTCCATTATAAAACGAAAATCAAATACAATCTATTAAGCTTTAATTTGCCTTTTTGTCTCTCAGTGTAAGTTATGTCGTTTTCACTGTTCTTCACAAAACGATTTGACTGTGATAACATATTAATCATTATGAAATATATTTGAAGTTTGTTTTCATTTTTTTCACAAATCAGGAATCGAATTTAAAGGTTGTGTACAGTCGTCATAAATAGTCATTAACGAATTTTGAAATACAGAACAATGTGTTCAATAAAATACTTTGTTTTGATTAAATCACGTACCTACTCCAGACACATGGCAATCAAATGAAAACAATAATTTTAATAAAATAAAAAAAAAATTCTGACCTCCTCACACTAATAATAACAAATACTCGTATTTCATTCAAAACTATATCAATTCTGAGCATACAACAAACAAAATAAATAGGCGCTCTGGAAATCTAAGAAACAACATGACTTCCGCGATTTTACGAGGCACTCATAAACAACGCTTCACTGAAAACACTAATAAAAACAATAAAATGTACAAAAACATAATAAAAACATTTATTTTCTAGGAATTCTTTCAAACCATTCAAGCATTTTTGGAATTTTCGTTAAAAGATCGTGCCTTAAACGGCTTAATTTTTAATTACAAAAACCCGCACCTGATTCTTTAGATTTTCCACGAAAATTAAAAATAAAACAAAGAGGAAGGGATATACTGGCATAGTAAAAGTAACACTGCAAGTGTTTAAATAAAAATACTTTATTCATGAAGTTATATGGTGTTAATAGGGGTCTTCCTAACGCCTTAGTCTTTGTCAATAAATGTATAAGTGCCGTAACGCGCGGAAGCATACAATTAAATTGCCAATAGCTCACCAAAATTCTGTGAGTTCTTTTTTCCTTCAATATAAAGTTGAAATAGTGAGTTTGTCGTCGATGAGGGTAAAATTAATAGCGGATCAAAGGATATAAATCAATGAACATTCAAATTTTCCAATTCCCAAACCAATGCGAGCCCAACCGGCATTGTTAATTGATCAAGATGGTATTGAATATTAAATGGAATAAGAAAGTGCATTTCATTAATGTTTCAACACACGTTTTATTATATAAGCTTTATTGGAAGCAAGAAATATAACATAAGTTAAAAGACAAAATGTCTTTTATAGTGGAAAAAATTTAAAATGCCAAAAAAAACGATTTCAAATATCCGTCGCCGCGCCACGTACCATATAGCGATAGTCGGATAAAGCAGAGCGTTTTATGGTGGAAACAATTAAGGACGCATTAAGTTGATGTGTTTATGAGTACTCATAATGTGTTCGATTTCTTTTTTTTTATATTTAAAATAGAATAAGTTAATAGAATGTTGAAAAATAATCTATAGAAGTGTTGCATTTGTATAGTAAATCAATCAGCATCAAACTTGTATAATAATGCTTCAAGAGCACGTATTAATGGTAGGGTTGATGAATGAAAACTCACTTTAATAAATCTAACTAAATTAGAGTATAGAGGCAAGGTATCTAATATCCATCCTTGTTATTTTTAAGAAGAAATTAATTCGGCAGACGTGATTAAACGTATTTTTATTTTTGACGACTGCATCTTATTTCGAATAAGTTTTGAATCATCAGATATTTGTTCAAACTAAATAAAGAAGTACTTTTGTTAAGACTACAATTGGTTAGGTGATGGTATATGTGTTCAATTTCATATTTTGCTTGTTAATTTCCTCGGAGAAAACGTTAAACTCCTCAATCATTTGGTAATAAAAGTCTTAACCCGAGATATTAATGCGAAAGAATGTATGGAATACAAAAGAATGTAAGGACTGCAAAAGAATACATAAGTAAATGCTATAACGATTGCATTAAATTGATTGCTGTTAAATAAATGTTTTGCATTTAGATTGAATTTTCAATAAAAGATGTCATTTAAAGTTTCTTGCTAATCAATAATAAAAATGTACTTTGTAAGAAAATATCGTCAAATCTTTCACCGAATTGCGCAATATGTGATGGACAATTTGAAGGCACAATTTCTGATCATCTTTTACAGCCTTTTTAAGACATCTTTAGCCACAGCGGCTATATGATAATCGGAAAGAGCACAACGAGCCGTTTCGGTGTCAATTTTGTCACTTGATTCAGTTTTTAACGCCTCAAAATTTTAACAGCTGAAGTACAGTAAATTGCTGGGAAATATTCGACGAGTTTTATTTTAAAGCTAAAACATGGCCGAATAAGTCCGTACAAAAATAGTCACAAGTATTCTTGAGTATAGTATCATTGAGTTCATATACACATAGAGGAATCATGATGGTTTCAAACTAACGGAAGTAGATGTCGCTAAATAAGCATATCGAGTAATTATTATTGCCTTTATTGCCTGTAACGAAAATCACTCAAACCGAACCCAACAAAATTCTTCTGCATATTTTTGAATTAGTTTTTCTTTATTTCTCTTGGCTGAAAAATAATTGCTACAAGAGTAAAAAAAAACAAGTCGATAGTAACGACATTATTCGAGCAGTATTTGAAACAAACACATGCTTTCTCTATGCTATACCTAATATCTTTGCAGAAACTTTTGAGTCGCATTCGCATCACTTGATGATAAATAAACTGCGTGGCTACTGTTCTAATTCGAAACGTTAAAGGTTGTGTGTGAATATTTGGCAATTTTGCTTACCAGAAAACCGAATTGAAAAAAAAATTATTTAAAAAATAATCTAAAGCCGTGTTAGCTTCAGCAATCACTGGACTGATTTTAATGGTTTTGGTTTTACACGTAATGCATATTAAGGGGCATTCGTTTTAGTCCGACTTTGTCTAACTTTTTCAACTGTACGTTGCCCTAATAAAGTTAAAGTTTGTATTAACAAATAATAAATGAATACAAAAAATAAGTTATATATTTAAAAAAATAAATAATTAAATACATAAGAAAATAATAAATAAATATTAAATAATAAATAAAAAAAATAATATTTACAAATAATTAAATAATAAAATAAAAAAAAAAAAAAAAAAAATAGAATGATACAAACAAAAATCAAATTTAGAGAAAAATGATATTTTTTCAAATACGGTACGTTCATGCTGGCTCCATTGGTTAGGATCAAGGTTTGAAAATTCCAGAAATATTTTCCAAAGACTAATTTTAATAAAATTAAGAATTTCAAAAATTAAAATAGTTTATTTTTAAGAATTATAAATTTAATAAATAATAAGTCGAGCATCGCTATTATTACAAATACAAACAAATCTCAGCATTTTCATATAATTTATTCCCACCTGGATCAACTAAGTTGTATAAATATGTCGCGTAATAAATATGTACATGAAAATATTAAAACTGTTTTACTCTTCTATATTATTACAATGGCACTCTGTTCATATAAAATATAAAAACTTGTCCAATGTATATTTATTACAAATCACAAATGTTTTTAAAGGAATTTTAGTTTTAGGTCTTTTCCTTCTATAAACTTTGAATAAGTGATTTGTTATTGATTATTATTATTGTATTATTCTTCGTAGTAAAGTAAAAAAAAAATACCATATCACTGTAAAATGTGCAATCTATAGTTTTAAAAAAGGAAAAATTGTAAAAAAAATCAGCTGCAATAAAAAGAAATCTATCTACATCATCACATAATTTGTACCTTTTTTTTTCAAATTTGCTTCACCGTCTCCATACAAAGTGATTCACTACTCTTCATCTAATACTTTTTTCGCATAAAAATCATTTATCTTGAATAAAGGTTATGTAAACGTTGATTTAAGTTAGAAATTTGTTTTAATAACTTTTGATTTTGTGTTCAATTTGACTTAAGGAGTGTGTGTATCAAATATGATGCATCGTACAATGATTATGTTTTATTTCAAAATAAAATCTTGGGTGAGGAGGTGTAAAAGATAAATCTTGTATATGGGGACCGTGAAGTGTCTTGTATGCTTTGATCATATATGATACATGGACGCTAAAAACCAAGTTTAAATAGTTTGCAGTGTATCAAATTTGATAACAGACAATACATTCTAAAAGTTCTTAAAATATTTTGAAATAAAAATCCTTTAACGTACATACCTTTTTTTTTTAAGTTAGGTTAATAGTTCTATTCACTATAGATTCACATTATTTAAATCGAATCATTTTACTGTGAGAAAAAAATTGATCAAAATATGAATTGATATATAGTGTGGAAATGTCTATGGCATTGAACAATAGTTGAAAAACACTTTCGGTTGCACAAAATGCAATACATTTTATTACAAAATAATGGACATCATCTACCTGAGACAGTTTTGCTTTCTTCTCATCTAAATTGGATGGATTTCTTTGACCCGTCAATCATTTCTTAGAAACTACAATTCACCTGTGAAAAGAGAAGTACCTGCCTACATAAATCACCACCAATGCCAATAATTAATTTAGAAAATAAGATTCTTTAGATGAAAAATAAAGAGTGAAATAAATGTAACATTATATGTATGTCACCGATTTTCAGGTAACAAATGTGTGAGTATATTTGTTCACTCTCCTTTTTTATTAGTCTTCTGAGATACAATGTACAAACAAAAAATGAAACATCAAAGTGTATCACAAGAGACTTTTTAAAGGCACCTACAACTATAAACGTATACCCATTGAAAGGTTATCCCATCAAGGGTCTGTTTTCCTATACTTGCTTCACTCAAAGTGTACAAACAAAGAACACTTTCATCCTCGATCTTCTTTTGAGCTCAGTCAATTACCCAGCTATACAATAAAAGGGAATGCACCTTGAAGTCAGACTCTGGCAATAAATCCCCCTCTTCCTTCAATATACAATTTTTTCTTTGTAATTGTCTGCCTTCATGAAGTCATAATACCCTGAGACTATATCAGCCATTGTTAAAAGAAGACTGTAATCTTCCAATTTGATCCTTCAGATTAGATATAGGCTTCCATATAAGATTCTATCTCAAAAGGTGGATACACCATATTTTCTGTTGCATTATGTTGAAAAATGAATGGAATTCACTTCGTCCCCTTATAAGAGGGATTACCACAGACATAATACAGAGGGTTGCATACCACAACTCTATATTTGGATGAATAGTGCATGGTTTGTTCATTAAAAATGACATTTATGTAATAATGCATTGAAAAATGTGCTCTTGGAATTAGGAATCTCTGGGTGCACACCAACTATCACCAACTGGAAATCCACTTTCTTTAAATTTAAGAGTTTCAAACCGTTTTTTGTTATTTTTATGGGTATTTTTATGTGCGGGGTTTAACGTGGGTCCATAAAATTGCGTATGGTTATTCCACTTATAGAAAGGAGTGAATGAAGTATGCCCTATAATAGGTTACCCAATTTAGGTTTGTGTGAGTTCATCGTGTACGGTTTATAAAGTGGCCTGAGAAAAACGGTGGCAAGTATATTTGAGGGATTGTTTCTTTTTTTGGAAAAGATGTTAAAATAATTTAATAGCTTGATTTAAAAAATCCCATAAGCGGGAATTGGGGTTAGAAATATTTATGACAATGATTAACGTGAGCAAACATGCTTTATGGTAATTTTAGAGATTTATGACTTTGAATTTAAGAATATTTCTTTGTTGAATCCAAAGATGAATGCATACAGTTACATATGGTGGATTACAACTCTTTCAACATTTTTTATGATTTCATAGTATTTTAGGGTGAGGCATTTAGATGTTAGTAAGCTTTTTTTGTTAGATTATCAAAGCTAACTCATAAATATGATATCCGAATTAAAGAAATGCCACAAATTTATTCGTGCATCATATTGTACAAGCTTTGGAAGGCCTATGTTCTTCGACCCTTTTTGAGCTATAAAATTAGCTGGAATACGTGTCTTTTCGTTTATGATGTACTTATACATGTTCTTAGAAAACATTAACAAAGCCGCAGTATTAAGAATGCATCGAATGTCACGGAGAATAATAATTTGCCCTTTAAAAGTAGATTTTTTTTTCTAGAATTTTATTTTATTAGAAACGTTTGCGAACATATTTCTTAAAAAGATTGTGTTGTTTCTTCAGATTAAAAGAAAAGAAGGCACATAAATAATTTCAACATAACGACTCAATAAATGCAGAAATTACAACAGCAATCATACTTCTGAAAAATAAAGGCAACTAAATTGGATTTAATTTCAACACAGTGGGTCTTACTAATAATCAAATTTAGTAACAGCTTAAATAAAAATCTGTGCACTATAGACAAAAAATACACCAAACTTTTCCTTATTTCCTTATAAGTTAGACCCAGACTTCAAAAATGGAATGGGATTACGAATCACTGTTGATAAATTAACGACATTGACGTGATAGGACGAACAAAAAGAGTCAGCAGCAAACAGAAGTATATGCTCTCATTAACGAAAGTCCAATCCGACAACCGACTTGGTCAAAACGTAACCATTGATAGGTATAACTTCGAGGTAGTTAGTGAATTTGTCTACCTGGGCACTGCTGTAAACTCAGGCAATAACATCAGCGCTAAAATCAAACGTAGAATAACTCTTGCTAATCGCTGTTTTTTTGGGCTGAATAAGCAATTGAGGAATAAAGCCCTATCGAGAAAAACCAAGGAGACACTACAGAACACTCATCATCCCGGTCCTGCTGTATGGTGCAGAAGCATGGACCCCCTCCCAATCGGATGAAAAGTCACTTGGAGTTTTCGAGAGAAAAGTTCTGCGTACGATTTATGGTTCTGTCTGCGTAAACAGAGAAAGCAACGTTTGGCGAAGAAGATACAACGACGAACTATACGGGCTGTACAGCGATATAAGCCTAGCCAGAAAGATTCGTCAACAACGACTAAGATGGCTTGGCCATGTAGAGCGAATGGACATCAACGCTCCAGCACGTAAAGTCTTCAACGCCAAACCAGAGGGAGTCAGAAGCCAAGGTAGACCCCATCTTCGATGGAGCGACCAGGTAGAGGTAGATCTCCGACTACTTGGAGTGCAAAATTGGAGACGGCAGGCTAGGGATCGAGCCGGCTGGAGGGACATATTAAAAGAGGCCTAGGAGGACAACACTCTAGTTGAGCCAGCATAAGTAAGTAAGTTGAAAAATTAATATTGTAGTACCAATCGCCATTTTACCTTATATATATGAAATTTGAAAATGCATTAGATCGTGATAATTACGATCACATTCCAAGAGGTAGGAGATCGTTAATATATGTATACAATAACGAAGAGTGTTTTGTTTTAAACAATGAACAGATTAGGGGGAGTTTGTAGATCAAGAACAACATTACGAGGCCAACTGTTTTAACTGAAATAGTCTGAGAAATTACTAGCTGGGGGAAATGGACAGAACTGGATGCGGCTCTATGCAAAGATTAAGGTAAGACAAAATATTAAAATAATCAGAAACATATTGAAAAGATTATGAGACCAAATTTTAACAAATAATAATCCATTCATACATGATGCATGCATGAAGGTTGGTCCATATATCCCTTATACGCATATAAAAATTTTTAACGTCACATAATTTTGGATTTTCCATTGTATCATCATTTCTTATCTTCAAAACATTTAAGTAATTATATACATGCTTATGCAATCAAAAATAAAAAAAAATGTTTTAAATAAAATTTAGGCCCACTTGCACGAAACTTTTTTGACAGTAGTATAACAAATGATTTATCCAATAATAGAACATAGACATATAAAATAAACCCGTTGACATACTATATTTAGCGCTCTATCCATATATAAATCTGCAAAATTTGTATCCACTCATATTTCTATGAATAACTTTTTACATCTGTCAAATAGAATTCGACAAGAAGTAGCTGTCAGTGAAGTTCGCCTTAAGGCATTTTTCTTTTTTAGCTCTGAGCAGAGCACGGTGTAGAGCCTGAGCTTTTCGAGTAAACTCTGAGCAGAGTACGCTCCGAGCGCTCTGATTTAATATAAAACACTCTTGAGAACTTTACTGTCATATCAGTAGAGAATCAACTCCCAATCTGTCAAATAACATGAAAAGTACATGAAGTTTGTCGCGCTCTCCATCGTGCTCAGTCTACTCCATCATTTGATCCTGATTTCATAGAGCGCGCTCCGACCATGCTCTAATAAAAAAAAAAGAAACACAAGTTGAGCGCTCTGAGCACTCGGAGCTAAAAAAGAAACAGAGATCTATTTTTGACAGCTTGGTGCACTGCTCCGAGTTTAAAATGAAAAAGGCCTTTTATGTGTGCAATAAATGATTTTGTTGTTATGTGTGGGTTTTTTCTGATGTTTCGTTCCTGTTTTTATTTTGTATATCCTTGGTTAGCTGTGAAGTTTTCATTCGTGCAACGTCAAATTAAAAACTAAAAACGTTTTTAATCATGGATATTGGTTGTTGATTATTTGTTTTCGTATGCAAGTGGCCCTTATGTGCTCTTTACACCGTCAGTCATTTGCCATCAATCTGTAATATAGTGTTTCTAAAAATAAGTCTGTATGCGTGCATTTGTTTGACGAAAAATAAGAACCCTTTTGATTTTGACTGATGATTGATTATATGTTAGTAAATATTATATTAGTAAATATTATAAAAACTCACTCAAATATTTGTTGGCTTTAAAATAAATAAGTTGTTCGTGCTTTTATATACGTACCTGAAAATAAAAATAAAGCATAAATTAAAATAAAATTCGATTTTAAAATAAAATAAATATTTATAAAAAAGTAATGAAAATATGAAAAGATAAGCGGGTATTCTTTTCTTATTTTTGTCGATTGATCATCTTTTAGCATCTTTTTTTTTTTTAAGATCACTAATCTAAATAAAAGATAAAATTAAAGGTAACTAAAATAACCATTTATGTTAAAAATGTAGACAAATATTGCCTAGAGTATTTTAAACGAACTAAAAAGATTATCTTTATTATTTCCTAGCGATATTTTTAAAAGGAGTATTCCACATCCACTGTGTTTATGTCACATGCTGAATGTTTCGACAGGTTCGTTTGTTTACACAAATTTTCAGTAATTAGGTTTGGGGAAGATAAACGGAGAAGTCTGCTTACAAAAACAACGTGAATAAACTAATTTATTTAATAAAGAATTCATTTGTTTTAAGCAAATATTTTTTCTCCGTGCAGCGTCATAATCTTATTGAAAAGAAAATCTGAATTTTTACTTGTCTTGTCATTCCAACTTAGAATTATGCTAAAAAATTCAAATAATTTTCAAACGTTGCTTATTTCTGAAATTCGTCATGATACAAATGTAAGCTTTTGCAGACGTTTTGACATTGACAAATCATAAATTTGCATATTTATTTTTCATTTATTAAAGAACCTGATTAAATTATCAATGTATTTTCTAAATACCGTTAAAAATAGCACCCATTTATTTCACGGAAATAAATTAACATTATCTCTTTAAAAAAATTAACAAAGAAATTCTAAAATTTTTGAGATATTGATATAGAAAAAAGGCCTAACACTCGGGCTATCAAAAGGAAACAATCTTAGGCGTTTTATTAATTGACGCACTCAATCCATGCTATGCATTTCAGATAAGGCCACGTATAAGGAACGTGCGTTATGGACAAACAGGTGAACGGATTGTATACCACCAATAAAAATAGACGAACAAAAAAAAAAAAACTTCAAAGATACATTTTAAACAAATTATTGTCGGTGTATTCAACCCACGCCTTATTTTTTGAGATTTATTCAACAAACAGACCCATGAAAAAATATTGACACATCGTGCGACCGTGAGGAAATGGCTTTCTTCTTGTGTTTATGAAACCCTTAGGAATCCAGAATGCATCTATCATCGTATTTTACGATTCAAACAAACTTTATCTGGGAAGAAGTTTTTTTTTTGTATAAATTCATTTTTGGATGGATTTAGAGTGAAGTACCCCGCGTTATCATTTGGATAGATTGTAGATCATTTAATTAAAGTCAAATGCTTTCATAGACGGGGTATGGGTATTGTACACAATATTAAATTTGATAGGGTGAAAGGAGATGCTTTTGTGTGATGTTGATGTTCAAATCAAATTGTCGAGTAATCCATAAATGCATTCGAGTACAGAATGAGAGGGGCTTTCTAAATGAAATAGAAGTGCGCTGTACATTATAGATAGATATACTATTTCATATTGAGGTCACCTCATCATGAAATTATACGTGACAATTGACAAAAGAGCTGCTGTATACCCTAGATTTGTTGGAATTAGACACAAAATTTGTGTTGATTGGTGTCCCCTTTTTTCTAAAGGATAGAGATGAGGGTGGATAAGAGCTATCAAATCAATTTGTATAGCTTAACGTGTTTGTATAATAATTGGGTGTTGCACATTGAATTGCATGCCAGAGTCTGATGGCATTTTCTTTTATAGAATCGTTTCATTCGTATGAGCGATGCGATGCATGTTCTACACTTAATATAGAATTGGGGTATAGTGTTTTTCTCGCGCAATAGAAACTATTTGCTCTTTCATTATGAATACAAATCAAAAGTCATCAAAAGATATGATGAATTCACGTCTCTTATGCCCAGTTGCACTAAAATAAACATAAAAGCATTTCAATTAACGGAGTATCAAAATTTTTTGGCATTTTAACCTAAAATGGTTTTCACCAACATAAGGAGGTGAGTTTTTAAAAATGAGGAAACTTGATGCCAACCCCGGATTTTTATTCACCACTCATGGCTCTCTTTCATTAGAGCAAGCGAGAGGAGAGCATATCAATCGAAAAATTTCAACGTTTTCTTTGTCTTGCAGTTTTAAGACGCCTTTAAAATTTATTTGGAACAAAATGGGACTTTAGTTTATTGGCTCTTTTAAAACTGAAAGTGGTTGGTGGAAAAATGCCATTTTAAGATTTAACAAACCAATAAATATTTAAAAGTGTTTGGAGAAATTGGCCATTAATAACACAAAAAAAACTGTGTCGAGCTAAAAAATAAGGGTTTTTCATTTGCATTGCTTTGGCGATTTAGGAAGAAAGGATCATTTCAATCGAAAGCCACATTTTATTCTTTTATGCGTGTAGAAAAAGTCCATTATGAAATGATGTTGGAAAACGCTTTCCAATTATTGACTCCTTTGCATAGATCTGTAAACAAGTCTTTAAAAAAAAATTGGTGATAAATTTCTAAAATCATTCCTAAATAGTGCACAAAACTTGACTTGTTCGTAAAGTAATTCCAACCCGGCAACAGTCACAATGGTTACATACCTACATACCATGCAACCATTGTGACTCTCTTCATGTCTTTTTTAGTGTAACGATATACAATGGATCATTTGATTTGCAACTATTTGCAAACGGGAATCGATAACCATTCGTGTGCGATTCAAGTTGCGTGTCACTTAAATATATATAATTTTCAGGTGAGTAGACAAGTAAATAATAATTGCGTTGTGAAAAAAGAACAAAACACATTACATGAATGATTTTTGATTTTTAAAATGACCAACTATTTTTAAACCAGTTGCAAGATAGTTTGTGTTAGAAACAGTATGAAACCTGTGTTTGTTGCTGAGCAGCTCAATATTAAATTGGTACCTTAGTCACGACTGTTTTGTAACTAGTTCGCAATCAGCAAGTAGGTAAACTATATTTTCCAACCAGTTGCAAATAGTACAAGCTACAATTTTTTAACTTGCATTTCGGAATAATTGACACATCTGTAGAGCGACTAAATAATCAATTCGTACTAAGTCAGACTGTTTGTAATCGGCAAGCCTTCCGATTCACTTCATAACCTTTTACAAAATACTATAAGTTGCAACCAATTTAACAGTTAACAAATCTGTTTAGCAGCTAAATTAACAATACAAAAAACTAATTTACAACCAGTTCGCTATCGGTAAATCTCCTGATCGACATCATCAACCATTGTCGAACCAGTAACAAAAGAGTATATAAGTTTTAATCTGTTTGAAGCTTGCGTTTCTCAACAGTTGTCATAATAAGCCAATTGGGTCAAAGCCCAACTATAAATATTAAGGTCGTTGCATTTGTTTGTTCTAGGACTTTTAAGCTCTGACTTTTCATCTTCGTAATTCTATCGGAATGTCATATAATAATGCTTTGAGACACTAGCATTCTTATAAAATATTTTATATATTATCATTTAAGCAAATAGTCAGGACGGTACTTTGATTCTCACCAACTTTGACTAAGAGTTCTTTAGTGACTTTTGCGGGCATATTACTTTAGTGGTTGACTTGTCAGTAAACATATTAATAGCATCCGCATGTTTCTTTAAGATTTTATCGATGCCGATAGGGATAAGTTATAATCCGATCTCGTGGTTTTCTTTCAACATTTTATTGTTTCTAAATCAGCCGACGCATAGTCTCTTAATGAATGACGATCTGCTTGCACCTTTACCCTTGCTCATTAAGAAAACGTAACCTTTTCACCACTGATTTATGAATTCGGTCATAAAAAAAAGTTTGAAGGTTCAAATCGTAATTCATGTCTATCTTCTCATTCACGAACTCGAAGTACCCTCGTTTTGCTCAAAATTGCTTTTCCTTTTTTTGCAATTTTCGCAGCCATAAACTGTTTAATACTTTTTTGTAATTAGTTGCCGATATTGGATAGTAATGTTTGGTTGGGAAGCTGTTTATTTAAAAAAAAAATCTCAAAACTAATGTCGCCACCTGTCAATAATTGTATCGTCACCCACATAAAGTTTACCTTGAACATTGTTAATAAACTTTGGTAAAAAAAAATATTATCAAAAAAATTGTAGTAGATTTTATTACTTTTTGTAGTAAACCAAAATGTATAGGTAAAGTACTACACCAAGCTACAACCGAACTGTTGGCTTTATTCTTTCACGCTTCGTCAAATATAAACACAACTAAATTAAGTACTTTCATAATTAGCCGCTTTGTACTTATCAGAGGGTCAGGCACTCGTGTAAATTAAAACTTCTTATCAATGTTAATGGGAAATAGTAATATTTTAAAATTTATTCAGAGTCGGAATGTTAAGAAAGTTTAAAAGAAATTATAATGAGTTATTTAGTGCGACAACGTGTGTGTTAATGTCACAATATATAACATTAATTTCATTTGTTTTTCTTCAACTTAAAATTCTGAAGAACTTGTTGAAAGTAATTTGAACTATAAGTACTGGGCTATCATTTTTAGTACCAAATTCCATTTTCTGAGAATTACATACAAAATTGTAAACATTGGAACTTTTAATCAATAGATTTTTTGTATAGAAAAATAAATAACCTGAGTTTATGTACTTACTAGCTAAAAGCCCGTCAAAAACGACGGTGGAAATAAATTATTCTTGGTGAAGATTCTAAGGGGTTTGAAATTAAGTAAATTTGTTTTGAAAATCTCAAAAGACACTTTGATTTCGTTACCATAGTTTACTTTAAAATAAAATAAACTTTTCGAAAAGTCCAAATGAATGGTTTACTAACCTAAGTTAATCCAATTCGAACAAAAAATTATTTTAACATACAGTCACAATTTCTTTTTAAATCTTTAAATTTTCTTATTAACAAACAGTTTATTCACTAAAATAAAAAAATGGCCACTTTATTTTCATCAAAACATTGATTTCAACTTTAGTTTTCACTAAAACTTCGATAAATATTTTTTTGCACAATGTACATAATATTGTGTTAAATGTTCAAAACTCATTTTGATTCTTGTCTCTAATTATGCATATGCAGAACACGCCTCTTTTGAATCTTCAAAAAATTGCTAAGGTTCCCGTTAAAATTAAAAATAATTAAAATAAAAAAATAAAATTTCTTATATCCGGTTTGGATTTTAAATACGATTAATTTTAACAACTCATTGTGGTGTCTCAGCTTAGTATTTCCTCAAAATATTAAACTCAATTTTTCGATGTTTATGGTGTTTCGGATATTAATCTAAATAAAATAGCTTTAATTGTTTTATAACTTTTAAGGTTTTCGCGGTTGTTAACACATGACATTTTTAATTATTTCGGATTAGCCGCGTTATAAATTAAATATTTAGTGAGTTCAATACAGTACTCACCCCGAACGTTTCGCTGCAAATTACAATGAGCGTGGTCACCGGGAAACTGTTTCCCGGTGACCACGCTCATTGTAATTTGCAGCGAAACGTTAGGGGTGAGTACTGTATTGAACTCACTAAATATTTAATTTAATTGTTTTGTTCCGAAAATGCAACTTTGGGGTCGTTTGTAAGTCAAACCGTTGACATCTGAACGGAAATATATGTCGTGTTTTGGCGTCAAGTGATTAGCCAGCTCAGTTAAATTTTACATGTTAATCCCAACAAAAACCAAAAGTGTGTATAAATAAGTCAGCAATCAGAAGTGAACATAAAGTGGATATGAATGATTTAAACTTTGAAGTGTAAATGGCGATGCAAGTGGAATTGAGACAAATATTCGTCACTTAATTTTTGGTCGCACTGCTAGGGGCAGTGTTGTCACCCAATATTTAAAATAAATATTTGTATGCCCAATTTTTTTGAGTTCCGGAAGTTAAACTTTGGTGTCGTTTTTTAACCAAACCGTGAACATCTGTTTCGAAATACAGTGCTGAGGACCAAGTTTGACATTTCCTTTATCCAACAGCATGTGAAGCGTGTAAATCGGTTCAGTGATTGCTGAAATACATTAGCAATGCCATCTGTCCGCCATTATTTCAAAAACTAAAAATGAGTTCAAAGTGAACTTAGCCGTTTTATTGTTTGCTGCATAAGCACTTCACGCCGAAACAGGTCTTACAAATTAAGATGTGTCTACCGAATCTCCGAAAAATGCTTAGCTTCCGGTCAAAATTTGAAATTATAATTTTCCGGTTTGGATTAATTATTGGCTTAATTTGAGCTTATTACTTATACATGTTCAGAATCTAAGAACATAGAACCAAAAAGCTTTTCCCAACAATAACGAACCAACTGGCTTTTATTTTAGAGAGGATTATTTGTGGTGGGATGACATAAGGTCTGCGGGCATAATGTCCTTGGACATATCTGGACATGTCCATGGAAGTTATGACTGATTAGGAAAGAGACATAAGGTCCATGGACAGTGTCTGTATTGAAAAGTTGGCGTTTAAAGTGGGTATGCATATAGGAATGCTGGCCCTTTCAACTTCTCTGACAATTTCACTAAATAATCATTTCGCATTTTTATTTTCGCCATTTTCAATTTAATTGATTAGCTTTTTGAAGTTGGGCAATTTTTTATATAGCATGGTCTTGTTTTGCGTTATTTTTTTATTAACTTGGCATTTTTTTCTTTTGTTATTTTTTATTTAGCAATTTATGGTTGAGTTTTTTTTTATTTGGCATTCAAGGAATTTTTTCGCTTCATTAATTTACATGCCTTTAAATTTCGCCCGAAGTTTCCTGATATTTACTCTAGCTGGGCTAAAACACAAGTTCAAACTTCTTCTTTTTTATAGAAATCACCAAAAAGTAAACTACTTTTGAAATTGGTAATTGACAACATTCAAATGGTTTTTTTTTTGTTTTTTCTGATGCATACTTTTTCAACCTAATACACCTTTATATTCTGGTATTGCAGATTGCAGCTAATATGAATTATGTAAATTTTACGTTAAAAGCTTTAATAGTCTTCTTCGATGAACACAAAAAGACAACCCTTTATAAAGGCTTTTTCCTTTAATCCACCTCAAGTGCCGCCTTTTCTCCTTTCATTTTTTAATTCCATACACAAAAAGCTATTAGTATTTGCATAGCACTATACCTTGAACTAAATAAAATAAACCCAAGGCTTTTCTTTCTATCAAACATACACGGCCACTGACTCCCACAATGACTAACTACCTGTTGGCCTGGTTTAATTATCCCAGCTCAATGCTCTTCAATGACGTCTGACGGCCTTCAAAGGAAAATTCCAAAATAAAAATAAAAAGTAAATCAATAAGAAATGCAACGGCATTCACTTATCTATCCACCCACTCAAGAACAACATGACACATAAAAACAAATTATTATACAACAAATTAATAACAAAAAAAAAAAAAAAAAAAAAAATAACAACAAATTGAACAAAAACATTATTGCAGTCGAGGCAGACCTTGTATTCTCCAAGATAGAAACAGCGGCATGATGATTGTGTTTTCTGTACGCAAGTACAACCAAACTGTACTATGGGGATAGGAAGGCAGCGACAACCACTTGCTAGCGATAACCTTGAGCTTTCTTCTATACCTATACACTTATTTGAGACGCTGCAGCCCGCCACCACCTCTATATTGTCTGTGAATTTATTATAGACTTCCTCGGATTTTCTCGAAAAGTCGTTATATGAATGGGACACCGTTAGCATTGAGATTCGAGAGTTTATTTCATTGAGAAGGAAGGTGCTCTGCCATACCGACACAAATGCAAAAAGAAGTTTAATGAAGTAATACGAACGAACCGAGTGCGAAAATATATCATGGTTGACTGATTATGGCTAAAAATAATTATTAAGTGTAAGGTGGAGTTGAGCATATTTTGAATTTATTTAGCTTCAGTTTGGGTGAATGAAATTCAATCGTTTGAACAGATGTGATTGAAAACATCAAAATGACAATGTGTCATATTAGTTTAGGTGATAAAGTTGTGTATAGATATGGTTTTTTTTACATGTTTACAAATATGTATAGGTTCCTAACCAAATAAAACTAAGGAAACAACTTGCCGAAGACATTTTGCTAAAGTAAATTCCGCTCATTCCTATAGGTAATATTTTATAATAGTTTTTTACTTGCGATTACAGGTATTATATGTACATAGTACCTACATACATATGTACACTGTACAGAACACATTAGGCAAGTTATGAACTCGTAACAATCAAACATGACATTATAGTATTAGTTTTTACAAATTTTCTTGAAAACGGCTTGTACGATTTTGATGAAACTTTGTGTAAGTTATTTTTGCAATGTTTTGAATATAAGTGCATTTCAGTATTTTGGCTAAAGATGCACATAACGAAGTTTTTGGTGTAAAGGGCTCCTTACAAATTTGGCCTGAACTTCAAAACGGCTGAATCGATTTTATTTATATTTGGTACGGCACAAGATGGCATTAAAAGTTTTAACTAAACATTATAAAACAAAAAATATCATGCTCTTTATTTTTTTTTTCTTTGAATTAAGCTTAACAAGAAAACCACAAAAAAAATAAAGCAAAATGCGCCAAAAACATAGACTGTAACAATTTAAACCTTTTTTCCAAATTGGTGGATGGTACGATGAAAAAAGACCTTTTTTGTGAAAAATCATATAAGTTACATTTTTTACCAAAACAATTTTTTGCAACAAGTTTATAGTTTCCGAGAAATAAAAAAAATTAATTTTAACCTCTTCCCCACAAAAAAAAAAAATTAACTCTGGGCCAAATCATTGGTATTTTTGAGGATTTGCTCAAGACAAAAAAATAAAGGTCTCCAGAAAAATCCAGCTTTGTCCGATTTTTTCCGATGAAAAATTTTAATTTTACCTTTCATCGGACCGTTATTTTTTTCTTGAGCTACATAGTATCGTAAACGGCTTAATCGATTTTAACACGAATTTGGTTTTAGTAAGATCTAGCCGAATTTCAGTACCAACATTTCGTGAAATTGCTTCGTTTTAATTTTAATTATTTTTTTTTTATTTTATGAATTTAATATTTGAAAAACGGCTTGATTGAAAAATTTTATTTTAGCACTTAAAATTGGCGTACCTACTTAAATAAAAAAAAAATTAAAAGGTGAACATCGAATTATTTGAAAAACGCTCTAACGATTTTGAAATTAATTTTTTCTGCATACTTTGATACGCTATATACAAAGTTTCAAAAGCCTGATAAACTACACTACTGCTCTCACCGATTTAATGTAATTTGAGCCCTCTTATTGCTAAATTTGCTTTAGTTAAAGCAGGACCTTTAGAACAGGAAAGCATTAGTCATTCACTGGTATTCTTTGTTTTGACACAAAACAGTTTTAGACAAAACGCAATGCTTCCACTTAAAATGTAGTCTCTCAGTGCACAGCACATGTCCCGATGTCTTGTTGTCTGCCATAGACGAATGCTCTATATTAAAGCTTCCTTTTTTAAAAGATATTTGCGATCTCATGAGAATACCTATAGACATTAAATGTCTTTCACTCTGGATCTCAAATTGATTGAGCAAAACCAGTTACTAGAAAATACTCGCTCAGATCTTGTACATTGATCAAATTGAGCAATGTATTACTTGTACTTATTTATCCCCCAAGAATAATGTTGAAAGAAGGTAGAATCATTTAATGTTCACTAAAACTTTTTGTTTATCAATTTTAAACGATAAATAGTAAGTGGAAGAACATTTAGCCTAAATATGGTCAGAATTAACATAAAAATCATTTCAGATATTAGATATGTTTGGTATTTTTGTGAACATTTTTGAAATGGTTTCCAAACAAACGATTGAGAAACAGTTTAGAAAATCTTTTTTAAAAATGATCATCTGAAATGTTTCTTTGATCTGGACAGACTTTTATAAGCTTAAAATGTTTCCAAAAATAAAATGGAAAGTACCTGTGCTTGAGTTCACTTTACTATTGATATATGTTATAAATTAGAACCACATTGGAAGTCTATTTATTCCTGAAAGACACAATAATTGATTCATCAAACGTCATATGAATAAAGGTACTCTTTTTTATTTAATACCCAAATGTGACTCAAAACTTGGTATTCTTTTTGAGTGAGTCATGTTCATGCCATAGATAACCAACTTTTTATTAATCACAACATATTCCCATAAAATAAACACACAGGTGATAACAATTTTTTCTCAGAAACCGATTACAGTTTATTCATAGAACGATCATACCGCTATTTTATTACACAAGTAAATTTATCAGCTTATTATCAAATTAGTAGCCTTTGTTGACATAATAAATGAAAAGCTTTCGTTTTTTTATAAATGTACGTAACCCCTACGATAGTGCTGCACTAATATTTTTCATTCCATTAATATTTTAATATCGTAAGAATCAAGTTATTTGCTTACAACGAAACACAACAACTATGGCAATGCATTTATAGAAATTGCTCATGCAGTACAATATCGTAAAGCTTAAAAATAAATAGGTTTTTAAATTGTTGTTTTCTTCTGTGCAAGCGTTAAATTAAATATTACTTATATTGTTCATAGAAGGTAATCAACATAAATAAAATTATTAATTCTATCTTTATTGGTATTTGCAAACAAGTAACTGCAATTTAATATTCAAAATTTTATTGTTAGAGGTTAGATAAAAAGATAAGAAAGATAAATGCAAAAATAAATAAGATAGCAACACGCGCACAACAATAATAAAAATAGAGTTTTATGTAACGGTATATATGAGGATAACAAGAATGAGGTTTGCTATATCAAAAATTCGTTTAAAAATTGGTGGTAGCACCCTTAAGTTGTTGTTGTTGTTCAAAACATTCAATGAAAAATTGACAGAATGGTCAGTAATAAAACTGACATTCTATCGTACGAATAGTACAATATAACAACAATAATAACTTAAATAGTCTGGTATGTTACCAATCTTCCAACCTCTCCCCCTTTGAATTGTAGTCTATCAAATTAAGGTTAGGAGAAAATGGAGGCGGAACAAAACAGCATACTTGAAGGCGCTTAGAAAAAAATGTTGAAGCTCCAAATGCGTTTGAAAAACAAACAAATATAACATCTCGACCTGTGTCGTCAGTGGTCATAAGCGGTGGAATGCGTTGTGCATACGACTTCGAAGACTGAGCAAATCTGATAATGTGCATGTGAAAAAGTTTTTCATAATAAAATTGGATTAAAGCTCGACACCACTAATAAAGAGACTGATAATAGAAATTGGCACTCCTTGAAACAAACTCCAGCCAAAAATGGAAAAACGAATAATAAAATTCATAAAAACGAGTAAATAAAATTCGTTTAAAAATTGGTGGTAGCACCTTTAAGTTGTTGTTGTTGTTCAAAACATTAAAAAAAATCATGCTAGTTTACAACGAGGGATTGCGATTGACCCTCACAAACCAAAAATATACGCATATATTGAACGGGTTTCAATGGTTCTAATCGCGTAAAGTAAAAACGATTATATTCAGAGATCCTTCAATTGTTTTTATTTTACCTCATATTTCATGAGCATCTTGACAGAGTCTAGAGTCTACAACCTTTATAGTGAATTAGCGAAGTTGTGAAGGTAAACTAAACGTATGTTTCCCATTTTCTAAGGATTTACTTTCAATTTTTTGGGGGTTGTTTCATAGAAGGACCAATAAAATTTCGGAGCTATGAGAGTGATTATGTTTGGCCCAACTACTTCCAAAGTTCTGTAATTTCCAATGCGATTCCGATCACCTAAGACCATCGCGTCGGCGTCGGTCGCCTAAAATATATCTCAAGATTTATTGTTTTAATTTACAAAATCACAAAAATAAATAAATTTTTAATCCATTGAATCACAAAGCTCTGTGCAGATAATTGAATTAAAAGCTTTATAAGTTCTGACGCAACATCAATTGCAAATAGAGTTAAGCAATTAATCAACGAACGCTGACATTGTGACTCACAAGATCAAATAGATTGTTATAACGAGATACTCGACAGTGTCAAATGAAAATGAAAAAGATAAATAAAAGACGCGTCAGGGAGCAACATTGCTTACAAATTTCTACTGACGCCACATTAAAGTATAGCATCCGCATTTATATGAGGCGCGTCTTCTATACAATAAATGAGTAACATAACAAGACGACAAATAATAATAAAGTGTAGAAAGCGTTTTTATTTCCTCGTATTTTTTCTCATTTGTAATCGAAAGTGAACATTTTTATTTTAAATTTTTAAGCATGACTTTGGGTGTATCTTAATAATTGAGTGAGAATGCCACAAGCCGTATATAGACGTGTAGAGAATATTAATTTATTTTATGAAAAGTTGATTACCTGAGATTATTTTACTTCTCTGCAATAAATGTGAATTCAAAGGTATGCCAATGAGATCATTAGTTTATATCAAGCTGAGAATTGAAATTCACTGCGCAAAATGGAAACGAGAAGTTCTAATGAGATTCCAAGCAAGTTTTTGTTTTGGAATTTATCTGTACAAAGATGTTAAGATGTTTTTTTAATAATAAATTACATGTTTTAAGTTAATGATGTTGTTTATCTTATTTGTGAATTTTAATTAAACAGTCTTTACTTAAAAATTGGATACGAGAAAAAGATCTTTGATAAAATAAATTTATAGCACTGATGCTAATTGTATCTTATCAATTAGATACGATGTCTAACTCTCTTCAGTTACAAGCGAAGCGTTTTCTCTATGCAAGTTTATTTTACTTTCATCTATAGATTTTATAAACTTTTCATGAAAATTGCAATGATGAGAATGGTCAATGGTCTATTAGCTAAAAATATACATGATTGCAAATAAAAGAAAATTTTGTGGAATATTAATGCTGCTTAACTTGAGTAACCACTAATTGCATGATGGACCATGTCTTGATCCTGGTTAACCGTTATGCAGAATTATGCTAGAAAATACTACTATGTAGGTTAAGGCCGTGAGAAAATAAAGAACAGAGTCAGATTATTACTTGTATATAAGTACTATAAGGTAAGTTTTGTATTCGTAAAAAAAAAGTTTTGAGATAACAATCAAACATGACATTACGATGATAGAGAACACGAAAAAAGTAGGTCCGACAATTCTGTCTGTCTGTGCGACGGTCGGTCTGGATGTATCGACACCTACAGCCTAAACGGTTGGGCCGATTTTCTTCAAACTTGGTACTCTGTATTTTTAGAGTAATATGCCCAGGCGTATTTTTGATTTGTATCCTAGGTCTGAAAATAACGGTACCTGTCATATAAACGAAACAGATAATTCAATTTTTCTCGAAAAAAATACGATCAATTTTGATAAAATTTAACATGACTGATTTTTTGAAAACTGAGATGTTTGTCGGAAGAAAAAAAATTTTACAACTAGATTTTTTACGGTACCTGCTATACAAGCGTTTTAGACAATTCCATTTTCTCGTGAAAAATACGATCGATTTTTATAAAATTTCGTACAATGTTTACATATTAACGGTATCCGGCAAATTATCCTTAAAGACAATCTATTTTTTTTCGTTAAATATACGATCGATTTTGAAAAAATTTAGTGTGACTGATTTGTTGCCAATAATGAAGTTTTTCGTTAGAAATTTTTTTCAAAATCACCATATTAACGGTACCTGTCATTTATTGATTTCTAAAATCACCTTATTAACGGTACCTGTCATATAAACGCTACAAAAAATCCAATTTTTCTCGAAAAAAATACGAACGATTTTGATAAAATTTTGTGTGACTGATTCGTTGCCAATGACGGAGTTTTTCGTTAGAATTTTTTTTCTTCAAAATCACCTTATTAACGGTATATAAATTCTATAGAAAATCAGACTTTTCTCGAAAAAAATACGATCGATTTTGCCAATAATGAAGTTTTTTGTTAGATTTTTTTTTTTCAAAATCATCTTATTAACGGTACGTGCCATAAAAACGCTATAGAAACTATTTTTACTTTCTATTATTTACTATAGTTTCTTGCTTAGTATCCTACGCCAAAGGTTAGAAATCTTACACAAGAGCAAGTTTGTCCGATCCAGTCGTGTCTTTTATTTTATATAAAATACGGTTAAGCGCTAATTGAGTAGTTTATAATACATTAAGGTTTTTGGCAACCGGTATACAAACAAAACATAAAGTTTCAGATTATTTTAAAAATTAAACTATTTTCTACGCAATTGGTAAACATTTTATAAAAACAACTTTTCGGTCTTATCGCGTATATTTAATAATCTTGTTGATTAATTTCAGCCCAGAGCTTCGAGAACACTTTGTTTTTTTTTTCCGGGGTACTGAATCTTGCGAGGAAGTGACAAATTATCCAAGAGTATCATTTTCGTGAAAAGTGCATATCACCCTAGTCGTTTGGATTCGACGTAAAATTGTAGGTTCCCTCCAATCCTGTAGAACTAATATCGCACACAAAAGGATTGGTTGTAAGTCACTAGGCCGTGGATCTTTGAAGCTGTCAGTGCGACTAAATTTAATAAATTTTTACTGTATATGCATGGTCCAAAATGTATCACGTAACGTTTATCACCCTATCAAAAGTTTCTATAACTTTACTTTTACGTGAAGAATATAAACCATGGAACGCTACATACTACCATTGAGTAGGGAAATTGAATAGGGAAATCATGTGTAAGTATCAAATACTGGTCGTAGTATGTCGTTACTATATCGACTTGTTTTTTTTTTTTACTCTTGTAGCAATTATTCTTGAGTTAAAAGGCAAGAGAAATAAAGAAAAACGAATACAAATGTATGCAGAAGAATTTTGTTCGGTTCGGTTCGAGTGATTTTCGTTACAGGGAATAAAGGCAATAATAATTACTCGATATGCTCATTTAGCGACATCTACTACGGTTAGTTTGAAACCATCTTGATTCCTCTATGTGTATATGTAGAACTCAATGATACTATACTCAATAATACTTGTGATTATTTTAGTACAGACTAATTCGGCAGTGATTTCGCTTTAAAATAAAACTCGTCGAATATTTCCCAGCAATTTACTGTACTTCAGCTGTTGAAATTTTGAGGCGTTAAAAACTGAATCAAGTGACAAAATTGACACCGAAACGGCTCGTAGTGCTCTTTCCGAAGATCATATAGCCGCTGTGGCTAAAGATGTCTTAAATAGGCTGTAAAAGAAGACAAGAAATTGTGCCTTGAAATTGTCCATCACATATTGCGCAATTCGGTGAAAGACTTGACGATATTTCCTTTCAAAGAACACGCGTCAAACGGTGCCGTGAAATAACGCCGAGCGAAATAACGCCGAATTCCGAAATTGGGCCTTATTTCGCTTTATGAAAGCGAAATAACGCCGAATTTTGGAGTTCGGCGTTATTTCGCTTTCATAAAGTGAAATAAAGCCGAATTCAGAGAAAAAGCAAAAGAATTTTAAAAGACAACTGCACTTGTTAAAAAAAAAGTGAAATTTAAGTAATCAATGTTTGTTGGTTGTAACTTGAAGTGGAAACAGCATTTGAAATTCTCAATAACGAGGCGAAAGGTGTACAGTTCAGAGCAAAAGGGGAGAACATCTTTAAAAAATTTCTGATTTATTTCAGAAAACAGTGGATAGAAAGGGTAAGAAATAGTTTTCGGAATTTCTATAAAGGATTTAAAAAAATAATAATTATGTTTCCGCAAAATTATGGCAAAAGTTTTCGTCCATTCTATTTACCATTAAATTACAAATTTAGAATTTGAGAAAATAATAGTTTAAAATTCGCGCGAATTTTAAACTATGTATTATTTTCTCAAACGAAACCTTTTGCCATAATTTTGCGGAAACATAATTATTATTTTTTTAAATCCTGTATAGAAATTCCGAAAACTATTTCTTACCCTTTCTATCCACTGTTTTCTGAAATAAATCAGAAATTTTTTAAAGATGTTCTCCCCTTTTGCTCTGAACTGTACACCTTTCGCCTCGTTATTGAGAATTTCAAATGCTGTTTCCACTTCAAGTTACAACCAACAAACATTGATTACGGTAAATTTCACTTCTTTTTTTAACAAGTGCAGGGAACCTATATCTGAATGTCTTTATAAATTATTAAAAGCGAAATAAGGTCGACTCGGCGTTATTTCACTTCAGCAAAGTGAAATAACTCCGAACATGGAAATTCGGCGTTATTTCGCTTTCATAAAGCGAAATAAGGCCGAATTTCGGAATTCGGCGTTATTTCGCTCGGCGTTATTTCACGGCACCGCGTCAAACGCGTCTTAATAACGCACAAACTCTCTTGAATCTTTATATACGATTGTTCGTTATTTTAGCCCGAATTTCATCATGAACAATGAAGCCAATTCCCAACTGATCGGGTCTTATGATAAATCCACGTGGCTTTAAAACCACCCAAAATAGAAGCAGTAATCGCCAAAACGGTTGAAAATGGGTACCAATAACCAGTCAATTGATATTATATTCAAAAAGTAATTGGAAATTCTTAAATGTCCGATAAACATTAAAAAAAAAAAACTTCTATTTAATTTTCAAGAACCAAAAGAAAGATAGTGCAAATCCACATACCTATATGTTTGTAAAGAAAATAGTAGCCATATGTTTGGCTAAATGAAACAAAGTTTTTTTTTTTTTACAATTTCATATTTTTCGACAACTCTATTTATGTATTTGCATAACAAAAAAATATAAAAATATATAAAAATAATATATTGATTCATAGCAGGTCATGATTTACGTTGCTAGGAGTTTATGAAAAAAAAAACACTTTTTTTATGACATTTCCAAAATAACATATGGCAGTCAAGTGAGTCAAGTTCATTTGATTAACAATAAATGACAAGTTGATACAATCTTATGTGTACTTAAGTGTATAAATAAAAAAAATTAATAATTCTTTGGAAAAAGGTAAGATATGGGTATTTTTTTACAAGTGTTTTTGATAAAATTTCTACATTATCGAATGCTTGTTAGAATAAGTATTTGCAGTAACGAATGGCGACGTTATTAAATTCCAATATACAACTATCAATTCAATTTCTATCAATTTAATTCCCATATAATAATTTACTGCGCAATGCAAATTCATAAATTGCTGCTATTTTAAATGTTTAAACGTGTTTTCACGAAGCCGTTTACGTTCTATTTCTACTGATTTTTTTATAAATTCACAACCTAGTTCTTAAAATACTGTATATAGTAAAAAATGCCTCTGGAATCCATATTGTCATGGTATTGTTTCTGTGATTCTGGTAGTTTTAATTAATAAAGAAAGCTTAAGGGACGTACATCTCCTATGGCCTATCCGGCACTAAGCAAAAGGCATTATGATATCCAATCACCGTCTCCTGCTGCTGGGTTTATTCTCCAGTTTATTAAAAGTATTTATGCAAAGAATTATAGAGTAACCATTGCTATATTTACCCATATCCCTCTTCTATTTTTTGGGTCCAAAGCTAACAGAATAAATGCATTTTTTAAACTTTTTAAAGCCAAATAACCAAACCACGATTATATACTACGGCATTGCTGTTAAAACTTTCATTATTCGACAGACTTAAGTTGCCCATACACAACACTTGTATGCGTTTTGTGTCCAATTTCATGTCATGTTTCATTGTTTCAAACATGAAATAATACTCTGATATTATTCTATACAAAATCTAAAGGTTTTGGGTTTGAAGTGAACAAAAATAATTCAGTGATTCTTATGCGTTGCTTGGTTACATTTATCATTATGACATACATCTTAAGAAGAAATTCTTGTAAAGGGAATGTAAATACCAACCGCCTTACAAAATAAACCAAAGATCAGAAAGTGATTCATTGAAGAATTCTGTAAAATTTGCATCGTATGAATATGAGTAAACGTTTCCATGGGCCTCTCCCGGTTCCGAGTTATGCTGAGTCTAATGATGACACGACAAGCAGTTTCTCTTGTATTTTATGAGATTTTTTTTTTGTTTTAAGTAAAAAGGATTATAACTTAACATCAAAATAAAAATCGCAATCATCAAACGGGAATCAGTATCATGAATTATAAAAAAAAGGTTCCTGAATTTCTACATTAATTTATGTTAATTTGCATATGAATCACTATTTTACCTGCGACAAACAATGAGATGCTTGTGTCCCTCTTGAATGAATCACGTCATCCTTGGGACGAAATAGAGTTCCATAGAGCTTTATCACGCAGCTGTGCAAACTATAGCATATAATATATTCCATTGTTAATTTGAGGTGTCAAAAAATGGGATATCTTCTGATCCACGAATAAGATACTGAAAGACTTTTTTATGTTTTCTATACTTAATGATACTTTTAGGATTTTAACAAGCTATCGTATCATAAAAAAAAACCAGTTTGGGTAACAAAGAATTGCCTTCAGAAGGATGTAGATATTTTGTGGAGGTATATGAATGTCTGAAATACTCAACTAAATAAAAGGTAAGTGTCGGCAAATAAAACCATCATAAAACCACATAAAGTCAAGTAAGAAAACCATAACCTTTTATATTTATTAACAATAACTTAGATCAAGTAAAATTATCTGTCCGTTAAAAAGATCATATTGGGAAGCTCACGATTATCGACAAAAAAATCGACTTTTGTCTTAAAATTTCTACAAGTGCTTCTATCGACAAAATTATATGTATGAGGCAACTTGTTGTTTGAAAATGGAACTATGGTACCCAACTGTCATCAGAATGGTTACTGCTATATAACTTAGTGCTTTGAAAAGTTAGAACTTTGGTACAACATTATATGAATTCCTATCAGAATCTGAAAAAATATGCTACATATCAGCTATTATAATAGTCTTTTTATCAGGACGACATCGGCGACTTACTTTTTCATCAAAAAATGAACCAAACTATTAAGGGACTGAAATTACCAAAAAGAGACTGAAATTTCTAAAGACTGAAATTGCCAAAAAGTTAGATTGTCGAAGAAAGGCGGCTTCAAGCACTGCTGTATCGTTTAATTTATTTGCACAAGAAAAACATATAAAAGTCTCCATTCCGAGTCAAAAGCTGCGGAAACAAAATAAAACAGTCATTTGAATGGTTGCCTCAAGATGCATGTTGGGAAAGAAGACAAATACCATTTCGACAAAATCCAAGGCATATCGGACAAAGAATTGGAAGTATATGAATATGAATAAAGCAAAAACAAGAACTGGAACAAGACCCAAAATAAAAAAACTGAAACCTCCAAAGATCCACATCCTAGTCAACAAATCCTTATGTGTGCGTCGTTAGTTCTGCAGGATTGGAGGGGACCTACAATTTTTCGTCGAATCCGTACCACTAAGGTGAGATGCAGTTTTAATGATGATGATACTCTTGGAGGAGTAGAATATGAAGACAAAGAAGAAGAAAAAGAAGAAGCAGAAGAAGAAGAAGAAGAAGAAGAAGAAGAAGAAGAAGAAGAAGAAGAAGAAGAAGAAGAAGAAGAAGAAGAAGAAGAAGAAGAAGAAGAAGAAGAAGAAGAAGAAGAAGAAGAAGAAGAAGAAGAAGAAGAAGAAGAAGAAGAAGAAGAAGAAGAAGAAGAAGAAGAAGAAAATGAAGAAGAAGAAGAAGAAGAAGAAGAAGAAGAAGAGGGCTTGGCTTTGTAATAAAAACGAAAAGTTGTATTTTTATTTAAATACTACAATTTATAGGTATATACCTACTTCAAATAAAGTTGTACAGAAGTTTTTAACTGATAAAGGTATTTCAATGTTGCCAATCAACTAAAACAAAATAAATGTATACAATTTGACAAACAGGCTCCTTCAAACCAAAGTGTTTGCTTTTTTGCTTGGAATATTTAAACCTCATCACATCGATCAACATTTTGCGATATTAACTACATAATGTACATACGAAAAAATCAGCTATCACCTGGCTGATTATAGGCAAGACTTTTTACATTGAAGTAGCTACCCAATTAAGTGCATTTTAATTATCGTTTCAATTTTTTAAAAAACATTTGTATCTTCATCTTATACGTAATGTTACTCAAGGTCGCTCCATTTGTATAGTTCAATGTTCACAAATGATTGTATGTATTTATTTGAAAAAAAAAAAAAAAATCCTCACGTATAAGCACCTGAAATCCAATTATTATTTCAGTCACGCACATGATTGTTCACTTCAAAAAAGAAAACAAAAAACCTATAACTGTCGCTCCATACAAATTTTATCCACGCATGCAACACAATGCAATCAACATTCGATATTGTGTTACCACCTTGATTTTCAATCAATTTTTTTGTTAAGTATAATTTTTTATTTAAATGCTAACCAACGAAGTTTCTCCCGCAGATTGTCAAAACAGATTTCGCAAAATAAAATTTAAAAATAAATCAGTTCAGTAACCCCTCACAAAAAGAAGAAAAAGAATATAGTTGCAATTTTTCTCCCCGAGTTAAATGTCAATAAAAAAAAACTTAAGCAATTAAAAAAATAAGTTTTCGCAATTAACCGGCAACCGTAATTCATTCAAAACTTAGAACCCATTCACAATGTAGGTCAAAAGATAAAATTTCAAAAATGAAAAAAAAAATGTTAGTGCAAAATTGAAAAGTGAAATTCGATCAAACAAACAAACACAACAACAACAACAACAACATGCTCTGGATCTGGAAGCTCTCAGAGTTGGTGGTCTGATCTGGTCACGGTAGAAGACCGACAGACCGTGTGAGAATGAAATTCAATGCCAAATTAGATAAAAAAAACGATACGACGGAACCCCGATAAGATATTTTTTAAAGAAATAGATCTAATTTTTTTAAATATTATAATTATAACTGTCGTACTTACCACACATTAGTATCAGCACATCCGTTCCAATGCGGCAAAGTATCCTTTTATTGGTCTCCATCATGTATGGGCGGCTATGATCACAGTTGTTATCGATGTGATGTATCCCTGAGTCGATTTCAATGTTATTATTGTTGTTGTTATTATGATTAGTTGCTGAATTATTTAAATTTTTATTTGTAATTGTACCGTTCGTACCAGTTTGATGATGATTTGTGTTCACACTACGAGTCGGTGTAGATGTGGATAGTTCCTCGTTAAGATCCGGCCGACGAAGCGGTGTTGTTTCACTGACAGACAGTTCGCTACTCATTTAGAAGAACTTAAAGCTCGAGCTCTCGGTCTTGAAAAAAAAAATAGTATCTGTGTGTATACTATATGAACAGCTAAACAAGTATTTTATTTGGATTGTGTGTTGGTTAAAATGCTGATACAAGTGTTTGTTGTTGGGAATAAAAACGTGAGAAAGAGATAGAGGGCAAACATAAATCCACTATACACAACCAAAGGGTGACGTCGTAGTCGTTGAATGTAAATGTGAATCAAGTTGATTTAAAAAAAAAAAAAAAAAAAATTGAGGGGCGAGGTAAAAAACTACTTTTTTGTTTAAACGTCACAAACAAGTCACATAAAAGAGCACAGCAGTGATAAGAGTTGCAGGTACTAAAGTGCTGAACTGAACTTGACAGAGCTCCACTGTTGTGCTGGCCCGTATCGGAAGAGGAGGAGGAGGATGTGTTGGGGAGTCGGCAAGGTAGACGGAAAAGGTGATTTTTAGGTTGGTCTTTAATGGTGATGCACTGACTCATCGGGCCATTGATGTTTTTTGGTGCGACGGGGATTGTATATCAAGCTGTGTTGTGATGGTTAATTTCAAACCTTTGAAGGGTTTTAAATTGGTGATAGATTTCCAATTATCTTTTTTTTTTTACATTCAAAAGATACTTTTTGTGTTATTTTATATAGATTGGAGTGTCTCTCTTCCTTTGAGTGTCATTTGTTTATTTTATTTCTTTTTTACTTTTGTGGTGTTGGGTTTCTTCTTTCTTTAAATAGGTTTTTGCTTCTGTGAGACGTTTTCATGGACCCACGGGGTATCAATCTGAGGAGAGAAAAATAAAATAAATAATTAGTAAAACTAATTTGATGTAAGGAAATTATGGATGAGGAAGAGAGTCGTTTTCAAATATTGCGGTCATCATCTACATTTTCAATTTCGACATTTCTTATACGAACTTTTTGTCATTGTATTGATTCGAGGCGAAATTTGCAACCATAGTAAATATTTCTTCCTTGATAAATTCATGGTGCAAGTAAGTTTGTGTAAGAAGATGATTCATTCCTCCGGAAGGTATTGTAAAAAAGCAAGGTCTTTCATTTATTGGATTGGAATTTTTGTTTGTCTTACTTTTGCACGTTGGAGGTGTCTTGATTGTTGGTTGGTAATGTGTTTACTTAGCTTATGGCTGGTGTAGACATGTTTACATTGGTGGAGAAATTATGGTAAGTTGTGTAATGTGGGTAATGGGGTCGTTGGCTTCGCTTAGAAATGAGTTTGAATGAAAGGTTCTTTAGTTATAGAATAATAATTTTGGTGTTTACTTTGTTGGAATTGTAGATAGGTATAAGTATGGCGTAAGAAGGTGTGAGTTTTTTTTTTATATTTAAGGAAGGTAGGTTACCAGTACAGAAAAACTAAAATTCTAATATCTATAGTTTGGTTGCCAAACTCTGCTTTTCAACTTTTTCAACATCGTTTTGGAAGGCATCGTTTGAAGCTAGGTTGTTAATCTATACGAGATAATCAAATCGAAAATGTTAATGATGCATCAATAAAGGAAAAGGTATATTGTATATAGGCATGTAAAATAAAATATTTGTTGTCATGAAGGATAAAGGAATGCTATACATTCGAGCGGAATCTACTTTCAAACAAAAAGGAAAACAATTGAGAACTGTAACGTCGAAATAGTGCAAAGATTCGTTACAATTTAAAACATTTATTTTAACAACATTTTCACAACTTCCCTCGTAGTGAACCCTTAAAAAATAAACGTGACAGTGCAATTTGTTTTTTACCGCCGCCACTGGGTTAATATAGCGCAAGACCATTTATTAACAATCAACAAAATTCGGTATCTATTTCAATAGAGAAGGCAGAATAATTCGCCAATCACTTCGAGGGAAATTTCAACGATCGTCAGTTCACCTGGCAGAATTCTCGATGAAAGTGGAATAAGAAAAGTGCAACACGATCTGACAATAACAACAACTACAACATTTAAAGAAGAAAATCCTAAACTGCAAAAATTGTTCCAATACCAATAAATAGCTCAACAGACAAGTCGTAAATCGTGTGGATATATATTTTTTGACAACACCGCCCTTACTTAACTTATAAGATGAAGTTTAAAAAAACATGCGATGGTGATTCTGAAAGGTGTATAAACTCTTCCTTTCATCTGCTTTACCCTTTGCCATTGTATATAAATTTCTATAATACAATCATGGAGCAGCGCCCTAAAGAAACTTGTGAACCGCACATTTGAAGGTTCTTACATTTACTAAGTATCAATTCTGCTACCCTAACAAAATAGTCGTCAACAAAATAAATTAACAATATTTAATGTATTTTATTGACAAGAGTCGTAAACAAAACAAAAATCATGTATGTTTACGACTGTTTTCAGGGTAACAGAATAGACAACTAGTAAATGCACGAACCTATAATGTGTTATTCACAAGTTTCTTAAGATGGCCAGGTGCTGATTATTCAGCATGAAAAAACTATAGAAATGTATATACAATGCCTTTGCTGAGAATTTAAAAAGAAGCTAATTATCTTCGTGTTTGAAAGTACTTAAAAAATACGTTCGATTTTGTTAAAATTTTATATGAGTGATTTGTTGGTTACGGTGAAGAAGAAACTTATGAACTTAATAAAAAAGTACGGTTCTATGGCAAACGTACCCTGCCATAGAACCGTAATTTTTGTAGCAATTATTCATGCCTATTACTGAATTCGCAAATGTTCACTCCCTGGGAGTCGGTTGGATCCGCAGTGGATCCGCATTCGCATAAAATTCTAATGTTGAATCAGATGAATGAGCTGCATTATCGATCCGCGAACTACTTTTCCATTTTTGAAACTGCATTATCGTAGATGTAAAAAATTGACATTGGGTGCGTTCAAGAGAACGAGATTGCACACGAGAAAAGCAATCTAAGATACTTTAGTATCGTAAGATATCTAATATCGCAAGTTAAACCTTTTTTAATGATTTTAACGACCAATCTTAATCCGTCAGTTTTTCAGTTATCACTGGACCGATTTACAAGGTAAATATGCTCTTGGATAGAGGAAATGTCAAATTTGGTCATGGGGACTATATTTCTGGAGAGATTTTCACAGTTTGGCCAAAAAAACGACACCAAAGTTTTACTTCCTGAACTCGAAAAAGGACAAAAAATAATTATTTTTAGTATAATCATTTTTTTACGGCAAAAAGAGCCTTTTTAATGATTTTAACGACCAATCTGTGTTTCAGCAATCACTGTACCGATTTTCAAGGTTTATTTGCTGTTGGATAGATAAAATGTCAAACTAGGTCAAGGAGGCTATATTTCTGGACAGATGTCCATGGTTTGGCTAAAAAACGACACCAAAGTTGCAAAGTTTCTATAAAAACGTATATGATGTTTTCGAAAACGGCCATTATTGTCAATTAATTATTATTTTTTTGCATAAAAATCTCTTTCATCCGCACCAATTTTACTACGGATTTGCTTTTCCATCATTTGTATGGAGCGCGGATGTGGTGCGGATGCCTTATACCAATTTAACGAAAAATGTTACCGACATGGCTCGCGGATTCCCTAATAGGGCTGATTATCTTTTAAACTGCCGTTTTAGTTTTTATTCTAAAAGTTCTACTAATACTCGTAATTAATACTGCAGTACAATTTTTTAAAAATAGTGCTTTATGAAAACTTTATTTTAATTCTATTTTTTTTTTTTTTTTGATAAAATTAAGTCTAATTTTGATAAAAGTAAAAAAGTATTTTTAAAACACATCTCTCAAACGTTACTTCCCATCATAAAATCTTTTTTGTATACGTACTTTGTTTATATCTTGCTCACCGATTGCATTTTTTGGAAAGTAATTATTAAAAAAAAATAACTAAAACTGTTAAACTAATTTTCCAGGATTAATATGAAGGTAACTTGCTACAAGAGCAAGTTCATGCCAGTCGTGTTACTATTATTTCAAATTAATTAACTGGCTCAAGAAAATGTGTTAAAAACAAAAATAAACATAGTATTTATGATTTAAGAATTTAGAATTAGGATCCTAATAAAATTGCGCCATTTAAATAGATACTGTAGGTATCTATCAACCATCATGTCAAAATTATGTTTTCATAGACTTGATTAGAAACTAGAATAGTATTATTAGTCTCAAGGTTTCTAATACGGAAGAAATATTCCTGTACACGCATAGGCAAGAAGATAAATTTACAGTTCAAAGAATATTAATTAAATTATAGATATTTTATGTACATATCTATTTTCCATTCAAGTGACAGCAGCTGTGATCTGTGAATAAATTGCAGATACAAGTTGTGTCCCCATCTGAGCGACACACAAAGGGTGCTCAGTTGAAAGAAGTCAATTGGAAAAATTGTTAATTAATTGGTGTCGGCATCAGATGCAATTAACATAGTACTTTCCAGTTAAATGAAACTGTTGAATATATAGGTATGCAAAAGATATAAAGGTCGCAAATTTTTAAACAGAATCAGATTTATAGAAAAAAAGATAAGATATCTTAAAGTATCTTAAAATGAATGAACAAAAAAATTAAAATAATTTCTAGGCAGTGTCAGTTATTAAAATGTATATAAACATAATATATTCGGTTCCGCTTGAATAGAAACGAAAAAAATTCTTCCTACATTCTTTATCATCTCACAAAAGGCATTTATTTCATTGCAGTCAATTGTTTGGCAACAAATTGATTGCAATAATTTGATAGATTAATGAATAGTGGATTCCGTTGATGAATATAAGGGCTCAAATTGATGTCAAAGAATTCAATCAGAAAAATTTTAGTTTTGTTTTAACCGAAAATGTTGCGCCATCTGATTGTATGACTAAAAAATCTTAAAATGTCATATTGCCTAAATTAAATTAGACATGATAAACACAGTATAAAATAGACCAATACAAAAACACTCATAAACTAAAATATGAAAAAATTATGAATCACTTGAATTGTCATTTTGTTTATTTTTGGGCAATCTGACTTTTTTAAGATTCAAAACCTTACTGATTTAGAGATTATAACGGATGTTCGGTAGCAGTGCAATATCCCACGACTCCGACGAGCTAGTGTCGCGCGGTTGCAAGCATGCCTACCGCACTCCCCTACCAGGACAACCTGCTCTGTGACCCAACACTTCCAAAGGAGTTACTGTCCTTCTTGGAATTTGTTGGGATATCTTTACATCACTTTTACATCAAAGTTGACCCTGCTCTACGGTCAACTTTCCGTTATAATATTTGTCACAACATTGTTTTTCGCAATTTGATATTTTGCTTGATCGCTCGAACATTTCGTGACAAATAGCCTATTTTCTCTCTTGGAGATATACATGCCTTACATTTTCACTTTTGGCAATATGTCCACTTCCTGAAATTACGCTATAGGAAATTTCTTCAAAAATCAAGCGGAAAAAAGCCCAAAAATCTCCATACAAGTTTTTTCAGGCGAAAATTCCTCAAAAGGTATGACGCAAATTCCGGAAACTTTGGCTCCTTTTTTCATAAATTGGTTGGGCTTTTTTAATCTATTAATAATAAAAAGAAGTAAAAAATGTATTTTTAGAAAAAACACAAGTGAATATTTTTTTTGGTTTTTTTTTTCAAAATCGCAAAGAAAGAAAAACGACAGAAAATAAACTTTTAGGCTTTTTGTTCCAATCAAAAAGAAAAAAAAAACAACTATTTTTAATTTTTAAACCAAAAAGAAAAAAAGACCAAAAATGAAACATTCAAATGCATCCGCGCTTCCACCTGGACCTGATCCGACTACTTTTTAACAACGAGTTTTGGTATTAATTTCCAAATAAAGTATAAAAATAAGAACATGAAAAATTGTTTTTATGCCAAAAAGATTATCTTTTTTGGGCGTAGTTTTTATTTTTAGGTTTTGGTTTTACCAAAAATTGGCGTTTAACAGCTCTACAGAGTTCTAGCGAATTTAATTTTTTTAAATTTTTGGTCTTTTTACTCTTGTAGTTTCTGGGCATTTTTTCAAAAAAAAAGTTTGGCGGAAATTTGTATGAGGTAATTTCAAGGAGCCCATTTATCATAGTGTAAAATTGCCAAAAAAGTTGAGCGTAGTGACATTTTTTAAGTTTTGAACTATTTGGTTTTGAGCAATTTTGATATGGGATCCATAATTGTAGAAATGTAAAATCACCCAAAACTAATTTTTTGGTCGGTTTGACAGAATGTCAGATCACCCCAACAAATGTCAATTCAAGCAAAAGATTTTTGGGCGACTTTTTTTAAGATTGAACATTTAAGCGTTCCATATCAATGTAGACAATGTTTTGCAAAAAATAAAACAAAAAGCTGTTTTATGAACTTACGAAAGAACTAGAAACGATTAGATTATGAGAAAGCCACTTGGCACAAAAATATTTACTCAGTAATTAATTATACTTTTGTCTATAACTTGTTTAATTGTAAGACATTTTTTATCTTTTTACCTTACTTAATTAATATTAATTGCGTCTTATTTCTTATCAATAAAAAATAAAATATTACATAAGATTTTACAATTATTGTTTAGGTATCACTTAAAGCTTTGGAATCGAAAAATAAAACAAATGTGTAGCAGGTGTCGCAGCATTTAACAAGTGTCGACCTTTAGTTCGCTTACGTCAGAGGTGGTAACGAATGAGCGTTCGCATATATAGATAACAGCAAAATAACTGAAGCTAATTCAGCACCATAACTCCACTCATATAATAATTTAAAAAACATTCCTTTTAATATTCCAAATCAAAGTTAACATCTTCATTTATACATTAATGACAATGAACTATCCACTTGACAGCTACCAAGCTTAACTCCTTCAAGTCAGGATCTTATATAGCTGTAACAACAGATTGTGACAAAATAAATTTACATATTCATATCATTTGTTGACAACAGTAAGTTTATTTATTCGCAAACATCGAGAGTGTCAACTGAACTACGTGGTTTAAAAAGCTATACGCGATTTCCCAAGTAAACATCACAATTGCCCATAAAAATCCTACATGCTAATTGGAATTGCCTTGATGCAAATTGAGGCATTGTGTTTACACGATTACGAGAGTGTTTGCCTGCACAAGCAGTAAGTGCTGCTGCTTCAGTTTCTCTATACCTAGCTATATCGAATCTCGAGCACGTGCGAATTAGTTGCTTTGTCAACAAAACTTTAACTAAGCAAATGTGACAGAGGCCTAAATAAGGAATTTCTAATTTGTCTATATGCCTTCAGATGCCGGCAGGAAGATCGCTCAATGTCAAGGGGAATAAAAGTGTTTGAGTTTGTATTTTGAACTTAACACCTACGACCGCGACGAAGAGTCTATTTCAATTTTTTTAAACTCACGATTTTCTAGAGCACAATCATAAGAACCTAGCTAGACAGAAAGACAGCTTTATCGAGAGATATACTTGGCGTCTATGATGATAAGGATCTCTTAGAATGCCGAGGAGCACCATTAAAGGTACAATACATGTACCAGCGAGCGTCGGTGGAGCAGCGTCGCAGCATGGTTTTGCGTGGGAATTCGTTCTGAAGTACTGTGCGTGGATAGCTTCGTTCGAGTTTGAGTTCATACGCAGTCAAGGTCTTTGAACATTTTTCGTTTTATGGGTTTTGTAATAAGATTCTTTCGAAAGAATTCCATTACAAAGGTAGAGTAGTTTTGTATGCTAATGCCTAAAAGATTTGTATCTTAACAGCTTAATCAATGACATTTTAAAATGCAGTAAAATTACAAACCACATTTTTTTGTTTGCTTACAAAGAATAAAGAAAATTATTTTGACCTTCCGTCCATCGATTAAATTAAAAGAATCTCAACAAACTGCATAAATAAAAATGCTTTTTATTTTTGGTTTATGTTTTCAACAGAGATGGAATAGGGAATTTTTATACAAGCTGTCATCGAAATTACAAAAATAACAAAGTTACAACCCTTTCCTTACAAACACTTATGCAGTGTGAAAAAAAACATAGCATTACAGTAGACGTTTGGTGTGTGAAAGGGAAAGATATATGTGTATTTCTTAAGTAAAAATATTTATTGAATAGCTAAGCATTGATAGGTACTGTTCACAGGTGGTCAACTAGTACCCATCCCTTCTTCCACCACAAAAAAAAAATTGTTTTCTTATCCGTGAATATTTAAGAGTGGCATTGAAAAATGTTTAGGTGTAGGTAGGTATAATCCGCTTAAGGCAATGTTCTTTTTTTTAATTTTATGGTACAGGCCTCTCTTTTACCCATTCAATTCTGTACAGTAAAACCTAAATTTAGTGAACAAAAGAAAAAATAGTTTTAAAGCTTTACATTTTGTATTGTTATTTCTTCTGAATTATGAAAAGCACAAAGTCGGTAGAAAAAAATTCCTTTTCCAATAATTGTTTATAGAAACGTGATACATTAGAATCTTGAAAATATAATCAATTGATCATACCAAACAGACGCCGTTCATCTTTTTAAAATGTTCATCTTTCCAAGAATCGAAAATTAGTTGAAGAAAATCATACATTATATATAAAACAATGGCGCAAAATTATAGTCAGCCTAAGTTTAAGGAATTAACGCCACTCTTCTTAACTTAATTTTAACTTTGAAACAGTTCTCTAACTTTAAAGTAATTATAGACTCCTTCTGAAGTACTGACAACTAGTGTCACTCATTTCTCTAACTTATTTGTGCGGAACACGCCTTAAGCAGTGACAGTTCGCTCAGAAAACAAAGCAAACACAACTTTCTATCTGTCGTCAAATGTCATCAACCCGGAATGTGTCAATAAAATGATAATTTTCTGTTTAATTTCAATTTTCTCCCTCTTTGAAATTAAAATTAATTTAACTTTTTTAATAACTTAGAAATATATATATGTAGTTAAAAAGTTGATGTTTGCAAAGAATGCTGTAATGCCGCTTTACGAAATAAAGGGTATACAATTTCAGTTTCATGTCATCGAACAATTCATAATCTTCTTCCTCCGAAAAGATTTTGCAAATTTTTTTTTGTTTATAGAAAATCACAAATTGACAGGAGTCAGAGAGAAGCAAGTGTGACACTTTCAAAATTAAAATAGGGTTTTCATGATTTTAATTTTGATGCAAGTCTTTAAAGATAAAATGTAGTTTAACTTGTCTATATAATAGCCAAAAATGTAATTTAAGACTAGTGTCAAACTAAATTTGATTAGGCTTCGAGTTAAATGGACTATAATTTTGCGCCAATTAATTTTATTAATTTTATTTTTAAAATACATAAACCATACCGAAAATAATAATTTTGCTATTAAGAATTTAAAAAAAGTCTTATTTATATATGTTGCTGAAAAATCTCCTCTATAATAGTACACTGTCGCTTGAAAGTAAGAAGTGAAAAAAGCGTTTTTCTTTCTGAACTTTTCAGTAAATGTTATAGAAACGTTCATGATTTCGAGAGTCTACTGCCCATATTTCTATATCGGTAGAGTGAGGAAATGAATTAAATTAAAGGAAGTGGTCTTTTTCCCCATGCAATTCAATTCTTAACTTGGATGGAAACTAGATCCACTCCAATGAAGTGGACTAATTTCCCACTAGGTGGGAAATTCAATCCCAAGGCAAAACGAATTCCCGGGTAGTTTTGTCCTTACACCTACCAATAAGCATTTACGGCGATTTTCTTGCGTTAAATAAAATATGTATTTTCTCTACCATTCGTATCCGCATTTCTACACTATTTTTTCTATTTAAGTCCTCTCTCTTAGATATAACAAAAGTGTAATAAAAATGTGTTCAGGAGATATCAGTTTTATCGCTTTGGATGTCGTTTTTAGGAGCACATGGCGATACCACAACAACATTACATCCTTCGGGTTAAAATTACCTTCATTTTGATGGATTTTTTATTCGAATAAACAAAAGACAATTTTATGAACTCATTAAAGTTTTGTTGGTGATCACTGATCGTGTATCAATTTTGTCCGTGTTGTGCCTCTTCTACTCACTACTAAGTATGAGAAAACCTAGTTTCATTAAAGCTAAAACATGTATGCAATCAATCTTTTTGGAATTAATCACTAATCAGCCTATCAATGCATGAACACTGATCATATATTATATAGCTATAGAATATATGGCTATTATACATAGTTAATGATGGATTGCAGTATCAATTATAGAGAGCGGTTGAAGTCAATTTGATCGTGTATAAAATCAGTCAAGTTTCAAATGTTGGGTTATAAGATTGCAACAACATTCCATGCTTATATAGGCATGGCATCATGCAACAAGATAGATGATGATATCCGATTTTGTATATTTAAACTTCTTTTAAGTGAAATTAATATTTTTTTTTTTTTTTAATTGCAGTCTATAAGTGGATAAGTGTACGTTGTATATGTATATAAAGAAAATGTTCACAAGATCACATTACTTAAACTATTAGCTATATACAAAAGTTATTTAATTTAGAAGGGGTGAACGAATGCCTCGTAAGTGGTAAGAAAATGAAATTTTATCAATCTCTATAAAGGTTAAGATTATACGATCAATTGCAAAAATAAGCGTTTAATAAAGATGGTACCAGAAACTATGAAGATCCGATTGTGAAATAGAATACGGTTTTAGGTTATATGTTTGATTACAAATGCGTTTTAGTTTCAGAAGATCAAGTCACCAAAATTGTATGATTCCCATCGGGAGTCCCCGAAGAATTTTAAATCAAATTTGGTATATACGTTTTGTGTTTCTTGTGTTTTCTTTTTATTACACTAACAATTGAACCAATTATGCTTTACTCACGATAAATCATAATTTAAGGTTGTCCCAACTATTTCCGTCATTTATTTGAATAAAAAAATATTTTCATAATTTTGCTCATCCAGTACTTAACTACGGTTGAAAATACTATAAGGAATTTCCGATTCAATCGGTAAGGAGAAGAAAACCACTACTGGTACACACAAAAGCAAATACAATACTTCTGAATTATTTTAAAACAATTTGTTCAATTCAAATCTATCAAAACAAAGCCCTTTGTTTGTGTTGTTTTTTGAAGGTCCCAGATTTAAGTAAGAGTTTTGAAATCAATAAAATTTCTATTTATATTTCAATAACTCACCTGCCTTTAGCTATCTTTTTTAAATAAATACGGAATTTTTTTGTTAACTTTCAACCTATCGAAATAATTTTTTTATGAATTTTCCTGATAAGCTATCACATATGATGATTGATATTTTTAAATATACCCACTTTACCAGTTTAAAAAAAATAACCCCTTCTAGTCATTTCTGATTATAAAATGATTCTATGGAAATTCAAAAAGGTTCATTGTGTAATTGATTTCAAATTATGTTTCATAAAATTTCAAAGAATTTAAGCAAACATATTTGTTCACTCAACTGGGAGCTGGAGTATAATGACATATTTGTTGTCAATCAAAAAAGTATCTTTTATAAGATTTGCACCTGCTGCTGATTTGATGATGGAACAATGACACGATGATGATTAAGACAATATCCTATCAAGAGACAACGGCTATACGACAGCATCATCATTAAATGCAAACAAGATTCCATCCACTATGTACTTCAAACCACAAGTGGATATAATAATTGCAAGGCAACTATCTGAATCCCATCAGAGTTGCAAGAAAGACTCTACCACTCAGTGGTCTTCTATTTTATGGTAGACTTGTTGTACATGGAGCCTAACATTTTGGAGGGGTCTTCAAGAGTTGTGCTGCCTCTTAGACACGACACAATGCATGACTTCAGTGCCATTGCAGCATTGTGACTTGGTTATTCTGCAAGTATCTCATAGGTTGTTATTTTTTTTTTCGACTGAGAGTGGTGTATTGCAATTTTCCCACCTTTTCGAGCTGTAGTTGCAGATATTTTTACATGCACTTTATGGTGGGGTATCTGTCTCTGAATCTGAGCAAGTGGCAATCGAATAGGAAAACAAAAATAATCTTATGGAGGGAAAAACTATACACAAAAGTATCTTTTTTCTATTTACTGTTTGTTGAAAAAAAAGCAAAAAAAAAATCCCATGAGACAGGTGGAGTCTGAGTGGAGTTTCCTTTTTTTCGAGTGGAGTTCTTAGGAAAACCAATCAACTCGATTAATTTCATCAGTTTTAAAAATGTTTTCAACAATTTTGATGGCGCCATATAATCAAGAAAAATTTTAAAATTACATCTTTACTATATTACATTTTGATAATCACGATTTTACGCTCTGAATATACAGTACATATAATCGGATTTTGGGTAATAAACAATGAAGTCTTATCGGAATTTATTTTTTAAAAATATTATTAAATCTTGAACTGGGTGTGGTTGCGTTGGAATTGTCGGTTCAGTAGAAACAAACCATGAAATAGTTTATTTGTGTATTGGAAATTCGTAATTTTGAATTTAATCAGTAAAGTCATACACCAAATATTGAAGGTGTGTTCATTTTTGATAACGGGTTGAGAAGTCAGTGTATGGGAAATAGGTATACCTAGGTAATGATAATAACATTTAAGGTTTGTTTCAAATTGGTGAATCTTGACATTTTCAAGGTATTTAAATTAAAGGTTTATAGCATTTAAGTATAACTATGTAATAGAAAAGCTTTAATTTAGCTTTTTACAAAAACTTGACTAGCTCGTGTCGTGAAACTGCTTAAAAGGGTTGAACATTACAAACATTTAAGCTAAACACATATTTGAGGAGTAAAACTGATGTTACTACCGTTATATCCAAATTATACAAAAAAAAAAAAAGAGTAGTTCAATAAAGTAGTGCATTCAAAACTAATTAGGGAACTTGTCAATTTTTAGAAACCTGTGTTATAGAATTCAGAGGGCTGTCAAAAATAAATTAATTAGTGCCAAAATCAACGGTTTTTATTAAGTGGTAACATTTTTTTCGACATTGATGAATCATTTTGCAGAGTAAACACATTACGTCGTATGTTTTAAGAAAAATAGGGAAGAACTAAATCTTCTACATTAGAGGAATGAGTGAAAATTGATGTTTACTTGCTGCAGTATTTTTAAATGGCTTTATACGTAACTCTCAAAACCAAACGCCAGTGATTATGTTAGCAGCCATTATTTTTGAAACCCGACATTTTGTTGGGCTAAATAGAATGAAAACAGAAGAATCACAGAATTGCATCGAATTCAACACTATCAGCAACAAATATCAGAGATAAAGCTATCGTTGAAGCAAATTTACTAACGGTTCTCCATGTTATCCGCAGTGCTAAACATTTGAAGCGTCTTAAGTCTAAGAAAAAACGCCCCTAAATAATGTCAGAAAGAAGCATAGGATGTGAATATTTATTTCTGACAAAAGAAAAAGTGTATTTTGGATGGGCCGAATGTTTAAAACTATTTTTTTCACTATCTAAGAAAACAGGAGCAATTTCTGATCAAAATCCGAAAAAGGAAGGAAGCATAGTGGTGGAGGTGCAAAATCATACTATAGAACCATTGACTTGATGATACAAAACACAAAAATTAATGGAAACAGCTACAAATCCTTGCTTGAATGCATTTTTCCGAAATAGAGTGATATTTTTGGGTAAACCTCATGGATTTTGCAACACGAAAAAGACCATATACTCACATCCCGAGTAGCATAACCATTCATTAAGAGCTTAATTGTACATTTTTTGGTTTCGCCACCGTACACTTTGGATCTCGACGCAATGGAAAAAGTATGTGAAGGGCTCACACAATAAGTTTGTGAAGTTCAGAGATAAAACAGTAGCAAGGAAAGGTAAATTCTTTCCATTAAAATGGCCTGGAGTAAGATTTTCCTGAACTTTTACTTGGCTTCGATGAATAACCCGCTTAAATCATGGAATTTTTAAATTTATTTTAAACTCTGATTATTGAAAATAATCAATTTAATATGAATAAATTAAAAACTAAATAAAAAATAATTGCAGCAGTTCTGTTTCGTTCTATTTCTAAAGTACTTCTATTCTTATGACGCGTTTAAATCACTCAAAATTATGAGTTTATCAGCTATTTTTTCTTTACTATACCGTTAGAATTCGTCTTAAAGTTCTAATGCAGTATTTTGTATTGAACATTTAACATTCTTTCTTGTGGATTAAAATTTTGTATTCAGTCTGTCATAATATGGAAGAAAATTTTAGTTCTACTTCCCGAAAATCCGTGCTTCTATCCTTATGACTTGCAGTGTAAATGCAAAACTGTTCTTGAAGATTAAAATATTAAAAATAAGTTAAAACACAATTTTTAATAAAGAAAATCATATGAAATAAAATTTTTAATATTGAGTAAAGAAAATTTCACTAAATCCGTTAATTTTAATAAATTTTTATTTATTGAAAGAAATTTTGCCATTTGGAATCCATATCCAAAAAATATTTAGTATTACAATAAATCTACTATATATTAGTTCATAAACCTTCTATTAAATTTATAAAACAAAAACAAAGTTATTATTTATAAATCGATATTTACATTTATCATCTTTTATAGTTAACCAGTTTCTTGGCTTGAATGTGAAACCTACATGTTCAAAAACTTTAAATTGCCCAAAAAAAATCTTTAAAAATATGCTTAATTTACCCTGGCGCTTTTCAATGCGGGAACCCTACACTTGTTTATTATTTTAATTATGTTATATTAATTACCTTTACTTATTTATTATTATTATAATTCATAATTATATTTATGGTTGAAAAGGTAGAATTTTTAAGTTAAATGAAATGTTTAGAATCTCCGTAAAACATATAAGAATATATTAATTTCCAGTTAAGTTCAATAAAAAAACTATTTATAAAACTAAAACTGAAGAAAACACAGATGTGTTTATCAAGCATGTGTTTTTTTGTTGTTGTTATATTTTAATTCCATACATTGTTAATAATTTATTTCATTAAAATAAGTAAGCAAGGTAAATAAGTAAGGATTATTTATTGGTTTTAAAAAATTATACTTTTGAATTCGTTTTATTATTTGTATACGGCTAAAGTTAAAAAAACTAATTAAAAAATTATATCTCCCATTTACAGTTACAATAAATGAAATAAAATGGCAATTAAATGCTTTGTAATTAAAATTATTATGTGTCTTTCTATCCGGAAGGAAACCTATGGTTGCACGGCCTTCGAGCAAGCAACTACTGTCATGCGAAGGACATGGTAATTCAAAATTTATTCCACATAGTTCTTAATAATTAAAAACTGGACCGGAAACTGGGCACGCTTAAATTCAAAAGAAAATGCAGTTTAATTTAGTGGTATTTTTGGAATTAAAACTACTTCGCCTTTGAACTTTCCTATGATATAGTTGCATCAATTAATATAGGCCAGTCGGCAGAGACATAATTTGGGTTCCATAATGCATCAGAAAACCCACCCAATTTTATGATTGGATATGGTCGTTGGTCTTTCAGAAGTATCAAAAAAATAATGGCGCGATGGTATAGAGGGTTTGCGTTAGCCGCCATATAGAAAAACGCGTTTTCTCAAATAACTTGAGAATAACTTATCAGACGAATTAAGCAGTTTTCGATAGAAAATATGATTTTCTTTTTCATGCCTACAACTTTTATTTGTATTCTTGGAGTTATAGCGTATAACAATTTGGTTTTTATTAAAATTTTTAATATTCAAAATAGAAAACAAAATATTTCCTTAAAATTTTGAAAAAAAAAATATTTTTAAGCTATAACTCCTAAAATGCTATAAAAAAAAAACTTGTAGAAGACATGAAAAAAATCACCAAATTTATATGATCATATTTCATATCGAATTTCCTATCAAAATGCTCTTAACAACTTTTTTCGTCCGATAAGACATTCTTAAGGTATTATTCACATAGATAATCATTCTGTCAATTTGTTTTAAAATCTCCTAACTTAGATTCTACTGTTTTTACATACTATTTTTTCCATTTTTCTCCATTTTACCCCTTTCCGTACTATTTTGCAAATATTTTCTTTCATACAAACCATGTCCTGCCTGAAAATAACAAATAAGACAAAAAAAGAATTATTCAAATAGGTATAGCGGTTTTCCAGTGATGATCGTACAAAGCTTTTTAGCAATTGATTTTTATTTATATAAATAGATGGAGTCTATGGAATAGAATTGCAGGAGACTTATAATAGTATAATTCAAAATGGCTTTAATATTCTTATATACTTTTATCGCTAAATACTAAAAAAAGTCTCACTTTTGCTTACTCTCTCCTAATAAAATGAAAATACTAAATATAAAAAAAGTGTTAAATGTTAAACAAATTGCAAAGTAGATATAAAAAATTCAGGATTAATTTATTTAAATTCATAAAACAGGGTATGTGAGCAGCAAAAATAAATTAGTTTTTATTTATTAGTCATTTATTTTATATGGGAAAGTTTCAAAGTTTTTTTTTAAATAATGCATATTTTATTAACTTTTTTTTTCAACAGAACGTATTAAGATAATAGAAACAAAAATCATTAAAGAAAATAGCTAATAAATTTAGTGACAAAAATTACCTAGCTTTACCTAGCTACTTTTAAGAACTCAAACAGAGTACAGAGCATCAATTTTACTTGACAAGTATTATTGACGTTTTTTTTTATTTGGTAACAGTAGGAGTTTTTGTCTGAATTTTGCTTAGCTGTTGCATTTCGTAAAAGAATCATTTATAGAGCAGTCAAAAGACTTATTGAATTCAAAGGCAGTATATAGCTACTTATTAACTGCTTACATTCTTTGGAGTTTTTAAACGCCTTTAAAATTTTTAAAGTCTTTCGATTACATTCAATGTAATAGTCTTTGAACTGGTTCCGTGTTATTTTTACACCTTAAAGTTTTTTGACTGATGGTAGGAGAATTTTTAAAGTGAGTCAGCAGACACACCATAGTAAACCTATTCTTGAATACCCAGTAAATCGATGACCACATTGTTGAACGACTTTTTCCTTTGATCATATCCATGAATCTTTATCCAAAGTATTGTTTATTAGTTGGAAAACACTTTTCATTACTTTCCATGCATATATGTAGGTAGTTCTCATAATTTGTTCTTCGCAACTATTGACAGGGATCAGGAATTATTATAACTAACATTTGTGGTTCAGAAATCGTTTATATTTATATCGTCGCACCCAATCAATGGCGATTTTAATTTCTTATTTGAATTTTTTATAACAAGGATTACCTGCACCTGAATCTCGAAATATCATTTTAACATTTATTCACAATTTAGTTTTTCTCACGTATTTTTGTTTTCCTTAATTCAACTATTTTTCACTTACCTACTTCTAGAAAAGCAGTCTGATAACTTTATTATATTCGAGGACAACGTATAAAAACTAGTTTTATATCTTTTCCAAGAACGAATATAATTATCTAAAGAAAAATAAAACAACTTTGTGGAGGACTCACAAATATAAAATAGATACGAATCGCCCAATAATTGTCAGACGATTCATAAAATACCAAACAAACGATTTTTGCTGTCACTTGAGTAAAAGGAAACTGTCTTCTGTCAGCTGTTTCGACATTTAAAGAAAACAAGTAGTGCGCATGTATTCAGCAGTGTAACAAGCATTCCATGAGAGGACAGGTGCAGTAGATATATAAAGAAATACTAAAACTTCTCACTTGAGGAGAGCCCATGGAGGATGTCCAATTGCCCATGCCCATTGCCCAACCATCATCGGAGTCAAATTTAACCATTGAACGGAAATAGGGTCAGGGAGAAAAATGCTGCTGGTTCAGCTAGTAAGTTGCAGACATTGGTATCAGGCTCGTGTCGACCGTAAGTAAATGTCAACTTAAAGAGGTCAATAAATTTATCCCCATTTAAAGCCGCACGTAAGCGCATCTCACATGACCAACCAAAGGAATCATATAACAACGGATGTTGAACATGTTTTTTGCGTTTTCACTTCCTCCCTCTGGCAGCACCTATATGCGGACGACTTATTTCGCCCGCAGGTTCATAAAGGGAATATTACATTTCAAGTTCGGAAATTGGAGTCAAAATGTTGTTTTGAATATGAGTTTTCGCGTGTGTCACTCGATGTGAACAACATTGACAGCCGAGACGGTGTTTGGTTGTAATCAAGAGTTGCCATTGCAGCGGCAGACATTCTCATACCTTATACAAGTACGAGAAAGATTGTTAATTGAATTTTAAGGGATAGCCACTTAGAAACATGTTAAATGCCTGAACAAAGGCGGCTCCGCTGATGAGGTTTCTTATTTTAAATGAGCACTCTACTTAATTTGGGATTGTGTTGTTGTTGTTGTTGTGTTTTTGTTTTTGTCATGATGTCGTCTGCCTGAGGTATGTACGACATTCCCATACACTTGAGGTTGTTTTTCTTGCCGTGGTTGGATCATGTAATTACTTCCAATTATGTTTTATTTTATCTTTTAGATGGTTTTATTTCAATTCTCGTTTATAGAAATATAGGAGAAGATCCAAATCAGCAAAACCAGTTTAAAATACAAAAATAAGTTTTTAAATATTTTAAATGCTTAACAAATGACCTTCGAGACTTGTATTGCTGAAAAATGAGATCTAAATTAAACGATCAGTAAAATTTGTTCATTTTGTCTATCTCGTCAGTCGGTTTTGTAATTAGGTATGGAGAAACTATTTTTAGAAATAAAATAAAAGAAATAGGTATACGATAAGTAGCTAGATACAATTAGACAAATGAAATACGATTTATTATTATTTGGCAATCGAATGAACAGTTAACTATAAACATGATTCAAATTTGTATATTGTTTCACCACATGAATATACAATATACCTATTGTATAGGAACATTCTAGTTATTGGTAAAGTTTCAAAGATAAATTATTATAGGTATTTCAAGGTAATTTTGTAGAATATATAACATTCGTATAATAAAGTTCCTATGAGCCCAAACGATGAAAGATAGATTTTTGCAGAGGATTTTCTCTTCGCATATGTAAATGCACTAAATTTCTAAATGCAGCCTTATATATCACATGTTTAAATTTACTTTTTAACGCTAGATTTTTTTGGTTATCTAGTTTAAAGGTCTAAATTCTAAAAACAACTCAAATAAACATGTAATTTTATGATAGCAAGTTTGAAGAACAATCGAAAGACCTGAATTGGAGTTTAGAGGAGGAATATGGTATCGCATTAGGTACAGAGTGGCCAAAAAATAATCACCTAATTTTGATTAACTGTATTTTAAAAATGCTACAACATGATTTCATAATTTGTTTATAACAAATTTATTTGGAGTTTTATTTTTTTTTTCATTCCTTTTCTTTTTATGTATGTCTTTTAAATTGAAATGAAATATGAAAGAATTCTTAATTCGATTTAATTTTCCCTAATTTTCGAAAATATACCTAACGATTCCGTTATATTGTAATGTCCATATACATATGTATGTTCGAAGAATTGAAAGAAATATTTTTATGAGAATGATGAAGCATTTTTTTTTTTTTTTAAATCAAACATTATAATTTTGACACTAAAATTTACAAAACGCACAGCAGGAAACTTTAATTGGTATTTGTTCAAAATGTTGGCATTAAAAAGTTTCAAATCAATCTTAAATAAAACAGAAATGAAAAATGGAAAGAAATAAAGTTAATAGTTTTTAAACGAGTAGGACGGTCCAATGTAGCAGCCGTAAATTAAATGAGTTTGAAAAAAGAGGAGGAAAAAAGTTTGATTGTGCAGCTTAAACTTAAATGCAAATATTAAAATAGCTAGATAAACTTAAACAAAATTTAAGAGAATGCATGATTAACGCAATAATTTTTTATAAGGCTGAATTTTATGGAAACAAATTAAAATAAAAGCGTATAAAAATATTGAAATCATTTTGAGTACCCAATAAAGTTTTCCCCAGCAGTTTATCGATTCATTTTCTGTACCTTCTATAATGTTACTTTTATTTTGAATTAATAAGTAATAAAATATAATCAATTTGACATATCCTTCTGCCCGAAAGACTCAAACTTGATTCATTAAATTCGTTTTAAAAATTCACAAATCCCTTTTGGAAATGATAGCAGAACCAACAAAAATATGCATCATGAGCAAATAAAATACAGATTCGAGTAGAGGAGAGCGGGGGTTAGACGTTACAATTTTAACTCAATTTGATGCTGATGCTGCTAATATAACGATTTTGAAAATTAATTGGTAAATTAATTTTGAAAATTAATTAGTAAATTAATTTTGAAAATTAATTAGTAAAAACTAGGTATTTAACATTAAAATGAGCAAATATTTTAGCTTTATAAGAAATTAAATGAACGACTGGATCGCGCAAACTCCCTTGTGGTAAGAAAATAAATTTAATTAGACAAAATTGTTAATAAAAACGAGAAAAATCCTTTGAATTTTTTACTTAAAGTGTTAAAACAATTTTTCATTAAAGCATGCAGTAACTTTTGTTGGGTAGATATATAGGTAGGTACATATACTACATACCTACATAAGTTTAACAAAAAAAAATAATATCAAAATCGTAAAATCGTTTGAGCATTTTTTTAATAAATAGATTTTTATAGAACAATAAAAGATTGTTCTGTTTAAAAATGCCAGTTTCAAATGCTAGATATATTAGGCGTGCACGCAAATATTTTCTTATTGAGGAATCACTGTCACTTTAATGGAGGCGGAGGAGTTTTTCGGCTCAAATTCCTCCGGTTCTCAAAAATTGTAACCTGCAAAAACAGCTGTTATCGTACTCAAACTGATTTTTTTTTCTTGTTAAATTTCTATTTCAAAGTAATTATTTTTATGATATTGACGACTTTTAAGATTTTTTATCAAGCTTAATATTTCATATTTATATTATATCAATTTTTTTTTTTAAATGTTGTTTTGTTTTCATTGAATGCAAAATAATTACTTTTGAAAAGCAATTCGCGAAGATAAAAAAATTACTTTTAAGATGGCAAATGATCAGCTGTTCAATGAGGAATAAAACTGAGGAATGAATCCATAAAAATTTTCTCCTCAACAATCTCAGAAAAAAAGCGGAAGAATGGAGATTTTTTGAACCAACGAAGATTCCTCCGATTCCTCTTATTCCACCGATTCATCCGTTTTTTGGTTCAGGCCTAACAAAATTTAAAAAAATAACTAAAATTAAAGCTAAGCATTTTAAAATTTTTATAAACTGAAGACCAACAAGATTTTCTTTTTTTTTTTAAATCTATGAAGCCGTTCACGAGAAAGCTCAAAAACAATTACCGTTGGTGGAAAGTGCCTTTGATAGATACAAAAAATGTTGTTTCTACAACAAACGCCCAAAAAATGACAAACACCCAAAACCATCACTATTTTTTTTTTCAAGAAAACCGTTAAAGCCGTTTTACATAACCGTTATATTGCAGGTACTGTTATTATAAAAAAAACATCTCCTCTAAGGAATGGTCTGCAAACCCTGAATACCAAGTTTGAAGCAAATAGGTTGAATCGTTTAGGCTGTATTCGTCGGCACAGACTCACTAACAGACAGACGGACAGCAGACAGAATTACTGGATAAATTTTTTTCATCTTGAATATCATCAAAATATCGCATTTTAACATATAGGCAGGGTTAGGTAAGTTGACAAAAATAACAGTTACATTTTTCGCTTTATTTTCAGAAAAACACGTACCAAAAAATAAAACACATCCTTATTTTTATTAACAGAAATCATTTTCCTTTAAACCGAAACAATTTTCACTAAAAAAAATAATATGATCAGTTTTTATACATCACCCACCCCGCCATATGAAATTGAATGCAATGAACACTTCTGAATTCGCACATAGCCCAAAATGTTTGTTATTTAGGGGAATTATTTCTTTTTTAAGATGTTACAACTAATACCCCTGTTACTATTAGCCCCACCTTACTTTACTTTAAAATAATGCCAAATTTGATAAAATTGCTAAAAATCTTTAAAATAAAGACATAAACAAACCTGTCTCACTGTCGCAGTTTTTCCCCTACCTTAACAATAAACAAAATTTGATTGCTTTTCACTCTTTAATTGTTTACTTGAATTATAAAAATAAAAATTGTCAAAGAATTGAAAAAGAATTAACAAACACATTGTTAATGTGAAAAATATGAAAAACATAACTGTTAGATACTTTCACTAACCATTAAGAAAAATTAATAGAGCACAAGTTCACTAACTATTTAAATTGTTTCAAATTGCTTAAAGCATAGGAAAAAGGTGTCTAGCTAAATGAACGACATAACAAACATTCCAGCCATGGGCGACAGAATGATGATAATAAATTAATAAGCATATTGTGCCTTATAGGCATTAAAAAATTTCACTCATTAAAAATCCTACAACAATCTAGATCGGATGCCAAATAAGTACAATAGTTATAAAGACCCAGACTCGATTAAATTACGGCTAATCAATTCTCATAAGTACCTCCACGCTCCACCCAACTTGCAGAATGCTAATATTATCCAATTTAAAATTCCATACAATCGGCAACTCTAATAATTTCTTTACCTTTGACAGTTAATTGGCACTTGTTCAGGAGCAAAGAAACAATCATTCTTAAGTTGAATTTGAATAGAAAAATAAACAATTCATCTTCATCCTCGTTTTCTAATCTAAAGTATTGCTCCGTACGTAAGTGAACTCTATTAATAAATAAAATATTTTTTCTATTCGCATTTTTACTGTCACTCTCGGAATTTATAGCGAAATCGAAATCACATTGTTCCCCCGAACTGACCCTGAATACTGAACCGTCTCTTTTCATTATCATTGTCAATGCCAAAAAGCTATCATCGGGCGCTTCGGAACACATTTCTTCGATTTTTATAAATAACTTATTAAAATTTAATTAATGGTTTTATTTTATAATCCAGATGTAAATAAATCAATAAAATTTGTGCTCACCTTATTATAACTCCCGCCTTTTTTCACACATTAAAACTTAAATCTTGAACAGATTAATTCACAATAACAAATTGAAATGTTATTGAACTGTTTTAATTATTATTTTATTTTTAATTTCTGTAATTTATCGTTCGATAAAGAAAATAAACACAAATTTTTTTGCACCACTTTTTTTCTTAATTTTGTGTGCTTACATTACGATTGTGTAAACACGAGTATTATATTTTATATTCACAATAATATTTTTTTTTAAACTGCGTAAATTTTTTTTTTGTATAATTCATCAAAAATGACAAGTCGGATGGTTTAATAAAATAAATCAATATAATTTTTTACGACGACATCATAAAAAAAAACTAGATACGACAAAATAATAGACAACGATTCTTTCTTTCAGCCTCTTCTGACTCGACGACAGGCAGTCACACACGTCTTATTCCGACGACAAATCTATGAAAACTGATTGCATCTAATTTACTTTTGCTTATCGTCCGTCCTTCGGGGGTATTTTTATGGTCTCTGGTTTGTGGTGTTTCTTCGTTGGTTCAATACGAATTAATTTTTTTTTCGAGCAAATTTTTCTATTCAACTTGTTATTGCTATGCTACACAAAGTTGCGGTTGGGAGGAAAATCGGCGCGTGCTCACTGAATGTTTGTTATGTTGGGATATTTTTGTGTATTTTCTGATTAGATTTTCGTAAACAATGAAAAAGAAATGTCAGAATTGGTTGTATCATCGAAGTAATCAAGTTGGATTGGTGCAATCATACTTGTATGGAATTGGGTGGTTGGTTGGTTGGTTTGGTAGATTACGTTTGGATCGGATTCGGATTCCGAATTCAGATTGGGTAATGGACATTTGGTAGTTTAATTTGTTAATAATAATTTATTAATTTTTCTATCATTGACGATGTTCACATTGGACGTACTCATCCGACGCATTTTGACGTACGTCGAGTCCACCGTGTTCAGACACAAAGTAGTGTGAACACAATGGATGCACGAAACCACACGAAATAAAAAAACAAAATATGTGGAATGAGCCTAGATGTTTACAATATTCTTTATAGGCTCATGCTTAATTGCAATTTCCAATCAAAAGTGACCAAATTTAGAGAAAACTTTCAAGATGTTGGTGCAAAAAGTGAAAAAATAAATAAAATTCAAATGTCAGAATGGCGAATGTCAAAATGCATCCATGAGAATTTTAAAAAATCTAAAAATCCGGACGCAAAATCCTGTCTCTAACAACGAAGTGGGAATGGGACAAAACATATAGACGTCAAAATTCGTCGGGTGAGTACGTCCAATGTGAATATCGTCATAAGTCCAGCCAGTATTTTGACAGCAACGTCAAAATCATTACTTTACTGAAGATAGATGAACATTTTGTTTTTCTTCATTGACAAATTTTTATGCTTTTCGAAAAATTTATTGTGAAAATTAAAACAATCATTAAAACGAATTTCGCATGAAAAAATTTACAATAATTGACAAGTTAATTTTTGCAAGTTGATGAGTTTGATAGTCAGAAATAAGCGCAATGTCATTTCAATCTGTCATCTGTGAATTGAAAGTTTACTTTTTTTTTATTTCTTTGCCAATCACTATTTTCCTTAGAATTTGACATGTCACAAATTATATTGTAAACAATTGTAACCCTTTTGTTGATCATTCTAAAGATAAGACAGACACAAATATGGTAGGTAGTTAGTCTTATTAAATTGTAGGCATTTTTACCAGTTTTCTTAAGTCAACAGAAAAAAAAAACAGTAGTAGATATTGTATGCCATCTTAGAAAACGATTAATTTGAAACCAAATTATTGTGAATTCACACAAGAAGCAATTTAAAGATAAAATACACAGGGGTAGAATCGGCAATGGTGAAAATTGTGATTATCGTTTCCACATGAAATTGTGGTTTGATTTATATTTTTGTGGGAATATGGTTACATCACTTATCGACTGTTACATAGTATATGTATTACATATATCTTCCCTAAAAAAATGTGACTATGGCAAAGTAAATCCTCCTATAAAGGACAGCTCTCTTAAGCGGACAGGTTTTTAAGAGGAGAACATTGAATATTAGCCTTAATTTATTTGTAATTAAAGTGCACCAGAAACCTTGCAAAAATTATGGAAACGCATTAAATTGTGTTCATCAGAAACATTTCAGAAACATATTTATTAAAACACTTAAACATTTCTGAAATATTTCTCAAATGTTTCTTAAATACATATTCTTATACCTTCTGCTTTTGTTGGTCTGCACGCTTGATTTCCCATTGTGCTTGTTGTTGTGAAAATCGGAAAATGTAGCATGTGGATAAAAAGGGAGAAAAACAAACATTTAAATGATGTTTCTTCAAGCGTTCAAAAATAAACATTTTGATGTATTTTTGAAATGTTTCTTAAAATGTTTTCTAAATAAATGAGAAACGTTTTTTCTTGAAATTTTTCTTTGATCCGGCCACACCTTTAGATGTGGGTACTTTAATTTGCGAACAGATATCGAATCCGTTTCAAACAGCGCTACCAGATTTTTTTATGTACACTCAGTCACTGATAAAGTATAAACATATACTAGATGGACTTTTATAATATATATAAAAAATAAAAATAAAAACTAAACATAAAAAAACAGTTTGAAAATTTTATTTTAATTATTTTCAAAATTTTAAGTCAATTAATTTTACAAAACAATATTCACCAAAACAACTTTATTTAAAAGAAAAGATGTTTGGCGATAAAATTTCGAATGAGTTGCCAGCGATAAAATTTTTCATAAAAAAAAAAAAGAAAAAAATTAAAAAAACTTTTAAGCGGTAGGTATTTTGCTATACAGAAACGTTTTTTTATACCAACTATCTGGTATATTTATTTAACGATTTTGATGAAATCTAATATTCAGAATTCTATAATAAAAATCCACATACATATGTATTGCACAAAAACATTTCGAATAAAAGTTTTTTTTTAGAATTCATTTTATTTTAACTAAGTACACTGATAAAAAAAATAAGCAACGTAAAATCGAAGAACACAAACTTTGAATAAAAGTAAAATCGTTACAATTCAGAACTAGCTAATCACAATGGTGTAACTTTAAAAACAATTTGATCTAAAGTCACCTAAGAATAAAATTGTTTCAATTTTGAATTAAGGTTTTTTGAATGAAAAACAAAAATTTTCTACTACAAATTGAAGTAGTTTTGTCTTTGAAATAACATTATTTTTCGTTTGAAATATTTTCAAATCATAAAACAAAGTAATTTTGTAAAAGTATGTAGCCCGCAACGTAAAATTAAACACGAACGCATTAAAAATTCCGTTGCTATTATTTTTCTCTGAGTGTAGTCAAATTAGTTCTCTAGTCGTTAGCATGAAGGTAACTTGCAACAAAACTATCGTGCCTTTTATTTTCAATGATCTCCTATATTTGGAATCTTTTGATTCTATAAACTGTTTTTCTGACTACAGTAATACAAAACACGAATGTAAAATTCTCTACCCAGTTCAATTTTATTTTTCATTAAGATATTCAGAAATTAAAATCTTATGTCCATTGTCATTTCATTTGAAACCCTAAGAAATTTACTGTGCATTTTACTGTGCATATCAAGTGGTAGTTCCAGTGACGGATCTAGAATTTCGTTTTGGGGGGGTTACCAAAAATTCTTTCACTTAACATACATAGTTGGTTTTTAAATGTCTTGTTTCACCAAAAAATTGTCTGGCTTTCTTTGTAAAAATTTAAAAACTAAATCTGACCGGCTGCGGCGGCGGTTTGACAGAGCCTTAAGGAGTTGGATATGTTTTTCAAAATAAATATAACACAAATCTCCTAATATAATATATATCGAATATATATATGTTTTGGTCGTTTTCCCATATTACTTATACATATTTTAAACTTTATGAACTTGGCTTTGTCTTATTTCCTTCCACCACATTTACCTTTTGTGATGACTTTCGATGTAATTCATACACTCAATTAATGAATTGGACACCTGCGTGCGTCATTAATTAGTTTTATTATAGTCAATATGTATAAAATTATATATTTATAAAATAAAAGATGTTTTATTTTTATAGTGAAAATATTTATACGAATGAACTCTCAAAAGTCGTTACTCCCACCTACAAAGAGTTAGAGAAATCTTTTAATCCCAGAATGCAATCTATTATATAGTAGCTATACCGACTTTTATGTTAAAAATAAAATAAAAGTATCATTATACATTCATTAGTAGCAATTTTCATTCTAGACTCGTTTTAAAATCGATAACATCTTCTCACAACAGCTATATCGATATAAAAATAAAAACAATTTAAATAATCATGTAAAGTCAGCATAATGAAGTTAACGCCTTCTTTATCGTCATTTAATAGCGCCAGTTAAATCAGAATAAATTACCAATTAAAAAAATCATTTAACGACACCGTTAGGCACAAATAATAAACCTTAAAATTAAACGGAAACGTGGGTGGAATGCACAGAGAATCATCATCATATTCAGATATATCCTTCCCATGTCGCATTGCATACCTACCTCCTCCTTTGAAACACCCAAGCCTACGCGTATCTTTGATAAATCAGCGTCATGTTTCACCTATAGTAAAAAAAAATTAAATCAACGACTTAGTACCTGGCTTAAAGGTAATTAAAATAAAACCATCGAAACATTGATGCAATGGTTCCGTAAATTAATGTGGTATGGGAAAATCAACTATAAAAATATGTTATCTGATAGAATCAGTCGAGCATTCTCTCGCATAATCCTATTAGTCACAGGCTACGAAGTCGATTGTATATGCGCGTAAATCCTCTTTATATCAGAATTCATCAATAGCCGCTCAGAAGTTCCTATGCATGCATTACTCAGCAACACTGCAACAAATTACTATTACCCTTCCCATAAATCGCCTCCCAGATAGAAAAGGGCGTTTGCAAAAAGTACCAACAACAACAACAGCATCGTAAATCCTGAGAGAATTTCCCCCTTTGCGTTTCAAAAGGTCCGATCAAGAGACCTCACGGACAGAAAAGGTGTGAATGGATATAGATATAGATAGAGGGATAAATTTAACACTAAAGTATAGTAAAACTGGATTTACCTCACTGATATTATGGTCCCTATCCTTATCCTGTGACAGAAGGTTCAGTGAATTATGGATTGAAATGCAAAATTCCCATAAATTTATAAGCACAGTGCAGGGGGTGTGCTGTGCATGACATCCTTGTAAATTGTGCACTTCATTTATCTGTTTTTTCGTTTAGTGGATTTTTTCTGTTTGGTATTAATAGCGACGATTTTCTACGCCACGCTAAAGTCATTAATCTTTGCACAATGTCCTTTTTAAAAATGACGAATATTCCAGGATGACTATTAATTCGGCGAATAATTTAATTGATTAGATTGATGGAACGATTAATCAGAGATAACGCTCTGATTAAAGGATTCTCTCTATCAATCTATTTATATTTGCATGTGAAAAACGCCGTTTTTTTTTGGGGGGGGGGGGTCATAAGGGTTTCAACTTGCTTTTGAACTGTGTTTAGTATGCAAGGAGACTTGTTAATGCTTTTCGAGATTTTGCTTCGCGCGGCTTCGGCTAGATTAACATTAGTATAAGAAATAATATGTTTCAAGTGGCCTTTACTCCTATATGCGTTTTGGCCAAGTATGACCGGTGGACTCCTCAGTAAAGCCGTCCACACTTTTCTTAGACGCATTTAAATTATTTTAGTCCACGGGAGTGACCAACGCACGTGGAAAAATTCTGCGAATTATATATTTTCAGAAAAAATTTGTTCGATATCTAACCTAAACATGAAAATACCCGTCGACAGTCAGTCTTGGATGAAACGCATCGGAGTATAGGCCTCTTAAATTAAAACTTATAATATTGATATAAATAAAAATGGACAGCTAATAGGTGTCATTTTGCTATTTATGTATATGATGGTATGAATGTTCTGCAAAGTAAATATGAACTGAAAAAAAAAAAACTGCTGGAAGAATTTAGCGAAATAACAAAACGCGAGAACAGTTTGTTAAATAAAAATCCAAATGAAAATTCGCAAAACAAAAATAGCTACATGAACAAAATTAATAGTAAGCATGGCGAAGTAATGATTTGAGAAACTTTTTCTTATGGCAAGTTAAACATTCGTGTTAAAGACTTAAAAATAAATTTGGCCAGTTTTTTTGAAAAATAGATTTTCTGTATTTAATATTTTTAAATAATTTTTTTTCCAAAACAATATTCTTTAAAAAAAAATGTATGCAATAAAAAAATTTGTATGTGAGACATCACCGCCAGCAACAAATTACTTGCATGGAATTTTATTAAAACTATAATCATATTATTTTTTGAAATAAATTTAAAAAAAATTCAAAACTAACTTTTTTTAAGTTTTTATTCTCAGTATTAATTAGGTTAAGCAGTGCTTATATTGTATTGAATTTAGCCGAAATTGGTGCAGCCGTTAACCAGATTTCACCTTTTTTTGAAAAAGTGCTTTTAGTATTTTCTTAATTTCTCAAAAACTATGATACATTTTGGCATCTAGTTTTCTGTTTTTGACTAAAAATTAATAAGAGCATTGAATTTTGAAAATAATAATAGGCGTGTTTTATTGGTAACTGTTTAGTCACTTTAGCAAAATTTTGTATGGGATACGAAAAGTGGCGATAAATTGGTCAGCAATTAAAGTGAACATAAAAGTGAAGATAAAATCTTAGAATGCCTGGAAGTTTTTGGCGCGAAATATAATGTCAATACATTTTTTGCATAAAGGTTGGTGGCACCTATGACAGCTTAATACATGGACTCCATATACAATGATTATTAATGATTGTGTTCAATGTGTTTTCCTTTAGGACCGCGTTTTGCAAAAAAGTTTTGATGATTTTGAACTTTTCGCTTAAAAACAAATAAAAATTGGTCAAAGCGGATCTTTAAATAAAATTATATAATTTGGTAATATTCAGGCTAAATAATAATTATTTATCCGGTTTTTATTTGTTTGTAGTGGAAGGTCGGGTACAAGTTGACCAACTCGGCATACATAAATAGCCATACTTTATTGGCTTGGCTAAAGTCAAGAATACCAACTTTGAAATAAAATAAAAAAGTGGATACAAAAGTGAATATAGCGTTTCCAGTGCTGACTAACTACAAATTACCAACAAAACACGACTAATAATAGTTATATACAAAAAAATTTGGAAAAAAATTAGATTAAAATTTTTTTTTAAATTGTTTTTTCAAAATTTTGAGTTTGAAAATTAAGTTTTTTAAAACTGTTGACTTAAACAACTTAATTTAAAAATAAAATAAAAGAGTAGTTTTCTGGCTTTCCAAAAAGATATAACAAGGCTTTGTATCATTCACCGTTGTTTTTAAATAATTTTTTTTCTGATAATTTTTTTTTCAATTTTTTTAGAAAATTGCCCCTCCCGCCTAAACGGGGGGAAATAGACCCCCCTCCCATACGATTTTTTTCTTGTCTTAACCCCACCTACATGCTCAATCTTTTTGGTGCACCTTAAACCAATCACCCTGTATACCTTCTTATTTCAGTTGATCCCAGGAAAAATAGACAAAAAAAAAACAGACTTACAAAAAAGGTAAACCTGGTAATATTTTGTTGGACGCCATCGTTTTGATGGCTTGTGCAAATCCTACAAAGTATCCGATGTTCAAACGATCTAAATTGTTAAGGGAGGTTGGGAAAGGGGTAAAAATTTACTTCATATTTTGTTTCCAAAAAAAAATAGAAAAAATCCATAAACAATATAGCAACCTGCACAATCAAATAAAACCAAGACACTTTTGTATGTAAAGGTTTTATAAAAAAAAAATATTTCATTTGTCAGCATAAAAAAAAGTTCCAGACACATACCTACCGGAGAAAAAAAATTAATTTCATAACAACATCTGAATTCTTGAGCCACTTTAAAAAAATTATCTGGCAACTGGAACTTGCCACCAATTAATAAATGACTCTTCGTTGCACAGCCAAATTCAATTAACTAAATTACTTCGCAATCAAGTCTTGAGATTTAATGCACTTGCATTGGATAAATGTTATAACCTCCGGGCTAAGTTAAGCTGTGTTGACCGTTCACCACAGACCAGAGTGGGCGGAATCGGAATATAGGAATACAAATTGAGTCTTTGCACGAATCACTCAAAATTACTTAAATTGCCATTTAAAGTGTCTTTGTGATGATGTGTGATTCTAATTGCAGTGAGTTGATGGTCTTGATGCACTTAAAGAAGCGTGCTAGTTCTTCATCCATTCTGAATGATGCTTAAGATTAAAATCTATTTTTTTTTTTTTTATTATTTATTGGATTAAAAACATAAAATGAAAACTATACAACAATTGATCATTCCATCCTACAGTGGAATTTATATAAAGCCAGAAATTCCTTATCAGGATGTTGCATCAATTTTCATAATTGGCAGGGCTACTTGGTAAGAGAGGCATGTTTGCTGCATGGCCAGTCTATGATTTTTCATGCCGTTCGTTCGTTGCCGGCTGGCGCTGCGTCTTTCTGCGTAGGGTTCACATCAACTTTTTTGCTCGGAATCGCGGACGACGCAATTTCAAGTGAATTTTAATTGCGACCACATGCGTTTCCGTCCATATTTGCACTGCCATACGAACCATCAGTTTCTTTGTTTCACAAGCCCTCACGAAGATTTGAAATAAAAACTTCCTGCATTGACAGAGAACAAAGCGAAGATTTAACTGAGATTCATCATTGTGATCGGTTGATCCTGCCTTTTCCAATTTCGGAACATCAAGTATATGAACGCACTTTGCCTGGAAATAAATAAATACATATCAGTACGTGGATCAACTAGGTGGGTACACGGGGAAAAATTATGTAAAAAATAGATTGAAAATAGATTTTGGTGAAATTTTTGTTTTTAATTATTTATGATTAACTATTTATGATTAACTATCCTTAGCTATAGTTGGTATAGATGTCAGATGTCAGCTAGTATAAAATTAAATGTTCTCAAATCCAATCCGAACCAGCGGCGTTATACGATTTAATGTCATGTTCTTGATGCGGGTTGTGGTCCGCCACTCGCTGAAACCATAATAACCAAAGACTGCTTGCTTAAAGTCTTCCCATTATCACAAAACTGAATTTATAAGCAGCCCAGCCGCTGATCCTGCTCCGTATTTCCGTAACGTTCTTTTTGTGGTATAGTTGTCACAGGATTTCATTATTTGTATGCCCTCTCCCGGATAGCTCTAACATCAGCTCTTTACCTATCTAGAGTTTCCTCTAATTGTTCGGCTGTCCTGTGGTTAGATTTCTGGGATATAGTCAAAAATAATCCGAGTCCAAGAAGCATTAGTGTTTTAAAAGTAACGTAATTTTCCGTCGTAGAAAAGTTGATTCAATCAAGAGTATTCATCCGCTATTATCTTACCATTGTATGTTTTTGGTGGGAACACTCTTTCAACTCCACTTATGAGTATATATGTAAGCCCACTTTTTAATGTGACTCTGACGATAAATCGATTTTCCGATCACTTTTTTTACAGATTTTAACCACATTTAGTGCCCCATGGCACAGTTATAGTTAGTGTGTCGGACTATCATGTCGTAGGTCTGGGTTCGAGGACTGAGTTTTTCAGGGCTAACGCCTCTTGCGAGAGAAAGTGACAAATCCTCTAAGAGTATCATTGTCCCGAAAATTACATCTCGCCTTAGTCGTTCGGGTTCGACATAAAATTGTAGGTCCCCTCCAATCTTTCAGAACTAACAACGCACACAAAAGGATTGGTTGAGAGTGTAAATCACTAGGCCGTGGTTTTTCTCAGTTGTCAGTGCCAGTAAATTTATTATTTATATTTAATTGCAAAAAAAAATTGTCAGCATCAATTATCAACTACAAGTTTCGCCTGCTTTTCAACTTATCTACGGGGGCTTTAAGTAGCTCCGCTGGCAAGCCATTGGCTCCACCGTTTCCATCGTTTTTCAACTCTTTAATTTTAATTCTTTAAGATATTATTTGCAGTCTTGATCTTCCCTCCAGATTTTCTAAGAATAAAATGATTATTAGCCGAATTAATTTTTGTTACTTAAATAAATAGCCAATCATTTTTTTCAGTGCATAGCATACCTTTCTACTCGTATAATATAATAATGTATAAACCCTCTTGATCATTTCCGAACAAAGAATGTTTAACTGTTAAACGGATCTATAAATAAATATTTGTACTTTTTTTTATTACCTATCTTTTCAATCAAAATCTGCTGCTTAAAAACGCGTTTATGTGAGCAATGACTGCGACTACATTTAAGTAGAGCTTACCTGCACGCTTGCAAGACATTGTTTGATAAACTTTATTTTTAGAAATAAATTTATGGTTTGATAAATAAATTATACAACAATGGATTCAGCTTAAGTCGGTGCATCCTTTTCTGTTTTTCTTTTTATATATTGGCTGTCCCTTGGCGCTTGTCCCATCATGTCAATATTTTGAAGAATGTCAATTCCATTTTTAGCTTACATCGTTTTGTAAAAAAAAACTGATTTATGTTCGCAACCATTTAAGTACCAGTGTAACACTAATAACACTTTATATGCTCCTTTTTCATCCTTAGGCTTCGAGTCAGGTGGAAGTTCCCGAGCCAACACAAACACAGACGCCATGACGAAGATTAAATGCAATAAATCCTCACGGGAATTGTGGTCTCTGTGGAGGTTGGAAATTTATTGTTTTCAGAATTTAATCAGGGCGGTACTTTACAGTGTAATAAATTTCCAATACGACCTTGGGGTTTAAAGGAACATCGGAATAGGATAATGGAAAGGGATCTTTTAAAGATATTGCGGGCGGACGCCATATTATATAAATAATAAACTGAAGACCGTATTTCCTTGGCTGACCCTCAGCGAGTAAGAATGAGCTTTCGAAGTGACAAGAACTGCGATTGGTCTTATTTGTTTTAAAGTGTTTGGATAATAATTTGACATTTTTGCCGGTAGTAAGGGAAAAGTAGGATCTATGGACAAATTTAGCTTCGTTTTTCGCCGAAAAAATACGAATATGATGTGTAAATAAACGAAAATAAATACTACTTCTAAATCTTACAAACGAACATGAAGACCACTGATCAATCAATCGTCAACCATGTTTACCAACATTGCGAACAATGGAAAACACTTTTATAATGTCATGGATGTCCCTAACCTTCGAGAATTCAACACCAGCATCGACTCGAACCACAATTGTGTAGTATCTATAAAAAACGGCTGCATCAGATATAAAAAACACGAGAAACTCTTGCAGGATGTAAGATTTCGGACGATTGAAATCACAAGAAATTACCACGTACTTTTCCGATTGAGTATTCAATAACATTCGAAGAGGTTTTGAGCTCCCCATAATCAAGTACACTACTTATTGCCAAAAAGACATCATGAGATGTGTGTTGATGTGTTAAATTTCACACAGCCACCACAAAAAGAGCAGTGCCGCTAAACTGGAAGCATATAACGGGTGTTTTTTTTTTCGAGGTATAGAACTTTAAATTGGCATTAGTTTTCAAGACGGCGACCGATTTAACAGTTGTCAAGTGATTTATTCTCAGTTTGGTTTGGCAATAGACTCACGCTTGAACAACGCTTGCAAATTGTTCAATTTTATTTCGAAATTAATGGTTCTGTGCGGAATACGTATCGCGCACTATGTCCATTAGCGATGTTTAGCGATGAAGCGCACTTCTAGTTGAATGGCTACGTCAACAAACAAAACTGCCGCATTTGGAGTGAAGCTAATCCTCAAGTGTATGTCGAAACACCGTTACATCCAAAAAAAATTGACTGTTTGGTGCGCTTTATGGGCTGGTGGAATCATTGGTATGTACTTCTTCAAAAACGATGATGTCCACAACGTTAGAGTCAATAACTTTTTCATTCCTGAATTGAACAATCATGATGTCCAGGAGCTGTTGTTCCAACAAGACGGCGCAACATGTCACACAGCTCGTGCCACAATCGATTTATTGAAAGATACGCTTGGTGACCGCCTAATTTCACGTTTTGGATCTGTGAATTGGCCTCCAAGATCTTGTGATTTAACACCGCTAGACTATTTTCTGTGGGGTTATGTAAAGTCATTGGTCTATGCGGATAAGCCACAAGCGCTTGACAATTTGGAAGATATACGGCCACAAATGTTGGAAAAAGTCATCGAAAATTGGACGTCCATATTGGACTACATAAGAGCCAGCCGTGGCAGTCATATGCCAAAAATCATATTTAAAATGTAATGCCACAAGATTATCTTTCGAATAAATAAAAAATCATATCAATCGAATATTCCATCGTTGTTTTATTGCAATTTAAAGTTCTATACCTCTAAAAAAACACCCTTTTATAAACGGCACTGCATATAAAAGACGGAGAAATCTATACTAATACTGAGTAAATAAAAGCACCGATTTCTAAAAACTAAAAAGACATATTACGACTGGCTAACGATCGAGTAATAAGGTAGGTGGGTTCTTATACCGAGTTACTAAGTCTTAAATGAAGCCTAGCCTATACAAAGACGATCAAGAGAAAATTGGCCCTTTAACAATAACAAATCGCTAACCACGCGCGCGTTTATATAAACACATGGTTTAAATTTTAAAGACGAGTTAATTTGTTTGCTTACCAATAACCAAGTTTAACACGCCTTGTACTAACCGCCGCCGCTCTATTACTAAATCTATTACATTCACTGTCAAAATAAATGGCTATGTTCTCATAATTTCGTATAGTCGCCTCTTTCACACCTCAAGACTTTATAGGAACCTTCAATATATATTTGCTTGTTTTGACATATTCGTAAAAAGGGCCATGACATTAAACAGAATTCAATTAATTTTAGGAAATTATATTCTTATTTATTACCTTTTATTTCATTTAAGGTATTCACTTATTTTTACTGCCCAGAAAAATTGAAAACATTTTATCAACACACAGTCTGAAAAGAAAAATAGTTTTTGTTTCTCTCTTTTGCTTTGAGTTGTCATAATTGACATTACAAACGCGGGGATACTCTTAACCGTGAAGTTAAACATGAGTTTCTCAACTATAAAATTTAAGGCGACGATAGCGTTAAGATGACTATTAAATTGATTATTGGTATGCGTAATTATTTACAGTCCACTCAAATATTTTAATCACGTCTAAATTTGATTATTGGTAAGGACCATTAAAGTAGAATCGCAGTGACTACTGAGGATTAAAAAAAAAAAAGAAAAAAAAACTCTTCAATCATTACAACTGCGATGATGAATCGTATTCCGTTATCAGACAAATGAAACAATTCAACAAATCGAACAAATTTGTTTACCTGACCTTTGAAAGTTAATCCTAAAAACTCTATGAAAAATCCAAATTTTCTCCAAAAAAATTTGATCGATTATGATAAAATTTTGTGTGACTGATTTGTTGCAAATGATGAAGTTTTTCGTTAGACTTTTTTTCCAACGGTAACTTGATTTATAAACACTATAGAAAATCTCGCGATCTTTTTAGTGAAATACACATGATTAAATGTTAAACTTTTTTGTTATACTTATGCGATTATTTATTTTAGCTTCTTCTTTAATATCCTAAGCCATGTGACAGTAATCTGATACAAGAGCAAGTTTGTCCGACCCAGTCGTGCCTTTTATTGAATGAAGAAATACATAGTTATAAACTGAATAAGGATATACATCATACTCAACTCTAAGAGTGTTGTAACTCCACTTCCAAGTTTCCCTTATCCCATCTACCATCAATTTATATCTCTGATTGAAGAAAAATCAATTTCAAACCCAAACCATTGGATAATCATGAATGCTACTTCCCAAGCCTATAATATTACAAATATGATGAAGTGTTGCACTCACGTTTAACCAATTTTCCATCAACAACCGTCTAAAAACCATTCATTATTTTGAAACTTGTTAACACCACCTTTGCCTTTGGTTTCAGTGATTCAGTGATAAATTTTCCAATTGTATTCCAGGAGCTACATATAGCCACTTATTTTTACCTCGCACAACATGACTTCTCATATCTTTTGTTAAAGATATCCCGCCACTATCTTGCAACTATGATCAGAAATTTATTTCACTTCCAGCCATGTGGCGAATGAAAGAACTCCCCACCATTAAGGTGTCTCAATTGTTTAAAGAGTTGGCGGTGCCCGCCATAGGAGATTTAAGCTTGATGTATCGTTAGCGATATCTAAGACATATCTGGTAACCTCAGAGTCACACACAGGATTATAGTACAGATAAGTATTTTATACGAGTAGAAAAGATAAAAAAATTGGCATTTACTTATGACTGCAATGAATTGGTTTAGAAGTCCATTAGATATACAAGACATTTGTCAGCATAGTAAATATACAAATGTATCTAATTTGAAGGGTTTAAAAGGATTTTTCAGTAAAAATCTGATTAAAGAAATAAGTAGTGTCTACTGCAACATTGTTAACAATACGCGATATCGTCATGGCGCCATCAGATGTAAATTTAGACATCTTTTCGATAATCAAATATAGAGAGTTCAGCACATGTAATATAATTCCAATATGTTGCACCTCAAGTCTTTAAATGAATGTCGCTAAGATTTGCTTTACGACAATTTTAGCGATTTTCAAAGAAAGCTATAAAAATATATTACTCAATATTATGGTTATTTGAAATGGTTTGAGCACAGGCGTTTATTGCGTTTTATTCGAAAATAAATAAAAGCATACTTTTAAAAAGATTCAATGCTGGTGGTCCATGATAAAACAGTGTGGCATCACTGTCTTTTGAATTGGTTTTTGAATACGACTTGCGACTTACATAGGTCATTACTTTTCATTAATAATCAATCCCGTAAATTTTATTAATCGAAGTAAGAAGCTTAATAATAGAACTTCGTTAAGCGACGTTACATGCACAACATTTTTGATTGCTTCATTAAGCCTTTTTAATGAACTTGTAAAGATTAATGTAGTTTGATTTCATATGCATTAATGAAAATTTTATATAGCACATAAAATTTGAATCAATTTGGTGGCGTTTCATTACGACCTTTGAAAGATTACACGAAATCTTTAAAGGAAACTTTTGTTTATGCTTTCATGCAAAAAAAAAGAGAAGACAAACAAAGTAGGTCCAGCAATTCTGTGTCTGTATGTCTGGTTGTATCAGCATCTAGATATAGATTAACCAATTTGCTTCAAATTAGGTATGAAAGGATTGTTGAGAAATTGGATTTTTTTGGCTCAAAAATAACGGTACCTCTGCCATGTAAAGATTATAGACGAGCGTATTTTACTCGACATCGGCTCCAGCGGTTTTCTTAAAAAATATTAGAGATAGTTTTTTGCTTATTTTTTTTTTTTTTGTATATGCAAACAACATTGTGAAACATGTTGACGCGGTACTTTCCAATAGGGCCCATATTTTTTTCTTGAGCTATCTCTTGAACGGGCTAATTGATTTAAACGAAACATTTATTTTTAGAAAGACTTAGACGACTTGATCAAATTCTCAATTTTGCTAAATTGCTTAGTTATAATTTTATTTATTTTTTTTATTTTTATTTTTTTTAATTCATTATGCAGAAAAAAGTTTGTGATAAAATTCCTTTTTTTGATACATTTTATGCTTAACTGTTTGCAGTTAAAATTTTTCGATTTTCAAATTTGTAAAAAAAAATCTTTTTTTTAATAAATTATTAAATAACAATCGATTTATTTAAAAAACGGAGGGGTTTGTAACCAGTCAGTTTAGTGGTTCAATTATTGCAATAGTTCAAATGACTTCAGATAATTTCAAGCAGTATTTCGGGGTTTGAATATTTAATGATTTAAATATTTCGTGATTGTAATGATTTCAAATAAATCTAATGATTTCAAGTGATTGCACCGGATTGCAAAGTGATTTCAAATATAAGTGGTTTGGTGATTTCATTCGTGACAAGTCCCTCGTAAAAAACGCTTTGACCATTTTGGGAAAAAATTGTTCGTTTAACTTATATTACTTAATTTCCAGCATACTTTATTTTTGGATTGAATCTTTATAAAAAATAGTTTTAATTTCAATAAAAGTTCATACGATTTTTTTTTTTACTTTTTTTTTAAATTTTACCAGTTGTACTCTTTATTTTTTCCCGAAATCAAACAGTTTTTAATTAAATCGATGTCTTTTAAAAAACTCATTTGTTTTTTACTCGTGATAATAGGTACTATAAGGCAAGTCTTGGATTCGTGCAAAAAAAAAAGATTTGAGATAACAATCATGTTATAACGGTGATAGAGAAGACGAAAAAAGTGGGTCCGGCAATTCTGTCTGTCTGACTGTCTGTCTCGGCACCTACAGACTAAACGGGTGGGCCGATTTATATCAAATTTGGTATGTATGGTTTTTAGGGCAATACGCCCAGACTTTTTTTGAAGGTCACTGTTATTCTAAAAATAACGGTACCTGCTATATCGGTTATCGAAAATTGTACTTTTCTCGAAAACGGCTCTAACGATTGCAACCAAATTTTACATGTGTAATAAGGTGTAACAGGTCTGTCTATAAAATAGTGAAATTTAAACTTTCATGAAAATTCGTTTAACGGTAAAAAAATTTCAACTATCTCCATAACGGCTGAAGCGATTTGAACATAATTCAATACTGAAATTGTCCTAGCTATTTAAAATAATATGGCATAAAATTATTTTTCAAAAAGGTTTTTATTAAGTTTTATGGTGTAATAAATTAATTTGAAAAAAAATCCCTTTTTTTAAAAAAAAGATTTCGAAAAAACATTTTGAAAAAAATGATTTTTTTTGAAAACCGGTCCAACGATTTTGAAATGTATTTTCCCACATTCGTATTTAGTTAAGAAAATTTTTAGCATACTTTGATTTTGGTTTGAATATTTGTAAGATATGGATTTAAAAACTTTCAAAAAAATTTCATACGATTTTTCTTTTATATTCCTTTTATACTTCAAACCCTCAGGTAACTTGCAACAAGAGCAAGTTTGTGCGACACAGTCGTGCAAACTTTGAGTTAGTCAGATAATTTTATACAAACCCGCAAGGCCGCAATATTTAAATAAAGGACACGACTGGTTCGCACGAGCTCGCTCTTGTAAGTAACCTTATACTTATTCGTATGAACGACTGGGAAATTCATCAAGTTTTTAATGTCGACAACAAAGAACTCCATAAAATTTTATCAAAACTAATCGAATTGTTTTCAAGAAAAATGTAATTTAAAAACAAAATCTTTTTAAAAAATACTTTTTTTCAAAATTAATCAGGCAGAGCTATTAATATATAAAACTTCGCCAAAATCAATTTTGCAGTTTAGAAGATAATCGGTATCAAAAAAATACTGTTCTATATGGCAGCTACGGCTATTAATAAGCTTTTTCGGAAAAAAATTAGATAAAAGACATGAGAAAAATTACTAGCATAAAATTTTATTAAAATCGATAGTTGTTTTTTTCGAAAATAATAGAATTATCGATGATTATTTTGAGACTCAAAACAAGAAAAATTTCAGGGCATTTTACGAAAAAAATGCTTTTAACCGGGTTTTAAGAAAATCTGCCCAACCATTTAGGCTATAGGTGTCGATTGATACCCACAAACAGACGGACAGGCACTCAGAATTTCCGGACCCACTTTTTTGTCATTTCTATAATCGTAATTTTGCATGTTTGAGTTATCTCAAAACTTTTAACGAATGCATATAAGTAACCTCATCTCAAAATACCTATAATCGCAAGTAAAAAAAACTTCACCTGGCCTTTAAAATATTAAATTTACCTCTTTCGAAGAAAAGCAATAACTATTCCAATAACCCAGTGAAACGGAAGTCGATCACAAAAGGGATTGAGTTAAAGTTGAAAATCTACGAAATTATAGCATGTGTAATTACCCAAGCTATCCGTTTTTCCCCGATTATCTTCCTTATCTTTATCAATTATCAGTTGATAATCAGTTGCATTTGATGATAATTCTCAGGTTGATGAATGGCCTTAAAGGTGAATACAATTTTAATTTCCGAGAGTTTCCTTTATAAACTAGAAAAAAAAACTTAGACATTGATTAATGATGAAACTATAACGGGAAGATATACCCCAGGGATGGCGAACCTTTTTGAAGCATCGAGCCATTTTTAAGAAATAAATAATTTGAAGTGCATTTGGCGTACCAACAAATGCTTTTCTTATGAATATAATAGGAAATATAAATAATTTCACAGTTTACAGCATTTTATTTGTGCACATATTAATTAGTTTTTGAAACTAATGTCGAATTCCTTTCATTTTGCCAGATTTGATCGGATAAGTTGACTTTTTTCCTTTCTATGGATCTTGAATAAAAAAATTGCTTTTTTTCTTTGATTGTATTGTGTATATTTCTGTAGAAGCGATTTTAATCATTAACTAGCTATACTTCAATTTATTGACAAAGAGCACAATTTACAACAAAATTCACGCACAATATATTGTTTTCAATCATTTTAATTCTGCAAATTCCTATTAAAATAAACTACACTACACAATTAAAATGCTCATCTAACAGAATGAAAATAAATTCTTTTAAGTATGTTGCTACAAATCGAGGTTCGTCGAACTCCGAAAAGTTGATCTGAAGGGGAAAAAAGCAACTTTTTTGTCTATGGATCATGACTGTTTGAGATTGTTTTCTCCTCAGATCAATCTTTTTTCCGAAAAAAAGCAACTTTAGTCCGAAAAAAGTCAACTTTTTGTTTGAAAGGAATTCGACATAACAGTTTTTAATTTAAAAAATAAAAGAAACAAACATTTCAGATTAGTAAAAAGAAACAAAACAAAAAAAAAAAAAACTATTGAATTCACTATTTTGCTGCCAGCCAAAATTGTATTAGGATTTCTCAGTTGACGGAGTTCGCTATGCCTGCACTAGACGAACATATGAAATGCGTATAACTCTGACCAATGGTTTCCCTCTCATTGTGATGCTCAGACGCATTTAAAAGCAATGTGTATGGTTACCTTTTGCCATCTTTTCTTCGATTTTTCTAAGCACTTGCACTGTATTAAATAATTATGAAGGTATAGGTATTAGCAAAATCATAACATTACCTCTTGAGTACGTTGATCGCTCACTATCAAACAAAAAATAGAGACTCATGGTTTTTCGACTCAGACAGAACGCATCATTTTCCTCATTTACATATATCGGTCCTAACACTTAACTTTTAACATAACCTAATGCCGATCGATATATGTATAACTTGAAGCTCCAACTTCATTTCCATAAAAGGATTTTATGCAAAAGTCGTAAAATCCTCATAAATTTCATCTTTGAATTTCAATTTACACTCATTAAAGAAGCATTTACACAAACTGTTTTAAATTAAAGTTTTCGTAAAGATTTATATTTTTAGGTATAACTATGAAGTGTACATATAAGTAAGAAGTTCCTATATGTGAAAAAAAGCTCATAAACAAATTTGTACCAAATTTTAAATTTCAAATAACTCATAAACAAAAACAGAAAAAAAAAACATAATTTCGTATTAACTAATGTATGGCCTAATCTTATAACAGACCACCAAGTACGCACAGTTTTATGAAAGGCCAAAGGTAGATGCAGTTAGCTAAAAAGCTTCCGGAAACCAAACCAAAAGTATATGCACCACAGGCACGCAGTGACTTCTTTTGCCTAAATATAGCCATCAGAACGTCGCGGTCTTCGGCGTCGCCATATTTTTTTACAAAATGCTAATTAACAACATGCTTCCATCGTTCACTGAGTTAGTCTTCGTATAGACTATAAAGTAAATCGTGGGTCGTGGCCAAGACAATCACGTTTTCTTAAAGCAAGTAATAAGTTGAGTCCTCGTCCTAGTCTAAAGACTAAAGTGAATGAGTGGGACTTCTTCAGGAAGAAAAGACATATTTTACAGCGTGAATAATTCACTATGTTGGTTAAACATTACAAGATGGCATCGGCTTTAAATCATAAGGTAGTTGAGTTGTGTTTCGAACGCTAGCTAAGCGGTTCTGGAGAATGTATGCATATTATGCTGGCTGGGTAATCGCCACATTTGCGTGTTAGCTGCAGACACTGAGTCGTGCATGTATCTACTAAGTGAGCACTGAACATCAATTTTAAGTGGCACAAAGGAATAACTCTGTGAATGAAACAAGAGAATTTGAATGTTGTTAATAAGAAAATATTTTATATATGTGGTTCGAGTTTCAGATTGTGCAGCTGATTGGTTTAACATTTTATTTATTTCAAGTTTTGTACAGAATATAGGTAATTCAGAAATGTCAACGCATGTTCCATAATAAAGACAGATTTTTTATGTATTTTCCTATTTTTATATCGAAAATTTATGATTTTGCAATACAGGAGGGGAAATTTTTCATAGTTTACGTATAAATGGTACAAGCCAACTAATTCACTGGGAACAATTCACTGTGCAATTCAATGCGGTACACAATTCACTGTGCAAAAATTAATCAAAATTAATATCTTTTCTAACTTTAACATGTCTGATTTATATCAATACAATCGCAACGGCAATCTTTTTATTTCCTTTTTTTCTGTGTGGGTAATGGTTTAAAATAAAATGCATGACTGGGTTGCAAGAACTTGGTCTTGTAGAAATTTAGTGACCTAAATATAGGTACCTACTTGCAACCGTGCAAAACAATGTTAACCTGTCATAATAAAAAATAACCAATTTCTTTTAAGTATTAAAAATAATTAACAGTAAATTGCAAACTAAATTTTTATTTATTTTTTAAGTTGATAAACAAAACAAAAACACTTTTAAAAGAACAACTCTACTCATTTATAGTGTCTCGTATTTTTGCTGCTTTATTCGGAATCATTTGAATTCTGGTTTTCTTTTTCAGCTTCGCGTTGAACTTTTACTTCTTGAATGTGTCGCAACAAGTTAGACTTTTCGTAACTCATGTCCTTAAGGAGCTGATATATTGATGTCTTACCGTCCAATTGCAAGTAATGCAACTGCTGAAGTTCGTTGTAAATAATTTCGATCATTGCCGAATTATGTGCCAGAGGAGGAAGAATAGTTCTAGTGTTTTGATGGCACTGGAAAACTTCTTTGTATTCGGTCTTTGGGATATCCAAACATGTTTGTATTTTCCCTGCCAAAATGTCTACCATTGTGTCTGAATCAGCAGCCAACTTTTCAACTTCATCCTCTAAGTTCTTGCCTTGTGTGAACATATTGTCAAAAAGTTCAACCGAAGTTTCAGTGTAACGGTTGACGAATTCATCCATAAGCTCGTTTATCTTCGAAGGTAATTCAGTTTCATCAACATCTCGTTGAATGTTTAACTCATCGAAGATTTCATCAAATTTATCCTGGAAAACGACAACTTCTTCTAAGATATTTTCCGAGGTTATCATCTGAGTGCCAAAACGCCAGAGATTATCTAAGACATTGTAAATGCTTTGGTAAGTACGTGTGTTGATACTATGCATTTCGCTGACTTGATAGAAAGCAGCAATTTTGATTGACAAAGCGTTAGCATTGCTAAGATTTTCTTGGGACGAAACCAGTGAATCAGTGATGTTTGCGAGATCCTCGGTAAAGGATTTTGAAGTTCTATCGTTGCCACTAACACAACCGACCAAAAAAATGACTCCGATAAATGCTAAGGTTCGCATTTTGAAGATAGAAGAGAAGAAGAGGTATGATGGTTTAATAATTCTTTTATTACAACTGATTTCTGTTGGGTTTATTCGATGCATTTATATATTCTTTTCATGCGGATTTGATTATCTTCACTCTTATCAATTAAAGTGTTGGTCAAATAATAATCTGACTTTGTTATCATAGTTTCAGTGTCACGGGCTCTTGGATTTAAGTATACCTAGATAGAGTTTTTTTTTCAACAACATTTGATTATCGTTTTTTTTTTTTAAGTGAGTAGTCACTTCTGCCAGAAATTGAATTTGTCACAAGCTTCGTCTTGTCACAAGTGTGCTTTTGAAATACCATAACAATAACATTTATCATAAAAATTATCGAGTAAAAACATTAAAGTGGTGTAAAAACTACGCCATTTTTTATGATTGTAAAAATTCTAATTAGCTTGAAAGAAAGGCTTAGGTATAGATATACTTTACAGTTACATGCCTAGCAGTTACATTTGGTTACAATTTTGTATCTATTAGTAGGAAAGTAAAATAACGGTTCCGTGAATGATAAATTCATAAATCCTGAAGAATCATGATTCCAGTCGAGATTATTTGCATCATCGGAAGAGAAAAAGAAGATAGTGTTAACATTAATTTGTTGAAAACTAATTCATTATAGTAAAACCATTATTCATTATTATAATAGAATATATTTGTTCTCAGTTCTAATAATTTGTCTTTAGTATGTGTATTATAAAATGTTATCAACATTTTTAGAGCAGTTTTCAAAAGTTTTGGAATAAAAAAAATTTGATGTAAAATAAAAGAAATTTTTAAATATAAGAAATTAAATTTAAAATTTCATCAAGAAGGTAAATATATATAACGATTTTACTTATAAACTTCGTCAAAGCCATCGTTTCATCTTTCCAAGGATAGTTAAAGAAACACATGTAGCTGTAGCATTAATAAAAAATAAAAAAAATGAGAAGTGGTGGAATTAGACAACAACAACTACTTGTGGACACCAACACTATTTTTATCAAATGTTATAGCTGTTTCATGGCCGCCACTGCCAATCATCAAACTCATTTTTGAATAAGTGTTGCTCGTTCATTTACAATCTTATATTTAATCGAAAAACACGTTATTGAATTTTTGTATACCGACACCAGGAATCGAACCTTTACCTAACCCACAGATGGTCATCGCACTACGCAATTCTATCATTGTAATTATGTGTTACCTCAATTCAATTTGTTATTATCGATCTACTGAGAAGACTGAGAATTTTAATGGTGTACTCCCATTCTATTTAAATGACAATAATTAGTTGAACGGATAAGGAAGGGATTTTTTTTCTTCTAATGAATTAATAATTAATTTTTGACTCGTGTCAAATCTTTCACTCCTTATCTGTTCAACGAATTATTGGCATTTAAATCGATTTAGTAGTTATGCCTACATACGTGAAGATTGCTAATAGCAGTTATTAAACGCTTTTCGTTACGAAAACCTTTAGTTCACTCTAGTGTGTAAGCCGCGTAAAGGAACTTCGTTCCAAAAATTCATAAGAGTTACAAAAGAGTACTATTTATAAATTTTGTTAAAAAAAACTTCTCTATTTCGTATATTTTTGCCCGAAAAAAAAAATGCGAAACAAGCGTTCATCTTTTCGAAATGTTCATGTTATAAAATCGCTCATGTTAGATCACAGTTTTAATAATTGTCATTTTTTTTTTAAAACAAAGGAATTTTATAACTAAGAATTATTTCACCTAAAACACCTTAAATATGACTTGCAACTGGAACTAACTAGGCAATACGTAAAAGTATCTATTCGATTAAATTTATATAGATTTATATACACTTTATTGATGATGTAGCTTTTCACTTGTTGCAACTATAGCTTAGCACTAATTTATAAGATTTGTTTCTTACTGTGCATGCATTAAATGAATAAGTGAAATGAAATGAAATGAAATGAAATGTCGCTTAAGGATATATTGTACAAATTGTTTTCGAAATAACAAAAAAAAAAAAAAAAATCAAAAAAATTGGCGCCCAAACAATAACAAAAATAAAAAAAATCAGGTTTTAGATGAACTTTTTCTCTGGTACGACTTTTTGTAAAAGTGGTTCGTGTATCGAATTCTCATGCCAATGATGGTTCTAGCTTATAAACTTTCCTTACACCTTTTTTTAAAGAAGTGACAAATCTTTCAAGATTATATCATTTGTCATGATAAAGGTCATTGTTTCTTTACCGTTCGAATTCGGCAGAGAATATGGGTAATAGGTACCCTCCATTACAATCAAAAAATTAAATGAAAGTGTAGTTTTTCTTATATTTTATATTTCAATCTTCGATTTCTTTAAATGAACCATAAATCTCCATATAGTCAATATTATCTCAATCAATTTACACTCAATAGATAATTAAAACACATTGCTTTACAATCATCATTTGCAGAGGTGCCATATAGCAATCTATCCGTTCTTTAACATCACGTACAATCAAAAACTCAAGACGCCATTAATTCACTTAATGTTAATCGTATGAAAATAATCGCGACTTAAGTGGTGTTGAGCCTTCTACAGTCTAAGAAAAAAAAAATGTCAGTATAGCGCCAGCCACAGCATGCATAGTGGTCAATATGCTTAGCGTTTACTCCATAGCAATTTTTACAAATAAAAATAAAAATCTTTACCTCTGTATGTACCTACTTCAAATAAAAAAAAAACACCAACTTCACTACTTATGGACTCAAGGGTATTCGTATATTTAACGACAGTAATATTGGCGCCCAAATTAAGGACGTTAACAACACAAAGTTGAGATGATGTGTTACGTACAGCTGATTTAAAGATACTCAATTTATTTTATTATTCTCACACCCGCCATTGAATTTTTATTAAACAATTAAGAAGTTTTTTTTCTTGTATTTTGCTTTGGATCGAATTGGTCATTTTGAGATCGTCTGGAGCTTTGTACAGCTGTTGACAAGACTTCTGTCACATAATGAATCAAGTGTGCAATTTATGTGGCAAAGAGTCTGCTATTGTAGTGCAGTGATTAAACAAATAAAGAACATGATTGAGTCGTACGTACATGCTTTTCTGAAAAGTCACCTTTATGATTAGATTTGAACTGTGAAGCGTTTTTTGATGAACGAGTTTAAAATTGGATGGATACAAGAAAATGAAAAGTGGGAATATTCCAAAACCATTTAGTTTTGAATATCACACATTCAAGATGATGAAGAAGTTTTAATCTAGAATTTAAATTAAATTAAGTATCCAGTAGGTATAAAGAAGATCGACCCAACTGCTTAGACATAAAGTATCCATACATATATAAAGACAGACACAACACTCAGGTAATCAGACAGACAGGCAGAATTGTCGGGCACACTTGTGCAGTCTTCTCTTTCATCAGAGTATCATGTTTGATTGCCTCTCTTTCTGCGAATACATGTCTTTCCTTTTTATTATCTACGATGGCGAGCAAAAATGTTGTAGAATGCAAAAAGCTGTTTGTAAGGTGTATTGTGTTTTACAAAAATATTTGTTGTTTATTACACGAGTTTCAAACCTGACAACTTACTTGCAATACATTAATGCACGTTTTACATGTGTCAAAACTGGGAGATTTATTGCATTACCATATCGGAGTTGGTTAGTCGATATTTCAATTATGATAACGTGGTTCTATTTATTACTTGAGTCGATGCTCTTTTTCCATCATAGTGATTTAAATACAATTTAAAAAAAAATAGGAATAATTATTCAACAAAACTACTCATATACAGGGTGAGTCATGAGCAATGCGACAAAATGCTAGGGCGTGTAGGTTGCGTTGAGACAAGAAAAAAATCGTATGGGAGGGGGGGTCTATTCCCCTCCGTTTAGCCGGGAGGGGCAATTTTCGAAAAAAACTGACTTAAAATGGGAAAAAAAATATTTAAAATCAACGGCTTCATTCACAATGTTGTGCGATACGTTTTTGAAAAGCCAATAACTTTTTCTTTCATTCTGTGTTTAAATAAATCTATTCTAAGAAATAGTTTTTGAAATATTAATTTTCAAAGTCAACATTTTGAAAAAAAAAATTGAAAAAAAAAATTTCAAATTCATTTTTTTCAAAATTTTACGTAATTAAGTGCTAATTTTAATTTCAAAATTCAATGCTGTTATTAATTTTAAGTCTAAATAAGAAAACCGGATGCAAAAATTTTATGTCAAGAAATTAAAAAAAAACCAAAACCACCTTTTTCTAAGAAAAACATTTATTTTTATTGTAACGAAGCAATTTATTTATTTATTTAGCATTAATCTTAGTTTTTTTACTTTTTTTTTAATTGGAGTTTTATGAGAACGTAATAAAATTAAATAGTATTGGAATAACCCTGGATTAATATTATTTTCATTGATAACTTCTGAAAACTGACCTGTCAATATTTTTGCCTTGGCCTGCCCGCAGCCCATGGGTTCTACCTGTTATGGGGACAATAGGGACAATAAAACCGCATTTTTTTTAATGAAAAAAAAAGAAAATTGCAACGCAAGATAAATAAAAGGCATTGCAGTTTTGCTTAGTAATTATTTCAAATTTGAATATTAACTCATTAACACGTAACGATGTCAAGCTCATACACCCGAGAAGAATTAACGGACATGCATTTCTGCTACGGTTTAGCTAATGGTCGAAGTCGTGAAGCCGAAAGACTGTACGCTGAAAGATATCCCGATAGGAGGTGTCCCCATCATAGCACGTTTCCAAGAATCCACCGACGTCTAAGAGATCATGGAGTGCTGGAGCATCGAAGAAGCGAAAGGCCAGTTTCTGATGAGTCAAGAATCTTAGATGAAAGAATTCTGGATTTAGTCCGAAATTTTTATAAGTACTAAGTATAAGTAAGAATTTTTTATAAGTACTTCCAATAAAAAACATAGTAAAAATAAAAGGAATAAAAAAAACTAAAAAAACTAAGATTAATGCTTCTTAAATTGCTTCGTTACAATAAAAATAAATGTTTTTCTTAGAAAAAGGTGGTTTTGGTTTTTTTTTAATTTCTTGAGAACGACATAAAATTTTTGCATCCGGTTTTCTTATTTAGACTTAAAATTAATAACAGCATTGAATTTTGAAATTAAAATTAGCACTTAATTACGTAAAATTTTGAAAAAAAATGAATTTGAAATTTTTTTTTCAATTTTTTTTTTCAAAATTTTGACTTTGAAAATTAATATTTCAAAAACTATTTCTTAGAATAGATTTATTTAAACACAGAATGAAAGAAAAAGTTATTGGCTTTTCAAAAACGTATCGCACAGCATTGTGAATGAAGCCGTTGATTTTAAATAATTTTTTTCCCATTTTAAGTCAGTTTTTTTCGAAAATTGCCCCTTCCGGCTAAACGGAGGGGAATAGACCCCCCCCTCCCATACGATTTTTTTCTCGTCTCAACGCAACCTACACGCCCTAGCATTTTGTCGCATTGCTCATGACTCACCCTGTATATACATATCATTAAAAAGAACTCGACTTGTTAAAGGAAAATTACAAGTTGTTTTTTCACTCTTTCTCTTGAATTGATTGTTTTTGGAAAAAAAATGTTGCCAAACATATTTTTGATATGCCAATCGGGGGAAACAAATCCTCTTGGATCTTTAGTTTTAAAAATCGAAGATGTTAAAACAATCTGTTTGAAATGCCGAGTGTGAGGCATTGATAAGAGAATTACCTAGATACTTGGCCGGAAGTCGGAACCAACCTTACAGAGTAAACCCCGATTTTTTATAAAATCAAAAGAGCGGATACTCTCTTATTTCACACTTAAATTCCATTGAAATACACATGATATCAATACGGCGGTACTGAGAAAAGTAATTAAGCTTGTAGGGTTAAAGAGAGCGAACTACTATGGTCGACTGTCTAGGTAATTCTCTATGGTGTGAGGTCACATAATTTGATTTTGAATTATTATAATTGAATTTATTAACGACATTGATCAAAGACTAATTATAAGAAACTTATACAGACGCCTTACCAGCATAACATAACACTGTTCGAATCTTTTGATATTATAGAATCTCAAAATATATTTTGTGCACTGATGGGATGGGGATGATCGTCTGCTGCAAACCGATCTTAAGGTTTTTTTCAGATGGTGGCGAACGCGAAAGACCTTTTATGACTCAAAAGATTATTGTGCAGTATGAATAAGCATATCGTCGCCTTAGAGTGTAAAATAAATATAACATCGTCTGTTATAATCATTAATGTTCAATGTTGCTTCTAAACTGGCAAAATAGTTTGATGAGTAAAACAGCTAAGTCCATTACTGCCAAATTCACCTGCTATGCCCATATTATTAATTTATAGTTTATAGTAAAAGAGACAAACAATCATGGAATCATGCAATAACTTGAAGCAAGATTGGAGTAGGTATTTTCAAAAACTAAGTAAGGTAAAGTAACACGAAAACAACCTTCAGACTTAACCGTTAAGGGTCGAAGGGAAAGAGGAACTTGGAAAACAACTAAGTCACTTTAGCAAAATTTTGTATAAGATACGAAAAGTGGCGATAAATTGGTCAGTGATTAAAGTGAACATAAAAGTGAAGATAAAATCTAGGAATGCCTGGAAATTTTTGGAGCGAAATGTAATGTCAATACATTTTTTGTTTAAAGGTTGGTGGCACCTATGACAGGTTAAGACATGAACTCCATATACAATGATTATTAATGGTTGTGTTCATTGTGTTTTCCTTTAGGGCCGCGTTTTGCGGAAGAAGTAAGAAGCTTTCAACCTACGAAAGTTGCAAAAAAGTTTTGATGATTTTGAACTTTTCGCTTAAAAACAAATAAAAATTGGTTAAAGCAGATTTTTTAAATAAAATTATAAAATTTGGAATTTAATTTGGTAATATTCAAGCTAAATAATGATTATTTATCTGGTTTTTATTTGTTTGTAGTGGAAGGTGGGGTACAAGTTGACCAACTCGGCATATACAAATAGCCATACTTTGCAGACACATCCATAAAATTATTTGAAACTTCGGCTTGGCAAACATATAGTCAAGAATACCAACTTTGAAATAAAAAAGGGGATACAAAAGTGAATAAAGCGTTTTATTGGTTCTTTCCAGTGCTGACTAACTAAAAATTACCAACAAAGCACGACTTATAATATACAATTATGGCTGCGGGTTTACCACAATGATTTGCAATAATGCAGAAAGTAAACATTTTGAAAACAAAAATCTTTAATGTGATAATGGTAAAAAAGATTCGAGGTCAAATCACTGCCAAAAAATTTGAGGATCTACAATAATGTTAAAAACTTAACTATGAAGGATTAAAAACGTCTTGCAACACAATATTTTTTGCTAACAGAGTGCTTATCGAAATTTGTTTGCCTATCGAAAATAAAATAAGAAAGAGTATCATCAAAAAGACAAACTAAATTTAGGATTTTACTCTAAAATGATAAATGACGTTTTGGTGATGTTTTTTTGGCTCTCCTGTAAAATTCTCACATATGGAGTTATTCGGTATACACTCTAAGCTGACGATATAGCATAGTATTGAAGATCTATATTCGTCGATAGATCTAATTTCGTCGATACGGGGGACTAACTTATCCAACTGAGCTGGCCTTCAACATTGTCCTCAACACCATCAGGCAGGCTGTTGCCTGTTATCGGATTCGGATAACTGGTCTCTCTTGGACTTACAGCCCGATTCTCCACCTTATAAGGAGTCACAAGTCACAAGCCTTTGTGATTATTTATTGTGATAATTGTTGTGATTCGATAACATTTATCGAATTCTCCCCCAATCTTCATAAGGAAAGTCAAAACATAATTTATTCGAAAAATATCATGGACAGTCGAAGTAAATTTACCTACGCACCTATAAAAATGTAATCATTGAAAACTTTTTGTTGGTAATAAATAAAAGTTCAAAAATGTTAAAACACTTCTTTTTGTTTGAATAATGTTTAATTGGAATAAAATTTTGCGTTAGCATCTTAGCAGGCCTCCAATTTTGCGTTAGCAGGCCTCCAATAAGCCGTCATATTCCGAGGTAGATAAGATTACCTAGAAGTTGCTATCATAAGTAACGTTTTGTAAAAGATGGTGGACAGATGTTTGTTTGTTTGTTGACAGCAAGTACTTTGTCATGGTTATTTATCATCGTAAAGGATTCTATGCTAGGACGTGTGGATCGGCCGATAATGTCGATATCATTCGCATACCCTAGCAAATGGACGGATTTATTGAATGTAGTGTTCTGTATTCATGATTGCCATATGCATAATTTGCTTCAAACAAATAATGAAGAAATTACATTATAGGACCTCTGCTTGCGAAACAGTGCACTAACTGCACATTTTTTTAGTCAGCCAGAGAAACTATTTCTAATGCACACTGCATCGAGTGTTTCCCAATGTTACTCGACAAAACTTAGGCAAACAACATAAATTTTAATTTTGAGTTTATCTTTCACCATATTATGTATAGCTTCTGACGATAAATGATATAATATCGGGATTGATGAAGATGATGTGGTTTCACTGCGAAATTTGTTGGTATTTTCCAGGATTTTTCTTGGTTTGAATATTTAGTCTAAACTATCGATATGCCCGGATGCCCGGGAACCAAACAATTAGATGCCGATATGATTTGAAAAGTGTACAAGTGAAGCTGATAGTATATTCCCCGAGCAGACAGAACATTATACTTCCTTCAACAAACACTTGGTTCATGATTTGATCCATCAGGTGCCTTAGGGGCCGGTTATAGCGATCAGGAAAACGAAACAGGAAAAACTTTTCAAATCAATAATTAAATATGTTTTGATTTTATTTGAAACACAAATGCTACATTTATCGATGACAAATGACTCCCAAAATCATTTGCGATGTTAAAATTTTCAATAACGCACATATATTTTGTAAAAAATACATTTAATTATTTTCCTGATGGAATTTCCGTACGGAAAATGAAGTTCCATCAGGAAAATAGATAAATGCATTTTTTACAAAAAGTATTTGTTCAACTGAAATTCTAATCATCTACAAAAATTCTTTGAGTTATTTGCCATCGATAAGTATAACATTTGTATTTTGATTCCAATAAAAACCTAATAAATTATCGATCTGCAATTTTTTCCTGTTTCGTTTTCTTGATCGCTATAACCAGCCCCTTACCAAAATAACATCTCCGCATTTATATATTTCTGCTGAAAAGTCATTAGATCCTTAGTTTGTTTACTTATAGCCTTTTTTTTATACTCGATGATGGAAAATGATCATTCTATTCCATTACAGAAGTTTTTGAAAACGCTTGCTGGCAATTACTAATCCCCGAAGTTTTTTGGTAACCTACTTCGCTTTTAACTTTTCGATCTCCATGAGGGGAGGCTGTGTATACGTCTACTGCTTCTTTTTCTCCTTTCTTTTCTTGGCCTCACATTTTAAGACAAGGTTTCCATTACAATACCTTTATAAAATGACTTCAATCTCTATCAAAAAAAAAAAAAACCTAAAACTATTTCCATGTTGAAAAACCAAATTACAAAAGTTCGATGATTTTGGTAATACTTGAGATAACAAATTGCTTACAAACAATTTTGTTAAGGCTACATCTGACCTGATCTGATAACTTATAACCTTAATTTACTTTTTCGTAATATTGGCAAACAAAAATTTTTGTTCAAAGTGTCAATAGCAGTTAGCAAATGAAACACTGTAAGAGAAAACAATAAATTGTAAATACTCTGCAGGACCGCTCATGTCTATAAAAACAAATAGCTAATTATGCATCCTTCTCAAAGTCCCTCATTTACATCTTAAAACCATAATGTTTGTACAAGTCGATCAAATCTTGTTAACGAACATTGCAAAAACCACCAGTGCGGGCTCCAAACGTTTGCTCAGTCAGAAAAATAGTCAATATAGCGCCAGCTGCCTGTTGTAAAAATTTACTGCGTCCTGATTTAAAGTTCATCTTGATAGCTATAAGTTGCCATGTTCCAAGCGTTAAGAAGCATTGCTAGATTGCAACAACTTCACTACCAATTTGATGCTGGTTGTAAGCCGAAATCAGAGAGCAGGAGTTAGAAATCATGTTAAAATCCCAAAGGTTACACATGTAAGTTGAACAAATGTTCTCATTTGTTTATTTAACCCAAACACAACACCAACTATTACTATTTCTATGTTTATCTCATAAATTTTATATCAGACTAAAAGAACAACAAATGACCCTGGATGAAGGCCACTACAATGCGCCACAAGATAAAGATATACGAGAAGGCAAAAGCCTAGTTAGGCTAAACATATGCGCCTGGTTATCATCTGTCAAATGGACAGGCGTGTAAATCAGCCAGTATCACTCGACGGGAGGGAGGCCGGTCTGCCTTTGCCTTTTGCCTTTCAACTCGAGTTGTATTAAGATTAATAGAGTCTGCAGGTGGTAATAGATGGGGCTGCATTGAAGTTGCAGTGATTTTAGTTTTCGTTACTCGTGGTGCTGCCGGTAGATTCATATAGGAAACGTTTGTGGTATCAAATGGAATTCCAACTGTTCAGATAGCCGCATATTTTCAAGCAGCAATGAAACAAGCTTTATTTTTGCGGTTCGAGTGTCGGTAACAAATCTAAATCAGTGCATTTAGTTTGGTTTGTGCGGTTTTGGAAGAAATGCAAACAATGTTGTGCTGAAACTGTGTGATTAGACGGATTGTTATTTTATAAATAAAAGTAAAGTGCGTTATTATGTAATTAATTGATTATTTAAATTCTTCAAATTTGTATAGATGTATCATCGTTGAATTTCTTGTGAAGTAAAACGCATGCATGACTGTGTTCGAATCAGAGGATCATACTGAAGAAAAAACCCCAATGGAATATTCTAATTAAAACAAAAAATAAAATGCTTGAAAACAGAGGATGTCAAGGCATTTAAGTTAGGGATTTGGTACTTCGAAAATAAATACTTGTTTAATGCAATGCTTAAGCTCTTTGAATGTTTTTATTGGGAAGGTTTTACCTTAGATATGTGAAGACAGTGAAGTGTAAGTGGAACACATGTTACATATGAAGTGACCTGTAGGTATTGGACGCTAATTGGAGGAATATCTGCTATTCAAACTTCCACCGATGTGCTTCTCTCCGGTAACTCCTTTACAGTTAGAACCATTAACTCTATCCGAGGCTTGTTGGTTTTTCGTAATTAAGTATGTTTTCCGGGGTAGGGAAGTTACCCCGACTCACAACTACTGGAGAATCTCAACATCGTCGACTCCGGCAAAACATATCGATGGATATATATATTTTTGAAGTAGTCAAGGACTTTTTCTACCTGGGATCCACTATAACAACGCAAAACGACATCAGTGCAGAGATCAAACGAAGAAGCATTCTTCGAGTAATTTTTGGTTATGTGTGTATCGAAGGAGTATGGAAAACAAGATTCAATGACTAGCTATACGGACTATACAGTGATATTGGTCAAGAAGCTGAAAATACAGCGGCTGAGATGGCTGGGTCACGCGGAGCGTATGAACACCAACGCACCAGCCCGACGAGTCTTCGAATCCATTCCTGATGGCGTACGCAGCGTTGGAAGACCCCCCAATAAATGGCGCACACAAGTGGAAAACGACCTGAGCCAACTTGCGGTGCAAAATTAGAAGCGGCTAGGTAGGAACAGAGCTGGCTGGAGAGACATGTTGGTTGAAGCCGTTGTCCATCCTGGACTGTAAGCGCCATATTTATAAGTGATATTCTTATTAATAACTGTGAAGTTATTTAGTTTACGGGGAATGTATTCAGCAAATAAAAAATATTACAGTGAATACTCATGTGAAATTTTTACAATGTCTTGTGCAAAATGGACGGTGGTTATAAATATTGATCCAAGTTTACAAATTGAAAATTGACGTCGCAAAGTAGCTGACATTGTATTTATTCATCAACTATTAGCAGGTAACATTGATTGCCCTGCGCTTCTTCAAAAAATTTCTTTGCACACTAATCCTAGAAATCTAAGATCGGGGTCAATCTTTGACATAAACTTCCACCGCACAAACTATGGAATTAATGAACCAATGACACGCATGCTTCGTACTTCTAACAGTATGCTAAATTTCTTTGACTTTCATTCCCGCTAACACTCTCTTAAAATATCTCTCTATACCAATTCTTAACCTTATCACTTTCCATTCCTATACAGCTCGCTCGCTCTCAACATCTTTACCTCTAACACGAAACCATAGTTCTTAAGTTATATAGATACCCTAGACGTAAATTTGTGTTGCTTGTATTAAGCTAATAAAGTTAAACAATCTCTCCGGGAAGGGAGAGGGTCCTGCCCCTTCCATCTTCGGGTGCTTGTTGCTAAATTAATTAATAAAAAGACACTTGGATTTATACTTCACGATATATTTTCTACAACAACTTTCCTAGTAAGTTGAAACTCAACAAATTGCATCATCAGCATTACCAATATCGACTTAGAAGTATAAAATATTGAAAAGTGGCATATCACCCAAACTGGCATATTCACCCGAATCACCTATCTTAAATTAAAGAGACTTAAGAAATAGAAATATTTATTAAATTAGAAAATATTTCGGTAATGTTTCTTAAATATTTTTAAAACGTTAAGAACGAAACGTTCAAAAATTAATTTAAAACGGATCAAAAATGTTTCCAAACCATAAGAATAATTTCTGAAATGTTTTTTAAAATAAATGAGAAACATTACAAACGGTTTTTTATAATGTTTCTTGAAATGTTTCACTAAAAAGTCTAACTTTCCGATAGCCGCATCTATGTAAATGCAGAATCAAATGCTCGATCAAATTCGTTAAGAAATTAGAACAGCATTTAAAAATTATTGGTCCTGAAGAAAAAATAGATGCATAGGGTTTAGAAGCGTCACGATTTTCATCTTCAATTTTCTCATCTGTGAACAATTGGCAATTTCAGAATTTTTCTGAGGTTAACCTGGAGCAAAACGGGGGAAAATAGCGATCCCCGTTCAAAATCATAACCATCATCGTCGGAACAAAAATTACGTTCAGAAGTAAGAACATCTGATTGTATATCCAGTTTTATTTAACTACGTTTGAAAGATTGTAAATTCATAATAAGGGGACCGTTCCGAATTTCTTTTAAAATAATAATTCAAACATTTGAACTAAAATTCAATTATTTTTATTCCATTATAAGCTTTCACTAAAAATAATTCCTAAATCCACGGAAGAAAGACACAAATATTGACTTAACCGTTCCTATCAAAGCAATTATCTCTTATTACCCAGTAAGACTAAAACCAGCCACTCTGTCACATACATAAATGCGAAAGTGAGATACCATGATGGAGATGAATACAACTTCACCTGTTAGCTCACCCATCTGCCATCGCTGATGTATTCTAATGGAGTCTTGAAGTTATGACAACTTCATCATCATGTCTCATGCACATCTTGTCTTCGTACCCCGACATGAGGCGAATACCCCCATAACGTCACAACAGCAGTGGTGTGCTGCAGCAGCGGCGCATACATAATATATGCAAATGCTTGTGCACATCTGGGGACCGCTATAAGATATCTTCTGCCAAGCATTTAACAGCATGAGATGCGTTATAGCGTGCATTAGATTGCATTAGCCTGGGGGCTATCTTCCCGAACCTAGTCATTAATAATATTATTGAAAAAATTAATTAATTCCATTTCAGCACCAGAGCGAAGTCAAAGAGGTGCTGCTGTATATCGTTACAGGTATTTTTTCATAACTCATAACATAAATAAAGTCATTTTGCAAATCTTTTTTTTTTTTTTTTTGAGACGAAGGTACGATTTGTGTTACTGTATGTGCAGGATATGGATGTGCATAAACACCTGTTGAGAGTGATAACCTACATTGATAAGATGACCATCAATTATAGCATCCACTCCACACACGTGCTTAAAAGTTTCTGCTTTTAAAGTGAGAGTTAAACTGCAATGCATTCCTGAAGCAAGTGGGCAGATACATTATGTATCCTTTACTATAAACAAATTTATGCAACTTTATGTGTCGTCGTGCGTTGGTCGATCCAAATGATGCTTATCAACGGAAAAATATCTTCACCCAGATGCATGTTTCTATTTAACTTGTAGATACGATTTTATTTAACGTATCCTGTATAGTTCAAAAATATCTGATTTAGACACAATATATTTCATACTCTTAACATACACATTTTATGGATTTTAAATGTATCTCTCTTGTATATGCTTCGGATAGCAAGAAAATTCAATTCAAAACTAACATCAAGTAATCTTAACAACTTATAATCTGGATCTTAAATTTACAGTGTAATTGAGCAAATTAAATTTTTGTTTTGATTTTCTTGAAAATAAAATTGAAACAAAAAAATATTGTTAACTTTGTTGGCCATACAGGCAAATTTAATATCAAGTTAGAAGCATGTTAATTTATACTCACTTTTTTTTTTTAAATTGGTAATACTTTTCAGTATAGTATATCCAACAAAGCTTATAGTCAGGACTAAATAACATTATAAGATTTAAGAAAAATATTTTTGATTTTGGCAGCTTTCTGTTTTGACTAAAAACTAAACTGAGCATAGAATTTTGGAAACAAAAGTCGTACTTAATCACATAAAAATTAAAAATTAATAAAAAATTAGTTTAAAAATAAAAAAAAAAAATTTTTTTCAAAATGTTTCAAAAACTATCTATTAAAACAACTTTATTTAAAAAGATCATAAAAGAAAATATTTCTCCCTTTTCGAAAAGATATAGCATGGCATTGTAGGTTGTACCATTGTATATATGTAAGTTTCTGTAGTACAATCATGGAGCAGCGCCATCTAAAGAAAGTTGTGAACCGCACATTTGGAGGTTAAGTTTCTATTCTGTTACCCTAACAATAGTCGTCAAAAAAACAAATTAACAATATTTAATGTTTTTTATTGGCTCTAAAATCCATATTTCCTTAACAAGAGTAAACAAAACAAAAATCATATATGTTTACGACTGTTGTTGTGGTAGCAGAATAGACACCTAGTAAATGCACGAACCTAAAAATTTGTTATTCACAAGTTTCTTAAGATGGCCAGGCGGTGATTATTCAGCATGAAAATACTATAGAAATGTATATACAATGGTTGTACTGTTGTTTTTTAATAATTTTTTTTTTCTGTTTGAGGTCAATATTTTAAAAAATTGCCCCTCACTCCTAAACGGGGGGAAATAGACTCCCCCTCTAATACTATTATTTTTTGTTTGTCTCAAACCATTCTATTCGCTGTATCTTTTTGTCATACCTTATTTAATCCCAATGTATAAAAACATACCTACCTATAAACTTGAAAAAAAAAAACGAATAAAAATTGACTGACTTCTTCAATTAAACTTCCTTTAGCTCAGCTCTATGCAACTTAACGCAAGGGGGTTTTTAGGATTATGTAAATAAATATGTTTATCAAGATTTATTACCCTTGGTTTGATGTCTTTTGAATCTTTTTTTCTACTCAATTTGAAGTCGAAAAAATGTGTAAAAAGTGGTGTTTCAAAAACATAAATTTAAACAGTTAAACACAAATTAAATTTTTTTTATTTTTTGATTTTTATCAATAATTAACCGAAATATAAAGAAAAAATAAAAAGTCATTTAAAGATCTTTTCCTTGTATTTGCACTCAAATTTAAAAAAAAAATACCGATGCAAATTTTTCAACTTTGACTAGCTCTGCAAGTCCAAATGAAATATTTTTTTCGATTAGAGCTCCAAAAATTTGTTAATTCTGTAAAATTAAAAGTTTCACATTATAGATCAACCCGCAAAATCATTTTAGCAAGCAATTTTCCATAAACGGGGCACTGTGCGGCGTGTATTCGTAAATATGCAAACAGCGCCGTTACTCAAAGGGGAAGCAAGGTGGGCCGAAAATAACATAATTCAAGTGCTTCTAAGGTACATTGTACATATTTATCGGTTAAGCAGAGTTTCACACAGAGTTTGGGTTGTATTTCAGCGTCTTCAGTCACAAAGACAATCGCTCTATATTTTTGTTATCTAGCTGGAATGCCCATTTTTGTCGATGGTCAATTGAATGTGAAAAAGAGGAAGGTTGGCATATTTAGTCATTGCGGTTTGGTTGAAATATATGTACATATAGTTATACTTTAATTATTTAATAGAGTTTTAGAAAAAGGAATTTTAATTGATCAAATTGTAAAACATCGTTCATTATAAGAGTTACTAGCTGAAAACCCGTCGAAAACGACGGTGGAAATAAACTATTTTTGGTAAAGATTCTAAGGGGTTTTAATTTCAGTAAATTTTGTATTCTTGTTAAATGAGAGGAATCTTGACATGGCCATGAATTGAAATAACTCTATTTTATACTTGAAAGAAAAAAAAAATTAGGTAGGTAACTATGTACTTGAAATATCCTTAAATATCAACTTGCCGTTAAAGCTTTAAAATAAATATAATATGAATTCGAAATACCAAATAAATGTTTATTAACCTGAGTTTCAATGAAGTATTGTATCAATTTGCCGTAAAGCTTTAATCTTTAAAATGTTACAGCTTTAAAATAAAAAAAAAAAACTTAGTAAAGTCCTAATAAATGGTTTATTAACCCGAGTTCAAATAATTATTTTAACACAGTCACAGTCCTTTTAAGTAAAGTAAGTAAAAACCACCGCCGTGTATTGGTTAATATGCAAACAGCTCCATATCTCAAAGGGGAAGCAAGATAGGCCGAAAATAACAAAATTTAAGGTTTTCTAAGGAGAAGAACAATATCGAGGCGCACACATAGGTAGCCTTAAAAAGTGCATATATGTATAAGTGGTAAATATGCAAACAGCGCCATATCTCAAAGGGGAAGCAAGATAGGCCAAATTAACAAAATTTTCGGTTTTCTAAGGGGAAAAACAATATCGAGGTGCAAACGTAAGTAGCCTTAAAAAGTGCATAAAACCACCGCCGCTGTTTGCATATTTACCAATACACGGTGGTGGTTTTATGCTTTTTTGAAGGCTACCTACGTGTTCGCCTCGATATTGTATTACAATTGCTATTATTTTCATGCTGATTAAATGTTATCATGTAAAATTTGTTGCCAATGGTAATTTCTTTGATCTGTTTTTTTCCGAAGAACCGGTACCTGCCATAGAATGGTACACATGCACATGCAGCTAAAACTTATTTCAAATGGGATTTTGGATTTTTTGTTCTAGGCCTGAAAGTAATGGTATCTACTTAATTTTTTCTTAACTTTTCTAAAAAAAAATATTTTAACTGAACAATTTTAAATTCAATATTTTAAAGACCAATTTAATGATGAATTTGTTTAAAATTTAGTTTTTGAACGAAAGTTTTTTATTTTCAAAAAATTGGTTTACCTACTTAAAATTTTTCTTGAAATATACTTATTTATATGTTTACATGAACTTACACTCATTTAATAACTTAACAATGTATAGTTCGTAATCTTTTTAAATAATCGTTATTTTTTTTTTTTGCAAATCTAAAAACTGTAAATAACATTTCCTGAAGTCATATAAATAGTTGAACTATAAATAGTTGAACTCACAAAATAAACTCGACGACTTTTTATTTTAAATTGATTATTTTTTATTTTATTCACTTAAAGAAGGACGACTCTACAACTTTATATTTGAAAAAAAAATTGATAAAAAAAAAATTTATTTAAAAAAGGGTTGTTTTTTCAAAATACTTGGCCCGTGTACAGTATTCTGGACACAACGTATGGTTAACCGAAATATAGAAATTAACTCTTGGTTCATTTTGTTTTTGTATTAAATTTTTTGGCATACATTTGTTAAGCATATAGACGGAGAGCCAGCGACAAAAATACTTACGTCATTTGATAACGAAAATAATAAGCCCTAATATCATTTAAAAACAAGTTTGATATGTAATCGGGAAGTCTGCCAACCCTTCGGTGGTGGGTGTGGCCACCATGCACTGTTAAAGTTAAATAATGTATGGGGACATTTTTTTCGCTGCAAACTAATAATGGTATTTTGTATAGGAACAAAATACAAGCATATTTTACTATCGGGAGGGGAGTCTATCTTCCCTCATTTCGCCAGAAGGGGCAATTTTCTTAAAAAATAAAATTTATTTTATGTTTACAAAATTGCACCCCTACACAGAGGGAGATAGACTCCCGTCCCATACTAAAATATGCTTGTATTTTGTCTCTTTATAAGATCCCATTATTAGTTTGCAACGACAAAATTTTCCCATACAATAAGCCCCATTCGATTTTTAACACCTTTAAGGGTGCGTGGTGGCCACACCCACCACTGGAGGATTGGCAGACTTCCGGATTATTTATTACACGTGCTGGGAGATCATAGTACGACTAATTATTTTCGTTATCAAATGTCGTAAGTATTTTTGTCGCTAGACATCAAGTCATCAAATTTCACAATATTTATATCGATATTGAAAATCACGTTGTTATTGATTTTATACATTTAGCTGGTATACTGAAGAATACTTTGAAAAGCTTTTAGTTAAACGTATAAAACAGAGTTTTTCTTCCTCACCTTAGATTTGTTCAATGTTATGACTTTGTTTGCAATTAAAAACAAACCTCTATAGCAACTATATTTCTTGTGCGTTAACACAAAATTTTATTATTTATCAATAAACGCCATTATTTTCTATTCTACTACAACGACTCATCAGTTATAGGTAAGCAACTTGAAATGGTGGATAGTATCGAATTTATGCGGAAGACTGACAATCGTCATCTTCAAACTCACATTCGTTTTAAGGTTAATACGAATATAAATTTCTTAAAAGTATGCAAGTTATTCAAAAAAAAAAGTTAACTCATCATTTAGATCAAAGAAGCACTAAGAGAACGAGACCACGACTTAGCAAGAAGAAAAGATTGGTAGGAATACAGTCTTATACGAATTCGCAATCTATAAACTAGAACTTTTTTCATTATTAGCTTAAAAATAATGTTATCCATGGAAGAACTTCAACAAGAAGAAGAATTGGCAAATCTTTTTAGAGCTCGAATCTTAGAAAATGCTCAAAAACGTTTGGATTGGATATCAGCAGCAAAATTTGAAAGAAATGAAGCTGAAATGGAATTTTTGAAATTAAAACAAATTCAAAGAGATTTGTAAGTATACATATGTAGATGATTTAAGAATAAGAGTTTTATGGTTATGTTAACAATATTTCAACAAAACCCCGGTAAGGATTAACTGCGAAGAAATGCGTCCAAAGGAAAGCAAACAAATTACCGAAGAAACCAAAAAAGTGCAACTTCTGCAAATTGCCGAAAAGAAAGCCATACAAATGAAAGAAAAGGAAATCGATAAGATTTGGTTTGAAGCTTCTATGTTTTTAGAACGAGAAAAAGAGAAACAACAGCAATATGAAAATTATTTAAAGCAAATTATTGCAAATAAATTAGTGGCTGTTCTTGATAGTCAATTGGAAGAAATCAAGCAGTTGAAGGAGTTGGAAAATGAAGAGAAAAGGGAGGAGAATTTGAGGTGAGATATGTAGCAAATAAATTCCGAATAAAATATATGTTTTGATTTATGTTTATAGAATTGAAGGAGCAGATTATGAGGATGCACTTAAAATTGATTTTGAAGAAAGACATAAGCTTAACAACAAAATCAAAACTGGTTCAAAGCAAAAGGTATTTTATATTAAAACAAAGCATCAGATAATCACGGGTAGGTATACCTACATAAAGGAAATACTAAAACACCCCACATATCTTCAAAAGTTTGATTTTGTTGTATTGGGATTCGAAATACAATTTCCACACCCTGTACCGATATCTCGTTAGCTCGAGATATTAGTATGGAGAATATTATTATGGAACAAGAACTTTACTTTGCATTAAAAAGCTGCTGAGGTAAAAAATGTAGACGATTTAAAGCTCTAAAAATTTTTTTTCCGATTTAAGTGATTAGAAAAATATTTTAACAAAATACACTAACGACGTAAATTCACGTTTGATGTAAAAAAGTATTTTTCCCTAATACGTTTTCATGAACGCCTAATGCAAGCTGTTAAATTTGCATAAATCGTATTATGACGTCACTTTCATCTTCAAACTGAACAAAATCGCGATAAGGGTATAGGTATATTAAGAGAGCTTCTTTGTATTTTTGTTTATCATTTTTTTGTTTTTATGTATGGGTGAATATTTCAAAATAATAATATTCCGTGGGCCATCCCTTTTGATTAAAAAATATTCATAATTTTAAAACATTTTTAAATTAAAGCTGTCTTACTTCTGACATTTCAACAAAATATATTTTGTTATAAAATATAACCGTAATTTCAAGTTGAATACAAAAAGTATTATAACCATGGTATGTCCCAAGCCCTACCTTTGTTATATTCTCAGAATTACAGCCTTCGTTCATTGGTATCATCATTACCATGATGAGCGATTTTTTTATGAATTACTAGCTGTTACCCGGCGCGTTGCTGCCGAAGAAAAATATTTATTTCGAAAAAGTAACTATAGTCATATTGGTCCAACATTTTGCCAAAAGCTTTTTAGCTTATATATAAGAGTTTTCAAAAAAGCTATCCGAGCACCATCTTTGGGATAATTGACTTCATTAGTTACTTCCTACAACAACAGCAATTTGTCAGTGAAAGCCCCGCTAAAATCGATCCAGTAGTTTCTGATCGGTTCTTATATAAGCATATGCGAAAAAAAAGACCAGAGCGCCACCAAGAGAGCCCCAACGCTATTAAAATAACCTAAGTCACTCCTACAACATAAGCTATCTGTAAGTGGGCAAGTCCCACTTACAGATAGCTTAGCCCGTCAAAATCGGTCCAGCCGTTCTCGAGATTAGCCAGTACAAACAGACAGACAGACAGACAGACAAAAAGTTTAAAAATGTGTGTTTTGTTATAAGGGCTGCTTTTACGCATATGAAATGCGTGTAGTAAAATACTGTTATTTTGACATTACAAACAGACACTCCATTTTTATTTATGTGTATAGATGGAATTTTAAAATAAAATTTTTTTTCTCAATGCATGTATGTATTTTGATCACATCTATATTATAAACTACTTATAGTTTGCATATGTTTTATTTTTTATTATTTCCCGATAATTTGGTTTACCGAGAAGTAATATTTTTTTGGATATTCTTTAACAGCCATTTTCTGTAAATCTTAGGAAAAACTCATACGAATATAGAATATGGAACCATATCATATTGCCATTAAATGTATCTTAAAATGCAGAAAATAAGCGTGTATTTTTTTGATTTTGCACACGGGAAAGTATGTTTTTTTCGGCTTAAGGGAAGGAAAATCAGGATTTGAAATTTATGAAAATATCTTAACATAAGATGATTTGCCTTTTCTCAATTTTCCTGAATTTTCAGGAAAGTTTTATCTTAAGTCGACTTAAGAGTGAATATATTTTTGGTTTGCACAAGGTAAAGTATCTTAAGTCAACTTAATACGTTTTACCTTTTCAGAATTATTAAAAATTCTAAAGATGAAATCATCTTAGGTCTACTAGTTCGATTGAAGAAAACATCTTTCGTGGACTAAAGATATTTTACTTTGTGTCACCATACAATTTTCTTATATAAGATGTTTTTTTTCCTTTATAAAAAGGGAGAGGAGTGAGATAGGAGAATGCGGGTAAGACAGAACTGTGCTGCTCTGTATTGGCAACATGGTGCTTTAAAAAAAAGCGAATCATTTTAAGTCGACTTAAGATGTTTTACCTTTTCAGTCGAGAATTATTATGGCTTTAGTTCATTTTAATTTACTTCTCAGAAAATACATAACACCTATGTAGTGTCGCTGAAGTAAACTGCGTCACATGAAGTAAATATTTTTTTCTTATACAGTAGTCGATGAACATATTGGTGCTCATTTTCTAACTTTGGTGATAAAAAAGAATGCGTTGTGCAAGTACGAGAATTGAACTTTATGATTATTTGTCTATTCTGAAACAAACGAGCAATATAATGGAGTCTGATGACTTGACTTGCTGCCCTGCCATGATTAAGCTCGACCTCTAAAATTGCTACCTATCCACACAGGGTGTTATTATTTCATTCCAAATACCTATTTAAGAACATTTTTTATTTCCATTGAAAGATTGCTATTTTTTTTTCTTACCAACTTTCTATGTAAGATTCGTATTTCAATTTTTTATAAATTTAACAGACTGATCTGCAATACGCAGCGGCTGAAAAAGTACTAAGAAAACAAATTATCCGGAAGTCTGAAGCAGAAATTCATGAAAAACAAAATATCCAGCTGCAACAAGAAGATTCTGCTGCCAAAATTAATAGAGTATGCATCATAATTTATAATTAACATACAAATAATATTTTAAAATAATTCATTCTTCAGGAACTTGACAAAAAGTCTCACTCAACATATCTTCAGTATGTTAAAGATCAGAAATCCGAAATAAATTTAAGAAACAAAATGTTGGACACTGTAAGTAACTTATTAATTTCAATGAGTAATTATTTCTTAGATAAAATCGTATTTATAATTACAGGCTTTGGTAGCCCACGGCAGGAAAATACAACCACAATTAACAACTAAGATACCCTACCAGAAATCCATTCGCTAAAGCATGTTCTTTATCAATGTTAATTCAGATTAATAAAATTGCACTACCAATTCAATATCGTATTGATTGCCTACCTTTTAAATTGAATGCAAACGATTTCTAAAGTTCGATATAGAAACTGTACAATATCTGATAAAAGTCAAGTTTTATAAATAATGTTCATGGCAGAGCAATTAACTAGATTAATCAGCGACGGGAATCATTTTGGTCGCCATTTGACAATTTTGATTCAAATTAATTAGTAGCAATACTGAATTTGAAACACCACATAAACCTCATTGACAATACTGTCAAGTTGTGCTGTCACAAAAAATCAGATTCAAAACAATTTTAATGTCTGATTGCATGGCGAGTTTAACTTGTTAACACGTGTATGCCCACTTTTGCGGTTGAATCTGGCTAACGAGCTGCTAGTTCGTAATATGTTTTGACTTGAAAAGTCAGGACTAATTAGTTCGGATCAAATAATTTTAAGATATACAAATGAGTGCATATTTGACTGATGCGAATTTGCTAACACCCAAACAATCCGGTTTCCGGAAAAAACATAGTTGCACTACCTCGCTCATTAATGTAATAGAAGATTTGCGACAGGCGATGGATGAAGACAAAATTTCTTTTTTGGTTTTGCTGGACTTTTCTAAAGCTTTTGATGCTGATGTATAGTTTGTCCTCTATAAATTGGCAGTACAGGACTTATGGGGAAGCTTTTTCAAAATCAGTAGCGCGCCTTATTTGTGCACCATACTGAATTGAAAGAAACCCCATTTAAAAAATGTTTACCCGCCAATGATTTTTTGATCGCATCCGACATAGATCCCACAACGACCTGCCTAGCGTACAGTTGAATACGCACTGATTGGCTAATGCATTTCAACCCTCTTTTAACATCCATTCGAACAGAGATACCTTTGTCAATTTGGTAACTCGTTTCGTATTTTTTTATATTGAGTTTCTGTTGAGGAACTTTTGATTTTAGAGCTTAAAAAATACCTTTTATTGATGAAATGATAATGAGATATTGAGATGAGCATATTACTAGTACAAAAGTGTTATCGTGCAGTGTTTTTGTTGATCTTGTTTGTGTTTTTTATGTGGGGAAAATCTTAAAATGCAGTTACAAAAATGTAGGTAAGCTGTTATCTTTAAAAAATTTATTTGCGTAGATTCTCGTGCCGGTCGGTCGGTTGATATTTCGTGTATATTTTTTCTTTTTTGCGTAGATTTTTAAAGCGCGCGGGCGGTCGGTATTGATGTTTCGTGTACCTATTTTTGTGATTAGTGTTTTGAAATTAATGTGAAGTGAAGTGTTGTAAACATTCCTTTTTTTAAAAACGTAAATTTTTTGAGAAGTTTGCTACTGTTGTGCTCCTTCATCTAGTTTATAATGGATTCAAAAACATTGAAAGACTTAAGCGCCAAAAAAAAAAGAAATTGTAGAAGCGACAAAAAAGATTTACAAGAACCTGCAGAATAAAACGGAAACTGTGAAGCAAGTAGCAGGCATTTTTTCGATGTCTATGCGCACAGTCTACAGAATTCTCAGCGAAAATGATACCAAAGGTCACAACTCACCACCAAAAAAGAAAAACCAATCTGGCCCCAGAAGGAAAATAGATGATTTTGATAAGTGCACCTCAGACAAATCGTGCATCAGTTTTTTTCAAAAAATGAACTTCCAACGCTTGATAAAATACTGCATGAGGTAAGACTCAATGCAAATATCACAAAAATAAGCAGATCTTACCTGCATACGATTTTAAGAAAAACTTTAGGGTTTAAATTTGCCCAACGTCAGCGAAAGAGTATTCTTTTAGAAAGAAGTGACATCATCACATGGCGAAGGAAATTAGGCCTACTGGGGATACCCTTCAAAAACGCGCCTACTATATCATACCTCTTGGTGGTGTGGAAAAAGATAAATTTCATTTCATTTTTATAAATAAAAATTAAGAAAATAATTTTAATTAAAAAAGAAGAAAGGTAACCCTACATCATATTTTTCAGTTTTTTCCAATTCAAAATGCTTACTACGGCAATCCTGTTAGAGCTTTTGAAAGAAGATAACCTTATGGAAAGCAAAGAAGTGCGAATGAGAGACAAACATCCCTATCTTCCCTGTACTGCCAATTTTTAGTGGACAGACTATAGATCATTCTGTTTTATGCAACAAGCTTTTTCATGAATTTAATTTTTTAGCCAGTGCAACCAAAATGATAAACTCTTACCTAACTGGTAGAATGCAAGCAGTAGAAATTAATAACATTTTGTCTGATTTTCTGTCGACAAATAGGGGCGTTCCCCAAGGATATATTTTGGGCTCGCTCTTATTTTCATTATATATAAATGCACTTCCCACTGTTGTCATGTACTTTTTGATTTCCATGTATGCTGACGATGTGCAATTATATCTGAGTTGCCCACTTGGCCTTATGGAACACTATGTATCATGTCTAAATGAAGATCTACAAAGAATTTTATACTGGTCTCAAACTAATGGTCAGTTATTGAATCCAAAATCCAAATTTCTGGTTATTTCCAGAAAACCATTAGATTTTTCCTATTTTTCTCCGGTGTTACTGAACAATGTTTCAATTGAATATTCCGACACTGTAAAAAAACTAGGTATTCTTTTTAACCGTAACCTTACTTGGGATAGTCACATAAACGCTGTTGTAGGAAAAACGTATGGTGCCTTACGATCTCTGTGGGCCTCCCAATCCTTTACCCCTTTAAAAACCCGTATTATGCTCGTAAAAACATTAATAAATACCTATTATAACTTATGGTTGCGACATTTATTGCGCATGCAGTTTTGATAGTAAGAGAAAATTAAATGTCGCTTTTAACAGCTCAGTTCGTTATATTTTTGGACTGCGTCGCTATGACCATGTATCAGCATTTTCAGTGACACTCTTTAACATGACGTTTAACAGTCTTTTGGAGTTTCGTACCTTATCTTTGTTTTCTAATGTCTTGCTTACACATGAACCACACTATCTATATAAAAGAATACGTATGGCTTCCTCGAGTAGATCTGGACAACTCATACCTCTGCGATACTCGTCCTTAACATCCGAACGTTAGTTTTTTATAAATAGTATTCGACTATGGAATTGCCTTCCGCGCGATATCAGAAGAGATGAAGGCGTAAAAATTGTTAAGAAGAAGATGAAGAGATATTTGTCGTCATAGTTTGTTTGTGGTTTCCTTCTTTTTTAATAAACAAGTAACATTCAAGCAATTATAATTTATAAATTTAAAATTTAAAGTCAAATTATTTGATTTATTCGTAAATTTATTACTTTGTATTTTTCCACTTAAAATTTTAAGCAGTTATAATTTTAAAGTTTAATTAATTTGGATAAATTATTATTTTGTATTTTCCATTAAAATGTTTTAAACTAGCTTTTCACTATCTTATAAGATATAATATCTTACTGTGTAAAACAATCGATTATTAATAAAATTGAAATTGAAAAATGTATAATGTAGATTTCAAGGTTATTTATGATAGGCATTATTCATGTAAAACTAGGTATATCAATGCGTGAGTGCTATAAACGAATGATTAAAATTTACTAACCAAAAAATAAGAGAAGAAACATCGTATTATAAAGAGTTATTATAGTTATTATCCTATCGGGCTAAAAATTTTGCGTAAAACTTTCTATTTGTTATCTTAATATTATAAGGTGTGATTTTTGTCAAATCGATCTGTATAAAGGAATTTTCGACAAACCAGTCCCAGCACCATCTTTTGAGGAATTAAAATAGCCTAAGTTACTCCTTACAACATCAGCTATCCGTTAGTGAAAAACCCGTCGAAAACGGTTGATCTATTTTCAAGTTTAGCCGAAACAAACAAACAGAAAGACAAGCAAATTTGTAATCGATATTTTGTTTTATTAGTACCGGTACTGTACTATAAGGAATAAAAGTGGGTTTGGGAATTGTGTGTGTCTGTCTGTATGTCAGTCCGTGTGTATCAGCACCTACAGCCGAAACGATTGTACCGATTTATTTCAAATTTGGTATGTAGGGCATAGATCATTTGTTAGAGGAAAAATCGAATTTTTTTTAGCTCAAAAAATTACGGTACCTGCCATAAACGGTTTTGGAAATGCTGATGGTTTTTGTCTGATTATTTTTGGTTAAATTGCAAACAAAAAGATCGCAAGCCTATAGAACCTTTATTTTTTTTTCTTGAGCTATCTCATGAAAGGGTTAATCAATTTTAAAACAATTTTTTTTTTAAGAAAGATTAAGATGACTTGAACAAATATCAATAAGAACATTTTACAAAAAATCTTAATTTTAGTTTTAATTAATTTTTTAATATATTTTTTTTTTAAATTGAATATTCGGAAACGGCAATTTTTTTTTATTTTGTGTGCATAAAATGCAATTAAACACTTAAAATTGGCGTTCGCCAAATTTGTAAAAAAAACTTTTCTATAAAAAATATAAGGTGAACATCGATTTATTTAAAACCGCTCTAACTATTTTGGAATAATTGTTTTGGTAAACTTATATTTAGTCAACAAAATTTTCTGCATACTTTGATTTTAACTTGAATCTTTATAAAAAGAAGTTTTAGCACTTTTGTGCAAAAAATCATATGACTTTTTTTGGGGAGCCGGACATAATACCGAAATCCGAAATATCGAAAACCCAAAAGACCAAAAACCCAAAAGACCAAAATCCCATAATACCGAAAGGCCAAAATCCTGAAATTAAAATTTGAATTTTGTTTTTCAAAATTTTAATTTTTTTTTAATAAATTTATTGAACCTTAAATTCTATATTATAATCATTAAGTAGTCAAAAATCTATTTTTTTCATAATCATATAAGACGTTTAGGGGGAGTATATTCAAAAATGTATTTGGCTATTGACTCGGCCAGCATGTTAGATTTTGACTAAAAATTCACATAACTAAAATTTGGTGTTAACGTTTATTCTTTACTAATGTGGCCATACAAAATAACCTTAAATGATAATTAATTCAATGAATTAAAATTTCCGTAGATACTCAAATAGTTTGCTACAAGAGCAATAGTGCATTTTTTTCGGGGAAAAAAAAAAAAAAACAGTCTTATATATTTTTTTTACGAATGCTCAACTTCCTTCGCGTATTGGAATCTATAAATCGTAACTAAAAAGATATTTCCATAAAAAAATCAAATCACCCTGTAAAAATCGTAATTTCTCTTTCGTTCGTAGTATCATCTTGTTAAGATTTATTGAGAGAGCTTTTATTTGATTAGATTCATTCATTTAGCTATATATGTACATAAATTGATTAATTTAAGAAAAACAAATTCAGTTCTCGTTAGCAATGATAACATTCTACTTCGCGCTTCTTATCACATCGTCTGTGACTTCCGCAATTATAGTTTCCACTCGATTGGGTGACATAAGAGGTTCAATACTAACTTCACGTTTAGGTGAGAATTTTTATGCCTTCCGAGGAATCCGGTATGCTCAGTCACCTGAAGGTGAATTGCGTTTCCAAGATCCCAAGCCAATAACACCATGGACACCAGAGATATTTGACGCAACTAATGATGGACCACGATGCATTCAGCCACTGCAAAGTCAGTTAAATCTAACTGAGGAATCCGAAGATTGTTTACGCCTGAACATCTATACGAAGAATTTAAATGCAATCGAAGACAAGCCGGTTATTATTTACATCCATGGTGGAAGATTTATTGAATTCTCTGGTGAAAGCAAACTTTTTGCCGGTCCACAACTATTGATGGATCGTGATATTGTATTGGTGACGTTTAACTACCGTTTGGGTACATTGGGATTCCTTGCTACTGGAACTGCAGACGCACCAGGAAATGCCGGTCTTAAGGATCAAGTTACTGCCTTTAAATGGGTGAGAGATCACATAAGAAATTTCGGTGGAAATTCAAATTCTGTTACGTTGCTTGGATACGATGCCGGGAGCATAAGTATTGGACTTCATTTGGTTTCGCCGATGTCAAAGGATTTATTTCATCGAGGGATAGCAATGAGTGCGTCAGCAGTGTCTTATTGGAATTATCCGTTTGATCAATTGGATTCGGCAAAGAAGCACGCACAAACTCTGAAATGTCCAACAAATGATGTGGATTCTATGATAAAGTGTCTCAAGGAGGTATTTACTTGTAAAATATTGAAGTTTCATTTTGACTAATTCGGAAGAATTTTGTAGAAACCAAACATTAAAAATAGTATCGAGGAATTCGGACAACCAGTCATCGAGCGGGATTTTGGTCAAGAGCAATTCATTGTGGAAGACCCTTTAATCTCATTTCAGACAGGAAGATTTCATAAGGTTCCACTTATAATTGGTATGACTAAGGACGAAGTCGTGGATATTGTTAAATGTAAGATTTTTTGTTGCCAAAAGACTACCATTAGCTTGCTATTAATAATAATTTTCTCACACCAGTCAGACTACAAAATGTGACCAAAGTGCAACTGTCAAATGAAAGATTTTGGAAGGAACCTGCCTTAACTTTGTTCCGGTATTCAAACAACTCAACGAAATCGAAAGAAATCAGCACTCTCTTAAGAAAGAAATATATAGATCAACATCAAAATACTTCCGATATTATGGAACCACTTGCAGAGGTATATTGACTTTAAAATAATTTGAATTTTCAAAAATTCCAATGCAACAATTTACAGATGATGAGTGACAGAGTTATCGGTTTCCCAGTTCACAGATTTGCCCATCTTGCATCTAAATTCGTTCCAGTGTATTATTATCAATTTTCATGTCAAGGACGTTATAGTTATTTAAATTATTCAAAGGGTAAACATTTGTGTTATGAAATCAGAATTTAAAAAAATTACGGTTTCTTTCTTTAAGGAGTGTTTCATTATGATGATCTTCAGTACTTGTTTTACAATCCCATAATGACACCAACGTTCAAAACTTCTGATCCTGAGAACAAGATGATAAATCAGCTGACAAAAATATGGACACAATTTTCTAAAACTGGGTGAGTTGCAAGTACGTTTTCTTATGGTGATTAATTTAAACTTTTTATATGAATTCCAAATAGTGATCCAAATATTGCAAATATGAAGTGGGAGCCTCTTAATTTGCAGAAAGAAAATTATCTTGATATTGGAGATGAACTTTTAATGAAGGAAAATCTTTTGCTGGAACGCTTTAGTTTATGGGACACAATTTTTCCACTGAACTAGGTAAAAACTCCGTTAATAAATGTTTCAAAAGTGTTTTATTAATTTCATAAGAAGTATAAAAAAAGAACAAACATATAAAAACTCAATTTTAACACACGTATGCTTAAAATATAAATACAAATTTATGTACATGAGTTAATATATTATGTTGTTAGGTTTTATCTAGGTTTGTTTTATTAAATAAAACTTATTTCCGTTTTAATACAACTTTACGTCTTTTCACTTTTAATTCCACTTAATTTTTCATGGTGCGCTCGTATTTATATAGTGGCTGCACCATTCAGCACTCCGCTTTAGAATCTTCTAGTACAGTGCCAGTCAGAGCCTTCTGGAGCTTTTTAATCTATAGTCTTTCGTTAAGAAATGGGGTTTCGTTAACTTCGTTGTGGCTGTCACTTTAAGTTGGAATCAAAATGGTGAGTTTACTCAATAAATATATAAAATAGAACGGAGAACATCTTATAGAACACGTTACAATATACACATAAGTATACAAAAAAAAAACAACAGCAAACGTTATTTTAAATAATTTTGTGTTGTGATATAAATTTTTCAAATGAACCATAAATTTCAGTTTGGTATATATATGTAGAAGGATCAGAAATCGGATTCATAAATATTGTTACTTAACATTATGTTTTTTTTGTTTAACTATATTTAACTAGTTTTAGTTATGAAATACACTATAGTTTTGAAAGTGTCGTAGCTTTTTAAACAACATAGAATAACAATTCTTAAATAATTTTTTTAAAAAATTGTTTTTGTAGGTAATTCAATTGTTCTTCAAAAAATATTTTCTAAAATTTATTAAAAAAATAAAATTTATGTCGAAAAAATGGGCTACCTGGAAAAATTCGAAACTTAATGAAACTCTCAATATTCTTTGAGGGTATACTAATAAGACCTCCCTAAGTTTTCGACCTCGAGGACCTCTTGTGCTAACTTAGGGAGGGTTAGCCAATTTTAACGACTTTTTTCAGTTTTTCTTTTATATTTTGTGTTTTATATTGCATAACAAAGTTCAATAAATTTTCTAAAAATTGGAAGGTAAAACAGATCTGTAGGCACAATACGGAAATATAGGTGGTTTATTAGTGGGGTCAACTGTCCAACTGACCACAACAATATAACAGTAATGTGTGTATTGTATGTCATTTTTCCCAAAGCAAAAGGTCAATATTGCAAGAAAATATATCAAACGCCATAGGATTTGAGTCCATATTAGTGCAGAAATCTGTTTTTGAACTAATTATAACAATACCTAATAAGATAAATAATAGAAAAAATAATACTCCCAAAAATATCTTGTATTATATTTCGAGAAGACAATTAAAATATTTCCCTCTCTCAGAAATAATATAAAATTTGAAAGATAGATAAAGATAGATGCTAGAATGAATGATAGAATGATTTTTTTTAAATCTAAACTCTTGGGATTAACTCTTCCCAGACTCTTGGAAACTGTTATGAGAGAAAAAATGTTACTTGGGAGTAATTTTTTATACGGGGTTATTAACATAATTTGGTAAAAAAAAAGTAGAGCAAGAAGGTTGGATCAAGGTAGACTAAAAATCGAATTGGGGGTTTATTCCCTTTCTTAACTTTAGGGGCAATTTCAAAAAAAAAAAATTCAGAAAGAAAAAAATAATTTCAAAACACCTACCTACAACATGTAATCTTCCTTTTTGTAAAGCCAGAAATTTTTAATTTTGTTTTCTTGTTTAATAAAGTTTTTTTTATCAAACAGTTTTTAAAAAATTAATTTTCAAATTTAAACTAAATATTAAAAAAAAAAAAAAATAAATAAAATGTTTTCGTTATTTTTGATTTTTTCAAAAAGTACTCGACTTTTGGGCATCCGCTTTTCTGCTTTTGACTCAAAATTTATAATAGCATTGAATTTTTAAAACAAAAATTATATTTAATTACACACAATTAAGAAAACCAAAAAAATTCTTTTGTTTCCAAAATATTTAGTTTGAAAATTAATTTTTTACGAACTGTTTAATAAAAAAAACTTCATTTAACATCAAAACAAAAACGACGACTGGTGGTTGGCGAAATGGCAAAGTTTTGGAGAAATTTACTTAGAAGATTTGAACATAACTTTCTGGTATCGGAATTTATTAAAAAGTCGGTTGTATCGTGTAATTCAGAATCGTGTAATCAATAAACGTTTTTTCTTCCAAAAAGTAAAATTTTTTAGTCAACATTGAGAGAGAAAAACTAATGCATTGGGTGTTAAGAGAAAAAACTAAGGGAACACTCTCTCTCTCTCTTAAGTAAAGTATTTTCTGTGAAAGAACACTCAATGTGGTGTGAATAAAGTTTTCCCCTGAAAAAGCTTCGTTTAATTTTTGAACAAAACACCGAATTTTGTATTAGTGACGGAATACATTGATAACAGTTGACCAACAGAGAGTACTAAGTACTAAAGTTTCTAAGTCCTACATTTGGAGTAGAATATAAATTAGAGTATGCAAAGTCCTTCACAACCAACGTTTTTAATAAATACGAAAATTCTGAACTTATTTTATTTGAGATGTCATCATAATTCATTAAACTACCTTTTCCCAATGCCATCTCAACACATAGGTATAGGTTGGTATATACATCTTAATTCCCTGATATATTCAAATTTGATTTAAAGTTCTGACAACTTTTCCATTATCCCGAACAGCTTTGTTGAAGGCTCTAAGACTAATTTCAGCTGTCAAGTCTAACATATGTAACCTCAGTCTTTCATGTTAATCAAATTTGCGCCCACAATCCATACACAAAAACTTATTCTGCACCAAGACTCTTGTCCATTTCATATACAATATAATCACCTTTATCCTGGAGTTATTGTACCTTTTGCCTTGCACATTTTTGTTCCCATCACGGTGCAAGCCCATAAATCATAGCCACCAGTGAGACAGCGTTGCTCCTTCATTCACTAAATGAATTACTACCCATTGAGGTAATATTCCATTACGACAGACACTTGTTTTCTGCCACTGCCTCCTCCTCCAAACAATTCATGGATTAGGCGTCTTTCTTATAAGAGGTGGAATGGCAGCTTGGTGAGTTGTTAAATTTCTACACCTGGAGCAGAGTGCTACCAATGCAATTATTGCTTATGGATTGTACGCAGAACTAATCTTTGAAACAGCTGCCGTATTGCTTCTCTAGATGAAGACGATGGGGTATGCAATTCTGGAAAATTTATTTCCATTACGCCACATTGTGTCTAGCGCCGCGTCGTTCGGCAAAAACTGTCACAAAAACGCTTAATGATTATGATGACGAACAAGTTGGATCTTAATCCAAGTTTGACCATTTCCAAGGTGCTCCTCCACTTTGATTTGAAGCCAAGTCTGTTGCTTGATTATAGATATGCGTTTTGCTATCAATCATAAGATGGTTTGACTAGGAAAGACTTTGGTGCCGAATGTAAATGCAATAAGAAGAGGCAGGCGCAAGCAAAGGTGATTCGCTAATCGCAAAACAAGCTTGCGAGTAGAAGCTTGATTGATGGGCGTTTCAATTGAACATTATTATGTGAATGGGCGTATGACATGACAACAGGCAATTAAAATGATACGCGCCATACCATAATTAAGTAAATTGGAAAATATCTCTATTGTATTTTCATAATCTTAAGCGTGGTAGTTGAGAAGGTTGTAGAAGAAGTTATAAATGTTTAGGCAGACACCCTCAGTGAAGATTCTGTTGATTTTTGTTGGTATTGCTTCTGTATAAGCTGGTTGATTTGTGCACTGCACCGCAAGTATATTGGTAAACAATTTGGTTTTTCAATGACAAAATAATGTTGGTCGATCTTACTAGAAGCTGTAGCGGTCCGATATAATTGGCATGACATTCTTGCACCTGATTTGATTTTGGCGATTATAGTTATTATACCATTATCGACTTAAGGTGGGTAAGCACTTGTTTTAAATATTTTTTTTTATATATGTAGGTATGCAATATTATGTCTGTAAAATTCCTCAACTTATCAATATTTAGTTTTGCCTGTTTTGATCAAAAGTTAACAGTCTGGTATCTAATGCTACTTTAAATATAACAGGTTTTATCTTTTACGTTTTTATGATCGGTATTCGATCAAGTTTAATGTTACGAAATTTGCATGATTATATGTATGAATACTAGATAGGTACTTACTGCGAACATTATTACTTTCAATTATAACAAATTATTTTCATAATAGGTATGTGCGTTTATTTTTGTTTTAAAACATGTTTGGATGATAAATATCTTGATCCTGGCAGTAGATTAAAGGACGGTTTAAGAAATAGATCGGGAGATTGTAAAAACATACTTATACGATTGAGAAGACAAATGTGTAGGTAGATCCCTACTTTGGTTTTCATATTTTATGAATACATTTTATAAGGAAGGATTTTCACTTCTATAGCTGTACCTAAGCTACATATGACTACAACTGCCGTCATTCGTCAATACAAAATTGTTCCATAATTTTTTTTCGATAATCGGTTTTTTACTTATTTGAAGACAAAAGTGGATCGTTATGAAGAAGAAGAAGAAGAAGAAGAAGAAGAATAAGCAGAAGAAGAAGAAGAAGAAGAAGAAGAAGAAGAAGAAGAAGAAGAAGAAGAAGAAGAAGAAGAAGAAGAAGAAGAAGAAGAAGAAGAAGAAGAAGAAGAAGAAGAAGAAGAGAAGAAGAAGAAGAAGAGAAGAAGAAAAAGAAGAAGAAGGGAATTTTCCTGAAAATTTAGTATAGGTACTATTTGGTTTTTGGGAATACATAATAATGTTTTCTATTGCAGAAACCGTTATTTTTGTTTATCTAAAATACAAATTAAACAAACGTTCGATAGTGTTTAACCAAAAATCACTAATCAAAAAGACGGAAAAAATTGCCTCAATTTCTCTTTCTTCTTGAGATATTCATTATATGACATGACTTTGTAGCTTAACCAGAATTAGCGGTTCAACTGTTCGGTTATATTAAATGGGTCGTTGAGATTTGCGCGAATTTGAATAAAACAAACAAACATGACATTACGATGATAGAGAAGTGGGCAAAATAGGTGCGGCAGTTCTATCTGTCTTTCTGTATCGTCACTTTTACAGCATCAACGTGTGAGTTAATTTTTATTATTTTTGAACTCAGGCAATTTACCACAAGAGCTTATTTGTGCGACACAGTGCCTCTATATTCGTTATACTGTACATTTGAAGTACTTTTTTGATTTCTTAATAGTTTGGCATTCGAGATTTTGTCATTCAAAATTTAAATCTAACATTCTTAGTTTTTATATTTAGGAATCAATCTGATTTCAGAGATCGTACTACGTTCGAAAAAAATATTGAACTTGGTTCCCACCCTATGGATGATGGGAACTCACCGCAAACGTCAAAATTACAACAAAGTATGTCAAAGATCAAATCTCCCATTTTATTTGCATTTCCTGAACCACGAAAAATACAAAGGAGCAAATCTTTGGACGAAAATGTCAATTATTTGGTTCAGTTGAGAATGCTATAATCGAACATTAAGCAAGTCCATACTATGAAATCCACAACAATATAAAACTATTAATTCCGCTCGGTATAGTGATTCACTTTGGGTTATTTTAATGCTCACAGTAGATATCAGAGACGATTTAGTTCTAGCCTTAGTATAGAGTCCTAATTATTTCATGTTAAAATGTTAATAAAAGACTGAGTTCCAAAACGATTTCACAGTCACACTTTAGAGTCGATTTACATATTTTTTTATTTATTTCAGCAACATTTACTCTCAAGATTTTCAAAGAAGAGGGACTTGATAAAAGAATGCGTTTGTCGCAGAAGACAACAAGATTGACATTAGCCGTATTTCGACGTGAAGTGATTAGCCAGCTCGCAGTAAAATTTAAGATGTTATAGGTAATCGCAACAAAAATCAAAAGTGTGTATAAATAAGTCAGAAATCAAAAGTGAACATAAAATGGGTATGAATGGTTTAACTGTTGAAGTGTAGATGGCGATGCAAGTGAGTTGGAGAAAAATATTCGTCTCTTAATATTTAGTCACACTGCTATGGGCTGTGTTCGAAGATGAATTCAAGTACATAGGGTGTTTTCATAAACGTCAGACTAACTAAGTTCTGCAATAACAAAAATGAATAAAAACACACTTCTTAAACAAAAAAAATGGTTTGTTTTTTTGTTTGTAAGTATTTTGGACATATCTACTATAATAATAAGAAACAAAATGTTAACCTTCAGAAAATATGTGTTTTTTATCAATTTTCTTATTGCAGATCTTAGTTAGTCTGACGTTTATGAACACACCCATATTTTGCAGTGCAGTGTGTCTGTAATTCTGTATTTAAAATTATTTGTATACCCCATTTTTTTCAGTTCCGGAAGTGCACCTTTGGTGTCGTTTTTTTGCCAAACCGTGAACATCTGTCCAGAAATATAGTGCTGATGAACTAGTTTGACATTTCCTCTATCCAACAGCATGTGAACCATGTAAATCATTTCAGTGATTGCTGAAATACAGACGAATTGAGTTTGAAATTTTAAAATTGAAATTTATCCTTTCCGGTTCGAATTTCCGATAAATTTAATTTGTTTTGGTTTTTGTCTCTGATAGAAACGCCTTCTGTACGTCATCATTTCCAAACATAAAAATGAGTTAAAAGTTAACTTAGTGTGCTATTACACCATGATTCCAGGATAGTCATGAACCTTTTTCAAAACACGTGTCTGTCACCCAGTATTTAAAATAATTATTATCTATTAATTGAGTTCCGGAAGTGCAAATTTGGTGTCGTTTTTTAGCCAAAACATGGACATCTTTCCACAAATATGGATCTGACGATGTATTTTGACATTTCCTCTATTTAACAGCATGTGAACCTAGTAAATCCACAGACCGATTAAGATTGGTCCTGAAAATTGCTTAACTTTCGGTGAAATTTTTTATTTTAAATTTAACCTTTCCTGTCCGGATTTCCAGTAAATTTAATTTTTAGCAACTTATTGCGGTGCTTGCTTTGTTAGGCATATTTTTTAGAAAAAATACCAAGTTTTCTAAAAAGATTTTTTTTTTCTCCAAAACATTACCAACGCCATCTGTACATGTCTATCGGATAACACACTGATATTTCAATCTTTTTTAACCACTACAAAGTTTAAAAATAAATTATAAATTCGGACAACATTAATATTTGACACCAAATCATCAATGAACATAAACGAACCCCTATAACTAAAGTCATCTTTTCAGATTTTATATGTCAGTACGAAGCAATTCAACTAATTGCCCAATTTGCCGCGAAACAGGCTTCTTTTACAAGAAATAAGATGAATTGCATATCATTTTGAACACATTTTCAATGTAACCCTAGGGGGCCAAAGCTATTACATTGGTTTTGACACCTCTATATAGATATTCATATTCCCAATCTGACATCTGAGCCATTACCATAAAATATAACAGATTCACTATCGAACAACTTTAATGCCGAAAGGCAGAATTACTTGAGACAATTTATGATGCAGAGACGACGAACGCATCCCATTAAGGGCTATTAATTTTATTTATTGCAACACTATCGATGAACACACAGTAGTTCCAACCGTCTTGCTACACGATGATGCTATATGATTACCTTCATAGATAAGACTTTAAGCCAATTATCAGCATTTCTTTTCTGTACACACGTCATCCCGCGATCTTGGTCTTAACAGCATAGTCTGGTCAATCCTCAACCTATATCCAGTTTAATATACTTTTTGTATCTTTTATTCAATTATATATTGCTAGCCATGTGCAATACATTTCATTTGATCGAGGGAATCTAGCAATGCGAAGCTGGGCAACATACTATACTACACTAGGTTATTTAATTAGGCAAACCCCTTTCGGTCATAAGGCATTAATAATTCCACAAATCAATGCCAGATGCCTGGAATGAAAAAAAAATCGAAGTCATTGAAGAATTTAATTTAAAGTTATGTTGTTTTTCTGAATATTGGCTCGGTGTCTGCTTCGGGAGCGATTAATCTCAAGTCCTACCGCGATATACCTAGTGGTTGATTTTAAGATCGTTACACAGTTGAATGAATGTCCGATGTCTGTTGGTAGTGGAGATATTTTAAGTTTTTAATAACTGAATGATTGAAGCTATAAGACTTCACAGATGTTATCGAAGTAAGTGAATTCCGGAAGATTAGTTTTGTGGGTTGCAACATTGTAAGTTGTTGCACATTGCACTCTATTGATATCTAGTAAATATCATTTTATAATTAACTTGTCGCCAGTCAATAAATTACAAAAATAAGTGTTTTTCCCATATTTTTCATTAACCATACCGTCATATCGTCTCTTTAAACTGTAATCTGGCAAAAAACCTTTCTTAGAGAGAGTTTTAAAAAATTTAATTGAATTGTTGAAAGCACAAAACCAAAATCACGTCATTTGAAAAATAGAGGAAGTAATAATTTAAAATTGAAAAATAAATTCACATACATATGTATATGTATGAAATAATAATCGTCAATTAAGGGCGTAATCAGAAACCTGAGTCATTCGTTCAGAAACTTGGTCAGTATGATTCAGGAGTTAACATACTAAAAGTCCTGATATATGGGTGGTAAACCATTAAGGAAGTTCCATTTTTTTTTTTTTTTAATTTACGCGAAAAGGGTAAGTTTTAGGAAAAAATCTCCAAGATTATGTTAAAGACCATAGAATTCTTTAACTTTTATTGCTTATATTTTTGTTTCAATTCCCAACCGTTTCCAAGTTACCATATTTTTTTTTTTCGGGGAGAGTACGATAACTTTGGCGCCAAGAATTGATAACGGTTTTTTGTAGAACAGTTCAATACAAGCATTTTTTACTATGGGTGGGGGGGGTCCATCTCCCTCCGTTTGGGCGGGAGGGGCAATTTTATAAAAACAGTGCTAAAAATTTAAAACAAATATTAAAAAATAACGGTAATACTTACAACTAAGTTTTATATCTTTTTTTAAAGCCAATAATTTTTCTATTAAATGTTTTTTACATCAAGTGAAACCTATTTATAGTCTTTGAAAAAAATAAAACTTTGAAGTGTGATTTTTCAAAACTGTAAAACAAAATACTACTTTTTTTTATAAAATTCGTTGCTCACATTAATTTTAAATCATAAACTGAAAACAAAATGATTTTATATTTTCTGGTTTTTGAGAAAACGGAAAATTACTAAAACTACTTTCTTATAAGAGTTTTCTTTTTTTTTTTTTGTATACGGTGAATGTTGTACGTAGGTTCGTTTTTGTAATGATGCTTGGGCATCTTTAAATGCAACAGAAACTTTGCATACACCCAACCTAGCACCCACCCCACCTCGCACCCATCCCAAATCCTATAGTGTGTCCAAGCAGGGGGGTTGCAGGGGGGCAGCATGCCCCCCCCTTACATACCTCACTGTTTAAACATTTTAGTAATTTTCCATTTTATCAAAAACCAGAAAACATAAAAGCATTTTGTTTTCAGTTTATGATTTAAAATTAATATGAGCAACGAATTTTATAAAAAAAAGTAGTATTTTATTTTATAGTTTTGAAAAATCACACTTCAAAGTTTTTTTTTTCCTTTTTTTTCGCAGTTTTTGAGTTTGAAGTCCGTTTTTTCAAAGACTATGCATAGTTTTCACTTGATTTAAAAAACATCTAATAGAAAAAAGTATTGGCTTTAAAAAGAGATATAAAACTTAGTTATAAGTATTACCGTTATTTTTTAATATTTGTTTTAAATTTTTAGCACTGTTTTTATAAAATTGCCCCTCCCGCCCAAACGGAGGGAGATTGCCATAAAATTGTTATTTTTATGTACGACTTATGGCCAGTTTCTCCAAACACTTTTAAATATTTATTGGTTTGTTAAATCTTAATTTCTCAATTTCACCAACCATTTTCAGTTTTAAAAGAGCCAATAAACTAAAGTCCTATTTTGTGCTCCTCTCGCTTTCTCTAATGAAAGAGCAATGCCGAAATTATGAGCATTTTATTCACTTTTTGAAGAATCACCCTGATAAGTATTTTTCTAATAAACGGGTTTCTTTTATGAGGTAAATTTAATACGTATATTTATGGGAATGTTTATCGTGCATGGTGTTTTCTAATGTCTGTTGTATAAGCGTATTGGCTTGTAAGGAATTCATTCAGAAAGCATATCGGTATGTATTTATACTTAACAGCACGTACACAAGTAGACCATTACCATGGCAAACTAATGGATTGATGCCTTCGCAGTGTAATGCCCAGTTTCACCAAAATACACCTAAAAGCATTTTAGTTAACAGAGTAATAAAATTTATTTGCATTTTAGCTTTAAATGGTTTGCACCAATATAAGGAGGTGAATTTTTAAAAATAAGGAAACTTGAAGCCAACCCCGGATTTTTATTCACCACCCCATGGCTCTCTTTCATTAGAGCCAGCGAGAGGAGAGCATATCAATCGAAAAATTTCAACGTTCTCTTTGTCTGGCATTTTTAAGACGCATTTAAAATTTATTTGGAACAAAATGGGACTTTAGTTTATTGGCCCTTTTAAAAATAAAAATGGTTGGTGAAATTGAAAAATGCCATTTTAAGATTTAACAACCCAATAAATATTTAAATGTTTAGAGAAACTTGCCATAAGTATACTATGTTGCATCTTCGTTCTTCGTAGGAAAACTCAGCATTTCACAGCGTAATTGACATCAGATATGTATATGGTCATTCTAAAGAAGATGTTTTCTTTTTACTTTGGAAAACTGTTCAATCTCTTCGACACAAGTGACAAAAATTTTTATGTATCACATGCAAAAATATCAGTTCAAGCTTTTACTTACTTTTCTGATAACTTCCTTCATCAGAAAATTGAGTAAAAGCTTAAACTTATATTTTTGCATAGGTATGTGACATATTGACTAGAGTACAATTTTATATCAGAACCAAGCTCACTTAACGAAATTTATAGCAGTGATTTAAGTTTTGAGTTAACTCTCTTATTTAAAGAAAGCCAACACAAAATTTGATTTATACTCATGCGAAATCCTCAATTAAATGCTTGTAAATCTTGACAGTCCAAAAAAATTTCTGAGACGTCTTTTGAGACTTAGTTCTTTACAACATGACTTACTTACTATTTGTACAAAGTAAAGGCATTTATAAAAATGTTTTCTTTATACATATGTAATTAAATCTTACACATTTTAAATCTTTTGAAACGACATGCAAATTATTTAATAGTTAGGTATAGGTAGGCCCTATAATCATCGATTCCTTAGTTTAAACAAAAAAAACACTGTATACCTACCCATCCTTATCCTATAGTTCTATCTACAACTAATAGTCATTTTTGCTTTAGCCTTATCTATATAATATATAACTCTAAGGAGCTATTCAAATAAAAAGGGTTAAGCATCGTAACGAGCAACAAGGTGCGGATATAAGCCCTAATCATTGGCATGTTGATGTTGTACCTGCTTGCATTCAAGAAGAAAAATGTATACACATTGCCATTTATTGACCATCAGAAAATTACTTGAGTGAGAGGCAACATGCACATCAAGGTAAACATATACCCATCAATTCCTTGTAGCATTATAACAAATTCATGTCCACAAAAATAATGACCACCTACGAACATGTTATCATAAATTCTTTTCTGCAATTTTATAGATGTTTTGTAATTTTCATAAAACGTGGAAATATTCAAGTGTATAGATAGAAATACCACTAAGCCCGTATCTTCTTCTCTTTGTTGTGGCGTTTGCAGGATTAGATACAATTCGATATAATTTGTTAATAACTTTTTATGTTTGCAAAAATACGCTGTAGACTATTTTTCCGTATTTTCACTCACCAAAAGAAAATTTTTAAAAGTGGTTTCAACTTGTTTATAACTATTTGACTATTTCCTTGATTCTTAATTTAAACATTGTTGTGTTTGTTAACCAAACAAATTGATGATTTTTTCACATTTTAGTTTGTCATGTTTAAATAAAATTATTGCTAATATACAACATTTAGATATAAGTTCCATTGCTAATGAATCCTGAAACACATTCTTCATAATATAAAATAATAAAATGACATATGTATGTATGTATGTAAATACATACATTATTTGCACTTAAAATTACAACTCAACTGGAAGCTAATACCGTTTGGTGAATGTCTTGATGCAAATTTAATTTATAAATGTAAAATAATAAAGCAATGACCCGAATTCCCAACACCAATAATTCAAACAAAATATATAGAAAATTTCACCTCTACCAATTTATTGTTGGAAATTATTATCCGGATAACTTGGATAAAGCGTATACACAAACCAGACATATTGCTTTTAGTGTTTTTACAAACGATGGCGCTAGCGTTTTCTATGTTTTCTATCCAAATTCGTTTCGGATAACTTGGACAAAGTAAGTACACAAACCATATTTAGTTATTTCTATGTTTTTCAGTTGATGATTTAAATTTAAAAAGTCGAAACATAATAGCTAATAATTATGCTTTAACTGTTTCTTAATAAATAATATATTTAAAAGTAAGTCCAGGCAGCACAATTTTTGTAATCTTTATTTAATGCGGCTTCAACAATAAAACACCATAGGTCCATATAACCCTCCACTTTTTTAAAGTCGTGTTTTTGAGTTATTTTCGTATTTCATGTTTTTGAATTATTAAAAACTAATAGACCAAGACCCCAAAGCAATTTTTGGGTGTGATCATTGTATATACATTGTATATAAATTTATATACAATTGTGTGATTGATAACTCAATGAAGTTGGTATCAGACGATAGCACATTAATATGCATTTTCAAAAGTCAGAGTCTTGCAGTCCGAAGTGGGGGCAATTGTGAGAAAGAATGCATCAACAGTGAATTTCTTTTTTTATAGACAAAATAATTTTGTTAAGCACTTACATTTAATTTAAAAATTAAGTGCTTTGTGCCCTGATCGGAAATATGGTGTTGCAAGACGTTTTTCAGTGGGCTTTTTGTTTTTTTTATGACGGTACTTACCATATAAGCCTATCCGATAATCCGTTTACTCCAGGTATCTTTTGTAACGTTGCACTATGGAGTAAATGCATGCAAAAACGAGACAAAAGTTGATTTTCAAAATTCCAAAATTATGAAGTAAAGTTTTTTTTTAGAAAACGATAGTCTAATTCCCATAGGTTAAGAAAACGCACAATTTTTGTTTTTTTAGTACGACTTTGCCATAGCACATTTTCGCTATTCAGTGAAAATGAGAGCACTATTTTTCGTGCACATTAAAAAAAAAAATTACAAATTTCAATTAATTATAACTTATAATATTCCGCACCATTTGATTGAATTTTAAACATGTTTAATTAAATTGTAGGTGTGTTCTTATGTATTCAATACATTTTATGTAAAAAAAAATTTATTAATATTTGTAGTGACTCAATTAAAAAACTGCCTATTAAAATGTAATTTTTCATGTTTTGTGCTTTCTATCATAATCATTTTCTTTTTGTTTTCTGTCGAATTCCGTTGAGTTCTTTATATGAAATAATAGAGCAAACTATAAAGCTTCATCAGTTGAAACAAAAATTGACTGCAGGTTCCTGCAGGTTTGGTTGTTATTGGTGTTAGAAAGTGTGATGATTTATGCATTTTTAAACTTTTTCTTTAAAAACAAAAACAATTTTGATAAACAGGGTAACCTTTAACAGGCTTACAGGGAAATAATCTTTTAGGAAATAATACTTGTATATATGCCAAGAATAAAATTGTTCCACTGCAAGCGTCTTTCACCAGTGTTACCGTCATTTCTTACTTATTCAAGAAAAGGCATTTTTTGATGTACCCTTACACATGTTAACAAAAAATGCTCTGTTAATATCAATTGTTGTTGTTTAGTATTTTGTTTTTAGAAGCAATACTAGCATTTATAACCGTTTTTAAATAAAATCGACATGTTTTTTTTAATCTTGAGATATTCAGTATTGAAGATATACCCATTTTTCTTGACCATGCTAGTTTTTGAATTCGGGGAAAATGCGTTATAAACATAATGGTTGAAGTATTTTTTTCTTTACGTAACAATAACACAAATAAAAAATTTGTAACAGTCTTGCAGAAAACCCAACAGATTTATGCAACAGCGGAAAATTAAAATAAAAGATTTTTTTTGTTAAAATCCTCATTTTTAATTTTTTTTTGATGTTATCATAAACTTATTAATTAAATGTCGGAAGAATATTTATTTTTAGTAGACTTAACTTATCTCCACTGTTATGAGAAACAGTGGTAAAAGTTATTTTTTTTTTAATTTTGTGTCTCAACAATTTTTTTAAAATAAAAAAAAAACATCTTAAAAACATGTGTTATTGCTTAAAACATATATAAAATACATTTTGAATGTCACGAAAAATCGTTTTAGACGGATATCTAACCATTGGGACCAAAAAATAATTTTGTCTCGTTTTCTCAAGCATTTACTCCATAGTGAGCTGCACCAATGTTGACGAAATTTTATATGTTAAAACAGTTCCTAAACCTTGATAATACTGCAAAACAACATTGATTGAAAAAGTTTTTTTTTGATAATTTTAATTTTCTCGAAAATGTACTATCAATTTTGATAAAATTTTATGTACCTAATTGAATTTTTTGTTGTCTTTCATATAACTTTTTTTTATTCCATACATTTGTTTTTGAAAGCTTTTGTTGAAAAAAATGATATTTCACAATGTAAAATACTGATTTTGTTTTATAAAAAAAATGTTCAAATGTATTTTTCAGCCGTTAACAAGAGCAAGTTTGTGATACCCAGTCGTGTTCTTTATTCATTCTGATTCCAACACACTGGATTGCATTATTTGTAGTTGATTTCAAGGCCGTAGCCAGACAATTATTTCGGGGGGGGGGGGTTATACTTATTCCATACACCAATCAATCTGTACCTTTCTGTAGATGTAATAAATAAAATTAGTACAGCCCATTAACCCAAAATCCACCAAACACGACTTTTAATTGCGATAATGATACTATTCTATGTATAAGGAAAGTTATGGATTCGTCAAAAAAAAAAATTGAGATAACAAATAAACATGATATTGCGATGATAGGGAAGTAGACAGAAGTGTGTTGGAAAATTCTGTTCTTTCGACTGCCTGTTTGCAGATCTGCAGCCTAAATGGATAGGCTGATTTGCAAACTTGGTTCAGAGTGTATATTTAGTAGTCTCGCACTAGGCGTTGTTGAAATTGGAATTTTATCTCTAAAACAATGGTAAATGTCATATAACAGTTTGTTAAAACTTAATTTTTCTAAAAATGGCCTTAACGATTTTGATAAAACAGTCGAGTAAACAGTAAACAGTACCTCCCATAGAACCAATTTTTTAAAATCAGAATTTCGCTAACAACAAAACCGATTTCAATTAAATTTAAAATTTAGGAAGGTTTTTATGATCAAATACATATACATAACTTTTTAGATTTTTTGAATATGTTGGAAACGCGAATATCGAATTTTTTTTAATTTTTTTCCAGATGAAATACAGATTTCGATGTATTGAAATTCTCAAAAAATTGCAAAATATTTTTCAAAAATTAAAAAAGAAAACGGTTGAAAAAAAAACTGCTTTAACGATTTTCAATATTTTTTTCCTAGGTGGAGTACTGCTAATAAAATACAATTGCATACTTAGTTTTTCAAGAAAACTCTCAAACAAATTGAAAAACTAAAAGATTTTTCCAATATTTTTTTAAAATAATTTTAAGTTATTATTTATTAGGAAGGTACATTTATCATCACTCTTTAAGATTTTATTATAAAAAAAGTATTAAATAACATATGTAAGTATATCATTTTTATAAAATGAAATTTAATCTTCTGGCCTTCTGTGCTGCAAATATGTCTAAAACTTCCTCAGTGTCAATATCAATTTGTCGATGAATTGACATTAATGCCAATCCTGTTAGTCTTTCTTCGCCGGTAGAATTTCTAAGGTAAGTTTTTAGACGTTTCACTGTCGAAAATGTTCTTTCCGGTGTACACGTTGAAACCGGTAGTATCGCCAAAATTTTGAGAAGCTTGTGGATGTTAGGAAACAGATTCTTATTGCATTCCCCAAGAGCTGTTATTGCACTCTTTGAACGCTCTGTATCTTTTTGTCTATGGCATTTTGTCTTCCATAACGTAAACTCAGCTTCTAAAGTGTCCCAATCCAAAAAAGATCTATAAAATTTGAAGTTTTCTTCGTTGTAATTTTGTTCATATTTGCCAAGGATCGATGGAATTAAAATGCACAAAGAGGAAAGTATGGACTTATGATTTTCAAATCTTATTTTAAGCTGACCTAAAAAGTCATCTAAAAGAGGAATCATTATACTTATCCTAAAATAGGTTTCAGGATCCGTTGTGTTCACGTTTTGTCTGTGCTGTTGCCTTGACACAATTGCTCATTCCTTTTTGCCTATTGCTGGCAAGAGAATAGAAACACATGGAATGAACCGACTAAAATGTTGCAAGTTACAATTGCAACTATATAAACGGAATAACGAAGTTGAAAACTAATGCACACAAGGGCACCAGTTCAAACCCCAAGGGGGGGGGGGGGGGTTTGAACCCCTGTGAACCCCCCCCCCCTTGGTTACGGCCTTGGTTGATTTAACCGAAACGAACCGTACATATACCCGCTCACTGATATTAATAGTGTGTAACATCCGCTTAATTGTTTTCCCTTAATTATCCAAAACCAAACCCCAAAAATCAGTAGTAACATTCTTTCAAGGTCTGACAATTATTATATTTATATTACTCAATATTCGATATGCTCTTCCAATAATGAATATATGTCCGCAAAGACAACTTATCCTTGATAACTTCATTATCATCCAATAACAATTTTCAATCTTAAGACAATAAACTATTTCTTCAAAGCTTATAAAAACGTAAACAAACTTATAAGCTTAAGAAAATTTCAAGCTAGAAATACTTTCGCCTCTATTAGGGTCAATCTTAGCCTCATTACTGAAACACAATCACTTGCGATTTCATTATTATCATTCGGTCAAGATGACAACATTAACCTTAGATAATAATTTCCAGCACACAGACTGTATAACTGTACAATCGCATTTATTTACGTGAAATTGCAAAAAAAAAAGCATCTACTACTTGTCGGCAGAAATAAAAATTCATTATACACGGACGGACATCTCAAATCACTGTCCAGATACAGATTTAGTGCGTTTAATTAAAAACTCATCTGTTTGATTTGAAATAATTTTCAGTTGTACTTCGGAATTTCATCCGCAATGAGGTCTGCTGTAGCTGTGCTTCTTTTAGCTTTATTCGGGGTAAGTATCTTTTACAAAATTAAAATTATTAATTAATTCTCACAATGACGAATTGTCATCAAGGTTTCCCGAGCAGCCATTTCAAATGAAATCGAGGCGAAAAAGTTTTCTGAGCAAGTAAGTGAAAAGTTATTTAACTTTTATGACACCATAGCTGAAAAAGCTTTTAATGCGGATGAAGAAGATTTTGAGTCACTTTTCTCGAGTGTGGAAATAATTCGATCGACATCGAAGGCTCTTGTAGAAATTGTCAAGGATTCAAGACAATTTAACTATAAGTTATTCAAGGATGCTGATTTGCGTGAAGTTTTCAGGACGATATCTAAATCAGCTGGTTTGCTAATCTTGGAAGAAGACTATTTCTCGACTGTTGCAAGTACTCTGAACTCTCTTAAGGAGTTGGCCAGTGATAAGGACATTGAGCCATATCAGCGAAGTGAAGAAACACTATCATACTATCCTGATGTGCAAAATATTATTGCTCGTAGTAATGATCCAGCTGAATTGCTTTACTATTGGGAAAATTGGAGAGAGAAGAATAGTCAGTGGTCGGCAATTCATTTCTATACTCTTGTAGAATCTTTAAGAAGTGCAGCCAATTTAACAGGTTCGTCAAAGTGAAATATTCTTCCATATAATAATATTTTTCTCTTTAGGTGTTCCTGTTCTTGAGCTTTGGTCGGAGTTTTACGACATCGAAGAAATGGAAGACGTAATGTTGCAAATCCGTCCCTTATACAAACAACTCCATGCATTTATTCGCAATCAGCTTTACGAAAAGTACGGCCAAACGATAGTTAAAAAAAACGGACCCATTCCTGACCATTTATTTCAACAAGTATTAGCACAAGCTTGGACCAATGGAAGTGTAATCGACGATTTGTATCCTCATAAAAATCTGCCTCCATATGATAAAATCCTAGCCGAGCACAGCTTCAATGCCAATATGATGTTCGGTATAGCTAGTGATTTTTACAAGTCACTAGGTTTTACTCCAATACCTGCTGATTACTGGGATACTCGATTCAAACTGAATGCAAACACAGACACCGGTGATTGTCGTGCTGACATCTATGATCTTACTTCGAATGTTCACATGAAATTCTGTCACAAAGTTGATTTTAGAAAATTTCTACAAGCACATGGATACATGGGAAGAATTTATTATGCTCTGGAAAAGAAAAATCTTCCATTCTACTATTTCAGTTCATATGATTTGGAATATCCTGTGGGTGAAGCTGTGATTTTATCAGCATCAACACCAAAACATTTGAATGAAATAGGATTAGTTACAAATTTTAAATTCACTGAAGAAGTTCAAATGAATCGACTTCTAAGAATGGTAAGGAAAATGCCCTTTATCAGCAATGACATGATAATTTAAACTAAATTTATATTTTTATAGGGTATTCATACAATGTTAAATATACCAACATTCTTTGTTCACACTAAAGTAATGTATGATCTTCTTGCTGGAACAATTGATATTGAAAATTTAAACAAACACTATTGGAAGCTTATGGAGGAATTTGCTGGAGTTGAACCTCCAACAGATCGACCGGATAATTTCTTCGATTTTCCTTTTAAATTTTATATCGATCTTGATGAAAATACCCAAGCAAGGTGAGTGGTTATTTTTCAAAGTTGTCCTTAAGACTATTTCACTTATCTATATGTTAACACAAGATCCAGTTATTGTTCGTTCTCTTTGATTCGTCCCATCATACTGAAACCATGAGTAAGCACAAATTGTTGTATGAATTTCTTGGCGATGTATTCGAGGTCTTTCCAGAAAAATACAGCAGCAGCGACTCATCTTTATGGTTGTGTTTAAAGTTTTGGTAGAACCCATTTTCACAGAGCAGCAAGAATTCTTCTACCTCGTTCTGATAAAATTTATCAATTCAGAAAAGGATTCCAATATTGAAATTCCTCAAGGTTCCTTCAGGCAAGACAAATCAGTTTATACAGTAGTCTAACAATATTTCAGATAGAATTTTGAATGCCAAGTTAAGAAAGGTAATTTCATAATAGTTAGTGTTGGAACCTCTCCATCCTCTGTTTGAGAATTGGGTACATGCATTTTTTGGAATCTTCTGGAGCTTTAAACAGTTTAACTGGCAAGTCATCAACTTCTGCGACTTGTTTTTTTTTTCAAGTTTTGAATGGCTGTTCTGTTCTCTCTTTCTCATTTCTAATGGCGGAAGCAGGATTCCGTTCATCTTCAACTATTAAAAGTCCTCAACACCAACTTCTACTATATCTCCTTCGCTTTTTCTCACTTGCAGGAATCTGTACAAATCTTGAAGCCTGAAGCCTTGGAGTAGTTTTTTTTTTTAATTTCTACTGAAACAGCTTTCTATTGTAGTTTGAGTTCTTTAATTTATTTTGCAGAAAATTCGTGTCCGAAATATTGGGTTATCAATTTTACAGAAAACTTTGCGAGATTAGTGGACAATATCCTGCAGCACCTTTACACACTTGCGATTTCTTTGGGAGCAAAGCAGCTGGTGATGCTCTGAAGTAAGTTATCTTAGAATTCATCAATGTAGGTAGACATATCAGATACTATAAGTTGTCTGTACATCTTTATAGGGAAATGATGAAACCTGGTTCTTCAAAGCCATTCCACAAAGTTTTGGGTAAACTTTTACCAGGAGATGCAAAATTAGATGGTGATGGATTACTTGAATATTACAAACCAATTACAACTTGGCTTGAGAATAAAAACAAAGAATCTAATGTTAAAACTGGATGGAATCATTCAAAAAGAAGTACGTTTGACTAAAATTGTTCACGATTTTCTATATGCATTAATAATTTAATTTTTCTTTTTGCAGAGGTTGCTTGAATAACTTACACTATTTTTGACTTTTTGGAGCAAATGATTTCCTAAATAAAACAAAATTAATTTTTTGTTTTAAGCATTTACAATAATAAACGATAAATTTATAGTAGTTAAAGAATTTATTTTAGTTTAAACTGTCACTTTGTTTTTAATGAACTGAGCTTAAGTTACGGCTTCGCTAGAAATATTCAAATATGTTTATGCGCCCCACGAAATATAACATATGTACATAGAAAAATAAAATGCAAGCGGATTAAACGGAATTAATCTCTTAACAAACTATGTAACTAAAAAAAATTTTTTTTTCTTTAATTGGTTTAAGTTAAGATCCATATGTCAAGTTGAAATAAAATTGGTTCAGTCGTTATCAATTTATATGGTCTATTGAATAGTTATAGTTTAGATGCCAAATCTCCGGTATGTGCAGTTATAAAAAGAGCCATGGAAATATAATCATGCATGTCTATTATTGAATCCGCAATATTTTACTCCCTGTAGGTACGCTGGATCCGCAGTGGATCCGCACTCGCATAAAATTCTGATATTGAATCTGATGAATGAACTGCATTATCGATCCGCAAACTATTTTTCCATTTTTGAAACTGTGTTTTATGGTGGATGTCAAAAGTTACAATATAAGCAATCTAAGATACTATAGTATCGTAAAATATCTAGTATCGCAAACTAAGACTTTTATTTTTTTTTTATTTAAAAACGAATCTTAATCCGTCTGTGTTTCAGCACTCACTGGTCAAACTAGGTCATATTCCTGGATAGATTTTCACGTTTTGGCTAAAACTTGATCCCAGAGTTGCAATTCTGGAACTCGAAATAATAAAATCAAATACATTTTTTTTAACCGCAAATTGAATGCAATTTGCATGCAGATGACGTATTCGAAAACGGCCATTGTCAATATATTATAAGAAATACTGCAAAATAAAACTTCATGCGATTCGGCAATCCAAAAAATTTTGTTTCTTTTTTTTTTAAATTCAGATGTGTTAACTATCTGCTTTTTCTTTATTATTTTTTTTTTTTTGCTACGGATTTGCTATTCCAACATAAGACTCCCTCCGCAACACATTCGTTTGATTCTCTAATAGGGTTGAAAACGAAAACTTTTATTATGAAAGGACTAAAGCGACCTTAACACGGTCAGTCATTTGACATCAATCTGTAATATAGTGTTTGTAAAAAGAAGTCATGCGTGTCTTTGTTTGACCAAAAATCAAAACCCTTTTGATTTTGCCTAATGACATATTATATGTGTAGATGACTGACGTCCTCTGACTGACCGTGTAAAGATCGCTCAAGACAAAAATTCGAAATTCTGATCTAAGGAATCACCAAAAAATACTACACACGAAGTTTGAATAAAATCCGTCAATTTGTTTAGGACGTAGGTCGCTCGGTGAACAGACAATTTTTTGTCAATTATCAATTATTAATTATCAATTATCAATTTAAATTCAAAAATTTGGTCTTATAGTACACATTAATTGTACGACATTAATATGTACTATAGACCAAATTTTTATAGTACTATAAGTACAGTTATTACACAGGTCAAGTAAATTATTTTAATGTATTGTCGCTTTCAGGCATAAGAGAGAGGCAAATCATTTATACAGAATAATATCGGTCCTAAAACAGAACCCTGATGTTATTTTGGTGCTGAAAAATATTGAATAGTAGAAAACTCTGAATTTTTTATATACATATGCACATACGCGCATTTGCACTACCAGACCGACTGACAACATGACAAAACCTACTTTTTTAGACTTCTCAAAAATAAACTCCATTATAATTTCATAGATATTACATACTCGTATATTCTCATTTAAAAAAAATTAATAATTTGCTTCAATAAAACTTAAAAACAATTTTTACAGCACAACTGAAATAAGAAATTATTACAACATTATATAATATTAAATTTTCAAAATCAACTTACTTTTTGTAGACGGAGTCCATCCAATCTTTGTCCGTGACGCACTATTCTTTTCTTTTAGCCAAATATGCAATGGCTTGTAATATTCTAATAAGGAACTAGCTGACAGTGCTGGAAATCTGGCATCAGCTCGGCTCATAGCAGCTCTCCATGAAGTTGCTGAACCCATTTTCATCATTTTTCTAAAAAAAAAAAAAAATATTTAATAAAATACTTGGTTGCATTTTTTTTTAAATTTTGACGGAAGATTACTTACTTCATGGCAGTTCCAACATCCTTATTTCCATAGAAATCACATGCATGTAAAGGTTTGCTAGGATCATCTTGAACAAATCCTCCACTCATTAAACAGAATGACTCATACATTTGGTAGCCAAGAATTTCGGAGGCGAATTTTCTAAAAATAAGAAAGGTGGTTAACAAAAGCACATCTTAATTATTTTGACTTTTATGTTGAAAATGTATGTTTGTAATACTTTATATTTAACAAAAATCAAAAAAACACTTTAACTTTAAAAAAATCTCAAATCATTCGAATATCTATAGATAAATAGAGTGATAGAAATAAAACGTAATAAATAGGTGTGTCCAGATCAATGAAACATTTCAGCAAACATTGTTTAAAAAACGTTTCCGAAATGTTTCGAAAATAGTTTGCATTGTTTTAAAAACATTAAAAAAACGCTTTTAAATGTTTCTGAATGTGTCTTTCTTTTACCATTTTGTTTTTCATGTGACATTTCGAGATTTTCACAACAGTAAACATTTGCAAAACATTGAATGAGATAGAAAATAAGAAACAGAAATTTCGGAAAAATTTCGAAAAGATTTATCAAGCGTCCGGACCAAAAAAGCATTATAAAAACATTTCAGAAAAATTTAAAGCCCTATACACACCATCAATGTTACTTGTCAGTAATGACTGAATCAAACATCATTCAGGTAACATTGAAAGTGTGTATCAGTATGCCCATCAATGTTCGTTTCACACAAAATTGATACATTGATGAAAAACAAAATTATTTTGGTTTTATCAATGATACCTGATAGAACATTGACGGTTTGTAATAGGCATCAATGTTACCTGACGATGTTCGCATTTGTAAATAATTCATTATTTTTGATGAAATGTCTTACTTTCTCAATCTTCAAGAGATTTTTGATTCAGTTTTAAGATATGTATCGGCAAAATGATTCTTTGTGGAAAAATATATCCACAGACCAAATACAAAAAATGAAGTATGGGGTCAAAATTTTGATAGGGTCAAAATGCTGCTTTAAAAATTCTGTTTTTTTTTTAAATTCTGCAATGAATAAAGAACAAAAAGGGTATGTTGTAGAAGAAGCGAATAAAATTTCACATAACAAAGTATTTATTAAATTTAAAACTAAAATTTGCATTTTTTATATGTATTTTATATATAACTTCAATTACTTTAATTTATATGAATTATTATATTTAAATCTAGCACATATGTAAATAATATAAATAAAAATATCCTTTCATTATATTATTGTGTCCATTTATAGGAGATTTTTTTAAAATCCAAATAATTAAGAAAAGTATCCTCGTCCGTTTATGGGATTGTCTGTTTATAAGAACTCATTTTGTAAAAAGTAAGATACAAAATTTGGTTCCCGAAAATGTGTCAGCTTAGGGAATTTTTTTTTTATGGGAATTTTATTTGGTCGGGTTGGGTACAAACCCCGACTGCCAAAATCCCGACTGCAAAAATCCCGACTGCCAAAATCTCGACTGCCGAAATCCCGACTGACTAACTACGTTTTTTTGGTAAAGACAATTTAAAACTGAATTTTTCAATATAAATTAATTGCAAAAATGTTTCATAATTTCATGTAAGTATCGATTTTACCGCTTATTTTTCATGTATTTAACTTGTTATCTGGGGTAGCATTTATGGTATTCAATATTTGTTCGTCAAAATCTTTTCTGTAGTGAGTCCCGCTCACGCAACTTCGTTGCTCCGCTTAGGGTATTTTCAGTCGTCTGGCGGACGCCTGAGTCCAAAGTTTCCATATTCAACAGTACCTAGGTGGCCTGTTTCCTATTTCAAATAATTAGTGTAAAAGCAAAAAAAAGGTACGAAAACGTACTAAAAGTGCTGAAAATCGGGATTTTTTATTCGCACCATTCGGATTTTGTCAGTCGGGATTTTGCCAGTCGGGATTTTTCAATCTGTCCAGTCGGGATTTTGTCCCTATTCCTCTTTGGTCTTACGTGAGGCTTATTAAATATTTCTGAAATGTTTTTCTGTTTCTCACCCGCTATTGGAAATTATCATTGTTTCGCAAATGACAAAGTGATAATCTGAAACTGCCGCCGTGTGGATTTCAAAAAAATTTTCTTGAAGCGTCCGCACCAAAAGAAACATTTCCAAAATGTTTCTAAAGTGTTTTAAAAAAAAAATGTGAAACATTTCCAACACATTTCAAAAAGGTTTTTAAGCAATAATTCTAAAAATGTTTTATTTTCTGCGCAATTAAGAAACAAATTAATAAACAATTAATAACTCAAATGGATAAGAAACAATAGCACTGCCAATTTGACGAAATAGTATATAAATAAGCCAAGAGACAGGAGTATATATTTATAGTCTGTATATACCTAAGTTGAACTGTTACAATAGTTAAAACTTACCTTGTTTGATGATTTTGTGCAAGATCTTCAAAGAATTTATACGAAAAGTCAATATACTTTAATTTTCTGTCAACTGGTGGTTCAATACCAGCATATTCATCCATCATCCTCCAATAATGTACATTTGCTCTTTCCAAGGGAACTTTTGCTTCTAAAACATCAATCATAACTTTAGTGTTAACAAAGTGTTGAACAATATTAAACATCGTATGAACACCCTGTAATATGTTTTTTTAAGTCTAAAATTTATATTTTTTTAAATAACAAAAATAATTTACCATTCTAAACAGACGATTCATTGCAAGTTCATTTGTATAATTGAAATTATTTAAAATTTCAGCTCGATTCATGTGATTAGGAGTTGAAGCTGATAGAATAACAGCTTCACCCAAAGGATATTCCAAATTATATGATGGGAAGAAATAAAATGGTAAATTCTTTTTTTCCAAAGCATAATGAATACGTCCGAGATATCCGTGAGTTTGAAGGAATCGCTTGAATGTAGAAGCTTTACAATATTTCATATATACCCAAGGAGTCAGATCGAATATGTCTGGTTTACAATCAATACCAATCAAGCTGACGTCTTGAGATATGATCTTAAAACGGTTTTCTTTTATTAACCTGTAAATAATGAAGAATTAAAAACAATGTTTCGTGATATAATATATAAACTTACTCAGGAATAGGATCGAATCCAAGTGATTTATAAAAATCTTCAGAATACTCGATGATTTTCTCAATGTCGAAGCCTTGAGTTTCGAGACCTTCTTGTAAATTTGGTAGTCTTTCATTAGGATATGATTGACTTAGGACACTTTGTTTTTTCCAAGCTTGCAAAAGAACTTGTTCGATAAGATGGTCTGGAATTGGACCCTCCTGATCAAGAACAGCAGTTCCGTACTTTATGGATAATTCTCTCCGGATATAAGCATGAAATTCCTGATAAAATGGTTTAAGATCCGTCATAACAGTTTCCATATCATTGAACAATTCCATATCGTCAAAACTTCTGAACCAAAACTCTCTCACAGAAACTCCTATAATATAATTTTATTGCAACCAAAAATAAAAATTCAAGCCATAAAACATTACTCACCATTTAGATCTGCAGCCCTTCTAAATAATTCTACTACATTCATGAAATGCAAATTTCCATAACTCAACTGTTTCTGACGCCATTCCTGCCAGTAATATTGCAACTCTTTAGGATCCAAGCTATTGGAGAATACCTTTCGAATATCAGGTAAAAAAGCCATATCACATTTCTTTGTTTCCTTATAATTACAGACATCTTTGTCTGTTGCAGTTCCCTGCAGACCCAATAACGATGTGGTCAAACTGCTAAAGAAGTCACCCTCAAGTGCAAACAATTCTGCAGACTTAAGCTTTCGAATTCCCTTAACTACATTTGGATTTTTAAATCGCTCGGTGTTGTACTTTCTTGCTTCTTTCGCAATTCCCAAAATCACATTGGCAATCCGATGTGCCATTCCATTATCTTCCAGAGCAGCAAAAAAAAGCTTATCATCGATTTCAAATGTTTCATTTGAAATTTCATTGTACAATCGATAAAGTCTTATGCTAGAATCCTGCAGAAACTTGCTGGCATCCTGTTCGGAGCTGTATACTGCGGTGGTTACCTGGAATATGAAAATCAATTGATTATCTATTTTTTGTTAAAATATATAAAATAAAATTACACCAATAAACGAAGCCACCACAAAAATTAAAATAAATCTTAAATCCATAATGCCGATGAAGCTTGCAACTACACTATGAGTTTTGGACATCAAAATCGGTCCTATTTATAGCTTTCATTTCAAGTGTATGTGTTCCAAGTTTTGATAAGCCCTGAATTTGCAAATAAAATCGCGTAAGATGATATTTTTGTAATTTTGAAGACAATAATGTTGTAGGTATGTAGGTGTCATATAAAGTTTAGGAAAACATTCAAACGCTTATCGAATTTTAAACTGACCTTAATATTTTGGGATATTGATAATAGAACGAACCTAGCGATAAGACCTTGAGTTGTATTTTGTATATTGTCATTGTGTAGGCGAAGATGTTATTTTTTTTTTTTTTTTGCTAAAATTTGTTTAATACAATTACACAATAATAGACGATAGGAATGAGTATGTGATTTTAGCAAAAACAAGAGATACAGGATAAGGAAAATAATTATCTGGTTAGGGTTATAACCCGATAAATTTTACACAAACATTCATTATTTAGAAAAGAAAACAAGCTCTTAATATATAAATCGCTTATTTCCCTAAAAACTCACATTTTAAACCGATCTATCCAGGAAGAAATAAGCATTTTGTTAACTACATAACGCATTTTCTACAACCACAATGGAGCCTAACGACAAACATTTTTAAAATGTGTGTTTCTTATTAGGGCTGTGTATGATTTCGTATGCGTGTAGTAAAATACTGTTATTTTGACATTACAACCATTTTTATTTATGTGTATAGATTATAAAAACAAAAAAAAAAAAAAACAAAACGAAAATCGTCAATAAAATAAAAAAAAATAATAAATAAAAACTAAAGTTAAGTGTTTTTTTCAAATTAGCTTTGTATGGCCTTTAGTCCATGAAAAAATGGCGTTTCGTGCGGATGCTCACTTCGCACTCATCAGTTGACGACGAGTGAGCAGTAAATGATAAGCTTAACGTGGGTACCTAAGCGAAAGCTTCTAACTCCACGGTGGCGAATCCACTGCGGGTTCAATCAAACGTGAACCAGCGTCCTGAAGTATATTTACCGAAGTAGATTACACCGCAGTAACAAATTGAGAACATGTAGGTATGTGCACACTCCTTGTTAAGAAGCGAGACCGATCTACATTTCTTGCACCGAAGTGCCAAATGTTTCCGCTTTGGATAACCACAGCCAGCACGAAGCTCCCCGAAAGGGCCAGCCCAACTGTTAGGGTAGAGAATGATCATGATTAAATTCCATAAAGGACATTCCTCTCGAACAAACTCTAGGGCCCCTAACACCCGTGCTAAGTTTATTGTCCGTCAAACCTAAAACGTCGTTTAGTTGAGGAAATACTCCCAACTGTAAAACTTTGACACTCTGACTTTACCTACAAAGCCACCTGAAGATGTGCCCAAGTATGTCTTGAACTGGAACCAAACTCAAGTTCCACATCTCAACTTCCGTCAATTCTACTTAACTTACTCAATTTTTGACGGTAGTAACGCTCGTTACCCAGTTTATGTTCTAGGATAGAGTAGTTATCTACCGCCTTTTCGGGTGGCCTCCTTGAGTTACAAAGACCACCCTGCTTATTTGCTACTATCACAATGGCACTATCCCAGTGAAAAACCAACAAAACACTCATGTTATGAAAGTTCCCTTTCAAACGTTTAAATGAGTAATCGTCAAGGACACTTTCGTGATTCCCCTGCCCTAACTACTTTTGCCTGATGTAGGGCCGTTACCCAGTTAATCCTGGGATAGGTTACCTATTGAACACGGACATTACTCTGAAGATGTTTATAAATAAACATTCAGGTATGCTCTGGTTCTTCATCAAACTTAAGGGCGAACGTCCTAGGGCGAGGCGTTCTCCCGGACTGCAGTTAGTTCACTGATCAAGACATCTTAGATGCCGTAGAATGATGAACAGTTTAAGCCCTACCACCACGACAAGGTCGCAATCCATCGGTAGAGGACGAGTGAGCACCTTGAAACAAGCGGAAATTTGCTTATTGACAAGGTGCTCACTCGTCGTCAACTGATGAGTGCAAAGTGAGCATCCGCACGAAACGCCATTTTTTCATGGACTAAAGGCCATACATAGACTTTAAGGCCGCCTATGATAGCATAGCCAGGGTAGAACTTTACAAAGCCATGAGAGAATTCGGCATCCCAAATAAATTGACACGACTATGTAGGTTGCCCATGACCAACGTAACAAGCCAAGTAAAAATAGCCGGATTGCTATCCAGACCAATCAACATCTTTAATGGACTCCGACAAGGGGATGGTTTGGCCTGCCTCCTCTTCAACCTGGCGTTGAAGAAAGCAATCCGTGACTCTGGCACGGCAACAAGAGGGACCATCGTCAACAGGTCCAGCCAGATACTGGCTTACGCAGACGACATCGACATCATCGGAAGAACCGATCAAGCTGTACACGATTCCTTCATCCAGATCGAGTAGGCGGCACAAAATCTAGGGCTGCACATTAGTGAAGGTAAAACAAAGTACATGGTGGCGTCGAAGTCGAATGCGAGAGGAACAGTTGGTCAAACAATCTAGGTAGCGGAGCACGAATTTGAAGTGGTGCAATTCTTTAAATACCTTGGGTCAATAGTAGCAGCCGATAACAATATAGAAGAAGAAATACGCGGGCCGCTTCTCAAATCCAACAGAGCCTACTACAGTCTGTCAAAGCTCTTCAAATCCAGAAATCTAACCATAACTTCAAAACTTCTGCTGTACATGACCATGGTCCTGTCAGTACTCACATATGGATCCGAGGCTTGGGTGCTTAGCAAAAGACACTCTGACCTCTTAGCCGCGTTCGAGAGAAAAGTCTTAAGGGAATTGTTGGCCCCATATGTAAGGAAGGACGATTCCGGAGACGGTACAATCATGAATTCTACGCAATCTACCTTGAAGCAGATATCGTGACAAAAATTAGGCTCGGTAGACTTCGGTGGGCAGGACACCTAGCTCTCATGAGCGAAGAGGAACCTGCTCGGAAAGTTCTTTGTGGTACATTCTATGGCAGACGACAGCGTGGTAGACCATGCTTGCGCTGGAGAGATGGCGTAGACCAGGACGCTCGAGACCGGGATAGGTGGAGAGACTTGTTGAAGGAGGCCAGAACCGGACCCCGGTTGTCGAGCCGATGATGATGATGAAAGGCCATACAAAGCTAATTTGAATCAATAGTTCAACAAGTCCACTAAATTTAATGCTAAGTCTTCTACTTAGTTGAAATTATTTATATTTATTATTCTATTTATTAATTTTTTCAATGTAGGCATATAGAATTTGTATTATAACAAAGTGTTTTTACCAATGATTGACACATTATTTTCAATAATTGGCTCCACAGGTAACCCAATGATTTTGACACTGCAGATTTATCCAAAAGATTGGCACACTTACCAATGATTGGCATGGTAGTTAATTAACCCATGGCATTTTTACCAATAACTAGTGTGTGCCCATAATGTAAGAGTCAATAATTTTTGTTCCAATTGTTGACACAGCTTAATAATCAATATATTTTAACAGAAATATTAAAACTAATTGTTCTTTATTATTTGCTTGTTTATTCAAATCACATTTAACAAAATTTTTCCTTATATTAAAAAAAAAAAAGACTATAAATATAATTGTTTCCCCATTTCCCTGAGAAATACGAAAAAAATCATATTAATTTTTATTTAAAGGACTAAAACTACTTTTTTACAAAAATTCAAGCCCAAATCAACGTATGCCAAAAATTTTATTACCCTTATATAAGTTACAAAAAACATTATTCCAAAATCGTTAGAGCGGTTTTTAAATTAAACCGATGTCTACTTAATAATTTTTATAAAAAAGTTTTTTTTTTACAAATTTGAAGAGCGCCAATTTTAATTCCGTAATAGTTTGCATAAATAAAATAAATAAAAAATAAAAGTACTGAGTCAAACCGTTTTCCATATTTCCAAATATTGAATTTACAAAAACATTAATAAAAAAATTAATTAAAACTAAAACTAACTTTTTATGCAAAATGTTGTCATTTAAATTGAACTAAATCACTTAAATCTGTCTTAATTTTTTTTTCTAAAATCGCGTTGCGTTCATGAGATAGCTCAAGCAAAATTAAAAAATTACGGTTCTATGATAGGTAGCGTTAATTAGCTTGCGAAACATTTCTTATGCAACTATCAAAAGACAATTAAACTGTGATTTTTTTTAAGAAAATCATAGCCGTTTTCTAGAAAACTAAGCTTCTTTACATCGGTTATATGGCAGATACCGTTATCTTTTGAACTAAAAAATAATTCACTTTCTCCTTTAAAGAATGATCTACAAACCCTTCATACGAAACGAAAAATCCCATACAAAAATGACACAACGAAATCATTAACGATATTTTCCGATCTTCTTTACGTTTTGGGGTACGCTTTAAGGGTCAACCATAATAGTAGTAAGCAAACGAAAGCTAATGTCATAGTTCTACGTCAAGTTTCCTTAAGTGCCGCCATTACCTTCAGTCGACCATAATGGTCGAACGCACACGCAAGCCAATTTCACATGTATTTGGCTGGCTGTCAGATTTACGTACGTAAACTGCGCTCTGAAGCGCTCTTTACGTACGGAGGCAAAAGTGAACGAAAACTTGCCGAAACTGAGCAATCCGACATTATGTGCGCACTATACAAATTCCTTGTTCTCGCTAATTTCGTACGGCACCGTACGTACTAATTCTTCTATTATGGTTCTGCCTTTACGCAGCTTCACCACGGAATATAGGTGAAACGATATGGTAGATAACCAGTTCAAGTCTCCACTACTCACCAGAGTGGTGGTTTGTTTTCGCACACAATTTGATTGACCGGGACATTAATTGCTCGCGAATTTTTGACGTTTCTATTTTGTTCGTTTTTTTTTTTTTTTTTGTGATTATTAATATGTTGTTAAATGGACTTCTGTTATTTTAACTGTTTATTATTGTGTTTTCAAAAATAATTTTGTTTACAAATGTTAAACTCCTACATAAAAATTTGTCCGGAACCGTTTCGGTAACATTTCGTCTTTTTTTGACATGTCGAAAAATTTCGTTTCACTTGAGCTGCGTATACTAAACTTAATGGTATTTAATCAGTGGGATAAACCAGGAGCGATCTCTGGGGTGATTCGCCTTGAAAAACCATCCGATTAGAATATATGTATGGTGATATGCACTATAGATGCAAATCAGAAAGATTTTGTGTATCTTAAAATCATTGATATATGTATATGATTTCATTAATAATGCAAAGACAATACAAATAATTTCTTTATTATTAAAATACATGGATACTGCAAAGCATTGCAAAGTTCAGCTTATTATTAAATTAGCCTTGATAAAAGTCCTTAAATCATCGAACAACTAAAAAGATAATTTAATTTTATATATTGTTTAGTAAAATTATTATCAAATGATAAACTTACATTTAGTCGATTGAGTCCATCCAACTTTTGTTCCTGATAAACGATTTTTTTCTTTAAGCCATTCATGCAATGGCTTATAATATTCTAACAAAGAATCTGCTGACATTGGCGCACTAGCTGGAACAATTTTTCCCACAGCTGCTCGCCATGTTGTCGAAGATCCAGTTTTCATCATTTTTCTAAAAAAAAATTATTGTAGTTTGATTTAAATTTTATTTAATTTCTTACTTCATTGCAGTTCCAACATTTTTATTTCCATAGAAGTCACATCCATGAAGTGGTTTATTTGAATCTCCTGGAACGAATGATCCACTTAATAAACAAAAAGTTTCATACATTTTGTAACCCAAGATTTCTGAGACGAATTTTCTGAAAATAATTTTTATAAATTAATAAAAAAAAAAAAAATCCAGATATTTGTATTATCTAGAATTATATTTGTATTGACTTTGGAAGAAAACGGAAAATGTTTTGAGCTTTTAAGTAACCAAACATCAACATCATTCAAGTTGAATTCGCTTATCAACTGCGTGATTTGCTTAACATGTTCTATGAAAAAAGAAACGTTTTTCGTACCTGGAAAGGTAGGTTCTACGAATTACTCGAGAAAACGCAACGACAAAAAATCGTTCTAAGAGGTTTTTTAATATTTTAAAAGGTTCCTAAAAGCATTTGGGGACAAAATCCAAAATCCTTATGGAGGAGTGATAAACTCTATTTTAATAAGGTCGCTTTAAGCCATATCCAAGTTAGTTAGATAGAATCTGAAAAATAAAAGCTTCTATAAAGTTTAATATTCGAATTCAACGCAAAAGATCTCTTCTCGTCTTGTAAACCCTAGCATTTCATATGGCTACCATTTTTTTTGTAAAATTAAGAGCTTGCTGTTGAGAGTTCTATTATTCATATTTATATCAATAACCATAATGGTTTCTATACAGTTTTCACAAGGCTTATTTAAGGATATGCTTATACCATTGCAGTCATATATTTGTGGTTTTATTCTCCACGCCAGGTAGCATTTCTTTTTTACTTTCTTTGTTAATAGCTCCTGCAAAGCATTCTGGAAACAAATTTTACAAGCTGTTGCTTGCATTAAAAAACTATTTTCTTAAATATCAGCGTTATGAAAGCTATGGCTTGCATAAAAATGGAAACTCGTAGAAATATTCCACTTAATGTGTTTTCTGATGACAGCTGTTACTGGCATAGAAAAAACTAGCTTTACTTTAGCTTCTTAAAGAGAGTCTTGCTACCTTAGCATAGCCATTATTAAATCTTATTCAAACTGTTCACGAAGACAAGTTGCTTTCGTATATCCTTTTTGAAAAAAATCTTTATAAATAAACTTCGATTTAAAATGCTAAACAGATTTCAATACGATTTTTTACAGTTATTACGGAAGTAAGATTTTTTTTAGCCTTTACGATCTAAATTATAACTTAATAAATATGATTGACGGATACTTTTTTTATACAAATTGTAATCAAATATGAATTTTACCTTGTTTGATGGTTTTGAGAAAGATCCTCAAAGAATTTATACGAAAAATCAAGTGACTTCAACTTTCTGTCTACTGGTGGTTCAATACCGGCATATTCATCCATCAACTTCCAGTAATGTTGATTAACAAGTTCAATAGGAACCTGTCCTTCCAAAACATCAAGCATTGCTTTCGTGTTAACAAAATGTTGAGCAATATTAAATATTGTATGAACACCCTGTAAATTAATTATTAAAATAAAACTATATACATAGTTATGTACACTTACCATTCTAAATAATCGATTCATAGCAAGTTCATTTGTGTAATTAAAATGATTGAGAATTTCAGCACGATTCATATGATTTGGAGTTGAAGCTGAAAGAATAACAGCTTCACCCAATGGATATTCCAAATCAAATGATGAAAAGAAATAAAATGGAAGATCTTTCTTTTCCAGAGCATAGTGAATTCGTCCCATATATCCATGAGTTTGAAGGAAACGCTTAAATGTTGAAGTTTTACAATATTTCATATAAACGCTTGGAGTTTTGTCAAAAATATCAGCTTTGCAATCTTTTCCGGCAAAACTTTGAGTGATCTCCTTAAAACGATCGTTTCTGATTGAACTGATAATGAAAGAAATTGTTTATGCTGATTTTCCCTTAAAATAGACCTAAAAGGACATACTCAGGAATTGGATCAAAACCAAGTGATTGATAGAAGTCTTCGGCATGATTGAGGATTTTTTCAATATCGAAACCTTGCGATTCAAGACCCTCCTTTAAATTTGGTAGTCTCTGCCTTGGGAAGGAGTTACTAAGCACACTTTGCTTCTTCCAGACTTGCAGTAAGACTTGTTCAATCAGATGATCTGGAATTGGTCCTTCTTGATTTATAACTGCAGATCCATATTTCAAAGATAACTCTCGTCGAATATAAGCATGGAAGTCCAGATAGAATGGCTGCAGTTCATGCATGGCAGATTCCATTTCAGTAAAGAAATCCAAATCTTCAGAACTTCTAAACCAGAACTTTCTCACAGACATACCTAAGATTTTTCATAATATTTTTAATATCTCAAAATTAAATAATTTTTTTACCATTTAAGTATGCAGCTTTTCTAAAAAGTTCCACAAGTTTATTGAGGTGAGCAGTACCCGAGCCAACTTGCTTTTGTCGCCATTCTTGCCAGTAATATTGCAATTCATTCGGATCCAAACTGTTAGTGAAAACTTTTCGTATATCAGGTAGATACGCCATGTTACACTTTTTCCTTTGAGTATAATTGCAAATGTCCTTATCAGTTGCAATTTTCTGCAATTCCAATAACGAAGTAGACAAACTGCTGAAGAAATCATCTTCCAGTACAAACAAATCAGCCGATCGAAGTTTCTCAATTCCCTTAATCACATTTGGATTTTCAAATTGATAGGTTTTGTATTTTTTAGCCTCTTTGGAAATTTCCAACATCAAAGTAGCAATCTTTTGTGACAATCCACTGTCCTCCAATGCAGCGAAATACATCTTATCATCGATATTGTAGGTGGCATTAGAAATTTCATCATACAAACGATAAAGTCTGATACTAGAGTCACTTAAAAATATATCAGCATCTTTCTCGGAACTGTAAACTGCTGTGGTAACCTTAAATGTTCGGTAAACATTAATGCTAATGTTAGATATACATATAGATAGAAATTAACTTACACTGAAAAAATAGCTTGCGCTTAGAATAAGACAGAACCACCAATTCATGGTGACGGGTGTTATTGTCTGCCCGAAAGGCGCTGAGATTAGTGATATTTATATCATTTTTTGTAGGTAATGTTGTTATATATAACTTTGATAAGCAATCCGAGATTTTGTGGCAAAATGCAAAACAAAGTTTGGCTAATTGTTTTTATATGTGGTTATGGATCATCAAAAAAGTGACCTCTGATGATAAACCTGATACACAGTTGATAAGACAGCAAGAAAATACCAGAAGTTTAATAAAATTTAAATTGCCATGAAACAAACCTATCTTTAACGAACTGCCGTCTCACGAGACATAACATTACGATTATAAGTTTGAGAAGAAGTCGGAATAAGTTCATCAGGTAACTTTATTGAGTGGGTCTTAGGTAGGAATGGCGGCTATTCTACTAGAATAAAAACCCAATTAGCACTTGGTGCGCCATTTTGATACCATAAACTCATAAGACGAGTGGGTCCTATTTTGCAAACATATACATACAATACATATGAGATATGTAGTTCTTAGCCTCAAGCGGAGCTATTTAACGCTGGAAATCATCTGGGTCTGATCATGCACCAACTCATTTGTAAAGTATGGTCACGGGGGTTACTCTGTAATCCGATTCGAAAGTTAAATCTCAGCATTCCGAAAATCGGATAGCAATTTCCGAAAATCGGAAATGGATCTTTTGTTTAGACACATATTTTGTTCGAAAATCGGAAATTTCGTACTTGGTTAATCTATATTTTCGTTGATAATTGCTTTCGATGTTCGGAAAATTTATTCGAAAACTAATTACCTTGCGAGAAGGATTGTTAAAACGGAAAAATGTAAGTTTTTGTAAGATAAAAATAAAAGGTGTGTTATTTTTTGCAAACTTTATAACAAAAATATTAAAGAAATCATTTTTTGATTATTAAATAATTTTATTTTGAAGGGAAAACTCAAACAAAAATATGAACACCAAGCAGTATCAATTTAAAATTGTTTTTGAAGTGATGTTTTCACATCCGGATTTATTTAAAGGATATTTAAAAATGTCTGTTAAGCTCATGATTTTTGACTTATCTCGGATCGTTTTTCTTTGTATTTTTTCTTGCGCACAATCGTCTTCTTCGTCAAGCCACAAAGCTATTGAATCCATATCCATAATTTAAAAAAAAAAATACCACAAATCCTATTAATAACTCACAAATGAGAATACCTACTTTTATTTTTGTATGGAGGTGGACAAATATCGATTGCACTATCGGTTACTATTATCAATTTATAGTTTATAGTTTTTACGACTATCGATAGCTATCTTTAGTCATAATATTTTGGAATAAGTTGTTGATAAACAACTGTTTGTTTTGGTTTAATCTGTAGGTACAGAAATGTTTCAAAAATCAAGTGAATCATGTGTGAATAATATGGGTAGGTAACAGGGGAACTCCTGTTTTATGATAAGCCACGTAGCATCAGAAACGGTATATGCAGTGGGCCGATTAGGGAATACGAAGCGAGTCGTTTTTGGTGGCGAAAATGTAGTTTGGCATTGTTGTTTTTGCTTTCGTCTTTTTCGTTTTATATTTTCGATAGCTTTTTTTTTGGCGGATTAGTGTATTGAAGGCGAATGTTTTTTGGTTAATGTTTTTTTTTTCCATTAAATTAAAAAAAAAAGATGTGAGTTTGATTAATTAAATATATATTTTAGATCTAAAACTAAAGAGATAAAAAATAAATTATTTCATAAACAATGTGCAGGTAACAAAAACAGCAACACACAACAGCATCAACAATGAGAACATGAAAGAGCCAATAAAACTAATACTGAAGCCACTTTTCTCATAAATAGTGGAAAAAATTAAACAAATATTCAACACCCAACACAACACACATGTCTTTTTTATTATATATTGTAAATGACAATAAAATTGCACCTACTCCCGGCCACGATGATTTCAACTATAAAAAAAATATGCTGTAGGTGTCAATTGAGTGGAACGATTGGAAGGATTCGCTTCGTATTCAATAATTAAACAAATACCTAGTTTATATGCGTCTTTGAACCCAGGTTGAACTTAGGTTCAACCTTTTGTAAACGGGGATGAGTTGGAACGAAATGGAATTCAACTCGATCGCACTCGGGCAGTGGTGTTGAGTCGAAAACTAAATGAAATACCTGGGTTGAATATGAATACACAATTATTTCTGCATGTGATAAAATGCATATTAACGAATGAATATTTGGTGTTGAAAAGTATGCGCATAACTTGTAAGAGCAATAAAAATATTTTTTTATCGAAAACTCAATATTTTTGCCTTAATGTCTACAAAGCAACGCAAGTATTCTTCTGTCATTTCAACTTTTTTGCACTTAACTCAACTCCTCAAGCTTTCAACTAATTTGCTGAAATACCTGTGTTGGAATTTCGTTTCAACTAAAACTCGATCTTTCGACTCTGCATATAAACTAGGTAAAAGTGAGGCGAGTCGAAAATGAGATATCGAATTGAAAACGACTCGCTTCGAATTCCCTAATCGGGCCACAGTTGTTTTTAATTATCTTTGAATGCAGTAGGCTTTTAAATGGTACCTACTTATATATGGTAGGAATAATCATTATTAGTAAGAAAACCGATTAATAAGCATCAAAAAGACTTTTTTTTAATTAAATTACACTTCTATTACATTATAGTGCATACTGCTACAAGTCATGTGTTATCGGATGTGTAAAAACACTCATATTTTTGTAATCTATTTTCTGTCATACTTTTCTCATATTTTACCACTAACATTTGTGTTTAAAGAATATATTTTTTTTACTTATTTTAAGTCGCTTGGTTGTAGGTTACCTTGAGAAATGAAAACCAAACATAAAACTATCGAAATATGTATATCGATAGTTTAAAGCAACTATCAACAATAATCGATGGAGTAGGCTATCGATATTTGTCCACCTCTTCATTTTTGTCATAAAAGCACGAGTCTCCAAACATTTATTCTTAAGTTGCAAAGAGTTGCTCATCAACATTTTTGTTCGATTCTTAAGTCTTACAGAGTACCAATTCAAATTCTAATCGGTAACAACTTTCGAACAGATTTAACTTTCGAATCGGATTACAGAGTAGGCCCCCAGAGGAAAGGACGCCTACCTATAACGATTCCAATCTCAGTATCCTTCTGCCCGATCTACAAAACACATGATTGTCTACTATGCAACAATTTCTTTGTATTTTTTGTAATAATTTTTGTTGATAAAATAATATGAAATAATGTGCCCTTTTACATGACATGACATGACATGACATTACGATGATATAGAGAAGCCCAAAATAGTAATTTTCGTCATGCCGTCCGTCGGTCTGTCTGTGCGTATGTGAGGATGTACGCATGTGCGGTTGTCTGTGCCCCGATCTACAGCCTAAACGGTTGGACGGATTTTCTTCAAACTTCGTGTGTAGTACTTTTTGGTGATTCCCTAGAGGGAAAATTCAAATTTTTGTTTTAGCCCGGCTATAACGGGTACCTCGCATATAACGGTTTTAGTTTTTCCCAATTTTCTAGAAATTGGGTCTAACGATTTTGATGAAACTTACTGTACGTGAAGTTTTTAGTAGTTTTAATATAACTGCATTTCAGGTTTTTGGCTAAAAATGCACACAGTGGAGATTTGGTGTTAACGGTTTTTCACAAATGTGCCCATAAATTGATAACGGCTGAACCGACTTCATTTGAATTTGGTACAGTAATTATTGTAAGCATTCAACATAAGATGGCATTTAAGTTTTTTGCCTAAGCAGCCATACACATTTATTTGATATTTAGAACACTTTTTCATCTTTCAACATAATTCAGTAAATTGAATTTTGCCAACCCCATAGTTTGCTACAAGAGCAAGTTCGTGCGACCCAGTCGTGCATTTTATTTCCTCATGTAGAAATATTTTTTTTTGCAAAATAATATGAAAAAGTATATGGATTGGTATGGGAGCCGGACATAATACCGAAATCCGAAATCCCGAAAACCCAGAAGACCGAAAGGTCAAAATCCCGAAATTAAGATTGAATTTTTTTACAAAAAGTGTAATGAGTTGATTGCCTCATTACTTTTTTGGCTCACAACTTCCAGATCTTATTTTTATTGATCCTAAGCCGAAGTTTAACAAGACTATATACAATTTTTTTGCGCACTAGTGAGTAACAAAAAACGTATAGTACCGAAACCACGAGTTCTGATAAGGTTGGCCTTCGAAATCTACGTGTGGACGATCATGGACGATCATGGATGAAGTTAAAAAAACTTTATATGCAGTGCAGAATCACTGAAAATTTCCCAAAAAAAAAATGGGTAACACCAAGGAAACGTCTTGAGTCCTCTTTATTATACAGATCTTAATAATTTACTATGGAAGTGGAAGATGAGGTGCTGACGATGGAGCCATCATAAGTGAAGATCCTTCATACTTGCAACGAGTATTTTATAGATGGATTCACGTTTTGGAGAAAAATGGGTAGCGCATAAGGGCTTCGCCTTTTCTGACGTAGCTATGATCTCGAGTGGGATCACAACATTCCCATTTCTCCACATACTGATCTGCTTGTGGGTTTTCAGGTTGACCTCAGAAAATGTCAGCAAACTTCGCGGTTATGGATTCTTACATGTCTGAGGCCAACTGAATGCTGGTGTCGCTGCATTGGGGTTGCGTCTCATCTGCGATTGTAACGGAACGTTGTATGAAAGTGCCTTTTGGACGGTGTTCTCAGCGTCTCTCTTAAGAATGTAACAGTACCAGTTGAGTAAGTCGTCCTGTATTTCATCAACGATGGTATTTTAAACTTGAAGGCAGCAACTGAGATAAAGTCGCAGACAAGTGACGAAGCTCGATCGAATCACAAGTAAGAAGATCCGAAGAAGCCTTTAAGTCAAAAAAAACTTTCTAATAAAACATAATAACCAATATTCAATGAAATGTTATTTAATTGTTCTTTACTGCATCGGCTTTCAAACTAATATTTTAAATCTCGTGAATGTAAAAAACTACACAAAACAAACATGGTGTTTGTGACAATCATTTACGGTAATACGTTAAAGTTAGTATAGTAATATGATAAAAATTAATTATGCAGTCGATCAAAGATTAAAATTAGTATCTGCTAAATAACATCTTTACGAACGAACTGTTGTCCTATCAGTATGTCTTACGGTTACATCAACAACTCGCATATTTGGGGTAACGAAATTGGCCAACCTTTCGGAGCCAGTACGATTCAATCGATCGAATGGGAAACCCATTGGACGACGATCTGGATAGAGACGATCACGGACACCACAATAAGATGAAGCATCGCTACAACTGCCCACTAAATCTTGATCAACCTATATGAGTATAAATATAATAATATCAGTTAACATAGAATAATCAAATCGAATGGCTAAGCTTACCCTGTCATCATCGTAATTCGAAATCATAACGAATAATTCACATTTCAAGCCCTCTACACGTCCCTTAGGAATCAACATGTGTTGTGGCCATCCACACCCACAGAAATTATTTTCCAGTTCGTCCGGTGAACCTGCTGCTGGTCTATTTGCATCCAAATTACGGAAAGATCTTTCGAATGGAATGGTTACACTAGAAACAGAAGACACTCGACGAAGAGAGTTTTGTCCAGGGCGAACTAAATGTAGAAACATTTTCAGGGAATTTGTACAACTACACTCATATTGAAATATCACTTACGTGCCGCAACAAACTTATCAAGTTCAACCATAAGAAGACGTTGATCCCTGAACAACATTGGCTGACCACGCTCATCAGTTTTCGGACCTAAGAAAATTCTTACGGTTCCAAAACGTTGGGCGCCAGTTTCATTGTTAACATTGATGGTATATTCGAAGTTGTCATGCTGCAAATGGGTGAATCTAGCAAAAACGTTGCCTCTTGGAACGAAGTCCATACCACGAGATAAATCAATGTCAGATTGTTGCCAGTATGTATTGAGGACATTTGGTTGCCCACCTTTGCTGGCAACTTGAAATCCTGTAACAGTGATTCCTCGGTAATTCAATTGAGGCAGAGTGTATGGAGTCAGGCTTTCCTTGTGTTCTTGGAAGATGTCATCAATAAAAGCGTGCCACTTGTAGAAAACTGGATCACGCATGGCAGTTGCAGAATCACCCATCACACCAAACGATTCCAAATATCGGTGATCAGGATCATGGGAGTATGAAATAAAAACATGGCCCATGTTGTGAAGATCACCATATAGTTGACGATTCGGTGAAAGAATCGATGACTCCATCATGTTGCCCAGAATATCAATACCACGATTTGCATCAAGTGTGACTCTGTTGCCAGATTCCTAAAGTTATATTAATATTATTGTTTGGTTCAAAAATTATAATATAGATAACTTACATCAACAACGAATCCTTGATGAATAGCTTCATAAAAACGATCTCTCCATCTTTCAAGATCGGAAACATCCAACTTGATCTGATCAAGTTCACGATCTAGATCTTTAATTTCAGTATTGGCAAAGCGTGGAGGCCAAGCCCGACTGGCAACCAACGAATCCATTTTAGGGAAATACCCCTCAGCAATTGGTTCCCTCAAGTTATTCAAGCGCTTCACTCGAGACATATTATTGCTGAAACGTTCCATGTTATAACGAGCAATGATCTGTTGGTGCATGTAATAGAACAATTCACCACGGCGATCTTTTGCAACGATAGCACGATCAGAAGCTTCAAAAGGATAAACCAAATGCCAGTGCCAATGATGAAGGTTGATTCCCATATCCTCACGGAAATACCACAATCGGTGTTCTTCGTCGAGATCAGAAGCAGTGTAGTCTCGTGGGATAGTAATGGCCATGCGAGAACCATCCGGTACAACAACGGCCTCTTCGCGGAGTTTATTAAAGACCTTCGAGTCAATATACTTATCGGGAAACGATTCAACAAACGATGGTAGGCTTAAGTTCTTAGTATCAGATCGATGGAGCAGTGCCACCGAAAGGGCGTAGTTAAACAAATAAGGATTTATACGATCTCTTACGTAAACAGCAATGCTTTGAAGGGCATCAATGGTGCGGGGAGCCATGAAAATATCGATTAAACGTGCAGCAATTCGTCGATGTCGAGGAATGAACAGTGAAAATTGTTCGTTGCGGCCCAACGAAGTTACAACTTTCAAATCCGGAACTGAAATATCTTTAACAGGAATTCTCTGTCCATCCTTGTTGGAAAATCGAGATTGGATTTCGTTTCCTATTGGTCGGTACCGATCTGTTAGAAACTTATCAGGAACATCGAAAACAGCTCCTCCTTTGCCCTTTGCCATGAAGACTGGCTCCTGAGGACGCTCGAAGAGTAAAAGAATATTCTTTTTATCGGCCATTTAAATTTTTTTTTTTTTTTTTATTTAAATAAGAATTGAAAACGTTCGTTGTTGTCTGGTTGATTGTCAACTGTTATTATTCAACTAAATTGATGTTCCTTTTATATCAAAAATTTTAAAATTGGTGTGGTTTAGATAAATTAGGCACATTCATTGGATATACTCTTCAAAACATTTTTTCGATGTGGTTTGATAAGGATTGAGAAAATTTAAATTTGTTTATCAATTTTAATTTTAGTTTCAAATTATTTGAGGTTGAATTGAGGGAAAAAATATTTAGGAAATATAATGCAATTGGAGATGCGGTTAGATTTGACCACTCACATGTTTAGATTTTGAAACTATGTAACATGAGATTCATTGTGGTGTGTTTATGAAGAGACCTATGTATTTTGGAAATTGTGGTTATTTATGTTGATTAAACTAATTTAAAATGTCACTGGCTCGCAAAGGTTATGCTATCACTTTTCAAATAACTTTATCGCATAAAAAAAACAAAGGATATTTATATCGTCAGTTAGTATGTTAATTATTATACTCAAACACCACTTAAAAGAAGAAGCTTTCCCTTTTAGTTGCTTCTCATAAGAAACTGTGTATTTTATATTGCACTAAGCTGAAAGCGACGACGCGACGGTCGCAAAGTGTTCTAAAGGGTTTTCCAATAAGAGGTGTTATGTTGATATTCAAAGAAAAATGGCATTTTTTGAGATAAATGATCGGATGTTTATTTCATTATAAAGAGGAAGGTATGCCGTTAATAATGGAACACAACATCAGTCAAATGGCCGCCACGACCACGCTTACAGGACCATATCCTTTTCATGAAATTTTCCATAACCAAATCGCAAAGTGGCTGCCCTATGTCCTCGATAGCCTCACGAATTCCATCTTTGAGGTCTTTAATCGACGCTGGGCTGTTGGCGTAGACCTTATCTTTCACGTGGCCCCAAAGGAAGAAGTTGCAAGATGTTAAATCACAAGATCTCGATGGGCAATTGTGATCACTTCTTCGAGAGATAAAACGGTCCGGAAACTTTTCCCGTAAAAGATCGATGGTTTGCTTGTGTGGCACGTACACCATTTTTATAGTGAATTTTAATAATTTCAATGCGTTGTTTAAGCGTGTATCGTTCCATTTTTATGAATGGCGTAGTTTCTACTTGTCAAATGTCAAAAAATGACAGCTTCAAAAGTGACAGCTACCGATATAGCGGGATATTCAAAATAACACCTCTTATTGGAAAACCCTTTATATGGACTTGGCTCTTAACTTGGAAGGTTTATCCCCAGTTTCACAGTCAGAGTTTAAACTAATATTTTGTTTTAAACTATAGAATTTACAGGCACTGAACCAAGGTTAAACGATTACTGTGAAACTGGGTGTTAGAGTTTTGAATGAATTCTAAAAGTTAGAAACTGTATATTTTCTATTACGATGGGTATACAATAAATATGAATACATTTCTATTTTTAGGAAATTACAAATAGGGGAGAGGGGGGGGGGTTTCATAATTCAGTTTTTTGCAAAATTTCCCTGAAAATATCAACTCTTTGCAAATAAAAATGTTGTGGTAAAAATTGTAGCTAATATGATTTTCTACAAAAAAGTTTGACACTTTTCATCGAACCATCAACCAATTTCGAGAAAAACGTGTTAAATTGTTACAAAGCATCTTTTTAGACAACATTGCACTTTTACACTAGTATTTGGAGCTTTTTGCTTTATTTTTTTGTGGTTTTCCCATTAAGTCTAATCGACAGAAAAAAAATAAAATGCATTACTGGGTCGCACCAACTTGCTCTTGTTGCAAACTATGGCAATACAACAATGTTGATCCATGGAATTATGTATCATCATAATTTTTGTTTTATGTGTTTTATCCTAAGAACTTCAAATGTCAACAAATGTGCTGCATATTTAACTTATGTGCCGTATCAAATATTAATGAAATTGTTTCAGCCGTTTTAAATTTCCAGCCAAGTTTGTTATGTGCATTTTTAGCCCAAAACCTGAAATTCGCTTATATTCAAAACAATGCAAGTACACAAAGTTTCATCAAAATCGTATGAGATGTTATCGAAAAAAATTAGGAATTATTACATCTGTGTATGCGTGAAATTCTATGATTCTGATTTTTGCAGAGTTATTTGTGATGTTGGCCTAATGAATAATCCAAGTTTTTGACCTCGAGCACCAAACGCAACTTCGTCAAAAATCACTTGAAAATCGAATCGAAAATTTTGCTTTTTTTTCTCAGATTTTAGCGATTTTAATCCTAGAACTAATTTTTGACAGTTTCTTTTCAGGACGTGTTTAAAGTTAACTTACTTTGCTACAAAATGATTAATATTAATTGTTTCTGTACACCCAATAGTTTTGGAGATACAGCTTTTCAAAATTTATCATTTTTCGAAATTTGCTCTTTTTTGCAGACTTAGGTATGAAGTTGTCCTTTTGAATAATCCAAGTTTTAAACCTTGAGCGCCGGAAAATACTATGTCAATAATCGAAAAAACCGCGAAGATTTCGCATTTTTTGTTAAAACCTTAGCTCTTTACAGTTTGCAAAAAATGATGATAATGATGATATATAATTTCGAATTTCAAAAAAACTATTTTTTTTTTGCACATTTTTTTCAAACTTTAAAGAGCTTCATTTCGGTAATTATTGGGCCTACAGAGACAATCCTTGTTTCATATTGTAGCCAGTTTAATCTGCTTTAAAAGTGTTCTAAAAACGTATTTATTAGTTGTTTTTGGGAAAAAATCGGTAAAGATTGAATAAAATGCGAAATTTTCGGTTTTTTTTATCAATTTTTGACACAGTTGCCTTTGGTGCTTGAGGTCACAAACTTGTATTATTCTTAAGACCAACATCATTAACAAGTCTGAAAAAAATCAGAAACATCGGATTTAACGCACATTACCGACTACCCCATATCAGATGACAATTTGACTGGACTATACCGATAATTATATTATTCTCGAAACAATTGCTAGTGATGTGTTGACAACGTTGATTTTTGTCATCATTTTCGTTTTTTTTTTTATTTACGAAATTCAGCTTAAATTAATTATGCGTTTAAACTTTTAAGTTCGCTTCTATCGATAGGTCCTCGGCTATTAAAGCGAATCTTACATGGTCAGTCAAACGACTTCAGTCATCGTATACACATAAAATCTGTCATCAGGCAAAATCAGAAGTATTGATACTTTGCCAAACAAATGCACGCATATAACCTTGTTTTCACAAATACTATTTTATAGATTTATGTCAAATCTTATCAAATTTACTGATAATAATAATAATAATAATATTTAACTATGTGTCTGTAAGGCACATTGTCTTTTAAATGCAACAGGTGTTGCACGACACTAGTTAGAATGAATAGAAAGATAGGAAAGAATTGTTTTGGTACAATGGATAGAGAGCTAGTTGATTTTTATTTTTCATTGCATAACCTCATGGGTGACGTCCAGCATAAGCTGAGTGAGGATTGAACCTGCACCCTCTGGGTTGACAAGCAATCACTCAATCCATTGTACCATTGCCAGTTGCCACCCACTATATTTGGTTCAAAACTTACTCGAAGCTTAATTTGATATTTAAAAGTTTTATTCGCATTTAGTAAAAATATTTGATAAACATACATGATATGTTTATACTAATGTGAACATGTAATGTTAAAATTTTACTGGCGCACAATAGTTTTATCAGTATGTTGAATATTAACATCAACGATTTTCATATTTGGAGTTAAAAAGTTGGTCAATCTATCAGCACCAGTGCGACTGATCCGATCGAATGGGTATCCCATTGAACGACGATCAGGATAAAGACGATCACGAACACCGCAATATGATGAAGCATCACTGCAACTGCCCACTAAGTCTTGGTCAACCTAAAGAATGTATTTTTGTAGTTTTGTTAAAAATTATTATTACAAATTCTGCTACCCTATCATCTTCGTAATCAGATATCATGACAAATAATTCGAATTTCATGCCCTCTGGACGACCTCTTGGGATAAGCAAATGCTGAGGCCAACCACATCCACAGAAATTGAATTCCAGTTCATCGGGAGAACCAGCTGGTGGACGGTTAAGATCAACATTGCGGAAGGTCCTCTCGAAAGGAATGGTAATGCTAGATTCGGTTGACTTTCGTCGAAGGGTATTTGGGCCAGGTCGTACTATAGAAAAATTTTCCAAAACATTTTTTTAAAAATTTTATAAACGAAAAAGTCACTTACGAGATACTATAAACTTATCCAGTTCAACCATGAAAAGTCGTTGATCCTTGAAAATCATTGGATTGCCGCGTTCGTCATTTTTCGGACCCAAGAATATGCGGACAGTTCCAAATCGCTGAGCGCCTGTTTCGTTGGTCACGTTGATTGTGTATTCAAATTCATCATGTTGCAAGTGAGTGAACCTAGCCAATACGTTTCCTCTTGGCACAAAGTCCATACCACGGGACAAATCAATATCGGATTGTTGCCAATAAGTGTTAAGAACATTTGGACGTGCACCTTTGCTACCAATTTCGACACCAGTCAGAGTGATGCCACGATAATTCAGTTGTGGAAGAGTGTACGGTGCCAAAAGTTCCTTGTGAGTTTGGCATATATCATCAACGTAAGCATGCAGGTTGTAGAAAGCAGGATCTCTCATGGTAGTGGTATTATCTCCCATCACACTAAAAGACTCCAAGTGACGGTGATCCGGATCATGAGCAAAGGATATCAAGACGTGGCCAAAACCATGAAGATTTCCGTAGAACTGACGATTCACTGACAGAATTGATGAATCCAAAATATCTCCAAGAATATCTATGCCTCGAGTTTCATCGAGTAGAATTCGATTGCCAGATGTCTGCAAAGAAACATTTTGTTCACTGGCCAAATTTTTGTTTCTATGATTGTGTTACTTACATCAACAACAAATCCTTGATGAATGGCTTCAAATATACGGTCCCTCCAACGTTCCAAGTCAGCTACGTCAACCTTGATTTGATCAAGTTCCCGATTAAGATCACTAATCGTGGTATTTGGTCCACGAGGTGGCCAAGCACGACTGGCAACAAGAGAGTCCATTTTTGGAAAATAACCTGCAGCAATTGGTTCACGCAAATTATTGAAACGCTTCACTCGAGCCATATTGTTGCTGAAACGTTCCAAATTATAACGAGCAATGATCTGTTGGTGCATATAATAGAACAGCTCACCACGACGATCCTTTGCAACAATTGCACGATCAGAAGCTTCCATGGGGTAAATCAAATGCCAATGCCAATGGTGGAGATTGAGACCCATGTCCTCACGGAAATACCACAAACGGTGTTCTTCATCTAAATCCGATGCCGTGTAATCTTTTGGTACGATAATTGGAATTCGAGATTTTGGGTCAACTACAGTCGCTTCTTCTCGTAATTGGGAAATAACCTTCGAATCGATAAACTTAGCTGGAAATGTTTCAATAAACGATGGCAAGTTTAAGCCCTTTGTATCTGACCGATGAAGCAGAGCCACTGACAGGGCGTAGTTGAAAAGAAATGGATTAACACGATCACGAGCATAAACAGCTATACTTTGAAGATCATCAATCGATCGTGCATTCATAAAAATATCAATTAATTTGGAAGCAATTTTCGTATGACGAGGAATGAAGAGTGAAAACGGCTCCCGACGACCCAATGCCATAACACCCTTAAGATCAGGAATGGGTACATCCTTGACTGGAATTTTTTGTTCAACATTTTCTCCAAATTTTGTCGTGACCACATTACCAAGTGGCTTATACCGATCAGTGAAAAACTTATCAGGAATGTCAAAAACGGTTGCTTCGTCACCTTTAACCATAAAGACTGGTTCTTGAGGACGTTCCAACAATAAAAGAAGATTCTTTTTGTCCGTCATTTTTCTTTAAGAAATTGTAATTAAATTTAATTTTTGTACACTCAGAAATGCAATAAAATTCTGAAAAAAGTTCGAAATATTCGATTCTTTTATAGCAGCTAATAATTGGAATATTTGTTTTTGTTTTTAACTGTGGTTATGATAAAAATATGAAATGCGCAGAAAATTATAAAGTTTGTGCTACAAACCACATAATATGCTTTTTTATTTTTGTTTGTGTGTCTATATTTAAAAATCAGAAGATAAAATATGACATTATTTATCAGACAACAATTATAATAATTGCACGCGTCGTGCGTCGTTAGTTGACAAATTAAAACAACATATTTTATCAGACCAGAAACTACCAAACCTTATTATCAAACCAATCATGTAATCCATCCGGAAAAACCCACTATTGTGTGGCGTATTTCTCAACTTTTAGTCTACTTTTTATCATTGAGCTGAGAAAAATCTTTTTAAAAACGATGACAGCCTGAAAGGTATAGAGGCGTATGTAGAAATAGCGGTTTTGAGCAAACTATAATGGCAATTAGAGTAAAAATGCACTGGTGTGGTATTGAGATGCGCCATACGCATATGATGATATTAAACGTACGTACGGCTTGAAAGTCCAGGTATAGCATACAATAATATATATAAAACTGATTTCATAAAATAAATTTAAAATTAAAATCTCGCACTTAAAAATATAGTCTAAGTTACCTAAACGTCAAAACAGTGAGTTTATGCTGAATTCCTGCAATCTCACTATAGGATTTTGAGTGAGTGCGAGTTAGGCAATATGCAGAGATTATTTTGATGGATTCAGTAATTATTTAGTGATTTTAAGATTTCAGGTTTGAAATTCTGAGAAAAGCAGAATTTATTTACTGCGAGATTATATATGAAAAGAGGGTTTATGTAATTGCGAAATTTTGTAATGCGAGATTTCATATGCGAGATTTCAATTTACCTCAATAGTACAGTCATTTTAGGCAAAAAAAGGGGTCAACCTAGAAATGAGAGAAAATAAACTGAAAACTCGTATACCTATACATTTTATATTATACATCTTGCTTATAGTATACACCTTAATACTAGCTATCTAAAAATTGTCTGGAAAGTCAAATAAAATATCGTACCTCCAACAGAAGTTAGTCAAGGTCAAAGATCACAAAAATCAGTTTTCGAAATTTTTTGGTTCCAATGTTGCTCCAATGATGTTAAGGATCCATTACAAAATTATAGAGTATACAATTTTTGACAAATTTTTCACAAACACTTTTTCATGCCATTAACCGATAAGAGGCATATTGCGTTCTCCGCGCTCATACATACTGAAGTGTTTTTTTTTTTCGAAAAAAACCTTTTTTTCCATTAGGTAGACACTTGATATGGAAAAAAACACCAGAAAATCTGGTTTGGAAAAAATGTATCAAGAGATTTTGAATTCAAGTGTTTTGTCATTCGAGGTTTTGTACCCAACCCAAGTTTTTCAGAATTAAAAACGTACACAACCAGTTTAGCGGTGTTAGGATAGGCCAAGTTTTTGAAACCGCTCTGCAAACCGGATAACCGGATTATGTCTCTTATTTTTTTGAGCAATGTCTACTTACATTAACACCACAGTTTGCTCAGCAAAAGTTTACTGTACAAAAAATTCCTTGAATTTTTCGTCAAATGTCCGTCAACTTCGAGTTTTATCGTTTTCGACGACACTTTGTTGTACACAACTTGTAAATTAACGTTAATTTACTGCCCTAATATGAATGCGCAACTGGGATGGCGTCGGCTCGAGACCGGGATAGGTGGAGAGACTTGTTGAAGGAGGCCAGGACCGGACCCCGGTTGTCGAGCCGATGATGATGATGATGAATATGAATGCAAATTACCTTCAAGAGTTGATAAGAAAAAAGTCGTCAATTTTCATGCAAATTTTATTAATTTATTGTTAACTTTGACTTGAAAAATTGCAAAGTTTTTTACTTTTACCTTCAAATTGTATTGAGAAAAAAATAACCGCAAAATTTTCTTTCCAGCTTTCGTTTTTAAGTTATCGGCGCACGTTGTGAAGCAAGAATAAGCAATGTTAAAGCAGTCCGTGGTCAAATAATTACTTTGGCTATTGAAATTCAGAAAACTGATGCTTAATAAGTTTCTTATGACCAGACTACTGTAGCTGAGCATTAAAGAGATTTCAGCTTCATAGCTTTTTCAAATTAATATCGTTAGTAAATTAATTTTATTTGTTTTTTGTGTGTTTTGAAAAATGTTTTTGTTTTTCTGGTACCGTTTCGTTAACATTTCGTCTGTGTTTTTTGGAGACGACGGAAAATTTCGTTTCACTTCAACTGCATACTAGGTTTAAGAGATTTTTTCGAAATTTAGAAATCGTATGGAATAGGTATCAATATGCGGATTCACTAGACACAGCTTCTTTAATTATTAAATTTATGGTTAAAAACTTTTTTTTTTTTTTTTACGTCATTCACATACAATATAATTTTATTATCGCAAAACATTAATTTCCTTATATATTACCTACTCTTTTTCAATATGTCATTTTTTGTATGATTTGCTTTTAATTTTAGCTTCGACGCAGTGTTGTTGCAGTGTCGACTTTAATTGTCTACATTTCAACGTAGACAATTGTGTTGACAATAGCTGTATGTTATTATCCCCTCAGATCTGATATGGATTGGATTTGCATCGGAAAAATAACGCAAACAACAACAACACGAGATCCAGCTTTGTTTCTAGATCTTGGACACGTGCACGCGTCATTGAGGAATCGACTCACGTTTGAGTGTTCAAAGAAGCTACTTCATGTCTACTACTCTCTACGAATAGAAGAAGCAGAGGTCTTCACTCCGAAGGCGACGAATTCGTTTCTTTATTCGCTTTTGTTCATTGTTTTAAATAAAGTAATTTTTTGAATAATATAAATGCATTAAATTTTAATGCATTTATATTATTCTTTTTATAGGTTTATTAAGGGGCAAAATCAAAAAAGAAATTGTTTACATTGTCTACGTTGTCGACATTGATATTTAGACAATAAGCAATTGCAGCGATACCGTTGTCACTCCGATCGTAGTTTTTCACTTCGTTTTCATGTCAACACTCCGGTCACTTCCTCTTTTAAAAACACTTCACTTTTTTACCTCCTTCATCATACTTGAATGCACCGTGTAAATCGACAGTAAAAATCAAATCAACACAAACGCAGACTACACGCCAATAACCATTTATGTCTATCGATAACTCAAGAATTCGACAATAGGGAATTTTACCATATTTTCAAACCAAGAAAATCTCCCAAAATTAATAAGAGGCAATAGAAGGCAAACAGAAATTTACCCATAACAGTTCTTGTGGTGTAAAAGAGCCAACTATATGGAAATATGAGAATATATCCGCATGTTAAAAAATGAAGCTATACTTATTTTTAACCACATGATAAATGATGTAAATTTGCCTTTATTTATTTAATATTTATTTTAGAATGCAAACTGATGTATCTACAGCTGTTTCGCTGCCGTATTTCTTTGTCAATTCTTTTGTTTCACCATTGTATATAGATTTCAATAGTATTTTCATGCTGAATAATCACAGCCTGGCCATCTTAAGAAACTTGTGAATAACACATTTTTTAGGTTCGTGCATTTATTAGTTGTCTATTCTGTTACCTTGAAAACAGTCGTAAACATATATGATTTTTATTTTGTTAACGACTCTTGTCAAAGAAATATGGATTTTAGAGCCAATAAAATACATTAAATATTGTTAATTTGTTTTGTTGACTTGTAAGGGCTACAGAATAGACACTTAGTAAATGTAAGAACCTCCAAATGTGCGGTTCACAAGTTTCTTCAGGTGGCGCTGCTCCATGATTGTACTAAAGAAATTCATATACAATGGTTTCACGAAGTTTTTATAAATGGTTTCTTTTAGCCTTAAAGTTGACAAAAAAATTAATTTGTCCAGGAAATTCGACAGTGAAACACGCCTATATTGGTTGTTTTTTTTGTTTACATATTGTATATCCTTTTCAATATAAATTAAATTTGTTTGAAAACTTTGTTATAAAAAGATGTTTATAGTAATAATATACTGAATAAGTAAAATAATGTTTTTCTCATACATTCTTTAATTTTAAGACGACACTACGCCTTAGGGCAAAACGCTACCATTTTGTTCTGGAAACACTTCGCTCAAAAATTCACGAACGGCATCAATTTCATTGAATTATCTACAGGTGGACAATCGTGTAGTCTACATTTATACTTAATAGTCTACATGGCACAACACTGGCGTCGAGTCATTTCTGATGGTTCTGTTGGATTTTAAAACACAATTTTTGTTTGTTATTTCTAATTTTATTATTAAACGGTTTTGTTTTGAGTATTATTTACAATTATGTATTTTTCTTATTATTTCTTTACAACATAAACATTAATTTTTCTTTACAACATAAACAATAGTTTTTTTTAAAATTTGTATGTGACATTTAAATAATTGTTTTGTTTTTTATATAAAATATGAACCTAAATAAAAACAAAAAAAAGTTCTTAACAAATAAGTTTAAAATAAACGACTATACATTACTATATTATAATCTATGGAGACCAAGTTCCGGTTTTTAAGCCGAAAAAGTGACATCCTGATGGGCAGGAATATTTTTTAATGTCTGAAGCATTAGCCCCATTTTTGCAATCCCATGCTATACGTCATACGGTCGTATGGTGGAAAACATGCCATGGAGATTTAACAATTTCCAAGTTATATAAAACAAAAAATAAACACCATTAACCATGGTAGGTACAGGTCCATTTGTAACAGTCTATGGCGGCCATGTTGGTTCGATGAACTCTATTAAAATGAATAATTCTTATTTTTTAGTCACAAATGCAAAATCATCATGATCAGCCAAGATTATTGCTGATAGGTGTCCATTGCAGTGTGCAGTTGAACCAACCGAATTTCTCACCCAACACAAGAACTCGGCCTTTCATTGAGGAGAATAATGACCACAGACGCGGATTTTTAGATGAAAGTCAATATAAACAAACAAAGTTGTCTCGTAAAAGAGGACTTCAAAACCCACACGCGGTAAGGATGTAGGGTGTGCAAAAAAAAAAAAAAAATAATTAAACAAGATTTTTAATAAATTAATTACCACCATTATACTTAAGCAAAAATATATAACTATTTACTCGCTGACTTTTTCTAAATTAACTGTAAATTATTATATAATTATTTTATATATACATTGAACATTCAGTAGATTTTTCTTATATATTGAAACAGGTACCCATATAATAATAAATACACATTTAACAAATAAATTTCTTATAGGAATCAACTTTTGTAATAATTGTTCTATTTTTCTTAGTTTAATTCTCCACGAGATAAAATTAACAATGAATTTCTTTTTAAATAAAATATTTTCAACTATGTAACATTATATTTTATATTTTTTTTTATAAAATACACATAATTTGATCTGAATGATTATTGTAAATAGTGAGATTTATTTAATATTTATTTTTTAACACAAATATTTTAAACTTAAAATATTTTTTTTAATTTTATATTTTTAGTATAAAATTAATATGCCACTATTTCTTTTTATGTTTTAATATCATTAGTTTGATTGGTTCATTGTTTCGATTGTAGTCTTATTTTGTTTTTAATTTTTTTTTCAATTGATTTAAGCATGTTTTTTTGTATGTCTGTTTGTAGATTAATTTTGTAGCATAAATTCGCAAAGCATCAAAATTAAAATATAGTTAACAATATTTTATTTTTTTTTTTTATTTTTCTTGAAGATAGGTGTTTCTTGTGGCTTGCTTCCCTAAATAGTTTAAATTTAAATACTGCTTAAGATTCCCTAATATAGTTTAATTGTTTTAATATATATTTTTGTATAAAACACAACTTGTTTCTTGTGATTGATTATATTTCATACTTAAAAAAGAATACATATGCTCAAAAAGTATAGTATAGAAATATAGGATTGTGCAGTTAAAATGTTGCGTGTATAAAACATTAAATTCCTGTATACATATATCTAAAAAAAAAAGTATTTATTTTTTTTTTTCATTTTAAAATAAAATAATATCAATTTTTCGTTTGAGATACATTGAAAGAGCATGTCTTATAGATAGATGGTTTCTAACATATATTTTTTGTTAATAAAAGCAGAGAATACTAGATTTTTCATGCCATACAATTTTGGGTTAAACAGACGGGCCTTTAGTTTTATCACATTTAGCTCTTCGTTGAACTTGCTTTTGTTTTGCTACCGTTGATATTAATACTGTTTATTTCTTCTTGTAAAAGATACGATTTCAAAACTTAATGCGTGTTTGCAGAATTTTTCAGTTCAATAGGTACACCCAATGTTTTAGTGCTCCATATTTCCACAATGTTTTGAAAAGTGAAAGTTTATCCACGGTAATAAAAATAAATGTATACCAACAAAATCTTATGAATATTTTTTAAAAGTGTTAAAAATACTTTTTAAAAAGTTCAAGTCAAAATTTAAGTATTCAAACATATTTTTTGACTAAATAACTTTATAAAAATAATTCCAAAATAGTTGGAGCAGTTTTTAAATAAATCGATGTTTACTTTATAAATTTTATAAAAAAATATTTTTTTTACTAATATTATTGTATTAGTCGATTTTAAGTGCTAAAAAAATTATTTAAATTAAAACTAAGCACTTTTGCAAAATGTCGGTATTGAAATCGGATTAATTAATTTAGATCTTTCTAAAAAAAAAATTATTTTTCTTATGTGCCCTACCAATTTTAAATAAAATCGGTTCAGTCGTTTTGAACTTCCGACAAAATTTGTAAGAAGCCGTTAGCACCAAATCATAGTTATGTGCATCATTAGCCAACTTTAATTAAGAACAATGCAAGTATAACTCACTCAATATTTCATCAAAATCGTATATGAGCCGTTTTCAATAAAAAAATTGGAAAAACTAATACTGTAGTGGGTACCTCTCATATAAACGTTTTAGTTTTTCCGAATTTTTTGAAGTTATTCTAACTTTACTGGGCTAATAGACTTGTCAACTTTTTTTTTGCAATTTAACGAACAAGGATCAGACACAAATCATCCCCAATTTTTTTTTTTTTAAGAAAATTGTTGGAGAAGTTTTTGAAAAAATTAAATTTTTTTATAACGGTTATATAGCATGTATTTTTTTAATTTTCTCCTCTAAGGAATGATCTAGTCTAGAGGAATTTGTAAGAAAATCGGTTCGTTATCATCGTAAAGCTATGTTTAAATGTTATCTCAAAAAAAAATTGTTTGCACGAATTCACAACTCGTCACCTTAAAATTTAACCTGTCAAGAATTACAAGTTGAAACCACTTGTAAAAATTTTCTTTTGGTGAGTAAAATATAGTGAAAAAAGAGCCTTCCTTTTTTTTAAGCATAAAAAGTTATTAACGAATTACGAAAATAAGGTTTTTAATAAATGTTTTTTAAACAAATAAAAAAAAAATAAAGTTATTACGCCATCTTGTAGAACTGCACATTTGAAACAAAAAACAGTTTATGACATTATATTTAAGACTTACCGTTAAGTATTTATGGCAGTTTTTCGTGACTGCCACTTTTATAAATTGTTAAAAAATTAAATATTTTTTGCAGTTCAGATTTTTAAAACCTTAGGTGATGCCAAAGTAAAAAAAAAACAACTTAATGAACTCTCCGTGCAATAATTTTTGAGTTTGGGCTGATATGAAAAAAAAATCAAGTCATCGTACAATAAAATCATATTGAAATGCTTTGTTGCAAATTTTATTTTCTGTTCAAAAAGTTGATTCAAAAGTAGATAAATGGATTACACGACAAAAGAAAACAAAAAAAAATCTATAATTTTAAAAAATCATTATTTTTAATAATTAAAAAAAATTGTTTAAATTTTATTCTTCGTCATAATCTTTCCATGGGTTCTGTTAATACATGCAATTTTTTATTAAGTTTTAACTGCACTGCAAGTAGCCAACATTTTATTTGTTTTTATTTTTTAGCAATTTAGTAAGTAACAAGTCAAAGATTGTATTTTGTTCTAAATTTGCAGTACTACAATGTTAAATTCGAGACTATGAAGTGAAGATCATTTAGTAACAGAATTCGAGTGAAAAACGACATGTTTTGTAGATCATCAAATTTCCTCTGAAAATTTAGTTAGTCTATCGAAATTTTTTTTTAAACGCTTTAAATGTATTTATAATATTTTTAACAAAGTATTGAATAATCAACGGTAGCATAGTATCTCTTTGTACTTAAAAACTTCTCATTTCACATTCTAAAAAAACACTGTACATGTACAACCATTCTTATAATAATATTATATATTTAGTATATATTCTCTCTAGCAAAACCTAATACAATTAAGTGCATCTTCTAAAAACCGTGAATCGTGGAACTTGTTTAATCATGTTAATTTTTTTTTTTTTTCGTTTTGTATCTTTTGATCTTAATCTAAACTTTAACGTTCTACTTTTTGTTTGCCATGCATGAAATGTGCGTGACTTAAATGCATTTTTTTCTGTATAATACATTCTATTGCTCGTAAATATCTCTCAAATATTAAAAATAATTTAATTTCTTTTTTTTTACATATTAAATAAGATTAATATATAATTTATGTATATATATATATAGATAATATCATCTTTGGCCTTTAGATTGGACGTGTGGTCGTTGTTATAATGGTTGTTGAGTTCTCCGAGTCATATTCATGTTTACAGTAGTCTAAAACAATATCCGAACGACAATCTCCTAGGATACTAGGTAATAATACAGCTGCACCGACAATTGTAACAATGGCTCCAAAAACTACTAAACCAACTGCAGGTAACTTTTCTCGACTAAAAAGTGAATGAGGTTCCATTTGGATGTATGCTAACCCGGGTAAGATGTAGGCTAATGGTATGGCGGCCAGAAGACCCTGAAATATAAAAATGTATAAAATTATCAAATATTTGTATTTCACAGACCTTTTTTTAAAATTGTATTCTTGAGTTCATTTAATAATAAAGACATAAATTTAATTAATAATATAATACATAATAATAATATTTTTTTTTTTTTTTTTGCAAACAAATAATCATCTATAGAAGGAGAGTTCTCCCCCGTTCAGCCAGACAAGTTAAGGACATTAAATAGCGTGGAAGTTGCACATATATATTGTCCGGCTGCAGTTCTGCATAGGGCAGCAACAAGATTTTTCCATCTGTCCCGATTCGCCGCAAGAGGCCTTAGCTGTGGCCATGACTGAATTCCTTGAGACTGAGCTTCTTTAACTACAGATGACCTCCAAGTTGTTTTTGGTCTTCCAACGCATCTACTTCCCTGAGGATTCCATTCGAATGATTGTTTAGCGAATGATTGTTTTATTGTCGTCAGGTTTCCTCAGTGTATGACCTATCCAACGCCACTTACGTTGCATGATGTCCGCATCCAATTTTTTCTGCCCGGTCCTGTTATACAGTTCCACGTTCGATATGGCTTGTTTCCACCGGATGTTCAAAATGTACCGCAGACAACGGTTAACGAAAAACTGCATTCTGCTCGAGATGTTGGTAGAGCATTTCCATGGTTCGGCAGCATAGCAGCACAGATTTAACGTTGGATTCGAAGAGTTTCATCTTGGTGCGAAGCGATATTTTGCTGGAGTTCCACACAGGAGAGAGGATTCCAAATGCAACACGGGCTTTGTATATTCTATTGTTAACATCCAGGTTGTTTCCGCCATCGCCATCGAGTGCTATATAACTGCCCAGATAATTAAATTGCGTAACCTCCTCTGTGGTGTTCCCTGCCTTAGAATAACTTGTTGCGTGCTTTGGCCCGTGGTCATTATTTTGGTCTCGTTGATCCTTAAGCCAGCCACTTCTTCATTGAGTTGGAGATTTAAACCGGCTGTGTTGTTTGCCATGATACATAAATCGACAGCATAATCAATGTGACTTATTTTATAAAATGGTCTCCATTGGATACCATGCCTTTCATTTGTACCCAATAGTCATCACATCATCAATTGCCAGCAAAAACAGAATAGGTGACAAGACATCTCCTTGTCTCACTCCTTGCCGCACATCAAAGGAGTTGGAGAGCTGTCCGTTGTGTAAAACGAAACACCTTGCCTCGTTGTAGGACTTCTCAAAATCTACAAACATAAGGTACAGCGGTGACTGATACTCAGACGATTGCTCAACGATGATTCGCAAGGTGTTGATGTGACCAACGCACGATCGACCACTGCGAAAACCCGCTTGATGCCTGCTGAGATTAGATTTAATCCTGGACTTGATCCTCTCGAGAATTATGGTTGCCATTAACTTCAGAAAAACGGACAGAATGGTAATGCCACGCCAATTATTGCAGTTTTTGAGAAATAGTTTTTTCGGCAACCTTACAATAACTCCATCCTTTCAATCTTTTGGATAAGTTTCCGTTTCCCAAACAGCCTGTACTAGCTGAAGCAAAATACCGGAAGCTGCTTCAGGGTCTACTTTTAGAAACTCTGCAGATATATCGTCCAGTCCAGCTGCTTTATTTGCTTTTAGAAGATGGTTCGCGTTTTGTATTTCTGCAGTTGTCGGTGGGCTGGTATCAATACCCCTAAAAGACCTCTGCGCATGTTGTTTAAATAAGGATTCGAGTCTGCATTGTGGTCGCCATTTAGCAGAGCACAAAAATGTTCCTTCAATCTTTGCAGCTGATCTTCTAAAAGGTTGCCGTTTAAATCCAACACGGGATAGCTAGCGATAGTACCGCTCCGCTGTCCACCAATGTCCTTAGTGATTTTATACAGTTCCCAATCGTCCTTTACGGCATTCTCCTCAAGTTTTTCCACCCTTGCTTTCTTATTACGTCTCACACCGCTGCACTGTCTTATGAGATGCTCGATACTCGTTCCGTGGAATCAGTTTACGCTGAGCCACTCTTTCTGAATTGATCCTTACTTTGAGTGATCTTCGATAAGTGATTTTGTCCCAGGTGTCTTGGGATATCCAGGAATCTCTCGCTCTTGCCTGTCTTGGTATTGTTTCAGTGCCAGCTTCAATGAAAGCGTTCTTAATTTGACCCCACATAGCATCTACCGGTAAGCCATCAATTTGTAAGTTTGACGCCGAGTGTGGTAACGAAATTACAACTTACATTAGGACCTTTCAGAACGTTTGTGTTGAAATTTGGTCTTCTTGCTACACCCCCCGAGCGACGTTTGGCAACAGCGGTTCGCAAACGAAACAAACCCAGTAGAAAGTGTTGATCGCTGCCTGCGTCAGCTTTTCTTTCGTTTCGAACATCACTCCATTGTTGCTGTACAATGAAGTGATCAATTTGATTTTTAGTTCGACCATCTGGAGATTCCCAAGTAATTTTGTGACAAGTCTTGTGAGGAAATAAAGAACCACCAATCACAAGTTGAAGAGCATTGCAGAAGTCGACAAGCATATCAATATTTTCATTACGTTGACCTAAGCCATGTTTACCCATAACGATTTTCAGACCGTTGTTGTCTAATCCTATTTTCGCATTTAGGTTTCCCATAATGATAATGATATCTCCTCCTGGAATACTGCTGAACAATGAATTCAGATGAGTATAAAAAGTGGTCTTTTCGTCTGCCGATGCATCATTCTTTGGATGGTGACTTTGCGGATTTTTGAGTTAAACCTCGCCGTCATAAGTCGCACCGAAACCGGTCTCCAGAATATTAGACTTTTGTTGTAGGAAGTTACACATAGTATATAAATATTAACATATAGTATTTTTATTATATCATTGAGTTAAGATTTTCAAACTTACGTTCAGCTCCAGCACAGATCCGAGGCAATCTGTCAATGGTGATATAACAAAAGCTGTAAACACAATGGCCAGAGTTATTATCGTTGAGTATTCATCGGTCTCAGTGCCTTTTTCCAAGCTTGGGTCCTGATCATGTGGTGCTTCTATGGTCTCTTTTAGAATGAATTTATGCACAATAGTTTTTACAATCTATGGAAAAAAAAAAGAAAAAAAAAGTGTGTTTCAGTAACAAAAGGCATATTGTGTTCAAAAAACTTTTTAATTAAAAAAAAAAGTCATTTTCACACACAAAAATTATTTTTTAATTGATAAAAATAAAATAAAAGTTTAACATAAATGTGTGTAGTGTGTACCTCTCTTGAAACGAAACATTCAATGGGAAATGTTAACAAAATAGATATGGAGAACAATATCCTCGAGAAATTCATTAAGTCATCATTCCAGCAATAGTTTTCAAGAAGATCTCCTGTAAAGATATGTATACATATAAACAAAAATATGAATAACGAGCAGAAGTATACAATGTTCAACTCTATATCCATAAGTTAACAATTAGAAGTATACGTATGTTTATAGTTATCCTTATAACAATCATAAGAACAACACAACGTTGTTCCAATTTAAAAACTATTCATGAGAAAATGTTGCTTCCCTGTAGGAACTCATCCTTGTCGGTCTTGGTTCGTCGTGTGTATTATATTTCGCTTGGCAAATTTCGAATTAATTTTAGAAATTTGCTTGCAAAAAGTTTTTCCTTTCGTTTAAATATAAAATATAAGGAAGCTGTTTTATAGATGAAAAAGGAAGTCAAATAAAATAAGCATTTTAGAAAGTTTAATGGTAGATGACTTTTTAAAGATGTACAAAATGGAAATGGGGGTGTTTATGAAAATGACTTGAAGTCTAAAATTTTAGAAAATTTAAGTTTTATTATTTTTAAAACAAAAAAAAATGCGGTGTTATAAGAAAACATTTTAAAAGTTATTTTATTACAAGATTTTTATATTAAATTTAATATTTTCTATGTTTAAACATTAAAGGAGGAAGTTAAAATTAAATGCACGAATGCGGAATTGGTTGCACAAACTTGCTCCCTTAGCAAACTATGAGGTTTATAGAAATTAATTTATTTAACGTGAGATCGATTAAGTTGTATGGTAGTTGTATCATTAAACCTTTCAAATAATATCATTTTCCATTCGAAATAAAGTTGTCCAACATTATTAGAAAACTTCAATATTTTTACTACAATAACTCTCAAAACAGTATTTACAGTCAATTGATTTGTTGCTACAATATAGCGCTTTACAAAAAAATTCAAATATAACAATAATTAAAATGAATTTTTTTCGCAGCCCCATCCATTGAAAAGTTAAAGTAGTACGCCATTTAAAATCTGATTCTTCGATAAAAATCATCATATATGTATGCTGTGTGGAAATCTTTACATGAATGTTCTTACAGAATTTTGACAGCACTGCAAATATAAGCGAAATAAATTATTAAATTTGTTTAACAATTTCAAAATGTGGCAACCACGAAAAAAAAACATAACTACTTAACGATAAGTCCTTAGTATCAATTCACACATTTTTAACCCTATTTTTAGTAATTTCTTTTTGACTTTTTACGTGTAATAAAGCCGTGTGTCGGTGCTATGTTTCTTAATGCTATGTTTTAATGCGAGAAGAGGTGATGAAAATCAAATAAAATTTATCTGAAATTCAAACCGGAAATATAATATGATTTGAATTTAAAATTTTACCGGAAGCTAAGTTTTATTTTAAATTTTAATTGGAAGCTAAGCCTTTTTCGGAGATTCAGTAGACACAATATTTTAATTCGCCTTTATTTCAGCAACCAATGGAACGATCACACGTTGTTGAAAAGGAACAATGTCAAGCTAGGTCGTGGGAACAATGCGACACATGTATGTCAACGGTTTGGCTGGCACCTAAAGTTGCATTTTCGGAACAAAACAATAAAAGTCATTCATAAAGATTTTTTAAGAAAAAATTGAAAAAGCAGAGACAAGCACCGAAATGCGTTTGAACATATTTTTTTGCATACTTAATATGCCAACGATTTCCAACCAAGATAAGGACCATTTTAAACAACGAAAAATGGCGTTTATGTTTGAGAAAATGCTAAGCTGAGATAAACACCACACAGAAAGTTGTTAAATTCAAACTTATGGGGAGCCTGAACCGGAAACATTTAATCTTAATTTCAAATTTTCACCGAATAGCTAAGTATTTTTCTGAGATTCAAATAACAAATTTTAATCTGATTGTTTTTCGGCAATAACTAAAATTATTAACCTCTGGCTCAAACGTTGTTGGATGGACAAATTGAATCTAGAATCTTCACGAAAAATAATTTATTTACACCGTGTCGGTCGTTTTCGAAGGGTTGTCAACGAGTAAATAAATATAATTTACCACGAACAATTTTTTAACAAAATTGAAAAAAATGTTTTTGAAAAAGTTTTTTTTTTGCGGAAAAAACCGACAATTCTAATTTTCCCGAAATAAATACGTTCAATTTCAATAAAATTTAAAGTGAGTGATTTGTTGCCAATGGTAATGTCTGAATAACAACTACTATCTTTTTAACGACTGCTCCGATTTTGACGAAATTAAAAATCAAAAAAAAAAAATACCAAATCTGAATAATACTGCAAAAAAAAATTGGAAAATGTAATTTTTGAAAGTTTTTTTTTTCAAACCGAAAATTATAAATTTCTCCAAAAACCCTATCAATTTTGGGGGGAATCTTCGTGTTTGACCTCCCCCCCCCCCGATTCTGTGGCTACGGCTTTGCGTTCAGCAAGTCTGTTTCAGCACCTGTCAAGAATGGCACTAATCTCAAAAATTAATTTATTTACTCGTGGACATAAACCACATTTATGGTTTTAAACAAAAAAAAATATGTCTCAAATGAATTTAAAAAACTGATTTTTGGGTGTTACAATAGACCTTAATTTTGCTTTAAATGTTTCTCTCATAAAAAGTTTTTGTTTTCCAAAACTAAATGTCAACGTCATCAAAACTGAACTATAACTTCTAAGATGGAAAAGTTCAAAGTTTTCAAGTATATATATTATATTTGGTTGCAAAGCAAAATTTCTAGAAAACTTACCTTGCGATAACGCCCGAAATGTTGAATATCCGGCAATTCCAAATAAAGCTGCAACCGTCCATGCAAATCCAACAGAAATATGAGTAACTTTTTCCCAACGTTCCAGTGAAGCATTCCTCATCGATTGATAGACAAGAAATGTATTGTGATGGCACATAAACGCTGCAAGCAGAAAAATAAAATAAAGTCAATAAGAAAATAAAGTATAAGTGCATCACCGGAAGTTAAGTTCAACTGCATCTTATAATATAAGTAAAATTACTATCGAAAAGCTACTCATGCACTAAAAGTGTAAGCCAAGGGCGTTTTCTCAGTAAAACTTTTCTTTAACTGTATTTTCAAGTAACTTTTATTATTCAATCTAAAAAGAACAGCAGGATGTCATCACATTTTGGGAGGAATGTAAATTTTCAATTTATACTTTCAGTTTGAAGTGAGAGAAAGGACCGATACTATGACAAAATTATGAATTCATGTGGCGTTCTTACATCTATACAGGGTGGTTCGTATATACAAATTGAAAAAAAAATTAAAGATCATGTAATTTGAGCTAAGACAAAAAAAAACTATTGTCCAAGCATGTAGAAATAGTAATACAGAGTACAAAAAGATTGTTCGAGAGATTGGTTCTTGTCATGAAGTTGTCTTGCCATAATAGTTATAGCTATTCTATTTTAATATTACAGCATGTTATTGTTTTTTAATATTTTTTTTTTTCTATTTTCAGTTAACATTTTAGAATTATTTCAAGTAGTTCAGATCACCCTGTAACTCTAAATTCAAATCATTCATTATAGGGCTTTTGATATTATTCAAAACTCATCTGACATCACATAAGAGTTGTTTTAGTGTTTCAAGTTTCAGATACGTTTCCCACGTATTCTGGGGTTTAAATAAAATTTAAGGGAATGGATCCGAAAATTTGATGCCGTCACTTTCATTATATGTATACACGTATATTTATACAGTAAACACAAAATTGGCCTGTGGTTAAGGAATTGAAATTCAATACTAAAGAAATGATGGAAGGAATTTCATAAAACTGTTAAATATTTATTTTGCTGTGTCCGTTGGGTGTGAATATCCATATACAAATCGATAGATAGTATAGAGACTTAAATTCTCAGTTTGAAAGGACAACATATAGCCCACACTTGAATATTGAGTTTCTGTATTGTGATTCTATCAAGAATTCGGATCATGTTCCTGCATATTAAATTTTCAAGACCACTTTTAGATAGACATTAAAGGCAAAACTTTAGAGATACATATATATTTCTGTTGTGTATCTTAACTCCTTCAATAAATGCGATGACATGAATTAATAGCAGAGCTACGAAGGATATGTTAGTTTGCAGATTGAAAATATTGTTCATAGATTAATTTCTAAAACGTTTTCAAAAGTTATCTATGAGGTAAAAATTATATATTAAGCTCATGTAATACTTTATTGGAATCGCGTTTAATAACCCTTTGAAGATTTCAATTACTTGTTTCGATAACGAGAAAAACATTAATACTTTTTGATGTTCGAATTATTTAATACACATAGGTTCGATACAAAGAGTTGTAGAATATTCCACATTCATGTAGTGCGGTTAAAGAAAGATATTCTATACTAACAATGTATGTTAGAAGTTGGATTATATGGTAAACTGATAGACATTTCTTGTAGAAAGAATGTTACGATATTTGAGCGAATTACTCTAGGCTTAATGACATATTAGGTCAAAATAAAAAATTAAAGTTCTTCTCTAGTATATTTTATTAATTACATCAAAAGAGAAACAAATTTTGTGGATAGTCGTAAGGAACATAAGGATTCCACAGCACTTATAGTGACGTTAAAATTTTGCACCTCAGAGACTGGTCAGTATCGCAAATGCAAAGAATTCTTCTTCTTCCTCCTCTTCTTCTTCTTCTTCTTCTTCTTCTTCTTCTTCTTCCTTTTCTTCCTTTTCTTCTTTTTCTTCTTTTTATTCTTCTTTTTCTTCTTCTTCTTCTTCTTCTTCCTCTTCTTCTTCTTCTTCTTCTTCTTCTTCTTCTTCTTCTTCTTCTTCTTCTTCTTCTTCTTCTTCTTCTTCTTCTTCTTCTTCTTCTTCTTCTTCTTCTTCTTCTTCTTCTTCTTCTTCTTCTTCTTCTTTTTCTTCTTCTTCTTCTTCTTTTTCTTCTTTTTCTTCTTCTTTTTCTTCTTCTTCTTCTTCTTCTTCTTCTTCTTCTTCTTCTTCTTCTTCTTCTTCTTCTTCTTCTTCTTCTTCTTCTTCTTCTTCTTTTTTTTTCATTTTCTTCTTCTTCTTCTTCTTCAGCGCCAAAGACAGTATTCAATTTGCAATGCCACCATTGTGTTGAAAAAAAACCCTCAATAGAGACAGTGTACCTAATCAATACCTATCAGCATTGAATTTTATACAAATAGAGAAATCATGTGTAAGTTTTTCAAACATTGCTTGTAGGATGTGTTTTTTTTTCACTCTTGTAGCAATTATTTTTGAGTTAAAAGGTAAGAGAAGTAAAGAAAAACAAATACAAATGTATGCAGATGAATTTTGTTCGGTTCGGTTCAAGTATTTTTCGTTACAGGGAATTAGCGAAATCTTCTTCGATGAGTTTGAAACCATCTTCATTCCTCTATTTGTATAAACTTAATGGTAGCAGTCAATATAACAATTGGTATTTAACACCTTAAGCATCTTCAACTTTCTTTAATTCATTACATCAGTGGGTAGGTACATCAACACTCAAAACATCCCCAATAATCACAAACAAATAGACATGCTGTTTCTCCAACAAGATTGGTTTACATCAATATTCATAACTTACCAAAAGCCATAATTCCAGTGGCTGGTATTACATCAGGGTTGGCGAATCTCCATGAATCTGCTGTATCCGTTCTGCAATAAAGAACGGAAAAATAAAAAGAGAAAGTTGTTTAAAATATTAGAATTTCATAAACTTATTGAAATACACTCCTGCCAAGTAGAAACCCCAAACCGCAATCATAATCAGTTTTTTTTCCCCGCAAAGACCACTCTTGAAATATATTAGAATAATATTTAAATTGGGCTTATACACAACTTGAAGCATTCACAGCATGGTGGCTTACGCTACTCCAAGGTGGCCGATACAAGCTTACTCTCAAATAAATAACATTTCTGTAACCGTACTACAAAGCAAAAGCTGGGCTGTCAGGTAGGTACTTAACACCATTGAGGACGATTTTACCTCTATACACCACGTGCAACAGATATAACCCCAAACATACACACAACAACCAACCCTTCTGGAGTGACTGCTTTATTAGCAAAAAAAAATATATAAGCGCTTTTTGAATGTAAATATACGCTTTTCAAGGATGGAATCTAGCATCATAGAGCCAGGTAGGTAGGTATACCTATATAGTACATTATATTCGTCTGATATGGAGCCTTACTAACCAGACTTATGAAATGTACAAAAGGGTTGCCGGCATGAGGCAGAAATAGCAACACATTTTTTCCCAACCAGGGACCAAAAAGGATTTTTTTTCGCAACAAATTAACTTTCATGCAAATATTGTTTGCATTGCTGCAACATGTCCATTCAGCACAAAGGGGAGACACGACTGGTGCTAGAAATTCGAATATTATGCAAACCTAAAGTGCATAATGCGGCTTTACGAGTGAATGGCCAATTTGTGTTGCATGCTCGTTTAAACACAAACACACAAAAAAATACTGAACGAATTAACTAAGGTAAAAGTCAAAAGCCAGAAGTATGGTCGTTTTTGTTTGTACTAGCCGAATTCTCGCACCTATAGCCTAGCCACTTCACCCTAAGCTACTCCTTCAATAAACGACTGTGTTGAACATTGAAGTATTATTTGGTGAAAGTGGTTGCAACAGTTTAAATTATGTTGCGTAGGTATTCTGCATGAATGGTTTTACACTTAGAGACTTTATTATAGATACATTTGAATTTAAAAATATTTAAAAAAAAAATAAAAATTATTTCAACTTAAGAACAGAGTTGTCTAACTTTAACTCAAGAATAAACACATTTTTACTTCCAGTTATTATTTCCAGTGGCAGAGGTTTTTGATGAAGTTATTCAGTGTTTGTGTGAAGTGACATTCCACAAAAGAGATTTCGAGCAAGTGAGCTGTCATTATCTCAGAGATTTTAATGTGTGGGAGTGTGTCATTAAGAATATACCAAAAAGCTCTACACACAAAGCGTAAAAAAATCGGTCATTGAAATGAGCTTGGGTAGGGCCACATGGGCTAACTTCGGTACCTTGGGTCAGGGTGACCCGACGGCATGCTTGACATCGCTCGGCTTAGCTCGTCGGACGAGCCAAAGTACATCCCGCTCTTTTTCAAACTTCTCATGCCAAAATTTACAAACAAAAAATAGAAAGAGGGAAGAAAGTTATTTTAATCGTTGGACTCCCGACGGAAATTGTATTAAAAGATCAAAAAAAAAAAAGAAAAAGAAAAGAAAATTTAGGGTCACACTTAAACCTTTGCCACCATTTGGTGAAAGAGTGGTATATCAACGTCAGAAATCCAGAACTAAATTGATTTTTAATTTAAAACTAACCTATGCTAACTTATTTTAAAAACTAACCTATGCTAACTTATTTTAATTTTACTTATATATACAAAAAAATAAATTTTTTTTCTTTACTTACAAAATTTAGGTGCCGTGAACGAACCCCATACGAACTAATGCCATAATGGTGTTACTTCACTTTCAAATAAGGCTTAAATTCACTTTCAAATTTGAACTAAAGCCATTACTGAAATGTGAACTAACGCCATATGGTGGTAGTTCACATTCGATTGTGAACAATTTAATTCATATTACAAGTTTTTTGAAATCCATAATGGAACAATTTTATATGGTGCCGTCAAATAACGCGAAGTGAATTAAGGCCAATTTTCAACGGTTGGACTTATGTACATATTAAACTTTACAAATCTCGAATGCAAAACTACTAATGAACTAAAACAAGTAGTTTCAGTTTATGGCGTACAAACATTGGGGTAGGTATGCAACCCCCCTGCCTGGGTCTGTTATAGAATTTGGGGTGGGTGCGAGTTTGGGTGTATGCATAGTTTCTTTTGGATTTATTATTTATTTAGTTTTAAACTGAAATTCAAGATTTTCATTTTGTACTATTTGAAATTTTTGCAATTCGAGATTTTGTCATTCAAGATTTTGTACCTTTCCACAACCTCGTTTATGCGTCGTGAGTTAATTTGCACAATCAACTGAGAATGAAGATCACTTTCTAAAACGAAATTACACCATATATGGTCTTAATTTAATTTCAAAATTGAATTTAAGTCTAATTCGCATTTTAAACTAAACTAACACCCTTATGGCGTTAGTTCATATGGGGTTCGGTCATTTCACCAACATTTAAACCCTAATCTAACTAATGTATAGTTATCAATCCTAGTTCTGTTTGGTTTCCAACTTTTTAATCCCCTCATCTCAACAAGATGATGGTTCGCTCAGACCAAAATGGTTTGCCGGATGTTGTTGGCAAAACGCTTGGCCGACCCATCCCTGTGTCATTGACACTACACTACCATTGCTACTTCCCTTGACCGATGTAGCTGGTGAACAGACATGACGAAGCCTTATTTTTAACTCGCTTTTTTAGGTGTCTCTAACATCGTAATTTCAGATTTTATTAAAAACTCGACGTTTTTTTTACGCGAATCAAATACTTGCCCTATATTGAGCAAGTAAATAAAGTGCGCGATTGGGTCGCACGAACTTGCTTTTGTGACAAGTTGCCACAAAAATACAATAAAAATGAGAATTATGAAAAAGTGCCGTTTTGTGTAAAGATTTCGATACAGAGAGTTTCATAAAACTACCTACCGAAATGGTAATCAATCTCAGTTTCATTTTCGCTACTGTAGCCCGGGAAACAAATGTTTAAAAAGAGGTCTAATAGGAGCAAAAGTCGAGGGTGGAAACACTAAGTATGCAGTTTTGTTTGGACTTGCAAGGAGTTTTTCTGCCATTGATTTTTTCACTTAGAATCTTTCGTTGACTGGAGTGATAATATGTTGGCTATGTTTGGATGAATTCAGTGTTGAACAATTTAAGACACTTTGACATGTCAAATAATACATAGGACATCAGACAAATGTTACTTTTAAAGTATCTGTCCCTGTCCCATAACGTCTCAACTATACCTATACATGCCAAAAGGTACACTTTACACAAATAGTCATAATTTTGAAACGTCGGCGTAGCGTCGTGAATGAAAATTACGGTTATTTATTTATATATTGATGTGTGTTTTTCTCAATGTCGAGGTTTTTAGCAAATTCTTGAATCATAGCACACTCTTCTTTTTCTGTTTATTAAAAAGCTGTCTAAAACAATTATCAGTATTCAGTATGCAAAATTTAATTTTCAAAAATACACACAACACAATTCACAAACACAACATCATAATTCAACTTGTATCACTCTGTTAAGTTAAAAATTCACACTTTTACAAACATAATCCAAGTACATATAAAAATGTCGCTTTCAGAATAAAGTGAGAGAACGATAAAAAGCAATTTTCCTTAAATCTAAGGTTAAACGTGACGTGATGAATAAATAATTTAGATTGCAGACACTTTGCTTTCTTTCAAACGAACACACGGTGAAATATTTTTGTTTCATTTAATAAATCCAAAGGCTGCATTTTAATCATCCACGCACAGGTATGGATGGATACTTTATTTATGATTTAATAAGGTTGTGGTTTCAAAAGTTTGTTTTAAAATTTGTTTAGTAAAACATTGTTTATACTTACACTTTATATTCGCCTGACATAAGTTTTATGATTACAGCCAATAATATAAAAACCACACACGCCAGACTGATGAAACTAGCTCGTGCAAGTCGCGAAACATTTCTGTAGAGGCAAAGTGGTACAACAACACCAACTGTCACAAAAAATACAACTCCAAGCCGAACAGCTCCCATCGAAGAACCCCAAGATGGGAATACACGAACCAGAACTTTTGAGAGTGTATCACCAACGACAACGTTATATGATATCATGGCTGAAATTTATAAAAGAAAATGGATTTATCAATTATTAATATATGTATGTACTTTGTAGGAATTAGAAAAATAAAAAAACAAATTAAATTTTAAGTTGGCATCGAAATTTAGTCTGTCAGTCTATCAGTCATTTCGCATATATTTACAATTTTTTCGAATTTGGATTTTGGATATAAAAATATTTATTATAGAATGGAGATGTTCTCCATTCTATTTTTTTTTTTAGTTTACGATGCCTAAACTCACCATTGTGATTCTTAAGGGCCAACCATAATAGTCGTAAGCAAACGAAAGCTAATGTCATAATTCTACGTCAAGTTTCTTTAAGTGCCACCATTACCTTCAGTCGACCATAATGGTCGAACGCACACGCAAGCCAATTTCACATGTATTTGGCTGGCTGTCAGATTTACGTACGTAAACTGCGCTCTGGAGCGCTCTTTACGTACGGAGGCAAAAGTGAACGAAAACTTGCCGAAACTGAGCAATCCGACATTATGTGCGCACTATACAAATTCTTTGTTCTCGCTAATTTCGTACGGCACCGTACGTACTAATTCTTCTATTATGGTTCTGCCTTTAAGCGACAGCCACAACGAAGTTAACGAAACACCATTTTTTTTAACGAAAGACCATAGACTAGAAAACTCCAGAAGGCTCTGACTGGCACTGTACTAGAAGATTCTAAAGCGGAGTGCTGAATGGTGCAGCCACTATAAATACGTGCGCACCATGCGGCAAGAAGTCAGTTTTGAATTTGAAATAAGTCGTGTACAAGTCGGTAATTTGAAAGTGATAAAGAATTTAAAAATAAAGAAAGTAAAAAGGAAATAAAGAGTGTTTTGAAATATTAAGTGGAATTAAAAGCGAAAAGACGTAAAGTGAGTTGTATTAAAACGAAAATAAGTTTTAAATAATAAAACGAACCTAGATAAAACCTAACAATATCATTACTTTCCATAATTATTCATAATTGGCAGATTTTTAAATGGTTTATATGAAATTTCACCTAAAAACTTATGAACAAAAACAATATCTGCTAACTTTCCGATGTTTGAAAATTAATCAGCTGTAAATTATCATCGTACAGAGAAGAAAGTAAATACTATATCAAGCCAGAGTAGCCGGACATAATATATGTATAAGTTACCCTTATAATTTTTGAGTTAACAAAAATTCAAATTTCTTCTCCAAGAAATAATTCTACCAAATTTGAAGAAAATTTACACCGGTCTATTGTTATATATTTTCTGAAAAATACAAAATGAAAAACTTTTGATGATTTTTTTTTTCTAAAATTAACATAACTGCTTCAAAAACCATATTAACCAAAATATTATGCAAATTTATTTGTTTGAATATGATTAATATTTTTGCGTTCAAAACCGCAGAAAGCAAAACTTATTAATTTTCTTCAACTAAAACAACATTTAATAAAGTATAAAAAGGACATGAAACCCTCGTCATTTACGTAAAAAAAAGTAACCATAGTACAAACTTCGAGGTTAAAAACTTTCCAAATTATTCAGTTAATTGATTCCAATTAATTTTTTTATATACAAAAAAAAAGGATACCTACTCCTTATGCTTATACGAGGTAAATGGCTTTGTACCTCGAAGGGATTTTTAATAAAGCATCAGGAAGTTGTGCAAACTACATAAATATATTTGTGTATACGATACATCAAAATGTTTTATAAGTATTTTGGTTCATGTTTTCATGAAACAAATTGATGATAACCTTTTCCGCATTAATAATTCATACAAGCAAAACAACCTGTTACTTGAATGAATGTTGTACGAATAAAAGAAAAATTGTGGTATATGAATGTACATATATAGTAATTTTACTCTCCCATATATATATATATTAATGGTCGATAGGTCCTTAAGGAAAACCATTAGCCATTATCTTTTATAAATAAAATATGAAGTTTAAGCTTAACAAAAGTTTTCAACGTTAGTTCGTGTTTGTATATAGATTTAAGAAGATAATGCTTTTATGTCAAGAAACTTAAACCGGAAGATTAATAATGCATGGAACCTAAACACTTTAATTCAAAAATAAATATTTATGACCACATAAGTCCATCATTGTAAACGTATAGTTCATCGGGAAATACTAAGGTTCTTTAATATGTTTTCATAGGTGTACATGTTTTCATAGGTATAAGAAGTTGCGGTCCCATTTGAGATCATAACATCGCCGAAAAAGAAGAAGAAGAGAATAAATTTGCCCAAAATGACCCATCTTAAGTAAATATTCTTTATATAACGTCTTTAAAAACTTTCTTATATAGTTATAACTTTATATACATATGTTATATTTGTTCAATTCTAAAAGTATCCACAAAAATATTATTTGTTGTTTTTCGTGTTCTGTGGTCAACTTAAGACACATTCTGACCTGTCAAATTTTAAACAACATTTTTACATGCCTATATACAATTATGTAATATATTGTTTGTGTCAGTGCTGTTTATAAACTTAATAATTGCATTCAAAAAACATATTAATTGTGTTTGATCCTGAATTTTATAAAAATTGTGCCATTTTACCCCTATGGTGGGTCAACTCATTTTAGGCCAACTTCATACCTATACCACATTAACTACATAAATAACGTAACGGACGTAACAATTGCAGTTTTTCTAAAAAGTAATAGTTCGGTCAACACTGTTATAAAATCACTATAATGTAAAATTATAATTGCAAATTGCACGACGAAGCAACAATCGCCGCAGCACACGACAGTGTGGGCAGGATAAAGAAAGGATAATTTTATATAACATAAATGGTTTCTCTACATAAAAAATTCTTACAATACGCTTTCTTTTCTCAATAATTTTAGTACGATTTGGAAAATAAAGAGAAAGAAAATATAACCAAGAGCAGGAGCGGGAAGTTATTATTATGTTTATTAATGAGAAAAGTTATTAAAAGGATTAGTATTAGTACTGACTGAATCTGTGTGTTAGATAACTCGTATGAGTAAAGAAGAAAAAATTGTTTATTTTTCATTAATAAAGCTGTTCTGTTATGTTAAATAGTATAGTACTTCCATACATGCACTAACAAATATCTTAAAGGTTTAAATAAAAAAAAATAATTTTGATTCACCAGAGTCTTATTTACCACGGTGCCCAGTGCGGCGCTCCTTGGACAAAATAAAAAAAAAATTATCCGATATTTATAAAAGTAACGGATTTTTCCTATAGTCTAAATAACAAACCAACTAAAAATGCATAATTTTTTGGATGGGGTAAAACGGTACTCGGAGAAAATCTACTACAAATGCATTCTAAAAAAAAATAAATAAAGAGGAGCAGGGGCCGAATTACGGCATCAGTGAGTATGTGAGTAACTTTCATACGTTATCGAGCTATCGAATAAACACATTGGTATGATGTCTTACGAAACATCACGTATCGAACGCAGCCTTTATTGTACTAGAATTATTCTAGCACATCTCTATTAAGTGTCAATTCGTGGCTCGTCATTGGTCTATTTGTCACAGCTGTTTGTGTTTATATTATTTAGTTTTTGCATTTTAGAAATAAATTTGAAATTCTTTCAATATTTAGATGTTTTGCTTTTTATTGAGTATTTAAAATAAAAGGAAATTGACAAATATTAAAATAAATTTAAGGAAAACCCTTCTGCATTTTTATTAATTTGTTGACAAATATTAAAGAAGCACCCTTCGGAATTTTGTATTAATCTTGTGTTCTTTACGCAGTTTATGCAAAAATATTTGTTACCAAAAAGTGGTGCTGGAGCATTAAAACAGCATAAAATCCTCCTCAAAAACTTTTAATTAATATTTACAAAACATTAGTGAAAAATCCAAGTATGTACCTAAATACTTTTCCTGTAAGGATTGTAAATAAAAATTAACCATACGTCTGCTTCGCATCTAACGTATGAAGAATCATACGTTCACTGACAAAGATATGCCACAAATTGAATTCGATACCCGATACCCTGCTCGATATCGTGAGAAGTAATGCAAATCGCATATATTTCAGTGACGTATTGCCTGGTCACTGATGCTGTAATTCGCCCAAGTTTTTCGTCCATTTGATTTGATGATTGAAATGGTTATTCGTTTTATTAAGTTAGTATTAAAGTAAAATAAAAAGTAATTTCGGGTTTTGAAGTCGGTATTAATTATATTAACTACTTTAAAGGGCAATTGAGTTATAATTCGTAGTGCCCCGTGGCGTAGTGGTTAGTGTGTCGGACCATCACGCCGGAGGTCTGGGTTTAAGCCCAGTTTCCAACTTCCATAAAATCTAATGTTTTTTCAGGGACACTGCCTCTTCCGAAGAAGTGACAAATCCTCCAAGAGTATCATTGTCATAATAAAACGAAATATCGTTCAAAAAATATTCTGGTTGCTGTAATAGTCATAATTTGTACTTGAGAATTCTCAAAACAATATTCCGCATCTTCACCAAATTTAGCTTCGAGGAAAAAAAAAGCTTTAGCAAGAAAACGCCAGTTTGCAAAAGAAATCGCTTAAATATTTTCTAACGAATTAAAGAACAAATGTTTTTAATAGCATTTGTGTCTCAAGACAACATCATCAGGATAAAAGATAAAAAGAAGGATAAAAGACGGATTCAAAATTCGTTTATGGCTCTTCGACAAGCCAAAACCAGGTTTCGTTTCCACTAATGACGGAAATACTGCAAAAGTTTTTTCAATTACACCGATATCACTTCCAAAATAACAGAACTGGATTTAAATTTAATCCAACATACAAGATAAGGACTTTAATTTTAAAAAAAAATAAAGTTTTGTTTATATAGGTAGGTAGTTTAATTATAAACGAAGAATAATAAGTTTATGGTAGCTGGAACTCCTAATAAGAAAATTTTATTGATATAGTATTTTTTAAATCAAAACCAGTTTTTTTTATTTTGTAGAATACTTGTTTTGAAAAAATAGATGAAAACAATTTTTGTCCAAAATTCATTCAAATGTGGTGAATCGCGAAAACACCAACCCTCAAGTTTTATGCAAAACAAATTTCGTTTTTTTCAAAAATTATGAGTAGATAATTAAAACTTAAAAATACTCCAAAAATTAAAAGCTTAGTCAGATAACATTACATCTGTGGATAAAATTTAAAAATGTAAAATTTTTTCGCATATTTTTTTAAATTAAGACAGTTTTTAGTTTAAACAAAATAATATTGTAGCCAATTTTACTTTTTTGTTGGTGGACTTACAATGTTATTGAATTGGGGTGGGAACAGTTGGAATATTTTTTGTTTAGACAATCAGCATGTTTTTAACGTGACTTGAAATTTTTAGTAACCAATAAAGAACTAATTTACTAATATGCATTTTGTTTAATTTTGATATGTTCCAACATTAATTTCCAAATGATGAATCAAAAGAACCAAAAATGTGACTTTCGTGCCGACTCTCCCCTACCTAGGTTGCGATCCTAGTAAATAACTTTAAACAAGAAACTGTGGCCCATCACTATATAGACCGTGTTTAGACTGGGAAATTTGAGTCTGACGTGGTGAGTACTCTCGTGATTACACAGGTCGTCAATCGAGGACGCCTCACTTCAAGCGGTTGGAATGTTTGTGAAGTGAGACAGTTGAATTTTATAAAAGAAAATAACATCCATAAATTATTATATTAATGCTTCTGTTTGTTTCCTTTTGCAAGAATTCATATTTTATCACTCTGCATTTAGCTTAATTCGGAAAATCCTGCGATGTTAACACATGGGCAGTCAAGCAGATAATGAAGAAAAAGGGAAAAAACTTGAATATGGAATTGGATCAGTACTCACGCTTCCGATGTTTATAATTCGAAGCTGCCTCACAAGAGTACTCACTCACCCCTCAGTCCGGTCTCAAATTTCCCAGTCTAAACACGGTCATGTTAGCAGATTCATTTAAAATTAATGATAATTTTTTTTATAAGGAACAGTTTGAATAAAGTGAATAATAAATGTAATTTTGTTCAAAAATTTATTCTTGTTAAAGCTTTAACATTAAAGTGTGGGAATGTATCTACGTAATTTGATTACCATATTATTTTAATTTATCTATATAATGTATATGTATTATTGTATGTTCTAGCTAGATTATCTTAATTGAATACCAATAACTATATTAACTATAATAAAAGCCATTGCATGATATTGTTATTATTGTTAACATTATGGTGTTGTGGTTTCAATCCAAGTCGCCCACGACATCCTAGAACCTTGATCCTACAGCAAACTTTGATTTATAGTTGAAATATCTTATTTCTCACCAGATTTATCTATATTTCTAAAAACAAATAAACCATAAATAACTCTAACCCCACCGCAGATATGATACGCAGTACGCAGATACAATTCACTGGTTAAAAACAATAAATAATAGGGTATCGAAAAATCAATATTCTGTCCCAATGATGGCTTACATTTTTCACCTCAAATTTGAATAAATCAAACAATAATGCATGCCTCCTCATCTATACAACACTTTGAAATTGTTATAGAAATGCCCTAAAGCCTTCCTCACTTCATGCGGCGGAAGCTTGATTACGCCCATGGTACCAGCAGTGCCAATACCCACTCAGCAAGCCATTACGCTGCTCGCCGTTAAAAGATAACTCGTGTGTAGAATCAAATTAACCGTGACAGGATAAAAATACACATGCACACACAGTCATCAAATGGAATGAATTGCAATTTACGTTCATCCATCACTGTGTCGATAAAGAAGGGTTGTGGGGTTACAATCAGTACAGCTTACGACTGCGAGCAATTGAAATCCATATCCATACGTACCTACTACAACTGGGCGGTAGTAATTTTGTTCAGGACAGACTTTACGAAACTTTAACTGCTCGTGACATTTCCTCACACATTTAAATACAGGGTGGCATTGTCTTACATATACCATTCACCACCCGTTCATCATATAACTAAATCCTTCGACTAAATAAAAGTGGGATTTGCATTTTGCAGCAACGTGAAGGATAAAGGCAAAAACCTCTGCAACCTGCAACTAAAAATAACATTTGGGCGCCCTTAATCTTCCCTTTTATATTCATCCAACACGGCAGCAGTGACTTACGTTGGGCGCCATTGCGAACTCTGAATGCAAATCAGCAACTTTTGCCGGTTACATTTTCCAGCAAAAAAAAAAAACTTTTAAAGTGGAAATCGTTTACACTGGAATGACGTAAGCTAGATGATGGCTTCAAGGAGAGAAGTATGTGGTGATGGAGGTGCAGAGAAACTGCATGGATTTTCTATAGTTGATGGTAACCTTAAAACGTGAATCTGCTAAAAGTACAAATTTTGTAATCATTTTAGAGGGCAACGTCATGATAGGTTTTTGATTACGGATAAACAATCTATGGCAAGGTTATATTGCTGTTGCCAAAAAGGTTTCACAATAAAAGTAAATGATATACAAGGTATCATTTCATCAATGCACATTTCTGCTAAAGGCACTAACGAACCATTTTTGGTACATTGCATTTCTGAGTACCAATAAAGGAATAAGAGGAAACAAATATTATTCCATGTATAGTTTTTGAAATTTTCAAAATTATGGAGAAGTCCTTTGATGAAAAACGTTATGAAAATATCGAAATTGATTTATGTTGGAAGCTTTCCATATATGTACCCACCCATTCATATGGACTTTATTGCAGTTATTTTTAGAACCTCAAACTATTTTTATCAAAGTTTTTGTTTTCAATATTAAAACCCCACTTGAATATATGTTTGTATACATATTTATGATGCAAAATGGTAGGAAAAACTCAAAGGCAATCAGAAGAAAAAAAAAAAACAGTATTGGCAAAGAAAAAGCAGGAAAGTGATTCACTAAAAATGAAACAGAAACCTAGAGTGTAGGTTGGGCCAAGAACTCAAAATAAGATAAAATCAGGTAGGATAAGGGCCGTTTAACTGGAAGAGACAGATGTTCAATTGCCGGTAGTAACGTGCGTTTTACAGTAAATCTAAATGATTTTTTAAGCTAGCAAAAAATAATAAAGACATTTCTAAATTCTCTTTTGATCCGAGTGTGCGGTGTGAAAACCGCAAGTACCTAAAATCAAATGTTTTAATAGTCCTATCATGTCCACATTTGGAAAACAGTGAAAGGACGATTGTAACACCATTTCATTACATACATTTCGATGTACTTTCGGAGGTGATTATGATTTTGTTGTTATGATGTATTAGGTCGTGGCTGCAGCTGTTGATAGTAATGAAGACTTTCACTTGCCATTAAGGCAAGTTACCCATTCGTAAAAAAAAGTGTTGGGATAAATATCAAACATGGCATTTCTATGATGAAGAAGATGAAAAAAATAAGTCCGGCAGTTCTGTCTGTCTGTCACCTAAACATTTAAACATCCTTAAAGATTTTTTTTATGCTTATAAACATTACAGCAGGCTAAACACAACGGCGCAAAATTTTAAACATTTAAAACCCATTCTAAATCAACTTTAAAATGAGCGTCGTGTCTAAAAAATAAATTTAGAACGAGAGTCGGCTCTTTCTAAATTTTAAACGACATAAATTATACTTTTACCTTAAAGAACTTATCTATCTTTAAAAGCAGCAAACCCCTTGTTTATCTTTTTAAAGTATACTTTATCGAGCTGTCATTTGTCATTTCATACAAAGAAACAATAGGATAAAGTAGAAAAATGTTTCCCGAAGACGGAGATTTCGAAATGTTGGAAGATTTTCATCTTCAAGTTTTTCAGGATCTTCTCGTAATCGTCTTCAATCGTCAAGAATACAGGGATCTTCTTCAAACTACGGTGGTGGTGGATTCATTAACTCACGTCGAAGTAGTGGTAGTTTCAGGGGCTCTTCAACCAATGTTCGCTCACACCAGTGCACTTATTTTATTAAAACCCGCAAAGCGATTACCCCAATAATTAAAATATTTTATTTTACAAATTTATCTAAAAATTAATTCAAATGAAAACACTGACGTTTCTTTGACATTTGATAGACGTCATTCAATTTTAGGCCTGGGGGTCGATTCCCGATCTGTGAAAATGTGAAATGATAAATTTTATCACTCCTTAGCGTTAAATTTGATTCCCGATTTGTGAAAAAATGAAAACAAACTTCAAAAACTTTTCATACTGATAAATATCTTATTACAGTCAAATCGTTCTGTGAAGAGTAATGAAAACGCGTTGACAGACCTTGCACTGAGAGACTAAAAGGCAAATTAAAATTTAATAGATTGTATTTGATTTTCGTTTTTTATAATGGTTCCTTAGCTCGAGTAAATTTGATTTAATTATGCTTCGTTCTCAATTCTTTTTTCTCAAACTTTGATTTTAAGACATTCGTAATCTAAGCTATTTTTTTTAAATCTGCTTGAATCAAAGTGGTTTTCTCTGATTGCACGTTGTTTTTTCTCTGGGTGTATCATTTAGTACTTTTTAGTACACACATTGACAGCTGTTTATCATAACAAGTTCGAGAATCGCATTATGCGAGTTCATGAAGTGATAAAATGAAAAATCGCTGTGAAAAGTAAAATGATAATTGTTTTATCACTTCACAGTTTCACAGATCGGGAATTGACCCCCTGTTCGTCGAAAACTTGCTTGCGTTACGTTACGTTTCAGCATTATTTGTCAGGATTGTTTAAATTGTTTAAAATTGAGAAAAAATTAGACTAGGCTTCAGGTTTAAAGAACTTCTTTAGTTAGAGTCGGTTCTTTTGCTAAAATGAGTAGTGTTTAAAATTTTGCGCCTTTATCTTTAACGTTTAACATCATAAAATACACACGCTCTTTATGAACAGACCCATCAGATTAAAAAAAAAAAACAAAGCTTAACTTTTGAATAGTAATACATTGAAAGTAAAAAGGAAAACAGTGGAACAATTCTAAATTGGCGTTTAAAATGATAAATGACTTGAAATATTTATCATGTTTGCTAAGATTTGTGCATCCTTGGAGATATTTTTTTGAAAAATTTATTTCCCCCAGTACAACATCCATTAATAGGCGTATTCCGTTTGTTGTAACAGTATAACCTACTCGTATACGTAAGTAAAGTACCATCATCAATAAATCACTTACCCAGAAACGGATACATAAACTGTAGTAAGGACAGCAGGTAGTATCCGTATTTCCCATAAGCCGCTTCCATTATACCTGGATAGCTGAATCGTCCACAAATGTGTCCGCACCTAACCTGTAGAAAGAAACAAGTTTAAGAAAAAAGATAAAAACGAAAATAAGTTAAAGATGTTAAGAAAGATATTGGTTTCCGTTGCTGTATACGAGTTTAACTTTAATTACTTATAAAAATGCTTTTATTTTATGCAAATTGCATTAAAGAAATATTATATAATTATTTGAATTGTTTGTCTATTTTTGAAATACAGATACATATGTTTATTAAATCATATGAATATGGTACACAAAACAAGATTTGAAAGATGAGTAGATGAAATTTACATTTGCATTTCCATACGAGCGTTGTACACATGCACACTTAAGTATAAATGGTTAGTTGTTTGCATTACATCCATGAGCCAAAAAATGTTGCCAACACTGATTTTCATACATAAAAAAAAATATTGGCGTCTTTGAAAACCACGATTACCGGCATACATTCGGAAGTAATACAGCCCTATTCTGCTAAAGCTATTTTCACACTATCCCACAGTGTAATACGAGATGTCAAAAATGTGAGATGAAAAATGTGTAGAACAGTAAGGAAACGAAATTTGTAAGCTCATCATACAACTCATCTCACACGATTTGGCATGTGTTTAGATCTGAAATTTTTTAGGATTGATTCTAAAACCATCACACATTCCATCACACTTGTTGTCAATTGTTGAAAGAATTTTAATAAAAATTAAGAAATGGCAAGTCAAAGAGCCAAATAAATTTAAAAACAATAGAAAAGGTAAGAAATATACTTCTAATCAAAAAAAAAAAAATTAATTTTATACAATTTGCAATCAGATACTGATTTGGAAACACAATATAAAAATAGTCTTTTAACACACAAATTCGACAATACGATGGAACTCTTTCACACTTTTTTTTGACATCTCGTATAACACTGTGGGATAATGTGGCCATAGCTTAAACGGGAAATCGAACGTTCGATTCACCTCTTCGATTAAACGCCGGGGAAACTACTTTATCGACCATAATTTCGAATTTTTCGAAAATTAATTCTGAATAAAATGTCATATTCATATTTGAACTGTTTATTAAAAAAAAAAAAAACGAATTTAATCAACGAACCATATTGAACAAAAATGCAACGTCGCGGTATTTTTTGAAATTCACCATTGTATTTGGGTTTCGGGAGTATGGCAATAGAAGGATAGGAAGTGAGAAACGCAAAAGAGCACAAGACGTTATGGATATGCCGCGGATGATACGTAAGTACTTAAGAAATCTTACCACAAGCTTCACATTCATGCAAATACTTAATATTTTTTAGATTTATCAAAAACTTTCCACTAAATAAACAGGTTTTCCAGTATTTTTATGAGAGCAACTTCGATCTCCACTAAGCAAAAACTGGCTGCCTGTCTCAGGTTTTTTGTGGAAGGAAAAATTATCATCACGGTGTTCTTAAAAATTTCAGCGTATGCAATGTGCATAGCTCAAGCAACCTTCAGTAAAATTTTTCGAAAAACAGTTGTGCCCATAAGTAGATAAACATTCAAATGAAAGAAGAGGAGAATCATGTGACAAAAGAATTTTTTTTTAAAGTGTGGGATACCAGGTGTTGTCATGTGTGTTATTTTCTTCCTATATATATTTATTGTAATCAACAATATTGAAATATTTTTGCATTTTTACTAACATTTTTCTCAATAGTCGTCTTTTCTGTACCGCAAACGCAACGAAGCAATTGTGGATCAAACGTGACAGATTTCTGTATAGGGGTCGATTCGCTCGTTTATTCGAATGGCGAACTGAGTAACCGACGGAGATTGATTCCCTTCGAATAAACAAATCTATTCCCCAATGGGGAAAACTATGGTAGACTGATTAAGTTGCACTGGTGTGAGTTTTTAACGCACATTTTTGCAACTTAATCAGAACGACAGTTCGAGTTCGTATAGGCAAACGCCGTTATGAGCCATTGTTTTCCATCTTTATATTTTTAATCTTTGCTCTCGACGTTTAACAGAATAGAGCTGAATTGAGTTTTGGGAATTGTTCCCTCCGCCGGTTGTTTAACAGAATAGGGCTGATACTAAAAATAACTTGCTCGCTCAACCTCAAAATTTCTTTACTTTGGGTGATCACTATAGTTATAGTAAAGCTATAGTATAGTTATACTAAAGCTATAGTAAAGCTTTGATTTTAATAAACGTTCGAGTTCGAGAGGAAACATTCCCCGTCTGTAGGTCAGTTCGCCATTCATTTTCAAAACACATACACACACACTTTTCAAAAAAACTACACAATCTTAAAAAAACGGCTTGTGTTCTTTTGCGTTTCTCACTTCAATTGCTCCCGAAATTTGTTGTAAACCGCGAAAAAAATCGCTTATGTTATATTTCTTCAAATTATATACCCTTTGGCAACCATGCAATGTAATCCTACTATTTCCTATCAAGCATCACACAATGGTAAAGGATAACAAGATACAATTATCTCTAACGCAGGATGTGGATTGTGAATGTGCGATGTGATGCTTATATGCAATTCATCATCATCAGCAATACCACATCTCCTTATTGCCCCGCCTGCTTCCCATAAACGCTATACTCACCATAAGGATCAACGAGTAGTCAGTTATACAGGCAACAAGGATGAGCAGTAACAGCCCCAAGCCAAATCCAGCTCTATGAAAGGCATATGGAATACCGATAACACCACTGCCAACGATTGAGTTGATGTAATTGAACGATGCTTGTGGTAAAGATGACAGACTGTCCGATTCTGTGTGTTGTTGTTCTTCCTGAAATAATATAAAAAAAATACATACATACATATATAAACATAAATATGTAGGATGAATTATAGTAAACAGCAATTATTTAATTTTATATACAGACAGTAGGAACTCAAAAAAGGAAAAAAAGAAGGATGATAGATGAGAAGAAAAACCATAGAAATGCAAGTGTTATGGACCATGAATAGTCCCATGAAGGTCAGGGCGTAAAGAATTAAGTGCATTCGGAGTAGATTACGACATCAAAAGTTTTAAGTGAGTGGGTATATACACTTCCCTTGAAAAGTACTAAGCTAAGGGTAGAATGGGTCATAAACTTTCTTAATTACAATCACAGGTATAAAAAAAAGTAGAGGGTAGAGGGTAATAAATGAAATGAAATGACACCCCACCAAGTAGAAGAGTGGTAATAACCATTTTTTTCTTACCATTATTATCGTTTCCTTTTTTTTTAATTAAATTCTTCATCCCTGAGAAAAGCTTGATATGCGGGAAGGGAAAAGCGTGATGGGGTCAAAGCAGGAAAACATTGAAAGTGAAAAAAGTACCTATCTATTGTCCCTCTGTAAAGTTTAAAACTACCTTCCGATACTAGGGGGCATGTGGGCATTGAATAAAATTACTCCGTGTCTGGGATTTAAATTACAAAATTAATTGTAGGCCTTGGGTGGAATAGAAGAAATAAAAATGATTGTAACAACGTTTATATTGTAAATTATGATTGGCTAGCCTTCAGTTAAATTTACATCGCTTTTTTGTTGTTATGAGAGTGAAAGTTTTTTTTTTTTTAAATTCTGTTTGGATACAAAAAAAATAACATAAGGTCTTTTGTTTTTAATGAAATACATCTTTTATTGTTTGCCTTTTTATTTGATATTTTTTTGAAGTATCTCGTAGAGCATTTATATACTTTGAGGCTTGTTTTTCCTTTGGTATTCCATGGATGTATATAAAATAATAGCTATAAGTAACTGAAGTTGAAGGCTATAAAATGTTTTCTAAACAGAAGAATACTTGATATATTTATGCTGATTTTGTTTACACAAGTTTGGCACAAAAACAAGACAATATATAAAAATCAGTTATTTGTTAAAGGACACAAACAATGTATTAAATTATTCGACTTAAATTATCCAAAAAAATATAATAATTTTGGTGCAGGAAAGGTTCTAGTGAAGGCACTATAGATTTCTTGCTGTTTTTGCAGCTTTACGATGAGAAGCTTCATAGCGACACTTTGCCATTTTTGTGTATAGGTACGTGGAAAGATCGGACTTCTAAAAATTTTGTTGGTGCAGTTTTTAGTCGGCACATGACCACTACATCTCATTGAATTTGTTGGTTGGAAGTATAAACGATGGTATTTTCTATGTGAAGACTCCCCCGGACCTTCTTATTTCTAATACGATTAAGCTTAGACACTTCATTTTGATATCAAAAAATTATTAAATAAACCCCGGCCTAGTGACTTACACTCTCAACCAGTTCTTTTGTGTGCGTTGTTAATTCTACAGGATTCGAGCAGGCGAACTACAATTGTTCGTCGACTACGAACGACGATTCACTTTTCATGAAAATGATGCTCTTGGAGGATTTGTCACTTCCATTCAAGAGGAAGTGCCCCTTAAAAAACATAAGGTGTACTCAGGGATCGAACCCAGACCTCCGGCGCGTGATAGTCCGACACACTAACCACTTTGCCACGGGGCACTAAAAAGCATTTATATTAGAGACGTGAAATTATTCTCATACTTTTTGTTTATTTTCAAAAATTCTGTACCTTATGAAAGCGTTTAGCTAAGGGACATTGTTTGGCCAATGAAGATGCCAGTTAAAATTCCAATACTGGAAGAAGAAGAAGACATTTTCGCGTAATAGAGCTTCCTCTTGTTAATAAGAAGGAGATACAGTTTAATTAACTTATAACTTATAAGACATCTGGGACTGGGACACACTGACAATTTAAAACTTAGAATGTTTCAATTTATAACAGAAATACAAGCTATAAAATCACAGCTGAGAGCTTTATTGTTGCTAAAAAATGCTGGCTCTACCAGAAAACGTTAGCACCAAATCTATATGACATTTTTGGCACACCGTTAAAAATTTTGCTATATAAAAAGGAACTTAAAGATGCTTCCTGATATTGAGAGAGGATGATATTGAATTAGATTTGATTTTAAATCCGTGTGTTACAGTCGCAATATGTGTGGGGGAAATTAAATTTGAATGTTCACCATGTTTTTTTAACTCGTTCACGTTCATAGTCTGTACAGAGTGTGGGTTATGGTTTTTTTTAGTAAGCGTAATCATCATCTAGTAATTTGGTACATTTTGCACACAGGATTTAAACCTCCGGTTTTTTATGCCGACAAATTATTAGTCCAACAATCGGCGCAAGCATTTGGCTCCTCAGCCGATTTAAACTTCCTTTTTTTTAAACCATTGTTTCTTGTTGGGCAGACTTGGAGTTCACTTTTATTTTCAAATTAAGCTGGGAAAAGTTAAGAAACCCTGCCTCCGCTCCGTATTGAAATAGTGAACGCCGAGACAATTTTAAGTTTTTCCAAGGTTTTTTGATGCTTATTTTCTCTGTTCGATTTCCGCAACTAATTTGATAGTAAAGTAAAATTTAAAACTTACAAAAAAAACTGTTGTTGAGATGATATTTTTCCCACACACAAAAAAAAATCTGCTTTGTCCGCCATTTTGAAAAAAGGCGTAAATGCGATTTCCTCGACCACTCTTGGTCGTATAATAATTTAATTTTTTTAGTTTTATAAGGAAAAATATCTTCTACAACTTTGCTCACAAATATTTTTGACAATTCTTACCCATAAAAATTATTGGCAAAAACTGGCAACATTTTGGAGATGAAAATAGATATTCCGGGAAAAACCTTCTCGTACAGCTAAGCTCACTACATTAGGGACAAAATTCTTTGTTTTAAACGAACGTATGTTGAATGAGTTGAAGACCATCTGCCCAAAGTAAACAAAGCGATTGAATTTTGAGGAAGTATTCGAAGTTTTCAGAGTCCATTTTAACACCAGAGTCCATAACAAGGAGAGACTCTTAAGCAGCTTAACCAGCAGAGACACCAGCATCAGCTTACTTTGCAAACTCAACTGCGGGCGAAGAAATCACTAACCGATTCGCGGCGAAAACCGCATATTATTTCATACCTTGTCTGACGGATATCCAATAAACTTTGTTTATAATGATTCTTCGTTAACGAGCTCTTCTGATATCTGTAATGCATTTTCAAAAAATTTTAGTAACTCTTTTATTGACACTCGTGTTGATATTGATGTCGAGTTCTTTGAATATTTGCGTGACTGTCCTCAAGTTACTTTTAACAACGTTCCGATGGAACATGACAAAATTTTACCTTTTCTTTCATTGCTAAAAGATGACTACTCTCCAGGCCCAGATGGCATTCCTCCAATTATACTAAAAAAATGTAGCTCCATTATAGCTTTTCCTCTTCAACTTCTTTTCGAGCTATCCCTTAAGTCGGGGAAATTTCCCAGTGTATGGAAAAAATCATTTATTGCACCCGTTTTTAAAAAGGGTAGTAAGTCTGACATAAAGAACTACAGACCGATTGCCAAACTCTCTTGTATTCCAAAGCTATTTGAGCAAGTGGTTTGTAATAGCATGACGTTTTTCTGCAAAAATATTATCTGTAATCAACAACATGGATTTATGCAGAGGCGGTCAACGGTAACGAACCTTCTTACGTTTTTACACAAGTGCTCCAATGCTTTGGAGAACGGACAGGAACTAGATTGCATTTATACCGACTTTTCAAAAGCTTTTGACCAACTTTCACACGACATTATAATTTTTAAACTTAAGGCCTTTGGATTTTCTGCTGGATTTATTGATTGGATATATTCTTATCTTCAAAATAGATCCTACCAGGTGAAATTCAGAAAAACATTTTCAAACCCTTTTACTGCCAACTCTGGAGTACCGCAAGGAAGTCATTTAGGTCCCATTCTTTTTATTCTTGCTATTAATGATGTAACATCATGTATTCGCAATAGTGAAATTCTGATTTTTGCTGACGATATGAAGATTTTTAAATCTATATGCTCAAGCGGTGATCGTGTGAATCTGCAAGCCGATATTGATAGCTTTTGTACTTGGTGCAACAAGAATGGATTAAACCTTAACCCAGCGAAATGTCAAACTATGACTTTTTCAAAGAAACGAGTACCCATCATATTTGACTATAATATTTCACAACATACATTGTGCCGTGTTGTTAGTTTTCTAGTCTAGATTTCACAGAGCACATCAACTCTCTTGTTAAAAAGGCTAACTCTATGTTAGGTTTTGTAAAAAGATGGTCCAAAGAGTTTCAAGACCCTTATGTTACCCTATCTTTATACAATTGTTTTGTTCGTCCGCATCTGGAATACGCATCGCAGGTATGGACTCCGTTCTATGATGTTCATAGATCTAGGATAGAGGCAGTTCAGCATAATTTTGTTCGTTTTGCTTTAAAAGGTCTTCCCTGGACAGATCCTTATAACCTTCCACCTTATGAACACCGAATTCAGCTTCTACACATTCAGTCCTTGTTACAGAGGCGTGTAAATAACGATATAGTTTTTATCCACCAACTTCTTTCGGGCGCATTAGATGCACCTGATCTACTTACTTGTGTTGGACTCAATTATCGTGGGGGTGCTCACCATCTGCGTAGCCTTGAGCTCCTACATTGTCCACACCATCGGACTAATTACGGTATGAATGAGCCGCTTACCCGCATGTGCAGGCTTTTCAATTTAAATTCTAAAATTATTGATTTTAATGACAATAAAATAAATCTTAAAAATGTACTTAAAACCAGTGCTCCACGCTTTTAGTTCATGTTTTATGTATTTTGTATTGTTAAAATATATGTTTTATTGTATTATAGTGCTTGTGTTATTGTAGTTATTTGTTTTACATTACTAACAACTAACACCAGCACTAAGTGATGAGCCAGTGGAACACATATAATGTGTTGGCAAATCTTTGTTCATAAGCTGAAGCTTGCTCTAAGCTCCTTATGAACAGGATCTGATAGTGTAAAAAAAATACCTTGTCTCTAAGAGGCTGTAAGTATCCGAACACCTATAGAAAACGATTACTTCCAGAAGCACCAGCGTTCACCTTGACTACGAAAGCAGATGAACAAACCCTTCGCAAGAAGTCTTACAGTTGCAAAATCGACAACTTAATAAAGGCTAATCTTATACCGCAAACTTTTCGTATTAAATGGGAGAGTTTACATTTGCAATAAAACATTGACTAAAGATTTTTTTTTATTTTCGCAAAGGTCTTTAGAACAACTTCTTCTTTCTATTTTATTATTGGAAAATATATAAGCGTTACAATTAAAGACTACGGTGTTGAAGTGAAACATAATTTTCTGTTCTTCAAAAACACAGACAAAATGTTAAAATGATTTTGGCCGAATCAATTATTCATAAATCGATATTTTGTTGAATTATTAAAAAAAAAACCACAAATCACACCTTTTTTATTAGCAATTAATTATTCTTCTTTTTATAAAATCGGGACGTCGTAGTGAACAAACATCAAAATACATATTACATGAGCGAAAAGACAAACGGTAAAACCTCTATTAAATTTACGAACAAAGAATTTTTACCATGAAAATAATTCAAGACAACTCTAAATGAAAACATGGACTCCAACGCTGAAAGACACCAAGGTGCCATTGTCTGGGAGTGTACAACATTTTCCCATACCAATAACAAAAGTAAGATTTCTTTTATTACAAAAAAAACCATCTTACTCGCGATTCGTATCGGAAGCAAGGTTGTAAGGAACGTGCGAAGAAAAAATAACATCCTGCCATCCTAAGGCCTACAAGAGTACAATTCTCATGGAAGTTTAATGAAATGTAGGCACATAAAAACAAAAACAAAAAAAGCTACATATATAAGATTGACTTTAATGCTGAAAAAAAAACATGCATTTGTCATTCATACTAAAGAAAACCATTTGAATCTAAATAGGTCTTCATTATATCTAAATCAAAATAATTCACTTCCTTGACAATTTTCAAGTAATTTGTACTAAAAATCCAAGTGAATCTATTCACACCTCCCATTTAGCATACTCTAACTCACAAGAGGTGGCTTTTCAAAACACAATTTTCAATAAAACCACAACAAAGCTTCTTTGTGCTTCACGCCACTAGGACGCCAGCAGCAACAATGAGTTATAACGATACATCCTCTGTTCCATCTATATTCTACATGCATGGTTGAGTGTGCTGTCGCTGTGTGCTTATACAATTTCTCCTGAATAAATTATTCAAAAGGACACCAGAAACGAAATCGGACTGGAAGCTTAAAAAAAAAACAAGAAAGATTTTATCACGTCCTCCATGTGAATTGTTTGTACGTACCTTCATATATGTAGCAGACAAATGCTATATCGCAAATGTTCATATCAGGACATTCAAATGAAATATTATCCATTCCCATTCTATGCGGATATCCTTTCTTCGCAGAGTTCCGGATATAAGTACCTTTGGGCGTGTTCCGTTCCCCATCCTTTTATATGCTATTCGGCATAAATAAAGAAGCAAAAGCAAAACAACCAGCATCAACAGGACGATAAAAGTCTGCCAGAGGAGAATGAGAAAATCAATGCCCGTAAAGAACTGAATCTCTAAGATGTCCTTTTTTTATTTTAAGTGACTCGTAGATTCTCAGTTGAGGACACTTCAAGTTTGGTATATAAATATTAAAAGGATATGGCCGTGGCGTCGCTGCTTGACCGAAGTAAAGGATTCTCACAATGTCCTTCTTTCATTTGGTGTGGTTATAAACTTTACTTTACTCTTCTGTTTGTCTAAGAGAGAGCGAGTATCCTGTCAAAGTGGACTTCAAAAGATTGAAATTGTAAAAGTGTTTGACTACGCGGTTGTCTCAAATTTCTTTTACAAATGGTCGCCCAACAAAAGTTTGTATTCGATGAAAATTACTCGTTGTGTTGACATTTTGTGTGGTCTAATTGGGTTTTTAGGGAATATAGTTTTAATAAAAAAAAACTTAACACTTCTCAATTACTTGCTTTGAAGTTCAAGTGCAGTATGTCATGCAGACATTTAGTTTTCTTGTAGTTTTGTATCTCAATTTTAACTTTAAAAAAATATGAAAACAAATTTGCCAGCGATTTCGGTTTATTTTTTTAGCATTATTGAAGTTAACATTCCATTTTCTAGTATGTACTCAGTATTTGTCAATAGTAAAAAAAACATATTTAAATATTTAATCAAAATGAGCTCCAGACCCTATAATGACCGATTGTTTGTCTCTGATTCGCGACATTTTCAGCAGCCATAGCTGCGATATTTTTGTTCTTCTAGATCCTATTCTGTCCGTTGCAATGTCTTCGACCATAGTTGATGTTGAACTGCCGTTACATTACCATTGCGCAAAAATAACTAAAGGATTATTCCGTATAAAAATGATCACAACTATACTATTCTGCGATCTTGCGGAATATCCTTCCATTTGGCAGTTTCTTTTTGTTTACTTCACAAATATCAAAATAAAAGTGACATTAAAGTTATCTTTCATTCGCAAGAGTGAGAGCATCTTCCGATATTATCATACATTTCAGGCCAGCTTGTACTTGGATTAAAGGGTTCACGTTGGGCGCCATTATTTGCAACTGGTGTTAACAGGGAACGAATGATATATCTTTCGCACAATGTTAAAAAACAAGTTGAAAAGAAAAGTATATCCCAATAAATGATCCGTTGAGCACTCTGCTCTGCGGAAATATCGAACAAAATTCCATCAGTGAAATCAATTCTGTGCTTCTGCAATTTTGTCATTTTGTTCACAGCAATCGAATTTGAAATACATACATATTGAGAAATGTGAAAATTGTATTTAGTAAATCTTTCTAAACATATGAAGTAATACTATGTTTCCACCAAGCATTTAATATTGATTTATCCATAATCTCCTTTTAAATCAGTGGATTTACCATACAAATTTATTTCCTAAATCTTCATGATTAAAAGATGTCAACAATGAATATGTCAATAAATTTTGTAAATATTTGTATTAATTTTTCTCCAAATAAAGTACCTTAAATTACATTATTTCGACACTATATTATTTATTATTAATGGATTTTGTGAAAGAAGTGAATTTAATGGTTAATAAGTATAACATTTCTGAACGAAGTGTTGCTGTGTTTTGGAGTTGTAAAACCTCTTGTCAAGTCCGGCCATCACTTAGTAAATCTTTTCGACCGATGGAAACGCTACTAATCTTCTTCTCACAAATCAGAGTCTATTTTTGGTGGAAACATAGCATAAGAGAACATAGTAAATGGATTTTTGTATTCACAATGAATAATTAAACACAAAATCACTAGGACCAAATTAACTGATTCCACTTTCCGCGAGTGAATTATTGCAGATTCCATGATAGCCCCGGTTTGAAATGATTATTATAATCATAAATAAATTATCAAATACATAATTTATTCTTTAAATCTTTTATAAACGTTTAATCGAGATGAGGCAAATTGGTGTATCTAAAACGACTGAAAAATAAAAAGTTTACAAAAATTCTGACTAAAACTAAATGTAGATATATATGTAGGGTTGGCTCTTACCATACAATTTAATTTAAAACGTCTTTCCAAAATATTCAAAATAAAACGCTTTGTCTAGGGTTAATGTTTAAATATATAGTTTTGTTTATTTAATAAAACGACTTAACAGCAAAACGACCGATCACTACAATATGTGTTTGAAGCCTGAATTGTTATAGTTTGAACCAATTCACTTGGCAAATGAGTACATCATAATATGCTGTCTCGTTTTGACTGCTGTGTTTTTTGAGTGACATCAGAAATTTTGACTCGCAATCCTATTAGTTAAAAAGGGAAAGGGTGATTTATTTCATTTGTATTTTATTATATAAAAACTATCTAGAGCACCAAAATGGCTAGCTTCACCCGGCATTTTAATTGTTGGATATTTGTTCAGCACTTCACTCAGAATGATCAGTCAATTTATCCTGAGCTAGTAGAGCGCGCACTGAACATGATCTGAACCATCTCCGAACGAAAAAAAGAAATGCAAACGTCATTATCTTAACGCTCTGAGCGAAAAAAAAAACAACTTTCCTTTTGACATCTCAGGATCTGCTCTGAAATCAAAAAGAAAAACGCTTATCAACACGACGAATCATTTAAGGTAGAATTTCGTGTGCTTGTAGATTGACGTTTCCCTTATATTTCAACGAACTCATGTAAATGATTGAATCAATCATCGTGTATAAGGGCAGCTTAAAAAAGTGTACTTATGTAAAAACAAATTAAATTTCCTTACAAATTTGGGTTTGAATAAATTTTTATCAGACTAACGTCTGAGATAATAAGAGTTAGACTTTTTTAAATGGCGGGTCGAGTGCAAGCTCGATTTTCCCTAAACAAAACCATTAGGTCCTTAATCCTAATGGGTATGACCTCCTACAACGAAAAATATAGAAGGTAATTTTTAGATACGTTGTGGATCCGTTTTTACGATTTTGTATGCCTCCTAATTCCTTAGTTATTTAAAATCCTTATCAATCAAAGATGTGTTCTTGTTAAAGTGTTACTCTGAAATTTAAGCAGAAACAAATAGAAATACTTCCTTCTCTACCAATGAAAACGACGAATAATATAGTATATATAGAAATTTGCATCATGCGATTCAAACATGCATCATCTTAGGATGCTGGTAAGAATATAGAATATCTTTTATAATACCACAAAAAGATGAAGAAAATAATAAAGTATATCAAGAATAAAATAATAAAGTATATCAAGAATAAAACACACACCCACGAAATGTTGTCAGAAATAATATGATGGATGAATTTGGATTTTACCTTTTCGCATGAAGGATTGAAATAATACCAAACTCAAAATGTACAGGTAAAAATGTAGAAAATACAAGGATATACTTATTTTTTATCGTGTTTGCATCTGTGGCAGATGGGGAGGATATCCAAAAAATTATGAAATGAAACTTGGAAGATATGCGGATTAATGTGCGGTTTTTTTTTAAAGATCAAGCTTCATAAATAACAAAATCCTCTCAAAAACTAAACTTTAAGATGGAACACAAAATTTAAATTCCACGGGTGTGATAAAAGTAGAGTTATGATATTCTTACCCATGCGGGTCCACTATCTTTGGAATGATAAGAAAGGTACCTACATACATATTAAAATCTGCTTTATAAATTTAAATTTTCCTAAAATTAAGAAACAACCTTTTTATAAAGCATCATCATCAAATGTTTCATTGCAAGAGTCCTCGACCATATTGATTCCTTGAACCATAAGTTAATTAGTGAAAAGGGAGAGTTGTGGCCCGAATCGAGATCATTAAATGCGTCGAAAATTAGTTAGAGATGACCCGACTCCAGAAGCAGAAGTAGTTTGTTTCTTATACCAGTAAAAAATTAGTAAATTATTGTTGAGAATTGTAACGTGTTGTACAAAGAATACGATATGCTTTCTCTTTTCTTCTTAACTATAATATGTAAAACCACCATAACCATATGATTCCGACGTAAAATGTGTTATTTAGTACATACACGCACCACTTTGTGGTTTCTACTTTTATTTTTTTTTATTTATAGTCTGGACACGAACCGCAATGTACATTTAAGGAAAGATTTACACGACCAGTGCTTTAATTGCCCGATTCTTCTCAACTCTCTTTTGAACACGTGTCGCAGATTTACATGACACATGTCCTCTTTCGATAGTCAACCGAGTTTTGATTTTTAAATTCTCTTTGTTTACTCTATTCGCAGAAGTCAACGCGAAAGCGAACAAAAATAAATCAACTACAAAAAATAACGAATAAGACAAAAGAGAATAACAAGAATCGGGCCAACACGTGTCATCTCCTTTCACTACGCATTCTCGAAACGTTCGTGAAAAATCTGTCAATGTAAATCCTGACTTATGAGGTAACTATAAGAGACGTCATCGACAGGAGGGTTCTGACATAGAATATTCACAAACGTGTGAATAGAGTCAATATGTTTTGTCCCCTTCCCACTTCGTTGTAAGAAAGAGACGGGGTTTTGCGTCCAGAATTTTAGATTTTTTTTAATTCTCATGGATGCATTTTGACATTTGCTATTCTGACATTTGCAATTTAATATTTTGAAAGTTTTCACACAATTAGGTCACTTTTGATACAAAATTTCAATGAAGCATGAGCCTATAAAGAAAATTGTAAACTCATTTCAAATATTTTGTTTTTTTTTTGTTTCATGCATCCTTAGTGTTCACACTACTTTGTGTCTGAACACGGCGGACTAGACGTACGTCAAAATGCGTCGGATGAGTACGTCCAATGCAAACATCGTCTAAAGCGCCCCATGTGTACTGCTGAGTCAGTCGAATCAGTTTGAATTTTCAATCAGTTTGATAAAGTCGGTTTTGTGAAAAGTAATTTACGTTGCATTATAAATACAAAAATTAAAGGAATTAAAAGAGATTTGGTTATTCAGTTGAGTTTAATGTGAAAATTTCATGTATTTTAATTATAGGAAATAAGAATTTAAATTATAGGAAATAAGTTTTATGCTAATAATAACAAACCCTGACAAAACGTAACAATATCAACCCAAATTATCAACATGAACGTTATCTCCGCGAAAAGACATATTATCATCTCCATCTACAAAAAAATGCAACTTTTCATTATCTCAGGTTCGCAAATCGAAGCAATACAAAATACTATCAGTCCTATCGAGGTATCCGTTCGGAAGAAGTTCAGATCGGAAATGATTTCAAATCTTATCTCAAATTGCGATCGAGATATCCCTTTCGGAACAGTATAAATGAATTATATAAACGCACTCATTTGACATTTTCCATCAGAAGCTTCATTCACATACTGTTTAAAAAACAAGCATTGTTAATTATTATGTTTAAAAACATAATTATTAACAATGCAGTTAAAAAACAAGCATAGCTTTAAAAAACAAGCATAGCAACTAAATAACAAAACAAATTTTATTTTCAATCAAATCAACAACAACTTTTTAAAAATATTTTTTTTTCATGTTCTGCAGCAATTTGTTGTCAGAGAACTTCGGTAAATATTTTCCATGTAGCTGTCAAAAATAAATTGTTCAACGCTTTGCATCGCATATCAATAGCCTGCGTTTAATTCTTTCGGAAGTTTCTCCGATTTGTGTGTCAGAATGGATTCATCAGATTCATCTATTAAAGGGCCAACCATAATAGTCGTAAGCAAACGAAAGCTAATGTCATAGTTCTACGTCAAGTTTCCTTAAGTGCCGCCATTACCTTTAGTCGACCATAATGGTCGAACGCACATGCAAAAGACAATTTCACATGTATTTGGCTGGCTGTCAGATTTACGTACGTAAACTGCGCTCCGGCGCGCTCTTTACGTACGGAGGCAAAAGTGAATGAAAACTTGCCGAAACTGAGCAATCCGAAATTATGTGCGCACTATACAAATTCCTTGTTCTCGCTTATTTCGTACGGCACCGTACGTACTAATTCTTCTATTGTGGTTCTGCCTTAAAAATTCTCAGATTTTGTATGAATCGGACAATATTTTCTTCCAAACGGATACCTTGATAGGGCTGTATATAATATATTACGAATAATTATTAAAATTACCAAAAAAAGCTGACTGAAAGCAGTTTAATTTTGTACGCATCATTTCTTAGACGTATATACATATGTTTGATATCGAAGCTATATAGGTATGTATAGAGTATACTTTATTTTTTTACAGTGTGTTATAAAATCCTTACGATTCATTAACTAAATTCGAACATGTCTACAGTTTGTGGTTACATAATAATTCTCTTTGGCCAATATTTTCCATAAGGCTATGAATCTTTTTATGATAGATTCTCCTTCACAACATTTTCTTACAACCCTCTTTTTTTGATGATTTAATATATGTGGTTTTAAGTTAATTACTCATTATTCCTGAGATGAAAAAATCCAAGGACACTGATAATGGCTATACATATAAGACCATTAACTTAATATACAAACAAAGTTATCATATAGAAATAATTTTCGCATAATAGATAAATTCAAGGATTTAAACTAGAGTTTAAAAAAGAAATACCGTTATTTTTGAAGAGGAAACTTTCTTATGAAATTTTAAATTTATTTATGTAAATGATATAAAATGGCACAGTGAACAAAATGGGGTAGGGGTCAGCTGGCGGATTTTTATTTGGACATTTTTCATTTCGCAATTTCTTATCTCGCAATTCTTATCTGGGCATTTTATTATTTCGCATTTTATTATTTAGCTTTTAAATTGTTTTGCATTTGGATCTTTTACATCTTTTACAATTTCACGCGAAATTCATTAACATGTAAAAGATCAAAATGCAAAACAATATAAAAGCTAAATTATAAATTTCTGTATACCATGTTCTGCACGAATTACCTTATTTTTTACCTTGAAGGTAAATTATCAGTAGCTTTAGAACTCTTTCTATCGTGTCTTGCATGATCTTAACGTATTTGTCTAAATCAAAACATTAAGTGCGAATCTTAATCCCTAACAAAAAATAGTTCGATCGTTGTGTATTCGGAATGTTTTCTAAAGTATGGAACTCCAGAAAAAATATCGCTTCCTGCTTAGTTTAAACTCTTTAAATCCAACGTGAAATGCTGTATTGTCATCTCGAGTAGGTTGCAAGCTTTTGTTGACTGCTGTCTGTTACATCCTAAACATCTGGTGGCCGCAAACCATATCCAACAATGAACTGTGGCTCAGGACTGGACTGACATCAGGAAGTTGATGACAGCATAGCAAAGCAATGCTTTAAATGGAATCCTCAAAAGGCAAGGCGGGTTGGAAGGCCAAATGAAACATGGAGATCATCTGTAATGAAGGAAGCTGGAACCCAGAATTTGCAGTCGTGGTCCCAGCTGAGAAACAGGGACAGATGGTAGGAACTGGTAACCGCCTTATGATCCAGGAGGCGTTAAAGTGTTGCTACTTGACGTAGCTTCCGAAAAACAAGAAGAAGAACAAAACATTAAGTTCTGTTATTGTAAATATTATCTTCTCCGTTATCTTCGGTAACCCAAGAATAAAAATATATAATTTCTATTTCACAATACAACATCATGTTTTCAAGCTCGTAGAAAGCTTGAAAACATGGATTTAGAAAACACATATTTCTTCCGAACTGTATGTGTTACTTTTATATACTAATATAGATGTTGCGATTTGAAATAAACGGCGAGAATATAAAAAACAAAATTTTTTGACTGTTGGCAAAACAAATTTTTGCAAAACAATAAGTTGCCATTTTAAAATTTGCGATTGGTACAAAAAATGCGGTAATTTTTTTTTGCAAACTGATCATTTTGCGAGTTGATTTAAACCCAAAAGAAATTTTGCCAAATAACTAGGTATTTACGAGGCGATTAAAACTTATTTTGATAATTGCGGAATGAGATTTGCGTAACGAGTTCCGTCCAAATGACCGGCACCCTTTTTTAAGTACGCTATACATTTAATCGAGCATTTAATAACATTCTATCTACATATCTATTTTTCTATAAAAAGTAAAAGATTTTAATAGAATATGGAAAAGTGGTATTATTTTTGACCACCGCTGAAGTTGTTTCAAATGTGAACTGAACTTGCACTCTATGCGCTGCACTAACTGCGCACACTCTAGAAAACCAATTTAATAAAGAGAAATGTCAATTTGAAGCAAATTTTTCTCGAAATTTTGTCTATGAATTTCTTTCTTTCTCAAAAACCATAGAATAAAATAACATCCTCTTATCTTCTTATCCGGATCCAACCTACTCGCTCTAGCTTTTTGGTGCAACTTAGGACATTTTTTAAACACTTTGTTAACACGAAATTATATAAAAATAATAAGAACTATCAGAAGATTTTTTAGTTTTAGGATCAAATAAAAGGTCTTAATGGTTAGGTACATGTAATTTATTTTTTCAATGGCCCTATTTTTCTGACCATCACTGTAAACATGTTTATCTCAATTTTATTGAACTAAAATATAAAAAAAAACACATTAACATTTCCTTGCAACAAAGAATTACGATGTTTTAGTCAACATTCTAAATGAGCTTCTTGATGGACTCTTATATGAGATCTTATAACATCCCAACCATCTTAACATTGTGTTTGATTAGCTCTGTGAACTGATGATTTTGTAACATTAAGCAGCTTATGCGTCACCATTAGCACTTAGCTAGGATTCCTTATGTAAAAAGGGAATAACTTTGGAAAGACAAAAAAAAATCAATTCCCTGGAGACTATGGTGCCTCAAAGTTTGTCTATGAGAGTGCGGGTCCTTTGTGGCTAGAACAGGGCAATTCGTTATGACTTCATATAGTTATAAAAATCCACAGAGGAAATTATTTTTCATTCATTTTTTTTTCTTTAATGGAATATCTTGAAGTTTCAATGAAACGTGATTTTTTTTTAAGTTCAAGCTTTCAGCTACAGAGACCGAGCGACGACCGACGACGTAAAGGTGACAAGGCGAGCGGTGATGGTGGTGTTCCGCGTCACCATGTCGCGCCATTTTCATCAGATTGGGGCCACAAAATGTTCTCCATTTTCTATGGTGAAACCTTTTTCTAAACAAACAATTTGTAATGGAAATTAATGATTTCGCTTTTTCGTATTTATTACGCTTTGAATAATTTTCAGCAAAAGTTTTGGTAGATTAATATTGTGCTGTTCAATCATTTAGAATATTAATGATTTTTCATTGCCATTAGGTTTTCCAGTACATAATTCTATGAGAAAGGTGGATTCAGATTGAGGTTTGTACAGAATTTTAGCATTTCAACATTACCTTCAAAAAAAAAAGAGGAAAAACTTTTAAAGTTGTTTCTGAGTGCTGCAATTGACTGAAGGGCAATGGCGTAGTTTACAGATTTTATAAATCGAACAATTTTGGTTACGGACATCGAGATTATTTGGTTAGGCAAATTTTCATGCATAAGAATGATTTGAGTTTGCCAGCTTCTGTTTAACTTTAAAGCGTCATATCTTGTTGAAAATATACAATTTGGGAAAAGTCATACTTACATAGGGTATTCCCGTATTTTTTTTTATTATTTTTCTTAAATACATTGTTACTGTAGGGTAAAAGCGGGGGAGATGGCGCAGATGGTCAAAAGAGTCGAAGTAAACAACTGTCATCATCCGAAGATGAAATATCCCTTCAGGATAATTCCGAAGGCCCAGAAGACTTCGGCGAAAACAACTGAGTTGGATGAGGAGAGGAGTATGGTTCCACAAAAATAAGAGATGAGTGGTTGCAGTGCATTCTGTGCCACAGATGGGCACATGACTCATGCTCTTCATTCAAACACACTTGCAACGACAAAAATAAACAAGAAATAAAGTATGCGCTATCTCAACCACCCTATAGGGGGAGATGGTTTTTTTTAATATTTTTTTATTTATGTTTATAAAGCTACTGACATTATTTCTAAAAACTTTGCAAATTGAATAGTTAATGAATAACTTAATAAAGAATATGTATGCGAAATAAAATAAAAGAAATATTTTTTACTTTCGATGATATTGGAAAAAAAAAGGTATACCATCTCACCCGCTTTTACCCTAATTGTTTAATATCATTTCCATTGACGTATTAAGTATGGACCGCCAGTAGCCAACTTCACGCGTGTTCCAACATAACTAGGGGCGCCATCAACTACTAGCAGGGAATCTGCGTAGCAGTGATATGATTTTTTTAATTAATTATTTACTATTGAAATTTATTATTGGAAATTATTATCAAACGACTTTTATTTTACAAAACACATCCACTCCTTATGCCATGAGTTACTTACAAATGAATATATTATCGTTTTCATTTAAATACTAATGGTGAAATTAGTACACGTGTTTAACACTAAAAGATGATGGCGTTTTTAGACTGTTTTTAGCTGGAACAACTTTTCTTGGCTGTTTGTATGAAAATTTAAACCGACTGGCGGTCCATATCTAGTACGTGAATGATCGTATTTTAGACAATATAAGCAATTTTCTAAAACTCATATCTCAGAAACTTATTTTTTTTAAGCTTCAATCGTTTTATCTAGTTGTAAGCGAAAAACTTAAAATAAAAAAAAAGAACCTTTGAAACCCCCGCATCCTTTAAAATATAAAATTTTAAAATATAAAATGAAATAAAAGATTAGTTGTTTTATTAAAAGAGAACACTTCAATATTTTTATTGATTATGTATAGTATGATTACTTAATTTACTTTTATAACGGAGTAACCGAATTTGGTGGATGATCGAACTTGACTTCATGAGTAAGATTGAATTTTTTTGATTTTTAAATTTTATCTTTTCGATGAGATATTCATGCATATCATATTTTTAATAGGAACATTTTTTATAGGAACACAAAGGGATGGAAAGGAATGGGAATAAGATGAAGATTGTTAAAGCTTTGTGGCTGTGGATACATTTGATGACAAAGCATAAACAATTCTTTATGTTTGTTTATGATACTTGTGTGTGGCTAAAGTCGCTGTGGATGCGATTGTTGATTTAGTATTTTGTATTTTGTCAGATATGATTTTTGGTCAGATATGATCGGTCAGATATGATTAAGAAACTGATCGTTTCTTTTATGACGCTTGTGTGTATTTATATTAATGTGATGATTAAAATCAATCGTCTGTTTTAGTTTGGGTTTTCAAACGGATGTTCATTTGTGTGATGTTCATTTTAATGATTTTTAACGGATGTCTGACGATTGTTATATTTTATGATGATGATGTGCGAGTTACGAACGTTTAATTTTATGTTTTTTATTCTTAAGAATTTATTAATATACAATTTGAAAAATACAATTATATGTTTAAAGTATATTTGGTTTTCTTGATATGCACCTCCATTCGGCGTCGAGTGAGTGGTCTATGATATCTTCTCTTCTCAGCTTTTTGGTTGAAAGTGTCATATCTGGCGGATATGTAATACATTACAAAGTGTTTGAGTGGATGTGGATAAGGGTTAGTATGGGAATTTGGATAAGATATATGTATAGATATGGTTGAAAGGTGAGTATGGAAAACAGGGCATAACGATCCCCTGAAGTCACCCTAGCTAGGACAGGGGACTTTAAAGTATGTCTGGGTTCAAGCCCAGCTTCCAGCTTTGATAACATCTAATGTTTTTTCAGGGGACTGCCTCTTGCAAGGAAGTTATAAATCCTCCAAGAGTTTTATTGTCATGAAAAGTGCTTCTCACCTTTGTCACCTAATCTATGTACATGTAGGTACAACTTTATTAAGGACGAAGTAAGCGCGAGTAATCTGTCATATAATAGAACTTTAGTATACTTTACTTGTTTAATTTATTTAACTCTTGCTACTAAACTGCGCATTTGTATAAAAAGACAAACACCTTTAAAAAAAACAACCTTGCTGATGAAAAAATTTTATTGAATGCTATATAAAATAAAAATTTATTTTTCCCTTGATTGGAACAAAAATATATTAATTACAACCAAGGAGTGGTTAAGTTTATTTTATTCACGAAATCACCACCAACGAAGCACCATGAAACCAAACCACTATGAATCATTTTCATCATGCCCCTCAGCTTTAGTTAGCGGTTGTGGCAGTATAGCATGGCGTAATTGCCGGAAATATTTTTTTTTATTTGCACTCCATTTCTCACTTTGATTAGAATCCTCAAAGGAGTCCCTCGAGGAAGAGGTGTAATTAATCTTGATTTCTTGCGGCAATGCAGTTTCATAGTTTACTGGTGTAATGGAATTTTATATGTGCCAAAGATAATTATTTCTTTTTACAAAAGCAAAACAAAATGTTTGACTAGGACTTTGGTTTTGGTTTCATATCCCTTTAGAGAATTAAAACTAAAAATAATTTTGAATATGCTAAATTATATGTATTGTAAAAAATATTTTTGTTTTGATTTGGACTGGGAGTCAGAATTTGGAAAATCATTTTAGAAGTGGGAAGTGAGCAAATATTCATTATTTGGGTGAATATTTCAAAATATTAATATTTCGGACCTAAAAATTGACAATTCCTAAAATAAACTGATTTGTTTTTATAATAGTTGGTTTTGGTTAACTAGGAAAAGTTTTTTAGCAGTGGGCCACCATTTTAATATTTTGTATCTGCTTTAATTTTAATCGGAAACGACTCTTCTGCCACAAAAATGACAAAATAATTCCGCCAATTTATATAATTGATATAATATATTATTCAAAAAATTTAAACATGATTGTTCATCCTAGTCATATAACGAAAATAAAACAATTTTTTATACAAAATTAAACGACAGTTTAGGATTAGGTTCAATATAATTTGTTGTTCTTTTAACCCACATCCGGACCTTTTTCGAAAACAAAATCTTCATTGGAGCTTGAAGAGCGATCAAGATGAGTAAATGCAACTATTCTCAAGTCGTAATGCTCAAAATATATCTTGATTTCACCATGCAAGCAAAGATGACAATGGTAATGATGGCTTAGAAAAGGAGGTATGGCAATGATATCGAAAGGATAATCGAATTTAAATAAAGAATGTAAACTATAAGTAGTTTATAATATAGATGCGATCAAAATACATGCATAGACAAAACAAAATTAATTTTATATTTCTATATTTTATAAGAAAATCACTCATCATGGTAAAGATGATATCAATGAACGAAGACTGTAATTGTCCATTCGACTTTAAAAATATCACATTTCTGAATGTTCAAAAATAAACAACAAATACCGTCATATATAAGGAAAAAGGTGAATCTTTTTCGATCAATAATTTGATTTTTTCCAGGTTTTACTTCTAGTTGAGCATTTATCGTTTTATCTGGGACACTCCTTAGACAGCTCTTATATTACTTGATTAAACTATTAAATAAACTTACTGCACAAAATTAACTATTTCATATATTTACCTCAAAAAACTGTGTTACTACATAATTTGAACGTTTTCTTATTAAATAAAATATTCTGGTAACAGTAGGTTTTGGGACATACCATGGAATCATATATTTGGTGTTTATCTTTAAACTACGGTTATATTTTAGAAACTTCATAACTAAAAATGTTTTAAAAATTATGAATATTTCTTAATTAAATGTGATTGACTACAGAATATTTTGAAATATTGACTTAACTTTGTTTTTTAACTTCTGTTTAAAAAGCATGGAAAACAAATGTCAAACTGATGTTATTTTTACAGATTTTTCAAAGGCATTTGACAGAGTTAATCATAAAATTTTAATTAAAAAACTATTTGCTCTAGGTTTTCACTCTTCACTTCTTAAATGGTTAACCAATTACTTAGATGACCGCTCACAAGTTGTAAAAATTGGTTTAGAACTATCGTTTAAAATTTATAACTATTCCGGTGTTCCGCAAGGCAGTCACCTTGGCCCGTTGTTGTTTTTGCTTTTCATTAATGATTTGCCTGAAGTAATTAATTTTTCTAATTGTTTGATGTTCGCGGATGATGTCAAAATTTTTTAATCAATCAAATCTGTTGCTGATTGTTTGGATTTACAAAAGGACATTAATAGTTTAAATCGATGGTGTTTTCTCAATTCCCTGAACTTAAATATACAAAAATGTTCTGTTATGTCTTTTTCTAGATCCGTTAAACCCGTTATATATAATTATCAGCTGCTTACTATAAAATTAAATAGAGTAATAAGCCAGAAAGATTTGGGAGTCATTTTTGATTTACATTTGTCTTTTAATATATGTACATATTGACTATGTTATATCTAGAGCTAATGCTATGTCATGATTTTCGAGATCCTTATACATTGAAATCACTGTTCGTGTCATTGGTTCGTCCCATACTAGAATATTGTTCCGTTGTATGATCGCTTCTTTTCAAAAAAGATTTGATACGAATTGAAATAATTCAGAAAAGATTCACTAACTATGCGCTACGAAAATTGAATTGGTCTGACACTATGCCATCTTATAACAGTAGATGCTTATTGATCAAATTAAAGTCTATCTAGTAGAAGAACTTATTATTCTGTAATGTTTGCTAGAGATGTGATTGTAGGGCATATTGACTGCCCCCCGCTTCTAGCTTTGTTTGGTATACATGCACCATCTAGAACTTTAAGACCTAGATATAATGATTTTTTTCATATTTCTCGTCATGCAACAAACTATGGTCAAAATGAACCAATCACAAATGCTTGTGTTAAATTTAACGAATATGCAAATGTTTTCGACCTTGATCTAAATCGAGATATTTTAAAATGCATTGTTTTGAATACAATTGTTTAAAATTATTATTACAAGTGGAAAATCTTAGTTTTGAGAAAAACAAAAAAAAAACTGTTTTACAGAAAATTTATTAACTTTTTTGTAAAATAATGAATGGGTGATTTGAAGGTTTTTGGTTCCCCTATATGCCAATGAAAGAAAAAATTGAAAAATGTTATAAAAAAAAAATATTAAGGTAGAAAAACAGTGTTTTTGTATTATTCTTACAATCAATAAAAAAATTGCGCAATTTAAATTAGTTCTTATCATTTTATTGATTTTTAAAATCATGGCCAACTAAAAAATACACTTAATAATATAAAAGTACTATAATTCTGAACGCTCATTAGATATTATTTTCCATAATTTTATGTGGTAGTAAAACTCCATGGCCTCTTCAGACATATATTGCATTACTTTCTTAATGTCTTCTATTTTTATTTTTTCATTTATAGGAACTGGTTCTTGATATGACCTTGCTGTTGGCAAATACAAAATTACTTTTGGTTTAAGTAATTTAAAACTGTGTGACAAGAATCCCCCTAGCCAGGGGATTCACTATAGTATATTGGAACTGATTATAATGTGTAACTCCAAAATTTATTTTTTGTTGGTCTGTTGATTTGGTCGTCATTTTATAGAAACTAGGCCACCAGTTTTTAAAGTCGATAATGTCCTTGTAGTTAATTTCCGTAACAGTGAAAGGGCTTTTTTTCAGTATAAGTACCGTAATGAGTGTAATAACAATACAAATATTGTTATTACACTCATTCAAGGAGGATCAAGAGGTAGTTTTGTATGAATTTGACTCAAAAATGTACTGTTATTTTGCTCATTGATAGGTTTATATACTTAGATAATTTTTGCATTTAAACACCCACATTGAATTTTTGGCACTTGTACTGTTCTTACACTCACCGATTCAATTATAGTTTTGTTTTTAATTTCAGAATTTTAATGTTTGAAAATTGCAATGAAGAAGAAACTTGCTGGGTTTATCTTACAGAAGCAATAGACAATAATTTAGATACATGACTAGGGTGGGTTGCACGAAAACACAGACAGTCAATTATATGACTGATTTTATAAATATATAATATATAATTTGTTTCGTCAACAAAATTTATAATGTTGTGGCAGCCTTAAGAGCTTATTTTTTTAAATTAATTAATAAGAACAAACTGAATGAAAAAATTGATATCCGATTTGTTTATGAAGCCTGAAAGTAAAAAATAGAAGGTATATCTATTCCAATTCATCACATAGCCCTATATAGACAGCTAGGAATTTTCTCACTCTACACTGTGAAGTAAGATGTAGTTTATGTAGATAACTGACTCTTTTTTATTGCTTGAAAAATCAACCAATGTTATCAGACTGTAAAAGAGTCAGATAATTTTATTCTTCTCATAGCTAACTGAATGTTTAACTGCCGAATGAAAAATTGGCCTTTAGAAGAATTTCTTCGCCAGAAATGTGCGGTCAGGAAATAATAGGGCGCTTTATGGGAAATAATACGTGTTATCGCAAGCAATCTATTGTCATAAATATGTCATGAAAATGAGATATGAGCATAGTTTTGGAAGAGTCGGATTTTTCGAAGTTACGTATTGATATGAGTATCCTTATCCTTTTATGATATACAGAATTTAAATATAGTTAAAAAAAATTCTTAAGCGTTAAAAGATTGGGAATTGTCAAACTGATTACCGCTCTGAAAAATGTACTTCGATGTTGTTACATTACTGGTATGAAAATTGTGACTATAGAAGCTTAAGAAAGGCAGTTCCACTTTCTTCAAATAATTGTTGAAATTGTAGATCATTTATGATTTTTTTATTTAAATAATTAATAATCTCTGGCATCTACACGGCAATATACTTTAAATATAAGTACTAAGAAGATACTTATGTGTATGTGGAAAGAACATAAACTAGATTATAACTTTAAACATGGAAACTTCAAAGAAAAGAAAATTTGTCAATACAAAATCACTTATAGAATGTCTACATTCTACCAAATAAACATAAATCATTTGAACGCATTTGTTACCAGTATCCAAATCAAATTTATTTTATGTAAATAGCTTTTAATTTGACGTTTTCCTATCGTTTTTCATTTAAAAAAAAAATCGCTTCAAAATAAACCAATTTATGCGGAAAAAGAAACGTCTAAGCTCATAAGACCTTTTTCATTCTAAAACAATTATACTCAAGAGTGAATTTCTCCAAATTGCGTATCATAACTAAGGGTTTTCAATTAAGGGTGTCAATTCTAGTAGACCTATTTAACAGAGCTCCCATAAAGCTTTTCATCATTTCATCCTTTCTGACAGGCAAAATAAAAATCCCACAAAATACTACCTTTACTCATTTTTCGTTTCGAAATGCTTCGGTCATAGTCACTTCTTTTTTATTTTACTTGATCAATAGGACAAGTATTGGTTTCGTGTAAAAAATGGATTACAAATTTGTAGCTTAAAAAAGTTCGTTGTTTATACTTTCTGGGTTTATATGTGTATTTTTGGGGTTCTATGTTTGTTGAGCTATACCTACAACTAAAACAAATTTTACGGATATTCTTTAAATTCGTGGGAATTAAGTGTTATACTATATATTGTATTCATCGAGCGCACTTAATCGGAAATTGAATGGATTCAACCTTTATCCGTTATTCTCCAAGATTAAATAATAATCTCTCTTAATTCTCCTTATTGAACTTTTGAACACGCTCTTTTGTTGAAATGCTTTCATTTGAAACGTCATTTTAATTGTCAACGTTCAATTTATTGGTAATTGTGTTTTATTAATTAGAAGAAATATTTATAAACTCATATAAAATTTCGATGCGGAATAATATTTATCATTAGTGAGTTTTTGGAAATTAATGCAATATAATAGTGAAAGGGTGGTAAAATTAGTTCAAACCGAAATAAAGACGTGTTTTAGTTATCTAAAACCTTCTGTCAGAGTGAAAACACTCCAAAAACTTGTTTATATTTATTCGGTTGTTAAATATTAAAATTGCGTTTTTCTATTTCACAGACCACTTGCAGTTTTAAAAACATCCAATATAAAGTAAAATTATGCTCCAAATAAATGTTCAAAACGTCTTTTTAATGAACGAACAGATTGTATTCAAATTTTAAAATATAAAAGAGAGAAAACGGTGAAAGTGTTCGTTTGATACGTTGTCCCTTCATTTACTTTATAGCCTATTCACACCGAAAACGAAATCTAGATTTCGAGCAAAAAGTTCAAAATCTCTTCAAAATCAAGTAGATTTCCCATACATTTGCAGATCTCAAAATCTAGTAGATTACGACGAAATCTCCTCAAAATCTAGTTGCAAATGAAAATTGTTTAAAACAAACACACCTTTTAAATATTCAGCGAAATGCTGACTAGACTTGACAGCTGCTGTAAAAAAAAAAACAAAACAAAACTTTTGTGTTTTTCAATGTTTACCGTTGCGTCTGGTAAATTTTCATTTTATTTTTATAAATAAAATAAATAAATTTATAATTCTGATTGTTTTCTGGCAGAAAAAAATGGAACAAAAAAAAGAGAGAAGAATTGGTGCCTGGATGATGAGGAATATCTGGTGGAGTTGTGGGGTGAAAAAATTCACGAACTCCGTGGAAGCCGAAAAAACGGCTATATTCTAAAAGAATAATAATAATCATAAATAATAATCATACGAAATGCTGTAGCCCTAAAACAGGAACATTACCTTTGTCCACAGCAATCTCTATCGGTTGCGTTTCTCTACGGCCTTCATTATGATCGCTCTTTCCTTTTGAAGTTGTAATAGTTCCAAAATTAAGAGATTTCTTTTTTTTTGTATCGGGCTGCACTTATCAAATAATTAAGATTATTAATTAAATCCGTATTTTGAATTAAAATTAACTGGAATTTTTCTTCGTTCATTTTTTGGCTAGTTGAAAATTTTTCGCAACAATTCAATATTTGAAATTTTTTAAGAAATTGACAGAAACGTAACACAAAATCTAGTTTATGTGCGGTGTGAACAGCTCAACTAGATTACGAAATCTCTTTGCTCGAAATCTAGATTTCGATGTCAGTGTGAATAGGCTATTATAATCAAATCTCCTGAGAGTGAAAGAGTTGAACTTAATAAAATATTTCATAACTAAGGCACTACCTTTTTTACAGTGAAAATTGAAATTTTATTACTTTGCAGCTGCGAAAATTAACACAAAAGTAAATGGGGTTTGTTCGCAGAATAGAAAGTTTTGTATATGAGTTATGAATTACTTCAGAAAACTCATAGAATTGAATTTCATTTTTGTTTCTGAAAACAGTTTCTTAATTTCAGCTTATAGTAGGTATTGAATACTCTGAAAATTTCAAAATTACATTTATACAAATCTGTCAAATTTATTACATTCAATATTCATTCATTTCGTTTAACAATTCACACTGAATGCTCCGCAGATCAAACCCAAAGTTTGATCTGCAAAAAATCAAAACAAAAAACAACTTATATCTCAGGTTTGACAGGAGACTGTTTACATGACTTGTTGGGGTGCTTAGAATAAATCTCCCAAATCATCAAACTTACATCTTTAGTGTTGAAATATGACCTATAGAATTTATTTCATTCGTTGAAACATGAAAAATGCCAAAAGAACACATCTTTCGTCTTATACGGCAAATGATATTCCTATATAAGATAAATTTTATGTTCAACTAAATACCATAAATTTCCAAGACGTATTTTTTTTTTTCAATAACCGATGATTTTCCTTAAAAAGATAAGTTAATTTTTTGAGATTTCAGGCAAATGTAGGCAATCGAAAATTCGAAAATAAAAAACAATCACACAGCCGCAACGACTATACGAACATACCCCATAGAAATATATAAAAGTATATCATTCGTACAAACATCTTAAAACTTAACAACAATAATTTTGTTCGATATTCTAATGAAAGTTGAAAAACTTTCCAGAATTGAAAAAGGTGGAATGTTTGTATAGAAAATACCTAAACATAGGAACTACATATAGGTTTCTCAAAATAAACACACATTTTGGAATTAGATAACCACAATGATAACGATACAATCGCACACAAAACTTGCTTGGCAACAGCCATTCAAAAGGATGCGTCCGACTCACGAGTCACGTGTCTATGAGAACAAGCCACAAAACAAAACTTAAAGCTTTAAGTATACATATAAGTTAGTAGGTTCTACAAGAAAGATCATACAATTATTTAATAATTGTAAATAATGTAAAAGTTCTGGGCCACCCTGTATTAATTAATTTAAAATTTCATATCCTTTAGTTTGCTACAAGAACAGATTCGTGCGACCCCGCCGTGCATTTAATTTCTATATCGGGACAAGATTTTATTTTTCATAGTGAGTTTTATCACAAAAAAAACCACAGACATCCTCATGGATTTCAGAGACCAACACAGTATTCAGAAAATGTCACACAAAGGACACACCAAAATATCAAACCTTCACGTAAATATAGGAGGTTAGGCATTATAGTGCCCTTTGAATAAAAAATCCAAATCGAATTTCGCAAAAAGTCTAAAGAATCGATTTCCATTATCCCAAGTGCTTCAATATAAATCCTTAATCCGACCAAGGATACACTATACAACCCACACCCGCATATTGCTATTCGCTATATGAACTTCCTGTTTGGAATGTAAATTCAAATTGATATAGAGGTCAAACTATGTTCACCTTTAAGAGAGATGGAGGTGTTTGTTTTTAATTTCCACACTGCGGAATTCCTTCATAATTTGTTTTTTTTTGAATTCAACTGTCAGAAAAAAGCCAGGACATTTTTTAAATTTCATTTATGGTAAGGTAAGTGGAAAAAAATCCGTATTTTAATAGACGTGACGAACGAATACGTGGACAGGTTGACAAAATATGTAAAACAATCAAAGTTTTCACTTAAATTCACAGACACTCATGTGAATATTTTAAACTTCGTTTCCATATTCATGAACACTGAAGTTCGTGAGGCAGGATACATTGAACCAAAAGGAGGATGAAGGGAAATAAATTGGAAAACTCAGGAGTTTTTCAACATTTTTGTGATAGTTTGTGAGTGTAAATTGTACTGTATACAGTTATTTTGTAAATTAAATTCGCATAAACTCAGTTAGACCGGATATGTATTTTTTTTATTATTTGACATATTATTTTTTTTTTGAAGGACGTACCTACTATTTTATTAACGTACATTATTTGCAATATTCACGAATTTTAGGAATTATTTTGGAGATATGGATGCTGAGCTTTTTAATTCGTTTGAGTAAAAGTTAACTCTAATTGTTCAATTTCACATGCGGTTTGACCTACTTGTTTTTGGTTCAGGGATGGGATTTTATTTTATTTTAGAAGTCAAACTTTCTAGGTTTAAAATAATAGACATTTGTTTTAATATAGTAATACATTTCGTATTCAAATATGATGTGCTTTATATTTAAGCACCAATATGAATTAGAGCCGTTTTGTAAAAACATATGTGGCTAAAATGCCAAGGTAACGTTTGCAACTATACACTAAAATTCTTTAGAAAAATGCACCTCCCAATGCCGATCCCTGTCATACTATTTTGTTTGCTTGGACTCAACTTGCGTATGTGGTAAGACTGACACAAGCAGATATTGTTAAACTCATCAGAACTGTTGCACCGGTCTGTAAAAAGCGCAAAGGAGATTAAGCCCCAGTTGTAGCGTCGAGATCATCTTTTAGAACTCTGGACTCTTCAGAATCTTGCCGAGCATTTATTTCTCTGTCTGTTTTTTTTTTTTTTTTGTTTATTTTACCAGTTTTGAGCTAATTAGCTCTATATATAATTGAACTTGGTAAGCAATAAAAAACAAAGTGTTATATAAAACTTGTAGAAAAATATTTAATATACGAAGTTTCAAGTCAAATTTTATAAGAGATTTTTATTAGGTGTGCCATTGTAGGTCACCTTCCCTTACCAGACTCATGCAACTACATGCAACTTTCTTTGCTACATGCATACCCAGGTACATGTGTTTTTTTGGCAAAAAAAATACATACATATACCGTGTCCTACAAAGACTTTTATGGGTTGGGTACGAAATCTCGACTGCCAAAATCCCGACAGGACAAAATCCGGACTGCCAAAATCCCGACTGACGAAATCCCGACTGAATAACTACTATTTTTTGGTAAAAGCAATTTAAAACTGAATTTTTCAATATAAATTAATTGCAAAAATGTTTCATAATTTCATGTAGGTATCGTTTTTACCGGTTATTTTTCTTGTTTACTTGTTATCTGGGGTAGCATTTATAATATTCAATATTTTTTCATCAAAATCCTTTCTGTGGTCAGTCCAGTCGTTTGGCGGGCGCCTGAGTCCAATGTTTCCATATTCCACAGCACCAGGGTGGCCCGCTTCGCGGGTTCAAGGGATTTTAACTCCCTTTCCGTAGTCAGTCCCGCTCACACAACTCCGTTGCTCCGCTTAGGGTATGTCCAGTCGTCTGGTGGACGCCTGAGTCCAAAGTTTCCATATTCCACAGCACATGGGTGGCCCGCCTTGCGGGTTCGAGGGATTTTAACTCCCTTTCTGTAGTCAATCCTGCTCACGCAACTTCGTTGCTCCGCTTAGGGTATATCCAGTCAGCTGACAGGCGCCTGAGTCCAATGTTTCCATATTCCACAGCACCTAGGTGGCCCGCTTCGCAGGTTCAAGGGATTTTAACTCCCTTTCTGTAGTCAGTCCCGCTCATGCAACTTCGTTGCTGCGCTTAGGGTATGTTCAGTCGTTTGGCGGGCGAATGAGTCCAAAGTTTCCAAATTCGACAGTACCCTGGGTGGCCTGTTTCGCTTCTTATTTTTTTCCTTTTCAATTTTTATTTCAAATAATTAGTGTAAAAGCAAAAAAAAAGATACAAAAACGTGCTAAAAGGGCTGAAAATCGGGATTTTTTATTCGTACCATTCAGATATTGTCAGTCGGGATTTTGACAGTCGGGATTTTAGGATTTTTTTAGTTCAATCTGTCCGGTCGGGATTTTGTCCCTATCCCGACTTTTGTCCATGTAACAACTTCGGTACGTGTGCTGCTTGTAAACCAAAAGCACCGATTTTTACATGACAACATCAGAGACATATTCTCGCATGTATGACTTTTAATATAAAATGTCTTATCAAATGTAAACATAACCACTTTGCTTACATTGTAAGCAAAATTTTGCAACAAAATTGCACACAAATTACATCTGAATATTGAAACTGTTTATCAACACTGTGGTATTTTATTTGCAAACAACATTTTGACAATTTAACATTGAAAACTGTGGTCTGGACAGTTCTATTGTGTCTTATATGGCAAATGCATCAAAACAATATTCTTATCGCTGCACAAGCTGCTTTATCAACCACATTACAATATTATTTGTTGATTTTTTTTTAAACCAAATTGCAAAATGATAAAAGTCTTTTTCACACTAGAGTGCATATATTAAGCTGCATTTGTTTTTATTCTGCATTCAAATGTTTGTGGTTTATTCTGCTGTATAAAAGCAAAATATTTTGTCCAATAATTCACACTTGTTATTGAAAGTTCTTTCAAAAAACACACTTATTTGAAGTTAACTAAGTCTACTTTTATTTAAAATAAAAGTTATTTGAAAATGGCTGACAAAAAAAACTTACTTTTGTTATTGGATCGTCCCACGGAACCCGTTTTTATGGAAAAAGGCGCTAAGTCAACGGTTTTTGACGTGCCTGATAAGTTCCTTACCGATCGTTATAAGCCCATTGGAAATGAAGTTCAATCGAGGTTCGGTGAAAAAGCTGAAAAAAGGATTCCTGTAAAGGACATCAGTATTCCAGACTTAAGGTTACCGATGTCTCTTGGTCGACGGGAAAATTTTTCTTTGTTCATTCCACGTCATCGTCGTATTGCTGGAAGATTGATTGATATCTTTTTGGGCGTGCGTTCCATTGACGATCTTCAAAGTATCGCTGCCTATGCTAGGGATCGAGTAAATGCTTATTTATTCAATTACGCCTTCTCTGTGGCTATCCTTCATCGTCCCGATACTAAAGGTTTAAATCTACCATCGTTTGTTGAGACGTTTCCAGATAAGTATGTCGATTCCATGGTATTCACCCAGCTGCGTGAAGAGGCCACTGTTGTTCCTGAAGGGTCTCGTATGCCAATCATCATACCCAAAGACTACACTGCATCGGATTTAGATGAAGAACATCGCTTGTGGTACTTCCGCGAAGATATGGGAATCAATCTCCATCATTGGCATTGGCATTTGGTTTATCCATTCGAGGCTTCCGATCGTTCCATTGTGGCCAAAGATCGTCGTGGTGAGCTTTTCTATTATATGCATCAGCAGATAATTGCTCGATATAATATGGAACGGTTCAGCAACAATATGTCTCGCGTGAAACGTTTTAACAACTTGCGTGAACCAATTGGTGAAGGTTACTTCCCAAAAATGGACTCACTTGTCTCCAGTCGAGCTTGGCCACCACGATTTGCAAATGCTGTCCTAAAAGATCTCGATCGTGAGCTGGATCAGATCAAATTGGATGTCGGTGACATGGAACGCTGGAGGGATAGATTCTATGAAGCCATTCATCAAGGGTTTGTTGTCGATGTGTGTTTTTAACTGCGATAATAGAATAGAATATTTTTTCTTTAATAATTTTATCTTTCTCCAGGAATCCGGCAATCGTATAAATCTCGATGAAACACGAGGTATTGATATCTTGGGTAATATGATGGAATCATCAATTTTATCGCCAAATCGTCAACTTTACGGCGATCTTCACAATATGGGTCACGTTTTCATCTCATATTCCCATGATCCCGATCATCGGTTTTTGGAGTCGTTTGGAGTAATTGGAGACTCTGCCACTGCCATGAGAGATCCAGTTTTTTATAAGTGGCATGCATTTGTGGATGACGTTTTCCAAGAACACAAGGAAGCCTTACCACCTTACAATCAAAACCAATTGAACTACAGAGATATATCGATTACTGGAGTTAAGGTTGATAATGAAGACAGAGGAACTAATTCCCTTCAAACCTTCTGGCAACAGTCAGACATTGATTTCTCACGTGGTCTAGACTTTGTGCCAAGGGGCAATGTGTTTGCTAGAGTAACTCACTTGCAGCATACTCCGTTCACTTACACCATCAATGTAAACAACGCAGGAGGAGCTCAACGCTTTGGAACTGTTCGTATTTTCTTGGGACCGAAGAACGATGAACGCGGACAGCCCATGTTATTGAGAGATCAGCGACTTTTGATGGTCGAGTTGGATAAGTTTGTTGTATCACGTAAGCAAAGGAAAAACCAATTAAAAGACAACATTTAATCAATTGTTTTTCCAGTTCAACCTGGAGCGAATACTCTTCGACGTCGTTCCAACCAATCGAGTGTGACTATACCCTTTGAGAGGACCTTCCGTAACTTAGATGCCAATCGACCAGCTGCTGGAACCCCCGAGGAACTCGAGTTCAATTTTTGTGGATGCGGCTGGCCACAGCATATGCTTATCCCCAAAGGACGTCCAGAAGGCCTTCGATGCGAATTGTTTGTCATGATTTCGAACTTCGATGATGATAGGGTAAGTAATTCGTGTGTTTTTTCCGAGATCGATGCTTTAATTCTTCTTCATATAGGTTGATCAAGATTTGGTAGGAACTTGCAGTGATGCTTCTAGTTTCTGTGGTGTTCGCGACCGACTCTACCCAGATCGTCGAGCAATGGGATATCCATTTGACCGTCTTCCACCAACAGGAGCTGATAGACTTGCAAGTCTCTTGACTCCCAATATGAGAGTTATCGATGTTACCATCACTCATAATGACCGCACAACCGTACGCACCTAAATTTTCAATCTATATACTAAACACAACCTACCACAACCGCACGCAACGAAATTGTTTTCCTCACATAATTATATACTTAATATATATATCTATTTTTATTTTCTTTATTCTGTTTGTGAAATGCAAACGTGATTCAAATAAATGAAATGTTAATCCTAGTGGAATCAAAACCAAAGAGACATTTGTATTGATTAAATTTTAGATGGTGAATAATATGTATGGGCCGCCCACTTAATAGCCCCTCCGTGCCGAAACACTTGTGGCTAGGTTTCATTAAATTCTGTGGGGACATTAAGGACAAATTCCTGTTTCGCTGATTGCTATTGAGGTGTTGACAATTATTGCGAATTCGGAATTCTATGTGGTGTTTCTATATAACTTGGCAAAACACACTGTGGTCCCAAAGAGGCCATTCCACCACGTTTCTGACAAGTCATGGCTAGGGACAATTTGAACTTTCATATTGTCTTGTATGTGAATGAGGGTGACATGTCACGTTAGGGTGAGTGAGAGGATTATAATTTATTAGACACAAGAAAATAAAATCCTGTGACGCAAAATGGCAGTTGATTTGGCAAGCAAGATGTCAAAAACTCATTTTTATGCTGGCAAGATTCTGCTGAAATATATAAATTAGTGATAGACTTGTGGTGACTTTTGTCTATCACTCAATGTCAGGTGAATATGGTTTTGTGAGATTTTTTTTGTGCTCTGACAGCATATGTATATATAGATGTATAACGTATACGTACCTACTAAATAAATAAACATCATATCTCTTTTCACAACTCAAGCCTCAATTTTACAAAAAAATTAGTTTTTTTTTAATAAGTTGTTTCTTAAATTCTACTCAAGATTTTGTGTGAACCTGGCAAAACAAAAATCTGACATCGTCTGCAGAAAGAGACATCTGTATAAGAAATAGTTATCGGTTATTGACAAAACTTATCAACAGGGAGTTTCCGGGCCGTTAGACAATAATTCAATATATACATACATAACTATATGATCAATTTCAATTTAAAATCTTAAGTGAAATTTTATGTAAAATTGCGTAGGAAAAATTACTACATAAGAATTTGTGACAAGGCGTTACACTTTTCATTGATTAATTGAATGTAAACGAAAATTTCAAATTCAAAATTTAAAATCTAACGGCCGGATGCCGATTTAAATTATGCAATTATTATTTCTTAAGCAAATGAATAGAAATTATTTCTCTCACTTCACAGTGACTTAATTAAGGAAATATAATAAATAGAGGTGGAAAGAAAGAAAGCGTAAAATATTATTACGCTTATTCTTCGTCTATTCGTCTTTTAACGTAGTCTGTAAAGTTAAAAGATAAAACACTTTTGCAAAGTGGAGTTTATAATCAAATATTTTCCTTAGCTTTTTAACAAACCACCGACAATAATGGCAGCTTTTTAAGCATATTGCCGCGTAGCAGATTCATACCGCTTTCTTTCCTCATCCGAGGCATATCAAACATAATATAGTATATTTGTAAAAACAAGGGTATTTTGATTTTACATGCGATGCAATTAATGACCGTGACCGCGTCGCTTATCACGGATCACTGACCGTTTATTCATCTGAATTCGTCCGAGGCAAAATACCGTCCTCTCCTCTTGTACTTTTAAAAGATTTTATGGGACGAATCTTTTTTCGCCACTGTTTCAAGAGTACTTAAGGACACAAATCCCTTGGTCCTAGTAGTATTTCCCCCATTATTCTGAAGAGATGTGGTTCCCACGCTGACAAAGCACTTGTCCAGCACGTCCCTAAAAAAGACGAATTTTTTTTCACAACTATCGACCTATTGCACTTAGGCTAGGTTAGGAAATCAGCTTAAGAAATAATTGAAGAATGAACGGCAGTACGCCTTTCGTAGCAATAGATCAACTGGTTTTTCAAGCACAAAGTACACATCATGTTTTTTTTTTTTGAGAAGCTCTTGCGTGGAAGTTACAAATCCTCCAAGAGTATCATTGTTATGGAAGGTGCATCTCACTGTGGTGTTTCGGACTCGACGAAAAATAAATTTTCACTCTCAACCCGTGCTAAATATCTGCGCGTAATTTTTAACCCTTAACCAAATTGGAAATCGATAATTGAAGAACGGGTTAAAAAGCCAGCTTAGCTTTTTTTTTATTTCTGCAGTAAAACATTGGGAAAAAATGGGGTCTCCAATTGAATATGGTTCTATGGACTTACTTCGCAGTACGTTCGATACTAACATATGGATCGATTGTCTGGAGGCCCGCTCTAAGCCTATAACAATAAGCTCAAAAAGGTACAAGGAACAACTAACGTGTGCACTATAGGAGCATTGCGATCCTGCAGCCCAACTGATGTCCTAAGCGTAATCTTACACCTCCTTTATTTCATTTCTATCATTGAGTCTATGCTGACGTCCACTTTGTTTGCTTGCCGTTTTTGCTTCATTGTGTGAATAAACATTTAAGTCAAAAGTCAAAAGCACCAACATCTTTATTTTATTCAACATTTTGTTCCACAAAAGTCGTAACAATACAATTCTGCAACATTTATGACGAGAAGGATGTAACTGGCATAATGTGTTGTCCAAAGTAGCTTACTCTTCTTATCTGCTGTTAAAAAAAAATTAATTGAAAACGTGATGAAAATTATTTTTACGTGTACCTTAGGTATAACATATTCATTTTATTTTCCAACAGTTCATGGCAATAAATGTTCGTCCATTTGCACCCTCTGTTTTTTAATTTCAACCATATTTTGCAATAGCAATTTAGGACCTCATGACTTCATACACATATGTATGTGTACACGAGTGAGATACAGGATACTACTACTACGAAATGAGTTTGCTGAATAAAAAATTTAAGCAATCAATTATTTTTTATCTTCAAACATTACTCCTTTCGACAGATTTTTAGGAAATACTTTATTCCACATCCAGAGCAGGGAAGGAAACACCAGTGACGGGAATCGTCTTCAGTCTCTCAACTATTTCAATGGATAATTTGAGACTAAAGCACACCAAGAGAAAGAATTTTCATCGTTAACCTATTTGATGCTGTTAAAAGTTCTATTTAAGGATGTGATGTTCTTAAAGAGATTATTTCTTTTTCTCCTTGTTTGTGTTTGAACTACAAAGCATTAACCTCATTCTTTGAAATTTCATGGCGTCTCTATGATACATCGACGCCAACGACGTTGACAAATTATCCTTTTATTCGTTTGTATACTCTTAGGGATAAGAATAGATTAGGATTCAGGAATAAGATTTAAAGTTAAAATCATTTCGATTTAAAAGTTTTATTATATGAATTTTTACAGACACTAATATTTCGATTTCTTGTATTTGTGTGAAATTGGAGGATGGTACTAAAAATTAAATGGAAAACTAATCAAGCCAAATAAATATGTATCCAAGTTTTAAAACCTGAGAGATTCTTAAGTCCTTCAACACTTTGCAAATTGTGTGGAAATATTGAAAGCACCTTTTTATGGTTAACTGTTTTGACATTTAAGCATAACACACCAAATTGAACTTATTTCTACATATCTACAATTTTTGTATAGAGACAGAATTTCTTAATAAATCGCCATTATAGAAAACTCGAATACTTTAAAAAAAAATACGTTCATCTTGATTATAGCAAATGCAGTAGTCGTTAAACACTTAAATATTCCGAAGAACGGTTTTTCAAGTTTTTTAGGTAACGTTTTGTAAAAAGTAAAAAAATACAATTTTGAAAAATATAGGTTTTTGGTTTAAAATACTGGAACCCTGAACAGTGAACATAGTAGGTACATACAATTTTAATTAATTAATTTTAATTTTAACGCCAAAAAAAATCGCTGCATGTGCCGAAATTTCGGATTTTTTTAATAAATCAGTTGAGATTTTTTTAATATTAAATTAAAAAAAGGCTAAACATTTTTATTTTGAACTTTTTGGACTTTTTTCTAAAATTTGATGTTATATTTATTTTGTGTGCTCTTAAAAAATTAAATTCTCCTTCTTCTTCAATTTTCCAAAAAAATCTTATCAAACGATTATTTACGACAATTTTCAGTTTTATAGCATTTGGCAACCATGTTTTAAAAAAAACTGTATGTTTTAACAGTTTTAAGCACGAAATAAATCAGCAATTATTGTTTTATATTCTCATGTTGCTCAAATTATTCTAAATTGAAGGTTACCAAAACAATCTAGTTGGTTATTAAGGGCAAAATTTAATATACCTTTAAAACACCTCTAAAAATCTATAACAAACATATAATTACTGTCATTTCTATAGATTAGATCGGATAAAAATATTGGTATTAAGCATTGTCATTGCAATTAGAAATTATTATATTAAAACAAATCATTAAATATTTGTGCAACGTAATTTCGTTTGGCCGCAATTTAAAAAAAATTGTACCCAGTGGTTTGATTTTAATATTTGAAGACTCATTTTTTCATTTTTTTCATTTTTTTTATTAAGAAACATTTAATAACAATAACAATTTAATAATTTATTAAGAAACATTTTAATAATAGGTATTAAGTTACACTTAATTTCTTACTATTCTCAGCTGGCAAATTAATTAATGGAAACAATAAGAAATTAAGGCCCTCCGTAGGAAATTAAGGCCCTTAGTAGGAAACCTTTTTATAACGGTTCCTGAGCGATGTCTGAATATGGAATGGGAAGTCTGGCTAATAGGTATAGCCGGTCTAAGCCGAGCTTAAAGTTTCTATAAAGTTGTACAAAAATGGACCCAAAAACTCTTCTTGAGGCACAACGAAATCTTTATAGGATCGTAGTTTAGGGTATAACTAGCACAAAATCAGGCCCGGTATTAAGGGTTGCCAGTCAACCTCAAATTTGTATTTTTTTCGACATTTGTACAGGGTGATTCACATAAACTGTGCCAAAAAGATGAAGCAAGTAGGTTGGATCGAGGCAAGAAAAAAATCGGGAGGGTCAGTTTTCTAAAAACTTTGTACAAGAACAACTTACAATGCCATGCTATACCATTTTGGAAAGCCAGAAATCTATTCTATTATATTCTTTTCAAATAAAATTGTTTTTGTGAACAGTTTTTGAAAAATTAATTTTCAAACTCAAAATTTTGAAAAAAAAAAATGTTTAAAGTAATTTTTTTCAAAATTTTGTTTCCAAATTTTTGTTTCCAAAATTCAATGCTCAAATTAGATTTTAGTCAAAAACAGAAAACTGGATGCTAAAAAAGGTGACGTGAAATAGCGCCAAATGAAATAACGCCAAATTGACCCTTTTGCGTTTTCAAAAACGAAAAAACACCAAATTTGGAGTGTAGGTTGATTTCAATTTAGAAATCGAAATAAGGCCAATTTATACTGCGTATAAACAGTGAGGTTGGTATGTGGGGGGCATGCTGCCCCCCTGCAACCCCCATGCCTGGGCCTACGATTTTATTTGGAGTGGGTGCAAGTTTGCGTATATGTAGAGTTGTTTGCTCCGTCATGTCATCTCAACTGAGCAGGAGCGTGAAATATAAACACAATTCTTCAATTCAGTGCAAAGCAAACTCTCCATCTCTTTTCAATCAACTAAATTCATTACGAGAAAAAATACCTGAGCAAACGAATTCAAAAATTTTCAGGCTAAGTTTTTTGACAACAATAGTGAGAAGTTTCTCTGCAAAATTGTGTTTATATTTCTGAGCATACGGAGATCTTAGCAAATATAAACTAAGCTAATAAATAAACTAAAAATTATTGAATCCATTTTCTTTTTACGTTTCCAGTCGACATGTCGGAAAAAATGGGGCTACAAAATATTCGGAACTTAATGAAACTTGCACAGATTGTTTGGGGGTATACTATGGGAAGATCCCCCTAAGTTTTTAACCTCGAGGACACTGTGCTAACTTGAGAAGGGTCGAAAAACTCAAAAATGTTCTGACTTTTTTCAGTACCAATTTTGTGTACCATATTGCATAATAACAAAGTTAAAGGCCATTAAATTTACTAAAAATTAGTTGGTATGAATTATAGATCTTTATAGGCCCAATATTAACAACAAAATAAAGCGAGTAGGTTGGGTCAAGATGAGAAAGAAATTGTAACTAACGGGGGTTTATTTCCCCCGCTTAACCGGGAGGGGAAATTAAAAAAAAAAAAAATACGAAAAAAAAATTAAAAGTAATGTTGCTTAGTTGATTTTGGCTTCGTTCTTTGATTCGGGTCTTCTGGAAATAAAGCCACTCTAGATTTAATTTTATAGTAATTATAATTATGTTTTTTTTTTTTTAAATTATCAAAACATTTTACAGACTGTATCTGTATGTGACTAAAACGTCCGATAAAAAATGTCGAATAAATGCGTTTATTTGTTATATTTTAGTCTAAGAGCTAGCGACACTATCTCCTACTATTTGTTCCTAAAGGAATACCTCGATGGCAGTTTGAGTTACGTTCGGAAATCATTTTATGAACTTCTACCTCAATATTGATTCATGTTTCTTCTAATTTTACTGTGGCTTTATAAGTTGGCAACTTACTTACTTACTAACTTAAGGTGGCGTTACAGTTTGGGGTGGACAAGGGCCTCAACTAACAAGCTTCTTTCATCACGCCAAGTTGATTAAGCTCCTCTTCCAATTGGGTGCGCCACTTGCTTCGCTGTGCTCCTATACTGCTCCGTCCGGTCCCACGGAGTTGAATTCAAAAGCTCTAAATGACCGACCCATCTTAGTCTTTCGCTTTTAACTTTTGTGTCAGTGTCGCTGCACAGCCCGTACAGTTCGTTGTTATAACATCTTCTTCTCCATTCCCCATTTACACAGATAGGACCAGATAGGTTGGCAACACCATCAGTCAATTAAATTCTATTAGAATATTATTTAAATATTATACAATCTCACTCTTACCACCTATTTTTCCGTTTAAGCACTTTCAAATCATAGAACAGAATTTTCCATACTGTGTAGAGTTTTGTGTCGACTTTTTTCGGAGTATCTAAATAAATCACGCAAACGAGTGATCGTGGAAATTCAGTTGTCTTCGATAATTCATTGCGATCGGTTAAATACAAAATTTCAAAGTGTTTATGATGGCAATATCGGGAGTTTTTATTCTAATTCTAATAGCATTAATATCGGCTGTGGTATTTTACATTAGACAATTATTGACCTATTGGAAACGTTGTGGTATTCCTCATGATGAACCTTGTTTCCCATATGGTAATGTAAAGGGTCTTAAGACGACCCATCATTCGCGAGATATCGTGAAGGCGGTTTACCAAAAATACAAGCACACAGGACCATTTTGTGGTTTCTTTCTTTTCCTCAAACGTGCCGTTATCGTCTTTGATTTGGATTTAATTAAAAATATTTTAATAAAAGATTTTGACAATTTCATTGATCGTGGGCTCTTTCACAATGAAATAGATGATCCTTTGACTAATAATTTACTTAATTTGGATGGAACCGAATGGAAAAAATTTAGAATGAAACTATCGCCTACTTTTACCCCACGCAATATGAAGGGAATGTTTTCAACAGTCTTAGAAGTAGGAGAAGAACTCAAAATAACCTTTGACAATTTGGTTGCGAATAATCCTGTCATAGATGTTAAGGACATGATACAACGGTACACTATTGATGTTATTGGAACGTGTGCCTTTGGTCTAAAATGTAAATGTCTTAACAACCCATATACAGAATTTCAGATGATAGGCCAAAAGGCATTTACCCAACCCAGGCATAGTTCAATGATTGATGGTTTTATTACTGCCTTTCCCCATTTAGCTAAAAAGCTGCGAATGCGACAAATTCATGAGGATGTTCATCAGTTTTATATGAATGTGGTTCGAGATACAGTTGATTTTCGTGAGAAAAATTCAATAAAACGCAATGATTACCTGAATTTATTGATCGACTTAAAGAATGCTGACGATGGTCTGTCAGTAGAAGGAATTGCTGCACAATCGTATTCGATATTTTTGGCTGGTGCTGATTCTTCCGCGACTACAATGTCTCATGCTATATTTGAGCTGGCATTGAATCAAGAAGTACAAGATAGACTCAGAGCTGAAATCAATGAACAATTCAAGAAAAACGAAGGAAAGCTAACGTTTTACAGCACAACTGAAATGAATTACATGGATATGGTCATAAAAGGTTTATTCTCTACTATGCTTGAGCCATAAAAGTCGTGTTTCATTTTTGTCTTTATTTTACAGAAGTTCTACGTAAATACTCCGTTGTAACAGACCTTAGGCGTCGTTGTCTCAATGATTATCCAACCTCGAATCCTAAATATGTTATTCCAAAAGGAACAACTGTAATTATTCCATCTGATGCCATTCATCATGATCCAGAATTTTATCCCGACCCAGCAAAGTTCGACCCCGAACGATTTAGTCCTGAGGAAATGAAAAAACGTCATCCACTCACCTGGTTGCCATTCGGAGATGGACCGAGGAATTGTATTGGATATAGATTTGGAAAGATGACTATGTACGTTGGACTAAGTTCGTTGTTGAGACACTTCAAGTTTCACTGTTGTGTAAAAACGCCTAAATTTCTAGTAGCTGATAACTCTTCCGACTTTTGTCAAATCAAGGGTGATGTTTTCCTTAGAGTCGAACCAATAAAATGTGTTGGTTAAATTTCTTATTATTAACTTTATTATGTACATTATTTGTTTTATAATTATTTCGTATACCTTTACTGTATTAATAACCGAAATGTATACATATATTTTTTTTTCTTTTTTAAATTAATAAAAGCTGGTTTAAAATGGTTAAAATTTATTCTCTTTTCACTTTTGCTGCCAAATTTTGCTGATTTGTACGTTACTTACTGCCTAAGCAGAGCAACCAACAAAAATGATCCTGCCAAGTGTTATACCTTGTGCCCCAAGGTCACTGACATTTGACATTTCTTTGCAAAAAGTTCATAGTTTCCGAGAAATTTCCAAAAAACTGAATTTCGACCCCTTTCCCCACAAAAAAAAAATCCTCCATAGGCTCAGTTTTTTGACAACAATAGTGAGAAGTTTCTCTGCAAAATTGTGTTTATATTTTTCTGAGCATCTCAGAGATCTTAGCAAATATAAACTAAGCTAATAAATAAACTAAAAATAAACTAAAAATTAAAAATGGGGCTACAAAATATTCGGAACTTAATGAAACTTGCACAGATTGTTTGGGGGTATACTATGAGAAGATCCCCCTAAGTTTTTAACCTCGAGAACACTGTGCTAACTTGAGAAGGGTCGAAAAACCCAAAAATGTTCTGACTTTTTTCAGTACACATTTTGTGTACCATATTGCATAATAACAAAGTTAAATACCATTAAATTTCCTAAAAATTAGTTGGTATGAATTATAGATATTTATAGGCCCAATATTAACAAAAAAATAAAGCGAGTAGGTTGGGTCAAGATGAGAAAGAAATTGTAATTAACGGGGGTTTATTTCCCCCGCTTAACCGGGAAGGGAAATTTTCAAAAAAAAAAATACGGAAAAAAAATAAAAAGTAATGTTGCTAAGATGATTTTGGCTTCGTGCTTTGATTCGTGTCTACTGGAAATAAAGCCATTCTAGATTTATTTTTACAGTAATTATAACTATGTTTTTTTTTTTTAATTATCAAAAAAATTTTCAGACTGTATCTGTATGTGAATAAAACTTCCGATAAAAGATGTCGAATAAATGCGTTTATTTTTTATATTTTAGTCTGAGAGCTAGCGACACTATCTCCTACTATTTGTTCCTAAAGGAATACCTCGATGGCAGTTTGAGTTACGGTCGGAAATCATTTTATGAACTTCTACCTCAATATTGATTCATGTTTCTTCTAATTTTACTGTGGCTATATAAGTTGGCAACTTACTTACTTACTAACTTAAGGTGGCGTTACAGTTTGGGGTGGACAAGGGCCTCAACTAACAAGCTTCTTTCAGGCTGCTCGGTTTCTAGCTAGCTGTCTCCAGTTTCGCACGACAAGTTGATTGAGCTCCTCTTCCAATTGGGAGCGCCACCTGCTACGCTGTCCTCTTATACTGCGACGTCCGGTCCCACGGAGTTGGATTCAAAGGCTCTAATTGACCGAGCCATCTTAGTCTTTCGCTTTTAACATTTGTGTCAGTGTCGCTGTACAGCCCGTACAGTTCGTTGTTATAATATCTTCTTCTCCATTTCCCACTTATGCAGATAGGACCAGATAGGTTGGCAACACCATCAGTCAATTAAATTCTATTAGAATATTATTTAAATATTATACAATCTCAATCTTACCACCTATTTTTCCGTTTAAGCACTTTCAAATCATAGAACAGAATTTTCCATACATTGTAGAGTTTTGTATCACGCACACGTGTGATCGTGGAAATTCAGTTGTCTTCGATAATTCATTGCGATCGGTTAAATACAAAATTTCAAAGTGTTTATGATGGCAATATCGGGAGTTTTTATTCTAATTCTAATAGCATTAATATCGGCTGTGGTATTTTACATTAGACAATTATTGACCTATTGGAAACGTTGTGGTATTCCTCATGATGAACCTTGTTTCCCATATGGTAATGTAAAGGGTCTTAAGACGACCCATCATTCGCGAGATATCGTGAAGGCGGTCTACCAAAAATACAAGCACACAGGACCATTTTGTGGTTTCTTTCTTTTCCTCAAACGTGCCGTTATCGTCTTTGATTTGGATTTAATTAAAAATATTTTAATAAAAGATTTTGACAATTTCATTGATCGTGGGCTCTTTCACAATGAAATAGATGATCCTTTGACTTCTAATTTATCTAATTTGGATGGAACCGAATGGAAAAAATTAAGAATGAAACTATCGCCTACTTTTACCCCACGCAATTTGAAGGGAATGTTTTCAACAGTCTTAGAAGTAGGAGAAGAACTCAAAATAACCTTTGACAATTTGGTTGCGAATAATCCTGTCATGGATGTTAAGGATATGATACAACGGTACACTATTGATGTTATTGGAACGTGTGCCTTTGGTCTAAAATGTAAATGTCTTAACAACCCATATACAGCATTTCAGATGATAGGCCAAAAGGCATCTACCCACCCCAGGCATAGTTTAATGATTGATGGTTTTATTACTGCCTTTCCCCATCTAGCTAAAAAGCTGAGAATGCGACAAATTCATGAGGATGTTCATCAGTTTTATATGAATGTGGTTCGAGATACAGTCGATTTTCGTGAGAAAAATTCAATAAAACGCAATGATTACCTGAATTTATTGATCGACTTAAAGAATGCTGATGGTCTGTCAGTAGAAGGAATTGCTGCACAATCGTATTCGATATTTTTGGCTGGTTCTGAATCTTCCGCGACCACAATGTCTCATGCTATATTTGAGCTGGCATTGAATCAAGAAGTACAAGATAGACTCAGAGCTGAAATCAATGAACAATTCAAGAAAAACGAAGGAAAGCTAACGTTTTACAGCACAACTGAAATGAATTACATGGATATGGTCATAAAAGGTTTATTCTCTACTATGCTTGAGCCATAAAAGTCGTGTTTCATTTTTGTCTTTATTTTACAGAAGTTCTACGTAAATACTCCGTTGTAACAGACCTAAGGCGTCGTTGTCTTAATGATTATCCAACCTCGAATCCTAAATATGTTATTCCAAAAGGAACAACTGTAATTATTCCATCTGATGCCATTCATCATGATCCAGAATTTTATCCCGACCCAGCAAAGTTCGACCCCGAACGATTTAGTCCTGAGGAAATGAAAAAACGTCATCCACTCACCTGGTTGCCATTCGGAGATGGACCGAGGAATTGTATTGGATATAGATTTGGAAAGATGACTATGTACGTTGGACTAAGTTCGTTGTTGAGACACTTCAAGTTTCACTGTTGTGTAAAAACGCCTAAATTTCTAGTAGCTGATAACTCGTCCGACTTTTGTCAAATCAAGGGTGATGTTTTCCTTAGAGTCGAACCAATAAAATGTGTTGGTTAAATTTTTTATTATGAACTATATTATGTACATTATTTGTTTCATAATTATTTCGTATACCTTTGCTGTATTAATAACCGAAATGTATACACATCCTTTTTTTCATTTTTAAATTAATAAAAGCTGGTTTAAAATGGTTAAAAATGTATTCTCTTTTCACTTTTGCGGCCAAAGTTTGCTGATTCGTACGTTACGAGCAACCAACAAAAATGATCCTGCCAAGTGTAATACACATTTGACATTTCTTTGCAAAAAGTTCATAGTTTCCGAGAAATTTGCAAAAAACTGAATTTCGACCCCTTTCCCACAAAAAAAAATTCCTCCATATGCTGCTCCAATCGAAAATTCGATGAAACAAAAAACAGTGATTGATGATTCCGATTGGAATTTCTCGCCAGCCCCGCAAGAAAGAGTTGCGATTGCGAAAGAAGAGGAAGAAGCTTAAAGAGAATAAGATATTATAAATTAGTTAAATAAACCTTAATTTTTTACTTGCGATCATAGTAGTAAAGGAGGCGACCGTACGATATCGTATCTCATTGCGGGTTTTCGAAAAATTAAAACTAACCATTAGGTTGAGCCCTAACATTTGCAAAGCTTATTCATTTTTTTGTTGTTCTCTTAGTAGGGCAGGCGACCGTAAGATCACCTATCTCATCGCATCCTTCGATAAGATGGGAACTAACCGATAGGTTTCGATGGAACGTATGCAAAACTGATGGTCGCACAATTTTTTTCAGGTACGTTTAGTCAGAAAATGGTCACTTCCGGTCTCTTTTGAAGCTGTTCTCTACACTATATCCGCTCGAAAAAAAAATATGGAAACATATATTTTAGAATGGCATTTGCTGCTAAAATGTAAATGAAAAAAGTTATGAGCATTTAAAGTCCCAACACAAATTGATTATGTTCATTTAATAAACTCCTAAAAGTATGCTATGTTTTATTTATTTATTTATTTATTTATTTATTTCAACTACAGACGATATGTCAAGTTGTTTAGAATAATTCACAATATTTACATTTTTTATGTTTTTACAAATAGCATTAAGGTACAACAACATTAATTTTCAGAATTACATTAGTTATATATTCCTATTTTTAAACAAAATATTTTTCATACTAGATTTAGAATTATTGAAATCAATTACACAATACATTTTGTTAAAATCTCTACTGATAACATTAAGGGGTTCATTTAAACCATAATTAGTTCTAGATGAAGATGTGTAGAAAAATTCAGGATTTCGAGTAGCTCTTGGACGTGTATTAATGTTGAGTTGACTAAGAATATAAGTTGAATCAATGGATGCCGATAAGAGTTGAAACAAGAATATTACATTATGAACCTCTCTTCTTTTTTCAATCGACGACATATAAAAAAGATTTAATCGACTTTCATATGGTGGTAAATGTTGCGTGGCATTCCAAGGGAAGTGTCGAAGAGCATACAACAACAAGTTTATAAGTTGAAGTGCCATAATAAGGGCACCAAAAACAGCTACAATTTTCCAACACAGAACGAACAAGTGTACAGTAAAGTGTTTTAAAAATGTAAGGGTCATGAAACTCTTTTTGAGAACCTCATTATTAGTCCAAGTCGTCCCATCGCTTTGCTAGTTATTGTATCAATATGAGGATTAAACGAAAGTTTGCCATCAAAAAGAATTCCTAGGTCATTAAACATTTCCACTCTTTCCATATAAATATCTAGTATCACGTCTCCTCGAATAAGTCATTGTTTGCAATTATCAAGATTAAGGTTCATTCCGTTTTTGGCATACCATTCGGAAACATTATCAATGTCGGGTTGAAGAAAAAGATATCCATTAGAGTTCTTGAAAAGTTTAAAATCATCTGCAAATATCAAAATCTTGCTATAAAGAATAGCCGAACGTATATCATTATGAATATTATTAAGAGAATAGGCCCAATATGACTACCTTGGGGAACTCCAGATAAGACTTTGATGATTTTAGAAATATAATTTTTAAAATTAACATTTTGGGTTTTGTTCTCTAAGCAAGATGCTATCCAAGTTAAAACCAGTTAGGAAACCCATAATTGTTCAGTTTGTTTATAAGAAGTGTATGGCAGACTCTATCAAACGCTTTGCTTAAATCGCCATAAAAAACATCAGTTTGTGTACATCAATCAAGTTTTTATTTGTTTGACTTGTAAACTCAAGCAGGTTTGTGGTGGTAGATCAATTTTTGATACAATGTTAAATGTTTAATAAAAAACCATCCATATACCAAAAATCCGAGAAAAGAAAATAATTTTTTTTTCTTCGTGTGGACATAATATGACGAGACCCTTTTTTTACCAAGAATTTATCTCATAGGTGCAGGAAGATGACATTACGGGAAATAATGTACACTGTTGTGAGAATTAGAATAATTTTTTTTTTAGTTGAAGTCATTTCCCACACAAGTTGAAGAATAGTTTAACTTTTTTGTGGAGAAAAACTTATCTTTTTAATAAATACAGTTTATTTAAAAACTGTTTTTTTTTAATAATAAAAATGGTTACGCGTAATTTCTATGGCTTCGAAAAAAAGAAACACGACAAAATGGTCGCAAAAAATTACCGGAAATGGCCATTTTTGACCAAACGTACCTGAAAAAGTCTACACGACCATCAGTTTTGCAAATTTTAGGACTAAACCTATCGGTTAGTGTTCAATTTTCCAAAGGACGCGATGAGATAGAGGTAAACCTACGGTCGCCTCCTGGACTATCTACACTGTGCTCGCACAACAAAAAAATATGGAAAATACGTTTTAGAAGAAGATTGGGCTGGAAAATACGAAAATCATGATTATTTGTTGCTGAAATAAATACGAACAAAGTTATGAGAATTAAAAAATTTCGAATTTCCATACAAATTGATTTTTTTATTATTTAGTTAACTCCTAAACTTTTTTGACCAAGAATTTTTATCATAGGTAGGTGCAGTAAGACAACTTTACGGGAAATACCTGTGGTGGGAAATAATAATTTCTCACACAAGGTGACAAGTGAAATAGTCTAATTTTTTTTTTGAAAAATAAATTATCTTTATATTAAGTACATTTTATCTATAAACTGTTTTGTTAACAATTAAAAGGTAACACATATTTTGTATGACTTCGATGTATGTACATATACATACATAACACATAAGTAAATAAACACCAAAAAAAATTATTTTTTTTCAGAAAAATCTTTCTTAAAGTACTACTTGCCATAGAATCTTTTTTTTAACACCAGACTAGATATTTCCAAGATTTCAGTAGTAAGATAGATTGCCACAATAGAAGGTTCGTGAAACTAAACCGTGCCCTTTATTTAGTAAACAGAATAATTTAACAATAAATAAAAAAAATATTGTAAAACCATAGTTGCTGAAAAAGCAAGGTCGTACGACCTAATGGCTTAATAACATTTATTTTTAATGATAGATAACTGCAGACAGAAATTAAAAAAAAAAAAATTATTGATGTTTTTCATGTTTAATTTTTAAGTATTTACGAAGTACCTGCATATACCATTAAGCACGAAACCAATCAACAATGATTGCTCATTACAAAAAGTAAAATTGGAAATACCTTTAAAAATCTATACGTTAAAAAATACGTATAATTATTGTCATTACTTTTCTAAAAAAAATAAAAATCATTAAATATTTCGGTGTTATTTCGAAAAAAAAAATGATGTAATTTATTTAATAACATAGTAATTTCAAGCTTTGGTTGAGTGCTAATTTTCTTGAGCATATGAAAAATTGAATTCATATTTGATATTGTCACGAATTCCACATAAGATTCAATCTGATAAACTTGAAAAAAATTGCGTTCAGAAGTTGAAGAAGAGAAGAGTTGTCACAGTAACAGAATATACAACTATAGTAAATGTAAGAACCTCCAAATTTGTTATTCAAAAATATCATTAGATGGCCTGTCGGTGATTATTCTGCATGATACCATAAACATTTATATATTTACAATGGTCTATATATAAAATCAATATAAATTCACCTATATAAATATAAAACAAAATCTTTATAACAAAGTATAAGTATAGTTATTAATTATAATAATAATATTAAAAATATTTTGAATTTTAAAAAACGTTTGAGGTATCAACGAGCTATCTCTTAGCAGAAAATGCTAAATTTTTATGGCTACTTCGAAAGCAATAATTATGCTCATACCCAGCTCAATCGTGGGGATGAACATATGGAGTTCCTATGAAACCACGGGAAAGCTCCTAAGATTTTTTCTTAAACGACAACCCGAAACAACACCAAACTAAGTAGGTACCTACCCTACATGTTGCTTACTGAAACATGGATGTCACCACTTTATCGGGAATCTCTAAAACTACATTATTAAACTTATGATCTATAGCCATGGAAAATCGCTCAAAAAGTTGCAGTTTCCGTTATAAAATCCAATAGCTCCTGGTTTGAATCTTTTAAATTTATTTTTTTGTAAATTCAATATTTGGATAACAGCTAGACTGAAATTTTTTTTTGAACATAAAATGCAAACTTTTCAGCACTTAAAATTGGCGTATACTTGAAATTCGTAAAAAAAACTTTTTGATAACATTCGTTCAAAAAACAAAAGGTATAAAGAATAACTTAATAAGCTTTTCCTAAAAAAATAAATCCGATAAAAAACATCACCGTTGGCAGGCAATCATTAACCTTACATTTTTTTTTTTAATTTTATCGAAATCGATCGTATTTTTTCGACAAAAATGGAATTTTATGTAACGTTTGTATGGCATGTAGTTCTGAACAATTTTTTTTTTACGAAAAGTATCACCATTGGCAAACAATCACTAATACGAAATTTCGTCAAAATCAATCGTATATCCTTGGAGCAGATTTTGATTGTCTGCAATGCTTATATGGCAGTTACCATTATTTTCAGACCTAGATAGGATAAAAATATAAAAATCAAAAATACGCCTGGGTCGAGGACTGGGTATATTACAATCTTGAAAAAAATCAAAATCAATCGTAGGTGTCCATTCATGTGTATATCGGTGCAACCGCAACTCTCAAGGAAATTTTCTATACACATAAATAGGTACATACATTTTGAAAATGTTTGTCTGTCTCTTTGTTTGTCCGCTAATCTCGAGAACGGCTGGACCGATTTCGACGAAACTTTCACTGGGCGATAATGTTGTAGCGTATAACTTACGCTATTTAAATTACTCCCTAGGTGGCCCTCGGGTTGATTTTTCCGCATATTCGTATATATGAACCGATCAAAAACTATTGGATGGATTTTGATGGGACTTTCACTGACAGATTGTTGATGTTGTAGGAAGTATAACTTATGATTTTTATATTATCCACTTGTAAACTCTTATTTAAGGAACAACGCGAAGATGCAAAACGGATTGACCGATTTTGACGGCACACGCCTTAATATTTAAATAAATAAATAATAAAAAAAAAATTGTTGGCTAAATTTTGACCCAATAGAATTTTAATAACTTTTTAAAAAACAATGTTTTCCCCTAATTTTTGATGCGCCAGCAATGTGCCGGGTTAGCCATTCTCAGATTTTGTTTAATCTGTTGGATTTTGAGAATCTTTTTTAATAAGTAAAAAAGTTCACTGCCCGACAGAAGAAAGCAAATTGGTTTAGCGACTTAGAAATTGGGCCGAACATACAAATTAATACCGAAGACCGGAGAAGGATTCCAACATTTCATAACAAATGCTTTACACTTGAGATTAGTGAGTAAAAATATAGAAGAAGGCCGCAAAAGATACAAGTTACCATTAATCGCTGTTTACTACTTTTTACGAAATCAAACCTTTTTGCTTCTTCCAGAATTATAGGCGCACAATTTGGTAATGAAATCAGTGAACCCACAATCCGCAAAAGGAATTAGAACTTTAATCTTTCATTAAGAGTCGCCAGGAGAGTTCTGTTGCTAAGGCTTAGCAAAATAAAGCTCCGAGAAGGATTTTCCTTTAGCAATACAAGTTGGAACGGAGCTGAAAAAGGCGTAATACCCTGTGGAGTGATAAGACAAAAACAAACTTGTATAGCCCTCAGATTCTGGGGATAATGTCAGGATACCAAAAGGAAATGTCTACCTAACACCCTCGCTATGCAGAGCAAATGATAAAACACCGAGAAGAAAATGTAATGTAGGGCGGTGCAGGGAACTAACTTCACATGGGAACCATTGTATATAAATTTCTATAGTACAACCATGTAGCAGCGCCATCTAAACAAAGGTGTTAACTACACATTTGGAGGTTCTTACATTTACTAAGTGTCTATTCTGTTACCCTAACAATAGTCGTCTACGAAACAAATTAATAATATATAATGTATTTTATTGGCTCTAAAATCCATATTTCCTTGACAAGAGTCGTAAACTAATATATGTTTACGACTGTTGTCAGGGTTACAGAATAGACAACTATTAAATGCACGAACCTAAAAATGTGTTTATCACACGTTTCTCAAGATGGCCAGGCGGTGATTATTCAGCATGAAAATACTATAGAAATGTATATACAATGATGGGAACTAACTTCACCGCTAGTGGGAACTAATTTCACTTTTTTTTTGGTGCAGTAAATTCCCACTAAAGGTAAGAACTAATTTCATCTGAAGATTGTGTGAAGTTAATTCCCATCTACAATTTTAATATTACAGGATATATAAAGCTGAAAACATGGGGCGGCTTTAGTTCTCGGTATTTCCAACAATTGAGATTGGTTAGGGGGGTGATGGCCCCTGCAACCCCCCTGCTTGGCCCACTATAGGATTTGGAGTGGGTGCGAGTTTGGGTGGGTGCAAGTTTGGTTATGAAATATATGCATTTTGTATGAAAAGTGTAACGTGTAACGATTGGCCAAGCCAATCCCCGGATCTTTATTCAATTAAAAACTTGTGGAATGCTCAAACGAAGATTAGGAGGAGAATATTTAACAAATAGGAACAAGGAAGCAGATTAGATGAAATGTTATTCCATACCTCAGAAAACGTGTCGAAAATTGGTAGAGCCAATACCAAGCGCCGATTCCAAAATGTTTTGGATAATAACGGAGGCTAATAGATTAATAAAGACGGAAATTAAAATAAAACACAAAAACATTCATTACAACGAAAATTAATGATACTTTAGAAATACAAACCTATTTTTTGGTCCAAGAGCAAAAGTCTACATCGACAGTTTTGGCTTTATATTATTTATAATTATTTGATTTGAAAAACTTTGACTATCCTTTATTTTACACAATAACATCAGTTTTCTAAATATTAATGAAAAAATAATATTTTCCTGAAAAAATATCAAAATAAATGAATTAATAAAAAAAATTATAAACACACCTATTTTATTGACCAGCTGGTGTATATTCAAATTTTACCTCAACAGAGAGGTAAAGATATAATAGGTTTATAGGTATACGTGTTGCATTTTAATCCAATTTCTCATGGACCATCATGGTGACTATTCTGGGAATACGGGAATATGGAATCCACCTTCAAGCTTGCCAAAACCGAGCATTTTCTAAGAAAATTTAAATTGCAATTTTATTCGACACAAAAACTAAAATTATTCCCACGGTTTGTTAGACCAAGTGCACTATGAATATAAATACATACATAGGTATATCTATATGTGTAGATATTTATTTATAACACAAAGATAGCAAAAATGATACAAACCGTTGGTAGAGGATGTCCATGGAGACTGGATGTCTAATTTTGGATTCCTTTCGTTTGCTTTTTTTTTCATTCAGTTCCCTGTTATAGTTTTGTGTTGGACTAACAGTGTTACGGGACACTGCACTGCACAAGGTATACTCATGCCAAACCACACCTTAAAGCAAATGCATGGGAGACCTTACAAAAAAATAATGCCACACACAAAAACTACTAATATATCTACATATTTGAACAAGGATATATCTATACACTGATGTTTGGATGGAGTCCGTCGTAGAGGTTATACGTAATTCAAAATATTTGGGTGAAGGTGAGAAAATACGATATTTCTACACTGGCATGTATGTCCGTGTCCGGGGTCAACTTTCTATCCAATAAAAAAAAATCGAAGGCAGCCAAACTTAATATCTACATTATATACTCGTATAAAAGGACTTTCTTTCTAGGTAAAATACAATCAGAAATATAAAGGCATACATATCAAGGTAAGCTCTTAAATCGGTTTACGTACATTCGTTAATCTATACTTCAATGGAAGGTGAATGTCAGGTTTATGTTAAGGACGCATATTTGGGTTTTAACTGTATAAAGGCTTAGATAAACTATAATGAACCAATTGTCAGAAAAGCGTTGTTAAATTTGTATCTGCAAATGTGCGGTTGTCTGTTCACCGAGCTACAGACTTAGTTGGATAGATTTTCTTCAAATTTTGTCTATAGCACTTTTTGGTGATTCCCTAGACCTGAAATTTGAATTTTCGTTGTAGCGGCTACAACGGGTAAAAATGCACATAACGCATATTCGGTATTAATGTTTTTTTTACAAATGTTGCCATAACTTACGACTGAACCGATTTTATTAAAATAAGATTATCACAAGATGGCATTAAAAGTTTTTTTTTAACAACTGTTTAATGAAAGCTTAGTATCTAACATACAACTTGATCTCTTGTTTAAGCCATTTTGTGATAGGTTATACGCCTTTCAACATAATTTAATACATTTTTTTTTTGTTCCATAGTTTACTACAAGAACAAGAACAAGTTCGTGCGAACCAATAGTGCATTTTATTTTTAACAGTTTTACACCGAAGCACTCCAAAGTCCCAGAAATAATTTGGGTCTAGAAATAAATTTCCCTTCGGAAATTACCAATATGGGCACAGGGGACGATTTGATGCTTAACAGTTTAGAAGGAAATATTTTTTTTCTTTTTCAACGTTGAATATATTTAAATTGAAAGTGATTCTACTGGGAATACATTGACTGTTATCTTTTCCAGAAAAACCTGTCTACTTCTGAATTGCCTGTTTAAAGTCACATTCACCATGGGAGTAGAACATGAATGAAGTGTTTTACAGGTGCTTTACAATATAGTTGACATCTTGCGTCAAACGTACATGTATCTATACAATAGAAAATTCCCGTTGTCATCGTCGCTTTAACACCTACGCCAACAATAACTTAAAGTATACTTAAGTTTCTATTCCTTGCACACTTTTTTTTTAAATATCCTGAGTTCAGAACTATTTTAAATTACATAGGCTTCTGGCAGCAATTATTTATACAGCTCGAGTCCATTCAAATATTCATTACGACAACCCTGGAAGTAATTTGTAGATTATTTAACGAAATTAAAATTCAAACAACAAACGAGCTGTCCAGGTTTTAGTCTTGCCTTATTGCTTCTAATATCTTTGGCAGAATAAAAGCCATTGAACTTAGTTTTAATATAATTTAAATTTTAAATCTATGCATGTGTATTTATATGTTATTCATCACTTTCATTTAAAGACAAAATTTGGATAAGTTTCATAATGATTTAGTAGGTTATGGTAGCTATTTTGTCCTTGAAGTTGGTCTGCACAGTTTAAAATGAAAAGTCAAGCACAATCACAAACTGAAGAAACTTTACTGCTGCACAAAATTGAAGTCGCAGGATCTGTTGTAGAGATGGAAAAGTAATTAAATTCCATATTCAAAAGAGCTTGACACTTTTTACTGTGTCAATCAATAGACCGTAATTAATATACATAACAACTCGCACTAATGAAACGACAGGACCTCCAGTCCTTCAATAAAGTTGACATAAAATGAAACACAGTTAATGAAAATAAAAGTATGTCTTGTCACTTCAACACCATCTGCAGGGTTTTTTGTTTACTACACTACATACATACACATCACTAGACTTACACAACTGCACTGCAATATCGTATTCTTTCTCTATCGCTTGAATAACGGTAACGATGAAAGGAAACGGAAAGGGCGGGAAGGAAGTTCATTTGCATTTTCATGCGTTTAAGTGTCACGAGGAGTGAAGTGCTCCGAGAATGTGCTTGGCAAGAATATTAATTTCCTTGTGATGTAAGCGAGTAGAATCCCCAAGGTCATGTCATATTATGATGAGCCGAGGTTGTGCAACTTGTGGAGAATGGATGCTGAAATAACCTGTCAGCGACATGACATTTTTACTATTATTCGCCACTCGTAGGTATTTTCTTTTTGTCATAGACAAATTGGTTAGTTAAGGCCGAAAATGCATTGCGGACAAAAATTTAGAAACGAAGACTGGGTCACACAAACTTGCTCCTGTGGCAAGTTACTTTCTTGTTGACGGACGACTGGAAAATTCAGTTGAAAAGTTTTTTTTTTGGAAAAAAAAATATTTCTTTAAGTATTTTATGTTTTGAAATATGCTTTTCTTCCGAAAATTCTTTTAAAATAAAATCTATGCAACAATAAAATAATGCAACAATTCAACTTAAAATTTTATTAAAATTGATCGTAGAGTTATCGATTTTTTCAACAAAAAAAAACTTTTTAAAAATCTTTGTTTTTTTTTTAATTTGTCTTGCAGGGGCCGAATTAACGCATCAGTGACCAGTCAATACGTCAATGAAATATCTAAGGCATTACTGCTTAACATATTCTAGTACAATAAATATTGCATTCGATACGTGATGCTTCGTAAGACGTCATTACCAATGTATATTTATTCGATAGCACGATAACTTATGAAAGTATAACTCAAATACTCACTGATGGCGTAATTCGGTCCCAGGTTCAGCAGTAGTTTTGGAGCATTATTTTTATAAAGTTTCAATATTTTGCATGCTTCTCTGATTGCCAGCAGATCCGCCTGGAATACGCTCGCGAAGCTTGGAAGCCGAGAAGACTTGGTAAATATAAAAGTGTCATAATTATTCACTACATCGACGTCCTCCCACTCCTTACGAGGTTATGCAGTAATCGGAAGATGTCGAATTGAAACTCGGTGGCCTATAATCACAAGTTAAATTAAATGTTGGCAAGCACGGTTGTGCATTGGATGTGCAGTGCCAAATATTATAGTTATATTATGTTAATTAACAAACAAGTCCCCTGGAAATGTCGGGCGCAGTCAAATATCATTTCGTTGATGTGGGAAAGTTTTTATCTATTGTTAATTTTATTGATAGACACTCGTGTGTGTTCATGGATAAGAAATTGAGAGAGAAATAAGAGAGTTTTAGCTTTCTTATAAATCATAGGGTTTGTCAGCAAAAGGGGTTCTGGTGAAAAAAAAAATAGTAAGGGGTTTGCCTCATCAATGGCTGAGTTAACTCGGGATCTCAAACTAACATAAGAGGTAACTTGTGGTTAATTCTTACCTTGAAATGAGCTCGCTCTGAAAAACGGGTCCTAAAGTAAAGCAAACTATCATCGGCTTAGCGTGTATTGGGACAGCGTAAATTAGGGGACCCAGTAATAACGTCGCAATTATTTATATTGATTCTTTGTGGTGATTATCGTCTGTTTGTCTTGCAGAATATTATGCTATGGCAGGTTTTTACCATATTTTTAATGTATGTAAGTACCTTTAGTTTTGACAGACATTTTCAATTTAATAATTAAAATTCATCCAGAAAATAACTCATTTTTAATATTCATCAAGTTACCGAAACCCAACACGTGTCATCTACTAATTTTTTTTTATTGACAAAAATGACAGCAACACCACAACAAGCCTGTTTCGGTGACATCCTGTGCGGGAGGAGGTTGATTGTGATATTGGTGACAGACATCTTTCGAAAAAAAAAATCCATTCATTGCCGGTGATAATTTGATTTTTTTATTTCTCAGAGGAAATTTCAATAACGACGCAGAGGACATAGCAAGCAGACCTCGTATTTTTATGTGAATGTGTGTGAGGTGAGGTATGGTAAAAACACGAAATTGAAATAAGCCCCCGGGAAATGATTTCGTAGGGTGGGAAAACGACAAAGCCCCATCGCAATTCCCCTCTCTCAAATAGCCCCATTTGTGTATTTACCTTCATTAAATTTTTGATGTCATCAAAGGCGTGCGCTTCAGCAGCTGATTCATCACTACCCTGTGAAATAAAAAAAAATGAATAAGACAAATTTTAATAAATTAATATTAACGAGAAGGACTGGTGAGAAGGTGTTAAATTTGTTTTCCTTTTGTAAATAATTAACAATGTACACTGCTCACTTAATTTAGATGCAAAAGATGTACATAAGGCATTTCAAGTGAATGAAATAATGAAAATTCTGTTTGATATGTTTAACATGTGATGAATAGTATAATATAGGAATTGTAGTCTATCGAAATAAGGGAAGGAGAAAAATGGAGGCGGAACAAAACAGCATACTTCAGGGCGCTTAGAAAAATGCTGATGTTCCAAATTCGTTTGAGAAACAAACATCACATATCGACCTGGTTAGTCAGTGGTCATAAGCGGTGGAATGCGTAGTGCATACGACTTCGAAAGCTGAGCAAATCTGATAATGCGTGGGTTCAAATTTCATGTAGAAAGTTTTTCATATTAAAATTGGATTAAAGCTCAGCACCATTCAAACGAGACTGATGATAGGAATTGGCACTCCTTGAAATAGTGATATCTTCAGCCAAAAATAAAACCAAATAATAAAATTCGTTAAAAATTGGTGGAGGCACCTTTAAGTTGTTGTTGTTGTTGTTTAAAAATGCAATGAAAATTGACGGAATGAAGAATAAAACTGACATTCTCGTAAAAATAGTACAATATAACAACAATAAGGCTTTTATATGTTATTAAAATGGCTGAAAAAATGAAATGTTGACAAAATGAGCGACTTTCCTATTTGCAGAATCAATGGGAGCCAAATAAATTGTAAAAAGTAGACTCTTAAAGAGTCATGCCACGGAATGCACAAAAATTGGCGTATTTTTTGGGGAAAATTTAATTTATAGTCATTAACTGTGTTGAATATTTCACTGTGGTGGATATATCATTGTGGTGGAAAATATGGTGCCGAGAAATAACGTGACGTAAATTTGTACTAACTTCTCTGATAGTTAAATAACGCCGATTTTTAACGTTCGGCTTTATTTCGCTTTGATAAAGTGAAGTAACACCACACGTCAATTGCGAAACAAGGCCGATTTTTTGTTTTGTTTTAAATTCGACTTTATTTCACGGTTAGTTTCCGCAACAGTTACTCCATGGAGAATGTTTGCAGAGAGCAGCTTGCCTAATCCTATATCACTTTATCGAAAAGTTAAATAACGCCGAATTTGAACGTTCTTACCTTTCGCTAGGAGTTATACAACTCAGAGCGTATTAACGTTGGTATGAGGAGTTATTACTATTAGTAAAATAATGCCAAATTCCAACGTTAGACTTTATTTTCGCTTTGGAAAAAATGTCAATTGAGAAATAGGGCCTGAAAAAAAAAGGAAAATTTGTGACCTTAGGCATTAGATTTCTTGCCTCTCTTCCACCAGAATATATGTACATATACGTGCACAAAAGATTAGGTACGAATAGTTTAGAGTTTAAGTGTTCAAAATATCGATTGATGAAAATCTCGACTTTTTAAACCTTTACATCCAAAATGTTAAATGTAATCGATGTTTTGACAGTCGATAGTTTAATAATCGATAATCAATTTTAGCAATCAACATTTTGATAATTTAATGGTTTAGTAGGGAATGATGTTAGCAAACGCCCAATTGCTTACAATTATATGATTAAAATTAACTTGACCGTTAATAAGTTGCGTGTTGTCGGCATTTTAACGTCCAAGCAAATCGATATACAAATAATTTATATCGACATTTTAAACAATCGATACATTTTCTGTCAATGATTCGTACGTATATGTAGCTCTTGTAAACCATTTTCGATACAAGTAATTTTTTTTTGCTAAAAGGTTTTCCGTTGAAATACTCGAGACAGTTTGAAAACAATAAAAATGCTTGAAATATCCAAATTATGTTCTTTTAAAATGTTTTGTGACTTTTATGACATTTTGTGACATTTACTCCAAAATAAGCGCCTGGTCTGATGGTGGGCTCATAAGCTAGATATTATCATATCGAATCCATTAAGACGCAATTATTATTATTGATGATTACAGTTGCAGTAAGGTTTTCAATTAGGAACAAGTCTATATTGACAGTCAAATGACACGATTGAGCAGATATGGTCGCTGCAAGGCCGTCATAGACTGGCAAGTGGCAACATATTAAACACGTTCCTATTAGAAAACTTTAACATCCAGCCAGACCATTTTTTTAATATCATGTTTGATGTTTATTTATTTTTTTTAACATAATTTGCTAATATGTAGCTCAATATTGCAGAAAATAAAATCGTCCCCAAAAAATTACCTAATCTAAAATGTTAATTACATCCTAAAAGCACTGCTTAATTCGTTGAAATTCCTGCTCGATAAGGGTTTCCATTCAATTCATTCACTATGTGTTGAATTTGCTTCCCATTTTGTTTTAACACAAACTCGAAGGATAATACCAAATCGTATTCGTTGCTGCCTAGATATATCGATACGATTTATTGTACCTATACTTATTTACCAATAAGTACGGTAATAGAGGTTTCAATGCAAATCGATAAATACAATCAGAATCAGCATGTACATATAAATTGTAATTGAGCATTTTGGAGGTAGATGCGGATGGCCGAAAAACTGCGTCATTAAACTGTTTTTTATTATCGTTTTTATTAACGATATAATACGATGTTCTACCACAGATCCATATAGATATACATAGTTTATATGCTTAGCCAAGGCTTCCATGAAAATGCAAATGGATGGATTTTTAAAATAAAATTTTATTAATTTGGGGTCGTTTTCAAACATTATTGATTGCATATCGGTAGTTAATTTTATGATATATTTACATACAATATAATTACCGGCATATTTTATATTCATATATTATGTATATTCATATTCATATTTAATAAGACAAACAAAGTACAAAAAAGCAATAAGGTGCTGGAGTTTTAGTGCCCATTCTTTCTATGACCCGAACAACGAAGCTATCGTTTGGCTAGATCCTTGATATTGACGTACAATCTTTAAACCTCGTCGTTAGACCCTCTTCTCGATACATATAGGGAAAAAATTCAATCGAGTTCTTAAGTTGAAATCGACCATGCAAGAACTTATTCATATGATCTTAAACATGTCCACGTTTCCGGACTATAGAATAAATGGGGTAATAGTTTTTTTTATTTTTTACAGTAATAGTTTTTTTGAAAACTCTTATACAGGGTGATTGGTTTAAGGTGCACCAAAAAGCTTGAGCGTGTGGGTGGAGTTAAGACAAGAAAGAAATCGTATCTATTTCCCCCCGTTTAGGCGGGAGGGGCAATTTTCTAAAACATTGACTTAAATCAGAAAAAAAATTATTTAAAAACAACGGTGAATTATACAAAGCCTTGTTATATTTTTTTGGAAAGCCAGAAAACTATTCTTTTATTTAATTTTTAAATTAAGTTGTTTAAATGAACAGTTTTAAAAAAAAATAATTTTCAAACTCAAAATTTTGAAAAAAAAACTAAAAAAAAAATTTTTAAACTATTTTTTTTCAAAATTTTATGTAATTAACTATTATTTTTATTTTCAAAATTCAATGCTTTTATTAATTTTTAGTCAAAAAGAAAACCGGATGCCAAAATGTATCTTAGTTTTCGAGAAATTAAGTCAAATTATATGCAATAAATTTTCTTAGATACTAAATATAATTTTAAGGAAAAAAAAAATGAAAATTGTTAAAGCGGTTTTTTTTAATTCATCGAATTTTATTTAATAATTAAAAAAAAATTATGTTTACAAATTTAAAGTAAGTGAATCTTAAGTTCTAAATAGTTTGCATACAATATGTTTAAAAATTTTAATTTTATGTAAGCCCGTTTTCCAAATATTGAATTACAAAAACACAAGTTAATTAAAATTAAAATTAACCATTTTTTCAAAATTTCAGAGTTCAGATTTGATCAAGTCGTATCACTTTTTCTAACAAAAACATTTTTAGCTTAAAATCTATGAAGCCGTTCAGAGAAAAAGGCTCAAGAATAAAATAACGGTTTTATGGAAGATGGGAACCGTTATTAGATCCGAAATTTTTTTCAAACCACATGAAACATTATTAGCCAGATATCATCTCCAATTTTTTTTTTTTTTTTTTTTTTTTCAAGAAAATCTTAAGAGCCGTTTTCGAGAAAAATAAGCTTTTTCATAAGCTTTATATGGAAGGTACCGTTGTTTCTTTAGCTATAAAAAAGACTCTTCTACAAGAAAAGTTCAACAAACTACATACAAAATTTGAAGAAAATCGTTTTTTCCGTTCAGACTGTCGCTGTAGGTGCTGATATTTCCCGGACCTATACTTTGTTCGTCTTCTCTAACATCGTAATGTAATGGATTGTTAACTGAACTCAATTTGTTTTTTGCACCAATCCAAATTTGCTATATGTATCACTTACACTTAAAAAACAAACGCTCTTTCCGTTCAACCCTCGTCCATCCACTCACCACGGCCACATCAACTTTCATTGTTTATCCTTTTTCCAATCCCTACTGCAATGTTTCCTCATGTTTTAAAAAATTTCAAACGCATAAATTATTTCATGTCATGCTCAGAATAGAATACAAAAACACTCAACAAGAATTCACTCAACAACGTCACAACAACAACAGGAAACTTTATCTTTAGATAGATATAAATCAAACAACTTGACCTACAGCAAGGAACACTCACCCACGCGTCTGTCAATAACCCAATCGACGAATTTAGCTTTAGGCTGTATTGTCATGAACCATCGATCAGACGTGCTCCATTTCAAATATCAAAATAAGCGCATTGAAACCCAAGAGTGCCAATGGCAAATGGCTTAAAATTATCCTGATCCCAGGAACGTGTTTTGAATGAAAAAAAAATCGCCTTGACGTCGCAGTAAGCATCAGCAGCACGAAAAGAAAAACAAATTCTGTAATCAGCCAACAAAATACGGATGAAAACCTTCGTACAATAGTATAAGTGTAAACTGAATACGGAAGTCGATCCTGTGAGTATACCGTATTTATGTTAAGACCAAATATAAGGGATGCCACATTCGCTTGTTTTGTCTTATGTAAGCATTATAACCATTTGGCAGCACCCAATGAAAATTGTTTCATTTCGTTCGCTGTGCGGAGACCATTAAACGACATTAATGGGCTTCTTGTGAGTTCTGAAACCATCACTAGGGTTTCGTTAGGCCTCGGTGCACATTACAAATGGCATCCACGGCCATCTTCGTCTTTTTATCCGTCACCCAACTGATGTCATGGTTCTATTTAATTTTATGCCCAAATGGATTTCTGATGCTGAGCTCTCTGTACCTAAATACTTCCAATACTTCCACTTCCACCATGACCCGCTATTTTACGTTACGTAAGGCAGATTCTATATATATATATATATATAGACCTATACAACATAAGATTGGCAGCCTTTTGGTGTTTTATGGATTTGCCCGAATCTTTACCATAATTTTGTGTCAACGACCCATCCAACTCCAACTCCTGTTGAATTGTATAACTTTTGATCAGATTTCCTGCCTAATTAAGCCTATAATTTTGTTGATATACCTAGGTACCTTTACACTTGGATGCATAAGACACCGTTACCATATCAGGGACTTTTGCCATCACAAAATAATTGCAAAAAGTTTAAAATTTTTATTTTCCACATTTTTCTTTTGTTGCCAGTGTTGTGTTTGCCCCTCTGGTACCTGGGTTTCAGTCAAAATGTCACCCAAGTATAGGTTAGGTATACATTTGCACGAAACCAGAGGACGGGATAATGTGATCCAGGAATTGATGGTAGCGCTTGATGTTCGAATATACAGAAACATGTTTCTACCTATGTCACAGGATATTTTATCGCTTGAGGGCACATGTGTACGAATACGAAGATGGATGTGCCCTGAGAGAAAAATAATTCAAAAATTTACCATCTTATCATCAGTCATCTACAATATGAAAAAAATATACATATGTACGTATGTAACATATATCCTGATTTGCAGCTTTGAAATAAATTTTATTTGTTTTCAAACACCAAAACTCGGAGTGTTAAACTTTTTTTTTTATCTTAAGGAGCATTATTGGGTTGGTGGATTATTATTTCTTCGATGAAAAGTGTTCACCTTTAGGTGACTTGTGGTGTGGCATCATCTTTTTGGTGTTTATTTAATGTTCTTATTAATGAAGTTTGGTTATACATTGTCAAAAATAAACTTGAAGATTAAAATATATTTTATCAGCTTTATTTCGCAGCAAGAATGAAATATATATGTATCTTGTTATATAGTGAACCTTTCCCCGAGAGATGGCTATACGTTTATCTTGAAAGATTTTGTAGCATATATAATTGATTGATGGTGAGCTTCTCATTCTGAAACAATAAACTTGGCTAAGGGGAAAGTCGTCACATTGTAGTTGGAAGTTGAAGAATACTGAAGGAATGTTTTAAGATGTTTTAAGAAAATGTAAAACTCCTATAATACAAAAAAAAAAAAACCAAAGCTCTCATAAAAATAAGTTGTTTGTCGGTTTATCTTTTACCCTTCTGAAATGAAAACTCTTGGATATTCAAGACATCCAAATGCATTTGTAACTTTCAAACGACTGCTTCCTGGAATGTTTGGCTGTGTTTAGTTTCATTTTTTCATTTTATTTTATACTTTATGTATAACCATATAATCCATGCAACAAGTTATGTGTCAGGTGTAAAAGACTGATATTTTTTTGTTCAATTGCATGATCTCTTTGTCGAAGCGGGGTAATATTATTTTCTTGGTAAGTCTCTTTAAGATGTCAAAGTTGGCTAAGATCAGGTGATGATCCTAATCTTGCCACTTCATTAGCTATTTTATTAAATCGGTACAATATGCTCAGTGGCCGAACATATTTTAATATTGTGCTGCGATCCAAAGTTCTCCTAGTTCCTTGCGACAGAAAGTTATGGCCACCATTCCAACTTCTTAAGCAGCTGTCTTCACTGCCAATAACCCAGCTTAAGACTCCGGGCCGCTCTAATCTTGCCGTCTGTTGGGTTTCTGCAAAGAATGCTTCGCCATCACCAATATCCATATTTTGCATCTATTTTGTGGAAAAGTTTTAACTTAAAACCCGCGTCTAATGTCGTTTTCGGGTGTCGCACGAACTTACGTTCCTTTGTTTTCCTGAATATAAAGTTCTTTATATGATGCGTCTTTGAACCCTGGTTGAACTTAGTTTCAACTCTTTGTAAATGGGGATGCGTTGGAACGAAATGGAATTCAACTCGATCGCACTCGAGCAGTGGTGTAGACGTAGAGTCGAAAATTAAATGAAAAACCTGGGTTGAAATTGTGAATACACAATTATTTTATTGTTGTTGAAAAATATGCTCATAACTTGTAAAAGCAATAAAAATATTTTTTTCTCGAAAATTCGATCTTTTTGCCTTAATGCCTACAAAGCAGCGCAGGTATTCTCCTGTCCATTTCAACTTTTTTGTACTTAACTCAACTTCTCAAGCTTTCAACCAAATTTGCTAAAATACCTGTGTTGGAATTTCCTTTCAACTAAAACTCGATCTTTTGACCCTGCATATAAACTAGGTATATAAGTTTATTAAAAATATATGTAATTAGAAAATCGTTAGAGTGGTTTTAAAATAAACCAATCTTTATTTAAAAAAAATTTAAAAAAAAGTTTTTTTTTTACGAATTTGAAGTACGCCAACTTAAAGTGCTAAATAGTTTGCATTTTATGGACAAAAAATAAAGTTTTTGAGTCAAGTCGTTTTTAAAACATTGAATTTACAAAAAAAAATTATGAAAAAAAAATTTTAGACGAAAGACATCAGAGATGAAAAATCACTCACATAAAATTTTATCAAAATTGATCGTATTTTTTTCGAGAAAAATAAAAAGTGAGCCTGGAAATTCTGTCCGTTTTTCTGTCTCTCTTTTTTCTGTCTGTATGTCTATCTGTCTGTCAGTCTGAGTGTATCAGCAACTACAGCCTAAACGACTGCACCGATTTAATTCAAATATGGTTCGGTTTAAAAAAAAAAAAAACTTTCAAAACTTTCGAATTTTTTTTTTTCAGTATTATTTTAGCTTAGCAGTTGTTTGATAATATCAAATTTCTTTAAAATCAGTGCAGCCGTTCAAAATAATAGATAGTCGGAGTAACAAAAAACGGTTCTATGACAGTAGGTACCGTTAATACCGACATCACCATTGTATATCACTCACATATTTTATCGAAATTAATCGTTTTTTTCGAGAAAATTGGAATTATCGGTTTTTTCAATAAAAAAAAACTTTTTCAAAAATTATTTTTTTTCTAAAACTTTTTTGCAATTTTATTTAAGTTTAGCAGTAGTTTTCGAATATTAAATTTTTAAATTTCGTTAAAATCGGTTGAGCCGTTCAAAAGATAGTCGGAGTAGTAAGAAACGGTTCTATGGCAGGTACCGTTAATATGCTGATTCTGAAAAAAATGTTTGGATGATGAACATCACGATTAGCAACAAATCACTCATATAAAATTTTATCCAAATTGATCGTATTTTTTTCGAGAAAAATAGAACTATAGGTTACGCTTTTATGGTAGGAACCTTTATTTTTATGCCTAGGTCAAAAATAAAAAAAAACGTCCGGGGATATTTCATTAAGAATAGTTTATGCCAAGTTTGAAAATCAGAAATTGTCTTTTGTTAAGTTGCAGAATAAATTTTTTTGCAAGCCTACTTACGGTGCCCCCCATAGAATCTTTATTTTCATCTTGAGCTATCAAGTGAACGGGTATATCGATTTTAATTTAAAAACAAAATTAGAAAGACCTAGATGACTTGATAGAACTTCAGTACCGAAATTTAGCAAAAAAGCTTATGGATGAATGCATAATTTTTACAAAGCATGATTAGTCGTTAAGGAGACGGTTATAGATCAGAAAAACGAAACAGAGAAAATTTTCAGATCGATAATTTATTATGTTTCAAAACACAAATACACTTATCGATGGCAAATACCTCAACAAAATTTTTGTTATTTATTTTTTCTTTCGACAGGTGGGAATCTGTCGTGTGTGACTTTTACCGCATTAAAACCACCTGGAATCATGACCAATCTTTGAAAGATCGACAAATGATTTTTATTTCTTAATTCAAAATCGCATTGGAGGAAGTTTAAAGTTTTAATACTTTCCCATCTCTTTTAGACCATCAGCTCATGAAGCTTGGTTCTTCTTAGTCTCCAAACACTGCGACGTACATTTAAGACGGTCTTCATTTCGGAGTTGGTGTGACTGAGCGGTCGCTGATTGTGTGATACAGCGTGTTTTCTAACCACTTCTGTAACCATTTCTATTTGGAGGTCGCGATGTAATTCGCTATTTCTTATATGTATACCATGGGTCGTTTACTATTCCACGAAGGCTTTGTTTTGAAATGTTTGGATGGTGTCAGCATATTTTGTTTTCTTTGTACAACCCCAGAGTTAGATGCCATACGTCCAAACAGGTTTTATTACCTGCTTAGTGCTTATATAACATTAATTTGTTTTCAATGGATAGGATTATAATAAAATAAGTTGAACAAATACTTATTGTAAAAAATGCATATATTTATAAATTTTCATACGGAAATCCCATCAGAAAAATAATTAAATGTATTTTTTACAAAAAATATGTGCGTTATTAAAAATTTAAAAATCACAAATTATTTTGTGAGTCATTTGTCATCGATAAATTTGTGTTTCAAATAAAATCAAAACATATTTAATTATCTATTTGAAAAGTTTTTCCTGTTTCGTTTTCCTGATCGCTATAACCGGTCGGTCCCTAGGAGAAAGTGATAAAACCACCTCCCTCATGCGATCTTGCGTTTGGGTCAGAGTGATAAAAAAAGTATGTATTTCGTGAAAAAAAAAGAATCACCCTTTACAACAATAATGTTATTTCCCATAATAAACTATAAAATAAATATTTTAATTGTTTCCAAGACAAATCACAAAAAAAAAACCCTTCCATATGGCCGGATATTTTTATACAAAACGTTCGGGTCGTGCATAAAACATTTTCAAAGTTTTATCCTTTTTCAACACAAAACAAAATTACAACAACCACTAATTTTAACTCTATGAAGGTCTTTGCTTTCGTCGAAAAGGAAAAATTTGAATCCTTTTTGATTAACAAATCTGATACGCTTATTTTACCAAATTCTATAGAATGTATCCTTTTTAATTACATATGTTCACAGGCAAAAGTTTGAAAGCAAAAGTCAAATGGCAAATGCAAAACACCAAACACAAAAGGATTTCCAAAAAGTTTTATCAAAAAAGGAAAAAATCGCCTCCCACATTCACATTTATACATACAATAATATAGTACATATACCTGTCTCTGAAGGATGTAACTAAATTCCGTTGCAGTATTCCTTCGGCTATCGCTCATCCTCACTTATTGTTGTTGGATCAGCTTCCTTATTCAGAGATTCTTTTAAACTTAATTTTATTTGCAATTTCTTTTTTATTTCTTTGTTACTTTTGCGAAAAAAGAAGCTCGCACAAACACTCGCGAAAATTAAAATTACTGATATTATATCCTTTGAATATTTTGTCCAAATTATTTGGATTTTTTTTTATGTGAATTATATCTTTATTCTGAAAACAAAACTACAACAACAATTACTGTTAACACTCTATTTTGTATCTTTTTATTAAAAAGAACGATATTCACATATTTCTTACTTCAAATGCTTAAGGACGATCTGATTCGTGTGTGTAAAGAGTGTTTTGAAATGAAGTGTTAGGTGTCTTTGATTGAAGGATGTTGCAATTTTATGTAAGTTTTTGTTTGATCTGTTGATGTATCTATGTGTGTATCTATATTTGCCTTTAAATGCACTTTTCACACTCAGAGAAGACTTTAAAAAGAGCTACTACACGCGGGATGAAGAATTCATAAGTATGACGTTCAAATGGTGACTGAAAGACTTGCAAAAGGATGGCCAAAGGACTTCCGTCGTGCTTGTATAGATAGACTAATTTAAGCGTTATACAAACTCGTTTAAAAGAGAGTTATTGAGAGCTTTTGGGGAATGCGCAAGGTCATATTAACCCCTGCAGGGTATAACAGTAAATTATGTGTGTTACTCAAACTCCTTTTCATATACATAGTAAAAACAAAAAAACAAAACCAACGAGGATAGGATAAGTTATTTTTTGTTGTTCTTGAGCTTGTGTGTATGACATGAACATTGTCATATGGGATTGTTTTGATTGTTATCTTCAAGTGAAGAACATGACATTAGGAAGTCGAATGAGATAAAACTGGTAACAAAAGGGATGTGGTGGCGGCAACGATGCAGGATTAATGGGTTTTCACTTGAGAGTGAGTACGGTGAGTTTTTATTTTTTTTTTTTAAGTTAAATTTAAGGCATGTGTTATGTAGGAACAAGAGGAATCTTAAAGTACAATAGATCTTATGTGAGGATTTTTAGGAGAGACAAAATACGGTTTTTTAGAAAGATATTTCTATACTAATAAAATCAAATTTTTAGTGACCTTTGTATCGTAAACGATATATAATTGCTTTTTGTGGTCTATAGGTCGACCTTTAGCCCACAAAAAACAATTATAGATATTTCTATACTGTAAGTGTCATGTTCTTTAGCATAATTGATGTTTTTAATTAGTTTCTATCTTCATGAGTTTTTTTTTCCAACGACAATTTGCTCTGTGTGAAAAACATGAACATTATGTTGAGTGTTAAAAGTCGAAATTCTATCTGATGATAATTAGATGAAAGCGATAGATGAAAATTAATGATAGAACAGATATAAACATTGAACATGTGCTTGAGGTTATTGAAAAAAAATTATCACTAAAAGTCATCAAATGTTTGTTTTAGCCTTTAAGTTAAAATAAAATACTAAAGAGTTGGTAGGACACAAGTCATAAATGGTTACTTGAACATTGAACTCATGGCTTTATGCCATTATGTACATAATTTCCTTGTTCATTAACCTCTAAAATTATTTTTTAATTAAAATACCAAGAAATGAAATGAAGGTCTTAAGATTTCAAAATATATATGTAGGCTGTAAACAGTCAATGATAAATATACTATACATTATATACAAGCATAAAATTGGACATTTGGAAAGTTCGGGAAAATGAATTTGAAAAATAAGCCAGAAATGTTGGAAATTCTGCCAGAAAGGTTTGGAAATTTGAACAATTTGGATTTATGTATGTATTATGAGGGTATATTGTTTTGAAAAATATATAATTCCTCTTCGTCTGTTTATGTCACTTTATGTAAGCAATGAAACAAAATTATTTCATTTAACTTCCCCGATAGACGGAGAGCTAGCGACCGATTTACCTTATTGGGGGCTAAAATGTCTTACAATGTTATTTTCTTGTTTATACCGGAACCAATGAACAATATTTCTATGGACAAAGTTGTAGCCTTGCTGAAATGAGGTAGGTAAATCGGTCGCTAGCTCTTAGTCTAGTTATGTACGAATAAACAATTTTAACAATTATAAACACAGTAGATAACATAATAGAACATAATATTATTGACTTGAGTTACTTTTAGAAAAAAGGTTTTTTTTTAAATGAAATGAATGACAAACTATTGAACAGTATTTTACAGCACTTCTTCTAAAGAAGATGGAACGGCAAAATTTAAAATATATGTTCAGATACTATAGAACAGTAAACCAAAATGAAGTTTTGTGTCCTGTTTCCCATTCATGTTGTTGTCGTTTTTCAAGACGTGGAGTGTTTGCAACGTATATCATTTGGACACATATGTCGATCCATTTGTAAAATGTCTATCTCATAGATGTTTGGTTGATGGCTGGTTACAACACAATAACTCGCCAGTGCTATCTATCCGGAATTTTTAAATTTGATATCCGACTTGTGGTTCGCTATTCTTTGTCGCAAGATCTGTTTGGTTGTACCAATATAATAGTAGTCGCACAGTTTTCATTATCTTTCCCCATGCAGTTGATTTTTTCTATTTCGATTTTCGATTTTGTGTTTGAGTTGCTATTTGCATGCGTTATTATTGTTGTGGTTTGTCTTTACTTTCCCATTTTACCACTTCACATAAATCTTTTTTATTTTGGGAAATTCCCTCCCTGCAAACCTACACCCCCCTTCCTTTATCTCCTTGGGATTTTAATAAAATTCGGTGCCGGTGCATATTTATGAAAAGTTAATCACCCTTATCTATTGTTATAGAAGTTTTACTCAAACGCCAATTGTCGTTTTTGTCGTAGTCGCGTAATTTTCGAGAGCCGCGAAAATGTGTGATCCTTTTCATAATAAACAAAAAAAACATGAAAATATTAAAAAAAAAAAAAAAATACGCATACCCCATGGATGCCCTTTAGAATTTTCGAATTTAATAAAAATTGTTTTTAAATAACAAAGTGGATCTGTCAACTGTCATTGTTACGAACAATGTAAGGTATGGTTGCCCATATCTCTTAGAATTGTAAGAAATCAAGAATTTTAATATAATATGTATTATCAAAAATCTGTATTCCAAAATTAATTTTAAAACGAATGTTTGATGAGAGAGAAAATGCAGTTATGTATTATTAATTTATGGAACATCTTTTCTCGTTAATTTTTATACAAAATCGTTCAACTAGTTTTTTTTGTATGTTTAACATTTGAAATAAAGAGCACGGCAGAGTCGCACAAATATGCGGGCTTAACCTGAAAATTTAAAATAAAAAAAATCCAATTATATTTTATTGAAAGTTGTAAATCTATATCTAATTAAGACTCAAACCAAAATCAGAGTAGCTATGCAAAAATCATTCTACAACATATGTAAATGATTTTTGAAATCACAAAAAAAATATTTTATAAATCTTAGGGCCAATTTTTGAAAAAATCTGTTTTTTTTTAAATAACTTTTTGAAAACATTTTTTTGATAAAAAAGGATGTATTTGTTATATTTTAAAACTAAGATATTAAAAAAATAAGATTTTATAAAAAACCGTCACTGTTTCAAAATATTGAGAATTATTCCGAGGGGAAAACCTGTTTTATGTCATACATAATTAACAAAAAAAAAATTAGAGAAATTATTTAAAACTGAACGAAAATATGAGGCTGCAACTCATTTCTGGTTATAAATAAATCAGAAAATGATAAAATGTTACTTCCGCCCTGGAGCATATTTCTATGAACGCGACCATTCTTTAAACACGATTATTTTCGTTGTTGCATTTTGGGGTTACGCCACTTTTGCACTCACAGCTGATACCAATTATTCCAAATGACCTCTGCAGCACAACAAGAATATTATGGGTATTATGTGACCTGCGTTATCTTACCAAAATATGATTTAAGTATGTGGGCTTTAGGTCCTAAAGCCCACATACTTAAATCGCACTTCCAGAATCTTATAGGTAATTTCAACAAAAGTTATGAAATCCAAAGTTGCAGTTTTAGTATTATTCTGTTAGTTTAATAATGGTAAACAAAACGACCCCAAATAGGTACATATGTATATATGTACTAGTTAAGATAAATGAATAAAGATAACAATCAATAGATTACAGCCAATTACTATACCTTTGCACACGTGCCACATCGTTTATAGTCACTTTTATTATTCACAATAAAAACGTCTAAAAATATGTAACATTCTAATTTTTACTCAACAGTTAAGTTATATTACTGTTTCCCAACCAAGAAAACCCAATTATCTGGCAATAATAACATTGTACACGTTCATGGTAAATTGCCAACGATATACAAAACGCAGGATTAAGTGTGAATGTCACGCAACCCCTTAAAATGATTGGATCCCCATCGTTTGGGCACCTTGCTGAGAAGCAAGAGGTAATTTCGAAAAAAAATATTACTATACTTTTGAAGAAAAAAGGTGGTCAGGTTATTAATCATTCTATATAATATAGAATATCCTCAGTGTATTTTGGTTGAAGTTGCCAATTATATCTTCTGATAGATTTAGCTCATTTCGAGCGATGTTATCAGTAAGCAAATTTATAAGGAATACAAAACTGTTTGCCGGTTTTTCATAAGCCGTATAGCTAGGTAGGTACTCGTAAGTTTACGTGTAACGAAAGTTTGACTGAAGCTTTTTCATTCATATTTTTATTCTGTTGGGGTGGGTGGCGAAAGCTTTATTTAATTATTGGGGAAAGGAGTTTCCAATTAAATAGTAAGTAGGGAAAACTGTAACTATAAATCTTCTGAAACCATTGAATCGCTGCTTCTGCACTTTTCATCTTCTTCTTCAAAAATTTCATGTAACGACATATAAGATCATTAATATAATTCAAACAATTACAGAGTCTAACTGAAGAATCTATTAAATTCTATAATAGTAGTCAATTCAAATTATACATCTGCCTGAAATCCGATGTTTCTTATTTTTTGCAGACTTTTTTATGATGTTGGCCTAATGAATAATCCAAGTTTGTGACCTCATGTGTGAAAATTTCGGTTTTTTCCGTTTTCGGCGATTATAACCCTAAAGGACTAGTTTTTGACAGTTCCTCATCAGGAGCTTTTTAAAGTTAACTAAATAAGCTACAATATGAGACTTTAATTTTCTCTATAGACCCAACAGCTTTCGAGATACAGTTTTTCAAATGTTATCATTTTTTCGAACTTTGCTATTTTTCGCAATGCTCTGTAGAGCCCTTTTATTCCAGCACCTCAAATCGAAGAGTTCTGATTTTGCAGACTTATTTATAATGGTGGCCTAATGAATAATCCAAGTTTTTGACTTCGAGCGCTGAAGACAACTATGTCAAAAATCGAAAGAAAAAAAAACGCGAAAATTTGGCATTTTGGTTCAAACGATTCAAGTGATTTTTCCCCAAAAGGACCAGTTAGTACCGTTTTTAAAGCAGACTAAATTTGCTACAATAAGAGACTATGATTGTCTATGTAGATGAAGATCTAATAGTTTCCAAAATAAAGCTTTTCAAGCTTTATCATTTTTTCGAAGTTGTTTAGTAAATTCTCAATAGTATTAAGATTGGGCAATTGGGCAGGCCATTTCATAACTAAATTTCTTTTTTCTTTCTAAAAACCACTTCTTAACTTTGTGACTGGTGGAAGTCGTAATCTAGCTGAAATGCAATATGCCATTCTTCCAATATACTGGACCAACCATAGTAAGAAATGCCAAAATCATGATACTAGATCGACCATGTTTTATTGTTTTAATGATAAACCCCAGGTTATATGCCGATTTAGAGGGTTACGTTATGTACTATGGACTACCTTTTTCAACTTAAAACTGTATTTTGTTTTCTTCAACAGAAGCCACAAGAAAGAACTTTACTAAAGAAGTACTATGAAATTTTTTGCTAATAAAATAACACTGCTATTATTTTAACCGCCACTGTACTTTATATTGAATATTATAAAATAAAATAAAAGTTAAGTTTCTTACATATACTTTTTATTTTATATTGATATACATATAATAATTTGATACAATAAAATCTATTTAATTTAAATTTAGTTTAATGTGTGAAAAAATGTTAAAAATATTAAAAATGCTTATAAAAAAGGTGTTACACTGTAAACGATGTCGTTATTATTCACTGAAAAATAGTCCCTCATACATTTTCTTTGAAACAACCATAGATTAAACAAAAAAATAAAACCACGACTTGGTCGCACAATCATGTTCTTGTACCAAGTTACCTAGGAACATCTCTTTCTCAATTAAAGGACTCCTGGCCTATTAAAGGTTTCAAAAATGTAATATGATATTAAAATACAAGTGGGAAGTAGGATTTGTTTACAAAACTAACTCTGTGGCTCATGTCACAGACTTTAAGTGTGTTAAATAGAATGGGTATTGATCAAGATATGACAAAACAACCTATTTGTTCCTATTCGTCTTGATGTTTTAAAATTGCACTTTGTTTTTGCTATACCTATTCCTTTTCAGATTTTACATCATCATAAAGATATCATTGTATATACATTTCTATAGTATTTTCATGCTGAACAATCACCGCCTGGCCATCTTGAGAAACGTGTGATAAACACATTTTTAGGTTTGTGCATTTAATAGTTGTCTATTCTGTAACCCTGACAACAGTCGTAAACATATATTATTTTTGTTTTGTTTACGACTCTTGTCAAGGAAATATGGATTTTAGAGCCAATAAAATACATTATATATTATTAATTTGTTTCGTAGACGACTATTGTTAGGGTAACAGAATAGACACTTAGTAAATGTAAGAACCTCCAAATGTGCAGTTAACAACTTTCTTTAGATGGCGCTGCTTCATGGTTGTACTATAGAAATTTATATACAATGAAGATATAATGAAGTTTGTATTATAAATTTAACATGCCAAACTATTAAACAAAACGAAAAGCCTTTTCCCTTTTGCTTTTGAATGTAATTTCAGTTTACCCAGTTATTTTGTTTGCTGTTCCCCACAGAAGGAATAACATCAATTTCGGGCCTGAAGATACATCAAAAAGTAAATAAATAGACTTTTAGTTTGGATAAATGTCTTTTTATTTTAATTTTTAAAAACATGTAGGGACTATATAATGTCTGGTCTAAAAGCTTTATGACGAAACCATTAATCTAAAGTGTTTACTTTTGAAGTCAAGTAAACTTAAAAATATAACTGAATAAAAAAATTGTTTTTTTAAAAAACAATCAAAAGTAATGTAACGAATCCTATTGCCTTAGACATTCTTACAGGTTATCCTTGAAAGGGTGTCTGTTTAAACACAGGCTTAAACACATAAAACTTAAAGAAATGATACTTTCTTATTTTTGTTATACTATAAAAAGTCATTCATATATTCAAACCCTGGGTTGTTGAATTTATATTTTGCAATTTCGAACCTCAACTTTGCTGCCTTGATATCCGCAATGCGTTTTAATTGCAGTTCTAACGCACTCGTGTCAAAATTAATTTGTGGCTGGACGTTAGCAGACTGTGCTTCTATCGGTGGTGGATTCGGTAGTGTTGGTGCATGTGTTTCTGCTGGCGTCATATCGCTGGCACTTTCTACTGAACTGATGGCCAAAGTACACGGAGTACTCGCTGTTACCACAGTTTTAGGTGAAAATGATTTGACTGGAATTGAAAATCAAAATGGTCAATCATTTTATCTGAAAATAATAGCTATGTTAATTTTACTTTCATAAACTGTCGTTTCAATGGTACGACGCCTTTTGGATTGAGGTGTGCCTGTGCAGCCATTTGTTGCTTCGACTTTTCTTTCTTTTATTTCCACTTCTTCAACAGATTCATCTTCATTGTATTCTTCATGATCGATAAATATATTTTCATAGTCTTCGTCCAGAGATTGGTTGTTGTCCGATTGATTGTTTGCAACCCTTGATTTGGCCGCGGCTTGATGTTTTTTCTCTGCCTCGTATAATTCTTTTGCTTCTGACTTGAACTCAATTGTCTGTGAAGATCGTACGAGAAGTGGAGTTTTCCCGAACAGACTAAGGGCTTTACCTTCTAGAGGTGACATAGAAATACCTTTTTCGCCAGATATACTGCGACGGTATTTGCAGCGAGTGCTGTTTTTCCAATCATTTAGGCGCTACAAATTATTACGAAAGATGATTTGCAAACACACATCTAATTTAATTTGTCTTAATAGTTACTTTTTTCCATTCTTCGGGTGAAAGTTGTGGTCCATTTTGGCAGGTATTTAACTTTGTTGCTAATTCTTTCCATTTGTTATTGAGATAATTGGGTTCTACATCGCGTGGAGTAGTTCCTGAACGAAAAATTGCATCTCTTTCGAGCAATTCAATGTACATTAGGTATTGATTGATTGATGTTCGTTTCTTTCGCTTATCCATTTTAGAGTTCGAACGAAGCGGGAAAATAATATTATAACTCTATATTTATTAAAAAGATAAGTGTATCTTTTGTTTACAAAGACTCCGGATATAAATTAGTAAAGATAAATAACATTTGAGCATTTGAGGGGAATGAGTAAAGAAAGTAGTAAACACCAAATGCTAGAAAAATGCCAAACGTCAAAAAAATACTTCAAGATTTATCAAACTAGATGCCATTTTTATACTATTTAAATTTGATTAGTATAATTTGGGGTGCTCCTACACTACTTTGGCTGCTCGTCATCCAATTTTCTCAATGCAACGCGCATTTACGTACTAGATATGGACCGCCACTCGGTTGAAATTTTGATACAAACGGCCAAAAAAAGTTGTTCCAGCTAAAAGCGTCCTGAAAACACCATCATCTATTAGTGTTGAATACGTGTACTAATTTCCCATTAAAATTTAAATGAAACGATGACATATTCATATGTTAGTAAGTCAGTAACATGTTGAGAGGATTTGTTTTGTAGAATAAAAGTAGGTTGATAACAATTTCCACCAAAATATATAAAATTAAATAATTAATTAAAACAATCATAGAACTGCTACGAACATTCCTCGCTAGAAAATGATGGCACCTCTAGTTATGTTGAAACACGCTTGAAGTTGGCTACTGGCGATCCATATCTACAACGTCAATGGCAACGCGTTTTTAAACTCGCATCCAACTAACAAATAAAAAAATCGGTCCGTTTGAATTGTCAAACACATTAGAGTGATTTTGACATATTTTAGAACATAAAAATTACATAATATGCGGAAAAACATCGAATTTTCCTTCCTTTTGAACCTTTGGCTCTAAATAGTTGAATTTTTAACTTTCCGAAAATCCAACCGAGCCTGCGTAGCCATATACACAACGGCTTGGCTAGCTTAAAGTGCCTTCCACATGATACGCGGCCAGCTATTTGCGAATTGTGAATGGTCGCCGATTTTGACATTTTATTCACATGGGTCGCCGACAGTAGCGAATAGTATACACCAAAAACAGACAAATTTGAAATTTGAGGTTAAATTCGTGCGAATTTTTCAATCGCTGATGTGTGGAACGCGCCCTGATTTTTTAGACTGTGAATTCTCGTTCGACAGTTCGCTGAATGATGTTGTTGGTCGCGGAGAAAATATTAAAATAATAAATTTCATAATTTAAACTAATTTATATGGTTATTTGTGTTAATATTTATGTATATTAAATCGTTTATTAACTTTATCGATAAGTGAAAATTTAAATAAATCGATATTTGTTCCTGAAATTGCATTAAACCATTTATTCGCATTCGCTGGTCGCAGCTCATGTGCAAGGCCCTTAAGTGAACAATGAATTGATTCAATAAAAACGGATATCAGGAATAATCTTTTTTCTACTCAACAATTTCCAAAAATGTCTATAGATTACAAATACAGTAAATAACGGATATAAGAAAGTCTCATATAATACAAAGATTAAAAATATTTTTAATCTTTGATATAAGAAAAACACGCTTATAAGACAGACAATCCAAATCACCATGCACGTTTGCATATAGACACGTGTTAAATTTACCTTATAATTATAAGAAAACCGTCTATAAGAAAAACACATAATATAAGAAACTTATTCTGATCCTATTTAGTTAACTACACAGAAAAGGACATCCGCCAATTCGGGCTCCTTTTATTTTAACAGGCCACTGAAAACAAAGTCGATATTCTGATAGATCGTATTAAAATGAACATTTTATATTACTACACTAAAGTTCTAAGTCGATTGGCTGAGGAGATATTCAACCTCAAAGTATCTCATAAATCCACCTAAAAATCAACTATAAAAAGTGATTCACATAAAATACAAATAAAGATAGCTGGAACGGATAGGTTAGGTTAAGACAAAAAAAGCTGTTCAGGAGAAGGGATCTACCTCCCCCCGTTCATCCGGGAGGGGCAATCTTAAAAAAATTGTCTTAAAACAGAAAAAATATATAAAAAAAAATAACGGTAATACTTACAATGCCTTGTTATACCTTTTTGAAGAGGCAGAAATCTCTTCTTTTATTTTATTTTTAATTAAGTTGTTTCAGTAAATGGTTTTTGAAAAATAAATTTTCAAACTCAAAATTTAAATAAAAAAAATGTTTTAGCTATTTTTTTTTTTTTGTTTTCTTTTGTTTTCAATTCAATTACTTTTTTTCATAAATTCAACATACAAATTTAAGGTCGTTGCATTAGATATTTGTTGCTAGCATTTTAAAGTAGTTTCTTTTTTTAAATATGTAATGCAGCAACCTTTTAATAATTTGTTTTTTAGGGTTGGCTCGGTGGGATAGATGGCCAATGTGCAGTACACTAGTACAGGGAAGGAAGGGATAGGAATGTTTTTCTCTCATTCGCACTCTTTTGTTTTCCATAAGGTTCAACTCTTCCAAAAGCTCTCTTAGGGTTGCCGCAGTAAGCATTTTGAAGTGACAAAAACTAATAATAATTTATTGTTTATCTCTTAGTTTAAGGGTTATAGCGATCAGGAAAACACATCAGGAAAAATGTTCGAATGGATCTTTTATGTTATTTTAAATCGATTTTAAACACAAATACGACACTAATCGACTACAAATAACTAAAAGATTTTTGTTTGCTAATAAATTTTACTATAAAATAATTATTTATTGTTTAAAATGTATTTCTTTATTTTCCAATAAAAACTAATTTTTCGTGCCAGCTGATTGACATTTCAAAAAAAATGAAACAAATCGTTCCAATTATTTGAGTTCAATTTTCACTTGTTCCACTGACAGATTTCTGTCAGATAAAGTTTTTCGGGTGCATTTCAATCAGGAAAACAGCCTGTTCACTGACCCTTTTTTTCTGATCGATATAAACGCACATCAGGAAAAAAATCCTGTTCGGGTTTGTTTCTACTTTTCCTGATGGTTTTTCCTGATCGCTATAACCGGCCCCTAAGATCCAAAAAATATATTTAACTAATCAAACTCACATTTTTATTTATTTTAATGCAACAAAACATTAATCAAAAAACATTCGCCGTCAATGCACTAGTCCGCCAAAAAAAAGCTAGCGATAGGGATTTTTAGGTAACAACGACATATTTCTTTCTCGTTCGCATGGCATTGTTAAAATCAGCACTAAGCGGATGACAGCTGAACATTTGTTTCATCATATCACATAAAACGAAAGAGATGAAAGCGAAAATGTGCCTTAGAGACACATAATTAAAATATTATATATTTTATTATAAGTATATAATACAAAACATAATTTTCGCCTCCAAAACGATTCCTATCGTATTCTACAATCAGGCCCCTGGACTTTATGCAATGCTTACTTTCACAATAAAAGTTGATCCGTCAAATAAATAAAACAATTTTTTTTTATTTTACAACTAGAGATTTATCTTAATTTATTTATAAAATAAGACCATTACAGTCGTGGTAACGACAAAACATGATTTTTGAGTCTGCCAACTGCCATTCACTCTTAGTATTTTCTTTTTTTATGGAAAGTAGATAGGGAGGTCTTTATTTGACGGGAGTACCGAAAAAATTACTTACAATCAGTTGAGTGGTTTCATTGTTTTGTTTATGATTTTTTCTTTATCAGGCATCATTTTCTTAAATATTCTAACAGGCGTTTTCGGGCTTACCGCAATACCCCGTGTAAAGTTATGCATGACTTTCAATACTTCATATTAAATGTTCGATGTGACACGATACAACATAATATTTGAAACTTCCGGGCACAGAACTGAGAAGTGTATGAAAGCTAGACAGCACTGGTATGCAGTTTGCAGGTAAGCTAGAAACTGCACTTACAAAGTAACTAGGTTTATGTTTACAATTAAAAATATTTGAACAAACTTACAAACTTATTTTATGCATTCTATTTTGGTTAGAAACAATTCAGTTTCTAATAACAATAAAATTTCCAAAAAAATTACATTTTATCGTTCATATGGGAATTTTTTAATCAGAGTCTGAGTAAATGGGTAATTTTGCATTTGGATTATCATCAGCATCCAGCGGTAGATCTGGGGAACTAGGAGTAAATGAATCAGCGGGTGCTGCTAATGTTGCACTGGAACTGGGGCGCTCTGTGGCATCGTTTGCATCACTAGCTGTTGAATTCGAAGTTGGTGATGATGTCGCAAATCTTAACTGTGCGGATGGTGACTGAGTGGGCTCATTTTCGCTCTGTCGATTAACAGTGGAAGGTGAAGTTGGATATGAAAGTGTACAAACCCAAGGTTCAGGGTCCTCATTTAATCTATGTGGCTCTTCTTCATCCTCGGATGTTTCGCTTTCTATTTGTGCAGCATTATTTCGTTTCGTTCGGGTTGATTTGCTCTTTGAGGATTTTCTTCGGGAGCGTTTGATTGTCTTCTTTTTCTTTGAAGTTGATGCCGACGTTGATTTGTTGTTAGAAACTGTTTTGCTACTTTTGGTTCGCTTGCTACGCTTAGATTTTGTGGGCACAGGAAGTTGTCGTCGAGATTTTCTGCTACTGCTGCCGGTGGTGCTGTTTATTTTTCGGTGGCGGGAACGTTTTAATGACTGTTTATTACTTTTGCGCCTCGACTTGGACCATGATGTATCTGAATCAGAATCAGAATTGGAGCTTTCTGTTGTGAGACCAGAATCCGAAACTGATGACCTGCTGTCGTCCATATCATCACTGTCGCTTGTATCATTCATTGTTCTGTAGTATCGCGTACGTATATTATGCGAACGTGTATTACGGTACCGACTCTGCAATCCAGTAGAGGTGGACGCTCCTTGGTTGAATTCTTCTTTTACTATCGGAGAAGATTCATTTGCAGTATTACAGTCAGTAGTAGCAACAGCGCTCGTTTCGACTGCTGCGTTTCCTTGCCTTTCTTCTAATCTTATCTTTTTGGGAGCAGACATTTCTGAATAATTTATTTCATCGGAGTCCGAATTAGAGGTGCTAAACGAATTTGTATTCATAGGAGGATTATTTCGCCTTCGTTGTGCCCGCCGAACACGGGTGCTGTTTGTGGACGCCCACTTTGCTATTCCTGATGGCATTGGAGTTGTTTTGGTCTCCTGCACGAAAACAACGTCGCTATCAGAGTTTGAATTCAAACTAACCATTTCTGGAGTTCGTAAATGTGGTGGCTTTTGTTCAAGGACGAATTCACATTCATCGCTACTGGTTGAAGACAGTACAATGTTATCCGGCCGTTCTGAAGTAGGAGCGCTGATTACTTCTACTGTTGACGTTGTCGTAGTTCCTTCACTAATATCACCATTTGCACCTCTATTGTGTGTGGAAAGATTAATAGCTGACGCCTGTGATGATACTGCTGTTGTGGTGGTGTACAAATTGAAACCTCCACCACTGTTTGCTGTTGTTGAATTCGGTTGCTGACTGTTTCGTCTACTTGTGCTTGGGTCTGATTGTATATTATAAACACTCTCCACATCTGAACCAGCAGAAGATGTCGATGAAAATTCTATAACAATTTCTTCAGCAGTATTAGGTGAATATTGTACAACGCGATCGTAGCCGATCATGTCATATGGACTGCGAGCGAAATTGTTCAGCTCATGAATAAAATGAGCAGTCTTTGTGCCCAGGAATGGTTGTAGGCGAATTCTAAATTCTGGTGATAAAATGTTACATACCATTAACCAATTCTTAATATGATCTACGACAGTTTCAACGTCATGGTTGGTGTTACGCAACAAGCAAACTATATCACGATTTATCCAACTTATTAAACGATGAATTTGTGATGGGTTGTCTCTGAAAAAAAAAGTTTATAAAATAACTTAATGCTTCTTGATAATTTTAAATGGTTTTGAAAATAGTTCTTTTCTTTTCTTTTCTTTTAAATGTTTAAACAAATATGAAAATATCATGGAATAATGAAAAAAAGGCAAGATGTTGCTGTTAAATAGTTTTTTCTGGTTGCTCATTAACTACAAAGCACATGATTCAATCATTTAAATTATAAGGGCCTCTAAAAATTTACATATATATTTTTTGTTGTTTTCTGTCAAAAAAAAGTTCTGAATAGCTTAGATATCGTCGATCTAGTATTGAAGTTCCGTAAACGCCATTTTTACATTTTTGGGAAATCGCATTTAAAGGTTTGGCAGTCTAGTGTGGAAAAACTGACCGAAGGATTTTTTTAAATTTTTTTACACAGTATCTGTTTGTAAATCCTCTTTTAATAGTTGTTATCAGAAACCTTCCGCATGTTTTAGTTTTAAAAATATTTACATTTTTGTTCAAAATGAGTTTGCCGTATACGCCACCAAAAACAATAGTTTCTTTTTCGTCCATACACGTACGTCAAAAAATCGAAAACATACGGCATTTCAATACTAAAAACGTAATATAAACTCCTTGGGAAATTTGACGTATGTGCCAACCATTTTTCGTTAACGTCAAATATCTCACCAATTAGAAGCGATAGGAACAAACAGATAACAGATTTGAAAAGAGCGCACCCGAAAACATAAGACTGCATACCCAGTTCAAAAAACGCTATTTGGCGTTTACGGCAATACTAGGGTGACGCAATTATTAATTTTAAACCATTGTTCTTTCATAAATTGTATTGATTATTGTATTAAAAAAACACAAATGCAACGACACCAGCATTCATTTGACCTCAGAAATGGTACATTCAAATTATTGTATTAAAAAAAAAAAAAACAAATGCCACGACACCAGCATTCATTTTACCTCATAAATGGTACAATCAAAAGGGTGGGTGGGAGAGTTGCGATGCCATTCGAGATCAGAGATCATAACATCGTCGAAAAAGAAAAAGAAAAAGAAAAAGAAAAAGAAAAAGAAGAAGTCTTTCATAAGTGTGATTCTTTATTTTTTTTTTTTTTTTGAAGATTTTTTGTGCAAACGATTTATATTTCATGTCATTAAAAATCCTAACGCAAGCGATTTCTAATAGGGGACTGCGTGGAATCAAATGCTTCCCAAACTCAATGCTATTTTAGTCTTCTGCCGTTAAAGCGGAACATACCCCTAATGCAACTATCCATGAGTAGGACTTGCATCAAAGATGAAGAAACTGGCATGTGCGTCATTGACCACCTTCTGTGGGATATGTTTTCTTCCTATGATTTGGCTGTACTTTACAGGGCACTTGAGTAGATTTTTCATATCCGTTTAGGTGCTCTAAAAACTTAATAATGTCTCTTAGGGGCCAGTTATAGGGGCCAGTTATATAAATTTTCGTTTTCAATTTTAAGGCGAATTATCCAACAATGTTGGTGATAATTGGTATTAAAATAAAGGTCATGATTTATAGAATTTTTCTATCAAAAAAAATAACTTAATTTGGGCTAAGTGCAAGAAATATTAACACTTTTGTTTTTTAATGATCATTGAAATCACAAAAGTGACAATATAACGCGAATCAAGATCAAAGTGAGTTATTTAAAAAAAAAACATCCGCAGCCACGCTTTTGTATTTGAAATATGGTACTACTGTTAGACAGAATGAAATGAAGGAAAAAACAGTTCATAAAAGAAGTATTTTCAAAGAGAAAAACACGAACGGAAACTAAACGGAAAATGTAGAAGAAAATGTGGTAATAACAAATCGAAAAATTTGCATTTTAAAACATATTTCATGCAATGCAATTTCGTTATATAGGGCTGTTTAGGTAACAACGATATATCTCTTTCTCGTTCTCACAGAATTGTCAAAAACAGCAGTATGACGAACAGCTGATTTTTTTTTTATCATTGTTGACAAATTGATTGAAAACAAAAGCGGGAATTTTAAAGATTTGTGCGCGAAAATTGTGAAAATTGTTGGTTTTGCTAATTAAAATAAATTTCTAAGCCACGGAAATCACAAATTTCACACAAAAAGAATACAGCATTTAAAAATTATTTCCAAATTGTTTTCTGCAAGATCTTGAGTTTGACAGTTTGAAAAAAGCGCGATGCATATTTCAATCTGTCTTCGTCATAGTGTGAGCTTTGACAAGATGGTAAAACTCCCTATTGCAGCAACAAAAATGATCAAATGGGGTTTGTTTGTAGAATAGATATGTTTTTGCACATATGTTATGAATTTATTCGAGGGTACACTCTTTTTAAATTCCATTGGAGTTTTCGGAACACAGTTTTTTATTGTCTGTTTTATATTTGGTGGAACAAAAAATTAAGCATACACTTTAAAACAAAACGTATTAACGATTTATATATAGCTTTGCGATGAAGGTTCGCACTAAACAGGTAATTTGCAAATTTCAAGATTTCAGATCTTTCCAACTACAAAATGTCAAATATATTGCTTCTGATGACTTTGCAAATGTCCAAATTGGATTTGCAATGGCCTGTTGGACAATCGTGGTTAAGCCTTAGTTATAATATTTGCATATTTGGCCTTAAAAATTTGTTAAAAGAGTAAGTGTCAAACATTTATTGCTTGCTGATGACATCTAGTTCCCACTGAATATTCCACAAATGCTAATCTGTCCAACCACAAAGTGAAAACGCTCAAAACTTAGCAAAACCTTTAAACAAACAGAACTTTAATTTCAGATTTGACAAGATACTGTTTACTTTTATTTTTTTTTATTGAGGAATATGAAAAATGCAACAAGAGCAAATTTTTGGATGTAATGTCCTCTTATCCTTAAAAAATTTGATAATTTGTTTCGAGATTTGGATATTTTTGTTGGCAATCGAACATAAAACAAGATCACACTTTAAAAGCCACTACAACTTTACGAACATACCCCTATCGAGATACATATGTGTCGGTCATTATAATAGTGGTCTAACTCCATTTTTTTTTAAAATGGTTTTTTTTTTGCTGCATGATATCCCTTTCTTTAATACCTTTTAGGGCCAATTTTTCATTAGTCTGTTAAACAGTCAGTTAGCTATGAGAAGATAAAATTAACTGACTCTTTAACAGTCTGATAACACTGTTGGATTTTTCAAGCAATAAAAAAGAGCCAGTTATCTATTCCACAGAATAACAAAATTAACTACATCCAACTTCACAGTGTTTGAGTGAGGAAACAAAACGAAATACAAATATTTTATGTTGTGGAATGTACAACCAGCAACAAATTTCAAGTTCTTCTTGTTTAAAGGTAGTATTGATGCTTTCATAGTGTCTTGACCCAGGTGGAGACAAGCATACATACAAATCTGGGCCTTAAAGACACAATGGCTGTTGTGACCCTTTTTATGATACAATTACAAACGGTAGACGCATCCACACCCGCGAAATCTTTTATTGAAATATAAAAACTTCCAGTCGCATAGAACCTCAGAGCTATTAACAGCTGTGAAAGGGGCGAAACACATTGATTTCTAGAACAAATACATTATACAAAGTGGAAAATAGTTCGTATTTAATTTATTTGGGTAATCGAACCGTTCAATGTTATGTTCTATTTTTTCTTTTATCAAAGTGAATAGATACTCGGCAGTTTTTTTTCTCAAACGAAATCTTCTCCGAAAGTCGTTGTCTTCCCATTCTTCAAAATGATCTGGTCTTCTCCTCACAACTCTTTGTTTTCTGGAAACTTGGCTTATTAAACCCAGTTCAATTTCTTCTTCAATTATAAAATCTTCTAAAATATCAAAAAACTCCATCGCATACAAATTATTTTACTTTTCCAAAATCCAATAAATGGTACTTTTTTGACAGTTCAACCATTTATTCCTAGGAATAACTTCTTAACTGTCTGCGAAACGAACAAATAAATTTATTCCACAGTTAAGGCATTTATTACTAGGAATAAGTGCTAACTGACTGTCGAAAAATGAAATTTTTCATTAACTGAGGAATAAGTACTAACTGACTGTTTAACTGAGAAATGAAAAACTGGCCCTTAGTGAAATAGCGAATCAACTCCAAATGTTTAGTATTTTTTGCATAGTAAGCGATTTTTGTTATTTTAGTGAACTTTGATGCATAATTTTTCACTATAACAGTGAAGTAAGTCACAAGTCAGTTTAATAGTGAAGTAAATCCGGAGTTGATTCACTATTACTCTGACAATTTTGTGCAATCACATAAAAACAGCTAAATCGGCTAACAAAAAAAAACAATAACAAAACTCAAGATGGATTATAATATTCCGTAAAATTATTATTCCCTTTAAAGGACATGTTATAAATATTTACTATCCTGGAAAAAACCCAAAACCAATTTTTCGTTCATAATGTTAACGGGATAACCCAAAAAATTCGCACAGGTAACACTTTTTGGAAGAGGCGTAAAATTTGTAATTTGCATTTCAGTCATACAAAAAACCCCGCGGTCCTTTTTTGTCATTCAGGTATTGGGGACAATCATTTAAGTTTAAGCCGCAGGTCAATATAAATTAATCCACCAAATTTAAGGGTAAGTAACCTAATTGGGAGGTTCATATTACGCCTGTCGGTGTGCAATTCTTCCCTAAAATCTACCTGATAATAACTTTCTTTGTCTTTCTCCTATTATATAAACGCTTAACCTATTATATAAACACACCGCGGCAAGATACTTGCAAGACTTGTGATGACCTGACATTAAAAAAAGATGGAGCAATTAATGAAGATACAAAAAATGAATAAGAAACGCAAAGAGAACTTCATCAGAGAAAAGCGGAATCAGCAAGACAAAGCCTTCAAAATGATTCAACAAAAATTGATGAAGCATACGTACTAACTTTTGATCTGCAAAAAGCTTTAGCGTTTCCAAAATTAACAACTTCAGTGGCATACTACAAAAGAAATCTCTATTTATATAACTTGGGACTACACTGATTCAATAACAATACAGGATACATGAATGTCTGGGATGAAGTTGAAGGTGGCAGAGGATCTCAGGATATTGCATTTTGTCTTCTGAAACACATAAGAACCCATGCTATTGATCAAACCCATGTTATCATGTACTCGGATTCTTGCACTGCACAAAACCGAAATATCAAAACCACGCTTTCACTTTTAAAGCTTGTGCAAGACCCTGATAACAGTATTAGAACTATAGACCACAAGTTCTTGGTATCAGGGCATTCATATCTTCCCAACGATGGTGAATTTGGCATAATAGAGAACGCCAGTCGTCGTCAAGGTCAAATTTATAGCCCAGAAGAATGGATCAACATAATAAAGACAGCCAAACGCAAAACACCGCATTTCATTACAACAGAAATAAAAAATACAGAATTCTTAAGCACCGCTGCATTAGAAACATCAATAACAAACAGAAAAACGACGAAATGTGGTTATGACTTTAGTTGGCTTAACATTAGATGGCTGAGATTTGAAGATGGTCATCCTCTTCGGTTTAAATTTAAAGAAACACTCAATCCAGATACACCGTTTTATGAAGTTGATTTAAGTAAAAAAAAAGAAAGGACCGAAAATTACCAATTTAATCAACATTGAACAGGCCCTCTATCCATCAAGAACACCTTTCACTAGTGCAAAGAAGAGAGATATGCTAGATCTCCTACCATACATTCCACCAGTTTACCACCAGTACTATAAAAACCTTCCCTCAGACCTTACGACTCGTTCAAGCCGAAATAATGAGGATGTGCGTTCATCTGATGATGAAATCATGTATGATTAAAACGGAAAATGTCAGTCTAACAGTGAAGTAACTCCAAATAAAAATTTTTAAACTAATTTATTTATTTTGTTTTACTTTTATTTATTTAGCTGTAAGGATTATTAAAATGTTTGACTTTTTTCCAAAAATATTAAATTGAATCAAATTACTTTAGTTTTATTTCTGTACATCAATTTGCAAAAGTCAAATTATTTTGGAATGGAAAAACATGGAGTTAATTCACTATTATATTGACCGACACATATAGCTTTGCGATGACGGTTCGCACTAAACAGGTAATTAGCAAATTTCAAGATTTTAGATCTTTCCATCTACAAAATGTCAAATATATTGCTTCTGATGACTTTGCAAATGTCCAAATTGGATTTGCAAAGGCCTGTTGAACAATCGTGGTTAAGCCTTAGTTATAATATTTGCATATTTGGCTTTAAAAATTTGTTAAAAGAGTAAGTGTCAAACATTTATTGCTTGTTGATGACATCTAGTTCGCACTGAATATTCCGCAAAAGCTAATCTGTCCAACCACAAAGTGAAAACGCTCAAAACTGATCAAAACCTTTAAACAAAAAGAACTTTAATTTCAGATTTTACAATATACTGTTTACTTTTATTTTTTTTTACTCAAGGAATATGAAAAATGCAACAAGAGCACATTTTTGGATGTAATGTCCTCCTATCCTTAAAAAATTTGATAATTTGTTTCGAGATTTGGATATTTTTGTTGGCAATCGAACATAAAACAAGATCACACTTTAAAAGCCACTACAACTTTACGAACATAGCCCTATCGAGATACATATATTTATCATTCGTACCTATTGTTGGTACGAAATTTTGAAAATTTGTTTAATTTAAAATTTAAACTCAAGATTCAAGTCAAAATCAAGGTATGCAGAAAATTTTGTTGCCTAAATATATGTAAGTTCACAAAGAAAATATTCCAAAATCGTTAGAGTGGGTTTTAAATAAATCGATGTTTATTTAATATTTTGTATAAAAAAGTTTTTTTTACAAATTCGAAGACCTTCATTTTTAAGTGTTTAATTGTTTGCATTTTATGCACAAAAGATAAATTTTTTTGTCAAGCCGTTTTCCAAATATTGAATTTACAAAAACAAAATAATTAAAAAATTAATTAAAACTAAAATTAAGGTTTTTTTCAAATTAATCTTTTTTTTTGGTCATATAGAAATTTGTTTAAGTTATCTAGGTCTTTCTAAAAAAAAATTTGGTTTTAAAATAACGGTTCTATGGGAGGTACTAGCTAGGTTAACTAGCTTGCCAAACATTTTTTTTTTGCGAATTAAAAAAAAGTAAATCATACAAAAACCATCAGTATTTCCGTTTTCGAGAAAATTAAACTTTTCCAAAACCGTTATGGCAGGTACCGTTATTTTTTTAGCTAAAAATATATTTCAATTTCTTCTCTAAGGAATGGCCTACAAACTCTACATACCAAATTTGAAGTCAATCGGTTAAACCGTTTAGGCTGTAAGTACTGATGGACAGACAGACAGACAAACAGACAGAATCTCACACCCACTTTTTCGTCTTCGCTATCATCGTAATGTCATGTTTGATTGATATCTCAATTTTTTTTTGCACGAATGCATAACTTGCCTTATAGTTCCTATAATCGCAAGTAAAAAAAACTGTCATATCCAGTACCGGGGACAACTTTAAAAGAAAATAATATCATATTTGTTATCTACAATGGTCCATATGTCATGTTTTAATCGACACTGAGTTTTTTTTTTGCTTCCTTCTTTATCGCCAGTGATGACGGCGTGTTTTTTCTTTACGAATGAACAACTTGCCTAATAGGACTTTAATCGCAAGTAAAATGTTAAATTTAGTTAATCCAGCTTATTTATTCAATAATTTGCCAATAAGACTCATGGTATGCAAGAATAAATAAAAAGTGATCTTTGATTTGCCGACTTAAAAGTCTTTACATACATAAGTTGTGTTCGTTGAGCCCTGGGGTCGCCCTGAAGTCGCCCAAAGCGTTTTTTGAATAACCTCAACTCGCCCTGGGTAACAAATTGTCTGTTTTTTTAGACCTGGGGTCGCCCTCAGCTCGCCCTGAAGTAGATCTAGGTATTTCGCTGGGGCGAGTTGGGGCAAACAAATTGACATGTGTGTTGTCAAACATATGTTACAATTGAATATTTTATTTTGCTTTTGCAATGCAAAGAAAAGAAATAATAGATTTCTTTAAATGAAAATAAATAAAAAACATACAAACAAAACAAAATGTAATTGTTTTATGTTTTGAAATGTACCAACATCAACAAATTTCAAGTTTTAATTTCGAAAACAAATATTTTTTGTTTCTTTCTTTTTGTCAACAATACAAAACCTACCCTTGTGATTTTTTGAGAACCAAAAAACACAAGTTTTTTTTTGACAGCTCTTGGGGCTGTCAAGAAAATCTGGGGTGGAAGCGGCTAAGTTGATTTGTGATAAGTGACAGTCAAAATCTACACTTTCTGTATGCGTAAGGTAATCATTAGAGTGATAGCTAAAAACCAATCACAAAAATATTGTGATAGTCATCTTCTCATGAAATTGACGTTTCTTTTTAATTTTTGTGGCAATGTGACTAGAATTACCACACGCATAAAATTCTTAACTTTTTTTCAATTTTAGTCACCAAATCATCAAAAACAATATTTCTTTTACCATATGAGTATACAACAATCGAAAATAAATGGTTAAATTTAGAATTATTGCTATTATTCACTAAAAAAATAACAATTTCAATGAATTTTTTTTGAAAATATGACTACGGCAACAATGTTTTTCACAAATGTCACTGACAAATTGAACAAAGTTGAATTGAGTTGAATTGGTGGATGTGATCACCTTACGCAGAAGGAAAAATCAATTTGATCACAAGTGATGATCAAAAATGTGACAATCAAATATCATCTTACGCGATTCCACCCCTGGGTAAACCCTGGGTAAAATTCAACGAACACAACTATTTTGTAGGCAGAAACAAAAAAAAAAAAGATTTCTGGGTAAAAGTACCATTAATTCTTTTTCTTTTTTTTCACCTTTGAACACATGGTATTCAGTGTTTTGCAAAATTGTTCATTATATTTATAGCAGACTCACCAGAACATAGAACTTACTATAGTTCGTCCAAGAAAAATTGCCAGTTAAGGCCTTATAGGAGAGCTTTATCAAATCATAGGACACTAACCATTATTCCAGGGGACTGGACAAATGAAAATTTTACTCAAATGCAGAACAAAACACACAGCCACCATGTTAATATTTTTGTAATTTTTTTATTAGACGACGTTCATCCTCCATAGCCCACCTGTCACCTGATGAGTGCGGAATTATCCGGACTTAATGCCTTTTAAAAAGCTTTCACAACAAAACAACCATAAATGTGGCACGATTTGTTGGCTTTCAAAAAAAAAGGTATTTTAATTTTTTGAGTGTGCTTAAAAAGAGTGAAAATGTCTTCCACTTTGTTGTAATCTGCCTTTTACCGAAACTACAAACGTTTTGGGTTTAGACGAAACGATCAACATTGAGAACTAGGTTGGGACACTGCATGCTTATGTGTTTCATACTTACAAATTTTATACACTTTTGGAAGTGAAATAAACTTAAACTTAACTTTAACGTTTTGGGTTTTGGAGTGCTTATTGAGATGGTCATAATGCGGGAAAAATTAATCAACATCTACTATCTATCATAAGCTAACAATTTATATACAAATTTCTCTAAAACCACTTACCTATAAAAACGAGCACTGCTTTCACGCAATCTTCCAGTAATATCTGGCATTTGAATTGCATATAATTTTCTATCATAAACATATCTCCGCCAAAGTTGGCTCAAACTTCCACTGCCAGTCTCACCTTGCATAGACTCCCGCCTATACAAGTCCAACAACTGAGCTGGATCTGGTACCATTCGCTCATCGAGCGTTGCACTACGAATCGCAGTTGGAATGGCATTATTTGATGTCGAAGATGAAGTCCCCGTAAGGTCCAAAGTATTCCTGTTAAAATAAAAATTAGTGAAATTTTCTTAAAGGATCTAATACGCCTTTACATGGCCAGTTCATCCATATAGATTTGCATAGGTCTATTATATAATAGAGGAAGTCTTGGATAAAGGTGTGCGGGTATTGTGAACGGTCGATAAGGATCAGGATTCGGTGATACCGGTACCGGCTGTTGTACGAAGTACTGCTCGTATTCGCTTTTAGATTTAACATTGTGTATAATCGCCTTAAATGTCTGTTTGCACAATGGACATTCGGGTTTGACCTGTAATATAAAGATAGTTTAAGTCTGTTTTCAAGTATGAATCATTATAGATCATGCCTTGCTCCATTCAAGAAGACACTTGAAGCAGAATCGATGCATGCACGAATTAGTGAAGCACTTATTTCTACATTTTCCCAGGCAAATTGCACAATTTGGTGGTGGCGAATGAGATCCATCACCCCGTGTGACTTCTGTCTCCTCCGCACTACTGGCAGTGCCTAAATCTGGAGATTTAATATTTAATTGAGGTCCCGGCGTCAATGGACACTGGACATTAATTGCTATTTCTGGTATTATAGGACTATAATCGTTGCGAAAATCTACTTCTGGAGATTCTGCCATAATTATTGTGTTGAACAGCAGCAACAACAACGACGAAAGTAAAATGTTCACAAAATTTTCTCTATTTTTATTTTATACTATTAAACTATTGTTTTCAGATAAAAATGGAAAATCAATCACCGAACGAACAACAGTCAAATTTAGAGGAAGAAAAACGTTACCGTACAAAGAAAAGAAAATCCGGAAAGTTTTAATTCGTAATTCACTCGCGAGAAAAACTCCACAAAATGTCTACACAGCTGCTGCTGCTGCTCATGAACATGATTACGATTTTCAGACTTCGCTGGTGGTGGCTGGATGGTTTGATGTTAGAAAAATGACAGCGATGTCAAATTTTTTTCTATTTTTCTAGCAAACTTTTTTTCACCTTCAGGAAAATTGAATTTATCAGAACAAATTAAAACATATTATTCTTTAAATGTAGTTTAAATCAATAATAAAATAACCAAGCACTTAATTTAGCAATCAAAAGTAAAAAGATTTTTACAATTTTACAAGGGAAAAAATTTTTACTTTCGCGAGTGGTGTGAAAATATAAACGAAGAATTGTTTCTTTTTCTCAGGGAGGAACGGAATGACTGCTGCTGCTGCGTTCAGAAAGACAACTCGAATATTCGAGACAAAAAAGGGCCATTTTTGTTGTTGTTTCGAAAATTATATGGGGGTTTGTTCGATTAGAAATATATGTTAAGGGTGTATGCACATTAGCTGCTTTCCACATGCAGCCACAACCATAATGCCGGATTCATTGACGTATTATAAATGGACCACCAGTAGCCAACTTCACGAGTGTTCCAACAAAACTAAGGGCGCCATCAACTACTAGCAGGGAATCTGCGTAATAGTGATATGATTTTTTTCAATTATTATTTACTATTGAAATATTTTGGTGGAAATTATTATCAATCTAGTTTTATTTTACAAAACGCATCCACTCCTTATGCCATGAGTTACTTACGGATGAATATATTATCGTTAGGCAAAATTAGTATACGTATTTAACACTAAAAGATGAAGGCGTTTTTAGGCTGTTTTTAGTTGGAACAACTTTTCTTGGCTGTTTGTATGAAAATTTCAACCGACTGGCGGTCCATATCTAGTACGTCAATGGCCGGATTACATTCATTGCGCGCGTTCGGTCGATACCTAACAGGTCATCAACTTGTACTCCTCCGTCTCCTCCCGTATATTGTTTGTGTGTGACATTTACCTTGGTTCGGCGGTTTCCACCGATAGGCTGAGGAAAAATCAGACTAAAAGTAATTATTACTTAAGTTAAATAATGACAAACAAGTAAGTGATTTTCATAATTACCATCAACATAGACTAAAATATATGTAAGTATAATGTTTCTTTTGTCAGCCTTTTCCTACCTTGCTCGGATTAAATCCTACAAGTAATTAAATTTGTTGTTACTAGGAAAAATTAAATTATGTAATTTTGAAGATGCAATAGAAACTCAAAATAGCCGTGTTTTTTTACAAGCTCCATTTTTGTATGGAGTCTGGGCCCAGAGCGTACATAGTTGAGAAAGATATCAAATGAAAGCTGGTGTTGAGCACTATAAGAATTTTAAATATTTTTAAAATAGGTGTTGGCGTTTTCGAGATATTTGAACTTAAAGTTGGCGAGCCAAAAGTCAGAGAATTCTGCTGTTTTTCGAAAAAAATGCTCATAGCTTCTGAGGTATCACATCTAGAAAAATGTTTTAGGTGGATTTAGGTATCAAATGAAAGATCAAAAATACCTTTCAAACGATACTAATGTCTTTTTCCTAAGTTTCGAATATTTTAAAATATACAGTTCAGACTTTGTTTAAAATAATTTTTTTAGAGGTGCTTCCTACGGCTGATATCTTGAAAAAAAAGTGGTGACATATATTTTTGCACTTCCAAAATCTTTGAATGTTAACCTTTAATATGATATACAATATAGTTATCTTACTTCAAATGAATGTCATCTTATAAGCAAAAACAACCCTTTTGTCAGCAAAACACAAAAATATTAAATCCGGGCGAAGGTGCCCGAGCGTAATTCGGCCGATGACAGGTTTGGTGTACGCAAGTCATAACTGCTCTGATTTTAAAGGCAATCCAAACAATTTTCCCAAAACGGTTGGGAACTGTTCTGATAAGGACTATGAAGCAGCTTTCAGAACTTTTCAGCACTAGCATTTTCTCATTTTGCACTTACATCATGTTCTATTCTTTTCGTTATCGATTCGTAGCAGTCGCATTGAACACTGATAAAATAATTTCTACTGACAGTCCTTTTTCATTTCTCATAGAACTTACTCTGTTTATTTCGCTTTTCCCTTTGTGTTTTTCATTTTTCTTAAAATAGCTGCAAATGAAATATTTGGTGTGCGTGTGTATCTATCCAGTGCTGACTAAACAAACGTTAACATCAAACCATTTGTACTGATGTAAAATAAGTAAAATAGTTTGTTTGTAATAAAAATTATGAAGATTTTCTTTCGGACAGAAAAGAAATGTATTAAGCGCGGTGAATGTAAGAGATGTTTTGTGGGTGATGAGCATTGCGGCGTTCCTAATAACCGGCTTCTAGTCCGTAGTGACAGCCTCTGCTTTGCTCCCGTGGAAGAAGGCAGTTGATAATATTAAACATGTAATCAAGAGCTGTACCTACGTGTAATAGAAAAAACTGAAATTTAGATATTTCTAAAAAAACATACTTAATCACCTGAACCAGAACCGGAAACTTAAAACTCTTGTAAACTGTATAGTGCACCAGCCTCTCACTGAAATCATTATGTTTGTTTTGAAAATTCACTGTAGAAAATATTGACTTTGTATTAGTGAGAATATGAGTGTCACAATTGTCAAGTGGTGGATATATGTGCGTCTGCCGGATCTGCCAAAAAAGTACAAAAAACCGGATTACCAATATTTATTTTAGCAGTAAGCTTATATTTTGTGCACAAACCGCAGCCTTCCTACAGATTAAATAGCATTCTCTTCTATTCGTTATTTTATCAAATATTTTTTTCTTTTGTGTCTTCTAAAAATGTATGAGTGCGTTTTGATTTGGTTTTGTTGTTCGGGATGATGGTTTTCCAAATTTAATGGTTCCATATATCTGTTTGATTTAAACTATAGGTACTACAGGTTGGTGAGGTTATTTGGATCAGTTATTGTGTACATTGATGCTTAAGTTTCACAACGGTTTGTATATTTTTCATTCTCATTTTGTTCACTTCAATTTGCCTAACTACTTTTAAAAATTTCTTTTTACCAATACTGACACAGTTTCTGTGTTTTCATATATTGTCAACTCACAAAAGTCACTACACTTTTATCTATTTTTGCAATCAATATAATCGTTTTTATTCATTTAAATTCAAATTCTACAGAGGAAATTCCAATAAAAGACAAATAAATTTATAATTTCACTTCATGTTTTGACATTTATTGGAACTACCAACTTTTTCGAATTCTTTAATTTATTTTAAGTATTAGCTCGAAAAGAGAAACGAGTAGAGATGAGGTCCGCTATTTTCGGATATTCGAATGGTAGCTCTCCATTCGGGTTGGGGAATATCAAAGTTATGTTCATAAGTTATATGTGGCTCATAAACTTAAGGCTCAGTCAAACAAACAGAGCGATGTCCGGCATTCTTTGCAAAAATAAAACAAACAAAATCTGATCGCCGCGTTTTTCTTTTCCCAGTAATTGTATTGAACGGACCGTGCGGCGTCGTCGGCCCGCGCTCCGTTTGGCCGTGCCTTTAAGAGCAGTTTATGTCCGCCCTAAATATATAAAAGTAGTGCCCTTTTATACCCTGTTCACATCTTACCCACCCTTATGTGTCCGCCTTTAAGAACGAAATTTTGTTCTACTACAAATTTTGTGTCAAAAAATTGAAGTCAAAAATGACAAGTCCAAAAAAAAAAAACAGAAGAATTTCAGAAAAATAGTTCGTTCGTTTTCGGCAGGCGGGTTTTCTGCATCCTGGTCCGGAAATAAGTTTATTTATAATATTTTCCTTTGAAATGAAAACTTTTTGAAACCAAATAAAAATAAATAATACTTTCGTTTGTTAAATTGTGAAACCAGTAAAAAATGTCGGGCGATGTACAACCGCGTAAGCGAAAAGATAAAAAAAGGAAAAGAGGTACATAATTCTTCTATTTCTATTTTATGAAATACTTTAATCATTTAAAATAATTAATAACTGTTGTATAAAAATGTTAAAATTATATAGATAATAGAAAAAAGTCATAGTATATTATTCATGCCTTTAAGATCTTACTAAAAATCCATTAATTATTTATATTTAATTATATAAAAGATCACAAAAAGATGAGGGAAGAATAAAAGACGGAACAAAAATTGGATATTGAACTCGTCAGTTTCTTTTTTTTTTTTGTATTATTTATAGAAAGCAAACGTATTCGGCTCGAATTTATTTAAAGAACTTTTTTTCTCTACCACACGACCGGTGGTACTTTCACAGAGAAGCAGAGAATTTCTTGAACACTTTGTTGTCGTCGCGTGTATGCCTTTGGCCGTTGCTCCCTCCAACTTTAGATACCAAATGAAATTGCGTTTCTATGGTTTTGTTGTGTGCTTTAACTATTTTGGGCTCAACAAATTCGAAATCACAAAATAATGAGAAATAGCTACTGATAGAAAAAAGAAGATTTTTGTTTTTAATTTACCTATAGTGCTTTTAAATACTTTTCTATCAATGCAAAGATTATTTAGGTTTGCACTTGAAATCCATTTGTAACAAGAAAAATCTTGTAACATTAACTTACTTTACTCTTCACAGCATCTTAAAATGTAGGCCCATCATCTGGCATTAACATTGACATTCCCTGTCCTTAATTTTTGTACCTTAAGTTGCCCGAGAACTTCAATCTGTTCAGGCAAGGAGAAATGTTTTCTGATTTTATAATGTTCTTTATCGACATCAGTAACAACATTCAGTGTTTTGTATTTCGACTTTTTTTTTTGCAAATAGGTAGGTATTATCTATGAAAAGACTTATGAGCATAAAAGCGCACAATCGTTAGTTTGTGAAGTTGTTTTTGTTCAATAGGATCAATATCAATAGGTATTTGTCCAGCGGGATGATTTTCTCTTCAGTGTATAGGTAGCTCCTCATTTTTGAAGTGTTTACGCCTTTAACGGTAGTCGCAGTAAGATTCCTAGTACATTTTGCATTTAATAGGTAAATTGACAGTAACTACGTCAATTTTCAATTCAGCACGATGAGTAATAAAAATGCAATCGAAATTTTAAAAGAAAAGAGTGCTATAAGCACTATTGTAGACATGTCGCAAGGTGGTTCAAAATGCTTCATCCAATTTTGTTTTTAAATTACTATTTTACCAAATAAAAAAAAAAAAGATTTTCAGTGATGGCAATTGATGTCTTGGCTGTTAACCCACAGGTTACCAGTTAAATTCTCCTGTTCGCATTTCTGTCGAATATTTTCCTAAAAAAAGCCGCTTGCAAAAATATCTTCGTATAGGATGATTCATTTTGCACCACTGGTACTTGTGTACTGCGGAAGGTCCGGAAGGTACAACAGTAAGCCTTTTTTCAACTGTGAGCCACCCTGTCTTTCGTCGTCTCCGAAATACATTATTCTTGTTCAGTGTTTGATATTACTGTATTCAGCTATCCTACCTTCCCAGTTTAGATTTTAGGGCAAATCGTTTCACGCTCTACCAACTCATATCTACCTTCGTCCTTCGTTGTATAAGCATCGAACGTTCCTTTCAATATACCCAAAGCTGCCATAAAATTGAAAACCTGGCAAACTCATTATCGGTTGTTGTCAAGTACAGTTGTAATAACATATTATAACCATGATGGTTTTCAAAAAAAGATTACTAACATAAGCTCAGATTCGATAGACATACCCGCTTTTTTCATGGTCGAACACATAACCCACTATGTAAACTGATAACATAGCCTCTGAATAAAGTTTACAGACGTTACTTGCTGTTGCCGTTTGTTTTTTAAGAAAAAGGCCCAGTTACGAAAGTATACATAAAGAAAAAAGATACACAATTATGTATATATAAAAATATGTAAAACATAATATATAAGAAATGTCTCTGAAATGTCTCTCAAGCTTCACAATTATCTTAACGTGAACGTCATAGTTGTGTTGTTTGAGTTTATGGCTTTTTAAATTATTTTATTAAGTTGAATTTGTTGTTGTGCTTACAAATGTTCGGTTGTAGGTGTTAACAATGCGCTAAAATCATTGGTTTTTGTGTGATATATGTTACACGATGACATCTTGTATTTTTTTGTGTCTTTCCTTTGCACAAACGATGTCGTAGTCTAGAGATTAAAATTCTATATTTAATAATTTGGCATCATTTCAATTTTTTAAGTCCAAACATTTCACTATATATACTCACTCGCGGATACCGGGTATTGCTTGCTTTAATTTATTTACTTTTACGTTTTCGTCTTTTCAAATTTAATTTGCATCTATGTTTTTTTTTATAATTAAGTTGTGTATCCTTTTAAATGATAATTAAATGACTGTCATAATGTATGCTCTACAGTCGTGTTTAATTGAGGTTTTTTTTTATAGCATTTAACCTAGTTGATATTTTAGGTTTTATTTAAAACAACAATGAACTTTGAAGTAGAAAATAGCTTAGCCCTTTAAAGACCATCACATTTATATTTATTTTCTAATCAAATAATATCCATTAGCGTGTTTAATTAATAATTTTATTTATAACTCGTTGTGTGTAATATTTATATAATTTTATTAGATTCATTGGATCGCAGGTCCGAAGGTGATTTTGTGTTCTCTCGAAAACAAAGCCTACAAGGTAGTTTGCTCCCCATAACATCATTATAACCCAATTGCCTTATTTTAATTTGCTAACTCTGTCGAACTAACTACTAACGTTTTAATTTTGTAAAACGCTTTGGTTTTTTTTTCTTTAAAATTATAATGTTTTCTTAGATGATGAACCACGTGAACAACACCAAGGAGTTCATGGTTCGAAAATGGGTAACGAAGATGTTCATTTGCATGTGCAGGGAGATCACGAAACTGGAGGCCATTGGTGTGCAAAACTATTTTTCTTCTCACTATTGGCAATACTTTTGGGTTTGATTGGATTAATAATACTTGAAAATCGAGGATTGGCTGATTGTAAGTAGTAGTTTCATACTTTTGATTAAAATAAGTATTGATAATAAAAACTTTTAAGTGGATACACCTTTGTCGGAATCGAGATTTTCCAATTATTTCGATGGTTGGGTGGATGAACATCGTGAAGCTCATGAAGAACATGATGCTGTAACTGCTTCAATAGAAGAACACGAGCATGGCGACGAACCTTTTGAAGAAGAAGAGGATCATTCTGAAGTAGATGAAGCTGAAGATGATGAAGAAGAAAAGGATCACGATGAAGAACATGAGGACAATGAAGAAGAAGATGATACCAAAGAAACCGAGGATGAAAATGATAATGAAACCAAAGAATTAGAAGTTGAAACAGGTGAAGAAGCTGATGAAACTCAAGAGGATGAGGAGAATGATGATGAGAATAGTATTGAAGAACCTGCAGAAGAAACAAGAGAAGAAGATGAAGATGACGAAGATCCTGATGACACCAATACAAATGATGATGAAAACGACGTCAATGAAACCAACGATAATGATGACAACGGAGATGATGAAGATGATGAAGAAGATACAGAACAACCTATAACGCGTTCACATTATTCGGCTCAACATACTTCAAGTGCACAAAGTAAAACCAAAGAAGAGGACGACGATGATGATGACCCATTTGAAGAGGTAACATTTATCATATTTATACTATGATTAATTTAATTTTATTTCGTTTTTATAGGAGGACGACGATGGCACTTTCGAATCATTAGAATCAGTTGTAGTTGATAATGATGCAGAGGAATTATTGCTTCTTCAGGCCAAAGCAAGACAACAACAAGCTTCTTCAAACAAAAAGGAACCTGAGCCTGAAGAAGAACCCTCATCATATTCTTCATCGCGTAAGTACAATAACCTTTAACGTCCTTTTCAATAGGCTATATGAAATTAGTGCTAGATATGAAGATAGAATAGCATCGCTATAATTTTTCATTACAAAACTTGGATGATATGAGCTTTGACTTTTAACAATTGGATTTTGGAGAGAAATCCAAACTTTCTTTTAAAATGCAATTAGCACATAAATAATTATAAAATGATATGGAAGTCAGTTGAAAATTATCTTTCATGTTTCGCAGATGTTCACGAGAACCACCGTCAGTTAACAATGTCGGTGTAACATTTTTTTGGCTTCTACGTTTGTTCTGTTATATCATTTCGCAGAATAACATGAATAATCTCTAATCTTATCTTCGCACATTGTATTATTATCAATAGATCTATTTTAAGAGGTAAACCTTTATGAACACTTCATTGTTTATGAAATCTCGATTGTGACAGTTAAAAGAAAATCAATATTTTTTTCCATTTTCGGGGGTCTTGTAAAAAAACGATGACGGAGGGATTATTTCGGACTATCCAGAATTCTTTCATCTAAGATTCTTGACTCATCAGAAACTGGCCTTTCGCTTCTTCGATGCTCCAGCACTCCATGATCTCTAAGACGTCGGTGGATTCTTGGAAACGTGCTATGATGGGGACACCTACTATCGGGATATCTTTCAGCGTACAGTCTTTCGGCTTCACGACTTCGACCATTAGCTAAACCGTAGCAGAAATGCATGTCCGTTAATTCTTCTCGGGTGTGTATTGCACACTAACAAGGTTGGTCACATCCCTTAATTGTGAATACAATACGGTTAAGCGCTTATTGAGTAGTTCTTTGCAAATGTTATACAAACAAAAAAAAAACATAAAGTAAAAAGCATATTCTTTTCTATATTTATGCATGCTTTCACTTGTTAACAGAATTTGTCTCTTGCCATGTCTTACGGTTATTTCTGATGTGTCTCAGACCAACAGATCAATTTTATTCTACTTTTTCGACCATTTGAAAACATATGTTATCTTAACTCTTCTAATTCGATCAATGCTGGTTGGTTTATTTGCATAAGATTAACATAAGCAATAGTCTGACGTAATGAAGTTTAACACAAATGCTTCCGCAAGCCAATAGAGCATACCAGACATGTATTTTCTAGGTGTAACGGCGTCTTCATAATCTCGTGTGTGATTTTGTTTGGGTTACCTATGTATCCGTTTGGGTTACATATGTATCCGTTGAGCCAACAATGAGCCTTATCACTGAACAAAAGGAATATTGAGAGCGATTTGACCAGTCAACTGATACTGGCATATATACTGAAAAGAGTAAAATGCTACCCAGTGAAGGGATTGAACCCACAACATTTAGCGTACAAACTGTACCATTACCTATAATTCGCTCAAGTGGTGTCACTATCAGCTGCCGTTAATTTACATTTTTAGGCCAGTCGGCAGAGACAAAACTTGGGTTCCATAATACAACAGAATATCTATCCAAATTTATGATTGGATATGGTTCGCTAGTTCAGGAGTATTAAAAAAATGGGGTGATAGTGGTGGATTGCCGTAGACGCCATTTTGAAAAACTAGTTATCTTAAATATTTAAATAATGGCTTATCGGAAAAAAATATATCAAAAGCTTTTTGATAGAAAATATGGTACTTTTTCTTTTTATTATTACGTACGTTGTGTACTTTACAATCTACATTTTCAATCTTGTTGATAGTTTGATAAAGAACATTTTTCATGTTAGAATACTTCGCATTTTCCTCTGTCGATATTGTAAAACTTAATTGATCCCGAAGTACCTGTTTGTTTACTCCTTCTTTTCCTCATCATCAGTAAATGCCGTAAATACAGTAAATTAACAGGGGGTTAAAAAAAAACACTAATCAAAAATTAACAAAAGTTTCAAAATAAATATTCTAGGCGATAATAGATATCCCTGGTTTCTGTGTTTAGCAGTATAGAGTTTGAGTGACCAGGAATATTTTATGGAATCATTATCTTGGCTAGATTTATATGATAATAACGTTTTACTGGCACTCCAGTTTATCTATTATTGTTTTTCTGAAAACAGGATAAAAAAAAAACACATTGGGGCACATTCATAGACACTGTCTAATCTGTTTTAAATGAAAACTCGAGTTTATCCTATTATATATATTTGTATATTTTTATATTATATCTAAATTACATTGCTTAAACCCAGGCTAAGCAGAACTGTAGTTTAAAAACAACTATGAATATGCTACATTTTGTATATTGAAGGTACTGCGAAATTTTCGGTGTGACCATATCGTTGATTATATGTACCAAAAGTAAGATCTCACAAAGAACAATTCAAGTGAATACGTTGTTCATAATGATTTGTTTGAGTACATACATATTTGTTAGTTTCTTTCTAATATTCAAAAACTATTTAAAGAAGTGAGACTAGACTTGCTGTTACCATTATGTTGAAGCATAATTTTGTCATACCTTTATTTCCTTATTCAATTTTACGTCATTTCATTATGTAAATGGTAAAGCACATAGATCATAAAAAGAAAACATTTTAAATAATTTATTAGTAAACGTTATTTTCATCAAAACAATAAACTTCAACACTTTCAATTTACAGAAGGTAAGCTAATTTTTAAGTTCTTAATATAATTAAGTATTTGTCAAATTCTTCTGTTATAATATAATACATACAATTTTGATTTCAAATTTTGTAAAAGAAAGTGCAAATTGAGAACCTAATTTATATGTAAATAAATAAAATTAATTTGCGTCCTTTTTTTCCACATGAATTTTGCAGTTGCGGTTAAAATTGGTGTGGGTGTGGCACTTGCGTTAGTTGCACGCCTTGTATTGATTAGGAAAAATCCGAATACAAGTGAGTTTTCCAAGTGTTTTTTAATGATACAACGCTGTTGCTATAGTAAGCTTTGTCGTTGGCTTTTTCTTTATTATTTGAACCTTATTAAATGTTTAGTCTGCTTTTTTTTTATTTTACTTGCAATAATAAAAATAAGCATACGATTAACGAACTGCAATATTTTTTGCCAGCTAATTATGCAAATTAAAATAATTATTCATGTATCTCTTTTTTTGTTTTTGTGTAGCACGCCAAAGCATGTTTATTTAAATTTGATATCTATTTTGTCTAATTTGCACTTTCTTAGGAATACAAATGTTTTATAATACTAGTTTATAATATTCATGTTGCTTGTTAACGAGTCTAAACTCAAAATTATTTGTATGTTTTAAACTGAATGTTTCATTGTTATATTTACGTATTATCAAATTTGGAAACATAAAAAGACGAACCATCACCAGAAGTTTTAATGAAACGCCGACTGACAATTGCTGAGCCTGAAGATACATTTTCTGAAGACCACGATGAACTACTGGAATATGGTTAAAATATACAGAACTCAAATTATTTACGAAGTAATCGAAAAAAAAAGACTGCAATGCAAAGTTATTTACGTATATTGTATTCTCTAATAGTATTTGTTTCAATGTTAAATGTTTCATGTTACTTCGTAAATATTTGTTATTTAAACAAACCAAAATCTGAATTTATTTTATCAAATATATATTTGTAATGATAAGCAGAAGTCACCGAAGAAGATGAATTAATGAATCGTGATCAAAGCGGCGAAGAAGAATATATCGAAGAAGAAATCGAAGAAGAAGAAGAAATTGAAGTCACAGATGAAGAATATGAAGAGGAAAAAATTGAAGAACCGAAATTTAAACTTGACACATTTGAACAATTTAATGCCATGTATCGCCCAAAAGATTTTCAAGAAACTAACAATACAAAAAAAGCTAGTCCACCAAAAACAACACTTTTGGATGAATCTAAAACAGATACAATTCAGGACTACAATCAACGCGTAGAACAGCCTCCAGTTGTAGCAAACAAACCTTCACAATCTCGTTTTGCTCATTATCACAGAGAAAAAACACCTCCACCACAAGTGCCTAGTGTATCACACCAACAAATCTCATCAACTCCTTCACCAAGTCAAGTTGAAAAAGAATTGAAAGATAGTAATGCATATTCTGACGAACACGACGAAAATATCGAATATGACGATGAGGAATACGATGATGAAATGTTAGATGAAGAGGAAGAAGAGGAAATAATTGGTGATGATGAAGAAGATGAAGAGGATCTTTCGGACGTTGATGATTCTGAATTGATGAATCGCTTGGAAGCTAAGTATGGGCGACTGCCTGTAAAAGAATTAGATAGTGACGAGGAAGTTGAAGATCAATCGTGGACAAGTAAATTTTTGTTATAATTTATTAATAAATTATTAAGTATATAAAGTTAAATAAATTAGAATACCCTTATAGACCTGCAAACATGGAAACAAATAATTTGAAATATCAAGCCCATAAATTTATTGTTTCAGAAAATGTGCCCAAGTTAATGTCAAGTTGACACTTAGTTGGGGCATTGATTTTTAAATAATCTTTATAATCTGAAGAAATGATCTTCACTTTAAAACCGAATTTCCATTATTTGATCAAAGTATTTAAATATCGCACAATGCTTACTAATCGGTCAAAATTTATCATCAGAACGCTTACCATCATTCAATTGGCATTCAAAAAATTAAATGGGTACTCAAAATAAGAGAAAAAAGTCGAAATTTTTTTTTTACTAGGACTTTTTTTTCCATTGATACTTTAAGTACTTACTTACTTACTTAAGATGGCGCTCACAGTCCAGAAATAACTTCGGCCTCAACCAACATGTCTCTCCAGCCAGTCTGTTCCTAGCTAGCCGCTTCCAATTTCGCACCGCAAGTTGGCTGAGGTCGCTTTTCACTTGTATGTGCAATCTATAGGGGGGTCTTCCAATGCTTCTTAAACCATCAGTATTTGACTCGAAGACTCGTCGGGCTGGTGCGTTGGTGTCCATACGCTTCACGTAACCCAGCCATCTCAGCCGTTGTATTTCAGCTTCTTGACCAGGTTAATAATTTTCCATACTCCTTCGATACACACAGCACCAAAAATCACTCAAAGAATCTTTCTCTCAAAGCATCCAAGTAACTTCTCATTCGAGCCTTTTAACGCCCGCCCATGCTTCCGACCCATACAGCAGGACTGGGATGATCAAAAGGTTATATAACGTCTCCTTTGTTCTATGAGAGATGGCCTTACTACTTAAATGCTTTCTCAGCTCGAAGAAACAGCGATTGGCAAGAGTAATTCTTCGTTTGATCTCTGCACTAATGTCGTTTTGCGTTGTAATAGTGGATCCCAGGAAGACAAAGTCCTTAAATACTTCCAAATTATATCTATCCATCGTAATGTCGAGAAACGACATGGCTCTGTACAGTTCGTCTCTATCCACGCTATCATACGCCACTTTAAAATCGATAAAGAGGTGGTGTGTATCGATCTGGAAATCCTGGGTTTTTTCCTAAAGATGTCGGAGTGTGAACATTTGATCGGCAATTGACTTGACTGGCCTAAAACCACTCTTAGTTCTCTTTTGAACACGCGTCGTTTATTTACATGAACAGTGTCCACTTGCAATAGTCACTCGCGTTTCGATTTTCAAATTCTTTTTGTTTTATTCGTTAAAAATGGGTCAATGTAAATCCTGACTGCATGCAATAACTCTAGCTATAATTGCATAAAAAATGAAAATACAACGTCAACTTCAAGTTAAATTGACAATTAGAATATGTGTGTGATTGTTTTTAACCTATTACTGTGACGATCACCTTATTGATATGTACCGAATGTGTGCATTTTGATTTTAACTCTTTTGGGATATGAAAACCACAATAATTAAAATCGATTTTTAGAAACATTTGATCGATGGTTGGTTTACTTAGAATAGACCACACTGAAAGATGGCGAACAAAAGATTTTAAGCGATCACACAATTTCTAACGCTTTATTAAAGATGGATATACCATTACATTTTTATAAAAATAAAAAAAAAAAAAACAATTTTTAAACGAATTTTATTTACTCGTTTTTACGAATTTTATTATTCGTTTTTTCCATTCTTTGGCTGGAGATATAGCTATTTCAAGGAGTGCCAATTCCTTTCATCAGTCTCCTTAGTGGTGTCGAGCTTTAATCCAATTTTATTATGAAAAACTTTTTTCACATGCACATCATGAGATTCGAACCCACGCATACATAATTTTTTTAGTACGAAATGAAATTTGTACTAAACTAACCCACTCACGGGGTACGTTGGTACATTGGTATCGCAAAAGTCACACTATATGCATCATTTTCCTTTGAAGAGATACAATAACACATAGAGAAAATTTGTGGGGCACATTGATACGATTTTACACATATCATGTATAACATATCGTGTATATCAATGCACCCCAACATAACTTTACAGAGAACATTGTTAAATGCGGCGTTTAATTACGATATTCTAAGTATTTTGAAATCAATCATTTTGCGACTTGCGTTTTTATTTTCACCTTAAAGTGCAAAAGAATCGCGACAGAAAATATTTCTGTTTTTATTATCTTGATTTAATAAACGACAACTTGGATTTCCTAAACGTTTGCTTTGAGTCGAATCGCTACCTGTATGACGATCGAATGTTGTGATTTAGCTAGTTATTAGCAATAATTAGTTACCCTGTGATGTTTTTTTTATAATGTCCGAGTATATAAAAAAGGAATATGAGATTAAAAATTAAAGCACATATATCACTGTATAAGATATCTCTTATGTGATGACCGTATTTACCTCTTTGCATATAAACATTATTTTTTACTACTTTTACAACTCCAGAAATTTTTATTTGAAAAGTTAACATAACTTAACCGAAATTAATTTCGATTCAAGTCGATTTTTTAAAACATAAACAGAAAAAACATTTTATTTCTATTTTAAAATAAACCAACTTTTCTCATTTGAATAATTATTTTTCTCTAGAAATAAAACCACGTGGTGGTGGTCCTCAATCGATGGACGACGATGAATTCGAAGAGGAACTCAAAAAAGCAAACGAGGAAATGCTTCGGGAGGTGAGTACTATTTTTGTTAATCCTTTTAATTATTATTATTTATTTTAAATAAATAATTTATTTACTTTTAATTTATTTAAAAAATTTATTTTAGTTCGGATACCAATAAAATTATGTCATCTTTTTCATAGCGTATTATTAACAATGCTCTTTGTTTTATTGTTTTTTATAATATTTTTTTTTTTATATTTAAAGTTAATTTATTTTTTTTACCTAATTTATTTTATTAAATTAAGAGAAAAAATTGCATTTTGTTTTATATTAAAACTAACAAAATCAACAACATTTTGTTCGTTTTAAACTAATTTAATTTTTCAATTAGATTCTTTTCTAGAGATAAATCACCCACAAAATATCTCTAAGAATCTTTTTGCAGACTTAAATTTGCATGATTGTAGTACTAAGTATTATTAAAAAAAAAAAAAATTAGCATGGATATATTGTTTGTTTTTTTTTTTTAATTTAATTTTATATTATTTATTAAATTCTAATAACATGTTGGTTTCTTTACACGAAAAATACCTTGCTCCCGCTTGAAAATGCTGTTTGTGCTTTTTGTTTGTGTTTTTTTTTTTTTTGTACATCTGATGTAGAGTCTTAACTCAGCGCTAACCCTGTTTGAATCCTTGTCGCGCAAATTCCCTGACAAACCTGAAGCATTCCTTGGAAAAGCTAAAATCCTCGACAAACTGTCAGATATCCATCGCAGTAATTCAAAACTCACCGAAGCACTTGATACATACAAAAGATACTTAGCTTTTGGTCAGGATATTCTTGATGATCTAGAATTCGAAGAAGTAGCTGAGAGATGTGTTGATCGAATGCGTTTTATGGGTAAGAAAAATATTTTACCGAATCTTTCATGTCTGACAAGTCGTTTTTGAAATCAATTGCAGGCCTTAATTTGCAAGCTGTACCGATTCATGAAATGCTCATAGAAAGATTTCCCAATGAAGTGTCGCATCGAAATCAATTGGCAGTCACGTATCTTATGGTAAATCGGTGAGTTAAACAGCTACACTGTGACATGTCCATCGATCTATAACATGGATTCGATAATAGTATCCAGCGTAATTACACAGCCTTTCAGATGCAAAGCATGCTCTGGAAGAAATCTTAGCTCGTTGGCCAAATGACGGATTTGCCTTGGTTCACTATGGATTTGTTCTTAAAAATCTCAATCAAAATCTTAAACTTGCTGTTGAGTACTTACGTCGAGGTATTAATTCCCAGCACAAAGGCACTCAAGATGGGCGGTTCTATTTTAATCTAGGCGATAGCCTTCAAAGATTGGGACGATTAGAAGAAGCACGTGAGATTTACAAGCGAGGAGCAGATTTGAATTTATTTCTTTCGGAATTCCAAAGATCACTATACAATGTAGATCAACTTAGAGCTCAGCCTTTTTGGTCCAAGAAAGAAACGGGCTACGAGTATTTTCTCAATCAAATAGAGATAAATTGGCAAGTAATACGAGACGAGGGGCTTAATGCATTAAATGTAAAAGGGGTATTCCAAGATGAAGCTGAAAATCTTCGAGATTCAGGAGATTGGAAACAACTAGAACTCTTCGCTCGAGGTCAAAAGCGACCAAAGAACTGCTTAAAAGCACCTGTTACATGTGGTATTATTGAAATGTTTCCTTCAGCTAGGTTTTGTAAACGCGGCCAAGTAAAATTCAGTGTTATGCACCCAAAAACTCATGTTTGGCCGCACTGCGGACCAACAAATTGTCGGCTAAGAGCACATTTAGGACTTAAAGTACCGCCTGGAACACTATTGAGAGTCGCTGAAGAAAAAAGGTAAACAACATTATGAGTAACATTTCTTTCAAAGTATATTATTTTTAATTTTTCCAGAACTTGGGAAGAAGGTAAATTTCTAATATTCGATGACAGTTTTGAACATGAAGTCTGGCATAATGGTACCAGTCTGCGACTTGTTTTAATCGTTGATATCTGGCATCCAGATTTAACAGAGCAACAACGCCAAAGTTTAACCCCTATTTAGGGATCCAAAGTTAACAAATATTTTTTTTTAAAGAAAAAAAAGAAAGTATGTATTTTTTCTACAGACCCATTTGAAATCCTTAAAAAGTTCCTACACTTGTATTTAATCAAAAAAAGTAGCTATTATTGTTAAAGAAATTGATAAATATGTATTAAATGCTAAAACCAACAAACAAAATAAATAATGGAACATTTTGTATCTCAAAATAGGATTAAAGAAAAACATAGAGAATTCTAAAATATCGATCAACTGTGACTTAAATTAAAATTTTACGAATGTTATTAATATTATCGTATAATTTTACAAGAAAAATAAAATTTAATTATATTTTTTCTATAAAGACAATAATTATAAGTTTTTTTTTTTTTTTTTTTGGTGAACAGTTGTGGTCTCATTTGAGTTCATTATTATCTCCGGAAAAGGTGAAGATTCAATGAATGGATGCATTTGTAACCTCACTTGTAATTCTTTTTTAATTTGGATAAGGAAATTTACAGTCGAAAAAAGGATGCTCAGCTTATCCCTTCCTATAGAATATTCTTAAGCTATTTCCCATGACCACATCATTGATTTATGAGTTTGTGTATGTTTTCCTTTTTTTTTGGAGTCGATGATTTTGAAAGCTGAAATGTGTGTGCAATTCAAAGCCTTCCGAGAAAGACCGTGTGCCGACCGACAAATTCGAGCTGCATTACTTTTACCCCTCACTCTAAAAAAGTAATACTTAAGAAATTTCACTTCAAAAAACTATTAGATCAGATTTCCTTATAGTATGTCCAAACAACGATTGTCGATAGAGTAAAGATAGGACGTGTGATCCCTGTTTTGGTGGCAGCGTATCACATAAGTCCATCGCATAATAAAAGCTCTAACAGTTATGTCTAAGTTTGCCTTATAAATCGGTTTTATATAACGTTGAAACAGTAGCAGCGTTACCACCTTTGTCTACAGCATTTTCGTTTTTTTTTCTCCTTGAAATTGTAGCAATTTTTTATTTGCACTTTAAAAATAATGAGAAGAAAGCTTTTCCATAAGAATATTTTTTGAGCAGAGGAATAATAATAATAATAGAGAATAATTTGGGCGATCGTTGACAGAGTCAGTTTGTCTGAAAGCAGGAATGAGGATTGTCGCTGCCAACTCTTATTTTCTCTAAGCCTCATCATAAAATGGATTTTTGAGTGAATTTTTTTAATAGTTTCATAACACGGAAATATCGTATGAAATTGGAAAATGTTCCGAATATCAAAAAAAAAACCAATTCACTAAAAAAAAAACTGATAGATCTTCATAGAAAATTCTTTTACATTTTAATGAAATTTATTTTATCAAAATTATAAAATAGTAACAAACATTTTCTAGGAGAAGACATTCTTAAAAAATAATCCTAATATAAAATGATAATGAAAATAAATATTAATAATATAAAAATGATTACATACAAATGAGTCAGAAAAAAAGAGAAATCTATTTACATTAATTAAGTATGCTGTCCCATAAACTAACTTTTGACATGTCGAAATAATTGTTAATCTCCACTGAAAACCCATTTTGGACATTTTTAATCTCCTTATAGGAACAGATTTTATTATCTTTAGTTCGGAGAGCATGCATATTGCAATCAACTAAGCTTTCATCACTTGTACCTTTTGGTCGTCTGAAATATTAATAAAAATAAATTAGCTCTTAGACATTAGACTAAGATTTTACACTTACCCTGTTTTGGCAAATGATACATAAGTGTCGACCATCTCCTTGACTACTTTTGCTTCAACAGAGTTTTTCTCAAAGTCTACATTGAACAATAAGGGTGATCGAAAGAGGTATATAAGATCATCACAATGCACTACACCGTAGTTGTTAAAATTTCCTGTGTAGAGTGTTGAATAAGAGAATGGTCCTCGGTAATTGAATCTGTAGAGGTAGAGTGGGTTCTTTTTTAAATCAGCCGATGCTACATACTGCTTGATATTTTTATAAAATGGATACACAAAAGCTCGGTCGGTGATGATCTGAAAGAAATGCATAACAAAATTCATCTTTCAGTTTGTACTTTGATGATTAAAAAACTTACATCAACGAATCCTTGAGCAGTTTGATTATTTAATTCATGTGCGCCATCAAAGTAATAATCAATAAGAGCATTCAACTTCGAGCCAACATCATACATAAATCGAAACTCCATGATCTTCTCAATAAATTCATCAAAATGTTTATTGAATTCAATGCGCAAGGCATCGTTGGAAAGAATTGACAAAGCTCGAACTGCACCCTCTCGTGGTACCATACCAGTCATCCAAGGTACCTGGGTATAGTTTCCACTAGCAATTAGTTCAACTGGGTTGGCAGTCAGAAAGGCATCAGGTGAAGGTTTTTCTATTACTGGGCGGAATGTTGTCAGAGGATCAACGTGCCAATACTTAAAGCCGTCACCAGATTCGATAATTTTTGTAACGTCAATTTTTCGTAGGGCTTCACTAAGTTCTTTCGGACTTATGGTAGCTGCATTAGATAATCCAAGCAGTTTTGCTTGTTTACGAGCTTGGTCAAGTGGTTTTTCAATGGGGGTAGCATATGGAGCGCCGGCATTTCCACTCATTACAATTGCTCTTTGAAAGAGTCCTTAAATTAAATTATTTCGCATTGGTATTTGATTTTTTGATAAGAAATAATACTTTTTACCTGCTGATAGGTCACTTAAAATGTGCATATGAACGGATACAGCTCCAGCACTCTGGCCAAATATAGTGACACAGTTAGGATCACCGCCGAATGATGAAATATAACTTTGGATCCATTTCAGTGCTAAATTTTGATCTTTTAATCCGAAATTTCCGGGCATATTTTCATCACCAGTTGAAAGAAATCCTGATTGAAAAAAACAATTACCATAAATTTTAAGTATAGGCACATAACCTAAAGGAATGTTATACATTTGTAGAAAATCGAACTCGAGACAAAAATGGAACATAAATAGAAAGAAGACGACGAAATCTTATTTCGTAATTCTAATTTCCATATCACATACTCTGCACGATGAACTAAACCTTCTTAAAAGTTCACTCTTGAGTCTGTGTAGCAATCGCCATAGAAGATTTAGAAAGTTTAAAATTACAAAAACAGTAGGTTGTTCCCACAAGGAGTTTTCCTTATATTAGTATTTATCTTCTTTTTTACAAATATTTCTCACCTAATGCACCCAATCGATACGCAAGTGTTACAAGAATCACTTCTTTTGTGTCCATAAAATATTCTGGTCCATGAACAAGCGGATTTGCTGTACCAGAAAAGAATCCACCACCATAAATGTAAACCATTACAGGAAGTGGTTTTTTATCTTTTTTCTATAAAAATATAAATTTCATTTACGAAATTATCAATTTAAAAAAAGAAATCTATTTACAATAGGACGGTAAATGTTCAAATATAAGCAGTCTTCTTCTCCACTGACAAATGGTTTTGGAAGTAGATAGTTCTTTTGAATGCAATCAGGTCGTGCTTTACTAGCATCAAGAACTCCTTCCCATGGTTTGATTGGCTTTGGATTCTATAACAAAAATTAATATATAAAAAACAATGTACTTGTAGCAGCAAAACCGAACTTACAGCAAACCTTAGATCTCCAACCGGAGGTTGAGCAAACGGGACTCCCATAAAGACTTCAAATTTATCACTTTGGAAACCAGGCATGTAAGTTCCTTGGAGACATCCGATATTTGGCACACAAACATTCAGTGTGGCATGGGCACTCACAAAAACCATCAGCAAACATACGAGATAGGTAGCAAAAATCATCATGTAAGATTCTTTCACCTGTAAATAAAAGATGCAAAATATTATTGTATATATGAATAGAAGCTGAATTCGTTGTGAATGAATTAATCATTGGTACAGAACAGAAAGTTCAAAATGATAATACATACAGATAAACATGAATAGATTAATACATATCTTTTATTTCTTTATAAAAAATAGTAGTTTTTTTGTATGTTTTTACGATTAGATATAATCATTCCAATACTGTAAGATATCATCGTATAAACTATAACCAAAAATAGGCACACGACTGAACAAGGTAGGCTAAAAAATTTGCATACAACAATCAACACCCCAGAAGTAGCAGTTTGAATACAATTTGTTCTTATTAATTAATTTTGAAAATTTCTAGTTTATACGAAATTGTATTAAAATTTAAATTTGTTATATTATAAATTATTACTTAACTGTTAAAATGAACATAGCTATTATTGAAATCTTAAAACAACGCTTCATAAACATTTAACGATTTTCAGAATCGAAACAAAAGTTTTTTAGCCTAAGACAAAACTGAAAACACATAAGCTCTTTATCTTCAAGAAGAAATTGTACCAAAAAATGAAGCATGGGGGAAAAATGATAAAATATGCTTGTATTTTGTCCCTATACAAGATCCCATTATAAGTTTGCAATGATAATTTGTTTTCATACTATCCCCATACAACTTTTAACACCTTTATGGGTACGTGTTGGCCACACCCACCACTTAAGGCTTGGATTAATTTCCACAGGAGCTGAAAGATGGTAATAAGGCAAAAAAATTTCTTTATCAAACGTTATCAAAATCTTAGACTAAGGCCCTTCGTCCACATAAGCAACGCAACCGCTACTCAAAAGCAAATTCAATATAAAATAAAAGGCAAGACTGGGTCGCACAAACTTGCGAGTTACTTAAGAACTTAAAAGAACTTTCCACCATTGTATATACATTTCTGTAGTATTTTTATGATGAATAATAACCGCCTGGCCATTTTAAGAATCTTGTGAATAACCATTTTTAGGTTCGTACATATACTAGTTGTCTATTCTGTTACCCTGACAACAGGCGTAAACATATATGATTTTTGTTTTGTTTACGACTCTTGTCAAGGAAATATGGATTTAAGAGCCAATAAAATACATTTAATATTGTTAATTTATTTTGTTGACGACTTTTGTTACTTGTTAAGGTAACAGAATAGACACTTAGTAAATGTAAGAATCTCCAAATGTGCAGTTCACAAGTTTCCTTAGATGGCGCTACTCTATAATTGTAGATACTATAGAAATTTATATACAATGCTTCCACGAAAATATTTTATTTGAAATTATTTCTTAAATTCTTTCAAATAATTAAATAAGAAATAATTTAAAAAAAAAAAAATAAAAAAAAATATCTTTGAAAACAGAGCTTTCCGAGAAAATCGTGGTATGCCAGTAATTTTAATATATTAAACTATATGTAAGATTTGTTCATACCATACACTTGTTCAATCGTACACTGTTTAAAAAAAAATCATAAAACATTTTTAAAAAATATTTTTATGAATAATTTTCAACAAATTAATAATTTTCATGAGAAAACTAAATTTAAAAGAAAAAAATAATCAATTGTTTTTTTTAAATATTAAATTTTCAAAAATAAAATTTGTTTAATTAACATATTTTTTTTAGAAAAGTTTTGAAAAAATTGAGTACGCCATTATCGTTTGGCCACCTAGGTCTTTTTTATAAATACAATTTAGTAAAGATCCAGCTGAGTTAAAAACCCGTTGTATGGCATGTTTTTTTTTAGAAATAACGGTTTCAACCATATAAAAGGCCTTTAGTGACGTAGCACTTATGTTAAATTTTATCAAAATCTTTAGAGCCTTTTTCGAGAAAAATAAGTTTTTCGATAATTGTTGTATATGGCAGGTACCGTGAGTTTTAGGCCTAGAACAAAAATTCGAAAAACACCCTGACGGACACCCTAAAAACTGTATATACCAAGCTTACAGGATACCGCCTCAACTGTTTAGGCTGCAGGTGCGAATGACATTTCCAGACCAACTTTTTTCGACTTTTCTATCATCGTAATGTCATGTCTGATTGCATCTTGATTTTTTTCATAACTTGCCTATATCTACATATATCGCAAGAAAAAAAATATACGCAGCGTTCAAAAACTTCTTTAAATTTTTATATTGGATTGGAATAAGTACACTGTGGCGTACGTGGTTTTTTTTTCTGTTTTTTGTTTATTTTTATCTACGCAAGTTTGATTAAGATTAAAAATTAAGAACGTCGTCCTGATTTTTTTATTAAGTAAATGATTTTTTTTCCTTTCATGCGATTTTTTAGGATTATTAGAATTTTTATGATTTAGAATTTGGATTTTTTTTCATATTTTATATTGGTTTAAAAAGTAATGAACTAACAGTATACTGTAATTATGTCTACAACAATGAAGAAAATCAGTTTCCAAATTCAAAATTAACTGGAAGTCAGTTTAAGACCAACTACATTCCGCTTTAGTATTTTGGATTAAATCGGTAATAATAACTATCATTTAGAAAAAAGATTTGTACGAGTATCGCTTTTGAAATGCATTAATACCTTTACTTTTACTTGTTCTTGAACTAAAGTTATGTACTTAGATGTGATCAATTGATTCGCGTCATTCAGACAAAACTCGTTAGGTAAATCTTAGTCAAATTATCAAAATTTTCTTTTGTTAAAATTCTGCTTTCCAAAATTCTGCTTTTAATATTCTACTTTTCATAACTATGCCTTTCAAAGTTCTGCTTATTAGAATTCTGGAATAATAAAGAACAAAATTGGTTTGGAAAATGTTGGGCCAAGCGCGCATTTGCGACAATTTGCGATTTTTTTAATCATTTAATGGATTTGTATTTTTAGTCATTGTATACCCATCCAGACAAAGGTAAATCCTTATTAGTGATATTAATGTAGATACAACATTCAGAAAAACACTGTAGTGTCAGATATCCAATTTTGTTATTGAGAATGTTTAGACAAAAATAAATTTTATGAAATAAATCTTTTAGAATAGAAAGGAAAAAGTTTTTACTAATTAATAATCTCAACGAACACCTGACAATGATCTTTTACTTCTAGTCTCATTGCATTTGCTTGTTACAGGAAAATCAAAGAAATACAATATAATCAACTATAAAATATGTTATTAATATCATTACACAGTAAAAAAATGTTTTCCATATAAATTATAGTTGACATAACGGCAAATTGTTTACAAAGCACCTTTTATTAATACAAGTGTCTTTTTGAGTACTTGGAAACAAGCTTAAATCATTCCACTGCCAAATATATAAAGAACGATACGTCGAAAGTTCTTGAAACGAAAACAATCAAAGCTTTTTTTAAAAGAAATAAACTAGGTATCGCTTACGAAACGTATCTACCTACTTTTTGAATACCGTGGGAAGTAATTGCAGTTTGCAGAAACTTCCGAATGATAAAATAGAAAAAGGGGGTTGTTAGTTTTTCGTCAAACCTCTAACCAATAAGCATTATAGTATAGTGCAACTTTGTTTATGACGAAATGTCTGAAGATATCAGGCAACCTTTTGACTATAACAATTTTACTTTTTTTTTCAACCTTATTGGATTTCTCAAGTACTTTTAACACGGATATGCTCGGATATATATATTTTCTTAAGCAGATTCATTCCAAAAGGATAGAACTTGGGTTTATTGTTGTTTTTGAACTTGCAATAAGTATGTACTATAATAGTAAAATGTGTGTATGTATGTATGTATGTAGGATTGTAGCAAGTCGGATTTAAGAAAATCGTAAAAGTCATCTCTAAAACAATCAAACGTTTTTATCTATAGTTACTGCCCTTAAAAGAACTGTCGAAAATCAAAGAAAAATCGTCATTTCTCAGCATGTTTCGACGAAAATTGTAATTAGAGATAAGACCATTTCGCTTAGGAGGGCAGTATAGTATATAGCCTAGCCACTGTGTGATTTGAACAATTGTTTTCTTATGAATTGTTTTTTTTTTGTATTGCCAATTCTAAAATATCTCAAAATCTACTAATATGATCACAATAATAATGTATAGAAAACACCAAGCTTTCATTTGATATACATAACTGATATGACTCGGCACTCTTTAATTATATACCAACAAAACGTCATGGTTCCAAAGAAACGGGGCATTGAATTTAATTTAACACTTAATTTGTCACACACAACCGGTTGAATAATATTGATCCAGCACGTGTTTCTTTTGGTGTTTGTTTATTTAAAAAAAAAATCTAATATTTATTTATACATGCACATGTTTTTGATTACTATACCATTAATTATTTTATTATAAACAATAGTTTATTTAAATTTGTATTTGAGAGTAGCTTTTGATACATATTTAATGATATGATATATCCTTGGAAATTTTCCTTTAGTTTAGTTATTGAGAAACTGTTTAAATATAAATATTTGCCTTGAAGGCAAAGACTATTATGTATCAACTAAAATGAACAAAAGTGCGTAACCGATTTATTGCCAATCTTACATTTCTTATTACTATTTAAAATATTTAAAAAAAAAACGTATCTGTTGAACACTATAGATAGATATACATTGTACATACTACATACACTGAACTCACCAGCTTTAATTAAATAGTTATTATTTTTTATTACTTTGTAACAATTAACGCCAGTTGTTAATTAGCTACTTCTTAAGAATTTAATCAGTGGCGGCAAGGCAAGGAATCACTTGTTTTTAGGTGTATCATTTAAGGTTAATACGATCGTATTCTTCGGAACACGTAAAATTCGGAATTGAATGAAGGATACAAAAATAGTACAAATTTGACGTTATCTGCAAAAATTCAAAGTATTGAAGGCACAACGAGTAACAAGACGTTTATGTGGTTCGAAGGCAAACACGCAACTGATTTCGTCTCAATCTTCATGCGAGTTTTATATTGAAAGATTGATGAAACATTTCAGTCTCAGTTTGGCAGAATACTATACCAACTCGTCGTCATGTTGTTTGGCGATCATAGAGGGTGGGGTTGTTAACGGGGATAGTGATGTGATGAAGCTGGACCAGGGGTAGATCGATTGTCTACTCTTGTTTGGTTATCTTTAAGACTTGTGAATAGCAATCTCGTGGTAGGTTTAAATATTTACCTTATACCATGGACTCTGGCCTGAGAAACTTAATTCTGGTTCTTTTCTGTTACAAGATTTTCATGATTCATTTAGGTTTTGAAATTATTCAGCAAAGCAATATTAATGCAAACGGAATTTTGCTGTTGAAATGTATTCTTTTGTTAAGTGGCAAGGATGTTATGGAAATTGAAGGCATGGATAGATTTGTTGTTTAAAATGTTGGTTTTTATGGAATATGTATTCTATGGATTTTATCATAATATAAAAGGGACAACTGAAGTCAGTGGCAAAGGGTGTCCAGAAATTCAAGTAAGATTTTAATTTGGCCCCGTTTTTAAAGCTTAACAAAGTGCTGCCAGTGAAGGAAAAAGCGTGACAGCTGACATTTAAGGTTATTAAATAATGAAGCTCTACACGAAAGAACAACTGAAATCAACGATCCAAAATGTCACTGTTTGAAGTGGAAGTTAGGTAGGACGCATCAGCGGAACATTTTATTTTGATAATTGGGCTGGTCAATCAGAAACATAAATAGTGATTTTTAAGAAAGGTATACAATTTTTGAACGCTTTTTAGAAACTATATGATTTATTTATTTAAAATTTTGATCAACACCACAGTTGAGTAGACAAGGTTCCAACAATAGGCGCGTCCCACCAAAAAAAAACCCTTGGGACACATCATATAATTTTTAAGTGACTTATGCAATATTTCTTCTGAGCACTTATTATTTTGTCTGCATAGAATTTTTCTCAGTTTTCTTTCTCGCTATAAAAATAAATAAATTTAGTGGCACTGACAGCTCCGAAGAACCACGGCCTAGTGACTTTCAACTCTCAACCAATCGTTTTGTGTGCGTTGTTAGTTCTACAGAATTGGAGGGGACCTACAATTTAACGTCGAATCCGAACGACTAAAATGAGAAGCACTTTTTCATGACAATGATACTCTTGGAGGATTTGACACTTCTTCGCAAGAGGCAGTGTCCCTGAAAAAAAACAGTTATTTTTTGAAGTTTAAAATTTACTGGTGCGCTTTAAAATTCGTGTAAGGTGAGCAAATTGTTTTGCATTTTTTATTGAAAAATACTAAAATGGGTTTTATAAAGAAATATAAATGTGTCCAGACATGTTTTTGACAAATCTGTCAAATTGACATTGAAATTGTCAATTTTTTTTATAAAATTGTATGTGATTGGAGAGATCATGTCTGCTGATACATGAAAACACATACGACTTTCAACAAGAAATTATTTTTAAAATTCGTATCGATCGTCTTAAAGCACGTTGGTCACTGACAGCCTTATTAAAAAAAAATTATGTAATTTTAAGTCTTATTTCCAAGTTTACTAATCAATGAATTAAAAAAATTTCTCACTCAACGTAAAGGCAATTATTTACTGCTCCAGTTATTTCCATAACATTAGTAATACATGGATTAGTTTTCTTGAAAATTGGACTTGAAAACACAGTTTATTTTTAATTAATAAAGTAATGAATATTTAAAAAAAAATTAAGAAAAATGGCAGCCCTCTTAAATAATCGTGTTATATTAGTTTTATTTCTAATTTTTTTTTTCAACGAAATATGTAGGTAAGGTATTTGATTAAAATTTAAAGAGGTCAAAATAAAATAATTAAAATAAAACTAAAAACTCAAAGTTTGTTCTTATATGAAAAGTTGTTTGTTGATGTTTTTTTTTTTTTTTTAAATGTATCCCCAATTTTTCTATTTCCAAAACATTTCAAACAAGCGGTGTCAAAGTATTAATTCCCAATTAAGTTATTACCTGTATTCAAACCAGCAACTAAAACTCGATTATCATTTCAATTCACAACTTGCTAATTAATTAAAAACAAAACAATTATTATTAACGCTGTAGAGTTCAAATATTTTCGATTGACAAAAGTTCAAACATCTAATATTTATAAATAATACAATTACTGTACAAAATGTTATGTGATAATCTGCAACACGTGCCAATTGTTGTGTTTGAATTAGTTGTGAGTGAATAACTTCTGTTGAAATATTTGTTCTTGATATATAAATTCAATATACTTATGATATATGTAGAGTACCTACTTCTGTTTTACAATTAAATGAAATCATCGATGAATACTGTATTTCAAGTATAACGGGTGTTATTTTAAATGTTTATCTTCTATTTTTCTTTCTTGTGTGTGTTCGTTATTCTTTTCCTTTTAAACAGCTTGATCGATTTTGATGATTTTTTTTCTTGTAGTACTTAAAGGGTCACCTGGATGATTCTAAGCAAGAAAGATATTCACCAAACCGAGTTTAACCATGTTTTTGTTGTAATAAGTACACGGCCAGTAAATTTAATAAAAGTGTAAAGAAAAAGAAACGACTTTGGGTGCCTTTCATATACATACATACCTTATGATTGTGTTATATTATAATTGTATTGTTGCGCATATTAAAATGACCCTTGTTGACCTTATTCTTCACAATAATTGTGAAAAATAAGGCATCTAATTTACTGTCTAATTACAGACTTTCTGTTTTTTTTTATTTATTTCTGTTTGAACGTTATCTTAATTAAATTTCAAAGAAAAAGCATTGTATATACATTTCTATAGTATTTTCATGCTGAATAATCACCGCCTGGCCATCTAAAGAAACTTGTGAATAACACATTTTTAGGTTCGTGCATTTACTAGTTGTCTATTCTGTAACCCTGATAACAGTCGTAAACATATATGATTTTTGTTTTGTTTACGACTCTTGTCAAGGAAATATGGATTTTAAAGCCAATAAAATATATTATATATTATTAATTTGTTTTGTTGACGACTTTTGTTAGGGTAACAGAACAGACACTTAGTAAATGTAAGAACCTCCAAATGTGCGGTTCACAACTTTCTTTAGATGGCGCTGCTCCATGGTTGTACTATAGAAATTTATATACAATGGAAAAAGGTTAAGTAGCCTATACTCCGATGTGTTTCGCCTGAGTGTGAACGGTAGGCATCATCAGTTAGGCCGTCCACACTCTCCTAAGACACATATTTTATTTTAGTCGATGTAAGTGACTATATAAAATGCAAGGCAAAAAAGCGTTGAGAATTTTATAATATTAAAGGAAAACTTTGGTTAAAGTCCAACCTTTATGAAAATTATACCCGTGGCTAGGTTGTTTACAAAAAAAGAAAAAATTAAATAACAACAACAACTACTTAACCTTTTTCTTTGAATTTCATTCAATTACTCCACTAAACTAAAATAAAAATTAACAACTAGCAATAGTTGTTGTTGTTATTTAATTTTTTCTTTAATTAAATTTGGATTATTTAATAAAATGTGATTGTCGTTTGAGGGGGAATGAGCATAATATATTGACTAAAACAAAAAACAAGAGTAGGGTATTATAGATTAAAATTGTGCACCGAAAACAAAATTCACATGTAAAATTCCTTCACTTAGTTTCTGGCAGAATTTTGAGAGTTCATTTCTTGAGAGTACTCTCATAACAGTGTTCACATAATATGATATTGCATCGCTTCAAAACTTTGAAGTTACAAAAATCCATGGCATCAAAATCCCTTTGATTTTTTTACTTTTTAAATTGCTGCATCTGCAGCAAATTATTTATTCACTCATTTATTATATAATATAAGTTTTATGACAAACTAGTGCATTGGGTATTTGGATCAAAATTTAACTTTCAATCAAAATAAATATTGTATAGTATGTTAAGTAAATCAGCAAAACTGAAATTGAAATTGCTGATAGTACTGATTTAGGTCGCATATTTTTGATCCTTACAAATTTAAAATATAGGCCAGTAAAAGAACTGAACAAAATATTTTGAAGATCGTTCAAGAAATTGAAAACTTTACTTCACAGCTGAACTTTATAAATTGAAAATAAAATAAGAGCAAGCCAACAGACCTATTTTCTTCAAAAATGTTAAAGGTGATCGAGAGGCCCGGGATGAAAATCGAATATTGTGTCTATATAATCAAGTTCAATCGGGATACATAAATATATACAAAATTCCAAGGTTTCAATTTCAATATAAAGTTAAAAGAAGTTGAAGTTACACTCGGGCATCAAACTGCTCACAACCTTTGGTCTTTTAGTTGTCAAACACCCATATTATACTGTAGCAAAAGGATTTGTTCAGCAGTCACCATGATACGAACTCGGAACCTTTTGCTATCTTATTGATAATTGATAATCTTATTGATAATTGTAAGAACATGAAGTCACGGAAAAACTCAGATAATAACGTACTTCCCTTCTGACATACGGTAAAAGTTGGATTTACTACACATACCAATATTAAAAATACCCTTCAATCTGACTAGTTGGACATACCACATACCCAACGCACTGTTTTAATTTTTTTTTAATTTGAAACTGAAAAGTGTAAACAAATTGCATTGTGAATTTGCTCCACGCGCGTGTGACCTTATTCTTTCTTTGGTTATCATCTCAAGTAGGTACTCAATTTGTGCATTCGATTCTGTTTGGCATGACATTGAACCACAAAAGAAGGAATAAAACCACAGCCCTGATTTGATTGTAAATTGTATCTTTTTGCGAATACTTCGATTGTTTATATTTTACTTTAACCCAGTGAGTGGACTTGTGTTGTTAGCTAGCGGCCAGACAAGATGTGAGTGTTATCAGTGAAAGTATACCTACATAATAATGCACTTGTGCAGGGTGTGCTCGACTTGAATGCCAATTTTTTTAAATGACATTAAAGGATGTCCTAAGAATAAAATGTGCCTTTATTGTATTAAATAAAAATGTTATAAGGCCACCACAAACAAAACTAGAGAAACCAATTTTTAAATTTGAATTACGTAAGTAGGTACAACATACATATTTAAATGAAATGTAGTGAACAAAATATTACTATTTCTTCAAAAAAAACTTAATAAACTTAATAATAAATATAAGAAATACCTAAACTGAAATTGAATTTCATTTATTAACGAAAAGCAATTAATTCTCAATCTATTTTTTTAAAACTACAACATTTTATATATCAACATTTCAGGATATTTTAAATAACAAACATTAATCTGTGGTCAGATGGCAAAATTTTATGAGTGAATTTTTCAAATTTTACGTGCATTTTTAAATCTCAAAATGGTATCGAAAATCAGAAAGTTGTTTTCACATTTTAAAGAAAAAATAAAATTTACAAAAAATGAAAAGAAAAGACAATTTCTCATAAAACGTAAAATTTAAAAAATTCACTTGCAACATTTTGCCATTTGACCACAAATTTATTCCCAAAAAATAAAAGGAACATTTGTTATTTTTATATATCCTGAAAATTAAAATGTTTAAGTGATCTGCTTTTCAGTATTGGGTTGGAAAAAAAAACTATGATGATTAATGGCATTGAGTTTTTAACCCCCAAAAAAAGGGATATTTAATAATTGGAATCACCCTGTAGGTATATTATTTCTATTGAATTTGCGTTGAGAAGAATTGTAAATTGTTGAAGCATACTTACATTGCTGGTGCTTGTAGTTGAAGCAATGGCCAATTAAAGGATGTTAAAGCAAACTAGGTCAACGCAGCTTGCACGTGTGGAATGATGCGCAAAAAGTGCATGATATGTCTGGGAGACTAAGTACATATTATATGTACTATGAAAACATGTTTACGATTAATATGATGATTGATAACATAAATATTGATAGTGAATTTTTTCCACATTTGAGCGGAAGTATCTCATTGAGAAGTTGAACTCAATTGAACTGTTATGCGAATATGCATGTTTGGTTGTTGCCTATGCAATTAGGTAGCTCTAGACGAAGAGCCACAGACCCAACTGATAGACTTTTAGAGATTCTTGATGATTAGGAAAATAAAATGCACTACTGGGTCACAGTACACATATTTAAGGTATAAACTCCGAGTTTCCATTTTTGTTCAAGTTCGCGCATGTGTCAAAAATGGAGACCCACTGTCACTCGGAAAGTGCTGTCACTTAAGTAAAGTGACACTTCATCCACGCACAAATGCAGAAAAATTTAATACATTTTTGTTATCAAACAATTTTTCTCGTGTATACAAATTAATGGACAAATCTTTGTGATCAAATTTATATTATTGATCAATAATAAAGACTTTCATTATTTCTTCACTCATTTATTATTAAATAGTTAAGCACCTTAATATACTAAATTGATCGCGTCTTAAAAAAATTCCAAACAATTCGTTTAAATCACTAATATCTTGATTTGTAAGAAAATTCTGTGACAGAAAACAACAAAAAACGGTGCCGTGACATTGTGCCAAGCGTCATTGTGCCAAATTTACATTTGGCACAATGACGCTTAAGTAAAGCGTCATAGGGCCAAATTAGTTTGTGACATTGGGCCGAATATGTGATATAAAATAAATTTTGAAAATTATAAATTAGGCATATACTATGATTGAATTTTTTCACAATTTGTCTGCAATATGGACACAATATCTTAGAATTACCATCATTTTTGCAGCGATCGCTATGTATTGCAAAACATGATCCACAAAATTTGAAATGGTTACATGGACTGAATAAATCTTCAATGACCAAGAGTACCTACAGTACAAAGTAAGAAATTTAAAATTTTTCACAAACGAAATTTCGCGTGAATTTGTAAAATTTTACATTTCTTACTTGGTACTGTTATACTCTTGGTCATTGAAGATTTATTCGGTTTGTGAATTTTAAAAAATTCGCGCGAATTTTTTTGTGCCAAATGTAAAAATTCGGTCCAATGTCGCTTTCGAAAGTGTCATTGTGCCAAATTCAGAAATTTGGCACAATAATGACGCTTGGCACAATGTCACGGCACCCAAAAAACCAAGATAAGAAAATTCAGTAGAATCTAGGGTCACCAAATATTTTTTTTTTGATATGTCATTCCATTTTTGACAACTTGAGCAGTAAATTTAATATGTGTACTGTGCTACTGGGTCGCACGAACTTGTTCTTGTAGAAAACCATGGGATTGAACAAAATTCAATTTAATAAATTATATGTTCAAAACGAGAAAAATATTAGAAAATGGCCTAAGCGTGAGACTAAGTTGTATGGTAGGTATTATAACACGTTTGTTTAGTCAAAAACTTTAAATGCCATTTTGTGTTAAATAATGAAATTAACTGCCATACTGAATTTAAATTAAATCGGTTAAGCCGTTATCAATTTATGGACAAATTTGTAAAAACCGTTAACACCCATTATACCGTTATATGCATTTTTAGCCAAAAATCGGAAACGCAGTTATGTTAACAGTAGTTTTTTTTTTTTTTTTTTTTTTTTTTTTTTTTTTTTTTTTTTTTTACACTATCAGATCTTATTCAAATGGAGCTTAAAGCAAGCATCAGCAGATGAAAGAAGATTTGCCGACACATAAAATGTGTCCCACTGGCTCATCACTTAGTGCAGGTGTTAGTTGTTAGTAGGCACAATGCAACAAAAACAAAAACACTTGCACATAAAAAGATGAAAACGTATAAAGACAAAATTAAACAAAATTACACAGAAACATTTAGGATCGTGGAGCACTGGTTCTGAAGATAGTTTTTAAATTACTTTTATTTAAATTAAAATCCAACACACCATTGTTCAAGTTATATAACTTACTCATCCGCGTGAGAGGCTCATGCATGCCATAATTGGTTCTGTGATGTTCAATATTAAAAAGCTCAGAACTTCGAAGGTGGTACGACCGTCCGCGGTAGTTAAAACCAATTAAGGCTAACAGATCCGATGAATCAATTTGTCCAGAGATAAGTTGATGGAGAAAAATTAAGTCATTGTTTACTCTACGTTGATATAAAGATTGTATCTGCAAAAGCCTTATCCGATGCTCGTATGGTGGCAGGTTATAAGGATCAGCCCATGGAAGGCCTTTAAGAGCAAAGCGAATAAAATTATGCTGGACTGATTCAATACGTTTCTTATGGATTTCATAGAAAGGGGTCCATACTTGTGAGGCATACTCAAGATGCGGCCTAACATAACAGTTATACAAAGAGAGGGTAACGTATGGATCGTTAAATTCCTTTGCCCACCGTTTTATGAATCCAAGCATAGAGTTCGCCTTTTTTACAATAAGGTTAACATGTTCAGAAAATTCCAGATTAGCACTGAAATTAACACCTAAGTCCTTAAAACTAAAAACACGACTAATTTTATTTTGTGTTATACAATATTCAAAATTACTTGGAACGTTTTTCTTTGAGAAAGTAATAGTTTGGCATTTTATAGGATTAAGAGTTAACCCATTTTTATTACACCAAATACTGAAACTATCAAGATCAGCCTGCAAAAGAGTATGATCATTGGGAGATTTGATTGATTTATAAATTTTCATATCATCTGCAAATATGAGAATCTCACTAAAGCGTATAAAAGAAGAAACGTCATTTATAGCAAGAATAAATAAGAATGGACCCAAATGGCTTCCCTGGGGTACGCCTGAATGGGCAACGAAAGTATTAGAAAGGGAATTTCTAAATTTAACCTGGTAAGTTCTATTTTTTAGGTAGGATTTGATCCATGATATAAAAAGAGTAGGGAAACCGTATGCTTGCAGTTTAAAAACAATAATATTATGACTGAGTTGGTCAAATGCTTTAGAAAAATCTGTGTATATGCAATCAACTTCAGAACCACCTTCTATTGCATTTGAACAATTATGTAAAAAGGTAAGAAGGTTTGTAACAGTAGACCTTTTCTGCACGAAACCGTGTTGCTGTTTACATATAATGTTCTTACCAAAGAACAAGAGGCTTTCACATACAACCTGTTCAAAAAGCTTAGGGATACAGGACAATTTAGAAATAGGTCTATAGTTCTTGATGTCAAATTTGTCTCCTTTTTTAAAAACAGGAGTGAGAAATGATTTCTTCCAGAATGACGGAAATTTCCCAGACTTTAACGAAAGCTCAAATAATAATTGCAAGGGCTGCACTAATACACGACTACACTTTTTCAGAACAAAAATAATAATAAGTAGTGGAAATATAACGGACACAAAGTTTTATCAAAATCGCTAGAGCCGCGTTTTTGAGAAAAAATTGAAAAACTAAAACCGTTATATGGAAGGTACCCGTTATAGCCGGTCTAAAATAAAAATTCGAATTTCTCTTCTAGAGAATCACCAAAAAGTGCTATATACGAAGATTGAAGAATATCAGACAACCGCACATATACGCACATCCGAACAGACAGACCGACGGACGGCATGACGAAACCTACTTTTTTCGTCTTCTCTATCATCGTAATGTCAGGTATGATTAAAACCTCGATTTTTTTTTTACACGAAGCCAATACTTGTCCTATTGAGCAAGTAAAAATTAAATGTAACGTGAGATTGTATTATTATTTACAAAGCACGTAGACAAAAGATTTTTCTACCACAGTTCAGAATGTATTGGGTGTGTACGATCATTGAGTTTATAAACTCAATGGTATAATTAAAACATCAGCATGCTTTTTTTGCAAGTTTTCTTTATTTTTTTTCTTTATCTTTTTCTTTTAAAAATAAAAAAATGTACAAAAATTAAGTAAGGAAAGTACAAACACTAAGCCATTGCTTATACTTCGGTCGGATTTTTGTATTAATCGGCGGATGTCATGTTGTCACCCATTTTTAAAGGAAAAAACTCTGGTCGACAGATTTGGATCTTATGACATATAAGGCCTTAAGCTTAAAAAAAAAAAATAGTTTAATTTACAGTTATTTTTTGTTTTAAACAGAGCTGAAAAGACTCTGTTCTCAGGGTACCCAGAATACACAACTTTAGTAAATGTAAAATTCTGTTTTTCACAAAATATTTAACTAACATAATAAATAAAAAAAACTTATTTAAAAAAAAAAACAATCACTTCAAATCAAAAAGTCGCACTCGATTCAAAAATGTCAAAAAATTATCGAAAATCAACCACGTTTGTTTTTTGCACACTTTTTTAAAATAATTAATAATGCAATTGATTTACATTTATGTATCTTAAAAAAATCATTTAATTAAAAAATAATGTTTTATTTTATTTTTCAAGATTTTTCAAAAATCCCAAGACAACAGTTCGTGATGCTACTTTTGAAGATGTGCAAGTCATAAAAAAGCTAGTAAAGCACACCACATTAAAGTTCTTTAGTAATCAAGATTTAGAGTGTGAATTTAGAAGTTCAATCTATTCGATAGTCGTTGAAAATGAATGTGAAAAAATATCTGGCTATGCGAATTTTAAAAATTCTCCGAATTTAGGTGTACTTTCAAATGGGTGCTGGATAGATTGGATGCATTTTCATTTTGGGTTTGTATTTTATGTTAGAAATCATAACTGAAAAAAAGAAGTGTGCATAACTTTCATTCTGTTCTTTTCCTCTTAGAATGAAGCAAGTTACTTATGGTAACATGCTGTTTCTGACGTTCTTGGTCGTCGATGATCCTTACAATAATGATATTCTTAGTGCAATCTTGAAAGAACTATTTCTTCGGGAGCCAAAAATAAAATTTGTTTGTGCTGTTGGACCACCAATTGACTGTAGGTATAATGTAATGTCTTAAGTTAAAAAAAAAACTGGATCTTATATTGATATGCTGTACATACTATTTTAACTTTGTATGTACTAAATAAACTCTTGTCTTTAAAGGGGTGTTATCTTTTCATTTTTGTTTAAACGTTTTGGTTTATCACTTTCCATTGCAGAATTATTTAGAATAATAGTTCAGTACATATTATTACATAATTAAATAAAAGACACGACTGTGTCACACAAACTTGCTCTTGTGGCAATTTACCTAAGAGCCTAAAAGAGCTTTCCATGAAATTATTTTAATTGTTTTTTTTTTTTTTTTAATATTTTAGATAAATTTAATGTGAAATAATTAAAAAAACAAATAAATATTACATATAAAACTTTGGAAATTAAGTTTTCCCAGAGTTTTTCGAGAATATCGTGGTATATGCCTTTTATTTTGATATATTAAAATATATTTTAGAATTTTTTTTACCAAAATCGTACGGTTTTTAAAAAAATCAATTTTTTTTCTAATCATCTTAAAAAAATTAAATATTAAAATTTGAGAATGCCAGTTTTTTATATTTTTTTATATTATTTATTACATATTATTTTTTTTTAAGTTACTTGTTTTTACTGCCCAAAAAAATTAAAAACAATTCACCAACAAACAGATTGAAAAGAAAAATTGTTAAGCTGACTATTAAATTAATTATTGGTATGCTTAATTATTTACAGTCCACTTAAATATTATAGTCGCGTCTAAATTTGATTATTGGTAAGGCCCATTGAATATACAACAAAGTTGTGAGGAGATTAATGGCGTTTTTCATTATTCGGCTATGTAGGTCTTTCTGGAAATAAAATTTGATTGAGATCCGCTGAGTCGTTATCGATAACGTAAACATTAAGAAAATAAAGAGAACGACTGTGTAGCACAAACTTACTCTTGGGGCAAGTTAGTTTCGTGTTTACGACTGGAAAATTCATTTGGCCAGCATTTTTTATAAAGAAAATATTTTCAGTCTTTCAAATCTTTTATAAACAAATTTATGGAATAAAAAAAGGTTAATATGAAAGAAATAGTTTTCGGTAAAAATATAATTGCTTGAAATTTTATCAAAATTTATATTATTTTTTTCGAGAAAATTAGATTTATCGGTTTTCAAAAATTCATTTTTATTTTAAATTACTTTTTATCAAAATTTATTTTACAATTTTATTTCAGTTTAGCAGTAGTTTTTGAATATTGAATTTGGTTACAATCGGTCTAGCCGTTCTAAAGATAGTTGGAGTAATAGAAAACGGTTCTATGGCAGGTACCGTTAATAATCTGATTCTGAAACAAATTTTCAGACGAAAGACATTACCTTTAGTAAAAAATCACTCATGTAAAATTGATCGTATTTTTTTCGAGAAAATTGGAACTATCGGTTTTGAACAAAAAAAACTTTTTTTTAATTTTTTTTACAGTTTCATTTCAGTTTAGCAGTTGTTTTTGAATATTAAATTTCGTTAAAATCGGTGAAGCCGTTCAAAATATAGTCGGAGTAATAAAAAAACGGTTCTATGGGTTCCGTTAATAAGCTGATTTTGAAAAAAAAATTTAGATGGTCGATATCACCATTGATAAAAAATCACTCATATAAAATTTTATCAAAATTGATTGTATTTTTTTCGACAAAATTAGAAATATCGGTTTTGACAAAAAAAAAAAAAAATTATATGGCAGGTACCGTCAAAACTGTACCTCTGGAAATACGGTGCAAACTTTCTGAAAGGTCTTTAATGCCGTATCACTCATGTCAAATTTTATCAAAATCGTTTTAGCCGTTTCGAAAAAAACGGCTATAATGTGTTAATCCGTCAGGCAACTTGCCACAAGAGCAAGTGTGTGCGATCCTGAGGTGTCCTTTTATTATTATTTTTCTACACGAAAGCATACATTTCCTTAGTAACTATACCTACTTTTGCTCACGGTTCTATGAATGTACCCCTGCCGTCAATGTACAATTGAACATATCTAAGTATATATTACTTGATAAACACTTTTATTTTTGCAAATCTTCTTAACGAAGACCCCCTTCGAGTTGTTGATTGGAATGTAACTTAACTTTTTATAGGAAGTAAATCATATAATTTTAGTTTTTTTTCATACCTAATTTTGTATCTTAATTTTTTTGTGTTTCTAGCTATTTACGAAGACATTCTCTCCATTCACGGCAAGCAAATATTTTCATTAAACAAATCTATAAACAGATTAAGTCAATCGATTTTTGTTTTCGAAAAATATAACATCATCTCAAAAATGCGTTTTCGTCGTGCTTTGTAAGTATCTTTTTTTTTTCCTTCAGTTTTTTTTTATAAAATACTCACAGAATTTTGTTAAAACTTTTATAGGACCGAAGATAACGACGATCTTGTAGAAATAGTTGATGAACAATTTAAAACAATTCGATCGCAATTGGGCAACTATTATATTGCTGAACAAGTTATGCGCAACGATTTAAATGAAACCATTATTGTTGCAGAGGTGAGAGTAATTATTAATATTGATTTATAGAGATAGACAATGGACAACGACTGACAATTCTTTCCAGGGTTTAGACCCAACATTAATTGGTCTAACAAATATTTTGATTTGATTTTTTAAGATTTCGAATTCTACAATTGGAACGATATGGTTAAGCACTCATATAGACATTAAAGCAATAGCTGACAATTTTGAAATAGATGTTTATGGAAACTTCCTTAAGCCATATCAACTAGATTCTACAACAATGAACTCAAGAAACGTGATGTTTGTTGAGAGGGTGCGTATATGTAGATTGTACTGTATTTCAAACATTAAATTTTAGAGATCTTATCCGAAAACGATCCAAAGATTATTTTGACAAGATACATGATCAGATACCACTTTTCGAAGATGGTCCATTGAGGTTAGTTTCTCAGTTTAAAAATTTGCATCTTATTATTTATTACAACTTTTTACATTGACATGTTAGCCTCAATAATTTGTACAATATCAGTACAAGTTCAAGCGAATCAAGTGATGCTTCTGATGAAACTGAAGACAAATATCCAAAACAATTATTCAAAAAATGGCAACAAATAAGTAAAAGTACATAATCATTTAATCAATAAAAATCATATTTCCTTAACAAAAGTATTAAACCCGAGCAGATTTGAAGTCTTCCAGCAATTATACGACTGAAATTAAAAAAGGAGTGGAGCTACCATACGCAATCGAAAAGACAAATGCATTCGCTATTCAATTATTTGGACTGAAGAGCTCCATAGATCCTCGAAGAATATTTGATTTAATAGCAGCATCTTTTTCTTCATATCCTGACAAAGACTATTGCATAATTTCTCTTCCATCTGCTGAGGCTTCTTCGGATTCATCAAGTGAACCTCTATTGAGATACTTTTCGGTAAATATGATTCAAAAACAAACAAATATTTGATATTAATGATTTCTTGATAACGCAGCGTGTTGTTCCTCGTGTTGATTGCAAAATCTTCGATAACTTGTATGTTGCTCATAGATGTTCATTTCTTGCTGAGATAGAAATCTCACAATTGACTAAGCAAGATGTTGCTGATGTTGAAAGCATCTTATGTCATTCAACATTCCAAGGACAAGGAATATATAGGGTTGCTGACATAATGCAGACCATTGAGCAATATTTAACGAATCCTTGGCCTGATTACGACATTCTTACAATCCGATGCGGAGGCTATGTTATTGGTTTCGTTGTTTTGAGGTTTTTATATACATAATTTAAACTGATTGTGATTTCTTAATTGTTTAATACAATTGATTTTACTTATTCAGACAAAACTGCACAATGTGTGAATTTCAGACAAACTATGTGCTTTATGATGATGATGGTTTATTTCCGGAATGGAAATCAGGAGAATTGAAATATTTGCACTTGCATCCGGCATTTATGTGGGAATGGGTTCATGTTACACGTGAGATTTTTCGAATAACAGCATACTTTTCAATATTTTACAAACTAAGGAGAGAGGTAAGCAAGCATAATTCAAATTAAAATATTTATAAATATAATCAATTTAAATGCGTTCTTTTTTAATACATCTTTGATAAAGAATAACGTTTATTTAAAATGGCTATTTATTTAAAACAATTGTAGCAATTGCATTACTCTGTGTTTCCTGTTCTTTCTTAGTTTATTTCTCAACGTTAATCATTTCCAAATAATAAATAAACATTATAATTTGTTAATCTTTATATCCTACCTACTGGAATAAAATAGAAGCTACCATAATCGTTAATGACACTCTATTTGAAAAGGTTAAATCCATTGACGTACTAGATATGGACCGCCAGTCGGTTGAAATTTTCATACAAACAGCCAAGAAAAGTGGTTCCAGCTAAAAACAGTCTAAAAACGCCATCATCTTTTAGTGTTAAATACGTGTACTAATTTCGCCATTAGAATTTAAATAAAAACGATAATATATTCATCTGTAAGTAACTCATGGCATAAGGAGTGGATGTGTTTTGTAAAATAAAAGTAGTTTAATAATAATTTCCATCAAAATATTTCAATATAGTAAATAATTAATTAAAGAAATCATATCACTGCTACGCAGATTCCCTGCTAGTAGTTGATGGCGCCCCTAGTTATGTTGGAACACGCGTGAAGTTGGCTACTGGCGGTCCATACCTAATACGTCAATGGTTAAATCATTTTTTCTTTCCAAAATGGCAGTTAATTTATGAAAGCTTTTTGACAGGTCGATGAATGCATTTAGCGCTATTTATAATTTATCCCGGTAGATTTGGTTTGTTTCACTTGCTAGGATTTGACCACAGGTCATCTACTTGTAATCCTCCGTCTCCTCCCGTAGAAAAAAAGTTACACGGCGTTTCTATACATGAATACGTGTGAACAGCAAAATGCAAAATTGTAAGAATGTATGGTCTAGCCAAATTTGACAGTTCTATTTGAAATGCACAGGCTTTTCTGCAGTTTTTAAAGTTTGTAAGTGGGTGGAGCCTCCTGAGTTGATGTTCTATTTATTTATTATTCTATGGATTTGACGCTGTTGGCGGGTTTAACGCCAGCAAAAATTTTGCGTGATTGAAGGTTTACTAGTGAATTAGTTCATTGAAAAAAACCTTTTAAATCTTATTATTGGGCGCCAAAAAAGCTAGTACGCACCCAACTTGTGTGTTTATGCATGAAAATTACTTGCCGCGCAAGTAAAAGTTAATAGATAAAATGAATAAATACGCCATATAAATGGGACTGTAAAATTGTTAAAGAAAGGCGTAGAAAAAAAATAGCCTCGCGTTGTATGACTTTTGTATAGTAGGTAGGTAAACGGAAACTTAGTCAACAAAAGTTAATGCCATCTTGTGGAAATTGTAACCTAGATTTAAAACACCAAATAAAACTCGAACAGAATGCGCTTTTGAATTATAGCCAAATTTGTAAATAACCGTTAACACCAAGTATTCGAAGAGCAGTTATATTGCAAACGCTTTGGAATACGACGTGTAAACAATGTGTAAAATTAAAAACTTAAATTAAATGTCGGAATTCAATGAAACGTTAGGATGTTGTTCAGTGATGGTTAATAAACATTTAATCAAGTTTGGAACCTCGAAAACCCATGCGAAGGGGGAACGGAACTGCAAGGATTTCAACATTTCTCCTGTTTATCCTCAATAACTATTTTTCCTTACGTGCTACAGCAAAAGTATTCCTAACTTTTTATAGAACGTTAAATTTCCAACAATTTTGAGTATGGCATTTTTTGAAGTGCCATAACTCTGCAACAAATTGACATACAAACATGTTTGAATATTAAAAATTGTTGGAAATTTAACGTTAATACAAACAAAATTTGGAATGTTTCTATGCCGCAGCACGTAAGGAAAAATAATTATTGAGAAAAAACGGGGGGAAGGTCAAAAACTTTGCAATTCCTCTCCCCATCCCTTTTTCGCAAGGATCTTCGAAGTCTCAAACTTGAGAAAATGTTTATAAACCATCCCTGAACAACATCCCAAAGTTTCATTAATGTCTGATCTTTTCCTATCTAAAACTATACGTCGAATGTACTAGATTGAGCAAGTAAAAAATAAGACTTTAGATCGCTTAGAGATCAATTGAAAGTGACTCCGCAAGTTTCTGCAGCTGATTTAACTTGTACAAAAATATACCTTTTTTGCAATACCTAACTTTATTGGGGCGTAACGGGACGTAACATTTAAAAGTTTAAAACAATATGCCAAAAGCAATTTTATTTTAATTTTATTGAAGCCCAACTTATGAACGCCAGCATGCTAATATTCAACCAGATTTTGGCTGACAAAAAATATACATATAAGGGACTTCTTATCTTCTACTAATATCTTCATTACAAAACAAAAATCCATAAAATATGCAAAAAAATAAATAAATGTTGTCGGGGTTACTATTATTGGTGCACTACGACTCAAATGCCATGTTTTTTTCAATGTGATTACTTTGATGATGATAATCTGACGGTATAGACTAAAGTTAGAATTTCTTTTTGCATTTGTTATTAGTATGGGATGGTTCTTAGCTAATTTTCATTAAAAACCGTTACAATATTTATTTTTGATTTTGGCCTACGGTGGAACCACAGTGCAACCGTTCAGAAACAAAATAGATTAGTACTTTTGGTGTACAGGAAGATTTAAAATCTACCAATGTAATCGGTAGGAAATAATACATAGCAGTAATTTATTTCTTGCAGGATTAAACGTACCAATATTATGCTAATGTTATTTTTGTATTTTAGTCAAACCAGCCAGTACTGAATAGCATCCTGTTAAACATGTTTCCAATTTTACCAAGAAAACGCATTGATGGAATTTACTTTGATCCATACGCACTTTACTACCAAAACATCAAAATGTGCCACTTGATAAGGACTCAAATTGAAAATAAATTAGTAATCGTTGGATTCAATGAAGCTTGCAAAGGATTTCTTACGACATTGCTTTTTAAGTTCGTATTTTACCTGCACAGTAGAAACATACGTTTATTCTCTCCTCAATCTACATATATACCCAGGTATAAAAATATACAATGTGCCAATATTACGGTAGTAGTTGAATGTCCTGGCTTAATTGAAGCCGAATATCATATTAACTCATTTAAAAAACAGCATTCGATGTTTTTTCAAGCAAATAACCAATTTACTGCAGATTATTTGAGAAAATTGGAATTCAGAACCTGGATTCGATTTGCAGAAGGAGAATTGAAGCAAATAAATGGGTTTGATACAAAATTATTTCATAATACATTATGTAAACTTATATTTTTTTTCATACACATATGTATTTATATTGCTATTTAAGTGTTGAAAAGAGGATAATATTGGAAAATGGGACAGTTTTTCACTACGATCGTCTCATTTTAATGAGCAGTTCAAGATACTGCCCACCAAAGCCTATTGAAACTATGCCTTCCAACTATTTCGAAATTAATTGCTGCTTAGACAAGATAATATTTTATCACAAAATTCAGTTTCTATGGAAAGAATTGATAAACATCAATCATCCAATTTTGATTTACGGCTCTGTTGTCATGGCTCATTCATGCCTAAGTACTTTGATTGAGCTGCAAGTCCAATTTACCCAGATTTGTCTTGTTATACCTGCGGATCAAAAAAATGATTTTCCTGAAACATTTGATGATGAGTATATTAAGGATTGGCTTTATACAAAAGAATCTGAAGCTGGAGTGAAAATCTACAAAAATTTTAATTTCGTCGACTGGAACCTTTATCCAAGCGAAGAAGCTATTGAGAGTGTTGTTTTTGAATCAGGTTCTGAAAGAATAACCTTGAAATGTTTGGCATTTATAAGTTTTAATGGAAAAACGTTTTCAGAATGTAAGTAATATAATATTTCAATTTTTATAGTATCTTAGACACAAAAGAAAAGTTTTTTGTAATATAAGAAATTGAGAAAGAGAGTAACTTGTCACTACAAAAATAATCGAGTGAAAACAAAATTTTGATGTTTATTTTTTTATTTTTATTTTGGAGAGTTAAGATATGCAAAAAATAAAAAATTATAAAATTTCTTTTATTAAAAACCGTAACTTTTATCATTTCTGGCCTGCTGTCTACTAAGTTTTTGGCTAATATGGCATTTTTCTGTTGCAAATTATTATTACCTCTTCCAGTTCATAAAAAAACCATTTCATAACCTTATATTCATTTGATTTTTTGGGGTGTGCTGCTTATGAGGAATTGAGACCTCTTGCAAGGCCATCAAGCCAACCTTGCTATTACAATATTTTAAGTTTCCAAAATAGTCGGTCCGTTCATTTTTCGTAACAATCAAGTTGACTCAATTTAATCAACTATAATGATTTCGTTTTAAGCTAGTGAGATAGTTTATAAAATCCCTTCGATAAACTGATATTCACAAACTCCATAATTTCCCTAGGCCCTAAACCATTTTCAGCATTCTAGACTTTAACAATAGTTATTTCAAGTGTTAAAGTTCAGTGTACGACTGATGTATGATGACTGAATTCAGAGCCAGCCAACTTTATAGCAGCTTGCAGGCCACTTTCCTTTCAACTCTGAACTCAATTTATTCAAGTTGGAAAACTCTAGTTCAACAATATGTGGAAAATATAAGCCAACCTTAAGACTGGATTTATAAACAAGTAAAAAAAAACTTATATGACTGATAAAGTTTTATAAAAAAAATCTTCGTATGCAGACGGTACCTATCTATAAACGTTATCACGTGAGCATTTTTCATGCTCATGTTGATGAGTATACATCTAACCTATTATAAGTAATAAGTAATGAGTCCTAAAAATAAAATGTATTTAAATATTTCATCAAAAATAGATTATTTTTACTTTCACCGGTGACACTAACTATTTTTTCATGTACTTATAATATTTTAATTATTCTTATCTCAATAGGTTTGTACGGCCAAGTTCAAACCCTCGACAACAAAATTGTTATTGATGAGAATTCAAAAACAAATATTCCATTTGTCTATGCATGCGGGAGAATGACACAATACCAAGAATCATTGACCACCAGTCAATACCAACAAAGACATTTCAATCAAATTGAAGTTGGAAATCAAGTAATATCTTCTACTCTACGGTATGCCGGTGTGTTAAAATAATTCTGATTTATTTTGAAGCTTGCAGTAAACTTTATCGAGGAAAGACTCACCAATTTTGAAAAAAGCATCTTGAAAGTGAATTTTGTTAAACCAATCTTTCGACAATTCCAACTTATGGATGGCTGGGTATATGGCGGTCTGAGAAAACCTGGCCGATATATTTCAAGACAAATCAGAAGTAATATTCATCTTGCTGTTCAAGATTTGACTACACGCAATGAAACCGGTGAATATTGTCGTTTATGTCTTGATCACAATGGCTTTGTATGTGAAATAACTTGTTTAACTAGAAAAGTATACAAATTGCAATAATTATTTTACATTTTAAATATACATATCTAAACTTCAATTTCAGTTTAATAATCTGGAAGTTCTCTACAGGATTTATGGATTACACGAAACATTTTTCAATAACTTGAAATACAAATATGATAGCGGTGAAATCGATAATTTATTGGACTTCTTTCACCATGAAACTTTCTCAGCAATACTACACGATCGATTTGCGTTGTTAAGGCAAACAATTCGAAAAAAGAATCTTGAATGTTTGAAGAATCTTTTGGACGATCAGAAAAAGGTAGAACTAATTTTATATTATTTTTTTATGATAAGATTTGCATTTTTTACTTTTTAATATTTGGCCTTTTTAAATTTTTTATTGTCCGGGAATTTTGAGAAATTTCATCTGAATGCATTCACATACGTTAAAGCGACTCTACACGGTCAGTCATTTGACATCAATCTGTAATATAGTGTTGAACATTGACGTATTACATATGGACCGCCAGTAGCCAACTTCAAGCGTTTTCCAACATAACTAGGGGCGGCATCAACTACTAGCGGGGAATCTGCGTAGCAGTGATATGATTTTTTAAATTAATTATTTACTATTGAAATATTTTGGTGGAAATTGTTATTAAACTACTTTTATTTTACAAAACAAATCCACTCCCTATTGCATAAGTTACTAACAGATGAATATATACTATCGTTTTCATTTAAATTTTAATGGCGAAATTAGTACACGTATTTAACACTAAAAGATGATGGCGTTTTTAGGTTGTTTTTAGCTGTTTGTATGAAAAGTTCAACCGACTGGACCATATATTACGTCAATGGTGTTTAATTATATTCGTGTAGATGACTGACGTCCTATGACTGATCGTGTAAGAGTCGCTTAATGCAAATTTGTCAGTTCTGACTTCTCGTAATGGAAAAATATCTTTGGCAGGTTTTGGTTTCACGAAAAAAAAAATGATTTAAATGTGGTATGAGAATTTCCGAACGTAATGTCACGTTTTAATGTTATCGCATATTAAACGAGTAATGTTTGGCACTAATAGACACATTTAACTATTAAAATTATTAAAATTATCTAAAAGTTATATACAAAACTCTTTTATTATTCTAATCGTATTTCTTAATATCGCATATTTTTAATATCAATATTTCAGATCGATAGGTTCGAGATTCAAAAACTATTAAAGAAAAAGAAGATGGATGAATTGATGCAGAAAGATTTAATCGAATTTATAAAAAAACACTGGAAGTCACTTCATTCACATTACGCATTACCTAATGACTTTCCGAAATAATCAAATGAAATAAAATATGTCACGCCAATTATTATCTTCAAGCAAAATTGTTGTATTAATATACTTCTATTGACTATAGAAATAAATTGCCTTTAAAATAACTTTGTTAATTGGAAAGTTTTTTTTTTACAATAATCAAAGCCTGATAATTTAATATTTAATATATTATTACGATAATTATGAAATTAAAGTACGATGGCCAATTGCCATACGCCCATACGCTAATAAAAAATTTCAATCAATATTTTTAAACTTGAGTTTTTTGAAGCGTAAATAATTTCTTTTATTTGTGAAGCAATTTGGCAAAGTAGTTTAGATTCAATTGGTAAATCAAAATATGAATAAGGTAAACAAAAGGTTCTATAACTATGCAACTATGGTATTTTTTCGAATGTGAGACTTTTCATAGACTTAAAGGCGAAACTGTAAACAAACTCTGTAATTGACAATATCAATGACTTTTATTTGGATTAGTCAAGTTGGTATTCGCACGTAACGGCAACGTTCCAACCAAAGATTTTATTATGATATATTTACAGTAGACCACCAGCAAGTAAATTTGAATCAAAAACAACAAGTAAAAATAACTTAAATACATACGTATTTATAATAGGCCAATTAATTAAATTTGAGATTTTACTGACCATCCTTCTTCTAATGACTGGAATGTATGCAGTAATTCATTAAATTTATGACATTTTTATCTGCAACTCGCATTAAGAATAATCCATTGACATATTATACCTACAGGGAAATAAATATTTTTACTTGCACATTCGTTGAAAAAAAATGTTTATAGAGAAAAGAAAAAAGTGTTTCCGTCAACTTTGTATCTCTGTCTTTATTTATTTGTCTAGATTTAACAACACCTAAAGTGACACTAAAACGACTGGAACGCTATAATATTCTATTTCTCGACAAAAATTCGAAAAAATTCGATGACACTTTGTATGAGTGATTTGTCTTTCATGTGAAGTCTTTCGTGGGAAAAAAATTGAAAAACGCTAGAATCGTTTTTTTTTTTAAATTTAGGAAAAAATGTAGGAATCCAATTATCACTGTGTTAGAGAGAGAAAGTCCATAAGCTGTTACAGCGTTATGTGATGGAGTGGAATAGAATAATAGTTGAAATAAAAAATCATATTTGTTTATTTACATTCTCTATATGTTATATATTTTTCTTAAAGTTTAATAATACCCGTCAAAGACGTTAAGTTTAAATGAACAAGAATTATAATATATATAGAATATAAATGTTTTGGATTTTAATTTAAAAATTACGTTTCGATTATTTAGTGTAAAACTGACATTTAAATGCAAATATCAGCTTACGCAGGCTCTAATCTACCTATGAGGTCATTTTAACTTACTCGGCCTCTACCTAACTTAATTTTTTTTTTATAAATAAGGATTTCTTGAGTAGAGGCAATCGTTAAAATGAGTTTATAAATAAGGCTGTTATTATTTAAGTTCTTGAAATATAAAAAAGAAATGATGATAACACACTGCGCGTTTTGTTTTATATGGCTTTGACCAAATGAACGATGTAAACAATATATATGTGGTAGTAAATTGTGACTGCACTCCCAACACTCCCAATTCAATTCAGGAAGGCAAATTTGCACTCGAAAACATCACTCCGAACAGCCAATCGACCAATTTAGGAAGGTTTTTTCCACTCGGAGTACCCTCCGAACGTCCACTCGAATATGACATAATTAAAAAATAAAAATAACGAATTCCTTTCGTAAATTTACCAGAACGAAAAACGGATATTACCGATTCGAATAACTGCAAGGACGACAATATAACTTTTTCGAAATGAAGCTCTCTTGTTTGCAGAAACTAAAGATACCGGTTTTGCAACCATTCATATCTAAATTGATCTGTGCTTATTAGTTGTTGTTTTAGACCAAAAAAGCTTAAATTAAATTAAAATAAATTCAAATTAAACAAGTAAAACCAAAATGAAAATCGAGGGGTTTGACACTAGCCAGTTTAGTGGTTCAAATAAAATCATATTTCAAATGATTTTAAATGATTTCAGGTGATTTCAAGCTGTATTTAAATTAATTCATGTGATTTCATTATGATTTCAATTCGTAATTTCATTATGGTTTCAAATTTTTTTAATGTCTGCAAGAAATCATTTAAAATCGATAACCAACGTTTTTTTTAATTTCCTCACTTGTAATAGTGATTGCACCTGATTTCAACGTGATTTTAAATGATTGCAAGTATAAGTGGTCAGGTGATTTCATTCGTGACAAACCCCTCGAGGAAAATGTCAAATACATATGTCAAACAAAGAAAATGTTAATAACACAATTATTAACAGGTTTACAGCACTATAGCATGTTTTTTTTTTTGAGAAATAACACCCTAACCCCCAGTTTCACGGTCAGAGTTTAAACTAAAATGTTGGTTTAAATTACAGTTTTAACGATCACTGTGAAACTGGGGATAAGCTATTAATTTATTCCTTGTTTAAATAAAAAATTCAATCGTTATATAAATGTGTTAATTTGTATTTTTTATTAAAAACTAATATTAAAATAAAATTATTTAAAAAATAGCACACTTTTGTAAAAATTGCTTTGCAATCTCACATTGTTCACTAGCATTCCAATGTTGAGCAGGGCAATTATGAAAATATTCCGTGTATGTACAACCAAGAATTATACCAGAAAATGGACTACATTTTCTTTGGAAGGCAGCTCCACCCAATGGGGAATTTCGAAGTTCATCAAGTTTTCGTTGAGCTAAAATAATTTTATTTAAATTTATTTCATAAAAAGAGCATAATAACGTAAAGAAAATCTTACCAATTGGAGTACATTTTTGATAAGATTTAATCATTGCTTCAACATATCCAGGGTCTTGTGGAAATTTTCCTTGCAAATCCGCTTGTATGACAGCGATATTTAAGTTTTGTCCAACTAAATATTTTGATTCGGTCAAGACACACTCAGCAAGACACTATATTTTAAAAAGCAACATAAAAACTTTTTTTTTATTTAAAAAAAGTTGTCCTTACGGTGGCAGTTTCAATGTTAAGTAGACCTTGTGATGGACTATTGGAGATCCCAAATTTTTGGGCACATTTTTCAGAAACATCATCACGTCCTCCATCGGTGCAGCACATTTGGGGATCCTTCGAATAAGGATGGATATAGTGGTTTGTGTTAAACAAAAGTTATTAAAGATTTATACATACGACTAATGCTGGAGGACGATTGCAGTCGATATTTATGGCAAAGATGGTGTTCTGTAAAATGTTTTTATTTTTTTTTTAATAATCTTAACACATTTAAGTCCACATATAACTTACACTCAAAAAAGCTGTCAAAAATACGAGGCAAATAAATTTTAACATGTTTCTACTAGAGTAAGTAACCTTTTCCTGGTCGATATAATGATGCTAATGGAGTTTACTTCAGTTGTTCATGGAATTTTATATACTTACCATCACTTAATTATACTGACCAATTATTGACTTAAAATTAATAAGGTTCCACATAGTGTTCACAACAAGTCCATCGAAGCATGACAAATTTAACTGCGTGATGAATATAAATAATTTAGTTTGTTATTTGCAATTATTGATGCGATCTTTTAAACTTGACCTGAATATTTAGAAAATTTTGAAGAATCAAGGCTATAAATGTTTGCAGAACTTAATCTGTTGATTCATTTTCAACTTCGATTTGGGAATTATCATTGACCGTCGTTTTTAAGGTTCAAAATGTTGATGAGGTGAACTATAAAGTACTTTAAATAATAGGCAGAATGTTTCAAGTTTGAATCGGAGAGAATCGAATTTTCAGACACCCAAAAACTGAAATTCAAATCCTCATGAAAATGCAACATGTTGATGGAAGACAATCCAATAGCCTTAAAGCTTTCGAACTATCCGAGACATTGATTTTGATTTGAATGATGAACTGCTATCGACAGATAGATAGAGTTTATTCCCTTGTTCTATATTGGTCAAAATTTTGAAACAAGCCTTTTCACAAATAACCAAATGAAACGTTAATTAATCAGTCTTACCAAAAAATATTTACTGTTACTGTTGGATTTTAAAATCAACTTGATTTTATAAAACGTGCCCTAGTTAGTTTATCATGTTTGCTTCTTACATCGTTGATGATAAAGATTCCTTTTTGTTGCTTTATTTCTTCCTACACAACGAAATTCAAATTAATTTTTCGTAACTGCCGGAAGTAAATTTAATATTTTTGAATGGCCATTTTGGAAAGCGTCGGATGTCATTTTTTGCTGAGGAAAGCATTTAAACTTTACCTACTCCGAAATCGATATGGTTTCGAGACTCGAATTTTATGATTATCTAAGACAAAAACCAATAGCATGTTCCTCGACCCATTATAATGTTTCATTTCTCTCCACATATTTAAAACATGTCGCTATCATTGGAAACGTCAAATGCACAGCAGCTGTCATTTAAATTTGTTTGAGTTGTCAAATTTTGATTAATCAACAAGTTCACGTCGCGGTCGTTCGTTCACAAAATTTGTTTTGTTTTTTCTTAAAAAGTTTGTGTAAATCTATAATTTTATATGTTATTTCATTCAAATTACAATTAGAATTTTAATTAAAAAATACTTTAATTTATTATTTGCATTGTTATATTGTGTGATACATTCAAGTGTGCCTGTGTTGTGTTCGGCCTCATTTATACAATAATTTTCTCAGGTGAGTTAAGTGTTCTATTTTGCATGAATTTTGCTAATTATTTTATATTTTATCTTAACACCATTGTGGTTTTTATAAAAAAAAATGCGTTTTTAGATTCATAAATAGCTACTTTCATTGAAATATGAAAAAAACTGATCTCTTTGTTTTGAGTTTGTTAATAAATTGATTTTTGCCAACGGTGCTCGCATGTAATCTTCTAGAATTATATATTCTCGTTCTGTTCACCGAGATGCAAAGTCTCAAAAAGTCCAGTTTATTTTTTTGAATTATTTAATTCAACTAATTAACTAACTAACTATCTATGCAGCTAACAAAACTAAACTTTAGTTGAATTAGTATTTGGTTGGCTTCAGCAGTCGTATGTATGGTATGGTTTTGTTGCTATAAACATATATGTAGCATGGCTTGTTATAGTAAAACGCAGCAAGCATTAATAATGGTGAGTCGTTTTTTTTTAGGGCTAGGAAGTTAGATCTGCTGGCAGAAATACACAGTTATATCATTGCCATTGAATATGTTGAATTTATATGTATAAAATATTAAATTTCATATATATAAATATACATGTATATATGTATATATGTTATCTTCAGTACCTACCTTATTCTGTTGCCAGTTATTTTTACAAATAAATTCAATTGTTCTGCCACACAACACATCTTCTTTATGTTGACCCATCCACTCAAGTGGATATTGACTTTTTTATTACTGAAAAACAATTATGTTCTCAGATTAATTTTTGAGAAGCGCCTCACATGCGTTCTTCCGAAAATAAAAAGCTCATTCAGAGATCTCCTGTACGATCGCCAACTTGTGCGTATGGTAGTGAAGGTATTTCTCTTTATTTTCTTTTTCTATGAACAAGAATGGTAGGTGTTATTGGGTGGTATGCGAAAAGCTTTACCTTAGTCTCAAGTCTCATTTTTTTCTGAGCTAATAACAGTTTCTTGGGCAAAATAATTTGATTTTTCATAAAATACGAAATCTTTTTGAGACTGAGATGAAAGTTTTTGCATGATACCACCCATTTTTGTTATTTTCCTGGATGTGATTTATAATTTTGCGACAAGCGGGACTTACTGCACTATTCTGACCCGTCCAGGTACACACGCGAAGAATGTAAATGTAAGTGATTTTTAAGAGTTCACCTTACTCAACACCTGAAAGTCAAAGGGCAGACCTTAGTTTGCGAGGGAAAGCTGACTGCTAGATTGAAGAAAAAAAAAATATTTTGTATTTCTACAAAACTCGGCTTCATCCCACGAATCAAAGTGCATGATAAGGGCAGTATACTTGATTTCACTTAGCTTCGTGGGCTTGTTGGTTCAGATTAAAGCTTCTAGCCTTAAGTAAGCCACACAATAATTTCGAAAATTATTTTCTGGAGGGAGTCTATATCCGATTGAGGCAGTGCTTAATGTAGTTATCAAGCTAAAAATTGTCATTTTAATCTCTTAACCATTTTTTACAACGCAGAAAAATACAAAAGTGACCGATGATATTTCGGATAAAAACTTTTTGATATCTGTTGATGACTATTAAAAAGATTGTTAAGCTTTTTACTAGTGTTTTAGAAAAACGACTATCGCAAAAAAGATGATTATTCAATTGTTATTTGTTTAATTAATCTAATCTATAAACGACTTTCTATTTCGAAATAGTGAAGTTGAAATTTACGAACAGTCTCCGAGAGGCTTAGATCGAAGAGGAGGAAATTATGAATCCCTGGATCATTAAAAACACTCCATTTGTCCATTGTGTATGTAGTAGTTGACTAAAAATAGTTTACAATCGATTTTTGTAACCTCAAACGAAGCAAAAACGAATTCAAAAGTATTTTTCCAAAAAAAAATGTTTATTGACTCCTTTTTCAATTCATCTGTCAATTCTCGTTCGAAAATCGGAAATAATGTAAGATATTTTTGGGACATATTTTATTCGATTCTCATTTCATACATAGTGCCAGTTGAAAGTAGAATCGGAAATGATTTGCGAATAGAATCAAAAGTAGAATCGAGTTACATAGTTGGGCCCCAGTACTTTTTGTAGACCGGTTTAGGAAGCATTTTTTTCACTATGATAAATGTCAGCTGAGTCTATCATGTTCTACTTTGTTCACTATTTATATATATTTGACGTTTTCATCTAGAATCAAATTGCTCCGTCATATTTTTGATACATGGGCCAACATTGTGAGTCGTATGTAAACTATAGACAAACAAAAATCTTCCTTTCATCTAATGGTGAATTTTCGATGGCCGAGTGTTTCACTTCTTCATACATCCTTCAATAACGCTATGGTCGAGGTCGTCATCTCAATTTGTTTTTTTATTGATCATAGATCTAAGATATTTTAACTTTGCGAAGTTAAGTAACACTATTAATTTTAAGTACATGTCCGACATAAGCATGTTAAGATCAGAAAAAATACACTGTAGAAAACAAATCGGTTCCACACGACCTTATTAGTGATTCTCTAACACGGTGTCTCCACGAGCAAGGTTTCAAAAATTACCATCTGTCACTTGTATGGTGGGCATTTGCTAGCATACGGTTTGAACATTTGAAAATGACAGCTCATAGAATACTAACTTTAGCATGCTATGAGCTGAGCAAGATATAGCATAGAATACTATTTGCGGTCTCTATGAGCAATTTTAATAGAATGCTATCTTGCATTCTATGAAAACTAGATCGTGGAGATACGGTGTAATACAAATTATAACAGCAGAATGTGCTGTTGATGACTAATAAAAATATTGTAAAGCTTTATAGTTTTATTAAATCATCCGGGGTCTTTTTATGGTTCCATTGACATAACCACATACTTTAAATAAGCATCCCACGGACTTCGCATAACGTAAAGTATTAAGAAAAAATGCTACACCACTAAATTTTAAGTACACTCTAAACTAACATCTCACAAACATAAAATCTGATCGTAAATATTTTCTTTAAGCCTGCCTTTTGGCAATTTAATTAAATCTCTAACGGTGATACGAAATCGAATAGCTTACCACCATCACCATTATGTCTCTCTTGCACATTAATTGAGTATATCTGTGCGAATGGCGATTCCCTCGCCAACACTAATCAATGAGCAAAAAAAGCCCATAGGCTCTTGATTCGAATCTCATCATCGTTGAACATTGAGCTGAACTGCATTTTTCCTTTCGTATAGCTTAACCAGCGTACCGCACTGACTGCAGTTATGGAATTTCAGATTAACCGGAAAAATTGATCGTTTATTTGTTTTGTTTAGTTTTTTTTTTTTTTTTTTAGTTGCGATCAAACCTCCATTACCTATCATTTCATATTTTCACCAAGATCATCTAGGAATCTTCCTCGTAAGCATGAATGAGACAAACAGATAGATTTTAATGTAATGAGTTTTTATTATCTACGATAATAGTTTCCACAGTAAGGAGTACACCACCAGCGCATGATAGACTCTTCTGCAGAGAGAGGATTCCAAAATTCCAGGTGTGCTTGAGCTAAAGATTCTATATAATGGGCTAGATTAGATTAGAGAGAGATTTTATGTGGATTCGAGGAAGAAAATGACCGCAATAATTCTGCTCCAGGTGAAATCTAGCACTCATAAAACCGAGCCTATGTGCGTGAGATATGACTACAGATCTATGATGAAACTTGAGAAGTTGTATTTCCTGGTTTTCATTTAGAAATTGATGCTCACATAACTATTTAAAAAGTTTATACAATCGAGAATTAAGTCATCATATAGACAGCACAGTAGGCTTCGTGCAAAGTGCAATCTATCTTGTCGCTGTTCCTACTTTATTAACTGACCTTAGATACCTTTAGAGTTGTAATTAAAATCGCATAAACAGGCGCGTTTACAAATTGCATGATACAAATGGGCTAACATCGTAAAATGATCGTAAAATTATCATCTTCATTTCACTAAACAGCCAGCATCTTCAAAGTCATGTTTTTTTTTTAATTTAATTTTTAATTTGCTTGTAAAATGACGGGCGACTTTTGTAGAGAAAGTCCCTCAATTGAGAAACAAACAACAAGATGAAATGATGCTGAACTGGTGGCCGTTGGACGTACGGGTCATTCATCATCCGGCCATTTAATGAAACCAACCCAACTAGCAGAAGGGGTACCACCAACCGCACCAACAATCCAGCGACACTCTTTCAACAAATGAATTAATTAAATAAAATTATGGAAAATCTAACAAATTTATGAAACCATATACTCGGCAAGAAGGGCATAGGACAAATTATTGTATCGGTTAAGTGCGTAAGACTTTAGAAATAAATGGTCAACTCTGGACGAAAATGATGATTTGATTAGAGAACAACCAAATTTTAGTGATACGATCATCGAGTGCATTATTTGAGAGTGCACATTTAGCTAAAAATTGGACATAGGGGTTGTGTATTATTAGGCTTTAGGGTACATTTGACAGTTGAGTATAGCTAAGTGTTAAATGTTTCTAATTGCTATTGATGTTTAATAATTGTGGTTACCCATTTGTGTGGACAGTAATGAGGGGTTAATAAAATGAGGGTAGCCACGCAATAGTTGGAATTTGATATAATATAATAACTCTTTGTATGTTTATTGAGGGTCAAAATGTTTCTTTATGTGTTTTTTTTGGTGGTTAAGTTCACAGTAAAACTTTTCAAATTCTCCATATCTCCTTGATCTTAGCATGATGATGTGTTAACGGTGACTACGATTACATATTCTAAAACTGAGATTCCATTAATTAAATTTCAATATTCAATGCATTATTTCTAATTACTACTAAGGCGGGAATGTTGATTGCAATAATAGAATCGGAATTATTTAATGAAATTCTAATAAAAAGTTATTCGCCTACATAGCCGAATTTGGTCCGATTTCAATCTGGTCTATTTAATGGTCTAAAAATAAGGGTAAAAAAGTGATAGCGGACGAAAACGATTTGCGCAAATATGCCATTGCAAACCTTATAAATAAATCACCGTAACAATATCTCACCTTTTCCATGGGCCGAAAAAAAACGGATCAAGAGAGCTACATGATTCCCGCAAGAACCATTTCTTTAGCCGTGTAGGCGGGTTATGTTTACTGCGGAAATCATGTCTTTACCTAAATCGAATAGATCTCACTGGGAAACTGGTTCTACCCTAAGCCATTCAACACTCTGCCTGTTTAAGTTTTTGGCGAAGACAGACATATCGGAGCTAACAGTCTGGCATAAAGCATGGTGGGGGGTATGGGCCAATTCCCTTGGCTGAGGTACTCGAGGATCTCTTGTTTTCCTATGGAAGTTGGTAATAAAGGGAACATCTCCCAAGCAAAACAATTCTATACCTTAAAACACCACAGTCATCAAAACGTTATCCCAACCTCCACAAAATAATATGTCTCATTAGTTTATGGTATCAAAACGGCGCACCAAGCGCTGATTGGGTTTTATTCTAGCAGAATAGCCGCCATTCCTACCTACCTATGCCATTGCTTGACATGGAATTAACATTGAATTGCTTATCGTTCTATTGACACAAAACAAAATAAATACTTTACTTTAGATTAAGATGGTGCTCACAATGCAGGATACGTCTTTACAGCAACAAGGTCTTTTCCACACTATTTTGATGTACAGTCAAAAAACAATGGTAAGACATGCAATGACATGCGATACTTCTTTGAAAAGCCATTAATGTTTTCTTTTATTTTATTTTTAAATAAGGTTCTTTTAGTAAATAGTTTTTGGAAAATTATTTTTCAAACAAAAAGAAATGTATTTAATTTTAAACTAATGTTGTTCAAAATTGTATGTAATTATTAGCGGACCCGCAAACTTCGTACAGTCTAAAAGTAAATGAATGTCGTGTATCCTTTTAGTTACTCTTAATTAAGAATTTTAGTAACGTAAAATATGAATATCTATACAAACATTCCATAGTTAATTAGTATTAGTGAAAATAAACAGTCAATACAATAACTAAGAATAAAATAACTGTTGGGATCATTGGAGTCCTCGGTATGAGAACTTCCTCACCTTTGACTTTTCCTTTGAGTGTCGTGACATGAATCACATTGATCGTCAGCTTTCTTATCAGCAAACTGAATTTCACGAAGCACAATATTTCATTTTATCACTTTCCAAAACTAATAACAAAATAACGGCATTTTTTGATTTTGAATTTTTAAATGTGTACGTATGCGTGATTCTGGCTTTACACGATGTCTCCACGAGCAAGATTTCATGGATTACTATCTGTCACTTTCCATAGAAAGAAAGATTGCTAGAATGCTATAAAATGTATGGTGGGCATTTGATAGCTTACTATTTCATACTATTTTAGTCCAAATACAAAGAAAACAGAGAAGTCAATATGAAAATGACAGCTCATAGAATACTATCTATAGCATGCTATGAGCTGAGCAATAAATTGCAAGAAATTTTTCATAGAATACTATTTGCGGTCGCCATAGGCAATTTTAATAGAATGCTATCTTGCATTCTATGAAATCTAGATCGTGGAGACACCGTGTTAAGTCCAGAATCGATTTTCTCTAATTTTTTCAGTGCTTGAACTGTCATTTAGTGCCAAAATAACGTAACAAAATCGTCCGGATAAGTTCCGAACGATTCCGGACTACCAAAACAAAACGCTATAAATTAAATAAATTCTGAGGAAATGAAATCAATCGGGTGCGTTCGTTTAAAATGGTCGGTCTAATTTATGTCGATCACATTCACGTTTACGTTCCGATTCTCGACCAAATGTCTCATTCATTTCACGATCTGGCGATTACATTCAGATCTAGGCTAATTCACTGAGCACAATTCATTGTACACAATTTACTTTATGGACAATTCACTATGGAACACAATTCACTGTGGGGACAATTTCGGTTCCGATTGTATTGATAGAATTCAAACGTGTTCAAGTGTTAGAAAAGATATTAATTTTGATTAAATTTACTATAGTTTCTCAAAGTTATGTAAGAAAATAAGAAAAATATCATCTATTTGAGATGTAAGTTAACATAAATACAAATTTTTTAAAACGCGAGTAAGTTAGCTGGGTTCGAAAAAAAGACCACAGTGAATTGTGTTGAATTGTGCACAGTGAACTAGCCGGCATCGATTACATTCGCAAGTCTTCAATCAAACGCAAAGCCAGGTTATCATTCATATCAAGATCGAGATTCCTTCAACAGGCAATTTCTTACCATCTGATTTCGATCAAACTACTCTTAAAACTTATTACTGTAATGTATCGCACGTCTCACAAAAGTTTTATTGCAATCGGATGCTTCAGGATTGCAGAAAAATGCAACATTTTACCATCTGATTTTCCGATATTTTAATAGTTATTCTGATGCTATTCGGTTCGGAGAATAATCCAACAAATAAGAGATCATTAAAATCGGTTCAGCCATTCTTGCGTTATAAATTGTGTAACTAACACCGACTTTGTTTTATATACATAAAATATATAAGAAGAGTGACTTTTGTGTAATGCGACCCAACTATTGAAGCACAATTAAGTAACGACATAAATATCCTCGTAAAACCTACTTCGCCTTTTGTTGTGAAGAATATATTTTCAAAAAGTCCGAGCGTAGATGTTTTCCCTACCTAAGTTGGTATAATTATTGCAAATAAAAACCTTTTTGTAGTTTTTAAATTTTCCATGCCAATAGTTAAATAAAACATACAAAATGACTTCCAATAATTACAAAACATGTAGACAGTCATATAATTATTAAACAAGTAAAAATAATGCAATAATGCTAGAATGCAATTGTTTTTAATAGGAACCCTTAAATTCTTTAACTACCCAGGTGTGCATTTCCATAAAATTAAATATTTAATTGAAGTGGCATAAACAAAATTATTCCACTCTCATTAATTTCAGATTGATAATAATGTTTCCTTCATAAAAAAAACCAACAACACACAAAACTACTAAAAAAGGAAGCCATAAATTCATGAGCAATAATCGTCCCAAAACCGATAAACTTCACTTGCGATTGTTATCGTTTTTTTGTCGGAGGGGCAATGTTGGTCTCCTTTAAAATGTGAAAATAGGGTTCGAGATGATTATCACCTTCGCTGCCGTTTTTCAAAGACGGATGCAATCAAATTCAGTTTTCAATTGCTTTTGGTGGTCTGGTAATCAAAATTAAAAAAAAAAAAAAAAAAACGGTCACACAGAGTGCACACAACTGCGGTGTAAGTGCGACCATTAAATCACCTCACCTCGCATCAACTAGGACACTCAAAGAAAATCCAGACGATTCCTTCATTGTTGATCAACGAATTGGTTTTTGTTTTTTTTTTATTTTATTTCACAACCGATTACTATACAGTCGAAGATCATGCATTTTTCAACAATTGAATCTGTAGCCACAATCGTATCATCGGTAGGTGCAACGCTACCACAAAATCAAATCGAAATGTTGCGGTTTGTTGCGAGGGAAACGTCGCGCGTCCATAACGTCCCCTTGCATTTCGAATGCAAATCGATCTCTCGTGCAATCATTTGGTAGACATTTTGGCCCTAAAATTTGTTGCTTCTACACTGGGGACCCCTGTGGTGAACCCTTGATGTACGCGTCGGGTGAAAGCGCAAGGAGCCCGTGATTTCAAGACACAATCAAACTGCTCGCGCAATGGTGTATGATTTTCTGATTTACACCTATTTGTGTTGATTGAATCGTGCATATCGCCTCAAAAAAAGGTTTGCTCATTGGCGCATATAATAATCAAATAGAAATAATGATTGGTTTGGTGTTTGAAATTGTATCCCAATCCGGATTTTGTTGTGTTTGATTGGATTTTAGAAAAAAAAAACACTGTTGATGTGTCAATAAAGAACTTAACAATGTTTTGTAGCACATTTCAAGAAATATAAATAGAAAAATTTGTCCATAAACTTTTCTTATTTTAGCAGAAAGTGTAGTGATAAAAAAAGTTAAAAATGCTAAAAAATTCATCTTTGCGCATTAAAATGCATCAAATTTTTAAGATATGCACTTTTTAATTCCGTTAACTTTGGTCCGGTAAGATAAGGGACGTAAAATGTTAAGGCATCTCCAGACTAAAGAAACAATTAAAAACCATTACGGAAACATTTCAAACAAGAAAACATGTCTGAAATGTTTCTTTAACGTTTTTTAATAATAAATAATTTAAAAATGTTTCTAAAATGTTTTCTATTTCCTGTTTGCGATTGGAAACATTCAACGTTTCGCAAATGAGCCGCAATAGTACAATGGATATTGGATGGTGTGCTTGTTACACCAGAAGTTGCCAGTTCAACGGATACATAGCATTTTTTTCTTTTCAGCATATCTACTTCCCAGCTTATGCTGGAAGTCGCCCATGAGATATGCAATGAAAGCCAGAGTTGTGACTTTACTGCAATTGCAGTAGATCTACTGCACTCGTTTCGAAAAATAAATCTACTGCCTTTAAATAAAATCTACTGCACTTTTGATCTTACGAAAAAAACATGCAATATGTAAAAGTTCCACAAAATATTTTTTTAATTCTACCACTGAATGCAGTCAGTCTCATTCTGTCTATTGAAATCAACCCTTTAGTTGTAATGTACATTCGGCTATCGGCTTTGTTTTGATGGCAGGTGACAACTACCACTGACCAATGACGGTGTTCACATTGGACGTACTAACCCGACTCCCCTTCCCACTTCGTTGTACGAAAGAGACAGGGTTTTGCGTCCGGGATTTTAGATTTTTTAAATTTTTAATGGATGCATTTTGACATTCGCTATTCTGACATTTGTTATTTATTATTTGTTCGCTTTTTGCACCCATATTTTGAAAGTTTTCACAAAGTTCGGTCACTTTTGATTGTAAATTTTAATTAAACATGAGAATATGTGGTTTCGTGCATACATTGTGTTCACATTACTTTGTGTCTGAACATGACGGACTGGACGTACGCCAAAATGCGCCGGATGAGTACGTCCAATGTGAACATCGTCAATGAAGAAGAAATACAAGAAGAGCTGTTCTGCGAAAAGAATGCGGTACTTTTATTTTAGTGTGAGTTGTTTTTTTTATATGCATTTGACAGCAGCGGTGCATGGTAACTCGCTTCCTCTTGCTGCTCTCGCCAAGACAAAATGACATTTAGGATGCGATTTTTAAATGTATGCAAACATTTTGGTGCACTATACGTGTACACAACACCCGTTCCTTTATTTCTTCTTCATTGCAACTGACAATGACAAGTTATCAGCTGACTTAAATCTTATTTGTATTTATTTGCGTTTTGTTTACCTTATTTATATGCGTCTTTGGACCTGGTTGAACTTAGGTTCAACCCTTTGTAAACGGGGATAAGGTGGAACGAAATGGAATTCGAGTCGATCGTACTCGAGCAGTGGTGTGGAGTCGAAAATTAAATGAAATACCTGTTTTGAAATGGTGAAAACACAATTATTTCTGCATGTGATCAAATGCATGTTATCGAATGAATATTTGTTGTTGAAAAGTATGCGCATAACTTTTAAAAGCAATACAAATATTTTTCTCTCGAAAAAATCAATCTTTTTGCCTTAATGCCTACAAAGCAACGCAGGTATTCTCCTGTCATTTTAACTTTTTCGCACTTAACTCAACTCGTCATGCTTTCAACTAATTTGCTGAAATACCTGTGTTATAACTTCGTTTCAAGTAAAACTCGATCTTTCGATCCTGCATATAAACTAAGTAGTTGTGAATGTTAGAAAAATGGATAAATTTGTTCTTCACGCAAAAGGTGGAACTCACTTTTAGTGGTTGAAATTTAAAATGTTTTGGTTAATTTACTTAAAACAAAAATCTACTGCAAAACAGTTGAATCTACTGCCCTTTTTTTTCAAAGCAACTTCGGACACTTTTTCAAAAATTCCCATCGCTGAAACCATTGTACCAAAACAATTCTTTTTATCCTTCTACTCCTTTTAACTAGTGTCGTGCAACAACTGTTGCATTTAAGAGACAATATGCCTTACAGACACATTAGTTGTGTTCTTTAAACTCTGGGGTCGCCATGAAGTCGACCCAAAACGTTTTTTGAAACAACAAATTCTGTGTTTTTTGAGACTCTCAAAACGCTCTAGGTTTTTGCTGGGGCGAGTTGAGGTAAACAAATTGACATGTGTTACTATTGCAATGCAAAGAAAAGAAATTGTAGATTTATTTTAATGAGAATAAATAAAAAACATACAAATAAAACAAAATTTAATTGCTTTATGTTTCGGAATTTACCAAAAGCAAACAAATTTCAAGTTTTAATTTTGAAAACAAATATATTTTGTTTCTTTCTTTTTTTTCAACAACACAAAACCAAACCTTGTGCGTTTTTTAAGAACCGAAAAACCCTGGATTTTTGACAGCTCTTGGGGCTGTCAAGAAAACCTATATTGACCCTTTGTAGAATTCACATGTATGACTAAATAGAAAACACAAAACCTTTAAAAAAACAAAAAAGAGACATTATTAAAAAGTTTTTTTTTTAAACAATGTTTTTACAAATGTTTTTTTTTTTTTTTTTCTTGATAAACTTTTAGAAACACAGCTTTATCTTCGCTTTTCATTGGTTCGACACCGCTAGATATATAAAATGAGATCATTAAATACAATATTGTGAGCTAGGAAAAAAAAATAATATTTTCTATCGAAGAAGATTCCGTTGACAAACTCACGTTGTTAATTTTTATTGTTTAGTTATATTAAGACTTCCGAAGCCGTGTGAAAGCCACTATTGCTTTCCCAACCAATGGAAAATATCCTTTTATTACACTTTCACTATGAGGAGTATAGGATAGTCTTGTTTCAGAATAAAATTTTTACCAAACCGAGTAGTACCTAGTTGGCAAAACGTTTTGCTATCACTCACATACCTTTGAACATTCATTGCCGTCTTCATGAAGATAAGCTTGGTCAGATTTAAAATCTTGTTTTTTCTGTCTTAAAGTTATCTCTATCAAAATTCTTTCTATTAATAGTTTCTCATTCTAATTAATAAACCTTCTTACAGAAAGAACGCTTGTGTGTTTGTACGACGCGTCGCTCACCAATATTAAGTTTTATTTGTGAAACAGATATTTTTAGCATTTTCATTGTGTTCTAACATTGTGTCTTTCAACTTATCGTCTTAAGCCAGTTTCGAAATAGTTGCTTTTTATATGAATCATCCTGTAAAACAACAAAGATTATTTTAAAATGTGCTACTTATCCAAGAGTTAGTCCACATTCAAGCAAACAAACCCAATATATTGCATCAATATGGTTGCATTGAACTCTTAGAATTCACGTTTCATCAGAACAGGTCGAGCAATTTAACTGATCAGGACCTCGGTTGCCTTCTTGCGATCTCGCCTCGGTTGTGTCTCTGGTGTGATTTTCGGTTGTTCGTGTCAGTTTATCTTTCAAAAATTGATTATTTGCTCTTGTACACTATGATTACGCCATCGTTATGTAAAATAAGCTGCGCCGTGTTGAGTGTGAATTGACTTCTTTATTGGTTTTTGTCCAAATTGATGTTATCTTCTCAAAAAAGAGGAAATTGTACGCCAGAATCATTTTCTCATCTCATCAGATTTCAATTTGCATCAAATCGCACTCATGGTTGTTAGCAATTACACTGGAACTTCCGATTTCGAAAGAACAACAATATTGTTGAAACATCATCACCATCACTGTTGATTAATTTAAAACGACACATGGCATGGACGACAAATTAATACTGCCACTGATGATGATGATGACGATGATTTTTTCTCTGCGTTCACCCATAATTCTCTGGTCGGTTATTGAGTTACCAATAAAAAACAAAACCTACGCCGACCGCACCGCTGCCGCCGGAAGCATTTGATTTCATCTAATTTAGGAGCAGATCAAAGTGTTAATTACTACAACCGGTATCTTGGTCTTCGAGCCAAGGAAACAGCAAGTCGGACAATTGTGAGGCGTAGATACTCTCATCCATTCAATTAGTTAAATTAGTCATTGATTTCAATGAGATAGTCACATTCGAGATGCAATCTTTGAGATGGTTACCCGCCCCTCTGCTCCACCCAACTATAAAATATATACAGATCTGTGATGCTTAGATGGGTGAGGCGCACATCTACCCTTCTTCATCTGCCCATCAGATTGTATTTATATGTCGGCAAAATGTGCAATTTGGATTGAGGAAAACAAGCTCAATTGGACAGGACTAGATGAGATAAAGATGCATCGCTGAAGAGTTACAGGGCGTGTGTAATTAGTGCCCAGAGCAGAGACAGAATTAACACAAGTTTGACCGCGTCGCGACATAGTCACCGATGGCACTTGCCCGCTGTCAACCAAACTATGGAAGGATGTTCATAATTTCAAAACACGCATGTTTGTTTTTTTTTTCACTTCTTTTGCGATAAAAATGACGCGAGCCAATTATGACTTCCGTTATTATACAACTTGGGAGTTGATTTGTAACAAATTGATGAAGATGTTTTTTTTTTCTGTTTTTATAATTAAGTTCATTTATTTGTTTTATTTTAATACATGAGCGTGTTTTTTCAATCCTGTACGGAATCGAGGTTAAGCAATTTTAAGGTTACATATAACAACAATTAAAAAGATACTCCATATGCATAAAAATAAAATTCTTCAACCTCAAAACGTCAAATTCCACCTAAGGATGACTTAGATGTCAATAGATTAAAAAACCGAAAATGTTGATATCTACTATAACTTCTTTTTGTCGTGAACAAATTTGGCTTTAGTATAAAATTCCTAAGCCTCGATTACTAATCATTTTTCGATCAATCCCATATGCGGTTTGCAGAAAAGAAAAACAGCCTTTATGTTAGATGTTTTTCTTTGGCCCCCAAACGAATGAGTTAACGCGAACACAACATATAACTCGTAAGTTCTTTTAAAAAAGTGTTATTCTCAAACGATAAGATCAAAACCAAAGAACTTTAACTCACAGACTTCGGGATAATAAGGAGCGGATAACAACTTCACTGTCCAAAGCGTCATATTTATTACACAGCCATAATTTGTATCTTATATATGATCAAAGATATAGGTACAAGACATTTTACTGTCCCCATAGATTTATTTTTACACCCCTAGGTCCAATGTATCACATTTGACACATAGTATTTAATTATTCCATCATGCGTCAAAATGTAAACAAATTCGCAAGTTATCAAACCAAATTTTTAACTAAAACTACCTTTTGATTTGAAGCTTTTACATAAATATGCATTATTCACTTAATGTGTATATATGATACATGGACGCTTAAAACTAGTTACGAATTATGCGCTGATACATTGGACAGTGCACCAAGTCTTTTTTTTCAATTTTGTATGGGGATACTGATAAAATATAATGATAAAATTATTAAGATAAGGAAGTTATTAATCAGCCTTATTGTGGAGTTTGCCCGTAAATATATCGCCTGGCGAAAATCTATTCGCCCGCAATTTCAAAGATTAAAATTTTGCAAATATCTAACTTTTTACAACTAATTCACTCGTTCGCTTTCAAAAAATAAGTAAATATTTTAGCTGCGATGGTATTTGGATTTTGCCACAAAAATGAGACCACAGTACAGTAGGGGAGCCCACGATGCCAACAGGGGAGCCTGTCGATGCCAACGACGCTCGAGTAAATCCCCATTACTCGAGCGTCGTTGGGACCTAATGCATTTTGAAGATTAGATGTTAGAAAGAAAAAAATGTTATAGGAGTTTTCCTATTCACCGGTGGGGGGGAGCGTCTACAGGCTGTCAAAAATGTAAAAAAAAAACAGTGGTATGGACTTACTCGAGCGCGTCAGATATTGATAATGGATAAACCCCAAGGGTCTCTGATGACAGTTGTATGTTAATCTGCCGGTTCGCTTGATGAAGGTGGTTATTCTGACGTTTTGAAAAATGGTAAAAAAAAATTTACTCGAGCGCGTCAGATTTTCATAGGGGATGTTAAGTGAACCCAAAAGAAGCTACCATTTCAAAGACTGACGTTTCGAACGTGACGCAAACTTGTGGTGGCCATTTGAAAATGCAAAAAAAATCGCCATTTTGAAATACTCGAGCGCGTCAGATTATAATACAGATGGTTCAGCTTGATGTCCTAGGCGTGCTAACCCTTAATCTGACGATTATATGGAGGGGTTTTCTTAATCTGACGGTTAAACTAAAAATCACGAACACCAAAAAAAAAACATTACTTTTTTTTCCCTGAATGTAACAAATAAAATACATGGAAAAGAGTATAGAAATTAAAAATCCTCTATTTATTTGATTTATAACTAATTGCAATAGATACGCCATTCATAAATTAAGAAACAAAATTACAATAGGAAAGTAGTGTTGTCATGATTCTTTTTGTTTTTTCTTTTGTTTTTTTTTTCTTTTAATCACTAAAAGTAACAAATATATATGTAGACATAAAATAGCATGCAATAAAAGAAATGCATTTCAATTGTAATATATATATGTTATTCAAATAGCCAAATAACATACAAATTTTAAAAATAAAAAAAAGTACACTTTTTATTTTATTATCACACAGCTGCGCGCTCAAAACTTTAATACCAATTTTTTTGACTTCGGCAAGATTGTGACCCTCCCACTCCCCTTCGTCAAGCTCATTGTCAGATTAAGGAAATATACATTCTTCAGCATGTAATTAACCCACCATATCTTAATCTGACGCGCTCGAGTAAATCCACCTATCGATTTTTTTTAATATTCTGACGGGCTGTCATAGACGCCCGCCGCGTCACTATATAGAAAGCTTACATAATGTTGGAGGTACTCTACAGGGTGCAATGTTTCCCCCCCTAATGTTTATCTGCCGCGGTCGAGTAAATCCCGAAATCCCCTCTTGGGGATTTATTTACAATAGGTGTAAAGTGAAATTTCTGAATCTGTCTGTTAGATAACTCATGAGTCAGGGAATAGTAGTCTCTTTAAAAATAAGGCTGAATATACATCATACAAATAAAAATCATTCGCAAATCACATTGCACGACAGCACTTTGTGGAGTAGCATTAAAAAAATACTATTTTAATTCACACCGAAGTTTTTCTGTCGAAGTCAATTCACAATCCTCATAAGATATCTCAATTTGATTTGAACTTACATTGCTATCTTGCTGTAAATTTAATGTCCAATATTAGTAGCTAAAAGACGCGTCAGAAGTTATTGTAAATGGAATTCCTCTATATCTGCTTAACATAAATACGTCAGTCTTCCAAAGTACTCTGACACCGGACCGCGATTTAATAGCGATGTGATACTATTGCAGATAAAGTTAAAATTAGAAACAAACTTCGGAAAACGTCTGAATTGTTCATCCCTTTTTGTTCTTTTTTCCAAGTCGATCTCGATTGCAACTGTGCCGCATTTTACTGCTGTATCAGTTCGCGCTATAATTTCGCGTCTTCAATAAATATGTTCTGCCCTGCTGATGTTGATGGTCCCAAATAATTTTTGTTAATCGTTGTCGTTTCTTGTCTAAACGATTCAACTCATATTCAGAAAAAAAAACTTGTCACATTACTTAATCCTTAACTCTTTAACCAAAATCTGCTGCAGGATAAAACGCGTAATCACAATATTACGCGGCGCGACATCAGAACGAGCATTACGAGAACACTGTCACCATTTGCAAAAGTTATAGCATCTTCCTACAGGGTATCTTAGGGTAAATTCATTAACGCATCACTGCACGAATGATGCCTAAACCATATTGTAAAACGTTTACAAATAAAAAAATTGGCATCACTTCAAGCGTCAAGTATTCATTATTGCAAATTTTCATAAGCCGTAAAAAATCGTGATATTTTTAGCATTCAGACAGTAATTTAGCAGCGAAAATAGTAACCCCGAACCTCCACCTGAAATGAATGATTGCATGAAATGTGTCATGTAGCCAATATTTCTTGTGAAGGCCCCTTATTTCTTGATTTCTTTCTTTTATTTTTAGACATACATTTCTCTATTTTTTTTTCTGTCATGGTAGAAGAAATAAATGGAGAAATAAATTTGACGTTTCATTTTTTGGCAGCCATTTTCAACCAATTAGTTTATGTTTTTGTATTGTTTTGTTGTTATTGTGTGCATATTAATGAAAAAAAAACAAAAATTACTGAAAATTGTTGAATCACATGAATTATGCGAATGGACTCCTTGAGGAAATTATCTCTTGGAATGAAATATCAAGAAATATTTCTGCCCACATAGTAAAAAAATAGAAACCTCAGAAATACCCACTGACATAATATCTGAAATAAATATTTCTGATGGAGCCGCGGCCTAATGAAACACATAAATCTGCATATTTTTTAGTAACTTTAAGGAAGTTATTAGAATTATTTGTAAAACTTTTTTCATTTCTTATTAATTTATATATTGCAGTTTTACGCGTATTTTGTGAATTAAGTGAAATAAAATTATTTCACTACTTTCTCCACCACAAAAAACAAGTTTTTTTTTAACGTTAGCATAATAATCGGTCAGCAACTGTAAAGCATCACCAAAAAAGCATCTGATGCCCAATCACTGCACAAATAGTTGATGTTTCTGAATTTATCCTTATTACCTTAACAATACAATGCAGGTGAGTGCGTTAAGCGCCATAGCTGCAAGCTTGATTTATCATAATATTTACACTAGGTAGTTAAACGTGTCGTCCGTCCATAATCTCAACTAGGTGGTGCATTTGCATTCAATACCTAAATATGAAACTCAAAGTTTTTTTTTCTTGGCAGAGAGCATTCATCCTGCTTCATAAACTACGATAGTCCACATTATCAACGAGTCCACTTTTGATGTCAATGTCATGGATTATTGACAAGAAACATTCGGAAGATGTCAACATCAAGAACTTTACTTCTTGTGTAGAACAACTATAAATCAAACACAAAAAGAATGTCAACTATCGAATTTACATAAACCCACTGTAAGTGGTGCGCGCTTTTGACATCCATTATATAGTATACACATATAAATACACCACTGACATAAACCCTGTCAGTTGATTGACAACTGAATCATGATTTAGTGTGCACATAAATTCTCTCAATAGTGACTTTGATAGACACATGTGCTTGTTCTTTATATTTTGTATAAGCCGCATCTTTAATCCAAGCACACCACTTTTATTGCAACCAATATAGATAGACAGCAACAAAGGTACATGTCAACGAAAAAATAAAAAAAAGTTAAATTTGCATTTAATTAAACTTTATTAATACAACATAGTTCGCACTCTCAAGATCAAGTAATTGAATCTGGTACACGATCATTAACTATATACTAACGTCAATTAATTTAAATTAATCCAAGATAACAATTAATTAGCACTTGAAAAAGTAATTTCAATTCTATTTGCTCTTAGCAAAATGACATTAAATGTTAATTGATGCAATGTACGTATATAATTTCTTAGATGAAAACAGTGCAGAATTATCCCTAAAATGTAACCACATTTTCTACGTAAGCACATAAAAAGAGTTAAGTCTCAACTATAATAAATGAAACGGTACCTATACTGAACCGTATGAAACTTAGCGAATACTACTAAATTATATAGTGCTCCCATAAATGAAAGAATACACTTGTTTCACTTGTGACGTAATATTCACTTGTGACGTAAGCACCTTGCACTCATAAAGTCATAACAAGATTCCGTCATTTAATTATTTTTCTGTTTGTGCTTACGTCACAAATGAAAAAAAAAACAGCAACAAAAAGCTGAAAAAACCCAAGTGTCGTAATCTTGTATTCTTTCATTCATGTAGTGCTCCCATAATGGTTTGTTCCATTAACGTACTAGATATGGACCGCCAGTCGGTTGAAATTTTCATACAAACGGAGAAAAAAGATGTTCCAGCTTTAAGCGGAGTGTTAAACACGTGTACTAATTTCGCCATAAAATTTAAATGAAAACGATGACGTATTCATATCTAAGTAAGTCAATAACATGTGAAGTGGATTTGTTTTGTAAAATAAAAGTAGTTTGATAACAATTTCCGCCAAAATATATAAAAATTAAATAATTAATTCAAACAAACATAGCATTGCTACGCAGATTTTCCGCTAGTAGTTGATGGCGCCCCTAGTTATGATGGAACACGCGTGAAGTTGGCTACTGGCGGTCCATATCTAGTACGTCAGTGTACCCGTGCTTAAATGAACTGCTATCTGTCAAACAAAACCATACTAAATTATAGATGAGATAGCATCTCTTATCTGAGTTTATATAGATAAGGATTCGAAACTATGGGCTCAGTGAGATGAACAGAGCTGTTTTCATTATGACGAGAACTTCATTTTAATAGGTTTTTGCGATTTTAAACTTGGAACTCGAATGTTTTCGTGGTATTAATGTCTCATTTGATCAATAAACCAGAAAATGTTTATAGGTTATACGAAATTGAAATGAGAAGGCATAAAATAAGGTTACTTAAAATAAGTCATTCGGATTCGGCGGTAAACTGTAAACTGTAACTCTTCCAAATGTACGCAAATTTACCTGCACTTGCATTTATAATTTTTTAAATCTGACATTTCTAAAATTTGTTAGGAAATATCGAGGGAAATATGTTTGCAGGTATGTCATGCCGCTTACCTGACTACTTAAGTGACCAATGTGACCACCATTGACCAGGATCTCATGTAATCCCTAAAATATTTTGACAAATTCCCTCAATTTGTAATATCATTATTCAAAGTGGCTCTTCCTGGCGCATCTTTCAGAGTACGAGTATATTCAAGTCTTTCTCACACGCCAAAGGATTTAGATATAGATATAGAAATACATATTGGAGTGTTATGGTCATTAATGGGTATTTATACCTCAACCCAACCAGACCCCATCCCAGTACACAAAAACAAAAAAAAAAAATATGAAACAGGAATTTATACAGATTTGATAGTCGATAGGCAAATGAATTTATCTCAAGTGCTCAGAGCTATTCGTTACGTGGATTAAATTGTTGCGAAGATTTTCTCTCCTACCGCACGAAAGTTAACATGCCTACACTGCATATAGTGTGTTCGAGCCATTGATGCAAGTAGTAATTTGTTATATGCCATTGCGATAATGTTCGCGAAGATTTGAAAGATTGTTGTACCATTTGGATTGCTTGCATCAGCTTGCGCCTTTAAAATGCAGAAAAAATATGCGGATGCGTTTGAATAAATGTGCGGGTGCATTAGTGTTAGAAATTGCAGGAGCAGGTGATCCATGCATTTAATTAAACTCTGATAAGGAACACATGTTTTGGCAGAGGATAACCTTTAAGCATGCGGTTTTTTTGTGTTTTGATAATGTGCCATACATTTGTCATTTTAATATCAGAGAAAATGTTTAACAGGATTTCGAGTTGTGATAAAAGGTGAAAGAGGGAAATGTTGTTGTTATTATTAAGTAGCCGTTGGCAGTAACAAATTAATCTATAGTTTTATTTATACAATATTTAAATAGTTTTTTTTTTAATGTGTGAGATTGAATGATGGCTGCTATACATAGGGTGTGTTTTGATCTCAGACTATAACAGATTGCAATATTTGGAAGAATATTAATTTCCATAAAATCAGACACTTCTTGTACAGGGTGAGTCATGAGCAATGCGACAAAATGCTAGGGCGTGTAGGTTGCGTTGAGACAAGAAAAAAATCGTATGGGAGGGGGGGTCTATTCCCCTCCGTTTAGCCGGGAGGGGCAATTTTCGAAAAAACTGACATAAAATGGGAACAAAATTATTTAAAATCAACGGCTTCATTCACAATGCTGTGCGATACGTTTTTAAAAAGCCAATAACTTTTTCTTTCATTCTATGTTTAAATAAATCTATTCTAAGAAATAGTTTTTGAAATATTAATTTTCAAAGTCAAAATTTTGAAAAAAAAAATTGAAAAAAAAATTTCAAATTCATTTTTTTCAAAATTTTACGTAATTAAGTGCTAATTTTAATTTCAAAATTCAATGCTGTTATTAATTTTAAGTCTTAATAAGGAAACCGGATGCAAAAATTTTATGTCGTTCTCAAGAAATTAAAAAAAATCCAAAACCACCTTTTTCTAAGAAAAACATTTATTTTTATTGTAACGAAGCAATTTATTTATTTATTTAGCATTAATCTTAGTTTTTTTTACTTTTTTTTTTAATTGGAGTTTTATGAGAACGTAATAAAATTAAATAGTATTGGAATAACCCTGGATTAATATTATTTTCATTGATAACTTCTGAAAACTGACCTGTCAATATATTTGCCTTGGCCTGCCCGCAGCCCATGGGTTCTACCTGTTATGGGGACAATAGGGACAATAAAACCGCATTTTTTTTAATGAAAAAAAAAAAGAAAATTGCAACGCAAGATAAATAAAAGGCATTGCAGTTTTGCTTAGAAATTATTTCAAATTTGAATATTAACTCATTAACACGTAACGATGTCAAGCTCATACACCCGAGAAGAATTAACGGACATGCATTTCTGCTACGGTTTAGCTAATGGTCGAAGTCGTGAAGCCGGATGAAGCACAGTTTACTAGGGATGGGGTTACTAACTTCCACAATTTACATTATTGGAGTAGCGCCAATCCACACAAAAAAAAACAAAACAAATCACAACACCGCTTTAGTTGTAATGTTTGGCTTGGTATTGTTGGACACACTATGATCGGGCCCCGGTTTTTGAATTCCATTATTAATGGAGAATCATACCTGCAATTCCTACGAGACCTTTTACCCGATTTATTAGACAGCGTTCCATTGGTTATAGCAGATACTTTAATCTACCAACAAGATGGTGCTCCAGCACACTACAGCTTACAGGTGAGAAACTGGCTGGATGATCATTTTAGTGACCGTTGGATCGGAAGAAGGGGCCCCACGGAATGGCCGCCTAGGTCACCAGATTTAACTCCCCTAGATTTCTATGCATGGGGATTTATGAAGAATTATGTTTACGAAGTGGAAATAGTATCATTGGAACAATTGAAGGAACGAATTGAAGTCGCTGGAGTCAAATTGCAGGAAAATTTGTCAAGCATAAACTTATGTGAAGCCATTACAAGGAGATATAATCTATGCCTTCTAAACAATGGAGATCATATCGAGAATTTTTTATAAGTACTTCCAATAAAAAACATAGTAAAAATAAAAGGAATAAAAAAAACTAAAAAAACTAAGATTAATGCTTCTTAAATTGCTTCGTTACAATAAAAATAAATGTTTTTCTTAGAAAAAGGTGGTTTTGTTTTTTTTTTAATTTCTTGAGAATGACATAAAATTTTTGCATCCGGTTTTCTTATTTAGACTTAAAATTTATAACAGCATTGAATTTTGAAATTAAAATTAGCACTTAATTACGTAAAATTTTGAAAAAAATGAATTTGAAATTTTTTTTTCAATTTTTTTTTTCAAAATTTTGACTTTGAAAATAAATATTTCAAAAACTATTTCTTAGAATAGATTTATTTAAACACAGAATGAAAGAAAAAGTTATTGGCTTTTCAAAAACGTATCGCACAGCATTGTGAATGAAGCCGTTGATTTTAAATAATTTTGTTCCCATTTTAAGTTAGTTTTTTCGAAAATTGCCCCTCCCGGCTAAACGGAGGGGAATAGACCCCCCCTCCCATACGATTTTTTTCTTGTCTCAACGCAACCTACACGCCCTAGCATTTTGTCGCATTGCTCATGACTCACCCTGTATATAACCTTTTAGGAATATTCGTTTGTTTTTACCTATAATGTGAATGTGAAACATCAGGGTGCGGGTGTTAAATTATAGCAAATCAATTACATATTTAACATTGTACTTATAATGTTTTTTTTATTGATTTTAATCCATAAAATAATAAGATTAATTATTTTTTTCTTTTATACTTTTGTGTACTTAAAATATATCTTAAAATGACTTTCCAGTACGAAAAGTACAATATAACAACAACAATAACTTAAAATATTTTCGTTTACCTCAAAAATATAACATCTCGCAAGTAGGTACTTCCATTACTAATGGTGGGCAGTAAAAAAAAAATAAGATGGTTGCGGCCATGAAAATTTCCCCCTTGATGTGTTTGAAGTATTTTTAATTTAATTTAGTATTAACTACTATATATTCAGAAATCAGAAATATAACATCCCTGGTATTGCTCAAATGGCGAATGACAGATAATATAAGATGGCTGATGCCATTATTAACTTAATATTTTAGGGAAGTAGAATTATCGCTACACTACCCATTACATTCACACGAAGTTTTTTATTGCCTGATAGTTGACACAAACAAATGTTTCATGAAATATACACTGGATTCTAAGAACCGGCTACACTCTTTAATCGCTAGATTTTCTAGTTGGTTTATCAAATTTGAAAACAAAATAAATGGTTAATGCTGAGCCATAGAACAATAAATAAATAAAACTTCAAGCCTGTGCATTTCAAATAGGACCTTCAAATTTAGTTAAACAATACATTCTCACAATTTTGCATTTAGCTGTTCACACGTATTCATGTATAGAAAAAATGTATTTTTCTACGGGAAGAGACGGAGAAGTGTGCTGAGCTCTTCAACTTTTTTCTGAAGATGGTAAGGATTTCCTTCCCATCATGCATTGACTTGTCAAGCACTAGAGCGTTTATTCTTTCGAGATGAACAGCAAGTAGGAAAGGCGCTGAAAAGCTTTCCAAGAAGAATATCTCCGCTTTGACTGAAGATGCATTCTGCATGCTTAAAACGAACACTTGATGTATGATTTACATATATAAGGAATACTCCGAGAGTTTATTTAAATGGAACAGTGTTTCAATGTTTGAAAGTTTAAATGTCTTCAATCAAGGATCTATACGGAAGCAATATCTGATGATGTCATATATTTGATTTCTGATATCATCAACTGTAAAAAGGATAAAGTTGCAAAAATTGTGTTAAGGGCCTTGCACATCCGCTGCGACCAGGACATGCGAGTAAATCATGAATGAAAGAATACAAGATTACGATACTTTGGCATTTTCACTTTGTTGTTGTTTCACTTGTGACGTAATTTTCACTTGTGACGTAAGCACCTTGCACTCTTTTTCCCTTTGGTTGGGGTAAATCCATAACCAGATTCCACCATTTAATTGTTTTTCTGTTTGTGCTTACGTCACAAGTGAAAAAAACACAACAACAAAAAGCTGAAAAAAACCAAGTGTCGTAATCTTGTATTCTTTCATTCATGCGAGTAAATGTTTTAAGTCAATTTCAGGAGCAAATGTCGATTTATTTTAATTTCAATTATATCCATAAAGTTAATAAACGATCCAACTTGTACAAATATTAACACAACACAAAAACACCACTTAAAATAGTTTATATAAGAATTTCTCCGCGACCAACAACACTATATTCAGTGAACTGTCAAACAAAAATTCAAAATTCACAACATCAGGAAGCATTCCACAACGGTGAATGAAAAATTCGCACGAGTTTAACCTCAAATTTATCTGTTTGCATTACCATCTGTACCATTCACCATTCGCAATTTGCTGGGCGCGTCTCATGTGCAAGGCACTTTAAATATTCGCTTTTAAGTCGTCCCCTATGCCAGAATTGTAGAAACTACAAATCCAACCTGTTAGAATGTCTGCGAAAGGAACTTAAATAAGTATTTTAAGAATTAAAACCTCCCCCTCGTTTATCTTTAGAATTATAAATATGTTTTAACATTTAGCAATTATAAAACCCTCCAAGCAGTTTTATTAATTCAATAAAGTAACGATCTTTAAAATTCCACTGACCGGTACAGCAACATTAACGTGTGATTCATGCTCCACCCAAAGGCATAAAAGCCAGGAAATGCGCACACATCATGAATGTACCACAATTCCAATAAACTATAGTGGTTCATTCTTAATATGGGCAAATGTCGATATTCAACTTATTAAGCCGAACATCTCCTCTCTTTATACCTACAATACTTTTTAAAGATTCATTTTGCACCATCTTTTCCATTCTCTAGCGCGGTGGAGGAGTCACCTATTGCACACTATCTCAGGCTCAGGTTACTTGTTTTGTGATCCTTCGATTTGTTTTCCCATCCCATAGAGAACACGTAACTCGATCTCTGATCCAGCAATTTTCCTTGCTTAAAGTCCAAATACACAAAAACCCGAAGAAACCGAAAGGAACAAAGGACATTTAAGTTGTGCGTCCACAGAGCAATGGTCTACAGCCGTCGCCACTGCACCTCTCTTAAGCAAAACCATTAAAGGGAATATAATTTGCGTTTGGTAATAAAATCAATTAAAGCGTATTATACGGCCAAACACGCTTGGTGGGCATCATATGCTCCACCGCCAAGATGCAGGCATCGGAGCCTGTCGATTCTATTCCACGGTAGTTATAGAGTCCAAATCGACTTTAAAAGATCACACTAACAGTACGCGGGCCACTTATGGAACGTTCTGAACTGGCAGATCCCGTAAAAGGGATCTAAGGAATTTACGATCGCCAGAGATCGGCGCGCTGCTCGACCGCAATAGACGTTCACTAAATCGATTTGAACTTAAGTCGAAATACAGAACAAGAAGACAGAGGATTTGGCCTCTTTGAAGATGCACTATAAGAATAAACATGTATATTCCGCAGCTTCCATAGAGAGGGGCTTTGATTTTATAGTTTAACCGTATAAATGGCAATTATCATCGCAATTAAGTGTTTGATTAAATGCAAAATAGACTAAGTGCGTCGCCACCGTCCAATACGTGTGTCATGGTTATCGCCACCGCTGGGCGGCAGGGTTTGTGGTGTATTGTGGTGGTGCACAAGCATGTCCAGATTTATGAATCTTGCAATATAGTGTGGTAGTTTTGTGTTGCTGATGATGTTTAAAGAGGAGTCATTCGAACGTAGGTATATTTGGTTGCGTGTTTTAGGGGCGTTTGGAATCCCGCTGTGATGATGACCGCCCGCCGACAGTGTTTGTTTGCACAGCTTGTGATTTCACCTTTAACGAGTGATTACTTAATCCAGTTTGTATTATGCGTGTATCTATAAATAAATTCATTGAATCTTTGCGTTTGTTTGAAGCTTTAAACATGCTTTATAGACGGTAATTAAAATATTTTCCGATGTTAAATCAAAGACCAGTACCACAGCTATCTGTACACATGATGGAAGTATGCACATTAATTTTATTGATTGCAACTGGTTATTGATGGAAGCATAAAATACTCACCATTTGTCATATTAAATTATAGGAAACATTTTACAATGCCTTGTTCCTCCATGCTATTTTAAACGTGTTATTACACCAACAAATCATTATAGTGTTGAAATTAAATACGCAGTTTGTTTTAAATAATTTTCCAAAGTATAGGTATTCTTAGTAAAAAGGACAGTTGGTACCTATTCGAGTTTTTATGTATAAGAAGGAAGGAGGTGTATACGAGCAACCCGTGATTTACACGTTACTAGCAGCGTGTTTTTGAAAGTTCTTATGGAAGTTGGAAAAAAAACGACAGCCACGAAAAAATTTAACGAAAAAATTTAACAGTTTTAAAAAAATAAACAATAAAAGACTAAAAATAGCCAAAATAAATATCATTAAGTAGAGTGTATATGAATGAAATTCAATTTTGAAGGTTTTGTGGCCTTAACTCCAAGTTTTTCTTTTCGCCCTAGTTTGATGGTGGGCTCATCAGCTTGATGACATCAAACCTTCTCTAGTACGCAAAAATTGTCGATGATTACCGACTGCTATATAAAAATTACAGAGAAAACTAACGTAATAGCGTATTAAACATACAGGTGGTTCATACCGCGGTAATACAGTTTTTATCAGGACTTAATGAATGTCGTCAACAACAAGTATAATGTAATCTCCTATAACTGAAACGGTTTTAATTATAATTTGGTACAACTGAGCATAAGACTTGTTTTATTAACATTTTATCGCGCTATTTTTGTGATTGAATTTTTTTTTATTATTTATGACATCAGATCTTTTATGACACTTTTGTTTACTTTGTTTATAAGCCAATAAAGGTAACTTTGATTAATTGACCGGTAATTAAACAAAACCAATTTAAACAGTAAATGTTTAACGATATGAATGTTTATTTTTGGATTTCCTTTCGTTTCATCGGGCCTTTATCGCTGCATCATCGTTGACATTTTCGTCTGGATTTAAAGTTTTGTCATGTAAAAAAAAAAAAAATATTTTGTTAAAAAATTATAATTTTGGAAGTGGAAGCACTACCCCCGTCTGTAACTTAACTATCAGCTGTGCACAAATAGCGCAGACAATTCATTATAATATGGTGTTCAACAATGAACCCTTAGAAGACAAGTTACCGAATTATTGTTATCACTATATACCTAGGTAGAACCTATGAATGTAACTGTTAACGAGTCTGAGACCTCTCTAACACTCTATAGCTGAATCATATTGCTGATTGCATCGGTCGATTTCGGGTAAAGTGTTCGGACACCTGTTTCGGATATTCGTCTGTCATTCTCTGGCCTTTTTACATGTATTATCGGTAAAAATCAGGCGATCTCGATTGAAGTTCAGAGTTCGATAGGCCGAGTTCGTATACTAAAAAGCTCCACACACGATCGAATATGTTGGCCGACTGGCCCGCCCACACGAATAGCGACCGACTGGCCCGCCCACACGAATAGCGAGCATTTTGCTGCGTGTGTGGGAAAATGTCAAGAATGGGAGCAATGAAGGTTTAAAAACTTGATTTCTATTACGAATTTACGATTTTGAATGTGGTTGGAACGTGTATGGAGAATCGAGAGAATGTCGTTTAGGGTTTGATTCGATGCAAGCCAAGCATATTCGATCGTTTATTTGGCCTTTTAGTCCTTTGAAGTGAGTGAGTTCTGCGGTTGTGCTAACGGCTTACGCCTAATTGGTATAGCTAATGTTGGACGTATTAGAATTAGAACGCGACCGACTTTAGAAAGATTATGCAATGCTTCTGCAACTATAGGACGTATTGTAATGAGAATCCCAAGCATTACTAAACTCGGTCACATCAGAACGAACTCCAATTTCCCAAATTAATATTAAATTAAAACACGCATATTCCATACAATTTAACAGTTAACGATCAATTGGGAGGCCATTCAAAAACAACTGACCATGTTGAAAAAATAAATTAAACCGAACTAGACAAAAACTATAAAACAGCAGCAAAGCAACCTACATATATGTGATTCATTTACTATAGAAATGTATGATTTGGTTCGATGATGAATGCTGATTGCTGACGTACTTATAAAAGCTTTTCTGCAAAACTTGACTTAATTTACCAATAAATTCTGCAAGCAAAAAAGTAGGGAAAATTAAGCACGAAAAAAAGTCACTAAATATAAGACAGCACCAACTCATCGCAAAATATGATCGGAGGTATCACCTATTTTAAAGAAAATAATAACCTTCTTGTTCTTTGTTTCGCTCAACCGTAGTATCCTGAATCTTAAACAATATCGTATCTTCCGTATACCATAAGCCTTCTTAAATTTTAATTTAAAACCAACCTTATTATGTCCTTACTATTATAGCTCAGAACAGTCTATCTGTCAAATATCCAAAGGAAAATGTGCTTGGTAGTTTATGTCGAAGAAAAACCTTTTATTTAATGACTTCCATAATGATTTTATCAAAAAACTTTGTAACTATGTTTTCCTAATATATAAAGTCGAATGTTATTTTAATGTATGTATTTCCATCTTAAAAACGAAATTCTTTGCCTTCGTACAGATATTAACCATTAAGGCAAGCTTCTCATTTTTTTTTTTTTTTCAATATGAATCCAACTTACTTTAACAAAATATAATCGTGAATTGTATTGACATTATAATTCGTCAATAAAACGCCGCACCGGCTTCCAAAAAAAAAAAAAAAAAACAAATATTTATTTACCTGCAAATTATTTCCATACTCCGTCCGAACAAACACTCGCTAACAAAGTGTGCTTTGCTTGCAACAGCAACTGCAGAAGTTGTGCACTTGTGCTGACTAAGCACAAAAAATTAAGAAAATATAAATCCAAATATAACAAGAGTCTGGTCGTCGTCGTTGTCCATATTACACAATGTCATCACGAATCCATTCTTCGTCGTCCAAACTCTGTGACCATATAACAGGCTGAACCATCAGCAACCAGCAACGTATACCGCCATCCACCTCATACCCCCACATCAAATGTCCATTCATTGAGAAGTGCCTCACTTCATCTGCCTTGGCTTGGTCCAAATTTATAATCTGCCTGCTCTCCTTCAAAGCCCATACTGTACGTCGAAGTGCATCCGTGTTGTGGCAACAAAGAAACCACAGATGCCCGTCGGTGACGGACGAGGGCGAGCAACAACTTTACCAAAAACATCGCTTCCACCAATCTCATGAATCTCCCCGAATCTCTAAGACTCTTTCACTACGTCCAAATAAACGCAGTGTGTAGACCCGGTAAAATGTAATACCACAACTTCTTATGGCATTATGAGACCATTTACATTGCTTCCAACATCATCCACTGACAACGTAACCAGTCACCAGAGGCACCTTAACCAAAGCCACACAACTCCACAGCTCTCCAGCGAAAACGCAAAAGAAAGAAAACATCTCGTTTCTACTGACCAGGCGAGCCAAGTATTTGACCACTCAAATTCATTGAGTGCGATCAAACTATTTTACTCAATGCGAATGCGTTCGGAAAGTGAGACTGGGGGACTTCGACAAAGTATCTGCAAAGTCCATTTCGATGGGCCATCTTAACAACCTTTGCAGTGGAGTATCAGATGTTTTTGTCGCCCTCCCTGTCCGTTTGAGGAGCCAGTGTATCTACTGTTGCACTTCCCCATTGTTATTGGTGCGCACAAATGTGTGTGTAGTTTAGCCAACCTTTTTTTTATTTCAATTAAATAAATATTGGTGAGTTAGTGATGTTGGTGATGGTGGTACTTTTGTCTTGTGGTGGTGGTTATTTCAAAAAGATAGATTGAAGACAGTGGTGGTGCCTGGCTGGTGATTGTAGCTATTTGAATTTCATTTGTATTATAGTATCTGTGTTCAAGTGCCGGTACTTTAACTTAATCTGAAGGAATTCCCAGTTTGAGACGACGTGCGCCACTCAGTCCGGTTTTGAGAGTTTTGTTGTGAACACGTTCCAAATGAGAATATATTTTTCTTATCTTGATTAATTCGAGGTTCAATTTTTTAATTTAATCCGTCGGTAAACAGAGTTTTTCTTTTCAAGAGCTAAGTGAAATAATATTTCAACACGAAATAAAAATAACTGTGAATAATTTCAAAATACTTGAGATTTTTTTTTTTAAAGTAGTGATAGATTTAAAAAAAAAATTGTAAACCAAGAATTTTAAGTTAAAGTTAAAAAAAAAAAAGATTTAAACTGTTACGAGTGTAGGCTGAACAATTTAATTTTTTGTTGTGTAAGTTTATATTTTAAATTATATTTAAGGTTTATAAAAATGTGTATATTGTCCGCATAGATTGAGTGTCTGTGTTTTTTAACAGTTTTTATAGCCAACTTTAGAAAAATAAAAGGTTGATGTAGTTGTTTTAATTAATTTCAGTATAGAAAAATATGTTAGTTCGGACATATTATAAAGTATTTTTTTAGTCTATTATCGTTACATCGGGACTTAGCAAAGTATATATCAAATGCAACCAAAAACTACTCATGTGCGAATGCGGGCCTAGTTTCTGACTTAACTACCTTCCAATATTATTCTAAATAAAAGACTGTAAAAAGTGATTAACTGCTATTTGCTGAAACGTTCCTTAAATATTAATGTTCAACATAAAACCTTAAGTGACAGTTTATGCAGATGAAAAAGTACTTTAAAAAAATGTATGTTGAAGATAAATGCTTAAGTTTCGTTTCAGCAGGTTTCTGTTAAGTGTAAACTTAAAAACAAATAGCGCGAAACGTTTTTGAAACTTCATATAAAATAAAAACGAAGAATTACAATCCCAATTAAATTTTTTAAGATGGATTTAAATCTCTGTCCTCTCAGTTGTTTGTAATTTATGTGCTTAACATTTTCATTTCGTTCCTTTAGAATTTTAACTTATTAAAATTATTACTTTATGCTTCTATATAACTCTTCATATATTGGTAGTTTAAATCTTTCTTCCTTCGAAATAAGTTGTTCGGATAATAAAAAACATGGTTTTATTTTTCGAATTCAAACCAATTTACATATATCCAAATTTGAGGTTACATTTAGATTAAACGGCTCGAAAATACGCCTGTTTTTTTTTCAATGTATCTATGGCAATAATGACAAAAAAAAACGTTTTACTTTCTCAAATATTTTTATTTGAATTTCATTCATTTGATGCTCCACTAAAATTAAAAATAAAAATTAACAACTAGCAATAGTTGTTGTTATTATTTTTATTCATTTTCTTTTTTCTCAAATATAGATAACAAAAACAAAATTCCATCACCCAATAATCCACGAATTTCTTGACCAATTTAATTTATCCACCATTGTTATTTTTCTCGTCTTTTTTATATTAAGGCCAATTTTAAAAGTTATTTTTAAAAAGTAATTCCACACCATAACAATCTTATAAAGAACGTATTTATATGTATAGAGAGTCGCACAACACGAATGTGAAATTCAAATCAATGTGCATCGGTATCTTGTACTAACTTTTCATAATTTTTGTTGGTGCTCACACTCTTTGAAAACATTTTATGATGGTTAGTAAGATTAAATTTATGAATTTGCCAAATTATTCAAAATGAAATAATGAAAATGGGTTTGCATTCAAAAATTGTTCGATTCTTAAACTTTAAAATAGAAATTTGTTTCAGTTCTGATAAAGTTAACCATAATTATGGTTTAATTTTTTAATAACCGAATACTCAGTAGATACTGCATTCTCAAGTTGACAACCAGACGACGCTGTTATCATTAACGATAATGGACAATATGTCTATAATCGTACACATTTTAAATCGCGTGTTATCATTTATTTTGAATAGTAAAAGGAAATTGCCATTTTTTTTGTCACTTTCATATTGGTTTATTACAACTCACATCTTTATTGAAACGAAAATTAAACAAAATTAAAAGAAATAGCTATAATGTACGTAAATACACATGTTCCTTCAATGGACCAATTTCGTACATTTTTAAAATGTTAATTTTTCTGGCCACTAGGTATAGCATGACTGTTGTCTAGTGGTCAAGAAAAAGATGGAGGTTATAATACATTATCATGAATTAAAGAATAAAATATTACGATACTTGAGTTTTATTATTTTCGGGCTCATTAGACTCTTGTGTTAGTTGAATTTCGAAGTTTTCTTCTTTGGATGCCTTCGATGAGTTTCAGCACCGCTTTAATTAATTTTTCTTCTGTTTTTAGACTTTAGTTTTTTGCTTCTAAAGCGACCCTTACACGTTCAGTCAGAGGACGTCAGTCATCTACACATGTCATCAGTCATCAGGCAAAATCAAAAGTGTTTTGATTTTTCATCAAACAAATGCAAGCATATAGACTTTCTTTTACAAACACTATATTACAGATTGATGTTAAATGAATGACCGTGTAAAGGTCGCTTGAATATTAAACATATCTAACATTTAACATGCTGATTTTACATATTAACCTTATAAGGGCATTATAGCTTAGTCAGGATATAATGCCCCATCATAATACACACAATACACATGTTGGCAACAAGTTAAAAACCCGGTCCGACGGGTTGACCCCGAAAAACGTCCTGTGATTTAAGCTGTTGTAGGATCTATTTGATGTTATTTGGTAAAAAATGAATCCCTTAATTGTCCATGGTGTTTTCTTAGGCTATAAATTCACATCAAATTATACAGAAACAAACAAAGCAAAAACGCCTTTACTAGTTGACTTTTAAACCGAATGAAGTTAAACAAACCGGTTTTTTGACTTGCTTTACTTGGTATGGATTATTACCAGTCATGCTTTATTTGTTTCTTATAATTATTGAAGAACAAAAAATACTATTTAGGTTTTGAGAAAAGTTTCACCCTATAATAGAAAAGTTCCACATCACAGAAAATGGAACACCAAAAATTTGTTTTTGTGTTGAGTTGCCCGTTTGACTATAGTTAAGTGTGAATGCACTTATTTAACTGCATGTATTTTGCCCTTACTATGCTATAAACTAATTTGTTCGGTCCCGTCTAATTTGATCTATCGTGTAAAATTATTTGTTTTCCTTATTTGGTGTGAACCGCTCCATTTTAATAAAGTGCAATGTTTGACGTCAAGCAATGGTGTAAAAATGTGTATTTAAAAGTGAAAAGACATAGAAAAAAGTTCTTCCAGTGTCAAACAGATTTGTTCTATGCGGTGTGGATCCACCCTAAGAAACAACCAAATATATAAAGGATAAATTTACGAACAGCCCAAAATGCTGTTTTTGAATATTAAAACAAATAAATTTAGTGGCGCTGACAGCTCCGAAGAACCACGGCCTAGTGACTTACAACTCTCAACCAATCCTTTTGTGTGTGTTGTTAGTTTTACGGGATTGGAGAGGACCTACAATTTTACGTCGAATCCGAACGACTAAGGTGAGAAGCACTTTTCATGACAATGATACTCTTGAAGGATTTGTATTTGTCACTTCCTCGCAAGAGGCAGTGAGGGGCACATTAGATTTTATCGAAGTTGGAAGCTGGGCTCGAACCCAGACCTCCGGCGTGATGGTCCGACACACTAACCACAACGCCACGGGGCACTACTGTTTTTGAATATTGTGCAATTGAATTTTGATTATTTTTTCATTCTATTTTTTTCATATCTTTTGAATTTAAAGCATAGTCTTTCATTTTGAAAAAAATTCTAAATAGTGTTAACTATTCTGGATTTTTCACATTTTTTTTTTTGGTTTTGAACTATTTTCGGAATAGCTTACTGCCTGCTATATTTTCCAATAGGTTCAATTACAAGTTCTTCCGATCCACTCGCGCGTTTTATTTAAACAAACAAAAACAAAATCTTTAAAATATTTTCTTCCGGCTTACCATAACCACTACCAGTTTCAAATCCTGTTGTCAAAAGCCTCAGGGGCCAATAGCTTCTTGTTAAAATACCACGCCCCTATCTTGGCTTCTCCTCTTAAATAAATGCAACAAATTTCCTGAAAATAATATTTAACGTAAAAATATAATTAAAATAAAATCTTGTCCGACAAACTCTTGAGCATTGTTAAATGTTTGTAAAATGTTTCTCGAAACATTATTTTTGCATAACTCTCTGCACATCAATGAATAAATTTTTGTTGTTTTGTTTGCTTGCTTGTAGAATTTAAATTCTTAAAATCTCAAATATTTGTAGAATCTTTAGGATACCCTTAGGAAATTTTACAAATATCTGCTACTATCGCCTTTTCCTCCTTAATCTTAAAATCGTCTCGCGCGAATGTGTTATTACTGCTGGCATTTTATTATTATTGTTATGGTTATCACAAGAAGATGTCTGCTGCGGATGAACGGATAATGAAAAGCGTTTCTGCGTTGTTTATATCCAACTGCAGGCAACGTTCTTTCACCGAATTCCCTTGCCACTTTTATTCTCATTTTATTTATTAAATCTCACAAATCCTACCTTAAAGCCATTTATTTGTTCATTTTGACTTGTTACTATCTTGTATATAACATTATAACTATAGGTACTGCTGGATAAATTTAAACGCTGAATCTGTGCGGCGGTTGTACGGTTGTACCTCATCCTCCTTCGTCAGCCGGTAGTGTTGCCCAGCTTGTATGCCTTACAAGACATAGTCATGTAAAAAGTTGTCTTATTTTTGCTGAAGAAGTTCTGCATTGTTGTTTGTTATTTTTACCGATGATGGCTGATACGAACGTACATTTTTGTTGGTGTGGTATATTTTATTCTTGCTGCGCCTGCTTCTTGTACCTCAAGTCCTCGACTTACATATGCGCCAAACTTTGAGTCATTCTTTTTATGATACAAATCTTTACCAGTTTGTTATGTGCGGTGTGTGAGAAAGCGAGGACCTAAAAAAAAAAACGGTAGAAGCAACAGCAAAAGGTTGGCAAAATGTATCTGAAAACTAAAGGGAAATCCTCCGAAATGGAATGCGCAATGAAACTTTTAAAACAACAATAACGACGACAACAACATTACCAATTCGGTGAAACATTAATAGTTAGTTGGGACATTTATATCGTGTATGGCAATGCAGAGTTGTACTGCGCGCGCGGTAAATAAGTTGACAAACTCAAATAACAGATACGATGAGGACAATAACATTTTTCGACATCTGCTAGGGCTATCAGAAAAGATCCAAAACGACGATCAAAACTTCAGCAGCTGAGAAAGGCGTAAAGATATGCGAGATTTGTTAACAAGTTGAAAATAACTCACAACATTTTACACTGTACCCAGCCAATTGGAGACACTTTAAGCCTGAAGATGCGGTGAAGTTTATGTGGCATGGCTTTGTTGATGAGATCTGATGAATTCTTTTTTTCGAGATGACTTTTTGATCGTTTCATTAATGTCACAAAAAAAAAGAGTCAACAAATAATGAAGAAGATAAACTGAAAACGCTGACGTAAAAGCTGTTCAACTTGTCAACGGAATTTTATATTTTTAATTGAAGAGCTGAAGAACATTTTTAATAGAGAGTTGTCATTCAAATTTCGTGTTGAATATGAATTGCATACCTACATGATGGCTGTCATAGGCCGATATCTTGAAAATTTAATCTTTGTTGAAGTTAAAAATGATAAGTAGAGCCAAAGAGTTCCACCGTTTCACTTAAACTACCTTGGAACTAAAATATCCGGCAATATAATGGCGGTGGTTAAGTTTCCTGCACTGAAACGGTGGTGGTGAGCAGTTAAAAAAAGGTTCAATTTTTAGTCAACTAAAGCATTTTAGCATTTCACTAGCATACTTTATTGAATTTAAAAATGTTAGTCCCACAAGTTAAAAACATCAATCCTCTGCGTTATCTTTTTTAACAAATTGCTAAAGTTTTTATCATCATGCAAAAATATCTAACAGAATATCCATTCTCTGTCACAAAATAAATTTTGTGGAACGTAACTATACACAAGTTAAAAACACCGCATAAAACCTACATCGCTTGATGAACAAACATTCATTGTAGATGCTACAAACACAGATAATTTATTACGGCTTAAAAATGAGAAAATAATAGTATGCTGCTTTCAAATGTTAACTAGGATTATGCTATTGCCTACAAAACAGGATGTTTAAAAACTTGCGCCACATAGATTATTATTAAATAATTTAGGGGTTTCTAACATGATGGCAACCCTATTTTTGTCTAACATGTTGGCAACCTTTGAATGAAAATTTGTTGGCCACAAGGCTTTTTATTCTAGATTTTAGAATTAAAAACCTAAAAATAATATAATTAATTTGTTTTATCAAATCTCCCAAAAACTCTCAAATAAATGTACAGGGTGACCCATAAACATACATAATAATGACATAATTTTATATTTTTTCTTAAAATATTCATGGAGACCTTACCGATTTTTCAGTGCTTAAATATTTATTTTGAAATATTTTTGGTCGTGCATGTTTGATTTGATTTACAAAAGACGTCATTCAAACGTCAAATTACACGATCATAGTAGCCAGTTACCGTCACAGTCACGATTTTATTGGTGTATAAATTCCATGAGAGGTACGTGGTAAGTATTCTGTATTTGTCTTTTCTTGGAACTACGCGTCATTGTATTCCGTCGCCTTTTTTACAAATCTGTCAAACCAACCTGTAGAAAAACGAAATTTTACCAGCAAGAATTTTTGTGATGTGAAGGAAAAAACTATACGGAAATATGAGAACATAGCCTCCTGTTAAAAAGCCCTATTCATTATCTTATTGTCACCAACATTTGAATCTCATCGGTGATGCGACGCCATCTTCATTTTGGTAGAGGTATACAAACTAATAATAATAACCCCGACGAACAAATTCTAACATTGTTTTTTTCCTGAACGGATTAGTAACTAATTGATCTCTCATGTGAAACATATCAATATAACACTATTTTTATTTTTGTACCTATTTTTAATTTAGATCTCAAAATTGGTATCTTTGGCTTTAGGTGTCGAAATCATCTTAAACATGAAACATTCTTGTTTATATAATTTTAATGTTTTACCATTTTGTCATTATTCATTTGATCTTGATCTCAATTGCCATTAAAATATATTATAGGGAAGAAAAAGTTCAAATGCAAATTTATATTTTGAATGATTTTCATCAACTATTTAGGACACTCATAGTTGACTTCATTGTAAAACATTAAATAATATCCAGTTTATTGAAAACAGCTATATTATAGGTCAATACAAGATGTACTAATATGAACATTTTCCATATCACATTAATGAAATTAAGAGCAAAAAATATTGTCTCTATTAATTTCCTAAAATCTGTAGGATGTTCCTGACAGTACCGCTAGTTCGTCTTTATATTCTCTTATTTATGAGACACATCCCCAACTAATCAAAGATTGACAAAATTTAAACAATAAATGTTCCAGACATTCTAAAACTTTACCCTCGAGTTTACCTTCACTTTTATATTACAGGGCGAGGACACCGTGTTCCCTCCATATCATGTGAAAATGGAAATAATAACCACGAGTCCCCATTTTCAAAATTAAAGGAAGCCCTCGGGTGTAGTATCTTTTATTTTGAGAATTTGTTTAATATGGAAGTAATCAATGGTTTGAATTTTCTCTGTCCAGCCATGAATTGCTACTACATTTTTTGAAAGAAAATTGCTGGATGCCTTAAATTTGTAATGGGAACAAATTCAAAAACTATGCCTGTTGATTTTCTTATACGAGGGTGGGTCAAAAGATCGTTAATTTATAATTAACGTAACATCAAACGTATATATTTTTCTCTTAGATGGATACACTGTTCCCTTTTCGCTATTATATATGTTTATTATGAAAAAAAGATACAGACCAGTCAAGTCAATCGATCGATGAGGCAGGAATTCGTAGCACAGTTCATGAATTTGGCAAGCCTCTGAAGCTTCGAGACGTTCCTAGTCAAAGTTCGTCTTAAATACTAAAAAGTGATTAACCATGACGTTGGGCATTTCTCTTCAACCATTGCAGTGGATATTAATACATATATTTGGTCGTTTATCAAACTTAGTGTAAAGGTTATCGTTGTTTTAATAAATAAAGTTCTCATAATCATTCTTAAAATCACTAAAACAAAAACTTAACCATATTCCACTTTTATACTTGAAAAAGAGCTCTTAAGACCTCAGAATAATACTTCAAAGTCTTAATCCTTTGAAAGATACACACTAATTAATGACCTCTATTGAAAATACCGACCTACCCATAAAGTCAGAAATAACCCTATGTTCAGTTTGCTATAACAACTCGAAAATTGAATAGTTAAGTCATAAAAATTAAGAAAACAACAACATGGCGCAATGTAACCATAAAAGATGATTTACATTGCATGTCAACCCTAACTACCATATACTCTAGTGCCTGAGAGAAAGAATAGGATTATCATCAGCGACCATGTCCTCTGAGGGTTTCGACAACTTCCAGCCCATGTTAGACAACAACTCTTCGGTGCAGCATTGACAGTTTTATGTTGGCGATGATTGTGACAACGAGACAGACGAACGTTAGCAACCGACCAAAGAGACAACACCGGCCCGTTGTCCTTTATGCTTTGTTGTTGTTGATGTTGGCTTGTCTTCAGCAGTGGTGGTGGCGGCGGCAATGGCAGAGACAACGCTGTGGCCGGCGTCAACAATTGGGAGAGTCATTCATTTTCTTTAAAAAAAAATTGCTTCAACTTCTTGAATTCTGCAAAGGCATGGCGGCGGCTGTTCCCCGATCCAACTCTCGATACTGATCATGTCGCATTAATATGAAACAATCCCTGTTTCAGATAAAAAGTCTTGTCGTCTATTTTTTTTTTCTCAGAATAAAGAGAAAAGGAATCGAGAGGGACGCATACGCATAATTTCAATTATCATTTTCTGTTCTCCTTTAAGATCGCAGGGCGGACTTAATTAATGCATTTGACTTTTTGGGGGATTAATATTTTTACGTGTTTTTGTTTTTATCGTGCGCCCGCTGGAAAGTTCTTTATTTTTCTTTGTTTCTGTAAAAACTGAATTCAGAAGTTGATTCATAAAATAAAATGCAATCAAATCATTTTCTAAATAATCGCAAGTAAAAAAAGTTGGAAAATGTAATCTATTTTTTTAATCACTAAAATCTGTCCAAGAAAGATTATCAGAACAGGAAAGATAGATTTACATTTTTCAATTTTCTAATTTTGATGTTTGCGGGGTAGGTATTTATTGCGAAATGTCAGCAAATAACAAATTTGACACTTTGTATTTTGACAGATTTCTACAAATCTAATTTTGATATTTGCGATTTAGTATGTATTTTGACTGATTTCTACAAATCCAATTTTGACATTTGCGGAGTACCTATTTATTCAGTGCGAACTGTCATCACAGCAAGCCATTAATTATTAGTTGATATACTTTCTGGTTTAACTTTTATTTTGTTGTACAAGTAAAAGTTTCCCCTGGGAGCGTTACGATATCTCGCAATTTAAAATCTTGAATAACAATTTTAAATCTCGAAAAACGAAATCTCGCAAGTTTAAAATCCCGCACACACACTTATAAGGAATTAAACAAAATAGAAAAAAAGTTGGTTTTAAAATTCTAAATGTAGGAATAAAATTAAATTTGTGATAACACGAAAGCGATATGTACAATTCTTCACGCCAAACAGAAAAACATCTTCTTAAATTGTGTGTCTTTCTTAAGTAAGATTCTTTTTTCTCATTATCAGAATAATAATTCAAACTATTCATGCTTTAAACGTCAAAATTGTTCAATGTGTCAATGAAAAACCATTAAAAATTAACAAAAAAAATATTCTAAAGAAAATCCAGTATCTTCTCACATAGAGATAAGAACAGCTCACAATTAAAGCAAAATAAAATCCACTTCACTGATAACGTGTCAATATATACCTACTATGAAATTTCGAAATACGCCTGAAGATCCAATAAATTATTATTATTTTTTTTTATGATTTTGTTTTGAAACCATCCCTCATGTCTGCCATCGTATGGCTTGCATTGATCAGTGTTGTTACATGATTATATGTAGATACTTAACGTAAAGGAATATATTTTGTTTTCTGAAAAGGGATCCGAAAAGGATCGCAGAAACTTGCTCTTGTATAATATAACTTGTTGCAATTAAAATGGAAATTTTTTTGTGTGAATAAAAATTAATTATGAAAATATTACAAGGATTTTTTTTTTTTTAAGTGGATGTCAAATTGTTTTTTTTTCTAACAAAGTTATCTTTTCTTAAAAGCAAATATTAATTACTAAAAGAAACAATCCCCACCGTTTTGTACATTGTTTTAAGATTTTTTCACAATTTTACTTCTTCACTTAAACTAACTCGAACGCTAGCTAAATAAAAGGCACGACTGAGTCGCACAAACTTGCTCTTGTGTCAAGTTACCAAGAGCTTTAAAGAACCTGCCACGATATTATTTTATATGAAATTATTTGTTAATTTTTTTCAAATAATTGAAAAAGAAATAATTTTAAAAAAATAACAAAAACAAATAACTTTGAAAATCACTTTATAACAAACGAGAGTTTTCCGAGAAAATCGTGGTATGCCAGTAATGAATATTACAATATCGCAAAATTATAGTCAACCTATATTAAAGGAATTATCGTGACACCACTTAACAATATTTCAACTTTAGAATAGTTGTCTAACTTTTACTCAAGAATAAACACTTTTTTAACTTCCAGTTATTTATTCCACTGAAAGGTTGTTGATGAATTTATGCAGTGTTTGTGTGTGTTTTTACATTCCACAAAAGCGATTTCAAGAGAGTGAGCTGTCATTATCTCAGAGATTTAAGTGTGCTGCATTAAGAATATAATGCAAAGGTTTGCTGTTTTTAAAGTTAGACAACTTCATTAAGAAAATGTATACTTTATGCCTTTTATAATACGGAAAAACGTATTTTTAACCAAGTTTCACATTAAATTGCTTTTAGTTTCGAGTTAAATCGACTATAATTTTGCGCCAGTATATTTAATTTTTTTTTCAAAATCGTAGGTCATGTTTTCGAAAAAATCGATTTTTTTCAAACAACTTTTTTAAAATAATTTTTTTTTAATTTTGGAGAATGCCAATTTTAGCGAATTAATAATTTTTATCCGAAAAATAAATTTCAAAAAAGATTCATGAATTGGTTTTCAAAATATTAAATTTTCAAAAAAAAAAAATTGTTTAATTAATCTAATTTTTTTAAGAAACGTCATTAAAAAATTAAAAATTAAGTACGCCATTATTGTTTGGCTACCTAGGTCTTCTTTGAAATTAAATTTTGTAAAAATCCACTCAGTCGTTAACGAAAAAGCCAAAATTTAAAAAAACCGTTATATGGCAGGTACCGTTAAAACTGTTTTTAAAGAAATATGGTTCATGCCATCTGAAAGGCTTTTAGTTTCGTATCACTTATGTCAAATTTTATCAAAATCGTTATAGCCGTTTTCAAGAAAAACGAGTTTTTTCATAACCTTTATATGGCAGGTACCGTTAGTTTTAGGCCTAGAACAAAAATTAAAAAAAAAACCCTGACTGTCACCCTAAAAATCCTGTATACCGAGTTATATCGGTCCAACCGTTTAGGCTGCAGGTGTGAATGACAGACAGACAGACTGACAGACAGAATTGCCAGACCCACTTTTTTCGACTTCGCTATCATCGTAATGTCACGTTTGATTGTTATCTAAAAACTTTTTTTTGCACGAATTCATAACTTACCTTATAGTACCGCAAGTAAAAAAATCCTAGCCCAAATTTAATTTTGAAGCAAATAATTTAAATAATTTTGGACGGTCAGTAAAAGTATGACAGCAAATTGATGGCAACTAAGATGAAGATGCTTCGCTTGACAGCTGGAGTGATAAAGCTCTATAGAGAAGTATCCGAATACGTCAGAGTCAAATATCGAATCAAGAAAAAAATTTACAGCTAAATCCTTTGATGGAAAATAATCGCATTTTGTACTGGCGGAGTACAATTTCGCACTTCAATCCCGTATTAACACTAACACTTCCACTATTTTTAATCGAATTATTATTTAAAACACTAAGAAACTATTTGTTAATTGTTTAGTAGCAAAAAATAATAAGAAATTCTAGTCCAAGATAATTTTTCTTTATATTTTGTGGAAGACCGATCTCTTTTCCTTGCCTTGGAGTGAGAAAGAAAATAAATATATATATTTCTTTATAGCAGTTTCCTTAAGAACTCTATCGAATTAGAAGTAAGGCAGGTTTCTGCGTCAAAAATATAATAGTTAGTAGGTAAAATCCAGACGACAAACTCAGCTGTTGCCATGAACTAAGTAAAGACGCTGCAATCGCGAAAGAGTTTAGTACACTAAATGAATTTACTATCATCAATATTGTCATTGTCACTATAAAACTTCGTACAGATGGACTATAAAAAGATGAAGAATACTGCCGTGCCAAGCCACATGTAAATGGAGAAAAAAACACAGTTTGCTGCAAAAAAAAGCATTTCGTTAATGAGCGGAAATTTACTACATTTCCTAACATTCATAAGTATTTCCTAAAAGTTCAAATTATTTCGTGAAGTATTATCAAATTATAGAGAAAAACAATAAATCAGTGTCCTGCATAACAACGCTGGTATACTTTTATTTATTACTAACACAATGCTAGAATATTATGTTATTAAGAAAATTTTAATTATTCTTTGTTAAACTTTATGGAATAACGCCTGCGAGTTGAGCGAATTTTTTGTCAAGTCGTTGTTTTGATTATTTTCAAAGTTGTTTTTGTCGATGCATGACTACAAAATGATAATAAAATTTAAAGAAATTTACGATTATTTTGCTATCAGTGCAGTGGTAATGAATAATGTATCCTTGTTTTAAAAACAACAACAACATTCCTATTAGATTTATTTAAAGAAATGGTGTTGTGATTATTGTTTATTTTAAGCTGGTAAATTGTTTTTTAATATTTTTTTTTCAATCTTACACATATAGATTTATTATCTATTACTTTATTTGACTTTCAAATGCTGTTTGTGTACTGATTTTTAAAGCTTTAAGTTTTTTGTGTTTATGCATAGAAAAATATAAAACGAATTACACTTTTCTATTTTATTGATGATTCATATATTCATGTGTAATTTAATCAGATTAAAATTTAGATTATGGGCGAATTTTGAAGTAGAATTAACTGGTGCAATCAAAAACTTGGCAATTTGTTTTTGTATTGTTGAAAGAATTTAAAATTCGGAATTGTTTTTAAAATTAAGCATTCAGTTTGAACTGTCATCACATCAGCAAGTTAGCTTTGACACTTAGGTACTATTTTCACAGTTTCTTACAAATCCAATTCTGACATTTGCACAATATTCAGTACGAACTGTCATCAGAAAAATATAGATATTTTGAAACTTTCTAGTTTGACAGATATTTACAATATCAATTTTGACATTAGCGGAATGTTCAGTGCGAACTAGCTTTAATTAGCAAGCAGACAGATTTTCAGTACATGCAAATATTATAACTAAGGCTGAACTACAATTGTTTAAAAGGCCTTTAAAAATCGAATTTGGATATTTGCAGAGTATTTGGTGCTAACTGTCATCAGAGGCAATACATTTGGCATTTTGTAGTTTGAAAGATATGTTAGAATCTAATGTTGAGATTTGCAAATTAACTATTTAGTGCGAACCGTCATCGTCAAAGCTATATATAAATCGTTTATACGTTTTAATTTAAAGTATATGCTTAACTTTTAGTTGAACTTAATATGGAACAGACAGTAAAAAACTGTGTTCCAGAAACTCCAATGGAATTTAAAAAGAGTGTACCCTCGTGTGAGTTTATAACATATGTGCAACATATAAATCTATTCTACGAACAAACTCTATTTGCTTTTGTGTTCATTTTTGTTGCTGCAAAATAACAAAATTGCAATTACGTCTGTATTAGAATGCCAATTTGCCATGTGAACATGAATTGTGTTGTAAAATTCAACTATGTCGATTTGTTCCTGCATCATTTTCTTCTACATTTTCCGTCGTTTTAGTTTAATATATTTAGTGTTTTTCTCTTTGAAAATATTTCTTTTATGAACTGTTTATTTTTTCATTTTATTCTGTCTGACAGTTCAGTAGTACCATATTTTCAAATATAAAGAGTTTTTTTTCGGGAATTTCCCACTTCACTATTTATAGAATACCAAAAAAAAAACGGGTAGATATACCGACATCTAAAAACAAAGACTTTCATCGATACTCGAATAAAAGTCGAAAATCTATCTCCAAAAAACTCACGTTTAACTAAATTTTTCCTTATTTTGTATGTTTCGTTGGTGCAGAAACATAACTATTTTGGACATAAATCCATTATGATCTAATATCCCACTTCAGTTTACTGCCGTGAAAAAATAACAGTTAAAAACATAAAAAGTATAGTTATATCAAAATGACAAAAATGCAGATACGCCGTTTCAAGTTAACACGACAGTTTAAGACTCTCTAATTCCTGTATATAACCTTTTACATCAAGTGGTGTGCAATTATTCAACTTTAAACTATCTAAAGTTTCAAATAGGTACCTCGAATTTTATATCTTATAGGAGACGTTTAATATTTTCTTCATAGTATATCTGAAATATGACTTATTTAAGTGTAAATATGAAAATACATATAGCAGCACAACATGATTAATGTAGTTGATTACAATATTTCCTGTGGTGCTTTTTCTTAAAAACAAAAAAAAAAATGCGAAAAACATATCCAAGGAAAATTAAAACAAAAAATTGTGTACTTTACACCTCTGGCCTCATCATCATCAAAGCAACTACAACATCAGCATCAGTAACGCGATAACAACATCATCACTATCCATTGAAGTTGCTGTCGCGCGAACTACAAAGGTTGAATTTCAAAACTATACACGACATAATGGTGTCCGAGCGGTGTTCATTTTACCTTAATGAAGTTGCTAAGTTAATTTATTTTCAAACCAATGCAAAAGAATAAACCTGGTGAATATTTTTACCTTTAACAACTTCTTATTTAATAAAAATAAAAGAAAAGGCAGTAAGGGGAGAAGTATAAAGTGCTTGAGATTATATTTTTAATGTAATCTCATCGCCAATAAATTAATAACGTTAAAGATAGACTCGTTATCAAAAATTACGTGTTCGGTTTTCGAATTCAAGTGTCATTAATGCAACGAATGACATGATTTGGCGCCAATCCATGTGATTGATATTTGTCAAAATGAAATGAAATGAGATAGGTACGAAACTTTTTTATTATTATATACATGCATACCTATTTTAGTTATTTATTTTTGTATTACCCAATGATATTTGTTTACAAATAAAATTGTGCATTAGGTTTTTTGTATTTTATATTGTTTTGTGATTAATTTATTTATAATACTACGCTTCACATGTTTTGATTCTACTAAAAACAAAAACAGCAGTTGATGTCAGACTACTCGCCGGTTTTCTACATTCTTTCTATTTGTTGACGCTAAAATAGGCAAATGAAAATTAATACATAATGGTTCTACTTCATGAATAAAATTGATTTAGATGAACCTCTTCGCAGAATAAAGGAAACCACTTGCCCCCGATGACGACTAGAAAAAAACTAAAAACAAAATTTCGGTTGAAGCAGGAAGGGAGTACAAGTCAATTTTATATTTTTATTAGATGCTATTTATTGTTGATTTACATTTAGGTCAGCAGTGCCAATTCCAATAAAACGTTCTGTTCTGGTTTAATTTAGACATTTAAGTTGGTATCACTGGTGTTATGTGTTAAAATCATCTTGTTAGTATCAGATGAACATATCATGTTTTGTATTTTACTTATTATCGTTTTTCTTTTGTTGTTTACCTCGATTGTGGTTTGAAATGTATATATATAATAACGATCAAAAAGTGAAATAGTAAACTGATGTTAACAAATATACTCGGCAAACATTTCTTCTATTTATAACACCCATGGTCGACTAGAACTCATCTTTCCGCGACTCACGAAGTGTTAGGTATTCTTGAATACGTATGAAGAAACGCTTGGATATGTGACGGAAACGGAACCCAGCTGCAATCTTTAATTATTATTTAATTTTATTTTAGTTAATTTTCCTTTATAAAAAGAAAATCAATATAAATCGTCATAAAAGTAAAAACATTAGTGCCGTTTTCGTCGCGAAATGTTGTTATTTTAATACATATCTGGTTTCAAAAATATTTGAGTTTTTTTACCAATTGAAACCACCCTTAAGGTTAGTATGCAGGATTCTGCATCCTAAAAATGTTTTAAATATAATTTTGAGAACCAGTATTCGGAAGGTCTTGATGCTCGCAAGACGGGTACAGAAAGTTTTTCTATAACTATGGGTATTTCCTTGTCTATATTGAACGCATCCTAAAATAACCAAAGTGTGAAAACCTTCAAATAACAAATAATGTTTTGAGTATTCTAAAACTTTATCTTTTACTTTTATGTTCACTTTGGTTGCCATAATGAAGATGAACATGTTCATCTTTACCTATAATTTCTAATCTTTACCCATAATTTATGTATGAAGATCTCTTCACTTTCGTCTTCCCTCTATATCAAACAAGCAAAGTTTTCCATTGCGTTTCTTCTTTCTCCCTTTAGTTTTCTGCAATTTTGCAGTTGCAGAGACATGTAAATCCACGATTATTTACACTAACTTTTTGTTTTCCTTGAAATATTTTGCTGAACTAGTTATACACTTACAAATAAAACACACCGATAATTTTGTTCTATATGCACTGAACTAGTGTTTACAGAATATATAAAGAAAGTTTTTATCAGCAAAATAAAAAAAAACGTGTTTCTATTCTCGCTCCATTTTCCTAAAATATCTCTTGCAACCAAAATGACCTCCATGATTGCAATTTTCCAAATGCAATTTCAAACTTTTTATGTAACTTGGACAAACTGAAATAAATCGGTGGTCTCTTTTCTAGTGATTCTTTCTGCAGCCATCTGCATTTAGACATATCGTACACACCTTAAACTAATTCTCAAACTCAACGTCATATAGATACGTAGGAACGTAACACAATGTCAAGTCATCAAATGTGTATCTTTAGCAACCCCTTCTCGACTAATTAAAAGCTTTGCTCCTTTGAAGCTGTATGAGCATAAATTTCCATCCATATTTGGGGACTTGTAAGGAGGTTGATACCTTTATATGTAATATGTCACTCAAATAGTATAGGTACATTGTCCTTTCAAATCGACATAACTGAGGGAAAAAGGAGACACGAGAACTCTTGTAACAACTGTCCAATAACTTAAAGGTTTATATCTACCTTTGTGCTCGAATTCTATTCACAAAATAGCAGAAGGGTTAAACTATGTATAGTTAGGTATAATCAAAATCTATGTTATGTATGTTAAAATCATTTCTCTTTACCTTTATCCAGATTGATTTGATTAGGGCGAATGGACACTCGATGACCGCCATTTATTTCTGGGAATCGGTTAAGCTATCCAATTTCAGCGTGCTGGATGGATGTGGCTCTATTTATAAACATGTATTTTGCTTATGATATTGATGGTGTTCTAAGTTTGTCCCAAGGATAAATTTACTTTATCAATAAATTGAGACATTTTTCTTGGCTTACATAATTCAAGATGAAGATGACCAAGGAAAAACGTAAACTCAATCAATTAAATTTAAATTACAAATTCAAATTAAATTAACGAGTATTTTTTTAATTTTTTTTACCATTGTGTTGCTGGACAGTTCGCTTGTCAGTCCATGCGCAATACTTCATCATTTCGATTTCATCTATAAGTTTTTTTTTTTGGATTGCGATCGCCAACGAAATGAATAATGATCGATGGACGATGACGGACTGAATGGATTGATGTGGGATTCGTTGTTTGAATTTTCCTTTTTTTTTTTTCTTAAAAAACACAGGGGACGCAAAATAAATGTGCAATAGAATGATATCTATACTGAAACTGAGCTCGTAGAGGAGTTATCTGCGATCGAATGACAGTTGAGAGATAAAAAATTGTTATGAAGGCGATGGATGTGTGATCGGACATTGGACACAAAAGATATCTTTCTTTAGCTTTGTTGCGGGGATGGAATTTTTCAAATTTTTTTTTTTGTCTGAGATGATTACTGAATTGATATATGTACATAGTTTCGTAAACTGGGAAATATTTGTTATCGCCAGTGTGTGACATTGGAAGACAATATGGAACTTCTATGGTATTGATGTGAATATTGTTGTTAATCTGTATTTTGTTGATGGCTGAGCATGATTAAAGTATAAGACACGCATTTATATATCGTATTAATAAAAGTAACTTAAAAGGTTTTTCTTTTCTGTGAATGAAATGTCATGAAATGGAAGCAAAAGAACTGTCAAATTTAGTTGCTTTGGTATGTTATCGCATAATTTTTTAAGTATTGTTGAGAATAGCGACATAAGTTTGCAGAACTTTTTGACAATTTTGTTACCGATAAAGTGTATTACAAAATTTACCATATTTACTATTTAACACTTGCGATAATAAATTCATTGTTTAAAGCTTGCTTTCGATCTATCGCTCGTGGACACCAAATTCTTAGCTTAGCCCCACACTGGCAATATAAAAAAATTATGATGTGAAAGTTGCTATTTCTTATTCACATTCGGAACTCTCTTTCGCAATCATTATGTTCGAATGAAATGGCTCAGTACATTACATATTAAATCACGTTTAGACTTTTACAGCCTTATATTAACGATTAACTAAAGTTACACCGCCCTAAATATGCCTCTACTCAAGAAATCAATATTTATAAAAAAAAAATCATGTTGAGTAGAGGCTGAGTAAGTTAAAATGACCTCATTGGTTGATATTAAACCCTGCTTTAACCCATATTAGCATCTAAATTAGTATGATGTTAAAAATGCAAAACATTTACAAGAGGTCTTGTGCATAAAAACTAAATGCCTTTACAAATTTTCGGAGAAGATTTAAATTAAGAAAATAAACATTTGATTATTTATAAACTTTAATAAAAAAAAAATTAACGTAGGTACATAAACATCCAAATATGACTTTTTATTTCAAGTATAGTTCTATTCCACTCGATCCCATAACTCTGTTACATCGTATGGACTTTCTCTCTCTAACACAGTGAAAATCTTATCGTTTATCATAACCAGAATCTTATATGCGACTTTTCTTTTAGATTTAACGTTACGTTACATTACCTGAGCTCCAAGTAACTAATATGGGTTAAAAAAAATTATAAATAAGGATTTATTAAACTTTGAGTAAAGGCTGAGTAAATCTAAAATAATACGTAAAAAACTTTGTTCGAGACAAGGGTCCCTTGACCGCTCGTTTTTTTTTCATAAGAAAATGTAAATATTGCACGTATTTTATTATTTTTTTTTGTTCAAAATAATGTTGTTTTTTACGAGAGTACGACTCCAAAAATAGTCCAGTCAAGAACAGCCAACCCAGATTTGAATTTATTGTTGAACACTTTCTTACAAAGTGAGAGGTTCTACAACAAAAAAAAAAAACAGCAGAATTTTGTTCAGAAATTCTATAACTGTTTGCACTTTTCCCACAAAATTTACTAATATATAAATTCCCGTCCAAATTATGCAATTTAAGTATGTATTTGATTAAGAGAAAAAATAACCAAAATCTAATCATCATTTTTGACATCTAAAATGACATTTGAAATGAATGCGTTCAGTAGAAAGGGAGTGTGTTAAGTAATTTGCAAGGAAATTTATAAGAGATTTTTTATTAAGATTTACGATTTACATTTGTATGGCAAATCTAGTGATTTAATAGAAAATTATAGATAAATCTGGTCAAATCAAAATTAAGTGCTTGGTGGAAACATAGTATTAAACATTATAAAATGACTTTGAATTCAAAAAAACTTAATTTCTTAAACTTGCAAACAAACAAACTTGTGTGTGAACATTTTTTAAGAAGCGACAGTGGAACCCCTAATTCCAACATAAAGAAAAAAATATATTTTTCATAACTTAATGAAGATTTTTATGAATATACAAACTCAAAGAAGAAAGGTTTACTCTACGAGTAGAGCATTTATTATTTGAATTAATTAAAATATAAGGTCAAAATAATTCCTTGATTCATGACAGCTCTTAGTTTAATATGTAAAGGCTTGCCAACCTTTGCTCATAAAATTAAATTTCTTAATCTAGTAGAATGTCACCTTTCAAATCGTTATCAATTTCCATAAAATTATTCTATAGATAGAACTTAACTTTCTCCTATCTTGAGTGACAGTTTTTAACATTGTCGCTATCTTCAACCGATTTAATATCCTTAAATCAATTACATAGTACTGTGGTTTTCTGTTTACTTTGTCATCGAATGTCCGCAAAAATGTGAGCCATTTAAATTGATGTTTTAATTTGTTAAGAGAAAGAAAACAACTAACCCCACCACATCCACCGAAACGAAGAACCAAGATCGCAAGACCACATCACCGTCACCGCACAACAGCATGTCTCATGCCATGTGTACATGTTATTAATATAATTAATGATTCGAGCCGCCCAACGTCATTGTCTCTACACAACTCAAACACGCGCACATTGCAGATCATCGATCGGTCGAACGATCGCCGATCGATGTGATACAATCCGATGGATCGATCGGATTCATTAAGCGAATCACGTCGGTGCATAGGCCCACGTTCAAAGGATTTAATGTTCAAGCCCGTCGGAGCACGTAGTGCTGGCTGATGGTGCACATAAGTCGCCTTCGTGGAGTGTATAATCCTTTCAAAGATCGACACAAATGATTGAATCTTGCCGCGTGCAGAACAGCACACCGGCACCTCTCACTCGCAGACGCAAGATGAGTGTCCATTTCATGTTCAAGTCAAAGTTTACATCACAATCTGTTCTTGTCAAACAGTGTTGTTGTACATATACGAATACCACGTCCAAGCGATCTGCCATCGATGGTTTAAAGACAGTGGCCAGGTTTGAAGATGAAGAGAGTTGCAAGGATTACGTATATTATGTCTTGCGCAGAAAGGTATCCGTAGGGAGTGAGTTTTTGTTGTATTTTCGTTTTTGCTAATTTCCCATGTTTGTGATCTCCTTGTTCATCATGCAATCGATTGATCGGATGTCGTTTACTCATATCATGTTCATCTTCAATGGTCGGCAAAATTGTCGTCTGTGAGTTTTGTTTTTTTATGATAATCAATTTTATTCTTCGTGACGCTATAGTTCCGTCCTACCATGAATCTAGTGCAAGAAAACTTGCTTAGTTTCTTCACACCTTTAACTAACTCCACAGGGCATGTACCTGTTTGTTTCGTGAAAATAGCAAACGATATTATTCGAATTTTGTAGGGCGTTCAAATAACCTAAGTGTTTCTATATCCGTGATGCAATATGTCACATGTAAATCATTTTTTAATATGATCTTTGATTTTTAAGTTTCCGAACCCAAAAGTGCTAGTTAGTGCGACCCAGTCGTGCAAAGTGCATTTAACTTTCTTTGTGGAATACAATAGGTGTTTTAATTGTATTAATTATTTCATCGTTTGTAAAGCCTTCCTATGCAGCTATGTCTCAGAGTGCAGTGATGGATGAATAGTGTGGAATTCAATTTGTTAAATTTAATTCAAAAAAAAAGAAAAAGAGTTATATATGGGGATAAACATTGCGTTACATATTTAATGTGCAATTAATGCAATAAAAGAAAAGAAGGGAATGTATACATTATTCATAGTTCATAATATATTTTATTTTCCAACTAAAAGATTAATTTTATTGCTATACATTGTTTGAAAGAATTTGTTAATTTTATTGTGTTTCACCAATATTAATGACAATATCTACGAAACGTTTATATTACAAAAAATTCCAATAAAATCGACAGCTACATAGTTTATCGTTTTTTTACGTCCATTCTGACAAACTGATTGCAAAATATTAATTTCGGATTAACAATACATAAACACTGATAAAATAGAACGTCAGTGTATCACCCTATTGGAATATTATATAACTATTACAAATGGCGGCTACAAAATTACACAATTTCTGCAAATCTTTCGAAATCACTTTCGAAATTGTACAATTTTCCATATAAATACACAATTTCGAAATCATCTCAAACACCTCAATTTCAACACAGTTTAAACGAAATTGCATTGAAATTACTGTCCAGTTCAGGTTATTCCAGTTTAAGCCTAGTATGCAGCTGAAGTGTAACAAAATTTAACGTCTTCTCCAAAACCCCAGAAAAATGTTAACGAAACGGTAGCAGATAAATTTTTGTGTAGAGTTTCACCCTTTGTTGAAAAATAATTTCTCAAAACACCCAAAAAACCAAATAAAAAGAACAGAACTCCATTTTTAAATAATAATAAAAACAAAAAAAAACATGAAATAAATAGAAACGTCAAAATTTCGCGAGCAATTAATATCCCGGTCAGTTAAATTTTGTGTGCAAAAAGAGTGTAGAGAGTAGTGGAGACTTGAACCGGTTATCAACCGTTTCACCGTGGAGCTGGCGTACCACAAAACGGAAAGAAGGACATAATATTTCGTTTATGATTTCATCGTGTCATTTTTGTATGGGATTTTTCGTTTCACTTCAGCTGCGTACTCGGCTTCGTGAACACTTTTCGTAATTTCAAAATTGAGGTCTAAAATTGGGCGATTTTAAGCTAAAAGGTAGGAACATAGTATTAGAATTACGTTTTATTTCAGGTTATTCCAGTTTTACTGATGATGAACAAAACGAAAAGAACAAACAAAAATGAATATACATGACTCATGTAAGGCAGAAAAAAAAACATTTTTTCTATTTAGTTTTTGATTTAAACTGTCAAACATTTTGGTATCAAATAAAGTGAGATTTGCTTGATTCGACATATTCATAAATAGGGTTATGGCGTTGATGACTAAAAATGACATTAGTAAATTTTTTATACTTGGTAAGCTATGTTGTATAATTTTTTAATGCAACTTGCTATCAATTAAGTTATGCTGTTTTTCTCAATGTATTGGTCACTATTATATAAGCCTGCTCCCGATCGTATATACAAACATATGTGTAATCAGCTTCAAAGTCCATACAAAATGACTATCATCTAATGAAATCACTTAACGATGCTCTAAATAGCTTGTCGAACAAGCAATCGCAGTCTCAATCATTTCAAGCAAACTCCCAAAACAAAAAAAAAACAAAAAAAAACTTGCATACCAAAACACCAATTACCATATAAATAAAGAACAGCATGCCTATAAAGTTTAGTTTGCTGCAATTTAAACCGATAGGATTGGATGGCAGCTTCAACCAATAGCAGCAACTTCAATTGCAAATTAAATTATTATACGACCCGAAAGTATGCGATGATGACGATAGACGTTAAACAACCGACAGCTACGACTTGGTGTCGGTCGGCACGCTAACCGTAGCCATGCCGGCCGGCCGTGCCAGTGCTGCTGGCTCCCCTTTCACAATTCGATGCAATAAAATTTCCATAATTTAACCGAAGTTGACGTGCGTCTGCATAGAGAGCTCTGACTGTCTTCCACTTTCGAGTCGTTTAACATATGTTTTTAGTAAAACATGCATGAATACACTCAATCATTGTCGTGCTTTGTATTTGAGATTCTTTTTTTTATTATTAATGTATTTGTTTTTGTATTTTTTAACCTCCGAATAACTCAAATTGGGAAAAAATTGACTGCGCAAGCAGCACAAGTCGAACTTTAAATTTATGTAAAACACTTTGGTGTGAGCGTTGTTTTTATCTTTTTTGGTACTATTTTATATTCAGTTGGTGTGGGGTTAATTTTGAGGTGAATATGTTGAGTACAAAACAAAAAAAAAAGTATTTTGAAAACAAACCCACAACGGTGAGTGAGAATTTGTTTCGAAAAAGAAAAAAAAAACCTTTTTAGAACAATATCTTGTCGATGGAAAATAAATATTAAGATACTTTTTTATTAAGCTGATAATCGGATTGAAAATGTAATACTTGTAGCGGAAGTTAAAAGGGGAAGGTTATTTTTGGATGAACTTTTTTCACACATCATTGTCTGCTTCGATAAAATTGGAAGATTTTAATTTCCGGTTAAACTTTTATTTTAATTAAAATATAAAATATAAGTAGTCGAACGTTGAAAGATTTTAATTAATATTTTGTATTTGTTTCTTTCATTTTAGATACATAATAAACTATGCCCGCAAGGAAACCTCAATAAAGTTAAAAACAATATTATATTAGAATAAATTAAATTAAAGGTAAGTTTATTATATAATTAATTATAATTATTATTTTTTCACAAAAACAATAGGTGTGCGTCAGATAAATTAACGTCATAAATTCAATGGAAAGTATGATAACTTTGGTGGCACAAAATGATGGAAAAAGGGTTCTTGTAGCGAAACAAAATACAAACAACTTAAGATATTTAAAAATAAAATTGGTTTACATAACTTTTCGCTCGATAAAGCCTTGGCCCAAAATATATCGCGTTACACACACATGACTGAAGGGGGGCCAAACCCATAGAACGCGTTGCGTGCGGTACGTTCCATTGTCTCTTTCAATTTCAACTAAGTGCAAAGTTAAATGCACATGTTCTTATGAAAAGCGACCCTAGGCAACGTTTTGCGTTCTAGTGGCATGGCCTTCTCATAAGAACCTTTGTATTTAATATTGCACTCCGCTGAAAGCAAAAACTCATCGCCTCACGCAACGCATTCTATGGGTTGAACCCTATAGAGCAAAATACTTGTCCAGTCAATAAAATTAAACATTATTTATCACCAGTTGGAAAAAGCGCAAAAAGTTCCGAAATCATTTTGACAAGAACGTACATTCCCCTCCTTTTGAACTGTAATTTTTGGTTAGGGCTAGAACTAGATGAACTCCCAACTTGATTAATTTTGGCAACTTGAAAAGCTCTTGCCGCAAGTTTGCTTGCATTCAAGAGGAAATTCACTTGCAAGTAAGTACTTTGTTGCTCATTGCAAGCACTTACAAGTTGATTTCAAAATCGAAGTTCTTAGAACGCTTGCTACAAAAACTTGACCACATGGAGAAATACCTTAAGGATTGTGGCTTCTCAATAATTATTTTCGGTGTTTTAAGTCAGTAAGTAAGTAAATATTGATGTGCCTGAAGACTTCGTTGTTATTAAATAATAGCTTTTTCTAATCAAATATGTATATCTATTGATTTGCTGATGATATTATACTCTCAGTTTGCCCAACTTTGGCTGAATGGGGTAGTACTGCAAAGTCGGATGAGAGTAATTCTTCTCTTATGTCAAATTGTGTATGTATATTCATTTACGCAGCTATATGCGCAAAAGCAAGTTAAACATACATTTATCAACTAACAACCACGAGCACAAGGCAAACATTTTTGTGAAAAAAAGCAAATTTTGAGCAAGCCATACATTATAGCCGCCTATTTCTGTATCAATAAGTCTAGTGTATAAGTATCATCCATTGTTAAAAGTCATAAAGTCTCAATAAAATATACATACATACATGGATGCAGCCATCTTCAATTTACTTCCATACGGCAATACGGCATTGTTTCGAGAACTATCAGGGATGTTATATTTTTGAGCAAAACAAAAATAATTTAAAATTCTTAAAAATGTTTTATAAAAAATAATTAATTTTTCTGTAATATTATTGGAACGCAAATTGTTCGTCTTTCGCATCGGAAATTGAATAATTATATATTATTATTGGATCCAAGCCTTTTCCTACACAATAATCTTATATTATAATTTGGAATATATTTATTAAAACCGATTCTTCCAAGATATAAGGTTGATCGTTGCGAAATAAAATATATATAACAGGCAGACTCTGTTAAAACCTTTATAACAAATTTCATTAAAAAAAGTACAGAATCTGTCTATTTATTTACTTATGTTTAACATCGAAACACAGTCCTGTATTTTTTATCAAAAACACGAGGTTATGGTTCCATCGAAATAACTAAAGGAAGAAAAGTATCAATTGAGATTAAATATTCAAACACTTTAAGGTCTTGTCCCGAGAGTGTTTTTTTTTTTGTTGGTAAAAATCAGTCAAGAAATACTTACCAACAACTACATTTTAAGATCTACGCACGTCAGGTATACTAGCTGTTTTAAAAATAAAATGTAAAACATATTTCCAACTTTTGATGCCAAACATATTTATTCAAAACGTGGCCCTCAATATCTTGCAAATATGGGTGATCCTCATAACACAACTCTCGGATAGAACTAGATCTGTGTGCTGGATAGAAAGGCGTTTTTTTATTCGATTGATATATTGCTGTGGTGTTGCATTTTGTGCAACCTCCAATAATGTACTCCTCTGCTAAGTCGTCTTTGGAAGAACAACAAATCCGCACAACAGCTTTAGTATAGGATGATTAAATATGTTTTACCAGCGATAAGTATACGTATTTGAAATAAGAAAATTGAAGAGGTGTGTCGCATATGAAGGTGTTTCCGGAAATAATCGTTTATTATTCCGTTTGTAGTCTAGGAGTTTGATGTTGAATAAACACAAGAATTATTTTGCACTTATTGTATGTGATGTCGTATATATATCTTTGTTAGAAGTTATTTTGTAGTTCTTACTTAATTTATGATCATTTAAAATAATCACACGTGCTGGCTTGAGAAATATTAAAAAAAATAAACAATTGTTGTTCATATTAAAAAAATTATTAAGAGGTTAATTAATGCTTACCTCGATATTGTAAAAACAATTTCGAAGTTAAATTGTAACAAATTCCTGGAAAAAATTATAAATGTTTAAGTGCAGTTTCTGTGCGCTAAAAATATAATTAATAAATACTTTGGTAATTAATTTTAAGATGATACGGTACTTCTAGCTAGTTTTTATTTGTTAAAAATAAGATTTATTTTTTAAGCATTAGGCATATTTTTGTAGACCCTCTTCAGAAAGTATTTATAGCGAAAGTTATAGTAGTATATATGTAGTAAAATGATTAGGTTATAATTTAATAAACTGGTTGTTTGGATATTCGAAATGAGCAATTTTATTCCATTTTCATCTCCACAGTTGGAAATCAAATTTTTTATTCCTAACTTGACTGTCAAACCCACATCACTAAAAGTTATTTAAACTATATATTTCTCTACAATTTTGTTTGCTTACTATTTATTAAAATGTTTTTGAGAAGGAATTTACGTTGACAGTTTGTGATAGTTAAGAGACGGTTAAATCTCAGTCTACTACAAATAACGTTTAACTACGACAACTATATGTAGGAAACGTAACGTAAATGTGGTTTTGATTGAGTTTCTGACATTTAAAAACGGCGGCGCAGGGAAAATTCCTGTTTTTTTCGCACTAACGAACTTTGGTATTATGTCCCACCAAATTGGGACATAAGTAAAAAAAAAAAGAATTTTGTCCCGAGGAGTCACAGTAAATGGGTGGCCCACTTGTGTCCCCAAAAGTTGAAATTGGTACAGGGTGGATGAGAGTTTGGGTAGGAGTGAGTTTGGTATTGAAAAAAACAAAAAATAAAAAAATAAATTTAGTGGCACTGACAGCTCCGAAGAACCACGGCCTAGTGACTTACTCATTAAAATAATAATCCAGTTTTGAAAATATGTTACTTGTTTTTGTTATCACCTGGCAACTCTTAAATTCAAAAGCTGTTGATTATACCCGAATTTTTGACCCACAATAAAGAATCCACTGCTTAAAAATTCCTATTACTTCTCACTAAAAAATAAAACCAAAAGTGTGGCAATGCGAGAAAAACGAAATAGTTCATCTTCTTTGGTCGTATTGTTTTAGTTCTTCTCTCGCTAATGGTGCTCAACTCAGTTCTCTGTTCACTGATTGTGATCATTTTTAAAACCCGCTCAGTTTTTCCTACTTTCCAGGTATATGCATTATTATCTGCCTGAAGTCATCCATAAAATACATTTCAAATTGTACTACGACGGCAGCGCCTTCTTCGAGTCTATAATCAGAACGTTGGCTCTCTAGTTGATGAAGTCGGTTGACTTGGTTCGTCGTCGTCGGTTGTCTTCTCGGGTTGGTTCATATTGTACAGTCATGAAACAATTTATAATTGGCGGTTGATGACATCCTTTTCTTTTTTCGCAGTCTAGCCATGTTTATACCTTTGGCACTCTAGTGTGATGGTGGGTTCCGAAAAGATTCCTCTACTGATTGTCTATGCACATCATCTTCTATAGATGCTGCACCAATCTCCTCCTTTTTCCTCTCTTAACTAAGCTTACTAAAATGCAAATAAGATGTTGTTTTACTGGCTCAAAAGTTGTTCTGCATAGGCAGCAGCTCCTTTTTTATTTTTGTTGTGAATTCCAATCGCGCGAGATAATAGACTTCGTATGCATTGAGCATTACTAATGCAGTGATCCGCAGATGCACAGATCATAAGTTGCTATCGTGCTCTCTCCTATTTTTGCTTCGACGAAGTTCATAATTCCAATGGAGTGGCTTATGTGAATTGTGGTTAATTACAAATTCCGAATATGTAAATCGCTGATACTGTCGCTTCTGTCCGGGCATGTTCTCTACAACGAAGTCGAATTTTCTTGCTCAATTTATGGACACTTTTTAAGCTGTTGGTTTTATTACATATGAGGTTTCTGAACTTGTGTGTCATAATTATTTGAATAAATGCCATAATGATCATTAATCAATAGACGATATCACTTTTTTTTTGCATAAGGAGTGTTTAATTTTGTTTTGCATTTGAAGTTTTTGCATAATGATGAGTACTTCGCAATGATAGTAGAGAGGGTCTGCTGAGGTCGTGAGAAGGAAATCTGAAGTATGGCGGAAGTGGATCGAAGCCCTTAAAATGTTTATTTGTTGAGAGTGCTGATTGCTTGGTAGAGCTGTAAAAGAATTAAATCAATTATGAATGCCTTCACGTGAAGTCTGAATTCAATTTAATATATCAATGAATAAGAATCACTGAATTCAAAATGACTTCGGGCTTCAAGTTTTCTCATTCTCCATTCAATTTGAATTTAGTGATTTAAATAATTGTATTCGAAATGATTTCAGAATAAAGCATGTTCAAATCCCATTCATTTTGAATTCGGTGCCTTAAATTACTGAATTCAAAATAAATTCAAAATTCAGATTGTTTAAATCCCATTCAATAATATCAATCAATTCATATAGCTTTCAGGATTTAGGGTGTTTAGTTGCCTTTCTCTTGAGAAAATAAAAAAAATACAATCGCATTGGAAAAAATTCAATTTTATGTAAAAAAAAAAATTGAGAGACCGAATTCAAAATGAATGAATTTAAAAAACTGAATTCAGACACGCTGAGTTTTGAATTAAATTTTGAAGTCATTTGATTTAAATCACAAATTCAAAATTAATGGGATTTGAACACGCTGAATTCTGAATTATAATTTTTTTATTCTGTGATTTAAATCACTGAAATAAAAATGAAATTGAATTATTCATCTAGTTGCAGTCTGCAATCAAATGAATTCAATCACCAAATGATTTTCCTCTTTTACAGCTCGGATGCTTAGTGTAATTAATACCACAGCCCGATTTTAATAAACTTTAAATATTTAACATAACTGTTTACAAAATGATTTAAGTTTGTTCACCAATGCAAACCTACCTAACGGATTAAGAAACACATCATTGCCATTTGTCATACAAATTTACAAATTTTGTAAAAATTTTTTTGAATTCGCATTACAGTTCCCATTTTGATAAAACTGGATAGCTTTTAAGACAAAGTGTAAACATTTGAACTTTTAATGATTCTAAGGCGCTTGTCAAATTTTGGTTAAAATGGAAACAAAAACTGGAACTGGTTTGCTTTCTTAAACCCTAAAAGCTTATTTCCGCAAACATTTTTTATTTGAAACGTGAAAATATCCTATCCATTTTAAATAATGGAACATCATGTAAGTTAAGAATACTTTATATAACACACTCATGAATAAGGAATAAGAAAGAGCGAAAAAGCTGGTTTCTCTGTCAGTTTCTTTAAATCTTTAAGTCATGCTATCAAGAAGGTTCCCGTAGCTCTTCGATAAATTACTTTCTTTGTTATAACCGAGCCTAGACCACGGTTCAAAAACAAAAAATCCAGTTTAAATTATTGCAACCGTGATCTATAGCACCCAGGGAATTTTGGAATAAAGGTCGCTTAACGCTTTGTTTTTGAATAAAGTGTTCTTCTATGTTCCTATATGTATTCTCTTATCTAACACATTAATAAATAATCAAAGCTTGACAACCTTAAAATACAAAATGTTCCAGGCATTCTAAAACTTTATCTTCATTTTTAAGTTCACTTTGAATTTTTTGTTAAAAAAAACTACAGAACTATTAGCCCAGTATAATTAGATTCTTACTTCTAAAAAATTCCGACAAGGCTGGATTTTTATGGAGACCTTTGTTTTGGTGTCTTGAGCAAATCATACAAAGTACCCAACATTTGGGGTACTTTTGATTTCGATCGTTGATTATATGTTTAAAATGGCTGAGGGTTTTTATTTTAACGCAGCAACAACATTGAATTGTATCACTTGAACGAATACCCTTCCATCCCTTCCAACTCTTCCACTCTAATTTAAATAAACATCTTCTTAAGATATAGGGCATTTTTCTTTTTTAATTCAAAACTGATATCCGAACACAGCTTGAGCATGTCGAACATGCTCTTTTACGTTCTCTGCTCATTGCCGTCGATTGGTTGACATATTATGGTACAGCAAACTATAAAGATTGTTGTGCGAGCGGTTATGGAGATTACCAGTTACCACTGTTTTTTTTTATTCATAAACGTCAAAATAAATCGTTTAAGTAAGTCAAATGTAAACCGTCTAAATATAAGGAAGTTTGTTTTTGACAGTTCATTGTCAGATCTATGACAGATATTAAAATCTTAAAATAATTTAAGGTGGTATAACAATCTTTCTCTGTAGTTAGCTTTAGAAAACTAAATATCTTGTAAATGGGAAACAATTTCTACACTTACACGGTTTACTTATTCGATTAATTATATATATTCAAATCCTTTTCGTCACACCAACTCTAAATCTCTTCCATAATGCAGCAGCTTCCTTTTTAGCTTTATTATTGTCACATAAACTCTTAGATAAATCTCTGCTGATAACACTTAAAAAAAACATCACATTAAAGTGCTTAAACTTGCACCTCGATAATGTCAATCGGTTTTCACGGTGCAACTCGTATAACAAAAAGCGCGAGCTGAAAACACTTTTCACGACATTTACTTTAAGTTAATATCTGTCGTCACTCACTGATGTTTGCTGTTGCTGCTGTACATACATTTTACAGAAATCCATAATATTGCAAAGCCCATCTCTGATGTTTTGCGCTCGGTGCGGTATGCCTATGCTGCGCTACAAACATGGGCCAAACTCTTCAAACGATGCATCCGCATTTACCTCCAACGTCAGACCAAGATCTAGATACGAACATCAAAGCACAGCCAAACGAAAGTCTCGTAAACATGAATTAATGCGGCTAAGTCACATGGTTTTTCCCTGGAAAAATTATGGACTTTTCCCTAACAGCTAGTTGCGCGCGTATTTCCTTGGCTGCCACTTGAAAGCATAAGCAGTGGCGGCCAGCAGCGGGCGCATGCGCGCCGCGCCATTCGGTTTTCGAGATTTTTGGTTGTTTTTGGGTCGCGTCTACTTGTTTCAGGAGAAATCAAATCGTCAAATCGGGTTCGGTGTATGTAGTCTTATGCAGCTTAGGACCATGTGATTCTTCCGGGATCGTGATTTTCTATTTTCTTTCTGCTGGGCTTTATCCGAGATGTTTAAAGTTAGTTTGTCTAGGACGACGGCAACGACGACAACAACGATGCGATGTTTCTTTGGGATAGTTCACAATAAATGTAGCTGATGTGCTGTACTTACAGCTTACAATCCCATCACCAAAGGCGAAGGAGGAAATCTGCCAAAAAGCATTCCTTTCTCTGGCCATGTTGTTGGGCTGCTTGTTTTCTTGGGCAGTGGGACAGCAACAGAGAGCAACAGTTCTTTATTGCATACACGCCAGAAGCATGCAACTAAGCAACTGTGACAGGCGGACAATTTAATTGGCTTCCCAACCAACCGATATTGTCGCTGGAAGAAGAACAGTTCGTCTATCGTAGTCGTCGTTTTCGTATTCGTATTATCATCGGTCTTAGGCAAGATCGTTACAAGATGAGAGGCAGTTCTGTGAGCCAACAGTAATATCGTGATCTTGGGACAAACTTGCATTCAATCTAAAGAGTGTTGGCCCCCTTTTTATGGGACATATCAACTTACACGTTCTTTAGTTAGCAATGAATTTTCAATTCGATTGCATTAAGAGGTTAATTAGTGTGGTTGTTTAGACAAATTTGAGATGTATTCGGGAAATGTTATGGTTATGTCTTTGCAGATACTAGAAATGCCTTGTTAGCTAATGTGTTAATAAATTTTAGTTAACTTAGGTTAAACAAAATTAGTGAATTGTGAATCATAATTTGATCTTTTTTGCTTGTTGTAAATTTAAGAAAACGGGTTTTGTTAAGAATTCTAATTCACAATCATAGTACACATATCTCAAATATAGTGTACTGCACAGGTTGCGTCACAATCAAATGACATTCCGACAAAAAAAAATTGGTGCTCTTGTCAAATCATTGTATATACATTATAGACTCTATGGCAGTCATAATGGAGCTGGCATCTCCATATAAAATCAAAATAATGTAGTTTGACGTTTTAATTAATAAAGTTTATTAATTATTTTACAAAAAGTTCATGTTTGTAGAGCATGATTTATTTCTGGATTTACGTCTGGATTTTAAACATAAAAATTTGAAAATTTAATTATTCAATCAGAAGGCAATTTAGGAATTTCCGTTAACTGTCAAAATTATTACTGTCCACATCTGTCAAACCCACAAACTGTCTTAAAGAATTTCCGTCCTTTCGTGTCACATTTCTCACAAATACGCCCAAGAAAGCCAATTTTATGACTTGTGTAGAATAATTTGTGTGAAATGTGAAATGAATGACCGTATAACCAGCTTGACAAAAAAATAATTTTGCTTAAATTTTGATGTTTAAGCCAGCAACACCTTATATTTAAAATAAGGCAAGTTAAGGATTCCTTTAAGAAATTGCTCGCCTCAACAATCAACGCGACATTACAATTATTGTAATCAGTGCTTTTGTTGACAAATTTACATTTACTTAAAGCTATGTAAGTAAAATACATTTCTACATTGGTTACACACGACATTTAATTTCAGAGTAAGGTCGACATTGCAACATGAAGGGTTGTGTTCAAGGACAATTTCCTTTTTTTCGTACTAGACGTGTTTTGTCTTTCTGACAGGTACCTACGTACTATGGTGATTAGACGGTTCGTTGTTATTTGCCCGCATTCGTGATTTTGACTTCTTTGAAGTTGTGGTGGTTTTATTGTTGGGATAAATAATTACTATAGTTAAATATTATTGCTAATAGTTTCTTTTCCAGTTTTTGTTCTCATTTTCAAAGAAATTATATACTAAAACAGTTACAACATTCAATAACATAAATAACTTAATTTCGCTTTCCGGCGTCAAGGACGAAACGTCAACGTTCAACCAGAAAAAGTCTTAAAATGTTAATACGTGGTTTCGTTACTTCGTTCCTCATTCATTTCTACACCCCTCACACTAAATATAAAAAAAAACGTATGAAGAAAAGTAAGGAAAAAGAACTAGTGTAATCAGGGTCAAACTGTAACAGACGTATTTTGAACTGTCAAATGATCTGTCAGCTGTTATGTCAATTTTACTTTGAAGTTTGATGTTTGTATTTTTTAACTTTGTTGGTAATTGAACTTAAGGCTTCCTGAGAACGAAATTGACCAACTTAAGTTTCGTGTACGTGTAGTTCGATGTTTCCCTTACACGCTCAATCATTTTGTCATCAAATTTAATTTGTTCATATCTTCGTTGAAATGAGACGGGCTGTTTTTAATTATTGCAGAAATCTTATGTCTCTTTCTCTTGCATTTTGGAAATGTATCAAAAATGCCATTACACACATCAATCTGTTTGATCAATCATCATGCTAAATCAAAAGTTGTTTGATTTTTGTAAGTAAGAATTAAAATTCATAGAATATAATATGTAAAGCATACAGTTATATTTTTGTGAACACAATTTAATGATTGAATCAATCATTTTATCGTGTAAGGGCATTGTTTTGTAAACCTAATTGAATTTATTTTTACATCACACAAATTTCAATGGTCTTCCAAGCATAATTGCAACTTAATATTATTCTTAAAAATAATTGCTAAATATGTACAACATCTATAACTGAAGTCACAAACAAGTTTACTAATTAACATGTAAGAGTTGTTCTCCATTTCACTTTTAAATAGATTCCTTCAACTTAACAACATAATAACTGTCTCTGAGCACTCCTTCTTAATATACCTACTATATAACCTATATATATTCATGGAAAAAATATCTTGTTAATGTTCTACTTCCTGCCCCTTACATGTATCGCATATGAAGGAATACTCTCTGGCGATTTCATCGTCGATCTTGCTACAAAGATCTTCCATAGATCATTTAACTTGATCGTGATTGATTTTGTGGCGATTGCTACGGTTACTCCCCCACAACCCTCCATATCGCTCTCTCTCTCTCTCTCTTCTTTCCGAAGGATTGTGTTATGTTGTATAATATAGAAGCCTGATATAGGGATTTTCTAAAGCCACCATGTAAATTTACTTGTAGCCCAAGTTGGCCTTCGTTTTCAGGATTATAAATGACGAAAGAAATTGTTTTAACACAATTAATTAACCGGTGGCTTGCGTTGTGGTAAAATAAGACGAAACATGTTGCATGAGTGCATATAGCATACATCATTTAACTGGTTCCTGAATGTAGCAGTTTATAGAGTTTCATATACACATTCATATAGATACACACTACATTATATTTATAGATGAATCTCGATGATTTATTAACTCTTTGTGCAGCGCTTTCAGAACTAATCTCACGATTCATTCTCACCTCTTGAAGGTACACCTCGCAGCAACCACAATAACAACAACAACAAAAAGGCTAACTAACGATTTAATCAACTTGGCCATTCAATAAAATTATGTCAGAGCTGTTAGGTATATATGCACACTATGCTTGAGATAGTATACCATTACCTATAGCTAGATACTTTGTGACCAAATAGATATAAGGAGCTCCGCGTGCCGGTGCGATAAATCAACCACACCGGATGGTGCGCCCATGATTTAATAATCACACAATCAAAACGGGCTATTAAAGGACTTTTTTGTCCACTTAAATTGAAGGCTCGGCCGTTTATCATTGTGCTTTGATCTGGCGGCCAAATAACGTGCAGTGAAATATTTATTATTGTTGCACTGGGGGATGATGACTCCTCTTGTGGCGATCATCATTCCTCAGAATGAGGCCACCACAAAGAATCTGAAGAGAGATCTATCTCAATCTGAACATCTTAGCGCTTTGTGGTTGTCTTTTTAGCTATTAATTATGACGAAGTGGACAAGAAGTTGAATTTTTCCTTGCTGGCTGGAAGGTGGATACTGCGGATATATGTATTCATATTATCATTCTTACATCCGATTAAGATTCTTGACGACGACCACGACGATTAAGAACATGTATAGAAAACCATAAAAAGATTCTTTTCGTCGGATGATTATGAAGATGCACGTTGTGGTGTTCCATTCTATGTTGCAACATGGATGTACTATCTATTCTCCTGCACTCCTTCATTGGCAATAGGGTATTTACTTGGCTTGGTTATTATTATTTTATTTTGTCCCCCTAGAAGGTTGACATAATATCCATGCAGAAGTTTGATAGAGAGAGCCTGGACTGACCGTATTTGGTTATGGAATCAATGAGGAATAGCTCGAGTTATTAATGTTAAATTCATAAAGGGGCGTATTGAATGGGTATCCACATGGGGTATCTTTGTTAACCGGCGACTATATAATATATGCCGATCTCTGTATTTGTGTCGAACAATGAATATATTGATTGTTAAAGCTCATCGTATGGTTGTTTAGGTTAGGAAAGTTATTAGAAAGAAGCTGTAATTATAGCTTCTTTTTTTTTTTTTGCTTGTTTGATATTAGATATGTTCATCGTAAGTTCATTCAGATTACATTTTTTTAAGTTTTTTTTGAAACAGCTATTCAATAAATTTCTTGGTTTTTAATTGCTTACACATTGTCACGATCTTTAAGTTCAAAGAGTTTTTTTAGAATATGTTCTAATTTTATTCTAGAAGCTGATTTTGTTTCCGCCGTAAATATCTTAAACCTCACGACCGACACCTTGCCTTTTCTCTCCACATTGAGAGTCAATAATCCTTTGAGAATGTAAGAATATAAAAATGTTTTATATTATAGAATAGGTCGTTATTTCCACAGCTTATACGATGAGTTTCGTCTAAGCGGCACCAAGTACTTGATATCAGCAAGTCTCGTTACATCTCTATATACATATATATATATATGTATAATATTGAATTTTTATTAAAAGTGCTAAAACAACTTTTTTCAATGCTTTAAGTCAAAATCAAAGTATGCATGAATGTTTTGTTGCATCAATAAAAGATTACAAAAAATGTCGTAAATGCAGTTCTTAAATACATCAATGTTTAATTTATAATTTAAAAAAAAACTTGTTTTACAAAATTGTAGTATGCCAATTAAATGTGCGGGATAATTTTTATTTTATGTATAAATTATTAAAAACTTTGGTCAAGCCATTTTTAAAATATTTATTTACAAAAAAAAATAATTAAAATTAAGCTTTTCTGTGAAATTTTGGTTCTGGAACATTTGGAGTTTTCTAAAAAAAAATTTGTTTCAATTTAATAAATTATGTTGAAAACCGACACATATCTATAGCTATCATTATCTAACTGTTGGTTACTCAAAAACTTAATTGCCATTTTGTGTTTAATGTTCAACTTAAAAGTCATCATCAATTTATGGCCAATTTTATAAGAAAATCGTTGACCCAACATCTCCGTTAGATGAATTTTTAGCCTAAAACCTGAAAAGCAGTTATATTTACAGAAATGCAAATACATAAATAACGTTCATAAAGTTTTATCCAAATCGTTCCACCCGTTTTCGGAAAAAATTGGAAAAACTGAAACCATTGGAGGTGTACCCATAACAGCCGGGTACAAAAATTCGAATTTTTCCCCTATAGGGAATTACAAAAAAAAACTACACAAGAAGTTTGAAAAAAAGGTCAAACCGTTTAGGCTGCAGTTCAGAGTACAGACAAGAGCAAATCCGCATAGAAAGACTGATGGACCATGGACCGCATGACAAAAGCTACTTTTTAGCTTCTTTAAAAAAAATATATATTTTTTCTAAAAGACATACATTTTTTAATAAAATGAATTCGAAAAGTCAGTAAAGACACCACAAGTACATTCTTAAATCTTCGTTTTCTGATGGAAATATAGAATTGGAATTTTTCTGAGATATTTCAATTCAATAATATCGTAACAATAAGTGTAAGGAATCGAAGACTGTTATTAATTTTTCATTTTATTGCCACCCGCCAAAAAGTCTGTGATTTTAAGTTAGTATAGGATTAAATTGTCTATCTTCTTTTATGTAGTCTAACTTCCCTGCAAGATAGTTTCGATAAATATAAAAGCCTAAGGATGAAAGGAATAAAACTGATGTACAAATCATCCGTTCGCAACTGGCATATATCCATTTCAGGTAGAATGTTGTCAATTTGATTATTCGCTTTAATGAGAGGTAATAGTACCTCCCTTCCAGTGTATCTGTCTTTTTTGCTTAAATTTTTTTCCAATGAACTTCCGATAAAGATCTCCCTTCTCATTAGTGGCAAATTTCCTCAGTACAAACTTAGTTGATAGATCGTTTTCAAACTCCTTTCGCCAAGTTAAATCACAAGCAATAGACTTATCTTTCTAAACCTAACTCACCACCAACTACCGTGGCTGTTATCCACTTAACTACCATACGTTCCTGCTGGCCCTCCGTTATAGATTCGCAAAGCAGAGCGTACAAAAACTAGAAAAACAAGGGCTGCTGTAAGTAAGAAGTATCTATCTAGTTCCAGTCTTATTCACGACGTGATGCTCTTTATTTACGACAACAATCATTGGCAGTGCGGCTATATGGGAACAGTGGTTAGGAGGAGCTCTATTCCAGCGCTACGAGTACAGCAAGAAAAGCGAAGTCAACAACGACATCCGACGAAAGTTGCGCTGACTAAAACAATGTTGCGGCTGCCATAGTTTCGGTATTGTTCACGTTTAATAATGTGTCCCTCTCCAGCTGCCGTCACACAGTTAAGGCTGGCCCAGTAAAATGCATTACGAGCTAGCCAGCTTGTCTATATAGCCTACCGGCACATCGAAGATAGAAACAATCTTGTGATGCGCGATACCACCTTTCCACTTATGGTTTCCTTGTTGTTTGGGCTTTGTGTCGTCGTCGCGTTGTCGGTCGTATAGTTGTCGATGATTTTTACGAAATTCAAGACGACGACGTCGTCGTGGTATCTTTGACTGTCATCATTTTCAAATTATTTCTGGTTGAATATCTAATCGCGATCCATGCATGATCAGAATTGGGGATCATCCGTGTGCATTACGTGCTCGAAAACAGTTCGCTCTTTCTTTCTGGTCTAGTGGACCGTTTTTTTGTTGATTTTCAAAAGAATTTAATTTTTCTTGCCTCTTGAGCATTGCAACGTCTTTGGCATCTTCTAGTGGTGCAGCTTTTTTTTCTTTTTTTTTTGTCTATTCGCCTTATTCTGGCAGACACGTTCTCGCTATGATAATGGACACAGCGTTGAGTTATATCATGTTCCAGAGGATCACTTGGCATTGTTTTCTAGTGCCGAAGATGATGCTAATGCCTTGTTGCTGTCTTAGTTTACTCTGTTTTAGTGGGCACAAAACAGAGATGCCTGCGCTGTCTTAAAGAAGGCAGCCAAACTGCGCGTCTGCGATAGCAATGCTGTCACCGCGCCGCGCGCCGTATAGTATAGTAAGCCAAACATTGAATATTTATGAACCCCTTACTGCGATTTAAATCGACGAAGTAAATAATTCAATTGCACTTGTCATCTGAATGGGTTCGATTTTATTTATTGGATTTGATTGTAATTTAATTTAAAACGAATCAAATTTGATTGTTATTTCAGTGGAAGACATGGGCCGACGCAACGTTAAGACGGAGGAGAAGCGTTATGGGTGTTCGTGATTTGATATTGTCAATGAAGATGATGTTGTCTGGGTTCTGAGTATTCATTTGTCTTATTTAAGGAAGCTACTGATGGTTGGGTGACATTAAATGGTGTTATTAAATTATTTGAACATTGATTTAATCAAAAGTCATTAATAAAGATACAGTCAACAAAGAGGAATGAGGTTGGCTATATTATAGTTATTCGTTGGTGGGGTGTTTATGTATTAATCATCGAAAAAAATTTACGACGACTTTTTCGTTTATAGTATAAATAGAAGCTTAAGCTACGACTATTATATTAGAGAGAAGTTTGACCGTTTTGGTGGCTAGTTTTTGGAGTGAGAGTGAGAATTGTTTTATCAATTCGACAAGGTTACCCACCATCAATGCGAAAGGGGCTTCTTGCATCAGCTTATATGTCAAAACCCTTAATACTTTTAGACCGACGAAACAAAAATTCCTTTAACAACTTGTGTTTGAATTCGCTGCACTGAGGTCGAAATAACATCGAGTCAGTGTTTTTCTCATTTGTCGCCATGTTAATTAGTTTTGACATATGAAAGTTGATGACATTCCGAATGTTTCTCGTTGGTTTGCAAGTGACTTCTCTTTTGTTTGTTGCGATTACAATCTATGCATAAATGCGATTGCACTTAAATGTAAGTGCACATAAATGCAAGTGCACGCAAAGGAGTGATTTTTGATAGACGTAAGTTCGACTGTAAAAACAACGCTGCAACAAAGAATAAAAAATAGCTTATGTCATAATTGACATTTTTTAATGGTTTAATTGATCTTGTCAAATTATTTTTGATATAATTGATAATTAGGCGGCTTTTCAGTTGGTCAAGTTTTTGTCATTTTGTGATTTTTAAGAATGCAAATACCTCACGCAGTTGTTGGCAAAATAATTGAAATTTCAAACAAAAACTCATAACTCTTTTTGTGTGAACGCTTCAAGAGTGTGTTTTTTTAAAATTCATTGCATTCGTTTTGCAAATTTGACAGCTCTGTTGAGCAGTCGATGTCGTCGATATATGACATTGCCATGATTCTGCGAATAGAGAATTTTATCATGTTGTCAAAAAATAAAAGACAGCTGACGCTACGCGGATGACAGATTGAAATCATGCATCGTACTTTTTTCAAACTGTCAAACTCAAAATCTTGTAAAAGTATTTTGTAAATAATATCTTTTTTTCTTGTGAAATTTAAGATTTACGTGACTAAAAAGTTTAATAATACACTATTCACAATTTTCGCCCACAACATTAAAATGTCCGCTCTTATTTTCAATCAATTTGTCAACAATGTAAAAAGTTAAGCCGTCATCCGCGTACTACTGATTTTGATACTGATATATGCGAACGAGAAAGAGATATATCTTTGTTACCTTAAAAGCATCTCAATATTTAACATCAGCAGATGACAAATTAGCTGTCTTAAGATATTGGTTTCGCTGTGTTCAATGATGAAGTTGTTTTGAACTGTTGCAAACAAAAAAGTTTTGTGTTCTCAATATGAGAACATTTCCGATATTAAATATTCTGATTATGGTATTCTATAAGCCTTTTCGGAACAGTTCTCGCACCAATTATAATTATCTATAGCTTTTCATTTAACTTTTAAATCAGAACAGAACAGAACCTACCCTCTAGCGTGACAGTCACTGGGAGACTAAAAACTAAACAATAATATAAAAATAACTAAATATTGTTTTTATACTTTTTAATCCATCATCTTTTTATCATTTATTTTAAAAATGACTTATCATCGTGACTAAAAGAGAAAATATTGTTTTCAATGTATTATCGATTCATCTATTGGCTCCGGATAATCGAGACTTTGGTTACGACCCCGATTACATGGCTTATCGTCCCACTTTAAGGGAAACAAATTTTTCCATATTCTGAAACGTTCCAAAAAAAGCCCTTTCTTCATAACAAGATCATTTCCTATATCCAAATAATTTTCTTGCTTCAAATCCAATGGTGTCCAGTTTAGATTTTTCAAATACTCATCATTTCCATTATTTGGATCACTAAAAATATATATATTATATTCCCAACTTTTCTACGTATATAATTGCTATTCAACTCACCCAGTCTTGGCAAACTGTGTCCACATACGTGTTAAACGCTCAATGGTCGTATCCTCCGGATCAGTTTTTTTAAACAATGGAGTTAAATAGGACAGATGAAGTAAATACAGCAAATCATCATGATGGACAGTTCCTAAAATAATAACAAACAAAAATATATATGACGAAATAAACATCAAACGTTAGTTAAGTCCTCAAACCATATGGCTTATCCCCCGGATAATTGAAATGGCTATATCGACCCTTATATGAGAACCTATAATAATGTACAGGAACGTATCCAGCTGCGAGATGAGCAAATCTATGAGCCGCAAAACCAATAAGACTATCACTAAAAATCTATATCAAATCAAAAAATTTAGAAACAGTAATCAAAAGATTGCTATTCAAAACAAACCTTTCCTAATGGTTCAAATGATTCGCCGCTCTTTAAAGGCTTGTTTCCCAAATATTCTTTTTTCAAAGCAGCACTGATTTCCTTTGATCTTGGTGTTTCTCGTTCATAAAGGAAACATATTGGTGCAAGTCGGTCCCAGTCATTATTCATTTGCTGAAGCATAGACTCGTTTTTCATTATATCTATGTCATAAAGTATGTTTTTATCATTTATAAAAACTATAGTTTTCTAATAAAAAAAGCGAAAATGTTAACTTACCGTGACCAATGCCTACAAATTCATCATTTGTCATTCCAACAATAAGTGGTATTCTCTGGAATCTTCCTGTTTGATATGATTCTAAAGGATCTTCAATTATAAATCTCTCCTGACCGAGTTCCTTTTCAATAACCGGCATCCAGTTCAACACAGGACTCCAACCAAAATCAAACATAGCTGATTGTGTATTTACAAATTCATCAGCGGGTGTCTAAAATAAAATAGATAAAACGTTTTTTCAGATTGTATTTACAGAAAATGTGCGCTTTGTTTTCAGAAAGTCTTAAAACGAAAGAAGATCTTAAGAAATCGAGATCTTGAAAAATAGCGAATTGAAAAACAGCGAACATTATGAAATCAGCAAACAAATGTGTTCGCACTCTTAATGCCACACAAAACATATAAATACAAAATCGAGAACCAATCCAGAAAATAGAAATGTTCACATTTAAGACTGATGAAAAATCGAGATATTAGGCGGGTTAAGTTTTGTTTATATCTCAAGAAATAGATTAGCAAGCGACATTTCTGACTGTGATGAGAAATCATATTAATGAAAAGTTGAGATATTAGGTAGATTTATATTTATAAAGATTTAAAAAAAAATTGATGCGAAGCTAACCGGCAAAATTTTTTTATATAGATTCTGATAGCATAAGATCTCAAGAAATAGCTGAGTATGAAAATCCAAAAATGTCAACTTCTCAACAGCGAAATTTTTTGAATCTATATAGTAGAGGTTATTTTCGCATTTATGACTGCAATATTTTATAAATAAAAAATCGAGATATTAGATCATATCTCAAGATATAGCTGAGAAATTGACCCAACAAAATTCAGTCCTAGCTTCTTGACCGCAAAACATATGAAATTATTTTTTTTTGTAATTTCTGACTCTTATGACGTCGCGTCGTATAAATAAAAAATCGAAATATCAAGTGGGTTCAGATTTCTTGACCAATTATAAGTTGAGAAAATAAAATAACTCAACTTTTTGACTGCAAAACTTTGAAATCCAGGGGAGGTCTTGAAACACGAATACAGACTGCGTAGTTAAATTACCTTTTTTAGACACTGCACCATAGCACTAATGCTATTTGTCGGACAATTAACCAATTCGGCCTGCCTTTTCGCCAAATCCACTTGTTCTGTTGGGAATCTGTATTGCGACACTGGTGATGCACTCATTGTTATTCCTTTGTGAAACAATCCCTTGGACATTGGGGATGCCATATGCAGGCCTATACTAAAGCTTCCAGCACTATAACCGACAAGTGTCACAGAGTTCGGATCACCTCCAAAATTGCGTATATGATCTTTAATCCATTTCAATGCAAGAACTTGATCCTTTAATCCAGCGTTGCCTGGTGCATCGTTCGTACCCAAAGCAAGAAAACCCAATGTTCCCAAACGATAATTAATTGTTACAAATACAATATCATCTCGATCCATCATAAGCTGTGGTCCTGCAAAATTCTTGCTTTGCCCAGAGAAGACATAAAAGCCACCCGGATGAATATAGATGAGGACTGGTTTTAATGATTTGGCATCCAAATTCCTCGAATACACATTCAAACACAGACAATCTTCTGAATATTCTGTCGAGTTAAATGGGAATTGTGGACACATTGGACCATCTTCTGTGGCATCGAATACTTTCGGTTTCCATGGACTTACAGGTTGAGCTTGTTTAAAACGAAATTCGTTTACTGGCGAGTTGGCATATCGAATTCCACGAAAAGCATAAAAATCTTTTCCCAAACGCGATTTTAATGTAGTTCCCCGTATATTACCGAGACTTGTAGTAACTTCTACTGCTCCGCAAGCCGAAGCCAAACCGAAGATCAACACGATGTAGACTGCTATCATTGTGAACGATTACTGAGCCTTAGTTGATGGAATAAGAGCAATTTATAGATTTGTTTGGGGGTTTTATTTGGAAAATCCCAACGCAGTCATAATATGAAATTACGTATATTAAGTTCTCTGGAAATTCTTATACAGATGTGCAAAGTTTTGTAATCTGTATCAGAATAACCGCATATTCAGTAAAAAAAGATAATATTATAAACTGAGTTGAAGGTTCAGAAAAACACACAGTTTGTTTTTGTAGCAGTTTTCAAAAATCGTAAAACAATAAAGTTTTCCATTAAATTTACATAGGTATGTATTTGAGGTGTTATTACTTTTATTGTTTTGGGTTAATGAGCTTTTCAATGAGAGAGAGTCACTTTCTGCTATATTTCTTAATTTTTTTTAAACATGATTTATACTTTTATAAAAAAAATCGTTGTTCCAGGACCAAGGGCTTTCCAAATAGATACCCAGCGATCAATAACAAATGAGAACCTGCTTGAATTAGTAAATATGTAGAGTAGATGAAGCGTTTTTTCAAGTGCAGGTGTTTTTTTTGCCCCGGTAGCGGAATGCATTAGCATCAATGCTCATCCTTACTTTACTTTTTTCGACACTGCAGAGCCTCCAGAGAAAAAAATAGTATCTACCTGTACCTCATTTTCCTGAATCATAATTATAGTGACATCTTACCTCGATAGTATTCATACTGTTCCTTTTTACTTGCTCTACTGACTACTATAGGTACTATAAGGCAAGTCTTGGATTCGTCCAAAAAAAAGTTTTGAGATATAACAATCAAAAATGACATTACGATGATAGAGAAGACGAAAAAAGTGGGTCCGGCAATTCTGTCTGTCAGTCTGTCTGTCTGTCTATCTGTCTGTCTGTTTAAGCAGCCTAAAGAGGTAGGCCGATTTACTTCAAATTTGGTAGGTACGGTTTATAGGGTAATATGCCCAGAGCTTTTTTTTGTAGGTCACTGTAAGTCTAAAAATAACGGTACCTCCCATAAAACGGTTATCAAAAATTGTATTTCTCTCGAACTTTAAAGAAAATTCTTTAAACGGTACCTGCCATATAAAGGGTGATTGGTATAAGATGCACCAAAAAGCTTGAGCGTGTATGTGGAGTTAAGACAAGAAAAAATCGTATGGGAGGGGGGTCTATTTTCCCCCGTTTAGGCGGGAGGGGCAATTTTCTAAAACATTGACTTAAATCAGAAAAAAAATTATTTAAAAACAACGGTGAATGATACAAAGCCTTGTTTTATTTTTTTGGAAAGCCAGAAAACTACTCTTTTATTTAATTTTTAAATTAAGTTGTTTAAGTGAACAGTTTTAAAAAAATTAATTTTCAAACTTAAAATTTTGAAAAAAAAAATAAAAAAAATTTTTTTAAACCAATTTTTTTCAAAATTTTATGAAATTAAACTATTATATTTATTTTCAAAATTCAATTCTCTTATTAATTTTTAGTCAAAAACAGAAAAGAAATAAAAAAAAAAATAAAAGTAAAACTAGCAAGTAAAGTAAAAAGTTAATTCGTTTTTTTTTTATTATGTGAATAAAATTTGATGATATGTAATAAAAAATAAAAAAAGGGATAATTCCCCAATTAATAATTGACCTGAGCAGGTCAAATTTGGGAAAACCAAAAAAAAAGTGTTTTTCTTGGAAAAAAATACTTCTAGTTTTTCTTAATTTCTCAAAAACTAAGATACATTTTGGCATCTGGTTTTCTGTTTTTGACTAAAAATTAATAAGAGCATTGAATTTTGAAAATAAACATAATAGTTTAATTTCATAAAATTTTGAAAAAAAATTGGTTTAAAAATTTTTTTTTTATTTTATTTTCAAAATTTTAAGTTTGAAAATTAATTTTTTCAAAACTGTTCACTTAAACAACTTAATTTAAAAATTAAATAAAAGAGTAGTTTTCTGGCTTTCCAAAAAAATAAAACAAGGCTTTGTATCATTCACCGTTGTTTTTAAATAATTTTTTTTTCTGATTTAAGTCAATGTTTTAGAAAATTGCCCTTCCCTCCTAAACGGGGGGAAATAGACCCTCCCATACGATTTTTTTCTTGTCTTAACTCCACCTACACGCTCAAGCTTTTTGGTGCACCTTATACCAATCACCCTTTATAACGGTATTTTTAAATTTCGACTATCTCGATAACGTCTTAAGCGATTTTAACGAAACTCAATACTGTTATTGTCCTAGGTATTTAAAATAACATGGTATAAAATTATTTTTCAAAAATGTTTTTGTTAATGTCATATTCGAGTGAACTTTCGGAGGGCCCTCGGAGTGAAAAAAAAAACCTTCCTAAACCGGTCGATTGGTTGTTCGGAGTGATGTTTGGGAATGCTAATTTGCCTTCCTGAATTGAATTGGGAGTGTTAGGAGTGCCGTTTTGGAACAATTAAAGAACTTAAATAATAAGTGCAAATAAGAACAAGTAGTGAAAAAATACTTTTTAATTAATTTTTGCTTCTTTTGTGGTTACAAAAATCAAATGTTAACAATCTTTGATCAACTACTACGTACACAATGGAAAAAGGGAGTGTTTTTAATGATCCATTGTATTCATAATTCCCTCGTCTTCGGAGTGACTCGAATATGACATAAGTTTTAAATAATTTTTGAAAAACCGTTTTTGTGAATTAAATATTACAAAAACCAGTTGCTTTTTATGAAATTTAGTTTCGAGGTTTAATACATTAAATTTAAAAAACCTGCTTACTCACTTTTTTTTTTAGAAAAGAGTTTTCAAAAACCTGTCCAACGGTTTTGAATTTTTTTTTTTTTAAACTGACATTTTGTAGGGAAATTTTTTCCATAAATTGATTTTGTTTTGAATCTTTGTAAGATATGGTTTTCAAACTTAAAAAAAAAATGTATACGATTTTTTCCTATATTCCGTTTGTACTTGCCACAAGAGCAAGTCTGTGCGGCCCAGTCGTGCCCTTTATTTTACTTGTAGTTTATAGTTTTAAGACTAGTTATGGATTCAATCTGCAGCTGAATCCATTTTCTCTAATCTTGGAAAACTTGATATGCCCTAAAATTCGAAGAGAGAGGGAGAAAGAAATATTGTGTGAAGCGAACAACACCCTATGAAATGAGGCATTTTTTTCGGTTCGCATTCTCATTTGGCCTACAGCTCCTTGGAATTAAGGTCATTTAGTGTCTATGAATCGTTTTTGGTGTCAAAATTAAGGTTTGGTAATACCACTGTTCACTCTCGCATCTTTTGTGCGTTTATGTTCGCCCTATTATGAAAATCGAATGGGAATGTGTAATGACATTTTATGTCAATTGATTGGAATTATTGGAAGGCAATATTTTACTTCATCGATGTTTGTTTGGCACATTTTCAAAATGAAACGATATAATTTTATAATTATGTTTACTGGAGCTTAGATGTTTTTTTGAGACCAAGAAACCATATTGAATAAAGTATCTATACATCCCCTTGTTTGGGGGTTATTATGAGGGGTTTTCTAAAAAATAAATAATAATTTAAAATAACGATGCTTTTTAAACAGCAAAAGCGGGAATAACTATGATTACTATATTATTAAAGACAGACTTTATCTATACTGGCAATTCAAATTTCAAGGTAATACACACTAAGGCTACAAAGCCTATAGCTATACGGAGACTATTTGACTCAGAATGGAAAAACAATTGCGTTGCCATGGATTATTTATAACTGAGTCAACCTAACCTAGTAAAGGGGATTTTTTCACAAAATATTGTCAACACTGCGAAATTGATTTCTCAGAATAAGTAATTCAAAAATGTAAACAATAAATATTCGCTTTTGTGCGTGACTTCCATTTTAAATTAGAGCAGACTTTATTCATCTCATAAAATCCACCGCATGAAGAAATTGTTATCTTAAATTAACCATTTGTATTTGTATAGATAAAAGATCTTATTAAATGTTTTGAATTGATTGCTTTTATATCCAAACTAAAAAACAAATCGATTTAAGCTAAAAAAAAAAGATATTATAAACCTAACGTCTTTCGTTGTTAATGTTTTGTTTAGATTATTATTAAGATTCGTTGTGCTGAGTTAAGTTTGAAGCATTTATACCAATTATTGGTTTAGTTGGGCCTTAAGTGTTTGACCAGTTGGTGTAGGATGGCCGAGAAGGCTGCGGCTGAATTTAAAAAGTACCAACAGCACTCTCGAATTATTAAACAAGATTAACAGGTCACAAGAATTCCGTGATCTTAAAAAGTATGTTAAGCGTTTAATGAATTTTGACGAAAACCGCCAGTTACCACCATTGCAAAATAAATTCCCCTTTCCGATAGGGTGATACATTTTTCAGTTTATTGTCCAAAACTTCCGAATTATGCCCAACTAAAGCGAAAATGTAAAAATAAGGCTGTATGGCATAGAATAATAGATAAATAGAGCATCATCTCAGGAGGCTCCACCCACTTTTGCCTACAAACTTTCAAAACTGCAGAGATTTATGCCCCTATTATGGAACACAAGTCAAGTCAACTAAACCACTGTACAACCAAACAGATTGTTCGTGTTACACAAGACAACTAATTTCAATTGTGTAGATCAAAAATGTTGCCGTCTTTTAGGAGTCGTTTCTGTCAAAATCAGAATCAGCTGTTGAGCATCAAAAATATTCCATTGTATATACATTTCTATAGTATTTTCATGCTGAATAATCACCGCCTGGCCATCTTGAGAAACGTGTTATAAACACATTTTTAGGTTCGTGCATTTAATAGTTGTCTATTCTGTAACCCTGACAACAGTCGTAAACATATATTGTTTTTGTTTTGTTTACGACTCTTGTCAAGGAAATATGGATTTTAGAGCCAATAAAATACATTATATATTATTAATTTGTTTCGTAGACGACTATTGTTAGGGTAACAGAATAGACACTCAGTAAATGTAAGAACCTCCAAATGTGAAGTTAACAACTTTGTTTAGATGGCGCTGCTCCATGGTTGTACTATAGAAATTTATATACAATGCATATTCATTAAACCAAGAGAAGAACGAAAAATAAAAAAAAACATGGTTCTATTAATAAATACGAAATAAGAAAAACTATTCAACGTACGAAAATAAAGTGTTTGGCATTCGTTTTGCAAATTTGACAGCTCTGTTGAGCAGTCGATGTCGTCGATATATGACATTGCCATGATTCTGCGAATAGAGAATTTTATCATGTTGTCAAAAAATAAAAGACAGCTGACGCTACGCGGATGACAGATTGAAATCATGCATCGTACTTTTTTCAAACTGTCAAACTCAAAATCTTGTAAAAGTATTTTGTAAATAATATCTTTTTTTCTTGTGAAATTTAAGATTTACGTGACTAAAAAGTTTAATAATACACTATTCACAATTTTCGCCCACAACATTAAAATGTCCGCTCTTATTTTCAATCAATTTGTCAACAATGTAAAAAGTTAAGCCGTCATCCGCGTACTACTGATTTTGATACTGATATATGCGAACGAGAAAGAGATATATCTTTGTTACCTTAAAAGCATCTCAATATTTAACATCAGCAGATGACAAATTAGCTGTCTTAAGATATTGGTTTCGCTGTGTTCAATGATGAAGTTGTTTTGAACTGTTGCAAACAAAAAAGTTTTGTGTTCTCAATATGAGAACATTTCCGATATTAAATATTCTGATTATGGTATTCTATAAGCCTTTTCGGAACAGTTCTCGCACCAATTATAATTATCTATAGCTTTTCATTTAACTTTTAAATCAGAACAGAACAGAACCTACCCTCTAGCGTGACAGTCACTGGGAGACTAAAAACTAAACAATAATATAAAAATAACTAAATATTGTTTTTATACTTTTTAATCCATCATCTTTTTATCATTTATTTTAAAAATGACTTATCATCGTGACTAAAAGAGAAAATATTGTTTTCAATGTATTATCGATTCATCTATTGGCTCCGGATAATCGAGACTTTGGTTACGACCCCGATTACATGGCTTATCGTCCCACTTTAAGGGAAACAAATTTTTCCATATTCTGAAACGTTCCAAAAAAAGCCCTTTCTTCATAACAAGATCATTTCCTATATCCAAATAATTTTCTTGCTTCAAATCCAATGGTGTCCAGTTTAGATTTTTCAAATACTCATCATTTCCATTATTTGGATCACTAAAAATATATATATTATATTCCCAACTTTTCTACGTATATAATTGCTATTCAACTCACCCAGTCTTGGCAAACTGTGTCCACATACGTGTTAAACGCTCAATGGTCGTATCCTCCGGATCAGTTTTTTTAAACAATGGAGTTAAATAGGACAGATGAAGTAAATACAGCAAATCATCATGATGGACAGTTCCTAAAATAATAACAAACAAAAATATATATGACGAAATAAACATCAAACGTTAGTTAAGTCCTCAAACCATATGGCTTATCCCCCGGATAATTGAAATGGCTATATCGACCCTTATATGAGAACCTATAATAATGTACAGGAACGTATCCAGCTGCGAGATGAGCAAATCTATGAGCCGCAAAACCAATAAGACTATCACTAAAAATCTATATCAAATCAAAAAATTTAGAAACAGTAATCAAAAGATTGCTATTCAAAACAAACCTTTCCTAATGGTTCAAATGATTCGCCGCTCTTTAAAGGCTTGTTTCCCAAATATTCTTTTTTCAAAGCAGCACTGATTTCCTTTGATCTTGGTGTTTCTCGTTCATAAAGGAAACATATTGGTGCAAGTCGGTCCCAGTCATTATTCATTTGCTGAAGCATAGACTCGTTTTTCATTATATCTATGTCATAAAGTATGTTTTTATCATTTATAAAAACTATAGTTTTCTAATAAAAAAAGCGAAAATGTTAACTTACCGTGACCAATGCCTACAAATTCATCATTTGTCATTCCAACAATAAGTGGTATTCTCTGGAATCTTCCTGTTTGATATGATTCTAAAGGATCTTCAATTATAAATCTCTCCTGACCGAGTTCCTTTTCAATAACCGGCATCCAGTTCAACACAGGACTCCAACCAAAATCAAACATAGCTGATTGTGTATTTACAAATTCATCAGCGGGTGTCTAAAATAAAATAGATAAAACGTTTTTTCAGATTGTATTTACAGAAAATGTGCGCTTTGTTTTCAGAAAGTCTTAAAACGAAAGAAGATCTTAAGAAATCGAGATCTTGAAAAATAGCGAATTGAAAAACAGCGAACATTATGAAATCAGCAAACAAATGTGTTCGCACTCTTAATGCCACACAAAACATATAAATACAAAATCGAGAACCAATCCAGAAAATAGAAATGTTCACATTTAAGACTGATGAAAAATCGAGATATTAGGCGGGTTAAGTTTTGTTTATATCTCAAGAAATAGATTAGCAAGCGACATTTCTGACTGTGATGAGAAATCATATTAATGAAAAGTTGAGATATTAGGTAGATTTATATTTATAAAGATTTAAAAAAAAATTGATGCGAAGCTAACCGGCAAAATTTTTTTATATAGATTCTGATAGCATAAGATCTCAAGAAATAGCTGAGTATGAAAATCCAAAAATGTCAACTTCTCAACAGCGAAATTTTTTGAATCTATATAGTAGAGGTTATTTTCGCATTTATGACTGCAATATTTTATAAATAAAAAATCGAGATATTAGATCATATCTCAAGATATAGCTGAGAAATTGACCCAACAAAATTCAGTCCTAGCTTCTTGACCGCAAAACATATGAAATTATTTTTTTTTGTAATTTCTGACTCTTATGACGTCGCGTCGTATAAATAAAAAATCGAAATATCAAGTGGGTTCAGATTTCTTGACCAATTATAAGTTGAGAAAATAAAATAACTCAACTTTTTGACTGCAAAACTTTGAAATCCAGGGGAGGTCTTGAAACACGAATACAGACTGCGTAGTTAAATTACCTTTTTTAGACACTGCACCATAGCACTAATGCTATTTGTCGGACAATTAACCAATTCGGCCTGCCTTTTCGCCAAATCCACTTGTTCTGTTGGGAATCTGTATTGCGACACTGGTGATGCACTCATTGTTATTCCTTTGTGAAACAATCCCTTGGACATTGGGGATGCCATATGCAGGCCTATACTAAAGCTTCCAGCACTATAACCGACAAGTGTCACAGAGTTCGGATCACCTCCAAAATTGCGTATATGATCTTTAATCCATTTCAATGCAAGAACTTGATCCTTTAATCCAGCGTTGCCTGGTGCATCGTTCGTACCCAAAGCAAGAAAACCCAATGTTCCCAAACGATAATTAATTGTTACAAATACAATATCATCTCGATCCATCATAAGCTGTGGTCCTGCAAAATTCTTGCTTTGCCCAGAGAAGACATAAAAGCCACCCGGATGAATATAGATGAGGACTGGTTTTAATGATTTGGCATCCAAATTCCTCGAATACACATTCAAACACAGACAATCTTCTGAATATTCTGTCGAGTTAAATGGGAATTGTGGACACATTGGACCATCTTCTGTGGCATCGAATACTTTCGGTTTCCATGGACTTACAGGTTGAGCTTGTTTAAAACGAAATTCGTTTACTGGCGAGTTGGCATATCGAATTCCACGAAAAGCATAAAAATCTTTTCCCAAACGCGATTTTAATGTAGTTCCCCGTATATTACCGAGACTTGTAGTAACTTCTACTGCTCCGCAAGCCGAAGCCAAACCGAAGATCAACACGATGTAGACTGCTATCATTGTGAACGATTACTGAGCCTTAGTTGATGGAATAAGAGCAATTTATAGATTTGTTTGGGGGTTTTATTTGGAAAATCCCAACGCAGTCATAATATGAAATTACGTATATTAAGTTCTCTGGAAATTCTTATACAGATGTGCAAAGTTTTGTAATCTGTATCAGAATAACCGCATATTCAGTAAAAAAAGATAATATTATAAACTGAGTTGAAGGTTCAGAAAAACACACAGTTTGTTTTTGTAGCAGTTTTCAAAAATCGTAAAACAATAAAGTTTTCCATTAAATTTACATAGGTATGTATTTGAGGTGTTATTACTTTTATTGTTTTGGGTTAATGAGCTTTTCAATGAGAGAGAGTCACTTTCTGCTATATTTCTTAATTTTTTTTAAACATGATTTATACTTTTATAAAAAAAATCGTTGTTCCAGGACCAAGGGCTTTCCAAATAGATACCCAGCGATCAATAACAAATGAGAACCTGCTTGAATTAGTAAATATGTAGAGTAGATGAAGCGTTTTTTCAAGTGCAGGTGTTTTTTTTGCCCCGGTAGCGGAATGCATTAGCATCAATGCTCATCCTTACTTTACTTTTTTCGACACTGCAGAGCCTCCAGAGAAAAAAATAGTATCTACCTGTACCTCATTTTCCTGAATCATAATTATAGTGACATCTTACCTCGATAGTATTCATACTGTTCCTTTTTACTTGCTCTACTGACTACTATAGGTACTATAAGGCAAGTCTTGGATTCGTCCAAAAAAAAGTTTTGAGATATAACAATCAAAAATGACATTACGATGATAGAGAAGACGAAAAAAGTGGGTCCGGCAATTCTGTCTGTCAGTCTGTCTGTCTGTCTATCTGTCTGTCTGTTTAAGCAGCCTAAAGAGGTAGGCCGATTTACTTCAAATTTGGTAGGTACGGTTTATAGGGTAATATGCCCAGAGCTTTTTTTTGTAGGTCACTGTAAGTCTAAAAATAACGGTACCTCCCATAAAACGGTTATCAAAAATTGTATTTCTCTCGAACTTTAAAGAAAATTCTTTAAACGGTACCTGCCATATAAAGGGTGATTGGTATAAGATGCACCAAAAAGCTTGAGCGTGTATGTGGAGTTAAGACAAGAAAAAATCGTATGGGAGGGGGGTCTATTTTCCCCCGTTTAGGCGGGAGGGGCAATTTTCTAAAACATTGACTTAAATCAGAAAAAAAATTATTTAAAAACAACGGTGAATGATACAAAGCCTTGTTTTATTTTTTTGGAAAGCCAGAAAACTACTCTTTTATTTAATTTTTAAATTAAGTTGTTTAAGTGAACAGTTTTAAAAAAATTAATTTTCAAACTTAAAATTTTGAAAAAAAAAATAAAAAAAATTTTTTTAAACCAATTTTTTTCAAAATTTTATGAAATTAAACTATTATATTTATTTTCAAAATTCAATTCTCTTATTAATTTTTAGTCAAAAACAGAAAAGAAATTAAAAAAAAAATAAAAGTAAAACTAGCAAGTAAAGTAAAAAGTTAATTCGTTTTTTTTTTATTATGTGAATAAAATTTGATGATATGTAATAAAAAATAAAAAAAGGGATAATTCCCCAATTAATAATTGACCTGAGCAGGTCAAATTTGGGAAAACCAAAAAAAAAGTGTTTTTCTTGGAAAAAAATACTTCTAGTTTTTCTTAATTTCTCAAAAACTAAGATACATTTTGGCATCTGGTTTTCTGTTTTTGACTAAAAATTAATAAGAGCATTGAATTTTGAAAATAAACATAATAGTTTAATTTCATAAAATTTTGAAAAAAAATTGGTTTAAAATTTTTTTTTTATTTTATTTTCAAAATTTTAAGTTTGAAAATTAATTTTTTCAAAACTGTTCACTTAAACAACTTAATTTAAAAATTAAATAAAAGAGTAGTTTTCTGGCTTTCCAAAAAAATAAAACAAGGCTTTGTATCATTCACCGTTGTTTTTAAATAATTTTTTTTCTGATTTAAGTCAATGTTTTAGAAAATTGCCCTTCCCTCCTAAACGGGGGGAAATAGACCCTCCCATACGATTTTTTTCTTGTCTTAACTCCACCTACACGCTCAAGCTTTTTGGTGCACCTTATACCAATCACCCTTTATAACGGTATTTTTAAATTTCGACTATCTCGATAACGTCTTAAGCGATTTTAACGAAACTCAATACTGTTATTGTCCTAGGTATTTAAAATAACATGGTATAAAATTATTTTTCAAAAATGTTTTTGTTAATGTCATATTCGAGTGAACTTTCGGAGGGCCCTCGGAGTGAAAAAAAAAACCTTCCTAAACCGGTCGATTGGTTGTTCGGAGTGATGTTTGGGAATGCTAATTTGCCTTCCTGAATTGAATTGGGAGTGTTAGGAGTGCCGTTTTGGAACAATTAAAGAACTTAAATAATAAGTGCAAATAAGAACAAGTAGTGAAAAAATACTTTTTAATTAATTTTTGCTTCTTTTGTGGTTACAAAAATCAAATGTTAACAATCTTTGATCAACTACTACGTACACAATGGAAAAAGGGAGTGTTTTTAATGATCCATTGTATTCATAATTCCCTCGTCTTCGGAGTGACTCGAATATGACATAAGTTTTAAATAATTTTTGAAAAACCGTTTTTGTGAATTAAATATTACAAAAACCAGTTGCTTTTTATGAAATTTAGTTTCGAGGTTTAATACATTAAATTTAAAAAACCTGCTTACTCACTTTTTTTTTTAGAAAAGAGTTTTCAAAAACCTGTCCAACGGTTTTGAATTTTTTTTTTTTTAAACTGACATTTTGTAGGGAAATTTTTTCCATAAATTGATTTTGTTTTGAATCTTTGTAAGATATGGTTTTCAAACTTAAAAAAAAAATGTATACGATTTTTTCCTATATTCCGTTTGTACTTGCCACAAGAGCAAGTCTGTGCGGCCCAGTCGTGCCCTTTATTTTACTTGTAGTTTATAGTTTTAAGACTAGTTATGGATTCAATCTGCAGCTGAATCCATTTTCTCTAATCTTGGAAAACTTGATATGCCCTAAAATTCGAAGAGAGAGGGAGAAAGAAATATTGTGTGAAGCGAACAACACCCTATGAAATGAGGCATTTTTTTCGGTTCGCATTCTCATTTGGCCTACAGCTCCTTGGAATTAAGGTCATTTAGTGTCTATGAATCGTTTTTGGTGTCAAAATTAAGGTTTGGTAATACCACTGTTCACTCTCGCATCTTTTGTGCGTTTATGTTCGCCCTATTATGAAAATCGAATGGGAATGTGTAATGACATTTTATGTCAATTGATTGGAATTATTGGAAGGCAATATTTTACTTCATCGATGTTTGTTTGGCACATTTTCAAAATGAAACGATATAATTTTATAATTATGTTTACTGGAGCTTAGATGTTTTTTTGAGACCAAGAAACCATATTGAATAAAGTATCTATACATCCCCTTGTTTGGGGGTTATTATGAGGGGTTTTCTAAAAAATAAATAATAATTTAAAATAACGATGCTTTTTAAACAGCAAAAGCGGGAATAACTATGATTACTATATTATTAAAGACAGACTTTATCTATACTGGCAATTCAAATTTCAAGGTAATACACACTAAGGCTACAAAGCCTATAGCTATACGGAGACTATTTGACTCAGAATGGAAAAACAATTGCGTTGCCATGGATTATTTATAACTGAGTCAACCTAACCTAGTAAAGGGGATTTTTTCACAAAATATTGTCAACACTGCGAAATTGATTTCTCAGAATAAGTAATTCAAAAATGTAAACAATAAATATTCGCTTTTGTGCGTGACTTCCATTTTAAATTAGAGCAGACTTTATTCATCTCATAAAATCCACCGCATGAAGAAATTGTTATCTTAAATTAACCATTTGTATTTGTATAGATAAAAGATCTTATTAAATGTTTTGAATTGATTGCTTTTATATCCAAACTAAAAAACAAATCGATTTAAGCTAAAAAAAAAAGATATTATAAACCTAACGTCTTTCGTTGTTAATGTTTTGTTTAGATTATTATTAAGATTCGTTGTGCTGAGTTAAGTTTGAAGCATTTATACCAATTATTGGTTTAGTTGGGCCTTAAGTGTTTGACCAGTTGGTGTAGGATGGCCGAGAAGGCTGCGGCTGAATTTAAAAAGTACCAACAGCACTCTCGAATTATTAAACAAGATTAACAGGTCACAAGAATTCCGTGATCTTAAAAAGTATGTTAAGCGTTTAATGAATTTTGACGAAAACCGCCAGTTACCACCATTGCAAAATAAATTCCCCTTTCCGATAGGGTGATACATTTTTCAGTTTATTGTCCAAAACTTCCGAATTATGCCCAACTAAAGCGAAAATGTAAAAATAAGGCTGTATGGCATAGAATAATAGATAAATAGAGCATCATCTCAGGAGGCTCCACCCACTTTTGCCTACAAACTTTCAAAACTGCAGAGATTTATGCCCCTATTATGGAACACAAGTCAAGTCAACTAAACCACTGTACAACCAAACAGATTGTTCGTGTTACACAAGACAACTAATTTCAATTGTGTAGATCAAAAATGTTGCCGTCTTTTAGGAGTCGTTTCTGTCAAAATCAGAATCAGCTGTTGAGCATCAAAAATATTCCATTGTATATACATTTCTATAGTATTTTCATGCTGAATAATCACCGCCTGGCCATCTTGAGAAACGTGTTATAAACACATTTTTAGGTTCGTGCATTTAATAGTTGTCTATTCTGTAACCCTGACAACAGTCGTAAACATATATTGTTTTTGTTTTGTTTACGACTCTTGTCAAGGAAATATGGATTTTAGAGCCAATAAAATACATTATATATTATTAATTTGTTTCGTAGACGACTATTGTTAGGGTAACAGAATAGACACTCAGTAAATGTAAGAACCTCCAAATGTGAAGTTAACAACTTTGTTTAGATGGCGCTGCTCCATGGTTGTACTATAGAAATTTATATACAATGCATATTCATTAAACCAAGAGAAGAACGAAAAATAAAAAAAAACATGGTTCTATTAATAAATACGAAATAAGAAAAACTATTCAACGTACGAAAATAAAGTGTTTGGCTCGACATTGTTTTTTATCAAATATTTTTTCAGCTGCAAAACAATAAACAATCTATTTAAAATACCTACCTACCTACAAAACAAAAACACAATTTTTAAAGCTTTTTTAAAATCGACATTAAAAAATCAAAATACTTATAAAAATAATCACATATTAGAATCTATTACATCATTTGTCTTGTCAAATAATTTAAAATAAACTCCAATAAGTAGGTAGACAACTGCTTTTAAGCAGTTGTTAGATTTCTATGTTTAAGACAACTCAATTACAACTCAACTATCTTCCATAATACAAAGAGACAACTTTAAAAACGACCATTTTGTTAGTTAACAGCTGAATGACAACTGGTTGTCTTTTGACTAGTTGTACTCGATAATACCAAATATGAGAATGACAACTAAACCATAGTTGAGTTGTCTTCCATAATATGGGCATTAACTCTGTATGCGTGCCTTTCAAATGGGACTGTTAAATTTCGCTAAACAATATATTCTGACAATTTTGCATTTAGCTGCTTACACCTATTCACGTATAGAAAAGCGCGTGTAAAATGTTTGTTCTACGGTAGGAGATGGAGGAGTACAAGTTGATGTGCATTTGTTTGACGAAAAATCAAAACACTTGATTTTGCCTGATGACAGATTATATGTAATGTGTACGATGACTGATGTCGTTTGACTGATCGTGTTAGGTTCGCTTAAAATGACAGAAAATGGGCAGAGTTCAGCTATTGAGTGAGCCTCATTTGTAGAAAACTTTAATGTATATACCTATAATAAAAGTAAACTTTTCCTAAGCATCCTATTCATATATTGGTCAGTATCTTTAATTTAAATAACCAACAAATTAAACTTGCAAAATACATTTCATATGACAAATTACCTGCCCAATATATAATTCAGTCATGCTTCTGTAGATTATCCAATAATCCATTTCTCGCGTCACCGGCAAAACGTATATATGCGGAGATACCTATATCATTCAACAATCAGACCAAATAAATCACATATTATTTCCCTTTACATGCCCAAAGGCACTACCCATGTATGATCTTAACTACATATATTCAGTCTGGCAATTATCTCATAAATTCACACCAAATCTCGAAAGCCCTAAAATATTTCCGACAAATTAAATATGAAGACATTACGAATTTACTATACCGGGTGTATCGCTTTGTACAAACATTTCTTTTCGCCAGTTACCATACCACACAACTCATGCCACAAATGCAATTTCAATCACATTTCTACAATGGGCTTGGTTTTCCATTCCCACTATAAGGTCGGTTTTGAAAGCGTTCCTATATGTATTGCGTCTTTGGAACCACGCACCCACCATGCAAATTGAAATTTTCAAATTACCAATATTGGTTTGTGGCTGTGGCCCAAGCTCCTTCTTTTGGTCCCTTTTTCGATTTACATTTAATAAAGTCTCCACTCCTGGCGTAAAAATACAAATCATCTGCCACATGAAATTATTTACGGCCAACATGGTAAATGACATAACAAACTATACGACCGACTCCAGCGTCGTCGCGGTTGTTGGCCAGAAGTATGTGCCAACATTGATTGTGTAGCAAGGGACACAGAAGGGGCGTTAAAAATGCACAGAGACACGGATTCGATTTTTACGTCCTAATAAAATGGCATTCGGATAAAAGTTTGACCCAAAGGTACATTTATCTATCACCCACTGCTGTTGCTTTAAAATGGTGCTCGACCTGTTTTGGCAGCGTTGGATGTGCAATATGCCATACAAAATGTAAAACACTAATTAATTATGTTGGAACGGTGTACAATGGGTGCAAGTACAGCACCCGATCTTTTTCTAAGGGTCGAATTTGTCGAATATGACAAATTACATGGGACATGGGAGATAAAAAGGAAACTTACAGTAAATTAAAAGACAGTATGGTTTAAAAGAAAGATATCACGTATAATAAATTTACTGTTTTACTGATTTGTTAGGCTAGATTCACACCAAATTAGACAGAAACCAACAAAGCAAAACAACCCGGTTTTCTGACTTTCTTAACCTAAGTGTGGATTATTATTAATCCAGCTTTATTTGTTTCTTCTAAATACAGAACAAAGACTGCTAGTTAGGTTTAAATAAAAGTATCAACTCAATAGAAAATGTGCCAAATTTGATTTGCCTAAGTTGGTGTGGACTGGCTCCATAGAAGCTTTATGATTGTCGTCAGGTGATAAAACCAAAACGCTTTGGTTTGCCTTTTAATTTGCATTATTTGGTGTGAACGGGGCCTATTTAAACGTGTGTATTTAAAGTTTATAAAAAAACAGGAAACAGTTTTTTTTTTTAATTCTACGTCGATTTTCGTTAGGTGTCGTTTATAATGCGAACTCAAGCCAATTTCACATGTATTTTGCCGACTATCAAATGTACGTAAGTAAAGTGCGGAATGGAGCCCTCTATACGAACGAAGGCGAAAGTGAACGAACCTGAGCAATTCATGAATGAAAGAATACAAGATTACGACACTTTGGCATTTTCACTTTGTTGTTGTTTCACTTGTGACGTAATTTTCACTTGTGACGTAGGCATCTTGCACTCTTTTTCCCTTTGGTTGGGGTAAATTCATAACAAGATTCCACCATTTAATTGTTTTTCTGTTTGTGCTTACGTCAGAAGTGAAAAAAACACAACAACAAAAAGCTGAAAAAAACCAAGTGTCGTAATCTTGTATTCTTTCATTCATGTGAGCAATCCGACATTACGGGTGGGGCGCGCTATAAGATGTTCATGTATTCGGTTGGTTTGGTATGGCTTATTATTGTTCCTTCACTAATCCACTTATTATTGAGCCTTTAGTCTACAACCTTCACAGTAAACTATAAAATAAAGAAACCACTGATAAGATAAAACTCGTCGAATAAAGAGCTTCGCGTTATGTATCTACATCCTGATTAGTCTTTAGCTTGATGTCTTCAATTTTGTATTTCTAGTAGACGGAATTTGCAAAAAGAAAAAACCATTAAAGAACAGCACTCAGGAATTGAAAACAAAATAACTATACCGCAATTGTGAATACGGGTCGGCTTGTTCTTTGTATAATATTCACTTAAAGTAAACCTACAGCCTACAGTGAATAGTCGAAAATGAATTTTGCACAGTTAACTGTCCATGACCAGTGAAATGTTTAACTCACTGAATTGTGTAAATCAGTTAATTGGACAAAGAATCGTCGTCAAATTGAATTTCAAATGTATCTACTAGGAAAACGCCTATAGTCGGGTACTCAGTTCTGATGCAGAACTATTTTTTTGCAATAATGTTATCCTCATAATTCTATAACCAATCGCAACTTTTGTATTGCTTATTTCAAAGACTTGGGATTACTAAATTTTTAGATCAATAGAGCTTTTCGGAATTCTGGCTTATATCCCAGAATTTGTAGCTAGCCAAAATATAATAGTTAACGATAACTATTCCTAGCTTCCTAATCCATATGACGTTTACATTCACGATGCACATAATCCAATTTGAGCCAAAATATAAAAGTTATCGTTAACTATTATTATTTTTTGGCTAAAATTGGATTAAGTGGATCGTGGATGTAAAAGTCATATAGATAAGAAAGCTAGGGTGCCCCAAAGAACTGCCCATCGTGAATCGTGCGATTTACTCCATTATAATTTTTCTTGTAGGGCTTCCTAATGTCAAAGAAATAAGGTGCGATGTCAGCATAATCTGTACCATAGACTAAATTCATCTTGATCTTCTACGCGCCAAAGTTATTTTGGAGTTTTTCCATACGAGACACGGACACCAAGGGAAGGCACAAAGCCACATAATGTCATTTTAAATAAACTCACATCGAAATCTGTGTACTTTTACAAAATAACTACCAATAACTGTCAAAACCTCCGAGCTTTTCGGAAAAGTTAGTGCATGTATGTAGGTTTCTCAAAAAATGTTTCTTCCTTGCTATCCACACTGTAAAAAAAATTGACATTCGACACCCATAAAGATTATCTTCTGAGTGTTTGCCAAAAAAAAAACATTATGTTAAAGTTTCCCACTGGTCTTGGGAACACTGGACCTTACCATCGGGTTTTATTAACCATTTATCATGTTGTAGTTTCGGATTATTTAGTTATCGGTTGGCAAATTGTTTGTATCAGCCAATTTTCATAATTTTATAATCCAAGATTAAATTTATCAAAGTTTCTTTAAAAGAGTTTGTACATACATATCTTGGATTTGAATAATATGAATGTTTCTCTTATTTTTTCTTATAGATTAAATAAATTTCAAACAAAATGGTTCTTGTACTAAATGGAGTTCTTCAAGATGATTGTCCTATGGATACGAATACACTTTTCCTACAACACCCCGTATACAGAGATTATGCATCACAGCTTCTATCGATACCGACAAAACCAATAGGTCCTTGTGGTCTATTATACGTGGGCCAAAGGGAAATGGCCGCTGTGGCACCCCATGACAAGAATGTTAACATAATTGGAGCTGATGATGCAACTACTTGTATAATTGTTGTTGTAAGACATTCAGGTAAGAAAAACATTTTACCTTATCTTTAAAGTTTGTTAAAGATAATTTTCTTTATCTTTAAAGGATCTGGTGCAGTTGCTTTAGCACATTTTGACGGAACGGGTGTTGATGAGGCAGTCACAGCAATGGTTACTCGTGTACAGGAATTGGCTTTGGGCTATCCGGAAGGTCGAATCGAACTTCAATTAATTGGAGGATATAGGGATCCACAAGGATATGGAGAGGATGTTTTCTTTAGTATAATGCGTACGTATTTATTTAATTAAAATTTTCTAAGCATCTTGGGTTGGGTTGAAAAACTTTGTGAAATATAAGGTTTCCCGGTTTAAACCCACATAAATGGTTCCTTTGAATAACAAAGAAAAGTGATTGATAACCGAATTTCTGATTTAAATTTAAATTCAATTTCATAACTAGTATGATTGGAATTATTCACGATTCCAACTGGAAAACGGGACAAAACAAAATATCAAACATTGCCTTAATGTGGGATCATGTTGTATGGGAGCTATTATTAAATGGTTGTTAAGGCAAAAACTTAAAATGCCATCTTGTGTCAAATATTCAACTTAAACGCCATAACAAAATTTATAATAAAATCGGTTAAGTCTTATTAAATTGTGGTCAAATTTGTAAAAACCGTTAACCACAAATCTCGCTTAAATGCATTTTAAAAAAAAAACCAAAGATGCAGTTATTTTCATTTGTCTTGAACCTTCCAATGGAATGAGTTGGTTTTCGAGTGAACTCACAAGTTCAGGAAAAACAAACTCTCCGAACTTTACTTTTGCTGTTAATTTGTATCTTATAAATCAAGACGCTTTTATTTCGCTTAATCTTTCTTTATTAATACTTTAACTTTAATAAATGTCCAAGTTATCAACTGTCACGGATTCAAACTCAAAACTAACTTTCTGGCGTATGGTTTATGGACGTATGGTCGTATATATGCTTTAACTTAGTGCTAATTTTGAATACCCGTTGCGCATTGCAACATTACCACATACGTGTGGCGCTGCAGTAGTCAAGTTTGTACTAAAGAGCAAAGATAACTGATTTGGACTACCCGTGGCGTATGATTTTCGAAAGTTGATTTCCAGTTCAGTTTTCTACGGATGCTTCCCTTCTCCCTAAGATGTCATTTAAGTGAAGTTGGCTACTAATAGTCCATGTATAGTACGTAAAAAGTGCCACAGTCGTGTTATGGATTTCTTGTTCTCGGTTGCTGATAGAGTAACCAATTTTGAGCAACAATAAAACCCTCACCTTTTATTTAACATAATAATGAAGGCTAATTTCCAATGCCGTGTTGGGCGTCGTGTTGACATATTTGTATGTCAGCTATAGGATCATGTATAGTGTTTACAATGATGCGTTGAGCGTTAACGTTTTTCTCCTCCTCCTCTTTTAGCACAGGGTCCTCAAGGACCAAAACTTGAGAAAATCTTAGTTATCCATCGCAAAACAACATCTGAAAATTTCATGGACTTCCGAACGGATCAAGAGAACTACATGATTTCCGCAAGAACCATTTCTTTAGCCATGTAGGTGGGTTATGTCTACTCCGGAAATCATGTCTTTCCCTAAATCGAATATATCTCACTGGGAAACTGGTTCTACCCTAAGCCATTCAACACTCTGCCTGTTTAGGTTTTTGGCGAAGACAGACATATCGGAGATAACAGCCTGGCATAAAGCCTGGTGGGGGGTATGGGCCAATTCCCTTGGCTGAGGTACCCGAGGATCTCTTGTTTTCCTATGGAAGTTGGTAATAAAGGTATCATTTCCCAAGCAACACAATTCCATACCTTAAAACACCACAGTCATCAAAACGTTATCTCAACCTCCACAAAATAATAGGTCTCATGAGTTTATGGTATCAAAACGGCGCACCAAGCGCTAATTGGGTTTTATTCTAGCAGAATAGCCACAGTTCCTACCTACTTCACTATTTTTACGAATGCATAGCTTTCTTCAGACCAGGAATTCACTGCTCCCTGTTTTACTAATATCTTACGAACTTATAGAGACAGTTACAATATGGCTGAATTTACAGTTAAAATAACTTACATCTGTAGTCCTGGTTTTAAAAAAAAGTGGATGGGTTAAGCAGCTGAACAAAAAACTGTTTCACAGAAACCTCGCAAAATTGCAAAGTTATTCTAACAGCATAGTTTTGTCAAGTAGTTATAATATAATAACTAGCATTGTTAATATGTATATCTATTTCCAGAATCATTCCACAAACACCATCTCGAGATCGATCTTACTCAAGCCTGCGTTGGTGAACTAAACACAATTCTTCGCGGTGACATCAATTTCCCAATTATTTATGGAATAGGTGTAAATATAAAAACCGGTGAAATTTTTCCAGCTACATTCCCCGAGCGAGGACCTGATCTACAGCTGAGGGAGGCTAGAACATTCTTGGGAGCTCAAACGGTAAAGTATTTATTCTTCGTGTCAAAAGTATTTATACAAAACGAAATTCCACGCAGAAAAAAATAATATTATTAATGAAACCATCTTAAATTCAACATTTCTCTTCTCTATCGAAACAGGTTTTAGATATTTATGATTCATCAATTGGCATGTTGCGTATTGGCCCATTCAACTATGATCCCTTGCGTGGTGTCGATTTATGGTTAGCTCAAACCGATGAATTCCTCTTGCAGCATTTATCATCGAGTCCTGATGTTGAGCCTGCCCATTTTGCCATGCAGGTGAGTTAAAGAGTTTGTCCGAATCTTAGATCGCAATAATTAATCAATCCGTATGTTCTGTTCGTAGATGCGGTCAACGATTAAATTCATTCAGGAGAATCAATTTCCCGCCATCACTGTGTTCCGGGACAATCGTCCACGTTATTATCGGCGTGATGAAACCACTGGATGTTGGTCAGCGGTTAGATACTGAGTTACCACTGCGACGCACGCAACGACGAGGCGTGTGTGTGACGTCTATTAATTAATTAAAAAGAAAAAAAAAACTAAAGCCAGCGAAATTGTTGTTTTGCAAAGCGCAAGGTGATATTTATTTATAAAAAAAAAAATACTACCATTAACACTGAAAAAATAAATGAATGAAATCTAAATGATGTAGGTACATATTTTTTTTCTTTTTGTTATTAAACTTAAAGTATATTTAGTTGTCTATTGAATGAGCAGTCAAGAACTTAAAAAAACCATTGAATTTCATAGCTGTTGATATTTTTTTTTCTGTTTTTCCTAAAACTTTAGTAAAGCTACTTTTAAATAATCAATCGAATTTGTATTCAGTATTTGTAAACTGATCTATTATATATTGCATTGGTTATATTGATCTGTAAATACTGTTTAGAATACTTTATTTAAAATATATTTTTACATTTATGAACAATAATTACATTTGAATTGAAACGTTAATTTTAAAATGGCTTTTAGTGAATTTTCTTTAAAATGTGATATGTAAATGCGATGCGACGAACATAAATCATGACAAAAATGTAAGAAATTCAAAATGAATTTTTATATATTTACAACTTTTAAAGTTCAATAAATTATGTATTATCATACCTACATATATGAAAATGGAAACGGTTACAATTATTCGGGAACTTGAAAAAAATTGACATGCAATTAAAATTATATAAAAAAAATACTTGACCAGTTCAATGACTCTGTTAATATAAAACAATCCCTTATATTCTATTGTGAAGATATATACACTACATAATTATATATGGCTTGGCTACTATTATGTAAGGAAATTAATTAAATAAATCAATTATATATAACAATGATCTTTTTTATTCTACTTAAAAACAGCAATTTAGCCCTATTCTGCTGGATAACACCTTCCATTTCGACTTGAAGTTTTTGCATCGCTGTATTTACTTCATCGATCTTTAATGAGCCCGCATTTCGAAATGACCGGCACAAGGAAACTCAATTTTAGGTGGAACCAGAAAAGGAACCTTAAATTTTACCTAACGTGGTTAATATTGGTATATCTATCGCTACAAGCAAACTAATGCTAAAACAAAATGCCATAGAGAAAAAAAAACTTAAGATGGACAAACACTACTACAAATTCGAAAAGCAAATATGGCAAAGCCTAGATGTGAAAGCAGATTACATCTTAGCTCCGTAATTGGTGTCATAACCGGACAATGCCTTATAGGAAGACACGCCACAAGACTTGACTTGGCGTATTCGCTAACGAGTTTTGCAGAAGCTGCATGGACAAGGAGAAGGAGGTGAGTATCCCCCATCTTGTCTGTTCATGCCCAGCTCTCTCTCAAAGACGTAAATGACACATGGGACATGGCCACATGGGTAATTTCCTAGCGATCTAAAGATCCTTCTCTTCATCGCTTCATTAGATGCTCTAACTGCTTTAATTAAAGTGGTACTTCCGCTCGCGTTTCGTGGCATCACAATGGACCTATCTGGGGTCTAAGTACGTCAGAAGTTTTCCTGACAGCCACATAAACCTAACCTAACCTAACCTAACCTAGGTTGAACGAGAAAAAGGATGTACAGGTTAGAAAATGAGTAATTTTCATCAATTGAGGATTGGTAAAGTTGAAATGTGCAACGGGTAGTCAATATCTTTGCTCTTAAGTACAAACTTGACTGCAGAAGCGCCGCATGTACATATATGGTAAAGTTGAAATGCGCTACAGGTTGTCAAAACTGGTACTAAGTTATCTTTGCTTTTTAGTACAGACTTGACTAATGCAGCGCCACACGTATAGCCTCAAATCCCCTTTTGAGAATTGTTGAAATACGCAATTGGTAATCAATATTAGAACTAAGTTATCTTTGCTCCTTAGTACAAACTTGACTACTATAGCTCCTCGCGTATATGGAAAAGTTTAAATGCGCAACGGGTAGTCAAAATTAGCACTAAGTTATCTTTGATTTTAGTACAAACTTGACTACAGCAGCGGCACACGTTGCCTCCAATCTAGCAGGAGAAATAAAGAAAAACAAATACAAATGTATCAGAAGAGTTTTCTTCGGTTCGTTTTGAGTCTTTTTCTTTACAGGAAATTAGGTCAATGATAATTACTTGATATGCTCATTAGCAACATATCTACTTAGTGTATTTGAAACCATCTTGATTCCTCTATGTGTATAAACTCAATGATAATATATAAATTTTTTGATATGTTTCCAAATAAAATGCTAGGGCACTTATTCGACATTAACGGTTAATTGAGGATTGGTAAAGTTGAAATGCCCAACGGCTAGTCAAAATAAGCACTAAGTTATCTTTGCTCTGACAATCTTGGATACTACAGCGCTACACGTATAGCTTCCAATCAGGGCTGTCGAAGTACTGCAATTGCAGTATTAGTACTGCCTTTTGAGACTCCGTACTGCCGTACTGCTAACACAGCCAAAGTACCTACTGCTTTTTTGTAAAAAAGAATTACATACAAAATCTAATAGATTGAATATTGGTTCCACTAGGTTTTGAAATTATGAGCCATCAAAAAACGATACGAAAGTAGTACTATTCAAGTTTTTTTTTAGGAGGATAGTTTGCCAGCGTGTCTATAACCTTGCAACAATAATTCAGGGCTGAAGGATTTGTGGTTCTTTGAATACTCGTCGCAAGTTGCAAGTTGCAAGGGAATCAGCTTTAAACGGAGGATTTTCGCTAGAGAAAAGTATCGCCGCAACCCAAAACGAAGTTGAATTTCGATTTTTATTCTACAAGTGATCAACAATTTGTGCTTTACAATTTGTCTTTTTGATTTTGCAGTCATGTCTTTAGATTTTGTTTTCTTATTCTCGATTTTATCAGTAAAGTTGGCCTTGCAATATTGGAAACTTAATTCTCCTAACTTGTGAGCCTGTTTTAAACAAAACAAACCTTGTTAATCTTGCGTCTGATGATTTTTTCTTCTATTTTTCTGATGATTTTTATTTTGCGTACAACCCGAAAAAAAATTCCCATCCAGTTAAAGAGTAAGATTTATGAATCAATCTATTTACTTCTCGATGAAGCATAGTTCTTGAAAGGCCAACGAATGGTTCTTCTTGATGTTTTTTAAGAACTTTTTCAATACAAGAAATTATACTGGCTAAACACATGTTCAATGTTTTTGAAAGGATGAGATCTAAAGGTCTATTAACAACATTGATTCAGATTCAACTCATAATGACACTAACTTAAATGTTAACCGTCTTGAGTTAAGTTTTGAAAATATCTTCATTTACCCCTAATTCAAAATATTGACAAAGGCATGTTATTTACACTACTTTAGTTATTTCAATATTCTTACCCGGAAAGGGCAATGAAAAGATTTGATTTTAAGGGCAAAATAATAATTAAACCCAAGAAAAACTCTTTATTTGCTAACGTTGTAGCCCAGGAAATATATACCTATACCAAAAAAATCAAAATTTCGAAAAAAAATAAAAGGCACGACTCGTTACTAATTTTTGTCTAAGGATACTTAGCAAGAAACTATAATAAATAATCAGAAGTAAAAGTTGTTTCTATAGCGTTTTTATGGCAGGGACCGTTAATAAGGTGATTTTGAAAACAAAAATCTAACGAAAAACTTCATTATTGGCAAAATATCATTCTCACAAAATCTTATCAAAATCGATTTTTTTTTTTCGATAAAAATTGGATTGTCTTAAAGGCTTATTTGCCAGGTACCGTTAATATGTAAACTTATTCTGAAAAAATGAAAAATTGACATAAATGTCAGACTAAGGGGCCGGTTATAGCGATCAGGAAAAACCATCAGGAAAAGTAGAAACAAATGAGAACAGGAATTTTTTCCTGATGTGCGTTTATAGCGATCAGGAAAAATGTGTCAGTGAACAGGCTGTTTTCCTGATTGAAATGTACACGAAAAACTTTTTCTGACAGAAATCTGTCAGTGGAACAAGTGAAAATTGAACTCAAATAATTGGAACGATTTGTTCCATTTTTTTTAAATGTCAATCAGCTGGCACGAAAAATTAGTTTTCGTCAGGAAAATAAAGAAATACATTTTAAACAATAAATAATTATTCTATAGTAAAAATTATTAGCAAAAAAAATTCTTTGAGTTATTTGTAGTCAATAAGTGTAGTATTTGTGTTTAAAATCGATTTAAAACAACATAAAAGATCCATTCGAACATTTTTCCTGATGCGTTTTCCTGATCGCTATAACCGGCGCCAAGGCGCCGGTTATAGCGATCAGGAAAACGCATCAGGAAAAATGTTCGAATGGATCTTTTATGTTGTTTTAAATCGATTTTAAACACAAATACTACACTTATTGACTACAAATAACTCAAAGAATTTTTTTTGCTAATAATTTTTACTATAGAATAATTATTTATTGTTTAAAATGTATTTCTTTATTTTCCTGACGAAAACTAATTTTTCGTGCCAGCTGATTGACATTTAAAAAAAATGGAACAAATCGTTCCAATTATTTGAGTTCAATTTTCACTTGTTCCACTGACAGATTTCTGTCAGAAAAAGTTTTTCGTGTACATTTCAATCAGGAAAACAGCCTGTTCACTGACACATTTTTCCTGATCGCTATAAACGCACATCAGGAAAAAATTCCTGTTCTCATTTGTTTCTACTTTTCCTGATGGTTTTTCCTGATCGCTATAACCGGCGCCTAAAACAGAAAATAGTTTGGTGGAAACGCCTTTCGTGATTTATATACCTAGTTTAGGCGCCGGTTATAGCGATCAGGAAAACGCATCAGGAAAAATGTTCGAATGGATCTTTTATGTTGTTTTAAATCGATTTTAAACCAAAATACTACACTAATCGACTACAAATAACTCAAAGAATTTTTTTTGCTAATAAATTTTACTATAGAATAATTGTTTATTGTTTAAAATGTATTTCTTTATTTTCCTGACGAAAACTAATTTTTCGTGCCAGCTGATTGACATTTCAAAAAAATGGAACAAATCGTTCCAATTATTTGAGTTCAATTTTCAATGTTCTACTGACAGATTTCTGTCAGATAAAGTTTTTCGTGTGCATTTCAATCAGGAAAACAGCCTGTTGACTGACACATTTTTCCTGATCGCTATAAACGCACATCAGGAAAAAATTCCTGTTCTCATTTGTTTCTACTTTTCCTGATGGTTTTACCTGATCGCTATAACCGGCGCCTAAGGCGGAAAAATGTTCGAATGGATCTTTTATGTTGTTTTAAATCGATTTTAAACACAAATACTACACTTATTGACTACAAATAACTCAAAGAATTTTTTTTGCTAATAATTTTTACTTTAGAATAATTATTTATTGTTTAAAATGTATTTCTTTATTTTCCTGACGAAAACTAATTTTTCGTGCCAGCTGATTGACATTTAAAAAAATGGAACAAATCGTTCCAATTATTTGAGTTCAATTTTCACTTGTTCCACTGACAGATTTCTGTCAGAAAAAGTTTTTCGTGTGCATTTCAATCAGGAAAACAGCCTGTTCACTGACACATTTTTCCTGATCGCTATAAACGCACATCAGGAAAAAATTCCTGTTCCCATTTGTTTCTACTTTTCCTGATGGTTTTTCCTGATCGCTGTAACCGGCCCCTTATATGCGTCTTTGAACCCAGGTTGAACTTAGGTTCAACGTTTTGTAAACGGGGATGAGTTGGAACGAAATGGAATTCAACTCGATCGCACTCGAGCAGTGGTGTTGAGTCGAAAATTAAATGAAATACCTGGGTTGAAATGTTGAATACACAATTATTTCTTCATGTGATCAAATGCATATTAACGAATGAATATTTGTTGTTGAAAAGTATGCGCATAACTTGTAAGAGCAATAAAAATATTTTTTTCTCGAAAACTCAATCTTTTTGCCTTAATGCCTACAAAGCAACGCAACTATTCTCCTTTCATTTCAACTTTTTCGCACTTAACTCAACTCCTCAAGCTTTCAACTAGTTTGCTGAAAAACCTGTGTTGGAATTTCGTTTCAACTAAAACTCGATCTTTCGACTCTGCATATAAAGTAGGTAATAAATCATGTATTTAAATCAGGTAGGTGGGAACATGGTATTATGGGACTTTCCATTGGTTTCAATTTCAATAAATAAATTAATAAATTTCGTGGCAAATGGAGCTCGATTTTAAATTGATTTCTTTTTGTCATAGTGTTAAACGTAATTTCTTGTCTGTGAATCTATAAACAACATTGCCGTCTATAAACAACATTGAATTTTTCAAAAGATCTTCAAGAACTAAAAAATCTATTTAAAACTGTTATATTTTTTGATAAAAATTATTTCTTAAATATTTCGCACATAATTTATCACAATTGAAATAAATACAAATAAAACCCATTCACCGAATCGTCAGCTGATTATTGCATTGGCGGTAGTACAAGGAGGGGAATCTGCCAAAAAATCCAGATCTGCAAAATTGATCGGAAATCAAAAAATAAATCAATTTATTTCCAAATTGGAACGTGTCAACTTACTGTCAAAAATTGATCGCCGATCAAAAATAAATTGATTTATTTTACCAATTGAAATTCCAATTAGAATGCTTTTGAATTCTCTTTTTTGCTTCCTAGTCTCAGCGTCACTTTTAAGGCTGATTTCCAATGTCGCGTTGGCGTTTGCAACTTTGGCAAATTTGGCAACTGAAAGCAACTCGCCTTTAACAATGGATTCTCTAATGTTGATTTCCATGGTACTTTTCAAATTGCTCGCATTTTTTTGGTTGTCATGGAAATTATATCGAGATTGCTCTGTTTTTGTCAGCGTATGAGTTTTTTAAATTTTTCATATTTGAGCCCGGTGGCCAATCAAAATCGCACAGGATGCAAACCTTATACTGACATTTGTCAAATCTGTTTGAGTGTTTGCCATGTGAGTAATTGCTCGCATTTTGCCCTGGCAAAATATCTAGATTTCTAAAAAAAAATTTTGGCGTCATGGAAATTGAAATTTGCTCAAAAAAGAAAAAAAGTGCTTTTTTTACCACCATGGAAATCCTCATTATAACCCTTTTCGTTTCATGTTCTCCATTTAACAGAGTCAGACAAAACACTGGCGTTATAATATCAAATCCCCTGCGGCCATCTTTTGGTGAAGCCAAGCAACAGTTTTTCAAAGTGAACGCTGAATAAATAAGATGCTAGATTCGCTAACGATTAAACTAATTACTAAATTTTCAGATGCCCGATATTACTTGTTAGTTTTATTTCATTCTGAGTTTGTAGATGGTAAGTTTTAAAGTGAAAAATATAGAAAATTAAAAGTTCGTATTTTTATGTTTATTAGAAATATGTTATTACGTGTACAAATAATATGTGAAGTGTGTTTCATTAAGCGGTCTATTAGGCGTTGGCGCTTGAAGTTTGTCTCTTTTCAACCTGAATGCGAAAGGAAACTCCGATCGGAATTCTCTTTTGTAATCACTTGTGTTCGAAAAGCGACAAGCTCCAAGAGCTAAAGCATAGATTAAATATACCTAGATGCCCGGCAGGAAGTGTTCGCTCTCTTTTGGCCAACAAGCTGAATTTCTACTGAAAAACTGCCGTATATTTAATCTATGATCTAAAGTCTAAAAGCACAGAGAATTTCATCTAGTTGTGGAATATTATTCATTTCTTATAAAAATATGCGGTTTTTTGAAGAGAGGACAGTACGACACAAAACCATAAAATATCGTAACGTATGCATTCAAGACACCAACCAACTTCTACATCTCTCAAACTGTTATGAACTGTCAAACGTAAAACTTTCCAAAGTCTTTGTTTCTTCTATTTGGCGCAGAGAGCGCAAACTCATCACGTGAATTTTCTCAAAAAAAAAAGATTTTTGTGTTGGAAGGCTGTATGGTGATTGATTTTGAGCAGAAAAAAAGTTAAAAATTCTCAACGTTCGTTTCCTTTTGCACAATTTAACGTTCGAAATCGGAAATCAACTCACTAATTATTAAATTAATCAAAAATTTAACCGTAAGTGTTATGTGCAAAAGAACAATACAAATAAATAAATAACTGCGTGTGTTCTTCGTTCCTTGAAGTGAAATTTTTCGACGTTTGCCAAAAAATATGAAGAAAGGTTTTTTTCTAATTGTGCTGTTGTCCCCACACTACTCTCCTTATAGATTGATACATTTTTTATTATTGAACATTTATTGAAATTCTGCTCTTCGGATAAGTCTTCCCAATCAAATTGGAAAAGATTCCCGTATAATTCATCTAAACTAAAATCTGTTCGTAGAAGTTGGGATCTTCCTTGTTTTTTTGGTTTTCTATCAAGGATTTTTTTAAAAAAATGTAAACAATCTATCTCTATGAATGAACAAAGAAATTTGTATTATTTTAGGGTTCCTAGGTGCCAAAATTACATTTCTTTGAAAAATTTTCATGAACCCGTGAGCAAAATTTTATCGATCGAAGCTGTCATGTGACTGTCATCAAACAGCTGACTGTCTGTGCTCGCACAGTCTTGATGTTCTTGCTTTGCGCGGCGGTAGTGGTGACGCGGCGGTGGTAGTTTAGGGATGGACGAAGATAGTTAAGTAGTGCTACTGTCAAAGTTTTGCTGGGGCTCGGGCCGACAAACACGCATTTTGTGAGCTCCCTAATCTTCTGCCAAGTGTTTTTTTTATATTATTTTATTTTATTCTCACTTGCTCATTGAAGAATTATTTATTTTTGCTGGGTAGACATAAAAAAGCAATATAATTGATGTGTAATATAATTTATTCCAAAGAGCAGATCTGTGCGTATACCTGCCACCCATTTGTAATGTAGATAGTGCAGCAGATATGGAAAACCGTCAATAGATTGGGGTGCTGATGGATTTATTGAAATAAATGGATACAAGGGCGGACATTCGGAGCTTCCGTTGAGAAACTCAAGCGTGTTATCGCCGTTTATTGTTGTTTTTTCTTATTTTTTTTTTCTGTACCTATCCTTAATTTTGACGACGACACAAAGACTGGGTACACAAAAACCTTTTTTCGGGGACGTCATCATCATATAACGTATTTGAATATGTTTCAACATAAATCTGGTAAATATGGAAACGTTTTTTTAAGAATTAATTGTCAAGGGATTTAGTATGTTTTATTTAATTTTAGAAATTTAACAATTTTGTAACACAATTGTATACTATCCAGATGGATGACCCATTTGAATTTAATGTATCTTTATGTAACGTTGCAGTAACAGCTTTTAATGCAGATAAAGTGCTTAGTAGATGATTTATCTAAAATGACACTTATTTTGGAATTTAGTACCCATAAATATACCTACTTAATTTGTTTTTATTTTTCTAAAAGCGCATGTTATATGACGTACGATGATAACATACCTACATTGAAAATTTGTTATGAATTGAGATGAAGTAACTATGAACTGTACATTTTTTTTAATTGGTTTGATTTCTTACGCAATTTTGCTTTGACGCAATATTAGGAATTTCGATTATGAAACCAACACAAAGTTTGGGCAAATATATTTTCGATGACGACTGAAAATACTCCGTTAACCTAACAGATTATTTAAGAACAATTTGATATTGTTACAATTTTAAAGGTTCGCTGCTCCTGTTTTGGATTGTTCTATGTCCCAACTGAATGTTGTTTGTCAATGCATTGTTTTTATTTCAATGGTTTTAAGATCTGCCTCTTATTCTTTGTGTTTGTAACATAGGTATAATAATGGTTTTTAACGGTTTGGTTTCTCATCGAATCTCCTTTGTGTATATGTATACACTGCCGGTCACTTTATTGAAGCCATTTTTTTTTTCAGCTGTTTTTTTTCGATTCATACCTGTCTAGGTAAATGTTTGAACCGAATATATTTATTAATATGTCGAAACCATAGAATTGTAGACGTGACTCGACAAATTCATTGATATTTTCCAATTTCAGTTAAGGAACTGCAGAAAAAGGTTACAGAAAAGGTGATGACTTGATTGAGGTCACTTGAAAAATCTTAAAAAAAAAGAGAAAAAAAAATGAAATTAAATGAAAAAGATGGTTTGCATAACTTGGTTTTTAGACATTTATTTAGGTATGTATACCTACTCTATTTTTATTAATTAATTATGAGAATGTCCGCCATATTTAGAAATCATCTAAATAAGACCGTTTGTAACTGAATCATAAAGTTTTGTTCGGTTATTTAAATAAGTGAAATCTCTTTCCAGGCGTCACAAAATGCTTTGATTAAGGTCTAGTTATCTTAAAACTATCTAACGGAATCATAATTTTTTTTTCGTTCATTGTAATAGTCGGGAATTCAAATTCAATTCTGCCATACTAAGTGATAGCTCCGACACCATAATAGCTGATGAACGACTGTGATGTCTTGACAAAATATTTACTTCTTTATTTAAATCTTAAAATTAAAAAAAAAAAATTAAAACCATCGGATCCGTCAAAATAAAACCTTTTTTCATCCGAAAAGACAACACAATCCCATTTGTTGATTCAAGCAATATGATCTCTGGCAAAGTTCATAGGAAACTCCTTATGCGCTTTTCATACAACCGGTGTATGTTTATTTTCTTATGCTGGATGTTATTGCTGGTTTGAACGAGTTTTTTAACATTCGAAACGCTGCATTTTACCCCACTTCTTGATCTAATTTTAGGCGCTGACAGGGTAGAATTTGAAGTAAGCCGCGGAATTAAGCGTTTTTCTCTAGGTGTTGTTGGTTCAGCTGTGCGTAATTTGTAAATGTAATAATTGAAAGATTTTATTTGGCCTTAAAGTGCCATTTCATTTAACAACCATTGTTTGTACATCAATTCAAATAAATAATTAATTTAAGTTCACATAAGAATAATAATATTAATCTATCTATCTTCTTCTCCTATATATATAAAAAATTCAAAAACTGTTCGTATGTTCTCTATAGATTCCACACGACACCACGGATTTTAATAAAATTGTATTTGTGTATTCCTCACATCTTAGTCCAAGGTGACTTTTCTGTAAATTGTTTGATGCGAGCCTACATGAGATTAAATGTAAATATTTTTCTCGTTTGAAAAAGCTTCTCGCCACCCATCGCTTTGTCGCACTACTGTATGCGCAGCCTAAAAAATATCTAAAATAACGAAATGACCGAAAATATGGCTTTCGTAGCAATAAGTGCACTAGTGATTTTATGGGGAATTCAACTTTTGGACCATTCTATGAAAGAGTATTGGATGATTTCAAGTCTAAAATTTTCAAAATAAATGCTGATGTGCCCCAGGGTTTCCCAGTACTCCGACTCTCTTGATTTTCTTAATTTTTATCTTCTAATTAATTATCTGGCTGACAACAACACCTTCAGTTATTCATATTTGTTTCCAGATTCACAACTTGTGGAACTGGAGGGTCGGCATATGATAATCTTTTTAAATTACTATCTATACAGCATTGTCAAATGAAGAACGAACAATCTCGGAAGCTTTTCATTCTTCAAGAGCTATAGAATATATAGAATTGTAACAAAAATCTCGTGGTTATCTTTCAAATGCCTTTTCAAAATCACAATGACGATGTTTTTCAATTCCAATAAGGAGGTTTCAGACCATGGTAAGAAAGTCCTTGTAGCAAGCGTTTTAAAAATAAACGTTTGAATGCAAACAAATAACTTGAAGTAATCGCCGTCATGCGTGGACTTTGATTCTGTTCTTGCCTTGTTCTATTCTTAAATATTTGCTTCAGAGCGAAAGATCGAACCAAGTTTCCAATGTTTTGCAAATTCGTTTCTTGAGCGCACAACATGCTTCCGAATCTGTATAGCACCGATCCAATTATTTATGCTCGGTCGACGATCACTGTCAGGCATAGGAGTAAAATTAGCTGGCCGAGGTTGAACAATGTTCTAAATTTCGAGAAACGTTTTGAATGTTATCGATAAAGACATGATCTTTTTTTTTTGTTTTTTGATCTCCAGTCACGTTACCAAAGCTTTAACTTCATAGATATTCTGACCCTCCCCCAGAAGATTGATTTCTATTCTCCTTTTCGTAGACAAGACAATTTTTAGTTAAGTGACACAGTTTTGCACTATTTAATTACCATTAGAGAGTCTTCTTGGTTCTTTTCAATCAGCGACTGGCAAGATTGTTTTCTTTTGTAAGATGAGTTTACAGCAATGATGCTCAGGTAGACATAATCACTTAATTTAAAATTTTAATTTTCTTATTTTTGTTAGGATTCAATTGTTGATGGTGAGAGCAAATACTTTGTCCTCACCTCTTTTACAACAACACCCATTTTGCTCGTTTCCGACTTAAAATTTGCGAAGGCACGAGTAACTGCTCGATAGCTTCTTCCCCTGATGCACAAGTTGTCGTCAAATCCATGATATTGTTGTTAATGATAAGTGTTGGCGTGTTAAAAAATAAAACAGCTACATGGCAAATCATCGCCTTGTCTTAGTCCCCTAGTAGTAATGAAGGTCGTATAAGTATCTCTTTTACTCTCACGCATTCTCTCGAGTCATCCTGATAAGTCTTATCAATTTGGCAGGGATACCAAAACAAGGTACGATATAATAGTTCTTCTTCAATCACAGCTACCGTTTGTGGCTTCAATATTGAATTCTTGGGTCTTCTTCTGGATATGGCACAATAGGAAGATTTGGTCGATGGTTGACTTTTCTAGCTTGCTCTTTTTAAAAGACAAAAATCACATATATGTGAAAAATAACTATTTTCTTAGAAAATGAACTCATTTGTATGACCCAGAGACTTTAATAATATTTTTTCATAAAAAGTATTTCATAATCTAACTGGCTCTAGACAAACGAAGATATAAAAATGTACTATTTAAATTTTCATATGCATTTTCTATGAAGAATTTCAAAATGTAGTTTAAATCCCTTTAGATTAATAATTATGTATATGTTTTTGTTGAACAAAATGTTTCAGAATTTTGAAAAAATGCACTTTATGCAAATTAAAAAAAAACGCAACTAGTGTTATGCGGTAAACCATTAAAAATACATTTAAACTTATTAGTCTTTAGAAATAATCACTAGAGCCTCGCCTCCGTTTGCCCTTGCTTTCATTACGTCATTAATATATCTATCAAACTATTTTGTGCAGCCACGCCTAAGCCAATCCTAAAAACCACTAAAAAAAAGAGTCATTACCTTGTTGGTGTGTGACCCAATATCTCTTTTTGGAATTCATATTCAATGGGAAATAGAATATCTACTTTCTCATATTATATTAGCCAGGATTATTCAATAGTCTTTCTCAAATCGATACCAAAGTGTGGAGATTTGTATATGATAACCTTAATGCGTGTCCTCAAATTCTTATTAAACATGTTAATAGCAACCCTGGTATCCCCATATTCTCTTACGAAAACTTTAAATGAGATAATCAAAAATGTGTTGTTCATGACATCCCAAAGTTGCGCAATAAACTACTTAACAACATGCAAGTTCATCCTAAGCTTCCCAATTGCAAGGGGTTGATATACGAGCTGTTATTGTTGTCATCGTCGTCATCTTCTGTAATATATACACTCACTTAGTTAAATATTGCCGGGACTAACGTTAGTCTTTCAATGGCTGCCGTTCTTAATGTTTCCAATGTGAATCGTTACTTAACAACCGACGGACTTGTCCTTGACAGTGTTTTTTTTTTCAATGTCATGCAGCCGTCCGCCTTTCAATGCTTCCCAAATCAAACATTATTAATTAATTAGCCTACCACAATACTACTACAATTACTATCGACGACGACGCCAAGGAAGAATACATTTCTTGGTCAGGGGCGCTAGCAAATGCTTTTCCTTACTAGGAAGGGCATATGAAGCCAAAGGGTGGCAAACAATATAGTATAGTACAGAGAGGATACAAATAGATGTATATTATGTATATAATATATCTTTTTTTTAGTAGATGAACTTCACGTTTCCGGTCATTTTTGTTTTCAGTTAAGTGGGGTTTATTCAATGCGAAAGTTGTAATGAAAGCAGTTCGTGTCTTCTTATTAATTTCATCAAAAAATTCCATTCAAATTTTTAATTTTATCAAAATATTTTTTTTTGTTTTGTTGCTAAAAATGTTCAATACATAATACAAAATAACATCGTGAAACCTAATTAAAAGTGAATGTTTTGTTTATTGTTACATACAGCGAAATTTCAGTGAACATTAAAGTTCTGGATTCCAATCGATATTATTATAATTATTATTTAAGAATGGTACGGCCTTCACGAATTGAATCATTGATGAGTACATATTTTTAATAATTTAAGAGTATGGAAAAATTAATTGTAGTGCGGTTGGCTAATGTGCGAAATTTATTTGCTTTAAAAATGGAAATGTTTATGTTTGAATTGTCTTGCATATTTAATGTTTACAAACAAAAATCAATTGTTTGTTTTTTCTTAAATTATATTAAAAAATACCAAAGCTATAATGCAATTTTTTTTTGTCTGTTAGACTAGAATATAGATAAGTTGGATAAAATCGAAAAGGCTCAGAATCGATAGTTAAGCAATAACAGTTTTTTTCATTGTTGTGTCTTACTTATCCAATAAACTGTAATAACATTTCAATTACAAAAAAAATGCTCTATGCCCATTCAAATGCAATACTAGCATTCAGTTGGTCTTAGACATCGAACCAAACAAAATCGAAAAACTTGATGAATTTTTCTTTGAACTAAAAGAGTTGGTGATCCTTTATAAAATATCGTCGGAAAACAAAAAAAGAAGAACAAACTATAATAACTTACTCCCAGAGTAAATTTTCCGTCCCAAACATAAGACACATTGTTTTCATACATTGCTTTCAGCAGATTCACAATTTTGCTGAAGATACCCAAAGTAAAAAGCTTAAAATATAACGATGCACGGGCAATGGAGTCAAAAGCAGCTCTGAAATCTACGAAGAAAACATATAGCTTCTTCTTTTTGCTTTTAAAGTAATCGGCAATGTGAAATAAGGTGAAAATCTGATCTACAGTCGAGTAGTTTTTCCTAAAACCAGCTTGGAACCTGTTGAGTATGTTTTTGTCGTTAACCCACTCTGTTAGCCTTTTAAAAATAAGTGCGCTGAATAACTTCACTGAAGAATTTAAAAACGAAATGCCCCTGTAATTCTCGGAATTATCGTACGCACCTTTCTTATGCAGCGGATAGATAATTGCTTTTTTGAAGCAGGCTGGAACTATTGCGGTTTCGAAAATTCTATTGAATTCTTTGGTGAGTGAAAACAGGTACTCAGACGTACAGTTTATATAGAATTCTGAAGGAATCCTGTCATCTCCTTGGCCTTTACCAGATCTGGTTTTTTCTAAAGCAGTCCGATGTTTCAGAACTGTAAACGGTGAATCAAGGATATCGGAGCAGCATAATGAGGTAGGGGTGAAAACTGTGCAGTGTTGAGTAAATTTTTAAAGTACTCCTGAAGCTCGGTTGCGTGCAGTGAAGAACCAATCATACTAGGCCTTCCGTTAATTGCTTAAGCAGCTTTCCAGAACTCCGCCGAAGACATCACTTTCTTTGTAAATGAACCAACTAAGCTTGTAGCAACCCTCGGTTTTTGTCTTTGTTGACAATATAAATGAGCTCTCACGTCTACACGGGTCGTTTGCAAAAAACAATCTTGCGGAATAGGGCCTCTGGAAGGTGTTCAATTAGTATCTCCACCCACTTGCTATGTAGGTAGTTCCTGACCTAAATAAAATCTATTTCTAAGTGTATACTCAAAACCCTTAGCGGGACCTCAAGAATCTGAACTCTGTCGAATTTAAGAAAGTAGTTCAGGCTACTAGACACTGCAAGCGCTAACCTTTTCTCTTTTCTTTCTATCTAATGTCCTGATGGAATATATTTGTTGAGGTATTAGCCACCCCTTCTTATTTTATCAGCTTAAAAAAACTTCTATTAAGGGCCTGGCAATAGTAGGTAGTAATAGTAATTTACTTAACAGAATCGAGTCAATAAATCGTTGATTGTGTTCTTTTAATATTATCTAAATACTCTTCTTTGTTGTAGAAAAAAATAATATTTATCGTTTTTAAAGCCCTCTTTATCTAGCAAAGTTGTATTAAAATTGCCTTGAGACAAAGAGGAACCGATATCAAAAATCTAAGCTATCCAGTTCAAGAAAGATGACCTGAATTAAAAATAAACAAGGTTACCTCTTTTATGATTTTGATTTATAATTATTATTGCCAAAAGTTCCTTACGTCATACAGTAATAACATAAAGTGCAGAACGTGTACATACAAAACTTCAAAAACTTTATTTAGTGGAAAAAAATCGATTGAATAGATTGGAAGTTAAAATACACTTTATTTTTATTTGAACAAGAAAATAGAAGCATGTCCTTGAGTTCATCTATAGATTTTCCTTAGACAAACAAAATTTAGGAAATCATAATGATATCAGAATTTGTTCTAGTTTTTGATGATGTTGTTGTACTTAGACACACATTTGTGTAAAGTAAAATGAACGCAGAATCTCAATGTGATATACAAGTAATTTATATGAAATCTGATTGTCTTCATGTGTGTCCTCTTAAAATTAAATTGAATGAGTGTAAAATGAATTAGACGGAATTAATATACCAATTGACTTTAAATGGATATCTACTTATAGTTTACTTGAGTTGGATTTACTGTGTTTATGGTGTTTATTGGAGTCAACGAATAAGCCCTTACAGCCGGTTTGATCTCTAGCCTACCGTTATTAATAAGGTAAACAAAGTCGTTAGAAATGTTCTAACTGATCACAGCTTTGGTTTCTTGGTTCATTCGTTCAGATGTTCATTCGTTATACATGACCCAGTTAATTTAACCCTTAAAGACCATGTTTTTAGTTTTTTGTTACTATAATTTGTCGTTGAAGCTTCTCCGTCAGATTTTCAAGACAAACTGAATATAGTCAAACTTGATATAGTCCCATGGTCAAGTCAAGCTCCGAGCATACATTTTGTTGTATCCTTATTAACTAAAAAGCCATTCTTCTCGTTTCCAACTTGAAAATTGTCAAGTCACTGCTAGTTGTGTAGATTTGTTAAAGATAATGCGTGATGTAATTCCTATTTGTTGCATACTAGCTCCTCAACAACATCAAGCAACATAAAGCAGTTATCCCTTAGGTGAGATTGATACTTTCAGTAAAATGTTTTCAAATTTGGAAGAAGCACCGAGCATTCTCTAACGTCATTGTGATAAGTCTTATCAGTATGGCAAGGATACTCACAAAATGCCTTAAAATCGATAAATAGATGTTGGGTATCGGTATTGAACTAAAAAATAGATATACAGTTAAAATTAATGATTTTATTACTTATTACTTATTGCAATAGCGGTCGATAGCAGTATTTAAAATTGCTGTTGAATAATTTTAATTTAAGATTATTTGAAAATATTTGTTTGTGTTGCGTTTTTAGTAAATATGAGCCTTCAAACTAAATGCAATACGGTCGGTAGTATTATCCCTTGCAGCACAATTTAAAATATTGAAAAAGCTCACTAAATACAAGGAAGTTAAATGTTTAATATTTATCGTCTTTTTCGATGTACAAAAAAATAACAAAAAGAAATGGCGAATGGGACCACAATTTTCCTACGTTACCGCTTTTTAGTGATTGAGTGAATGGATTGACCTTAGAAAACGTCAGCAGATCTCATAGATTTGAATTGTTACATGTCTGAAGTCCACTGAATGCTTGTGTAGTTTAATTTACGTTGTATAGAAATTTGGACCTCCTGTTTTATCTCAGTGGATCAAAATACCAGCTGAGTTTGTCGTACTGTAATTTGATCACGATGATATTTTTTGCATGGAGGCTTCTTCGGATATGCGCTCACTGATTCAAACAAGCTTTGTTATTCCTACTGTCATGTCGTGTATTCTCACATTATTCTTTTCCGGCGATACTACGATCTCGAATAGGCCAAACCTTTCCCACTTCCCACTTAAGCTACTGATCTGCTTGTGGGATTCGTCGGGTTGACCACGGAAAATGTCGGCAAGCTTCTCGGTAATGGATTGTTCAATGTCTTAGGTCAACTGAATTGCCATTGGATTTGTTCTTCCGAGAAATCTTGGGAAAGATAGACATTTCCGCTATTTACCGGAGCGTTGTATGCAGGTGCCTTTTGAATGGGTTACTCAGCATCTCTCCTTAATGACTGAACCAGCTGTTGCCGTCATCATGTTCATCTCAGTTTCCGTCAATTTGCTCTCATACTTCTTACATTACCGTATGTAAGCGCTGAACGAACTACTGCTGTGTAGAGCTTTCCTTTCAGCTAAGGGGACATTTTTCGGTCACAGAAGATGGCCGAGTTCTCACGCTACTTCATCCACCCTATGCTTACGCGATGGTTAATGTGGTCATCACAGGATGCTTTATTGTTGATTGATTTTAGCATTTTTTAGTCACACGTAGAGTTCTCCCGCCATATCAGTCGCCTATGAGCTTACGCGGTGTTTGATGTCGTCATCACAAGATGCTTCGCCGTTGATCATAGAAATCACCTTAACTTTTCGCACTGTTCCAATATATCCGAAATAGACTTGTGTTGATTAATGAAATGAGCAACATATCTTTTGTATATTTCTCTTAGGATCTCCATTTAAGATATGGGTTTACAACTAATTCACTTTCAGGTATGCCATTATATCTTAAGTATATAGTTAATTCGAACTATAAAGTTAATATTCGTCTAGCTCTAGATACGTTAGTCGATTTCAATATTTTCATATGAACATTAAATGTCTTTTTCGATCAAGCGAATGATAAGTTGCTCTATAGTTAAATATAATTAAATAAAACATGCAATATCATTAAATACTATGTTAACATACATAGTTCCTGTCAAAATCATGAGAGTTCCTTTGAGTTTTAAGTTAATTAGTCAATACATACTTTCCTAATGGAAATTTCTATAATCGTGTATATTTGTTTTCACAATAATTTATTTTTAGACATAATGAACATTACACTAATTTCTAATTACTTAACATTTTATTTATTTATAGATAATACCAACATGTCTGAATATTGGCTCATTTCCGCTCCTGGGGATAAAACCTGCCAGCAAACCTACGAAACGATGAACAATCTCACCCACAAACAGAACAATCTCTGTGTCAATTTTAAATTCCATATTCCCGACTTGAAGGTAAATAAAAACAAAATTACTTGTTGATTTATTTTATAACTTAAAATTATTTTAACAGGTCGGTACACTGGATCAATTGGTTGGCCTTTCAGATGATTTGGGTAAATTAGATGTCTATGTTGAGCAAATCACCCGAAAAGTTGCCACTTACTTGGGTGAGGTGCTCGAGGATCAAAGGGATAAATTGCATGAGAATCTACTCGCCAACAACAGTGAGTTGATTTGTGTCAAATTTCATTTTATTTATATAAATATTATTACCAAAAACCAATCCGCATAAATATTCAAAGCAGGCAGTCCATTTTTTCCTATAAATTCAAAATATGCTTTCGAATACTAAAGACATTCATTATGTTATATACATAAAAAATATACATATATATATATTCTAAACTTCCCATCAATTTTAGTGGATATGTTTGGAGACATCAGGTTTGACAATGCAACTTGCAAATTAAAAGGTTCCAAAATCAGTACATTAAGAGCTTTTGCATTTGCAAAATAAAATAAATTCACTTTCAAAATGTGAATGAGTTGTTTAAGTTGATGTTTTCAAATAATGCCTAACATAAAAACATTACATTAAAAAGTAGTTTTTTTTTTTGGGAATGCTAACATAATATATTCTTAGATCAAAATTAACAAAATTCAAAGTGCGACTTTGCAAATATGTGAATGGAAATCTAAAAATGGAATGATATCGACATGTGATTCATTACACTTTTAGAAATGGATTTAAAAACTAATCGATTTTCTGTATTATCTTTAATTATATAAATACTCTACCCCCCTTACAATTATTTCTTATTTTATGTTATTATTTTATAATTTACTTTATTTATGTTTATTTTTTTTATTTTATTTTTTTTTTATTATTTAAAACTTAAATTTTATTTTATCACAGCAAATTCATTTCTCTTTAGTTAGAGAAAAGCTTTTTATATTAATGTTTTTTATTTAACAATTTTTTCTGTTTGAGCTGACACACTAAAAACTAAAATACAATTTGAGCAGAATTTTTTCTAGAACTTTAAAATATTTGTCTCCGAAAAAGAATTTCACATTTACATACTATTTTTATACATTTCAAATTTAAATATAAGTTTATTTTATTTGCATAAATACGTTGAATTTATTTAACTTTCACACGCTAGAAAAATGGTTTTAGAAACCACTTAGAATTAAGACAAATCACAGTTAAAATTACGCCTAAAGATACGTTAACAAATATTGACCGAAAGTGTAAAAGTGTCAAACAAAAATCAAAACGACATCTTAGTCTTTAGTAAATGTCTAAACTTCTGGCGTTGGAGTTGTAGTAGCCGCATTTTTTGCAAGTCCATATAGAGTTGTCGAAAAAACAGACATTGGGGATTAACCCACACCACTAAATTCAATTTATTTTTGTTTTGTTTGCTTCTAAATACTCGTTTAAATAGAACCGTTTACACCAAATAATGCAGAATAAGCAGGCAAACGAAAACGTTTTAGATTAATCGACAAACATCAAACATTGCACGTATGACGTATGTACACGGAGCCTTTCATACCAAAAGAAACAAAAAAAATACTTCCCACTATTAAAATGTATCCGGAATCCTGATCCGATGTGCAATAACTTTTCTGTGAAGTGAAATAGCAATATCATTATGTTTCATGTTTCATTATTGAAAATTTTAAAAGAAGAGTTTGAAGTTGCTCACCAGTTGGAGAAAATAAATAAAGCATACGTTTTGTTTCATTCGATGTGAAATATATACAGACGTTTTTGCGTTTCTTTGTTTCTCTCTAATATGGTGTATATCTAGCCATAGGTATTTTCTACAAAGTTGTTTAATTGATAGAAGCACAAATTTGTCTGGCTAATGCCACAGAAACACAAAATTTTTCGATTTTAATATGCCGCTTATTATACAAATTTCAATGTTGCACTGATTCATTTCAATGATAGCTATAAATGACCCTGATGCGACGTTTCGAGCATGTTTATACTCATCATCAGGCCTTTATTGAACAGGATAAACAAATAAAGTACATAAGTTAGCACCAATTAAACAAAGATGTTGGTATTTAAACTTACAAATTTTAAGGATAAAGAATACAAGTTTCCTCGCATCTTACTCTTTTAAAACAAACAATCTATAAAATATTAAAAATTAAATTAATTTGATTTACAAAATTTACAATAATTTCTGCCAATGGCGATGTGTTACATCTTTTTTTTTCGGAATCAGAATTTGTGCTACCTAGTCGTGCCCTTTATTTCCACTCTATTTATATGCCAACAATTCGTTGAACGGATAATGAAAGAAATTTGAGTGAAAGATTTGACACGGGTCCAAATTCAATTGAAGGTTTTTTTGAGTATGATTACGTACGCATAGCTTGCGTTCCAAAATTCAACTTGCATTGTAAAGTGTGAATGAACTAAAAACAACCTGAGTTCACGAACACTTCAATTCATTTATATACATATGATTTGTTATTGAAATTATAATTTTGTACGGCTTTTTCAATAGATTGCGCTTATTGTTAGTGTTGTCGATGTTCAAATATAATTGTCTACTTATGGAAGTCAATATGAAAGTATATTATTTGTTTAGCGAAAGTGAATACCAATAATTGAAGCTTGTTTTAGTAGCTTACAAGCATTTCTAAATTCCACCATTCTTTCGTTTCACAATATTTTATTTCAAAATAAACCATTCTTTGTCAGTTTAAAATAAAAAAAAGTATTTAAATTGTCATGCCTACGAAAAGAATTGTTTAAATAAATGTCAGTTGAGGCTTTTGAGAATAAATTCTGATTTTTTAATGCCTTGTGATTTACACATTTATTTCTTCGGCAAAATCTGACATAAAAACAGTACATACTTAACACTTTACTCCTTGCCTAGAATGTAATAATATTTACACTGCAAAGGATGGTGTATTTCGAAACCTAATCGATTTTAGCCTATTTAGCTACATACACATACATCTAAGCATTTATGCTTATTATTTTATTTTACTTTACAACATCAAATCAGCAGTCAATGAGCTACTTTCCTTTCTAAATTAACTTGATAGAAGTAGGTACATCCTTCGATCTCTTTGAATCTGTTCCATCATTGAATTTTTGTTTTGCTTAGAATCTGACAGTTTTTTTTATAGTGAATATCATAAGTATCGATAAAGAAATTATACATAATATATGATTAAAATGACAGAAAATTAACATAAGTGAAAATTAATAAACATAATATCGTACGTTAAAGTTGTAGTTCCAACCATATTATGGATAGATAGGCGGGCTTTGCAAACGTTCGAATTCACTACTCTTAAGATTCGCATCATCATCATCATCATCGGCTCGACAACCGGGGTCCGGTCCTGGCCTCCTTCAAAAAGTCTCTCCACCTATCCCGATCTCGAGCCGACGCCATCCAGTTGCGCACCCCAAGGCTCCGGGCGTCCTGGTCTACGCCATCTCTCTAGCGCAAGCATGGTCTACCACGCTGTCGTCTGCCATAGAATGTACCACAAAGAACTTTCCGAGCAGGTTCCTCTTCGCTCATGCGAGCTAGGTGCCCTGCCCACCGAAGTCTACCGAGCCTAATTTTTGTCACGATATCTGCTTCAAGGTAGATTGCGTACAATTCATGATTGTACCGTCTCCGGAATCGTCCTTCCTCACATATGGGGCCAACAATTCTCCTTAAGATTCGCATATGCTTGTTAAAAAAAAGCTGATGAATAAAATATTAGCTTCGCCGGAAAATAAATCTGAAAGTATACTAAAAGTTTTCATATAAGTACATATGTGCTTCTGCAGCCATTGAGAAATTTGATAAACAGCTGACTACGATTTCGATTTTTTTTTTTTGGTTTCGACAGTAATAGACACCTGCTCCGTTTTGGAACGCATAGGATAGTCGATATTCTAAATACATTAACTAATGTATCTCAAAGACATCCAAAACCACTCATTAGAAACTAGAGTATATACGACTGAAACTGAAACTGAGTCAAAAAGATTAATCTACCCCATTATTGTCTACAGTTTTAGATTTTATTTTACTTGTTTATAGGTACTATAAAGCAAGTCTTGGATTCGTGCTAAAAAAAAGTTTTGAGATAACAATCAAACATCACATTACTATGATATAGAAATGAGAAAGAAGTAGGTTCGACAATAAATAAATAAATAAATAATAAATAAAATAAATAACGAAATGTTAAATAAAAAATTGACCTGAAAAAATTGAATTGAAAAAAGTTAAAAGCAGTCAATTGACTTAAAGTAAAATGACTGTAGTCAATTGACTTACTGACTGGAAGAAATGACTGGGGTTAACTTTACAGTCAATGACTGCTTTAGTTGACTGCCCCAGTCAATACTTTTATAAATGACTGGTGACTGTAGTTTTAAAGTTAAAGTCATTTGGAAAGTCAAAAGTCTTTAAAAAAAAAAGTCTTTTTAGTCACTTAACTGCAGTCATGACTTGACTGCTTTTTTTACAACTCTGTCAATTCCTATCATCAGTCTCCTTATTAATGGTGCTGAGCTTTAAAGCTTTAATACAATTTTATTATGAGGACCATTAATAAGGAGACTGATGATAGGAATTGGCACTCCTTGAAATATCTATATCTCCAGCCGAAAAAAAAAAGGAATAATAAAATTCGTAAAAACGAATAATAAAATTCGTTAACAATTGGTGATAGCACCTTTTAGTTATTGTAGTTATTCAAAAATTCAATGAAAATTTCATACGATTTTTACGTATTATTTCGTTTGTACTTTGAACCCTCAGGTAACTTGCCACGAGAGCAAGTTTGTGCTACCCAGTCGTGCCCTTTGTTTATAAATGCATAAAGTCTTTTTTTAATTGAATTTCTAGACAGAAAAAAAAACAGAAACAATCGGTGGCTTGTCGAATTAATTAAGTTACTAGATTTTGTATTTCTACTCACCATAATTATTATATTCACAGAATTATCGCTAACCGCAGTTAAATTTTCAACACGCAACACTAAACATACAATAATATAAAAATAAAAAATCAAATAAAATTTGTTTACTTAAATTAAATTTTGTGTTGTTTCTCTTTTCATTTGATAATTTCATTGCATGATCCATCCACCATTTAAATAAACCAAAATAATTATCAATATCTTTTAGATGGAGAGAAAACCAATTAGTTTTTAAATCTTCTTGTCAAATTCTGCAATTTCAAACCGCGACTAGATTTTATGCTTTTATGTAATAATATATTTTTAGGCTTGCCGATCTACAGGTGTAACACATCTTCAGATTTTATTTGCATCCATAAAGTTTTGTTTTGTTGGTTTTTATTTGTTTATGTGCTTTTGTGGCATTTGTCTGATGTTTTCTTTTTTAACTTCTTTAAAATCTCAAAGATTGTTGTAAATTTTGTATGAAATCTGTGTTATTGTGCTGCTTAATAATAAATTTTTGTTTTCTTTTAATTAAGCTTACAACTCATCATTATTATCTTTTTGAGTTATTTTTTTTTATAATTAAATTTTCAACTCGTTTTTTTTTTCTTAAGTTTATTTTCAATTATTATGTTATATTATTTACTTAATGCAGAACTTAAACAGGATATGTTGAATGCCAAGAATATCAAAAATAATGTATGATTTTTTTTTTTCTTTAATATTTTCTCCTAAAAACAAAACAAAAAACCAAATAAAACAAAAATGTACTTAAATTACTTAACAAAAACCAAAAATAAAAAAAAACAAATGTTCCGAAAATGTAATTGTGTTATGCCACAGAAGGTCCTGGTCCGCCCGATGAAAATACTCATTCGGATTTAACGGGTAAATCATCAAATTTATCAAATAGTCGTGACACAACAACAACCACTTGTTCAGCATGCCACGGCGGGAGCCTTAACAATTCTTCAGAGTCCTCCGAACGTGAATTTGACACTACTTCGTGCAATTGTGATTGTGATTGTTCAACGAATAATTGCGCTTTAAAAAATAACACTAGTTTTAGTGATACATTCGATTGGTGGTTTCATAGGCATAGAGGTTCAAATAAGAGCAGGTATTAAAAGAAAAATACATTTTGTTGTTATTATTTATTTTTTTTTATCGTTGAAATGAGTAAACCAAAATTAAAAACTAAAGAACGGAACCATTTTGAAGAAATAATTGTAATAAATTGATCTGAAATGAAATTGGTAAAGTTTTGGAAAGCATTTCTTATTCAAAATGTCCTTTTGTGTTAGTTGGCTTTTTTAACCTTAAAATATTTTTTTTTATTTTTTCAAATTTTTGGAAGGTTAATTAAGTTATATAAATTATTTTAGGCTTTCCTTTACGCTTTCTGTAGCGTTTTCATTGGGTAGTCCGAAATCGTTAAACAGAACTGCCTGATTCCGAACAAACGCGCAAAGATACTTTTTTTATTCTGTAGCATACATATCGTTTTAATGTAATAAACTTCAAATGCATTTTTTTCATATGAAGATGAAAAAAATGAGGAGGATGGATAACATTTTATTTATGCACATATTTTAATGTGAGGTATCCATTGATCTCCTATGTTGTCTTTATTTATAATAATTTAATATTTTCACATAATTTTTCTTAATCACTTTTTCAAAACTAATACAAAAAAACGACATTCCATAATTTTGAATTATTAAATATGTGCAAGTATGCCTACTTAAGTACTTGAACGTAAACAGAATCGTCCGAAGTAGTTCCTATAACGATTCCGAAATACCAAAATGAAAACGCAATTAGTTGGCTTTAATGGTTTACGGAATTATGTTAACAAGAGCGCATCTTTAAATAGTCCACATTTTGCACAGTTGAAAATAGTCGGTATTTGAAATATTCGGTCTTTTCGCCAAGTGACATTTTTGTTTTCAATATTTTGGAAACCTACATTTACTTGTTGTACTTGTTGTAAAGGGGGTCACAGGAAATTTCTTACGAATTATAAAGATTTTTTCAATGTGCTGCGCAAGGCTAATAACAAGTTTTTCCAAACACTTTTAAAAATGTATTCGGTTGTTGTTAATGGCTCTTTTCGAGGCGACTTTAGTTCAAGGTAGCACGCTTTGAAAGTTTTTTTTTTTTAAGGTTGGGGGAGGCCTAAATAGAACATGTGGGTGGAGCTTTGGGTATGCCAAATTTCGAACGAATTATAATTTTTATTTACTTTTTTTCAATGCATCAATCAACAATAAGGAGTATAAAACACTTTTTTAAGTTATAAAGCAAGTTTTCCGAAACAATCAACAAGAAAAGAAAAATTAAAACAAAAACCCCAAAAATACCACTTATTGTATGCATTTTGTATGGAAAGTGGAAACTTTAAAAAATAATTTAAAATATAAATAAGTGTTTCTCGCTTTAAAATTGTGAAAAATACTGTTTTTAAGCGTATATCTATCAAAAAAAAAAATATCCCAGTGTGCAAATTCGTGATACTGTGAACTACAGTTGAGTCCATTTCTCTATTACACAAACCACTTTCAGTTTCAAAAGGACCAATAAACTAATATCCCATTTTGTTCAAAATACATTTTAAAAGCGCCTTTTAAATGAAAAGACAGCTGGAATTCAAAATCCGAAATAAAAGACGGAGAGAGCTCTAAAGTGTTCAACGGATATAGTTTCCTTTCATTACTCTAATATTTAATGCCAAGAATCCAATTTCTACATCCAGGGCTGGCACAATTAAAAACCACTGCCTAAAGGTTTATATAGTCACGCTATGCGAGGAATGTGCAAAAAAACTTAAAGTAATCCCCTGCGTGTGAGGACTTTTTAGGTCGACACACCATGAAAACTTTTGTTTGCTACAAGCTTTTTTGGTTAATTTAAAAATCAATTAATTAATTAAAAATTAATTATTATCATTGTATATACATACATACATTTCCATAGTACTTTCACTGTGAATAATCACCGCATGGCCATCTAAAGAAATATGTGAATAAAACATTTAGAGGTTCTTGCATTTGCTAGTTGTTTATTCTGTTAAACTGGCAACAGTCGTAAACATATATAATTATTTGTTTTGCTTACGATTTTTGTCAAGGAACGTGATTTGAAAACGAAGTACTATAGAAATGTATATAAAATGATTATTATTAAAATAAGAAACAGCAATTTTTTATCTTGATCCAGTGGTTTGAGCAGTTTTATAGTTTTAACACTCATAGTTCTATGTGTTTAAGTTAACACGCGTTCACTGTATATTTATTATTAAAAGCCCTATTCTGTTAAACTTTCACGTGAATATTTGTATTCTGTTATACCAAAAAAAAAAACGGTACGTTCCAAATATACATTTCGGTAAAAAAAAAGTTTTAACAATAAAGAATCTTTAAAACAAATATTGGTAAAGATTTGAGCTCAAACGATAATAAATAGTGAACGATTGAGTCAAATATTCACTTGAATCGAAAGATTCGATCAGATAGCAGAATAGGGCTGTAAGTGTTCAGAAATTTACAAACAAGGTCCTCCGAAGACCAATTGAATGTTCTGTTTAAATAAAAATCCAGGAAGGTTAGGTTAGATTTGCGGGTTGCTGTAGGAGGGCCAATAGCTCAGCCCCAGCGCACTTAGGTCAATGTAGACCCATTGTGATGCCCATTTGAGGGTTTACCAATTCCTCCTCTTACCATACTCGTAGTCCATATTTAGTTCCTTAGTATCATCCCGGGGTGTTCAACCATCCTTTTCCTCTTGCGAATCTGTATAGATTTGTTATTGGGCACTCTGATTGTTCTTTGATGCTTTCAAAGAAGTATTTCCCCAGAGTTTTATTTCTTAGATGGGAGAGACTGGGTCAGTGACAGAGGTAGTGGGTTATATCCTCATGTTCTTCCTCGTCACTGCAACCTCTACATAGATCGTTTTCAGTTAGACGTAGTTTTTTGGCGTGATATCTTAGCGTGTTATGGCCAGTTAAAACACCTACCAACGTCGATACTGACTTCCTGTCTTTTTGAATGATTGCATTCGTTCTATTTTTGTCGTACTGCGGCCACAGTTTCCTAGCTACCTCACAAGTGTTTAAGTTTGCCCATCTCGAGTTGGCTTTTGTCAGGATTTCACACATTATATTAAGTTTGAGGTCGCATAATCCAGGAAAATAAACATTAAAAACATGGAAATAGAGAATTTTGGAAGGGAGAAAAGTCCTAATAAAGGGAAATAAGATTAGTATGTGTTATGAATAAACATCGTATATGACAATCCTGTAAAACCTCTCATATTCTTTTATAACTGAAATTTCATGTACCAATAATTAAAATTTGTTCAAAAAGAACAATAGTAGAGAACAAACTAAAAATTAATAACACACACTTTTTATCTATCATCTTAGAGGAATTATTAAGTAGAGGGTGAACCTTTGTTTTTCTGGTTTTCTAGCCTCTCGCAAAACCGATTTCTTTATTGTTGTTGTTTTTGTAATGGGATTATGTATGTGTGAATACGTGAGTGCGAAAAAATGTGTGCAGTTCTACGATTTCATAAAAAGCCATTCTGATATCAACCTTCTGCAATCCTGGTGTTCAGATCATATTTTAGGTTTTAAATATCTCGGGATTATTATATCCTAATCCCGGGATTCAATTGATTTGTAAATAAAATATTAATATTGAAAATGTTAGTTCTGTTTGGAGTTTTGCTTTGAAAATGCAAATTAAAAATTCTTGCTCCGGTGTAGTAGGAGTATACTCTTGTCAATACTCTGATATACAGTTTGGTCGCAACCACCGTTACTTAGACCGTTGAGTTATTTGTTACCCATTTTTTTATCTTCGTATGTAGTGCAATTACTTTGTATTTTATTTGTATTTTGTGCCAACTGTTCTGTGAAACTGTTTTCGAAGCAGATTAAAATAGACAAAATGAACTCACTTTAAAAGAAACACAACAATCGGCAATAGACAACAGAAACACATGGATCCGGAAGCACAAAAACTGAAATAGTTAATTCAATGAAAAGAGAGATGACTCTTTTTGAGGGTAGAGTTCGAGTTCAGGGGTTTTAATCAAAAGTACTATATAAGCTAGCAAAATAAGTTTGTATCTCTATCGACCGAAATAATCAAAACGAATACAACCGTTTGGGTTTGAAATCGGATAAACGCTTAATAAGATTAAAATATAAGATTTATGGAACCCCTATAGAAATATAAAAGGAGATACCCATCCACATTGATTTTAAATGAAAAAAGGAAACAATTTTAACTATCCTTTTTCACTCCTTAAATAAATATATCTAGTATTCTTAACGCTATATATTCACATAAAACAAAATAAGGTATTTTCGATTTGAATAGTATTTGATTTTAGAACCCTGTACCCTTCAGTAGGCCTAGCAATATATAACTTATTTATTAATATCTTATTATAAGAAACTGTTTGTACAGTTTGGCTCGCTTGAGTTAGATTTTTTTTAATTTTTAGCTACTAATAATAAATAATTTTGTAAGAATTGTTTTTCAACTAATCAAATTTTTGTTCGCCCTCAGATGGCCATTTAAAGCTTGATAAAACAATTATACCTACGCCCCAGAAAATGTTTGGCTTCTTTGCAGCCCAGTTTCTTGTTTTCTTTGCAGCTCATATAATAAATTAAATAAAGTGATACATTTTCTCCCTAAAACAAATATTTTTGAATTTTTCATTTATTTTTCCTTCTTGTTTGCCTTGCAAATCGAATAAAAAAAAAGAAAATAAAGCATCGGCGCCAAAAGTAATTGCGGGTAAGTTTTTTTTTTTAGTTCAATTTCTCATTATCTACTACCGCCTTTACTGCTATAATCTAACCGTAACTACCTTCAAACGTTACAAATCAATACATACAATCGTAAATTATTAAAAAAAAATATATAATACTTCTTTCTCCAAATTGTGCTTAATTTTTTTCATAGAAATGTCGATTTATTTGTCGACAAGATTGAAATTTAATTAAACAATGGATTGCAGTGTGGTATTCATGGAAGGTTGTAAAAAAAAATATTTTATTTAAGAAATTACACACATAAAAGTTATTTCAAGAATTTCGCTCCCTTACATACTTTTGGTATTATGTATAACAAAATAATCCAAAACTCCTAGTTCTGAATACTAACAATTTAATGCTATTCACAAGGCATTCCTCCAAAATGATAATGTGAAGGTACTCCATCGTTATTTTGCATTTGCCAGAATAATTGAAGAAGTGCCTCGAAAATTTGACACGTAGTTAGAAAGATATCCCAAATTCGTTATTATATCTGAATTCAGTAGTCAAATTAGTCTTTTCGTTCTTAACATGAAGATAACCAACTTGCTGGCTAAAATGATTTTTTGGCTATGATGTACTGGCTAAAATGATTCTCTATCACTTCTATGTTTTCTTACTTCTAAGTTTGCCTCAACCTATTTTTGTTTTGCTAAGACCAACCGCGATGTATCAAATTAAAGATCTTCCTGGTAAGGTTTTTCCAAATGGTGAATTCACACCATACAAGGATAGTGTTTGCAGCAAGCATTTTGCTTTCATAGTGTAAGAACCCGAAAAGTCTTCGCATGCAAGTGATTTGTTGAAGTTTGTTTGCATTTAAGAAAAAAGTCGATAGTCTTAGCTTTCCTTACATGGTATGACTGCGCATTGCAAGCATTCTCATTTGAGTTTCAAAAACATAATTTTGGTAACATTTTAGTGCATGGTGCGAACGCGAATGCACCTTAAATCAATGACCCAAGTTTGCTTGTATTCATAAGCAAAGTCGCATGAACACTTTCCTTGAATGGACGCAAAAACGAAGTTTTTTCGATTGAGTTGTGTAGCTAAATCTCAACACATTGGGATCAAAAACAAAAATCAATCTCATCAGGCCTTGGGTGTTTTCTAAACTTTGTTTTTTATTTGTAGTTTTTTTTGACATAGCTACTAAAATAATAAGAAACAAAATGTTAACCTTCAGAAAATGTGTGTTTTTTATCAATTTGTTTATTTAGTTAGTCTGATGTTTATAAACACACCCTTTACTTTAAGTCCACAGGTTTGTTATGAAAGTAATCTCCAAGAATAAAATGATGATATTGATGAGAATTTTGATTCTCTATGAGACCGCTCCGTGTTGAAAATCTTAGTAATCAAAATATAAATCTTTTGTAAAAACAATCCATAATCCAAAGAACAAATTAGAAGCAACCCAAAACACCATCTACATACATCATTACCATTTGTCATTCACGTTTCCTTGCACTAATAGCAAAGTTTTACATTCTAATAAATCGTTTTCAAGACGTTACCAATTTCATTTTCATTTCAAAATAAAAAAAAAATCAAGTGAATATCGAACGTATCACCAATTTTATTTAAATATAACCCCATTAACACATAAAAATAAATAAAACATAATACAAAGAAAATAAATGTAAAATAATAAAAAAAAGCGACTAATTTAACACGTAAATTTTACATTGTATCAAAAATAAACTAGAAGTCGTTCATCGAGTCAATTAAATATAACAAATGGATTTAATTCATCAACTCATAGATCGTCTCCAGTGAGTAGTTGTTGTGGTAGTAGCCAAGGTCGATCAAGTCCGGACACTGACATTAACGGCGACGGATTGGGGGCTGAACCTCCAGCATTGCCACTAAGTCCAGGTTAGGCCCTGGTTGTTATAACACTCTATACTAGACTTCTATTCTGTTTCTTTTATAAATAATTATTATATATTCCATAAATATAATATATATGATGTGTTTTTTTTAAAGGATTTTTATTTAATTTATATTTTTTTATTTTATTTTTTTATTTAATTAAAGAATTCAATCTTGCTATCAGAAAAAAAGCTGCTGATCACGATTTTTATTTATTTTATTACAATTATTATTATTTTTTTTTTTTTTTTTGAGTTGAATTAACTATTTTTAAAAAGCGAAAAATAGAATTTGTATCAGTGTCCTTTTTTTTACACCAATTTTGTATTTTATTGTTAATCAAAAATAAAAGGTGCTCAATGTGTGCAAAAAGATTTGATCATAAATGTGTCCCACAGCGATTAAAATAAAAGTTTACAGGTACTGTTGTCTGCGTAAATATGCTTTCTGAATATTGTATTCTTTTTCTCACAAAACAAAATTAATTAAAACAAAAATACAACAACAACAAAAACAGGATATAAAAACCAATGAAAACGATCTTCTACTTTATTTTTTAGAAAGAACTGTATTGAATTGTTTTGTATGTATGTATCGATTTAGATTAACGTTGTATGTATTTTGTTTTATCTCTAATTATTTGTCTTACACAACTTATAATACACTACATTATTGTTTTTGCTTGCGTACGCTTAGCTAGCATAATTTATTTTTAAATAGCTTCTTTTACACACTGATACATACATGTTGCATCAAAATACTGCCTAATAGCTTACGAATTTTATTTTAAAAGTAAAACAAAATTAATAATAATTGAAATTTTTAATATGACAATATAAGTGATATAAATTTCTTAAGCTGCACATACATTTGAAATAAAAGGCTAACGCTGATTTCGGCGAACCTCCATTATGTTTGTTTATTGTATTCATTTTCTCTTTGAGTTCTACATCGTTTCGGCTGCCAGACTCATAATAACTAGCATAATTTTTAAGTAGGTATCCAAACTCATTTTGAAAAAAAAAAAAACAAATAGTTCGAAATAAATAATTTTGATACTAAAACGATATCTATAGATAGCGATTATAGCTTGCATTCTACCGCATGATATAAAATACGCATCCTTGGGGATAAATAGTGCAATCTGTAAGACTTGCCATTAAATTTTATTTGTCATACATTATCCACACATATCTGACCGAAGATCAATCCATATAATTTTCGCTAAAAGCGACCAAGCACTTCCTCATTCGATCTTTAGAAAGTCCCCCTCTCCTCATCATGGAAACTAGAACTAGAATGTTTAAGATCTTACACAGTGATCAATCAATTTCTTAAACAAAGAGACAGCAATTATTAAAAATAATCCTTTGTTTGGTATCAAAGCTGGAGTCATTATCGCATATTACAACCAAGTTTAACAAAGTCAAGATTAAAGTAGTCACATTTAGAAATGAATTTCAATGAAGTGTATTTCTTGAATACAACAAATACTTTGTTTTACCCTAAACTACTACTAAACACACTCCATCTCTCATATCAATGGCATCGTTATATGCTAGCACGAACATTGAAATGCCAGATCGAAATATGTTACCTCGAAATTGTTAACCAAGTTTCCAAAGATTCTTTCCAAAAAGAAATTAAAGAGGTCCCATGATTCGTTGCCTGAATCTATTTTTTACATTTAATGTCTTCGTGAGGTTGTTTCCAACATTGACCCAGCTGCGTGTGTTATTCGTTTTCATTCTGCATAGCTGAACTTGTTTGTATGGTATGTTAAAGTTTGACATATTTCTGTAAAGCTTGCATGCAGTAAAGAAATTTGTCGTGTGTATCGACTTGGGGTTTAAAGATTATTTCGCCCTTGACTGCATCGTAGAGTCAGACACCAGTTTCTATGTCGTGACAATCAATATCGTAATTATTTATATACTATTTCAACCCCTTGTCGAGGAGTTCAATGGTGATTTCAAGATCCCTCTGATATTATTCAAATTTAATACCCTATTCGAATTTCAAAACCTTTGTAAACACAAAAAAATCAATTTAAAATTTAAAAAACCGAAAAAATTTATATTGACCTGATTTCTGTGCAGCTTAGGACATTTATTCCACCATCCCTTAAATTACTTATAATATTAAATAGTTTACAATATTTCTTTCCTATATTAACAGCCGATCTTCCATCGTACATTACCCGATTTCAATGGGATATGGCCAAGTATCCAATTAAACAATCGCTTAGAAATATCGCTGATATTATTTCTAAACAAGTTGGTCAAATCGATGCCGATTTAAAAACGAAATCCACCGCTTACAACAATCTTAAAGGAAGTCTACAAAACTTGGAGAAGAAGCAAACGTTAGTTGAATGAACTTGATTAAAAAAACAAATTTATATTAAGCCTGAATTTAACAATTTTCCCAATAGTGGAAGTTTGCTTACTCGTAACTTGGCTGATTTAGTGAAGAAGGAACATTTTATTCTGGACTCGGAATATTTAACCACACTTTTGGTCATCGTACCAAAGTATAAAAATTCTTTTTGTTTCCATTAATTTCATATATAAATGTGATATGTTTTAGAGCCCTTTCTAATGATTGGATAGTTGGTTACGAAAAGATCACAGATATGATTGTTCCACGTTCCTCACAGTTGATTATCCAGGATCCAGATTATGCTTTATTCAATGTTACTTTGTTTAAGAAGGTTGTTGAAGAATTTAAATTGCATGCTCGAGAGAAGAAATTTGTGGTGAGAGATTTCGTATACAACGAAGAAGAATTGGCTGCTGGAAAGAACGAAATCACTAAGCTCGTTACTGATAAGAAGAAGCAATTTGTAAGCTGGTTATTCAACACTTAATTTTACATTTTTCTGATCCTGAAAATTTGTTTGAACTTATTTTTTCTTTACAGGGTCCTCTAGTAAGATGGTTGAAAGTAAATTTCAGTGAATCTTTCTGTGCTTTGGTTCATGTTAAGGCCTTGCGTGTCTTCGTTGAATCCGTTTTGAGGTAATTTTTAACCAAATCTTATGGCATAGACAAGTTTTTTTTTTAATTTTGTTTTATTTAAAGGTACGGACTACCAGTAAATTTCCAAGCTATTCTTATCCAGCCAAACAAGAAAAGTATTAAACGTCTTAGAGATTGCCTTAACCAGCTTTATGGTCATTTGGATGGCTCTGCTGCGAATCCAGCTGGCGGTAGTGTTGACGTAAGTACATTTAAATATTTTTTAACGTTGTTAACCTTTACAAAAAAAATTAATTATTTTTTTTTTAAGTCGTTTTTTTATTCTTATCTCGGAGTAACACATTTTAAATTTAATCATTCAGACTTTCGCCCTTATTTATCTTAACTCAAGATTATTATATTTGGATGTTTATATATTTTACTAAACGCTTTTTAAAAGCTTGAATGCAATTCTATAATGAACATTTAAGTGCACATTGTGTGCTATAGATAACGTAGCTTATACTTGTGCCGTAAATACTGTTAGCAGAAATCTAAATAATAAAAACAAAACTAGTATTGTTTTGAACTATTTTAGTTACTAACAGTAAACATATTTCAAGAAATTAATTCAAAATTCGAAATTTTGCTGTACCTCCTCTTGTAGCATCTGTTTGTTTCGTTTATGTCAAAAAGTGGAATTTAGTAGGCGCTGCCAGCAGTGATTTATTTTTCTTAACAGCCTTTATTAAAGCATTGATTCAGTTCCGGCAATCATGTACCAAACTACGCAAAACTTCAATGGAAATTGTTTACCACTCGTTCCAGACTTAATTTAAGATTTTCCAGATTATTTATAGTTTAGTACAGGCTCTTAGCTATAATTATTGTTACTTAGCTATAATTAGCATTACTTGAAAAATGAAATTCATTAATGAAAAACTCACTAGCGATCCTCTGAGCTTCCCTGCACCGATAGAAATTAATTCATATAGGGCAAATATATCAATAAATAACAACTAATGTTACTTTTTCTTTAATCCAGTAACAAAAACCTTTTTACTAGAAATCAGCTTCTACAACTATCAATGGTATTTTCAACCCGTTTATTTAATTTCTGCTTTCTCGTAGATAAATAGATTTCAGCCAAGATGTACCTATAATTAAAAGGTTCAGTTATCGAAATCGACAGATCTTTTTTTTATAGGATCACGCGGCGAACTTCGTTTTTCTATGTTGCAGCAGGGCAAATCTAAGTTATCTTATCCCCTTTGATCTGTATAGTTTTGAAATTTTTATATGCAAAACTACTTTTCAACTTTTGTATGCAGATTGTTTCTTTTCCCCTACAAAACTATAATTTGTCTTTATAAACTACATCTTATCTTAGCCGTTTGGAGCTTGCGGAAAATCTTGTATCCCTTCTAGTTCTGTTCAATTATCGACGCATAAAAAACGATCAGGTAATAAAGTGAGACAATAGGCACTGGTTCTCGTCCTGAAACTGTGTTTTGAAACAACTTTAAGAGCAAGTTCTTTTTGTAAAGCTTATAGATACGCACGTTAGGGTATCTTTTAATTTTTTATTTTTATTCTGAATATTGGTAATTTAATTTTGTTTTGTTTTTCATTCTAGAACGTTGACATCCCCGGATTAGGATTTGGCCAAGCTGAATACTACCCATATGTGTTCTATAAATTGAACATCGACATGGTGGAAACAGCAAAGATCTAAAAGGAACCAGCACACTTACAACTCTCCTTCCCCATCATAAGCGAGTCATATATGTGCACTCCCCAATTTAATTGTTATCGTAGTGGTATTTTAATTTCAATAACAACAACCTGAAGCAGAAAAAACAAACAACTAAAGAATGAAAAACAAACAAAAAAATAGTGTGTGTGCGTTGCATAGCCCCGTTACAAAAAAAAAAATAAAACTACTAACATTTGGTTTCTTATTCCATTACAATTACAAGCAACAAAAAAAACTATACCTTCCTTACTAATATCCGTTCTTGTTTAAAATTCCACAAAAAGTCAACAAATCCATACTTTTCCTTTTGTTAAAAAAAAAATCTTATTTGTTAAATGTTTTCGTATTCCTGTCGATCGGGTAAACGAAAAAAAAGGAAGAATTATCCTAACAATCCAACGCTTTGTTAATGATATTTCTTTAAAGTTGTTATACAGTATTTTATCGTTTTACAAACATTGTTTTTTTTTCTTTGTCTTTTTTCGAGAATATACATACTTTACAATTAATTAAGATTAATACATAAAAATAAATTAAATAAAATCGTTTATGCCGCATGCAACAATTATAAATTCAGCAATTTCCCTGGTCATTCTTTAAAATCATTCAAATGGCCAGTGTATATAAATATTGGTTAGTTAATTCTAGCTTAATTGTGCGAGATATAAAGTTTCTTTGAACAAAAACACAGTTCAGTGAGTAAAATTAAAAAAAAAAATTGTTTATAGCGTTTCTATTGATGTTGTTCACTGTTACAATTAAATTAATTATATATTTATATATACATGTATATGAAATTAACTGGAAGTAAACTTTTAAAAACAAAAAATACAACGGGTACAATATCTTGATGTTTAAAAGTATTTTCTCTGTTAATCGTTAGATTTTAATTTTTAATTTTTAAATTGTTTTATTTTCCTCATTTTGTTTATAGTTTTGCCCAAAAGCACAAACAAATCTTAAAGTAAATTATACTAGCCAATGTTTTTTTTTTCTTTTTTCTTAATTTATTTTTTTTGTTTTAATGTTTGGATTTAACTGCAATAATTCAGAGAAAATATTTTATTTAATCAAACAAAAACAAAAAAAAAAAACAAAAATAGAGAACAATAAGAAATATTTGCATGCTTATTTTGTAAAAGTGAGAACAAAAATCGAAACAATAATAATTATTACAAAATTCTACAAGAATATGCAAAGGATAATTGAATATATACTATGTAAAAATCCATCCTTGTAAATAATTATATGAAAAAAGACATTCCACATTTTGTTGTTTTTTATATGACCAGAAAGAAGCCTTTATGTTTTAAATTTAAGACGCACGCTGTACCAAGGATGAGTCTAGAGTAAATATGACGGATTCGAAAGCAAAGTTGGGTTATAGTTACACTATTTGCTGAGAAAAAGTACAAAAATGACAGAATACGTAAGCTGCCCATTTTCTGATCCACTTAGGCCAATTCTGGACATTTAGGTTAACGGGACAGTGTTTTGCAAGTCCAAACATTTTAAATACATTTATTGTGAATTGTCATCTTCTGTGAACGAATTTGCCCCTAAGTTGAAAGATATGTTCTACACTGCAATTGTTTGTCCAGCGCTTACATACTGTTTACCATGGAATATATATACAAAGTATAAGACTAAAATTAATGGCATCTGAGATGAAGAAAGAAGGATGAATCAAAGGATTAATCGAATTTGATGTAAGAAGAGCGGACAAAACCTTCACCTCAAAAATACTATCGTGCACATAGATACTATACAGCACGACCAACTTAGTTGGTATTTACAAAAAATAGACCTAAAGAACCTTGTATAAAGGAAATTATTAGACCATGTTTCGTTACAATGTCGAAAAAAATTAAAAAGTCGTGTAATAAACATTACCGACGTTCTCTGATCTACTAATGTCAACCATACTAACTTTAAAAGCAGACCCAAAGATTGAAGCATAGAAATAGTCAATTAATACAATTCTTTTGCATATATTTATTCCATAATTTCATCTCATTAACAAATTGTAAATGTACTTAAAAATCACCAATGATTATTTTGATTTGCTTGATCTTTTCTTTAAACTATTTATCAAACGGATTGTAATAAAATAAATTATTTCAACTATACTTAAAATAGAGAATCCAATGGAAAGGCTCAACACACCTCCATAGTGAGCAATAAGCGTTGACATAGTGTACAATTCACTTCGTTTCATAGCTGTAAATTGCTTCTCCTTGAAATAAACTGTTAGCCTTGAAATCATGTGACTAAAAAAAATAAAAATGGAATTAATTATTAAATTGTCTCATCCCCAGTTTCACAGTCAGAGTTTAAACTAAAATTTTGCTTTAAACTACTGAATTTACAGGCATTGAACTACAGTTTAAGGTTAAACGATCACTCTGAAACTGGGGGTTAAAGATACAATTATATAATCGATACTAAAACATAAAAAACACTTGCTCAGGATGCTCATCATATGAGTCGTTTGATGCTTGAACTGTGCCCGAAATATCCAAGCGAGCTTGAGTTGCGTCAAAATTGTAACTCAGTGAGACACAGCCTGGTAAACAGTTACATCCAACTCTTAGACCTGAAGAATCTTTAAGTGTTTGTAGGATTTCCATTTGATGAACCTTCATAAGTTCCTCTTCGGCTTTGTTATAACAGACTATATCTAAATGATTACACACTCTAACTTCTTCGGGTTCTATAAACAAAATTTTATATTAAGCTTACAGCAATAAGAATAATCTAAAAAAAATGTTTATATTTACTTGGCATAGAAAATTTGACACATCCACATTTTGCAATAGTAAAATTGGTCAAGCATTCAAATTGGCAATTACTCTCTGAATAGTATTTGAAAAATCTTAGGTAACGTTCGCTATTGAAAAAACACTGGCGTCTATGGAAGGAAAATATACAAATTATGTAAAATATGTGTAAATACCTATTTAATATTTTTAAAACCTCACAGTTCTGGACTGAGTTCTCGAACACCCTTTGAAGTCGTTGTATAAGTAGGATTAATTTGTACAGTCAATTCTTGTTTATGACGAACCAAAAAGTAGTTGCTCATTGAAAATACTATGTTTTCTGGAGAATTTAAGTAAACCTAAAGTAAATATAGTTTCCAAGTTATCGAAAGAATTTTTTGAAGAACCAATAAATAATGAAATGAGCAAGTCGGTACTCTTCTTATATAAAAATCAAATTAATTGAAATACGAAAACAAGCATTCGAAACATGAAAGCAATTAGGATTTGAAAACAATCAGAATATAAATTCACAAAAACAAAATTACTGGTGCATATCTCAACTTAAAATGTAAAAAAAATTAAAAAAAAAATATTTGTGGCACATGCAACTGGGCAGTTTAATCTTTGTCAGTATATATTTTGATGCTGGTCGAAATAAATAACATGGCACAAATGTTCAAATCCAGTGCGAATATTGCGTTGTACATTTAGTCTTATTTTTTGTGTATTTCGCGCTAGGTTTGAACTGAGCTCCGATAGAATGAAATAAAGAAAATACACTTCTAGAGCTTTCATATGAAACATGAGACCAAAGTGCCCATAGTTCTTTTGCCCAGCATTAAATCATATGACTTTTAAATGAAGTGTACATATATAAAGATTTTCAAATGACATTCAAATTATATGTTATTTATTTATAAATAAATTTATCTTTTTCTTATAATTCTTGCTTGTGTGCCAGAGCCAGTTCTATTCCCCAACGAAAATAATCAAATTAAAGATTTTCAACTCTTTCTAACTAGTGTCGTGCAGCAGCTGTTGCATTATTTAAAAAAGCAATGTGCCTTAGACACACATAGTTAAAGTATTATTATTAGTATAAGTTTAAATTAATTAAAACAAAAAAAAAACGGAATACTTAGTGCATACCATACCTCAACTTAAAATCTATCCAAAATATAAAAAAAACACTCATACGCCGTAGTGCACTACATACAAATATAATGAAATCAATATTGAGAAAGTGAAGATTAATTCAAAAGCGTTTATTCGTCTGATGATATTTATAAACTTTTTTCAAAAAAACAGCTAACGCAAACCCGCCACCATCCCACCATTTTCTTTAACTCTTGAAAGACGAACGAGTAATGTTTCTTCATAGCTCACCTTGTAACCCTGTCTGAAACGTCGACATTCGTATTCCAAATTATGTCCGAGACCTTGAAGTAGTGCAACAAATGCAGTTCTTGCTGAAGCAATTAAAGATCTAAGTGGGTAGGATTCTTCAGTCTGGTTAATGTAGCCCTCCTCCATTGACCAGGAACCTTGCGTTTTTATAAAAGGTTCAGTGGGATTTCGACCCACCATTTTATTAAAATCGACTTCAACATCATCTGGTACTTCGGTGACATAGCTGAAAATACAAAAATATTTTCAACAGAAGTAATAAAACACATACATATATAATTTATATAATATAACTCTTGTACCTAAATGCAATAACAATTTAAGTTTACAATAAATGAAATACATACGTCATACATGGATTCAAATTAAGATGCAAAAAATCCAAGTAGGCATATCGAGGGTAAAGGAAAATCGAATGAAATCCGCAGAATAGAGATTTTTTTACTTCCTTTTGAAATCTCTCTTCTGCGAATTATTGTGAATTGTATTCATTATGGAAACGCTTTACAATGTCGACGTAATTACTGAGAAATGGAATTTCAAAAAGCGGGGTCATAATGATCGAGATTTTGATCAAACGGTGATTTATGGTGGAGGCGTAAGCCCAATCACATAGATTGGGGCCGTTTTGATGTCTTCTACGGTTGATCCTGAGAATAAATGGTGGAGTCAAATAGATACGACTCGCGTTGGCACTGGAAACTTTTTGTTACTATACAGCCCCTTTACGTGTTAAAATTTCTAGCGACATTTCCCACTGTTCGTACTGTCTCATTGGTTAACCTCTTCTCCTAACTACTCGAATATGACCATAATATGTACATAAGGTATGTATGTACATATTTATAAAATATGATTCTTACCTCTCATTTCGATATAAATCAGATGGCAACATCCCATTAAATTGATAGCAAATTCCATCATCCGTAACAACAAGTGAAAAAATGTGCTCACAAAAATAAAATCGATTGTTCCATCTGCAAAAGGGTGCAGTTTTATTCTTTGAAAGAGCAATTTCACTCAAGGTCTCTCCAATAGGGGTATCATATTCATTTTTTGGGAGAATTTTAGCTATAGCTTCAGCTACTTCCAAGTCACAAATGTGAAGTGCTGCTGAAAGTCTTTCCAATCTAATCATGGTATAGATATATAATTTGTTTCAATGGATATTAGGTTCTCAGTTAATTACAATCAGTATACTTACTCCTCTTCCGATATATCCTCCTGACTTTGATTTACCATTTTAAAATTATTTAAAATATTTGAGAAATTGAATACTTCCGTTTCAATTCTTGATTCTGGACAAATTGTGATGGTAGGAAATGGTATTCGGTTAATAGGGATCAGAGTCTCATCGAAGCTTACAATTACCGGGGAGGCCATCCACTTTACATGTATCTTTCTGATAACCACGCAACTAAAAATTACTGATGCTATGAACAAAACAGCCCACAGAAATCTTTAAAATAAAATTTTTTTTTTTTTATTATAATTTCAATCTAGAGATTCGACTGCTTCACCTATCATATATTGGCCTGTTCCTCTGAAAAATGTAGCGGACTCCATGAAGTGTACACTTCTTTGAGTACTCCATCATAAATCCCTCAAACATTTGCATCTTTGTTCCATATTTTATGCGTGATTCTATAATGACATCACTGGGCACATCACTTAATACATCGGTTGGAATGCTTGAACCGTAATCTGAAAACTCGGATTCCGTAGTGCTTGCAATATCACTTACTTTCGATTTCATTGTACGAATATTAAGCGAACTTTAAAGATAACTTGTGTTTCCTCTGGGTGCTTACCGAACAATGACTTAGTCATAGTCTGATAGTCAGGAATTTTATTTCTATAGCCATAGGATATAACATTTTAAATTAGACATGTAAAACCGTCTCTAGGGGAATCCTTTAAATGAATACAACGAAGCTTGCTTTCGTATGTGGTAGAAGTTGCATCGGAGTGATGGGCATTAATAAATTAGTCCACTGAGGTATAATATACACGTTTTTATATATTTTTTTTTTCTTTTTCGTTTGATACGTTATCTTTCAAACTTGTGTTACATTCCAGATATATGTAGGTACATTTTATAGATTTGGTTTTTGTACGACATTATGTAATAAAGTTTTGTTTTGTTGCACAAACACGCCCATCAGGATTATTCCTTACGTGCAATTATTTTTGAGACGATTTAAATTACATTAAATTGCAACATTATAGTATTATTAGTATGGGTAATTATTTACAGTCCACTTTAATATTTTAGTCACGTCTAAATTTGATTATTGGCCCTAATGTTCTTTTGTGTATAAACTCAATGGTACTAGGCTTTAACTATAGGAAACCGTTTTTAAATAATAAAATAACAAACGAAATTCTACTTTATTTCAAATATAGTATAATATAATAATAGTTTTATTAGCTTGATTAAAACTGCAAACAAAATTTTTAAAAAAAGTACCTTTTTTTTGAAAAAAAAAAATATTTTGGAGACCTAAAATACAAAAAATAAAGTGCACGACTGAGTCGCACGAACCTGCTCTTATGAAGCACGACTGGGTCGCACGTACTTGTTTTTGTGGCAAGTTGCCACAAAAATTAAATTTAAATTTAATAAAAATAAATTTAATAATTAAAATTTAAATATAAAGGAAAAAAAGTCACAAAAGTGAAAACTTCTTTTTCCAAAGATTCAAGCCAAAATCAAAGTATGCAGAAAATTTCGTTGTCTAAATATAAGTTTTCAAAAAAATTATTTATAGCGGTTCTTAATATATTGTATAAAAAAGTTTTTTTTTTTACAAATTAGAAGAACGTCAATTTTAAGTGCTTAATAGTTTACATTTTAAAAACGAAAAATAAAAAAAAAATGTCGAGTCGTTTTCCAAATATTGAATTTACAAAAAAATTAAAAACTTAATAAAAACTAAAATTAAGCTTTTTTGCAGAATGTTGGTAATGACATTTGTGCAAGTCATCTAGATCTTTCTAAAATAATTGTTTTGTTTGAAATCGATTAACCCGTTTTTCCGTTCTATGGAAGCTACCGTTGATAGGCATGCCAAAATTCTTTTTTTTTGCAATGTAACAAAAAATAATCAGACAAAAACCATCAGTAATTTTTTTCAAGAAAATCGTTGGAGCCGTTTTCGAGAAAATTAAACTTTTCCGAAACCGTTATATGGCAGGTACCGTTATTATTTGAGCTAAAAAAATCAATTTCTTCCTAAGGAATAATCTAAAAACCCTACATACCAAATTTAAAGTTAATAGGTTCAGCAGTTTAGGCTGTAGGTGCTGATACATACAGACTGACACACAGACAGTCAGACAGACAGAAAATTTCCAGACCCACTTCTCAATTTTCTCAATTTTTTTTTCACGAATGCATAACTTGCTTTAATACCTTTAATCGCAAATAAAAATCTGTACAAACTATAGCATTTTGCAAACTTAGTTATTTCCAAGTTTTTAGCAGTAAGGTAGCTACCACAAAAGCAAGTTCGTTGTTCGTGCGACCCCAGTCGTGCCATTTGTTTATTCACATCTTGTTTCCAATTAGGTAGCTTTAACTAACACAAAAGGTATTTTTTTTATTTTCTTTAAATAAAATTAATTGAAATTCATTAATTGAAGTGTTGTAATTGTAAGTCTTTGGTCTATTGTCAAAAAATCAAAAATCATTTGTTTAAAGGAAATACGATCTAAGAGCCAAGCACAATAATATTTAAAATTACATGCAACTTATCGTGTCTATTTATTTTTTATTCTCAATAATCCATAACTTACTTTATTGGTATACTATATATACTCGCAAGTAAAACATGTATTTTAAGTCATTAATGTTGGTTTTTTTTTTCAAAGATAATTAAAAACGTAATGATACATGTTTAATAATTAAAAAGATAACTGACTTATGCATTAATTGATGTACATATGTATATATTAGCTACATTGAAACTTTTATTCTCATATAAAAACAAAAGACGCTAAAAAATTTTAAATTATTCAAACAACCCATCAAATACTGCTCTTTTGTTAAAATGTAGGCCTTTAATCTTAAGAGTTGAGTAAAACGAGCTTTATTAACAATCTTTTAGACTCTTTGCCTAGTTTTATTTTTGTTTACCCAAACATATGTACATAATATACCTACATAATCAAATATTTCAACTATTCTATGAAACAACTTCATCTTTCTTCAGATTTACATCATAACCAAGTTTTTCCAACTCCCACTTTATCTTGTCATCAGTTTGTAAACCGTCGGTCCATAGTGAGTACGGAAAATCCTCATAAACACCACCATATCTGAATAAAAATCAATTAACATTTAAACCATAATTAATTCATGAAATATTTCATTCAATCAATCACCTTTTTGGTAAATATTTAGCTTCAATATGCTTGTGGAGTGAACTCATATCATATCCATGTATAAATAATTTTTCTCTCATCTTTGCATTGAGAAACGGCCTAAAAACTTTTAATATCAGGCTAAATATCCAACTTTGATTAACTATATGGACAGCTGCTGTTCTTAATGGACTAGACGTCTAAAATTAAACAAAACTATTACAATAATGAACGGTTAAACTAATTGTAAATATGCTTACCACAATAAGTGCAAGAATTTTTTGTGCAACACTTGGGGTTAAATGGGATACATGACTCATTGAAACGTTGCTCAAGTCAAATAATCCGATACCACCTACTATCTGTGTTATTGGTTCCATTGAACCCATTTCGAGACATATTAGTGTTAATCTAAGAATATCATCGATTGTCATTTTGTTGGGGTCCCAAGTTCCGAAGCGTAAAATCATAATACGTCGTCCGTTTTGATCTCTGTATGGTGTAACAGTAAGTATTTCTTGTTCAGCCAAAGTGATAAGGTCTAAACAACGAACCTTTTCATATAAATACATGTTGGTTTTTCTAAATAAATAATAATTACAGAGCTGGAAATAAAAATTAACGTGCAATCGTATGATTAATTATTTAATAATAATTAAAGGTACATAATATGAAAGGAATTGATATGAGTCGTCGCCGATGATCTCAGCTATTTTGATATGTAGCTGATTTTATATGAACGAATATGAGTGATATGCGATAAAGCTTCTTATTTGAAGAGATATTGCCAAAGGTGACTTTTATGACTGTGATTAAATACTTCGTTTTAATTTACCACCCGTAAGACATTCAGTTCATAATTCTCTGGAAAAAATTATTCTCTAGAAAAAATAATTCTCTTCTCCCAGCGGTTGGCTTGGGCTTTAATAATAAAATTAATAATGTCTGTTTTCGATTTTACAGATAGACAAACAGAATTTTAGACTTATATTATCATAGTAATAAACAAAACAATTTGAAAATAACCATAAAACATGGACTATTATTTTCAAATTTTGTTCGCACAAATTCATAACTTGCTTTTTCGGCAAATCTGCGTTGCAGATAACCATTAACACGCTTAAAAACACTCCGAGGAAACACTTCTTTGAAACCATAGAAGAACTATCCTAGTGTTTAATCACAAATCTGTACAGATATGCGAGAGAAATCACCGATGGAAGCCCGTGATCAGGGTGGGTATACATTAACCTTATATAATGGGGTTTGACCTTGACTCTTTAATGGTTTCGTTTTAATGGTATAAACGGTGATTTGATTTAAAAAATCTGCTTTAGGGACTAAGTTATAGCCGGCAACCGGAGTCCTAAGGGTAGACTTAAGCTCACACTGGCTGTGAGCTAAGAGGTTCTAGTCCTGTAGGATAACCTATCTTATCGCACCTTTCGAAAAAATGAATATTTCTCGATAGGTTTAGCGGTAACATTTGCAAAACTGATGATCGGACAAACTATTTTTTTCGAATTTAAGGAAAGGATACGGAAACGGATTGAACAGTTTGCCCTTCCTTAGAAAAATGAAATAAAAAGTTATAAAAGAAACATTAAAATAGGGATCAACTGTAACTCACCTGTTTGTATGTAAGTTCAATGTTCCAATATCTTGCACGCAAGAATTTAATTAGATATTCATCATCCGTTCGATGTGGGGTACATTCACCTTTTTCTATAAATTATGAATTACTATAGGTTAATTTAACAAAGAGAATAAACTAACTCACCGAATATTAGATTTCGAAGTTGCTCTACTAGCTCACATTTGATGTCATCATTTTCTCCTTGTTCGGTAGCAACATCCTTAATTTTTGCAGGCAGTTCCGCACTTAGATTTAATTTAAATATAATTTCAATTGTCATCTTAAGTTAAATTTCAAATATCTAGAAATATATTAAAATATTTAATTGTTAATCCATAATGTAAAAATATAAACCATATACTTTCTGTAATAGATGATTAGTCACTTTGGCGCTTTTTTAATAAATGAATTTAAAAAAAATGTATCTGTAGATTTGTTTGGTGCTTTCTGGACTTGAAACTTGTTTTGATTCTGATGCCTTTTTTTTGTACTGATAACTAATGAAATCAAATAATCACTATTATTATATTTATCGAAGGTAATTATATATCTATACACTTACTCGTTTTCTTAACCTCTTATCGATGCAGTTAGCCTTGAATGTTTGTTTCTAAAGAATATCAAACATGACTACATTTTAATACATCAGGTGGAAACTTTTAATTGAAACATTCTATTCTATTCTAATAGAATGATGATTGTTTGCAGAAGTTAACGCATAGTCAAAATGTAAGCCTAGCTTTACGAAGAAGTATATGGTACGCACTTTATTGCCTAATCTCAACTGTCGATATATAAAGATAATTATTAAGTTTAAAATTATTTACAAATATTTGCAACGATGCTTGTTTAATAGAGTGAATTTTTGAACTTCTATGTACTGTTATTTCTGTGCGACTGAAGTCATATTGTTTTAATCAAATCGGTCTCACTTTCTATGATAACCTTTAGTACCATCTAGCTACATACACATTATTCTAAATTGTCGATAACTAAAACAAAAACTTGATTTTATTTTGCATTTGCACAGTAACTGCCGTTTAAGTGCATTGTTCATTCTTTGTTACATATAATTGGTGGTGGTAAAATCACATAGTTAAACAATTATTTGGCATTGAAAAATATATTTTACAAATATTGTGTGTAGGTATAATATGGGGAGCTCAAAATATAATTGGAGCACAATTCCACAGGTTATCTTTACATTTATCCCGAGAATATTTCTTTATTTATAGGTCACTCTTTACCACAAAAACTTCATATGATTAATTAAGTTGACTAACTGGATTCGTGTGGAGATGAACACAGACTTCAGCATTGTAACAACGATTGAATTAGTGTGTCCTGATTGTTGACAAGTTAATGATTCTTCGACATTCCAGTTAAAACATATCAGAAGGTAAGATCGAGGAATCCTTTGTTGCATTTTGAATTAATTTTCATGAGTCTCGGCCATTTAATAATTATTCTGCTTGGTATGTAAGATGCAATTAATGTGGTTTCTTGTTCAAGCATTTCAATCTTATTGCATGGGAAATATAAACTAAAATATGTCTGTTCAAATATAGAGCGGGCGGCGGCTGCTAGAATACTTAACTCCTCGAGTTAAAGAAAAATTCAATATTGTAGCGGAAGATATCTAATAGTAGATACAAAAAAGACAAATCTTCCCGCCCGCATACTGGAGCCATCGGCGAGGGGAGATAAAGAAGTGGCCATTTTTTTTTTTTGGGGGGGGGTGTTTACTCATCGAGTTAAAGGATGAATAAAGGTAATAACATTTCCTTTTAGAATTTTGAACTCTTCCTCGACAATTTGACTAGACTATTAGTAGGTTAAGGTATGCCTTGCCTTTGAACGGTCCAAGCCCCATATAGTTCTAGTGTTAGGTAATTTGGCTGGATCTCAGCCACAATGGAACCACCCAGCATACAGTGTGAGCTAAGTTTTTTCCGTGAAACTGCGGGCACAGACCAAAACTTGGTCCCCTAAGCATTTCGGAGTACGCAATAAATAATATTTTTTGTATCTAATGGGACTTTCCATTGGTAAAATAAATCAATTTATTTTCGATCGGCGATCAATTTTTGACAGTGAACGCATTCCAATGGGCAAATAAATTGATTTATTTTTTGATTTCCGATCAATTTTGCAGATCTGGATTTTTCGCCAGATTTACCCCTCCTTGTACTACCACCAATGTTTTAATCAGCTGACAATTTGGTGAATGGGTTTTATTTGTATTTTATTTATTTCAATAGTGATAAATTGTGTGCGAAACATTTAAGAAATGATTGTTATCAAAAAATGTAACAGTTTTAAATTGATTTTTTTAAATTCTCGAAGATCTTTTGAAAAATTCAAGTTTGATGGACATGTTGTTTATACATTCACAGACAAAAAACTACGTTTAACACAATGAAAAAAATAAATCAATTTGAAATTACTTGAATAATTTTGTAAACCGCCGCCCGGACTAATGGGTTAGAGGCTTTACATCTCGCTGTTGTGAAAAGATCCCTTAAATTCGTATCTCAGCTATGTCACTTAGAACTACATTTTTATTAATATTTTTTAGAATAATTATGCTTTTATATTTCCATGCAAATATTGGAATAATAAATTATTTTTATTCAAAACAAACACAAGCAACATAAAAAAAATAATTAGGGATAATTTATAGGATTATTTGTAAAATCGGCTAATGTAGCTCGCCTTTTTTTTACTTGACAGACTTGATCGTTCATATCTTCTAAATCACGAGCGTGTTCAGCTTTTAATGCTTCAATCTGTAAGAAAAAAAAAAACAGTAATAACACACAATTTTAATAAACTATATATTCTTCTTTCATTCTACTTGCCTTATTCTCGTACATTTGTTTAACCATTTCGACTTCTTTTGCGATACGATCTTCCCATACACGATTTCGATCTTGTAATGATTTTTGAAAATTATTTACCAATTGATTACGTAAATCGTATTCTTGTTGGCTAAGTGCTTTTTTCAAAGTTGATACTTCAGCCGTCAGTCTTTCGTTTTCATTTCGTAGTCTAAAATATAAAAAAATAATGTTAACTATAAATATTTATATTATTACAAAACAATATTCGTTAACAAATTTAAACTTTTGTAAATGTATAAAGCGTTGCAAAGAGAAACTTGAGGTGCTAATAAACTCTACAAGCAGAAGATTATAGAAGAACACTGAATTCCAAGAAAAGCAAGAAATCCCACGAGAAAGGAGATTGAAGCTCAATAAACTCGTTTAAACGAATTCCTGCTGATTTTGTAGGCTTTTCAACGGTGATGGTGAGCAAAATGCTACTGTTACGACTTAATGAACCACTCCAAATGCTATCGTTAAGATCGGAAACATCCCTAACCCCTTTGTAGCCAATAAATCATCTAGCTAATAGGTACACTGGTGATTTTACAGTTTATCTCACCAAAAAGTGAAACCAATCTTTATATCGTTTTGGCGAAAGTAAGATTTTTGCGCTCAATATTTCAAAATTATTCATAGAATTTGGCTCTAAGTTTTTTTTATCGAGAAACATCACGGTGTATTGACAAAAATGCAACAAGGGCATGAACTGAAAGGGGAATTATTCAGTATATTGACATCGATTCGACTGACCTCGCAACACCTTCAGCAGTGCAAAGAAATTGCGTGAGTAGGAGTGATTACGGCAGATATTTAAAAGGATCATTAAAAACACTCCCTTTTTCAAATCTGCATGTGGTAGTTGACCAAAAATTGTTTACATTTATTTTTTGTAACTTCAAACGAAGCAAAAACGATTTAAAAAGTGTTTTTTTTTCAATATTTGTTCCTTACTTACACTTATTATTTAAGTTCTTAAAATATAAAACAGAAATGGAAACACACTGTGCGTTTTGTTTTATATATACCACATATATATGATCGATGTAAACAATATATATGTGGTAGTAAATTGTGACAGCACTCCCAACACTCCCAATTCAATTCAGGTATTTATGAAGGTTACTCGTAGGGCACTCCGAACATCCACTCGAATATGAAATTCTTCCACTGGGCTTCGTGAAGGGCAGAATATATGACCATTTCCTTTCAGAATCAACAAACAGGTGGCAAGGTTTGGCAGCACGTAAAATAATTAGAAAGATATGGCCAACCTATGACAAAAACAGATCGAATGATTTAATAACACGAAACAGAATAGACACGGCCAGGGTCGTTGCAATCGTCACTGGCAATTGGCCAATAGGCGAACACGCAGCTAAACTGCGCATGCTTTTCAACAGCTACTGCCGTAGTTGTAGAAATCCGCTGGAGAAGGAAACTATTGAGCATTTCCTCTGCTACTGTCCGGCCCTGGCTAGGTCTCGCCTCCAGGCATTTGGTAGCCTGTTTCTCGACAACCTAAACGTGCCGTGGAACAAAAGGATAAATGATTTTACAGCTTTTCTCAACAGCACCAGTTGGCTCTAACAAACCAAACAATATCTCTATTTCAACTTTCACCTTGGAAGTTTTTGGAACTTCCCTTTAGGACTGGCTATTCGGACTAGCACTTACTCTATCTTTGGCGATAGCATCAGAGCACTGATTAATACCTGGTAGGTATAAATTGTCTTTGAACGGGCCTAGCCTCATATCTAGTGTAAAGTTATTGGGCAGGCTCTCAGTCCAAATGGAACCACCAAGCATACAGTGTGAGCTAATTTCTTCCTTTGGGACTGCGGGCACAGACCAAAAACTGGTCCCCTTAGCTTTTCAAAGCTCGCACTCACTCTCCATTTCAACTTTCACCTTTTAAGTTTCTGGAACTTACCTTTAGGACTAGCTTTTCGGACTAGCACTTACTCTATTTTGTGGCGAAAGCATCAAAACACGGATTTACACCTGGCAGGTGTACCTTGCCTTTGAACGGGCCTAGCCTGATATAGATAATTGGTCGACTCTCAGTCCAAATGGAAACACCCAGCACACAGTGTGAGCTGGGTTCTTCGCTTGGGACTGTGGGCACAGACCAAAAACTGATCCCCTTAGCTTAACAGTCACTACCACTATATGACAATTAGGTCAAACGAGTTATGGTATCAAAACGACGCTTTTTCGCGCTAATTGGGTTTCTTCGGAACAGTTGTTCTGCAAAACCGCTTTCTTGCCTACCTGCCTACCTATGAAATTATTAAAACTGTTAACTTGAGCAAATTTGGTATAAGATTTCAAATTTATAGAATTATGAACTCATCAAAATAATTGTGCATTAAAGCAGATAACAACTCACGTAAAATTCTCTTCCAATAACGTATCTAGTTGGGTGGTATCCTGTGCTGCTGTTGATCTTTTATCCTGTGCAGCATGTACAACAAACCACGAATACCTTGCCATACTGTCTGTCTTTATAATCGGCTGTTTAAAAACGATATTCTTTGCAATCGACGCAAATCCCAGAACATTCATGTTTTCCTCGAAATATTTGTCCGACGGAGTGATATTAACCACCATGCTCAACTTTTCTTTGCCTAGCAATGCCGATTGCAACAACATTGTAAGTTTGGACTCTCTAAACGGAATCACGTCGGCGTTTTTCTTTTTTTGATTGTTGTTAGCCGCATCTAAGCAGCGTCCCAAAACCATAAGAGATGTGTTTATGCGTTGTGCTTCCTTCAGGCGACTTCCAATGTTACCAGTTTTTCCCAGACGCTCGGAACCAGCCAAATCACAAAATTTATAGGAAGTCAGAGTGAATGTGCCAGGTTGAGAGAATTTGATCACATCGACAAAGAATATACAATGTGACCGACTTGAATTTGAGTTAATTGCCGTAGAAGCGTACTTCACTTTTTGCAAGCCAAATGCAAGAAGTTTATAAGCATCTGAAGCCATTTTAGCGTGAACTGATGTCAGATCTTTGATAAAGACTTTCCCATCATTCGAAACGATTTTGTGATTTTTTCTTCTTGTTGTCCCTGTGGCCGCAATAGGGCTAAGGAGATCGTAAACAAACTCGTTATAGATCTCGACAAATGATACCCAAATGAACACAGATGTGTTTTCCAGCACTCTGGTTTCGAAATCGTGATCAGAGGCGATCCTTTGTTGAACTCGATTATATACCGATTGAACATCATTGCATGCCGATATTATGGTCTGTCTTAATAGCATTTCCTTTCGCATGGATTCATCATCGACAATGGCAACAGATGCACTTACCACCTTCGCAGCTGGCTGGGGATAGAGGTTGCTTGCATATAGAGCGAATACATTCTCAATGGCTCGAGGAATTATGCCGGGTTTTTCTAGATCTCCCAGTAAAGTGTGGGTTTTCCCAGAGCCCGAAGTTCCATATGTGAGGATAGTGAAATTTTCTTCCGATTCTATTTTACTTCTGATGCATTTTTCGTATATTGCAGGCTGGTCAATGGCATTGTCGAAGATCTCACTGAATGTGAAATGTTTTTCCATTTGATTTTTAATTGCATTGCCACTGGCATCGAGTTGGGATGTGACCAAAATGTTACCCGATATTTTATAACTGGAGCAAGGTGATTCAGTTGATAATGGACGCATTCGAAGATAAATTAAGGCACCTTCTTGCTCTGAGGCGGTATTTGTGCTCGCAGCCGAGAGGCTTTCATCATAGGTCAGATCATCTTCGTTTTCGACTTCTTCGACATTCTGGAACAAAGCTACTTGACGTTCAGGACGCGGTCGGAAACGCCTATCAACGCTGGGATCTCTTGAGACAAGAAACGAACGTACTTCGCGCTTTTCTGGTTCAACTGGATTTGGCATTTTTTTGTAATAAAAATAAATTAAAATATAAAAAGTTATAAACAGTACAAAGATCAGAAAAAATTCAAGCGCTTTTTTAAATAAAACCTTTGTATATAAAAACTATAGTAGCTCTGTCGTCTACGATTTTTTGATTCGATAAATTTCTTAAAATGGCGCTGTTCGCACAAAGAATTTAGTGTAGAGTCGATTTTGTGCGAAAGAGTTGACTATAGTATTTTGACTCTGACAACAATGACGAGCATGAGCAGTTTGAAAAATTTCTGTTCTTTGACAGATGAAAAACAAGGGGAGAAGCATTTGTGATTTGCTCATTTGCTGTTTTACTGCTGTGCTATCCAGAAGTAGAAGACCTTGAAGACGAAATACAAAAGTAAGTAGCTAAGTTTGTAATTTATATTTTATAGGGCTTTTTAGGTAACAACGATATATCTCTTTCTCGTTCTCACAGAATTGTCAAAAACAGCAGTATGACGAACAGCTGATTTTTTTTTATCATTGTTGAAAAATTGATTGAAAACAAAAGCGGGAATTTTAAAGATTTGTGCGCGAAAATTGTGAAAATTGTTGGTTTTGCTAATTAAAATAAATTTTTAAGCCACGGAAATCACAAATTTCACACAAAAAAGAATACCGCATTTAAAAATTATTTCCAAATTGTTTTCTTCAAGATCTTGAGCTTGACAGTTTGAAAAAAGCGCGATACATATTTCAATCTGTTTTCGTCATAGTGTGAGCTGTCATAATTTTTGACAAGATGGTAAAACTCCCTATTGACTGCTCTGCTGCCAAGGACGTTTAAGACAAAATAAAAAAGTAAGTAGCTACGTATGTAATTTATTTATTTATTGAATATTGACTGCTCTGCTGAAAAGAAGAACCTTGAACTTGAAGACGAAATAAAAAAGTAAGTAGCTAAGTATGTAATTTATATTTTAGTAGGTATGAAATTATTAAAATATTTTATGTCAGAACTCTGGCAAATATAAGTTTATTCAATTAGTTTCCTCAATGAATTAACGTTTTTTTTTTTTTGCAGATGAATGAAAATTATGGATTATCAAAGGAAATATGGATAGAAAATTATGGATAGAACGTGGATACATAGAACATAATTTTGCATCATCATTTTGCCCTATTAAGAGTAGATATTATGGTATTAACCATAAGTAAAAGGTGAGTCAAAATACTTTTCGTTTTGATTAAATTAATTTACATTTAATTTTTTATCTAGGAAATTCTGATTCAATTGAAGGGTCCAGGGAAAAAACCTACAAGTAAACTCAAAATTATTTCTTTATTTGTTTGAATTGAATCAAAAACAATTGGCTTAAGAATATAAGGGACCTATACCCAATACGATGTGTTCCCAAACACATTAAAACCACAAAGTTAGAAAGAGTAAGTCCAATCTTGTTCAGTTCACATCAATTGAAAAATAATAATAATGTTTTTTTTTTGTTTTGTTTTAAAGCATCTTTTGAACGCCGCTGCATTTAAAGCACGTACAATTACCAGAGGCAAAAATCGAGATAAACGCTCAGCAGTTTTTGGATAACTTTCTCTTTTGTTAATGATCCCTACAAATTTTCTTTTTTTTGTTAGGGTTAAAATCAAGTGCGCTTGAATATGAAATATCTAACTTCGAGAAAAAAATAAATTGCCTAGTTTTAGAAAAGAACCTAATTGGTTTAGAAAACAATATGAAAATTATAGTGTGCTAATAAATACAAGATCATATTGACTTAGTGCATAGACATTTAGTCAATCAGAAATTTACTAAATTATTTAATATGTATAATTATTAAAAAATCCCACATATATTTTTGTTTCCTTATCAAATATCAATGTGCGTATTTAAATAAAGAATTTAGAATCACCAAGAAGTATTATCTTCATATTTATATTTTTTGTTGGTTTTAAAAAGTGTGAAATACAAAAAAGGGTATTTTTTTACACAATCTGTACGCTTGACAATATGACAGTGTAAAAAAAAGAAGATCGTTCATAAAAATAAGCAATAAGTAGTTTTCCCTATCAAATTCGTGTGTGTATTTTTTTTCCACATCACCCAGTGGGGTAAAATACAAGATGCGTTTTTTTTTCGAGGTTTCCCCAATAGGCCTATTCCTCGTCTTAATAATACTTACATATAACAATAGATATGTAACTTAAATACTTAATAATATTAATAATACTAACTTAATAATAATACTAATTTAACTATTTATTCTGCTCCCTCGAGGGGATTCCAGTTTTCCTTGTTTTGGGTTCCGTCAACTCCTTATTGGTTACCTTTGTTGAAAAGATTATCAATCCTATCAACAGGAACCTTATAATTATTTCGTTGTGTTTCTCCGAACAGCCTATGGAATCATTAATTTCCTTGTTCTGCATCATTTCCTCCACCCATGTCTCGACGAGTTTTAGGTTCGTAAGTCTTTCATTGGCATCTTCTTCGAAAATCACTCGAACCCGTCTAACAGTTTCTTCGAAGAGTATCGTAGGAACTGTTAGTTTTCCGTACGGCGAAGGTGTAGTGATTGTCTCATATGCCGCAAATCAAGTTTAAAGATATCAACTTTGATACCCGTATCCATGATTTTCTTGAATGATTTTATTCCAATAAATCAAGTTTTGCATCACCAATTTTGCATCACCAATTTATAACCAATTTATAACTTAACTAAATTTGCATCGCATCCGGATCAGATGCTAGTAAGAAGCATTTTCAATGGAATATGTAACTGTGACGTCACATTGTTTCGTCAGCAGCTACATTCTATTCTAATAGGTAGCTTGCCACATTTCATATATTTCAGCATTAAAGCTGGCACCCACATTCAGAAGCAGCCAAATATTTATTTTCCACCATCATGCATACAGTCATACATTATAAATAAATAACTTCCAATTCCCTTTTCTTATGAACATTCATTATCAAAATAAAAACGAATAAGCTCAAAGAGAAAAAGTCAACAAATATAATTTTCATCTTCTTCGAACTCTATGAAATTTTCTATATGCCTTCTCATTATAATATTCCCCAGTTTGTATCCCTCAAAATCTCTACCAACAACAAGCCACTCCTCCAAAAGTCTACCAAGACAGTTTCTTCCACCTTTGCCCAGATGGCGCTTCGAGCAATCGAGAAATTCGAAAATTTCCCACATACAATGGACGTACTATACAAATATATATGCAATGGTTTTATCATAACATATAACTGAATGGTATATTTTTCAAACTGCTCACCCTCGTTATTGTTGTCAGAGCCAAAATAATATAGTCAACTCTTTCGCACAATATATGTCTTCACTAATTCCTTTGTGCGAAGAGCGCTAGTTTACGAAAATTTTTAGAAAGAATAAATCGTCGACGACGAAGCTACTATAGTTTCTATATGCAAAGATTACCTACTTAAGTGAGGAAAATAAATATAGGTACGTTAATTTTTTCATATGGCAACCATGGTTACATAACTAAAATTTGTATACAAAATCATATTAAAAGATACCATTCAGTTATATGTTGCCACATTTCAGTATCTCTTTGCGGAAACAATGTAGATTTTAAATTTCCTGTTTAGTTTTGATGTAAGGTAGGTACCTAAGATATCAAGTTAAAAAATAAAAGTCTGTTTTTTTAAATCATGTGATACAGCGATTGAAAGGTGGCACTCCCTAGATCACGAATATTTTTTTTTAAGTCTCTAGGACGCTTACTTTAGCCGCAAATCAAGTTTAAAGCTGTCAACTTTGATACCCGTAGGACGCTTAGTTTAGCCGCAAATCCAGTTTAAAGATAAAAGTCTGTTTTTCAAATCAAGTGATACAGCGTTTGAAAGGTGGCACTCCCTAGATCACGAATATGCATTTTTTATATTGCTAGGACGCTTAGTTTAGCTGCAAATCAAGTTTAAAGATGTCAACTTTGATACCCGTATCCATGATTTTCTTAAAATAAAGCAAGTTTTGCATCACCAATTTATAACTTTATTTCTATAAAATTTGCATCGCAAAATGTATGCATACAACAACAACACAAGCATTTTCAATTGAATATGTAATTGTGACGTCACATTGTTTCGTCAGCAGCTACATTCTATTCTAATATGTAGCTTGCCACATTTCATATAGTTCAGCATTAAAGCTAGCACCTACACATTCAGAAGCAGCCAAATATTTATTTTAAACCATGCATACAGTCATACATTATAAATAAATAACTTTCAATTCCCTTTTCTTATGAACATTCATTATCAAAATAAAAACGAAGAAGCTCAAAGAGAAAAAGTCAACAATTATAATTTTCATCTTCTTCCAACTCTTTGAAATTTTCTATATGCCTTCTCGTTATAATATTCCCCAGTTTGTATCCCTCAAAATATCTCCCAACAACAAGCCACTCCCCAAAGAGCTATAGCTCCCAACATATCCAGGTGGCGCTTCGAGCAATCGAGAACTGTTAAAATTTCCCACATACGATGGACGTACTATAGGAATATATATACAATGGTATAATGCGAGAATTGTTTGGCATCGACTCGGTTCGATTTTCAATTTTCCGAAAATACAACCGAGCCTGCGAAGCCACTTCAAACCATACGTATGTACACGATGATAAATTTGTCTCATAACTCTATCCTGTGCCTATATACGGCTTAAAATTTTATTAAAAGTAATTTTTGTTTGTTTTGATTAAGTTTTTAACTTTATTAAACAGCTTTTATTATTGTTTAATACAAAACACGAATTCTTAAAGTATGCAAAACTTATTAAGAAAAAAAAATTGATACAAATTTATCAATATGGTAACCATTTTTTGATAAATCCCTTTTTCATTTTCATTCATCTGCAACAAAAACAAAATATAAATTTTTTGAGGAAAATAATCCGAAATAAACTTATCTGTGCCCGAGTCTTGGCATAAAATAAATATAAGTACATATAGGTATATCAATAATATACCTATATGTGCTTATCTATTTACGATTTTTTTTTCGGTTATAAAATATAAATTACATACCTACCTACTTACTTTTTTATTATTTCATTTCGTCTACAAGGTCGTGGCAGCAGCCAAGCAGCCAATAAAAAATGCCTCTCCCCTTGTTTTTAATCTGTCAAGAAACGGAAATTTTTCAAACTGCTCACCCTCGTTATTGTTGTCAGAGCAAAATAAAATAGTCAACTCTTTCGCACAATATATGTCTTCACTAATTCCTTTGTGCGAACAGCGCTAGTTTACGAAAATTTTTAGAAAGAATAAATCGTCGACGACGAAGCTACTATAGTTTCTATATGCAAAGGTTAACATCGCAAAATTTTCTTTAGTAAGCTAAATGCAGAGTGATAGAAAATAAATTCTTGGAAAAGGTAACAAATAGAAGCATTTTTTATGGATGTTATCTTCTTTTATAAAATACAAAAAATTCGCTTCGTACAAACTGTCTCACTTCACAAAAATTCCACTTGCTTGAAGTGAGGCGTCCTCAATTGAGGACCTGTGTAAACACATTTTCTGTGTCACTAGTCGTGTTTTATGGTGGATTTACATGTCTTTGATCCTGCAAAACTGCAGAAAACTAAATGGAGAAACAATAGTTCTGAGTTTAAGGGCCAGTCTTTTCATCTTTGGTTAAATTTAACCATTTGCTGGTAACCATAGAAACACATACAAAATCTATTGCAACTAACCAGAGCTGAAAAGACTGGCCCTAATTGTGAAAGTTATTCTCAATAAAACACAACTATTATCAATATTGGTTCAGCAGGCTCAGTTGGATTCACATAATATGTAGTTTTTTGTTGTAAAATATTGTAAAATGGATTTCCTCGATGGCTTGATCGTGTGCGGCCACTCAACGGACCATTTTTAAAATGTTTAATACAATTGTTGTTGTTCACATTAGTTAGTAATTTTGTTCACACGACAATACATTCTTACAATTTTGCATTGGGCCGTCACTAATACAAAATTGGTGTAAGCATTGACGTATTAATATGCGCAACTGGATGGCGTCGGCTCGAGACCGGGATAGGTGGAGAGACTTGTTGAAGGAGGCCAGGACCGGACCCCGGTTGTCGAGCCGATGATGATGATGATTGACGTATTAGGTATGGACCGCCAGTAGCCAACTTCACGAGTGTTCCAACATAACTAGGGGCGCCATCAACTACTAGCAGGGAATCTGCGTAGCAGTGATATGATTGTTTTAATTAATTATTTACTATTGAAATATTTTGGTGGAAATTATTATCAAACTACTTTTATTTTACAAAACACATCCACTCCTTATGCCATGAGTTACTTACAGATGAATATATTATCGTTTTCAATTAAATTCTAATGGCGAAATGAGAACACGTATTTAACACTAAAAGATGATGGCGTTTTTAGACTGTTTTTAGCTGGAACAACTTTTCTTGGCTGTTTGTATGAACATTTCAACCGACTGGAGGTCCATATCTAGTACGTCAATGGGTGTAAGCTTCCCCTTAAAATTTAAAACCGTTTCACTATTGTGATCGGGCCAATATTCTGAAAAGGGGGTAAACAACAACTACTGTCACCGTTTTAGCGCGAAATTTATGGATTTGTAATTTTTTTATTAAACAAAGATGAAAATATTAGAGTTTTTTTTAATAGTTTAAATATCAAAATGACCACACGATCCAAATCAACAAAAACAACAGAAGAATCTACTTCAACCAAAAAAGTTCAAAAACTCAACATGCAACAAAAAGTTTTCCTGTTCGATGACAATCTTCTCAACCAGTCAAATAATAATTTAAAAATTGAATTTTTGTATCATCCTGGAAAAGGTAAACGTGCCCTTTTTATTGCCGACGTTAAAGGGAAAAACATATTTGAAATACAACAATTTTCCGAACCACATCGCAGTTGGTTAATCAATAAACATGTTTGCTCCAATGGAAAAGTTTACTTAACTGTTCCGATCGACAGCACCTTCCTGGCTTTGTATTATTTGAAGAAATTCTGTTCTGAAAGAGCTATGGCTTTAGATGACATTTTGGATGATGAAGATTCTTCGGTAAATAAGTTCTTATCTCAGTATACTAACATAGAACGGCTGGATGTCGTTGCTGATGTAAAGACAGCCTCAGGAATAAAATTCTACAAATACAATCCTAAAAAAACAATGGCATGGTTGGCAGTGAAGACAAAGCGTCTTGTTGAACGCTTAAAGATAGAGTCAATATACTGCGGTGTTAGTTCGCTATCGCAAAACTACAATAAAAGTAAGGTCATCCAAACAGTTGAAGAAATAGATTACCTAAAAAATGCTTGTGATATTGTTGGATCGTATGTGGATTGGAAAGTGCATGAAGAGCTAAGAGATTACCTTGGTATTAAGGATATGGATACCAAGGCATCTAATAATAAAAGAAAGTCTGTCAGCTTAGAAACGAGCTTGACTAAGAAAATAAAGTTAGATGATTCTTGCTCTGAGTATAATATAGATGAGTCACCTAAACCAGCTGCTCAAGTAAAGGAGAAAAAGATTACTGCAAAGGAGAAAGCACTTGCCAAGGGTGCCAAAGGAACAAAAAGTATATCTTCATTCTTTAAGAAATAAAACAAATAAATTAGTGTTATTTAAATTTAAACATACAACTCTTTTGATTTTAATGTATTTTTCGTAGATAGTTTCCTCATTTTGGTATCTAGAATGTAAGCTCTCAGAACGCCCATTATTTTATTAATTAATTATTAATTGAGGTCAAACCCTTATCAATATTTGTTTTTAAAATTCTTAAGAGGATATAACTGTTAAAATTTATTTTTTATCGAAATTTATAATTATATATATATATTATAATAGGGCTGTACCTGTTTATTTTCAAAACGGGGTAGATGAAAGCGCTGTGCTTGTTAACCATTCTGGAAATGATTTCACTTGATAACGGCTGAACCGATTTCTTTTATATTTGGTATGGCATTATGGCAGAACAAAATGAAATTTAAAGCTTTAGCTACACAACATAATTTCAGGAACTAAAATTTTTATAGTCACATAGTTTACAAGTGCAAATTCGTGCGACCAAGTCATGTATTTTATTTTTTTTTTCTGTGGATTAGTTTTAATAGAAAAACCACAAAAACACCACATAAGCATTTAAAAGCTAGTGAATTATAAGATAATTTAAGTCTTAATTGTGTTAGCATATCAATGAAATAAAACTAAAACTAAAAAATGATAGTTTCCGAGAAATTAGCAAAAAATCTGAATTTTGACCCCTTGCCTTCTCAAAAAAAGATTAGCTCCCGTCCAAATCATGGGTACTTTTTAGGGTTTGTTCAAGACATCAAAACGAATTCCTCCAGCAAAATCCAGGGGTGGAATCGCGTAAGATGATAGTTGATTGTCACATTTTTGATCATCACTTGTGATCAAATTGATTTTTCCTTCTGCGTAAGGTGATCACATCCACCAATTCAACTCGATTCAACTTTGTTCAATTTGTCAGTGACATTTGTGAAAAATATTGTTGCCGTAGTCATATTTTTAAGTAAATTCTTTGAAATTGTTAATTTTTTAGTGAATAAATGCAATAATTCTAAATTTAACCATTTATTTTCGATTGTTGTATACTCATATGGTAAAAGAAATATTGTTTTTGATGATTTGGTGACTAAAATTGAAAAAAAGTTGAAAATTTTATAATGTTTTGTATGCGTGTGGTAACTCTAGTCACATTGCCACAAAAATGAAAATGAAACGTCAATTTCATGAGAAGATGACTATCACAATATTTTGGTGATTGGTTTTTAGCTATCACTGTGATGATCACCTTACGCAGACAGAAAGTGTAGATTTTGACTGTCACTTATCACAAATCACCTTAGCCGATTCCACCCCAGGTTCGCGTAAGATGATAGATGATTGTCACATTTTTGATCATCACTTGTGATAAAATTGATTTTTCCTTCTGCGTAAGGTGATCACATCCACCAATTCAACTCAATTCAACTTTGTTCAATTTGTCAGTGACATATGTGAAAAACATTGTTGCCGTAGTCATATTTTCAAGTAAATTCATTGAAATTATTAATTTTTTAGTGAATAAATGCAATAATTCTAAATTTAACCATTTATTTTCGATTGTTGTATACTCATATGGTAAAAGAAATATTGTTTTTGATGATTTGGTGACTAAAATTGAAAAAAAGTTGAAAATTGTATAATGTTTTGTATGCGTGTGGTAACTCTATTCACATTGCCACAAAAATGAAAATGAAACGTCAATTTCAGGAGAAGGTGACTATCACAATATTTTGGTGATTGGTTTTTAGCTATCACTGTGATGATCACCTTATGCAGACAGAAAGTGCAGATTTTGACTATCACTTATCACAAATCACCTTAGCCGATTCCAGCCCAGCTTTGTCGAAATTGCATACTTTTATTCAATTAACATTTAGAATTATATTTTTTTAATATCTAGGAAAGGAACATCTGAAAACATTCGATATAAGGTCCTGTCTGGCGACCGGGTATATCTAAAGGCCCAATTTTTGAGGTGCGTATTCCCATTGAGACAGAGAAATCATCTTTTTCAAAAGCAAGTTTCAAATACTTCTCGTTGGATGTCGTAGCTATCGACTTGTTTTTTTTTTTTACTCTTGTAGCAATTATTCTTGAGTTGAAAGGCAAGATAAACAAAGAAAGACGAACAACTGCAGTGTGCCGGTTTCCTTTGAGCTTAGGGTGCTACAGAAGGCAGAGTTCCTACGCGATGGTTGATGTCGCCATCACAATATGGTTTGTTGTTTATCATTGATCCAAGGTATTTCATCTTTTCGCACTTGGGAAGCACTGTTTTGTTCAAATAGATGTCCGAGCTTTGGGTGGATCATAAAATGGGCAGCATAAGTATTATGTGTTTGGTGCTTAGCTATTCGTTTTGTAAGAAATTGTTTTTACAAAACATTAGTCCACACATAAAGTGCTCGTTGCAAGTATGAAGGGTCGTCACTTATGGTTGCTCCATCGTCAGCGAATTACTGGATCAGTTTCTCGTCTGTCACTTTATCTTTAAGTAGAAGACCGATTCCCATTTGTAAATTGTAGTTGGTGGAAATTAAACCTGTATTTAGTCTTAAAGAAAGAAAACAAATTAGTAACCTAACCACGTTTAATAAGGATATAAGCAATATTTTATTCGGTTTTCCTTTCCTCTTCTTTTCTTCATTCAAATATTAACAAATTATAATTTAAAAAGTTCTATGTATATTTCATTTTGTTTCGATATCAATTTGCCAAATAAAACATGGTAAAAATGTAAATCATTTTGTTTTCTTTTTTTTTCTTTTGTTTCATGTGTATGTATAAAGTAAAAAATAAAACAAATAAATTCATAAGGAATCTTAACGTAATCGCTATGTAATAAAAATATAATTCTAAAATTGGATATTCCCTATTTTTTGTTTTGTTTCACCATTCTGTGGGTATAATATTTGTTTGTTTGTTGCTTTCTCTTTACAATCCAATCGACAAAACGATACTTTTCTTTTTCTTGCATTTTGCATAAGATTTTTGTTTTGTTTTTTATGTTCTCTTTCAAATTATAAACATTAACTAGAAGTAATTTTAATATTTTGTTTTTCATTTGTTCATCTTTTTTTTTTTTTTTTTTGCCTTAAATTACGATTTATAATTTTTATATAGTGTATTTTTATTTAATTAAATTTCAATTCTGAGTTGAATTTTATATTCTCTCTGTTTTTAAAAGTTCATTGCTTGAATAATAAATTTGATGAACTTAGAATTTTATAATTAAATTTGTTTTTGTTGCAATTTTACAATAATACTAGATTTCCTTTTTTTTTTGTTTAATGTTATGTTCTGTTTTTGCTTTTCATAATAAATTGTTTACAATAATTTAATAATGAATCCAGATCAACAAATGTTTTTCTTATTTGTTGCAGTATCAAATCTTTTTTGTTTCTTTTTTTTACTTTTATTACATTTTGCTATGTTCAAATATCTATTAAAATAAAATTTGTTTTGTAAATACTCCTAGTACTTTGCTGCAAATGTGTGTGTTTTTTGTATGTTAAAAATGCTTAAATTTTGTTTTAAAGTGTTTTCATATATTTTTTTTTTTAATTTTTATCATTTTTGTAAGTATTTTTTTTTTTTTTTTGAATACGTTTATGTCACTACAAGATACAGAAGAAGGAAGTAGAAATCCCTTTTTCATTTTAATAGTAGAAAACATGAGCTTGTTTTTGACGTTTTCTTTCTTCGAATTTTCGTTGAATCTCTTGATGGCGCTCGGCCTTGTTCAGAGCACGTGCAACGTACAGAACTTTATTTTCGGCAAGCTGCTTACCATTCAGAGCTATAACTGCTGCCAGAGCTGATTGCGAATTTTCGAAGGCAACAAAACCAAACCTTCTAGAGCGTCCTTCTTCATCGAGCATAACCTTGAGGTAAAAGGAAGTTAATTTTTAAAAAATATACCCAAATGAAATAATATATTAATTAACATAATAACAATCAATGGAAAATCAAATATTAGTTGTTCGTAGCTGAGAAGGAGACTATTATAAGTGAGGATTGGAATTATATATACATCGTCGTGTTGCAAAAAGACGACAGAATAAGTATTATGTCTGTCTTATGCTATAACTCCTACTTTCATAAACTTAACAAAAAACTTTCATGCATAAATCAGCTGATTCGTTATTTGAAGTAGAGCCTACACACAAAAGTTGAACTTTGTTTCATTTTGTACTTAAGTCGTGGGGTTGCAAATATTTGCATACCTTTTTACTTGCGATTATAGGTACATAAGGCAAGTTATGAATTCGTGCAAAATAAAAATTTTGAGATTTGACATTACCATGATAGCCAAGACGAAAAAAGTGGGTCTGGAAATTCTGTCTGTCAGTCTGTATGTATCAGCACCTACAGCCTTAACGGCTTAACCGATTTACTTCAAATTTGGTATCTAGGTTTTGTAGACTATTCCTTAGAGGAGAAATTGAATTTTTTTTTAGCTCAAAAAATAACGGTACATGCCAAATATCATTTTTGGAAAAGCTTAATTTTCTCGAAAAGGGCTCCAACGATTTTTTGAAAAAATTACTGATGGTTTCTGTCTAATTTCCTTGTGATAAATCGCAAAAAAAAAATTTGCCAAGCCTATTAACGGTACCTCATCTAGAACCGTTATTATTTTCTTGAGCTATCTCATGAACGGGTTAATCGATTTCAAACCAAACATTTTTTTTAGAAAGGTCTAAATAACTTGAATAAATATCCATACCAAGATTATGCAAAAAAGCTTAATTTTAGTTTTAATTATTTTTTATTTATGTGGTAACTTGCTACATGAACAAGTTCGTGCGACCCAGTCCTGCACCTTATTATTTTTTTTTTTTTTTTAGTGTAGTATTTGTGTTTAAACTTGTTTTAAAACAACATAAAAGATCCATTCGAACATTTGTCCTGATCGCTATAACCGGCGCCTTAGTAAAAAAAACGTTTGAGCATAAATAAAACAGGCATGACATTTATGACATTCCACTGAATTTTTAGTTATAGCGTTTTTCATTTACCAAAAGATTTGTTCTTTCCTTTAAAAGATTTACTATTTTTGCGTTTTTTAAGATTCATTTGAATGAAAAGAGGGGAAAGATATCGAATTTCAACAAAAAAGATGGCATCTAACAAATTAGGGATTTGATATGAATGCACTTACACATGAACATGAAAAGGTTTAAAAGGTGTTGAAACCATTATTACCCATGTTTTTTGCAAGTCCCCATAGACTTGTGTGGAAAAAACGACATCGTTTACACATAAATACAACAACAACATAGGTCTACATGGACTTAGCTAAGTCCCGATAAAAACTGTACTGCCGGCATATTTACATGTGTGTTATATGGTAACCTAAAATTTCGTCTTTGTTTAAAATTTCAATAAAAAACGCTATTAGTTTCATCACTGAACAGCAAAATACTGCTTTTGTCTATTGACAGTAGGTAAGAGCAGCTTACGTTTAAGAACCAGAATATCAGAACCAGAATTTACAAATGTAGTTTTTCAAGAGAAGTAACATTTTTGCCATGTCTATAGCTGCATTTTATAGTACCCTCTTCTAGAGTCTACTCTGTATTTCGTTCCTAAAGTGAAATTTTTCACAAAGTAACTTGTTTGTATTTTGTTTTTATATCACAAAAACGAAAAAAAGTAATTTTTTTGTCCAGCTTTGTTTCTAAATCTTGTAAAATTACAATCTGTTTTGTGTCAGAGGGGATGACAAAATTTAGAAATAACTGGAGGAATGTTTTCGTATGGAATGTATTTAGTTTTAAATTGAGCTAGTTTTTTGGTTGATATCTGGGTAATGTTGACGTGTTTTAACAAGACAGTTGTTTTCTGTTTTTCTTCATTGCACATTCTACAGACATTGTCTAGTGCCATTCCCATAGCCATCAGATGTGTTTTTTTTTAAAGGCAGTGTCCAGTAAAAGCTTCTTTTATGACCTCTGGACGAAGTCATGGCTATTTAGAACCGTTACAAACTTCTGATGATGTGGGCGTTGATTTCATAGAACAAATTATATAGACAAGTTCTAGCTTTTGCTGCTTATTAAGTTGTGTCTGTGCGAAAATGCAAATGCCGCGTATGTTACTGATTCGATATTGTGTACTTGCACAAATGTAAGTAAACTAGTCATAAAAGTATACATCCACTATACACCCATTAGAAGAACACAAAGTTTATTGTGTAGATTAACGTTACACATTGTAATTTTTGGAAAAAAAATTAAATTGGTTTTCACATTAATTAGGTAAAACGTGTCACAAAAAAAGGATATGCACAAAAATGACATTTTTATAATATCGGTTCTATTTTAAGAAAAAAACAATCTACAAATTGGTACACAAATCATCGGATATAACAAAAATTTTTTTAGTGCCTTCAAAATCGCTATAATAACCGATGTTTACTGTACATTTGTAAATGGCTATATATCATGCGTTACTTACTTAGGTATGAATGTATTAGTTTACTAAAGAACAACTTTTTTTAATGGGAAGCTGTGTAATATTTTCGATGGGAATTAAGAAAGCAACATCGAGGATCTGTTACATGTAACCCCTGTGTCAAGATTACAGAGACCCACTTTTGTTTTGCAAAAGGATTTCAAATTTCATTTTCATTCTTAAACTTACCTTGTGGCTAGTTATTCTTCCATAAGGTTCAAACATTTCGCGCAAATTATTATCATTAAAATCATCATTGAGATTCTTCACATAGAGATTCTTGAAGTGCGTAGCTTTTTCCTGTTCACGGTCTCGACGTGGTATAAACTTTACAACATGTACCTTCTGGTTATTGCAGAGCATTCCGTTCACCCGCTCAATGGCCATTTTTGCAGCTCCCTCGGTCTCAAAATGAACAAACCCATATCCACGTGAATTACCTTCTTCATCCTTGGCCACGTTGCAGTTCAGAATCTTTCCAAAAATGGAGAACGTGTCACACAACGCTTCATTGTCAATGGAACGCTCCAGATTCTTGATATAGATTTTGCCAGCATCTGAAGACTTCTGGTGGCTGCCTCCGTTATGATGGCTATTGCTATGATGGTTGTTATTGTTGTGACCACTTGCGTGCTGCTGGTGGTGATGATGGCTGTTGACATGATGGTGCAATTGATGCGGTTGCAGATGATGGTGATGGTTGGATGGGTTTCCGCGAAACGTCATCGAATTTACGAACATTTTCTTGCTGCAGCGGGGGGCTTTCTATTGTTTTTCACAATGCACTCGTACTTAACTTACTCGCTGTTCGGGGAGTTGGAAAATGATGTGCAGACTTTTTCTGGGGTTTTTTCGAATGTTTTTGATGAATATTTAATGATTTTTGAAGACTTTATTAATATTGCTTGTGGTTTTTGATGTTTTTAATTAGTTTAACATTATTAATAAGTGTAGAATTTTGTTTGGAAAATTTTCTGCACAAATTTTCCACCTCTCCAACACAAAAAATTGGTTTTAGTCTTTTGCTTTGTGGTCTGTTTTCTTATTTCTGAATTTCCTTTTAGTGAGTTGTTCACAAAGTGTGTTCAAGGATTCGTACGGAAATCAGCCATTTTGAGAGATTGCACCTAGTTCACATTAGGGCATAGATAAGAGAATTATCTAGACCAACGACCAGTACATCACTTGCCGACCAAATCCAAAATATTGTTAATTGTTAAACCTTTTAGAACACAAAGTGCCAAACTTTGTATGTGTTTTATAAGTTGTACCTATACTATCTAGAACTTTTGTGGTGGACTATTAACATCATAAATTGACCATGGTGACACGTGAAGAACGTATTGTGTTTCCACGTAAGGTACTTACTCTGTATATTTCGCTCTTCCCTTTGTGTTTTTGGTTTTTTTTAAATGGCGGCAAATGAAATATTTGGTGTGCATCTACCAGCGCTTACTAGAAAATATATGCAAACTACTTATTTGTCCCTTCCATAATGTGTATTCAACCACTACTTACAAGAAGTGACAGTAATTTGGCACGCACACTACAAAAAGAGAGCAGCACGAAAGAGAACGTCAAGCGTTCTTCACTCAATCTTTATAAAATTTTTGATTTTTTTCCCCGTACATATGTACGTCTCTACAAGTTACCCCTCTCACCATCACTTATCATGATTTTCTACACGATTTCTACACGTGGAAACATGGACAATAATTCAACGTTGGTAAATTAGACTAAAGGTAGAACTATAATGATCATGAGCTTGCATGGCCTACACGCTCTAAGTCAAAATTAAACATACTGTTTTGTCATGTTTATACAAACATAATGAATGCACATGTCATAACGAACATGTGAAAATCACTTGTTTGTAGTTTTTTTACATTGTGTTCAAAATTGGTAAATTTATTGATTTATTTATGAACTGGATAATTTATAATGCAAATTTTGTAGTCTTTTTTTTAGTAAAATGTAATTAAATTTTTTTTCGGATTGTCAAATGCTCACAGCTGTAATATTTACATATGTAAGAGTGGTTCAGATCGCACAGCTCATGCCGATCTCATGTTTAACGAAACGCAACGAAATGCGCATATGTCCATTATTGCCAACGCCATAGAATGTGTGTATTCGCTCATTTACACATGTGATTCTGAAAGTGGTTCATGCTTACTCATTCATATAGTTGGGCCTTTCCTCTGAAATTGGTGAGTTAAGAACTTGAACCAAGGCATAACTGCGATTGTACAACAGGCTCTTACGATGTTGAAATTGGCGATACCTAGTACTGCCCATTGCGATTTCTAGATGGCGCTCAAGTCGTACACACCTCCAAAAAGGAGCACACACTTTCTCATGCATGCATGACAAGCACGGCATGATGGTTGTTGACAGCTAAAACTCTTAAGCGTTCATGTTTTTGGAAAGCATGCCACCAAGCACCAGTTTAAATTAATTATTTAAAAAAAAAATACAATTTTCTCAGCTTCATTTTTGACAATTCTTTTTTCATAAATCTTCTTTCAATTACGTTTTATTGGTGATTGTTATAAATGTGTATATTTTGTTGAAAAATTAACGCGCAAAAAAAATAAAAATAAAAGGTACATACAAAATTCCTATATTACAATATTAAACATAAAAAATTTACATCCTTTTATCATAGTAAAAAATCAGTTACTATTTATACAATGGATACTACACAAAGGTTATGGTGCGCTCTTTACGTACGTAAGATCCTCGAAGCCAAAATTTTTAAAAATTTTAATCTATTGGCCAGTATCGCATCCACTCTTTCGACTTTTATTTGAGTCTTTCTTGTCACACATACAAATGTGAATCCTCTTGAGAGTTTTCACACTTATTGACATTTTCAGGCATAGAATAATAAATAAATAGAACATCATCTCAGGAGGCTCCACACACTTTTGCCTTCAAACTTTTAAAACTGCAGAGTTTTAACTCTGTATATGCGTGTTCGTGCATTTCAAATGGGACTGTCAAATTTGGCTAGAACACACATTCTTACAATTTTGCATTAAGCTGTTCATAACTCAATTGAGGACGTGTGTAATCATGAGAGTACTCACTAAGCCAGACTCAAATGTCCCTGTCTAAACACGGTCATAAGCTTACTACAAAAATTTATCATTGTGAATGGTTTTTTCAAGGCAGCACTTGTTTTCTTTTTCCAAAAATCAGAAATGTCAAATAAAAATAAAAAAATAGCGCTTCACTTGCCATCAAGTTTTAAATTTTTGTTTATTTGCTAAATGCCCAAATTATATTTAAAACCCGAAAAAAATGTTAGAAGACAGCATTTCCTGTAGTCCAGGTAATGATAAAAAGAAATCGCGTTCACGAAGATTTCACAAAAAGTCCAAAAGAAAAAGCCAATTGTATAATTTAACACCTACCGATGAGAACATTTTCACAAACGAACTTCCTAATTTGGAAGCTCTCTACGAAGAATCTATTCATTCTACAACATTGGATGAAGCGACAAAGTTTGAGCTGTTCAATCCATTTGAGAACGAGAAACTACTTGCTGCTGCAGATAGAGCTGAAACATCAAACTTCAGTACCATAAAGTTGAAGAATTTAACTTCAAACGGTTTTGTTAGCCTTGAAAGTGTACATCCTTTTAAAGAGAAAAACAAAATCTTTCCAATGAAACCTCCTGAACAACCACTTTTGTCTCATACAATGGCTTCCTCAAGATATCCACCCAGTACATCTGTACTTTGTCCAGAAACTCAATTCGGGATTACCGAATCAGAGTTTTTTCGCTTTTGCGATAAAGCTGAAACTGATGTTTTCATTAAACCAACTTCTGATGTTCGAGCTCAGAAAGAAGAGAAATCAACAGAATATATGATCCTAGACGACTTCTGCTCTTCACAGGTTGAAGATAATGATATTGTGATCAAAACGCCGATAAAGTCAAAATCTATCGTCGATGAAATCCTTGCAGACTTTTGTGGATCACCGACTGACAGTGAAATTGAAGCACAAACACCACCTGACTTTAATACAAAAACTTTGAAAGGAACCAAATCGATTGTAGATGAGATTTTGGAAGATTTTTGCGGATCTCCGTACATTGGCAGTCAACAGAAGCAGAATTCCGATGAATCAACACCAATTTTTCGATTTAAATCCCAGCCGATTCGTACTTACAGTAAGCTTAGACAAAAAAGACAAACTCGGCGCAATATAAATAACGAGTTGAATATTATTATACCCGAAAATGACGGTAATGCAAGTGATTCATCGTCAGGCTTGTCTGTTCAAGAAGATCTAAGTCAAAGCGTTGCACCACAGTTGGACACAGTAGATCTTAACAATTCGGTCAAGCTATGTGAGAATTTGCTTAATTTGAGTTCCTATTTCTCAAAGGTTGAATCTTCGCCTGATGAGAAAAGTCCACCAATAGTTCTGGAAAAAACGGAAACTCTTCGATTTTCTGCAATTGTTGCAGAAATAATAAAAATAAAAACGAAATCGTCAGCAATCAAAAAAGAAAACAGTGAAGACGAATTTCGAGGGTTTTCTGATAACGAAAGTGATTCAAAGGATTCTACTTTGAAGGGATTGCTAGAAGATGAAGATGATGTTCTTCAGCAAATTAACTGTGATTCTCTATGTTATGAAAAGATAGATCCAACAAATTCTTTTACACAAAACAACAGTGATGTAGAAAACACTTTGAAAAATGCCAGTGCTGTGATTGAGAAGGCAAACAGATTGATGTTGTTAAGGCATAGTAAGTTTTTAAATCTACTGTACAAATTTTTTTTTTATTATATAAAAGGCAAAATTCTTCATGATATTTAAATATAAATTCCACTTTTACTTCAGAATTTCCCATCAAAGTTAGTTTGTTTCACTATTCCTAAGAGCTCGAATGCATTTTTCGAGGAACGGAAAAGAACAAGACTGTATTTAATTGGACTTTTCAACTCCCCCACATCATAATTTTGTTACTTATTGCTTATGAATCTTTTGATGGGTTTATAAATAAATCTTCAAAATAGATCCTTATAGATCAAATTCAGAAATACCATTTCAGTTATAAAGTAATGTCATAAAATTCAAATCAAATAACTATCTCAATAAGTACCAAAACAATACTTTCCTACCTTTATATTTCTTCTAACAAGTGACGGGTTGCATTTAAAATGCTATGTGGCTTACAGACACAGTCAAAACTGCTTACTTACTTACGGTGACTTGCTTACGGTTTATTTATTTTCATCATCGGTAAAACTCCACCTTCTGTAAGTCAAAAGTTCAATTCGTTATCCATAAAAGGCGACTAATTCGATTCTGTATTTTCTTCAAATAGCCAAGAAAAATTAAACAAAAAAAGGCAAACGAAAATAATTCCAAAAAAGGAGACCTTTGTTTTGCTCAACGCAAAACCTCAAAAGTACCCATGTTTTAGCACGGAGCTAAACTGTTAAAGTACAAAGTACAAATTGTACCTTACAAAAAAATTCTTAACACTACCATCAACCAATTTTGAGAAAAAAGTGTTAAATTTAAAAAAAATCTGGATTTTTATAATATTGTACTTTTTTACTACAATTGGGCACTTTTTGTTGTATGCACTGCACATGCACGGCAAGATTGCATGAACTTGCTCTTGTTGCAGTTATTTTTTTAGAAACTTATATAAGTTGCTATTTCTACCTTAACACTTTTTTTCAAAAAATATTATAGTTTCCGGGAAATTTGCAAGGGCCTAAGTTTTGACCCCTCACTTCGGATGTACATAAATTGATAAATTTATGCATTCAATACTCGTGCAGTATTGAATGGTTTTACATTCAATTTATGCTTTTAACCAAATGCTTAACTTTCTACATAATTTTGCTTTTTTACTCAGAACTTTTCTGCTTCCATTTTTTATTTTAATTCTTATATTTATTATTTTATACGTTTAATTAAAAGTTAAAGCATTACTGTGTGTTTTAATTTTTTAGATCAAAACGTGGATGATTCGCCAATTAAGAATAAGAAAAACTGTGATACCAATAAAAGTAACTGTTAATTTTATTTACTTTCGAAATACTTACTTTGTTTTTGTTTCTAGATAATCAAAATAAATCATTGCCGAATTCTCCGTTGAATGATGAGCAGCTATTCGACGATGTAGATATTTGGAATGATAATGAATGCCTTCTTGACTATAAAACTCAGCAGAAAAATCAACCGAATCCTACGGATCATGTAGAAAACGTTAATTTGAATGCCAACGACAAAACTATCGATAAAATCAATCATAAACCTGCAATATGTATACGAAATGATAGTGAATCGCAAATTCCAAGCATTGAAAAATTTAAATTTAATACGAAGGAAGCCTTAAAAAATCAACACTGGCTTCAAAATACAGAAGATCCATGTACTTCTTCAAGAATGCCAATAGTTAAACCCAATACTATAAAGAGAAATTCAAATGAATATACAAACACAGACATAAAACAAATAACAATGAATGATGATACCAGTATTAAATGTTTGAAAAGAAAAAATAATCCAAAAGAATTTCTTCAAGAACAAATATTTAATAAATTACCAGTTTCCAATACGATCGGTTTTAAAACTGCTTCTAAAAAGCCAATTTCAATATCTGCCTCTGCTATGCAGAAAGCAAATGAATTTGTAAAGAATTTCGAACAAGAAGAAATTGAAGAAAAAATCAATGAATCCAAAGATGTGATTCTCAAACAAGATTTTGCAGGGTTTTCAACAGCATCTAAAAAGCCGCTTCCTATATCAAAAGAAAACAAACTAAAAGCTGATGAAATATTCAATATATTCGAAAAAGAAGGTGCAATAAAAGAGAAAGACCAGGAGCCATGTGTAATTTCATATGGAGTTGAAAATCCGATCAATACTAAAGCTACTTCCTGTTTAGTTGGATTTTCTACAGCATCCAAAAAGCCAATATTAATATCTGATGAGGCTAAAGAAAAAGCAGATGGTTTCTTAAAGAAATTTGAACAAGAAGAACGAGAAAAGATATTACATGAAGCAATTGATAACAATAAGCAGCAGAACAATCTTCCGGAAATAAACAGTAGAAACAATTTGGCTGAACACTGCTTTGTAGGGTTTTCAACGGCTTCTAAAAAACCTGTACCAATATCGGTTGAAGCAAAACGCAAGGCTGATGAAATGTTGAAAGCATTCGAACAAGCTGAAAGAGTCGAACAAACGTCAAAAGACATGGCTGTTGAAAAATTCACTCAAAGAAATCCCGATGAAATATCAGAAGAAGTGCGGCGCAAAGCCCAAGAATTGCTTTTAGACATTGAGTTTTTCGAAGAAGCTTTTGAAGATGAATTGAACAAAATTGAAGCACTTCCTATATCACAACTTCGAGAAGTCAACCAAGCCTTTGGATCTGGACAGTTTTCAAGCGCTCAAATATTCACTAAACCGACAAAAGAACCATATATCGAGATGTTTGATACAGATTCACGTTCTAAGGTATCCATTGCTGAAATAAAAGAACCATTTGTCGGAGGATTTAAAACAGCTTCAAGAAAATCAATTCATATTTCTGAAGCAGCAAGACAACATGCTGAACAGTTTCTAAAAACAGTAGATAATGAAGATTTACCACATGACTTTCTCAACTGCATTGAAACTGAGTTGAATGACGCGTTTAAAAATGTAACAAATCCAGTTGACAAATTAATGAGAGGATTAGAACAAGTGGATGGGACAATTACAAGTCCTGGGTCTCATCTCCACCATGTAATTAAGACAAAATCAGAGCACCTGCATGTGACCAAGCATTTTGATATTAAACGAAAGTTTTCTACTCATGATTTAAAAAAGAAATTAGCTGACCAGCGAACAGTTTCCCCTTCGTTTGATAAGGTTTCTAAGAAAACTGAAAATTCACACAGAGACACAACCAACTCAAGAGACTCCAATAGAACTGAAAATACAAATAATCGTAAACGCAAACGAAGTGAAGGACACGGAGAAGAACTTCCGAAATCACCGTTGCTTGTTACTCCTCGTAGGTTGAGTTGTGGTGAACGGACACCACTTAATCGCATTGAAAATGGTCTTATCTATAAAACTTCTTCACTGCCACTAGGATCCACACCGAACTCTGCATTAATGTCACGTAAGAACCTATTATCATTAAGCAAACGAAAGAAAACTGAATCGCCTGGTCAAATAATGGAAAATGGACGTGCGCCAAAGACACCAGAAAAGAAACAGCATGTAGAGATTCCTCATACCAATGCTAGCTCAACGCCAAATCTTAAAGAGTTTTTTGATTCCGTATCAACAAGTACTCCACGACTGCCTCGTAATGCGGAAACAAAGACTCATAATCCAAAAGCTTTAGATTCTTCTATTGATCCTGATTTCCGACAAATACAATGGGATGACTCGAATAATTCGATTCGGATTAATAGAACAAGCTGTGTAACCGATGCAAATGTAACTTTTTCACAGGTGAGTCCTTCGCCCAAGCAAAGGATAGAGCTCTTGAAATTATATGGTGAACCACCACCTATTTCGCCGATTTTGATGGTTAATAAATGTCGTACATCGGGTTTGCGGCGAGGGAGAAGTTTAATGAAACGCTAGTTTATGGGTTTGAGAGTTTTTTTTGTTGCCTTGTTATGTAAATAAGAAATAAAAATAAAATATTATTTTGTTGAAAATATTAATTTGTCATGATTTTAAATATTAGTAAGAAAACTTATGTATATCTTGTTCGAGAAATATTTATCTTGCACAAATGCCAAACTTTAATGGTTTCTTTTAGTTTTAGCGAATGAACCATCTTAATGGCATTTAATGCCATATCACTGTTATTTCTAGACTGTTATTTCCAATTGAAAAAAAAACCCTCTGATGGTTACTTATACATACAGATAGACTGACAGACATACACAAAGTCAAAATTTCTAGACCCAGATTTTTCGACTCCGCTTTTTTGCACGAATTCATAACTTGTGTTATATGTATGCCTATAATCGGAAGTAAAAAGTTTTGAATCAAACTTGTAAGACGACCCTCAAACAAATTTTCGATCGACAAATCCTACAGTTAAATAACAGTTTCGTTTAAAAAAACTGTTTTATTTAGATATTTGTATTTTTACTTGGGCAATTCTGTCCGTCTGTCTGTCTGTCTGACTGTCTCGGCACCTACAGCCTAAACGGGTGGGCCGTATGGTTTTTGAGGAACACGCCCAGGGCTTTTTTTGTAGGTAACGTCCTTCTATAAACTAAATGGAGATTTTTGATATTAATATAAAAAATAACACAAAATTAAGTTAAATGTTAAATGTTAAAGTGAAAAGTCTCGTAACTATTTAACTATAATTGTATATTAATTCAAAACATGGATTTTAATTAAACTAATAAGAAGCCTACTAAAGGGACTATTCTAGTGAGGAGGTAGTCATGGAAGGGAGAGAAGAAGCAATATCTCGCGGATTTCTCATTAAGATGCACAAGACTGTCATATCTATTTTTTAATAAACAACATTGTCAAGGAACCACCCCACCAACGAGCTATACCTAATAGTGGCGACTTGCATGACATCAACTACTCTAAGCACACCAAAACGCCCGTTAAAATGTTAATCCATTCAAACAAAGTGTACCTACATATATTTTTTAAATATACCAATCCAACCAACTGTTGTTTTATCAAATAATGAATAAATGATGTTCTCTTTTTTGTACTATTAGATTTATTTTAGTTAATAATGCTTTTAAAGATTACAATACTCAATTACAAATGAAGAGTTGGGAGGAAGAAGGGAGTAAGTGACATTATTTGCATTTGCAGTGATATCAACTAATTCTTTCTCTTATATATTTCAATTTTTCATTTCAATTAACACCTTTATATCAAAAATTAAAGAAATATATCAGAAACCAGCACCGTGAAGTTACAAACCAGATAGAATTTTAAGTTTTCTTGTGGCATTATCTTTTTTGAAAAAAAAAACTAAAAAATCAAAAAATGCACTTACCCCCTTCTTCCTATCCCTTCAACGACTGTCACTTACGAAAGCATCATCATCGTCATGTCTATGACCGTTATCGTTTGTCACTTACAACAGAATCGTTTTCTCTGTTGTGTCGTTTTTTACAACAAACGACAATTACCGTTGTCGTTGTCGTAATATGTTGATCTAATTTGATAACAAAACCATTAAAGGGATAAACAAGCAAAAAGAAATAATTTTAATCATGCCGTTTTTTACAACAAACGACAACGGTAATTGTCGTAAATATGTTGATCTAATTTGTAAAAAACGGTAATTGTCGTTTGTCGTAAAAAACGGCATGATTAAAATTATTTCTGTTTGTTTGTCTTTAATGGTTTTGTTATCAAATTAGATCAACATATTTATTAAAATTCTATTTTGGTTTCTATTTTACATGGTTTTCTTCCAAGCATTTCTTTAAAAACAAATTATTATGGAAATCATCAAACATTTTGTAACATTTCGTAAAATATGTCTATGAATTTTGCTCAATTTTGGCATAGCATTTCTTAAGTGGGCTCACTCGGGTCCAAACATTTTTTTCTTTTCAGTATACATACATACCTCCCAGATTATGCTGGACGTCGCCCATGAGGTATGCAATGAAAAATAAAAATTAACTATCTATCCATTGTACCAAAACAATTCTTTCCTATATTTCTATAGTTGGATACTATAGTCTAAGAGCCCACAGAAAATTTTTGTGTCGGAAAGGTAACCAAAAAAAAAGGAAATATGAGAGGATAGCAGTTGTGAAGGTCATGATATAAACGCAGGTCTTGCAGTTCATGATGGCGGCTTTTGTGAGTTATAGTAGTTATAGTAGATCAAATTAAGTTTTATTGTAATAAGAGCTCTCGTCTCATAGCAAAAAATGCTGGTCCAAGGCGTTTCAAGTGTAGCAATGTTTCTGCCAGACGGTTTAAAAAGTGACAGTCTTCTTTTTTTTGACATAACCAAATACTTTTTGCCGCAATATGTAGAAAAACAAACCGTCATAACAAATATAAAGGTCCAAGACGATTTAGATGCGGCCATCTCCTCTTGCCAGACGTTTTCGAAATGGGCAAAAAATCGATTTTCTCAATAATGAGTGAGGCCAACGCCCGACAATTTTATTGAATTTTTCGAAAATTTGAAAACTGTCCACATATCTGTGTTCGGGGAGGTATTGGGTGAAACCCAATTTCGGTTAAACCAATTATTTCCAAAACTGATTTTTTAAGGTTTTCGAAAACGTCTGACAGGCTGCCGCGCTCAAATCGTCTTGGACCTACTTATCTGTACTCAGAGAGGTATTCTCAATATTTTGGGGAAAAACAATTTAGGTTTTACCAATTATTCCGAAATCCGTTTTTTGTCAATGTCGAAAATGTCTGGCAGGCCGATGGCCGCATCTAAATCGTCTTGGACCTTCATATTCGTTATGAGGGGAGGTTCTAAGCCTCCAAAAGTGTTTTTTAAGCTGGTACAACTAACGAAAGCCGCCATCTTGAACTGCAAGACTTGCATTTTTATCATGATCTTCACCCCTGCTATCGCCTCATATACTTTTTTTTCGGTTAACTTTCCGACCCAAAAATTAGCTGTGGGCTCTTGGTCTACTTGTGTCGCGCAACACCTGTTGCATTTAAAAGGCAATGTGCCTTTACAGACACATAGTTAAATATTATTACTATTATATTCACCCTTATTGCGATAGTTGTTTTACTTAAACGCCACTTAAACGGCACGGCTAATAAGAGTACTGCTGAGGTTTTTGTAAAATTTAAACGTCAGGATTATCTTCGTTGGTCACTGTTCTTACCATTATTTCCATTTAGCTTTAAGAAAAAACAACAGAGTTCCGTTCTAGAACGACTATCGCAATAAGGGTAGTTATTACTATTATTATTATTAATTATGTCAACATTTAATGCTCCAAAATGCAATGACAATCTTTTTTAATGAATTTTGTATACTGTGCGTATATGTTCTCATTTCGTTTTTTGTACGTTTAACAGAAACATTATGCAAACCTTTAAATTTAAATTCATTTTGTTTTTGTTTATTTAAAATATTAAATTTGTCTATTTCTTTGAAAATATAATCTTTATGTGCATGTTTTAGTATTGTTAAACAATTTGACACTTGTTTGACTGTGGTTATTATAAGATTATGGATAAAATATATTTCAGTTATCATAAATGTATGAGGTTTTATGATTTAAGTCAGTGATATATAATGATATACAAAAGGAAATTGATTAAGAACTCGATTTTAAAATTAGTACTATCTAAGTTTTCTTGAACATAATTGTGATAAATGCACCACTAGTAATGTTACTTTTTGTTTTAAGATATTTAAATATAAATTATAATAAATATATTAATTTATTTTGGGACAATCTTGTGGCCGAATTATGTAATTTCAAACAAATCGTTTTCAATTCAATGTTTCGCTTTTGTTGTCTTAAAAAAGTTTATCTCATCGTAAGCCCCTTTTAATATAAGCAACGCACACAAAAGGATCGGCTGAGAATTCAGTCTCTAAGCCTTCATTCACTTCAAGAAGCTAAAGAGCCAAATTTTTGCATACGTAATCTATAGTATAGTCGATTCAAACATTACAATCAAACAACAGATATCGAATGTTTCTTCATATTCGTGAATTTCTTAAGCCTTCGAATCAGTAATGCGGCTGTAAAATTAAAGATAACGTTGCGAATCGAGTAGGTAATCATTGAGAAAAAAAATTAGTTATGAATTTAATTTAAACAGGATAAATTCGAGTTTTTCTTAAAAACAGCTTACAGTGTCTCTGAATATGACCAATATTTTGAATCTTAACATAATGCAATTCAGTTTATGTTTAACCATATAAGCATAACCCTCTTTTACTTTGAATTCTTATCTGATAAAAGCATTTGTATACAATTTAAACTGGGCGGTATCTAAAAGATACAAATAGTTTTGAAAGTTCATAACGATATTGCAACCGCTTCGGCAACCGTAAAACATGTTTCTGACGTGCTTCCTGCTTGGTTGCTTTGGTCAAACAATTTTTTTCCAAACAAAAAGCAAACAAATCAACGTATAATCCTTTTAATCTAACAGCTTTTAAAAAGGGCCAAACTACAGATTAATATTTGTTGAATATTCACAAATTAAAGAGAACTACGCACGTAAGGCCACAATTATTTTGCTTTGCACAATTATAAATTTTGTATTTTTTTTTAACGAATATTAATAAAAGCCTTAAATTCTGTATCAGAATTTTTTGATTTCTAATTAGTTTATGTAGGAGATAGTTTTTTTTTCTCAGTTATGGAAATTTTATATACATTTCGTTTAAAGTTAAAATTTTGAAATAAAACATTTTTGTGCAATATTGAAGATAGTTAAATCTGCATGGATTTTTGTTTAATTTTTAATGAAATAGTAAAAATGTTATTTTTTTTATTATTAAACTTCATTTGAATCAACACATAATTTTTCCGATCTTAAAACAAATTCTCCCAATGCAGATAAATCAACCACAAGATGAAATCGAATTTCAATTTTGCTATCAAGAATATCATAGAAATATTCAAATACGTCACTTTCTGGAATCGGCTAAAGGATAAACAGGGCCCGTATTACGTATTACGATCAAAGATTATCTAATTAGTTAGCTCCTCTGTGGCTGTCGTCTAGCCTTTGTTCTCGTTGTTGTCAACAACCATAATAAACGCACTTGCAGTTATAAATAAACAAAGTCCGGAATTGCAAAAAAAAAAAACACTATTTGGTTTTTTCATACACATTTTCCATGCTCTTCTCGTTGAAATGTTTGCTACGAATTTTCCGTCTTCGCCCCTTGGAACAGTGTTTTCAATCCGGAAAGTAGTAGTTAATAAACATTTTAATATTTTTTAGGATAATATACCGCACTTCTTTAATTTCATACTCAAGTCTTTATTTATTTCAATCAATTTTTGACATCTATACACCGACGTGATGTTAGATGCACTTCAAAAAAAAATAGTATTTCTCTGTTTTATCTGGCAACAATTTCATGAAACTATTCTCGTTACTTGTAATCGCTTTATGTTGCGGCTTTCGTTTTCTTGACTATCGTTTTTTTGCCGTTCGTTTCGTAATACGTAATATTGGCCCAGATAAAGGCGTGATATATATAATTTAAATCGATAAAAATGTTCATTTTTGAAAAATACAACGGGTCGAGGTGATATCGAACGATCACCTTTCAGTTCAATTGGCCCATTCAACAATCGTTTGAGTAAAATTAATTACGTTACGAAGGAGCAAATGAGACTCCAAGTTTTGAAGGAAAATGTTTGATGAAAATATACGGTCTTCTTTGCAGTGTTTTTGTTTCTAGAATTCCTAAATGTTTACAGTTTTAAGTTTAGTAAACTATAAACAACTTATCAGAGCAAATTATATCCGGGTAGATTTCTATTTAAGTCACGCTAAAATTTGAAAAATCCATATTTTGTAACACGAGAAATAGAAAAAGTCGCGTAAAATCTTGCATGTCTTGCAGAGAACGCCGGTTGAACATTCGATATATTCTAAGATCAACTTAAATTGTATATAATATTCCCTAGTATTTCTATTTATTAACCTTGATAGTAGATGTAACGGCTTTCAAACAAATAAGGGAAAGACCAATTAAACAAAGAAAAGAAAACAACACTAGTAAAGGATAACATTTTCCAACAAATTTATTATTATTCATCCAACCGGTGCTCCTTAAGCCACAAGGTAATTCTCAAGAGATGTGGTGGTAATTTTTTGAGAAACCAAAAACATTCATGCTAAAAACACACAAAAAACAAATTGCAATATTATACAACAAAACAATAATTTATTTTAAGTTTAGCTTTTCAGCAGAATTTAATTGCAAGAAAATTATATTTAAAAAAATTAAATTAATAAAAGATTCTGTGCTAAAGTAAACCTTGTTAATATTTCTCCAGTTTTTTTTTTTTTTTTTGCTGATTTCTTTTTTAAACATTTACTTATTTCATTGCTTTATAATTATAACTGACAACACTGTTCTGTTTTGTTTTTCAAAGTTATTATGGTAAGTTGAAACAGTTTGCTTTTTAAACATTTTTTATATTTATTTTTTTAAACTACTAATTAGGTTGGTGTTTTCCTCTATGTTTTGAATTTTGATTTGTTTAATATTTGTTTTGGGATTGTTTTACTGTTATTCCATTAGATTATTATTATAATATTGTTTTTTGTTCATACTTTTATTTTTTTTACAATTAAAGAGTTTTTTATTTTATGTTTTGCGATATCTAATATGGAGAGATGATTAGCTCCTCTGTTCTGGATGCCGTAACAGACAGCTAATTTGTCTCAATCGTATTGTTTTTTTTTATTCATAGATACACTATAGATAGTTATTTATTCTAATCTAATTAGTTATTTCATTTATGTATGTATATATGGATTTTCTCTCTTATGAGTAACGTGTTGTTTTTTTTTTTTTTTATTTAACTTCTTTTCATGGTGATAAATAAATAAAAGGAAGGAACATAATGGGAGCACAGGATACCAACTTCATTAGGAAGAGGATTTGAGTGAATGGGGGAAAAGAGTGGCAAAGAAAAAAATACAAAAATAAAATTACGATAAATTTAAAGAATCTCTTAGTGATTGGCGTATATTGCAAGTTAATTATTAAAAAAAAATTTAACAGAAGATATAAAACATATTTAAAAAAAAAAACCTAACATATTTGATTTTAATTTTGAAAAAGGTTTATAAATTTTCTAGAGAAAAAAAAATAAAAAAATTAATTCGAGTTTTTAATTTATGTATATATTATTTATGTGGTGACATTTCAATGGGATTAGCCTTAGCTTATTTTTCAAATTTGTAAAACTGTGTATGTGTGCATAAGCTTACCGCTTGTCTAGACAAAAGACAAACGGTCACAAATGTTAGGCAAAAATCACTATTTTTTGAAAATTCTCTTAATTTTATTAAGTATATAAATAGTATTGTTGAAAAGTGTATTTTATCTCAGCCATGGGTGCTTCAAACAATCGCCAGCTGTTGCTCGTTTTTTGGGATCGAACTCAAGCATGGGCCGTAAAAAGTCAGCAAACGATTCCGCGTCTTCGCGTGGCCATTCGTATTTCTCATTGAGAACATCAACTAAACCCCATGGCTTGAGACCGGTTATATTTCGGAGTTCGCCCTTGCGATTGAATGTGCACTGATGGTAGGCACCACGTGCTATAATGTGTACGGGTATTGCGCCCAGTAGCTCAATTATATGAGCAATGTGATCCTCGTCGCGTGAATAATTCTCACCGGAATGCGGCTCAAACAGATAATCTCCGGTAGCCAGCTCGAATGCCATGCAGGCAGTGCTCCAGATATCAGCCGATGTATCGTAGCCAGCACCTAGAATTACTTCCAGTGACCGATACTGACGTGTTTGAATGTCCTCTGTAAAACGATGATGCACCCAACAAGCGTTGCCCAAGTCGGCAATTTTAACATCGAAATCACATGGTTCAAGTGCCGGATCCTTCTTGGGTTGGGCTGGTTGAGTATTTGCGGGAGGCGGTGGAAGATGTGGCCCGTTAGTAGTGTTATAGGGTTCCGATGGACCAGATATAATCTGATTGTTGTTCGGTAACTTAAGCGATGGTGATGTACTATGCTTCTTCTTTTCGGCAGATGAATTCCGTTTTACGGATGTTTCTTCTGTCGTTTCGGATTTATCATCTTCTGGCGATTGAGGGTTTTCCTTATTGTCTAGGGTTTTATTTTGCTGGATGGAATTATCTGTTAATGTAAATCATAGTTAATAAAATTGATTGTCTGATAAAAGAAAATTTACATTGCTGTTTTATAAATTGGTTTTGTGAGAGAGAATGGTATTCTTTCTGAGAGATTATGACATGATGCTTAAAACTTTACCAATTTGTTAAAAGAGATAATACAGGGTATTGATTTTTTTAACGTTAGCATGATACAAGTGGGGACTAAAATTTTCAAATTCAACAAATTACGTTAGTAAAATGCTAATTTTTGATGATGATGATGATGATGATGATGATAATGATGATGAATATGCTAAGTCGATTAAAAATTTGCGCCATAATATTTGGTATTAGCATTACATACAACACAGTTTTTGTTAATTAATACGGCAGAATAGAATTTATCACTGGAAATGAAAATGCATAAAATTAAAGCAACTATTGTTCCAAAAATGGATTCTTCGATTGTGGCACCACTTTTTTCTTCACTTAAAATAAAGCCGACGATAGCGTTGAGCGTCCACTTATATGTATATTAAGTCACCTTTAAATTTAATTATTGGTAAGGTACAGAGTACTGGCCGGGTAAAAGGAATTCAACATTAAGTAGCAGTGTATTGTTTCGGAAAGGAAACAGCTCGCACACCAGTTATATGTAGCAAAGCAGAATGAAATTGAATTGGGTGGTAGCTTTGAGTTTATACACATAGAGAAATCATATGTAAGTACTTTGCTCGTAGGATGTCGTTACTATAGACTTGTTTTTTGTTTACTCTTGTAGTAATTATTCTTGAGTTAAAAGACAAAAAAAGAATAAAAAAAACAAATACAAATGTGTGCAGAAGAATTGAGTTAGGTTCGTTAGAGTGTTTTTGGTTACAGGGAATTATTGCAAAAATTACGATATGTTCATTTAGCGACATCTACTTCGGTGAGTTTATAACCATCTTGATTCCTCTATGTGTACTCAATGGTGGTAGTTGATTGTTGATAACAATGAAAATAATTAATTTTGTAAGTTGATTTCTATTAAATCGAGAATTAGTAGGTCGATTCTAAAAAGAGCGGCGAATCGTGAACATTTGTAAATTATTCTTGCATTTTTTTTTGTTTTTACAATAGTTACACATAACCAGAGCTGAAAAGACTGGCCCTAAGAATAGGAAATTTCAAATCCACTACTAAACAGGTATTTATGTCATTTTCGTATATTTGTTGAAATTTTCTAATGCGGCAATTAACTACAAACCAAATGAAGGGTCCAGGGGAAAAACGACACAAGTCCATTTTTTTCTAAAATCAAACTATTGATTGTAGCCCATTGTGTGTATGTAATATATTATGATCTTATATTTACTTTTTGAAAAAATGATGTGATGTGAAAGTGTGTGTGATAAAATTGCTAAAAAATTTGGATTTTTGAAAAGAATTAGGCGTAGTTGACAATTGAGAGTTCTTTACTTTTGTACAATGCTATTGTTTTACTTCTTTTTAATTATTGTTCAACCCTATTGTATGCATGCAAACAAGAGGTACTAAATCGGCTGCAGTTACTGCAGAATAAAGCTCCGCGAGTTATTTTGAGAGTATCTGTACCCCGATAAGAGTTAAGTTAGAGGTGCTTAATTGGATGAGTGTGAGACAGAAGCTAAAATTTAGTGCAATGGTGTTTATATTTAAAATGAAAAACAATATGGTTCCTGAATACCTTCAAAATAATATAGTAAACGTTGGTGACGTACAACCATATAATTTACGAAACAACGAGAATTTCAGACCAAATAGATATATCAGAAGCAGCACTCAAGATTCATTGATGTATATGGGATTTTATAGCTTTAATAGCCTTCCGGTCGAAATAAAAACCGAGCTAAATATAAATGTATTTAAAAATAAACTTATTAATTACATACAAAGTGAAAGATGATGATAATTTATACATTATGAATGCACAATTTTTTATATTTTTGAAAAAAAAAATGTCATTATCGGGAAAATGAAATTACGTTAATTTGTTACAGATCAAACAATAATCAATAATCAAAAGCTGACAGTCAGTTTCTAATTCCTTCCCATTAAATTTGATTAAAATGAACAAGAAGTGGAAATGACGATGATGTATCTATTGATTTAATGAACCTACTTACAATACATATATATATAAAAAACTTATTACTAGTACTTACTTTTACAATTCTTATTATTGGCGTCGTCTTCCGTCTTAATAACAGGAGATGAGGATTTCGATTCATAAATCAAAGGCTCCTCATCGTCGGCATCATCATCGTTATCCTTCTCATCATCGGTTAAATCTCCATTTAATGTACTGTTGTGGTTGACAGCACCTTCACTCTGAATTTGTGACTGATCCACATCCTCGGGACTTACAAGCGGGTTATCTTTAACTTCACCATTGTTTAGACTTTTATCGTCTGGTTTGGGTCCTTCTCCTCCACCGCTTTGTTCCAAGTAATCCCACTGTTTCTTAAACAATTCCAACCTCTTCTTAGCCTTCTTCTTTAATTTCTTCTTTTTGTTCTTGCTCATTTTGCCAGTAATGGGTGGTTCGCGATACTCTTTCGGTGCCCGACTTACAAACGAAGGAAACATCTTAAAGTTCATCACATACAGTTCTGTAGCTTCGTTGGCTTGGGATCTTATGTATTGTTCGTCAACACAGAGTAGCACGTTCTCTGGTTTTATGTCAGTGTGAATTATTTTACAGCAAGAATGCAAGTAGTCCAAACCTTCAAGCACCTGCCTCGTGATTGATTTAACATTTTCAATTGGTATGCCACGGTAATTTGATTTTCGAATTAATTTCAAAAGATTATCGCCAAGCACTTCGAAGACCATGCAAAAATGAGTTCCATTAACTCCGGTGATTTTGAAATCATCCAAAAGTTGTACTGTCTTGTCGCGACGTGGATTAGAAGGATCACTGTCGCGTACCGATTTCAGTATTTTGATCTCATCTTTGGCTGTTTCGGCAAAGTGTCGAGCTGACTTAACAATTTTTATAGCAACATAGCGTTTTTCTTGTAAATCCCAACATAGCCACACTGTTGAAAAATGACCCCAACCGAGTTTACGCACAACATGATAGCGACCTAGAAAGAAAAATTAAATATTTTATTAATTGAATGAAATTTGTTCAAGTAGTATCATTTCAGACTTTTGAGACACCAAGCAGTATTTCATGAGTATATCTGTGCAGCGACGGTTCAGATCCCCCCAACCCTGAGTTTTGCTTCTCTTAAGAGGCGATTAAGGGATAAATTACATCAAGGTGAGCCTAGCGATAGAATCAACCCTTAAGGTTTTCCCTAAAGCGTCTTCTCTGGTTACGTGCTTTCGTCCAGGAAAGATTGTTTTTAAATCAGTGCGACCTTCACATTTTCCAGGAGACAGCAAAAATAAAAAAAACCTCTGAAATCCATAACGAAACACACAGCTACAACGACATTGTTTTTGTAATTGCTTACTTAATGCTTAAATAAAAGTCGTTCATCCCCCATAACCTTCTTGCCACACTGCCGAATGTGGAATGATCATCCAATCAGGATCAACTACTCCTTTTTCTATAGGTTGTGTACAAGAGCTTACGGAATAAATGCTTTTTCAATACAAAACAAGAGTGAATGAGGTCGTGGTTTCAAACTGGTTGGTATTTTTAAGGTTTTGTTGGTAGAACAGTTGGTTTAAAATAAAAAAAAAATCGTTCATAGGGGTGTGCTCAGAAGGAATGAAATGCAAAAAGTTATAACAAAGGTGTGAAATTATAAGTGATAGCATTGAGTTTACACACATAGAGAAATCATGTGTAAGTTTCAAACTTTTCTCGTGGGATGTCGTGACTATCGACTTCTTTATAGTTTACTCTTGTAGAAACTATTTTTGAGTTAAAAGGCAAGAGAAATAAAGAAAAACAAAGAATTTAGTTCGGTCCGGTTTGAGTGTTTTTTGTTACAGAGAATTATTGCAATAATAATTTCTCGCTATGTTCATTTAGCGACATCTACTTCGGTGAGTTTGAAACCATCTTGATTCCTCTATGTTTATAAACTCAATGGTGATAGGTAAAATGTTCAATGTTTTGTAAAAAATGGTGTTAAAAGCGCTATTATAAATGTAACGCTAGTTCTGTTTAAATGTAACTTGAAACGATTTATTATGCATATTACTGCATCGCTATAAGAGCTTTCATTTGCGATAGACTTATGCAATATTCTGCAGGCTAACTGAGATGCAAACGTCCTATCTTTCCTGTACTGGAAATCTTTCTGGACGAACTATAGCGTGGATTGATTAAATAAATAAAACACAGAAGCATGCCAGCGAAAATAAAATTCTTAAAAGAACAGATAGGTTTGAAAACTCATGGAACAAACAAATGTAACGATACAAAAAAGCATTTAACAGTCTAATATAAACGGCCAATTACTTATTTGGCTTTAAAGATTCAATAACTGGGACCTAAGAACCGAAAAACGTCCAATAAACTCAAAAGAACGTCCCAATGTGAGTTGTTCGTCTAGTAGTAGTAATGTGATTTAAATGGTGCAAAATTGACTTAAAACCCACAGGCGCATTTGCGTAATCATTTTTTCGTGCAACAGAAAAACTCCCCCTATTGGAATTTACCTCCTAGAGAGAGAAAGCTTGATTGAATTGTAGTGGGGAAAGGCATTATCATACGACGCACGTTTCGTAACAATCACGGACAGTCCTCCTCCTCCTTGAACAAACAGTTGCAACGGCTCCAGCATTCAGTTGGCCTAATATAAATGATCCAAGCCCGGGAGGCTTGAAATTTTTGAATTGAGTTTTCTTTTCTGAGTGGGAGGGTTGTGGTCCTACTCGAAATCATTATTATCATCAAAAAAAGAAAAAGTATCTCCTAATGTAGATTCAAATAATGTATATTAGTGAAATTATAACAACTATTACATACCTGGGACAAAAACGAAATCTAGCAAATGAATGAAAATAGATGTTCACCCTTCACGCATTTATTCTCTAAATATTTCTTTAATAAAATTGAAACTCAGGTGAAGTCGGAAGCTCACTTAAGCATTTCATTAAATTGAGTGATGACTATGAATTCCGCCCTTAATCAAAATGTTTCTGATTACTATTTAAATGTTGTCTTTTTCATACATAAATGGTTAATGGACAAAGAATAGGATGTTAATACACACGTACAACATAAATAATTTAATTCTTGTAAAATTACTAAAGCACGTAATCCTAAGTCGAACCTTTATCCAAATGTAGCTAGATGCTCAAACTTCTCTTTAAGTAAGTACATACATAATCACTTTAAAATAAATTAGTTTGATGAACATTTCTAGCAAAAGGTAAATTAATCCTATTAAAATGTATCTTCTTAGTTCAAGGCTACTTATTTTTTTATTTATTTATTTTTATTAAATAACATGGGTAGGACTTGGCATTACAAGAGAATTAACAGAAGACACAAGAAAGTCAAAGTCCATCAAAAGACTACAGTTATTATTATTTACTTCCCGACAACCACTTAATCTATAGATGGGATGCCACAGCAATTACAGAACACAGTATCAGCTGATATGATAGCTCTTTCTCGTTTACCTCTCTTATCCAAATAATAATAAGACTATTCGACGATGACTACGACGTCAAAGCGCGACAATATGTTCGTTTTTTCCCTTTCAGTGATTTTCTTTTGTTGTCGTTGTCATTTTAATGGATGAGCAAATTGAAAACAAGACAAAAACCTCTTTTTTCTCTAATATAACACAATTAATGCGATCGTTATTGTCAATTCATTGAATCCCATCTCTCTGGATCCATCAAAGGTAGCTACAACGAAAACCAAAATAACCGAAACTACCATGTCGCTACTGATTAGAAAACAAAAAATAGGTCAACGACTTTGGCACAGGACATAGCACATCGAACACCGAATCAGAACAAAAACGACCACACATTTTCGTTGGATGTAAATAGGTACTGTGTCTCCACCAGAAACACCACGAAGAAAAATCCATTTGTGTTTTTCAATAGACAGGTGGTTACAAAACCAAATCTATTCTTGGCCTTTAGAAAATGACAATTTCTAAAGCTGGAGAAGACATATTATCCAACCTGTTGACAAACCTTTTAACAAGATGTGAACACTTTGCAGATTTAAATCTAATTTAACAAACAACTGAGAGACGAAAGGTGCCATAGCATGTCAGTGAAAATATCGATTTTAAGAACTGTAGTTAGGCGGATACCTTTAATACATATAACAAATTCCCAATGAAATCACCTTGCAGTTGGATTTGTTTATTTAATACAAACAGAAAATATTCAAACGTTGGGTAGTTATTTTTACTTTGATTTTATTATAATGTATAAACGTATTATGAGAATTTATAAATATGAAGATATTAGATAATAATATTATATTGCGGTATCCAAAAACTGACATTTATCAGAAAACCCCAAACAGAATGTCTTGGAAGTTCAGTTTTTTTTTTTGTTTTGAACAAACTGCAGCAATAATTAAACTATCTTGAAGCATAAGGTGACAAGTTACTGCCCTCAAGTGGTGGCTCTGTCCACGATAAAATATTCTGGAACTGAACAAAGATTTGCTCCACGTTCAATTTTTAAGTAAACAAGATTCTCCAAATTCTATATAGGGTTTAATAATTAAGTTTAATAAACAAATAATGTGGCTAATTTCAAAATTTTCTCAAAGAACAAAGAAAGAAACAGTATAGGAAAGTACAAAACGGTCTATATTTCGAAAGCGAAGCCAACATTATTGCTGTTGAAATCTATGCCTGTTTCGAGACTTAAGAGAACATGTTGTTTTCACATTGTTCCGTGAGCGCGATTGACTTTGGAGAAATGAGGCCCTATTGCTAAAATGAACCTATTTGTTTCATATGTGTATCGTACAGAAGATAACTAAAATCCGATTCGTGTTTGAAACTGAAATAATTTTTGTATCTTTTTCAAGATAAGAAAAAAGTTCCTAGACACAAAAGTTCACATCATGCGAGAAAAGTGCTCACAGCAAGCCAAACTTTCATTAAGCGACGACCCGAAAATTCTTCGCAAGCAGGTGATTACTTCGAAGGATTTGTTTGTATTCAAAACGTTTTATTAAACGTTTTCTGCAAGCACTTTCCTCGCATGGTGTGAAATTTCTCTTACAAAATGTGATGTACTGATAAATTTTACCATTATTTTCAGTCCACAACAGGTATTTTTCGTTTCATTATGAACTCAATATCTACACGAAGTATGTTGTCTAAAAATGTGAAACTTTTGTAACTTTTTGAAACATACACATATTATATGAAGAGTCCAGGAAAAACGGCACAAGTCCACTCAAAATGATTTCGACAAAAATTAATTTAAAAGTTAATTTACATAATGCCGGCTGTATTTAAAGGAAAATAAAAAATAAAAAAATACAGTTTTGTTGCACATGATGTTCTAATAATAATAGAGTTTCTGGAACCATCTCGGCTAAAGCCAAGAGTACATATCTCTGCATTGCAAGAGATTAGGCTCTGTTGTGTGCCCTAGAATCTAGATCTTAAAAGAAACTCAATTTATGAGCCCAGGAAACCTTAAACATAAATGATTTTTTATTTCATGACTTAATGCATTTAATAGAATTATTTTGGTGAATAAATTATGTGAATTGTCATTTTTCAATGGTAATAAAGCTTTTTTTCAGTGGAAATTCATCGTCTTTTTTTCGCATTTATCGGTTATCTACTTTTCAAAAAGTGAATATAACATCATATAGTACACACCATGGGCTACAAGATATTAGTTTCATTTTTTTTTAAAGTAGACTTGTGGCGTTTTTCCATATGAATGTAAATGTAATTTCCTCCAAACCAAGTGCAAACAATTTTTCTAAATTATTCTGATCGCTCTTGAATTATCTCCGACAAATTTGCTCGTTTATATTTCTCCGAGATCTCCGTTTGTTCGGAAATATAAACACAAATTTCTCAGTGAAATTTCTCACGTTTGATGTAAAAAAAACTGAGCCTGGAAATTTTTGGATTTCCTTGCTCATGTTTGTTTTGTCGCAATGAATTATGTAAATTGACTTAAAAAAGAGAGACAGTTTCTTTGGCACAGAATTGAACAATTGTATTTATATTTCATGCTCCTGCTCAATTGAGATGGCGGAACAAATTTGTTGAGCGCTTAAAAATATAAACTCGACTATTGAAAACAGTTTAGAACAAAAAAATGTACAGCTTAACAGCAAACACTTGGGCATATCTACTCATTGCTGTTAAGAGAAGTGATTTTGTTATTGAAGTGGATATTGTAAAGAAACAAGATTATGTTGTTATTGTTGTATGAGATAGGCTAACATCTATTTGATGACCGAATGCAAATAAGTTAAAACTGTTTTATTCTTCCCGACTTTTCGTTAAGAGATATTTGGTTTCAGTAAAATATTACAACAAAGATTGCCAAACTACTTTAGCAAAAGAGTAAAAAGGGAAAAGAAAACTGATATTTTAGTTTAACTTATAACGCATTTGAACTGTATTTTTCTATTAGAAAAATTGTTTTTTTTTTCTATAATCTTCGATAACCCTAATTATTAACATTTATTTGTTTAATTTTGTTTTCGTATGTTGTTGTTTCTTTAAACTCACAATATATTTTTACTCACCTTGAAATAAATCACCAATATTAACCGGATGGTAACCACCCTTACAGTAGTCCTCCTTGGGCTCTTGTTCATCGTTTTCGCTATTGAGCTCAGACTCATCAGACTCATTAGAGGAGCTTCTAGGGGGATACTGGAATTCTTTGTTGTTGTCAAAGCGATTCGCCGACTTATTGCCCAGTGTCGTCGACACAAGTGATATTGACTGTTCAAGAGTATTAGTGCTGGTCGCCGAGGAGCCAGCACCACTCGATGGAGCCTGCGAGCCAGTCATCGATTTATTCTTTCCACCTGCACCAGCATTGTTTTGTAATTCCTCCGCCAATGCTGGTGGAGATTGTGGGCTGTTGGGCACAGAACCATCGGCTTCGGCATCTCCGCCGCCATTACCACTATTATTAGAATTTCCCGGTCCACCGGGAGTATTAGGTTTGTCGCCGCCAACGATGCCATTAGGTTTTCCCTTCTTCTTATTGGGCTTATGACGTTTTTTCTTAGCCTGAATGGCCAAAACACGTCTGTTGACGTCAGCCTTTGTATTCATATCCGCCAGGTGATTAGTTTTTCAGTGCTGCTCTTTTTATTTTTATTCCAACTTCTGCCCAATGGGCAATTTTTTGATTAATTCGTTTGAAAAATATTGCCAAATAATTACCAACACCTTTTTACAGACTCGAGTTGGTGTGAAAATTTGCAGAAAAGACGACGAGAAAATAAAGTTCTACCAAGAGAATTGACAATTAAAATAAATAAAAAAAAAATAAGTGGTCTGCTTGTCTCACTCGCTTTTAAATGTTCGACCAATGTGCAAGAAAAGGTAAGCAGCACAAACTATGGTGTAGGTTCGTCTTTATTCCTTTTTCTTCTAAAAAGGATGGAGGTGGAGATTTATAAATTTTCAAAATCACTTCGATTAGATTTTTTCACAAAATACGACAATTTTTCCTCATTTTTTTTATTCGATTGATTTATAGATAGCTAACGACTAGATTTAAGAAAATGTTTGTAGTTTAGGCATAGTTGAGCAGAATACTTTAGAAGAACAAAGCAGAAAACAACTTTTTCCACTCGCGACGGGCACACGGTAATAAGAAGGAAAAATGTGTGAATTATTTTGTGCAGACAGTGCGTGTGCGTGCGCTAGTTCATTTCTTTCTTGTATCGATTGTGAATTAATTGGACGGCAGCGCATAAATGGCGGATGTCGATTCACAATAGACATGGTTTGCTAGAATTTTGCGCAAATTTATCAGTGTTCAAAGAGTGGTTTTTTTTAACTGGGCGTGTTTTATTTAACAATTTGTTTTACAGGTAACAGCCCTATTCTGGCGCTGAGAGGGTCTCAAGTCTCAAATTTTTAAGACTATTTTTTTGAGAGGTTTTTTGTTAGGTGATCTCAAATTCGTATTCTCCAAATTCGGTCTTAAGAAACCTCTCAAAAAAAATCACCACAGGAAGGTAATTTTTTTTTGTTTTGGCAGGACTGTTTTCTAATTAAAATGAAAAAGAATTCAAAACAGCAACAGATAAGTGGGAAATACAGTTTTAAAACAAAATAAAGAAAACTATGGAGTCAGTCGGTAAGAAATTAAATAAAACGTTCAATAATTTGTATTTCTATTAATATTTTTATAAATTGTATTAGGCACTCAAAAAAGTAAACGCACAACAAGGGAGCAACTCAGTTATTTCATCGAGTTTGCAAAGAAAAATCCAAACCTCCTTGCGAATAAAAACGATCCAACAAGTCCTCATCGGGTAATTAATCTTTGGAGTCAACTGGCGGATGGATTGAACTCCATAAATGGTCCCGTTAGACCAACAATAAAATGGAAAGAAGTAAGAAAAATACGTTTAGAACTCGTTTTATTTTTTTTATAAATAACTTTATTATTATTTGTCTTACTAATTATTCTTGTTTAACTTATCCTAGACTCTGACTCATTGGAAACATACGTTGAGATCTCGTGCGAGAAAATTAAAAATTGAAACAATAACCACAGGTTATCTTAAAAATTAGTTAATTAAAAAATAAAAACACTTTATTCACTTTCTATAAAATAATAAAATTCTTACTTTTCATTCTCTTCCAAGAGATGTATTAAAATATGAACATGTCCATATTTTGCCTTCTTCTTTGTATTAAAAAAACAAACGCAGTTGTGATGTGCCAAAGAGCAGATCTCAATTTTAAAGATTTTGAGATGCTAAAGTTGAGAGGTTTTCGCCAGAATACCAAAAAAAGTCTCAAAATCAAATTCACCCCGAGTTGAGAGGTCTTTATTTTTTGAGAGGTCGCCAGAATAGGGCTGTAAGTTTGTCAATTTGATTCGTCGTACGCACTGATCTCAATATATAACTGGATAGTGGTATAACACTTTTTATGTGCCCATTTGAAGATGACATTTAGGTGGTTTGTTTATCTTTTGTAACAGTACAACAACAACAGAACAGTTTAAGTGCATGAATAATTGAAATCACTTTTGACTTTTTGTACTTTCAAACTTTGTTTTCTAATAATTTTGTTATATTCAAAAGATTATTTCTAGTTGTTGAATATATATTATTTATTTGTGTACACATTTTGAAAAGTTTAAAGAGTCCTTTTTGCTTGTAGGATTCAACGTTTCTGATGCCAACTGAATAAAGGTCTTTTGAGTTTTTAGGCCTGTTTCTCTTTTCTAGCGTTTTCCCATAATGCTTATAAATTATCTAAGGTATACAGTTTTTTTATTTTTGTCTGAAACCAAAATGTAATGATACAATCAGTAGCGCTAACTCATTGAGACTCAAGAAGTATATACATTTTGTCTGTGAGTCAAACTGTTCGGACATGGCACCAAATAATGTTCATGACACTACCCAGTTTAGGTAATGTCTTACACATATTTTGGTGCCATGTCCGAACGGTTTTACTCAGAGACAAAATGTTTACACTTCCTGACTCTAAATGAGTTAGCGCTACTATTTGGATCATTACATTTTGAATCCAGACAATATTAAAGAAAAAAGTTACTGCAAAAGCAAATACCTACCTGAGTTATTACTGCGTTTCAAAAATAGATCTGAACGTTCAGATATGTCAGACCATGTAAAAGACTACCTGTTAGAAAAATATTAAATTATGTTTTATCAAACATTTATTATCATTAATAACTTGAATCTTGTTCTTTTTGTTCCGGTTGATTTTCTATAATGCATCTAATGATGTTTGAGTATTTTTAGTCGTAGGACTTATCACATCCATTTGAAAGAAATTTATGCAGAAAAAAAAGTAAAAACTAATCTGCTTTAAATACGAGCACCAGCCACAAAAGTAAACAAACCACCATTTTCGCAGTTGAGAAGCTGTCCTAAATTGGAATACTATTATATAGATAAACAAACGATTTTGGTTTGTTTATCTGTATAACAATTCTTCAAATAGGCACAACTTTTTGGTGTCTATATCCACATAATCCAGTTATAATACAGAGATCAGTGGTCGAACGTTATGCGAGGCCGTAAGACGTTTCTTGGTGTCGAGTTTGTTAACTCAAAAAAATTGAAAAAAAGAGAGCACAATGACCGAGAGAAACATTTTTCCTCCATTGAAAAACTTGCAAGATTTTTGGTTGCAAAGTAGTTCAACTTCATTTCATTTATTATTTTGTTTAGTTGGTCAAAATACACTTGCTCTTGTTTTGTTGGTTATGGGAGTTGATTATTGAACGAAATATGGAAAAGTAAAACGAGAGTTTGCTATTTTATACAATGTGAATATGTAACGGAACAATTCACAGGTATAATTAAAAAATATTATATGTTTACGTTTTGATACAAAGTGAAACAAATTGAAATATCGCGTTTGTAGCCTTTTTTGCCATTAAAATTTATATAAAAACAATTACTATTCATATATGTAAGGAAGTTAATGCTGTGTGGGATTTTTTTTTTTTGTAAAACAAAAAAGTAGTGATAGAAATAGATAGAAGAAATTAAGCAGAAGGAGGATTGGACATGAGTCGGAAAGGGATTTTAATGCATAGTTTCGGGGAGCGTATGGCCTGCTTGATATGCGCAGCTAAACTCGCCTGATGGGATGGGATCTTGCCCCCAAAACTTCACCTCACCAGCAACAAAACATAAATCAGGCCATTAGAAAAAATCAAAATCTGGGGAAGAAACCCAATTAGCGCGGAAAAGCGCCGTTTTGATTATCCCTGATCCTACTTAATCAGAGCTTTCATTAGGTAATCTGTTCGGGTTTATAGGGAAAAAGGACAACACGAAAATAATAAAGGATCTAACCGATACGGAAACCATCAAATATCACTTACAAACAAAACTTCCTCTAACTCGATCTTCACTACGAACAAAACATTATTCAATCTTTTTCGCTTGGCACACAATAAAAATTATACCTAGACATTTAAATTAACAAAAAAAAAGAGTTAATCAAGTTTTAACTATCTGCCAATGTAATCTAAGGATTACAAGATAACAGATAAACAAGAAATGCGTATTTTAGATTGCCATCCAATAAACAAACTTTTTAAAATTTCCATTACAACAGCCGGAAAGTGAATACCAAATTAATAAAAATGAGCAATATAACTTTTGACTAATCCAAATATAACTAACACAAATATATTTATAAACAAAAATATTTAATTGCTTAAATTAAAACAAGATCATGTTTTTGTTTTTGTATTAATTCTATTAATTTGTTTTATTTGCATTCACCCACAACAATATATACAATACCTCGACCTCTTATTTTGGACTAAAGCATTTTATATAATAGTATATGTAATATATTAAAACTCAAACCTTGGGTTGAGTTCCAAATTATAAACATCGGAAGCGTGAGTATACTGTTCCAATTTAAGTTTTTTCCCATTTTGTTCATTAGCCGTATTTTATTATCCCTTCTGATCCGTGCCCGTGCATTTCAAATGGGACTCTGTCAAATTCGACTAGACCATACATTCTTACAATTTTGCATTTTGCTGTTCACACGTATTCATGTATAGAAAAGCGGGTGTAAACATTTTTGTCTACGGGAGGAGACGGAGGATTACAAGTTGAAGACCTATGCTCAACCCTCACCTCTCTCGCCAACAAACTCTTGTGAGTCCGGTCTCAAATTCCCGTCTAAACACGGTCTATTCGTTCATGATGGAAACATTTACTTGGCGTCACTTGTTGAATATCCCAAATTTTGACGAAGGTTTTTCTTTCTTTCTTCTCCCATTTCCTCATTTAGCAAAATACTAGTTCACTCCGCCAGACTAATCTTTTACCAAGTGCGCGAACAAAAGAGTGGTACAAAAGATCAAACCGTGTTTTTTTATATATTTAATAATTAATAATATCTGATAATTATTTATATTAGTTTAGTTATTGATTTAAATTGCGATGTGTTCTTGATATCTATTTAATTATATATTAATTGTTGCGTTGGAAAGTGTTTCTGATTAATAATCTTATTGTGTAAAAGAAAGAGACTGTTATATTCTGCATTTTGTGAATGATGACATCACAACGAATTTCCCACCAAAACAAATCAAGACAAAATATCCCAAAACAAAAGCGCGCGAAAAGTTTTCGTTCAGTGCAACGATTCTCCTCATACGACGGAATGCATTTCAAAAAAATTATTTTGGAGGGAAAATCTTTGAACAGAGTGGACGTGTGACAGAATATAGCGCGCGAAATTTTTCTAGTGACGAATCAAAATTTTAAGAAATAAAATTTATCAATTATCTTTTCCTCTTCCAAATTTAAAACAAAATATTAAATATTAATAATGTCTCAGCCATCAGTAGCATCATTTTTTAATACAAGAAAGCGAGCGGCTTCGGAATTACATTTATCTAAAGCTAGGGTAAGTATCTACAAGGACGAATTTTTCCATTTCGATATGTTGCACACCTTTGGTGGCGTCCTTTCAATATCATTGTTATAAATAGGTATATAGTGAAATTAATTTAAATTTTTTTTTGATGATTAGGATGCCACAAGTCAACCTACTCCATCATCAAAAATTCTTCAAGATGATGATATATCCACCTTGAAGAATGCGATCAAGACTCGGTCTGGAAGAGCCATCAAAAGGATCGCCGTCAACGATTCAGATACCTTAGCAAAGATATCAAAGGTCGAGTCAAACTTAAAGCAACAGAAACTGGTGCGTTTTGTGAAAAAAGGAAACATGTCCCCAAGAAAAAAAGTGTCCACACCTCAAAAACAACCCGAACAGAATGAAATCAAATTGAAATCAAATGATCAAACAACTATAGTAGCATTCACTTCAAAAGGGAACATAACAAATGTAGAGCGTGGCATGAAAACACCAGTTAAACAGATAATTCAGGATCCCCATAGAAAAGACCCAACTGAAATCAAGTCGATGGTCAAGAAAGAACTAAATTTTGATGAAGTTAAGACAAAAGTTTCGCGTCATGAGAAGCTGCATGAATTAAAAGAGTCCTTGAAACGTATCCAAGAGTTGGAGAAAACCCGAAAAGTTCAAGAAGAGAGGAATCGTCGCTTGAAAGAACGTGGACCATCGTCATCTAAGAATTTCAACCAAGTTACACTTAAAGAATTCAAAACAATCGAATTGGAAGTACTGACAAGGTAATTATTACATTTTCTGTTTTACAATTTGTCTCTAAATCTTTCAACGGCCTCGTATAACACGGTTACCGTTGTCGTGGCGGCGATCGGTTTTAAATGAGGTCGCTCAGCTGGTGAATCTAGTTGTGGTTTTGTTTGTCTTTAGTGAATCAAAATAGTGCATGCATGGCAGTATGTTTGTGAATGTCTTTTTACTCGGTTGGGCAGCACAAGAAGAATTTTTTTTTAATAGTAGAGAAGGTTTTCGACCATTCAGCAATATTAAACATGTGTTAATTTATTATGGGTAATCTTAACGTAATTCTAATTGAATTTGTCATTGAAACAATTTTTAGAGTTTCGAAGAAATTACACAAGAGGACAAAAGCAAATTATTTAAAAAGATTTTGGTAGCTATTTTATTCATGTAAGTCCATTGGAAAACAAACGTGCTATTTAAGTATGAATGTTTTAATACATTGTACAACTTCTTTCTCTAGCTTGACTAACAATTTGATATACTGTGCTTCGTCTACCGTGTGCCTTTTACTATGTTTAAAAATTCCAGGGTGACTTGTAAATATTTTTCTACTTTTTTACATTTGCTGTAGATATAGAATATACCTATATTTTTCAGCTGCTTCTGTTGCCCAACTTATAATCTGCTTATATGCAAAGAACAACGCGGTTTTTATTTATGTAAATGAGTGGAATACTTCAGTTTGTACTTTGTTTACCAATAGATTTGTTTTGATAGGTCAAGGCGAGAATAGAAATAAATCATACGACAGAAGGGGTTCAATACCTCAAATACCAGGGTCCACTGAACATCAACGATGACACGAATATCTGCCTGTCATCAGATAATATAATGGTTCCTCGTTTAATTATCTGATGACAGGGCGATATTCGTGTCATAGTTGATGTTCAGTGGAGCTACCAGGTAACAAACAAAAATCCATTTTAAAGTCTTTTAAAAGTAACATTCTTTGTCATATTAAAATTTTCGATGTCATTTAATGTAATGCAGTCTTTTTTACTGCTTGAAGTCTTTTTACTACTTAGAACTTTTAAATTTCAAGTGGAAAATTCGAAATTATTGAATTCAAAAGTTCTTAGTAGTAAAAAGAATTAAAGCATTACAGAAGAATTCAAGCAATATGACTCTTTTTTACCAACACAGGTCCACGAATGATTTAATGGTGTATCTTACAAATAAGTGAAACCAATCCTTACACCAGTTAACAGATATGCCATCAGATGACCAGTGGATCAATTGCTACGAAACCGTACTGCTTATCATAAAGAAGCTTTCCTTCTTCCAGATATTTCTTTAGCTCAGTGTTTCCATGCCCTTGGAAAGAAGCCTGTTAAACTTGTCGGTTATCCGAGGGGGTGAGGACATGTTTTTTTTTATGGACTGACTAAACAAATGCTATTTTCCATCCATTCGGAGAAAGTCCAGAAGAATAGTAAAGAAAAGCTTACGCAGTAGTTTTGATAACGAAGTCGAGCACCTCTTCAGATAAATAGGAGATATTTATCTGGAGTACAACTACACACATTTACAAGAGAAAAAGAAAAAAACCATACCAACCGAAGATTGATTTTCTCAACGTGTATGTGCCATTTGTCAAATCATTGCTGCCGAATATATGCACAAATAGTTAACATTTTTGAATTAACTCAAAATTTGATTTTATATACCAATGGATACTCTAGCAATAGCAAACAATTAATTTTTTACTTCGTCAAGGAAAACGAAATTTGGCCAGTGAACTTCTTTTGAAAAATAAGGGCAACTATTACCTGTTGAAATCGACACTTGAGATATAGATTAACTTTGCTTTTATATAAATTAGTAACACATAATTTATATCATTTTTGTTGTCAATAATTTTCATTTTATATATTTTCACTTCTCGTTAAACTCTCAATTGGAAAACATTAATAGTTTATTTCATTTAAACCAAACAAAATATTATTTTTCATTACCACTGGGAATTTATTATTCGAAACTTAAGACAATACTAACTATAATCAACTATTACCAACTATCCACGTTCTCCTCTGTAGTTGCCTTAATGTAGGGACCACATTAAGGCAACTACAGAGGAGAACGTTTCTTTCATAGGGTGGTGGAGCCAGTAGTCGGCCAGTTAACTTTTTTTTTAAGTTTGGCTGTTCTTTAAAACTCAGTAGTTCGTATTCTCAATATGCAATTTGTTTAATTTGATTATTTGGAATGTCTAGATTTTGAAAATTTAGTTATTTTTAGTGGATTTGCCATAAAAACTTAACAATTTGCAAAAATGTTGGTGAAAGTATGATTCTGGTGAAGTCGGCCCCCTAAACGCCAGTGGTCGACCACATGAGTCTTAAGTAGTCGGCCCATTTGTAAGCTCTATACTTTTGATACTTTTAAACATTTTTAAATTGTACAAATAATTAAAACAATAATTTCTTAATTATTAAATTTATTTAAGTTTATTGGAAGGTATAATGTAGCACTTTCTTATTCACTTAATAACAAAAAAGTAAGTAACAAAAACAAAAAAACATAAAAAACTTCATTAGAAATAAGTTAATGTTATTTTTTAACGTATTAAAAATACTTAAAAATTACTTTAATACAAATAAATTAATACAAATAAATTTAATACAAATAAATTACGTGAATACAAAATTATCCCATTGCCTCTACAGAAGTCGCTCAATTCCATTGTAAGATGGGGCTTGTGACCATCAACTAGAAACAATACTGGCCGCTTTATATTGTTTTTCGTAAAATATTCGTTGAAACTGTTAGCCACATACTCGAAAAAAGTTTCGGATCGCATCCAGCCAGACTCCGATCTTCCCAATACCCATTCGTCGGGCATGCTTTTCACTAAAGCTGTTGGAGGGCGCACATAAGGGAACACGACCAGAGGCGGCAGCGTTTGGCCATCAGCGCTAAACACAAAAAGGACGGTTATTGTCTCCTTATCATTTCCTGGATTCACTTTGTAAAGATTTTTCCATCCCTTAGGGGCCAAAACTACTCCAGTTTTTGGAGCCAGGCAGAATGACGTCTCATCACCGTTAAAAATTCTGGAAGGATCATCAAGAACGTCTGCAGCATTAATCTCTTGCAGATATTCTAACAGGTCCCTGAACCATTTTCTTACTGCCTCCTGTGTCACTATAGAACGTCCTTTCGAAAGTCCCTCTGGTGTTCTGAGGGACAGTTGCGGATGTCGCTTTAAAAAGCCATAGTACCAAGTTCTGCCAGGAAGTCCATCTTTAAAAGGTGTTGTTCTCTTTTCTTCCAGAATAATTTTTTGAACTGTATTCAGAAGGTCAGATGGCTTAAGCGGGAATCCACATTTTGCCAGGTTAATAACCCAATCCACCAAGCTCTGTTCTTCGGGTTTGGTCAAGACTGTCCCGGGACCCATTTGCCTAGGCTTTTCGGCAACTCGACCACGAATTCTATCTTGAAGGGTTGTTCTTGGCACTTTAAATTCTTGGCTTGCCTTTCGGATTGCCCAATGTTCATCTCTAATTTTTGTAAGTGCTTCACTCAAAGCTTCTTCTGAATAGTTGTGGAAAACACGTTTTGAAGCTTGCTTGTTCATTTTTGAACCACCTTTTGAACTCTACAATTCTTTCTTTAATTTTAAAGAAAGGTTTCTAATTAAATAATATTCATTTTCATTCAAAAAATGTACGGCCGATACATGAAAACCCTGTGTGTCTATAGTCGGCCATCTAATATACCATTACTAAAACAGGAGGCCGACTACTGAATATACGATAAAACACTCGAAAATCTTATTGGAAATGAAAACAAAATTAAGTTTGGTTTCGATTTTCATATGAAAGTAAGCAAAACAAAAAAAAATACATTCATCAGTAGTCGGCCAGAGGGGCCGACTATAGAAGAAGTAAACAAAAAGTGTTGTCTAAGGTCGGCCCCCTTCATTTATTATAAAATAAGTAATATTTCTATATTTTTAGGCAAAAAACAATTAAAAGATACAATATATAACATAAAAACAACACAAAAATTAACTTACCCTTGATATTTTAACTATTGTCACACTTTTTTGAAATCTCATTCACTATTTTTTTTTTTAAATACAACTCGCACTTCTTCACCTTACAAAAACTTTGCACCGAATGATAATTTTTAGAAGGGAAATCATCAGATGCATTGTCTCAATTTTTTGCATGACGATGGAAGACCCGTTAGGTATTCGAAAAAAAATATTTTCGTGTGTATCCTTTAACTACATTTACTATTAACCATCAATTTGTTACCTGGTGGCCGACTACTGGTGATGGCCGACCTCACATGCATCCACCCTACAATCATACCATATCTAAGCAGCATCTGATTTTATTCTTTATGAGAAGAAGAGCTCTTCTCTTACATTTTAGAATACATTTTACTTACTGATTTTAACTGTTATACGTGATTCCTCATAATCCAGGTTTCTTGGATTCGTGTACACGTTTTCCTCAGACATTAAGAGCATTAGTTCGTCTGTAGTTGCCTTAATGTTGTCCCTTTTACTTCTTTAACTTAGGGGTCCGAGACCATATCTAAGCAGTATCTGATTTTATTCTTTATGAGAAGAAGAGTTCTTGTAAATAATAATCAGAATATCCTTACCTTCCCCTCTGTTACTCATTCTTTACTGTTGGAGTATCCATAATAGGTAAAGTTGTTTATTATAGAAAAAAGCAGTTGCAAGGTTGAGCTTGACGTTTGACTGCCTGATTAAGAAAGGTCGTTTGTCAGTTTCGTTGACTGACTCATGAATACCGTGGTAGATTACACCACGTTGGTGCTTTTTGTATAAGGTAAATGTTTTAAAAACGAAAAGAATCGAGAAAATTTAAAATACGTAATCGTATGGATTTTTTACAGATCGCTTAAATTAACAAAATCAACAGAGCATTTTAATATTTGAGTGTGTGCTCATATGGCTGACTTATATGTATTCTTAAAATCAATTTCGAACTGAGCAGACAAATCCAAAAAATCAGTTTCAGAACAATTATCACTGAACTACCTAAACCTAAAGACCTCAATAATGTATTTTTTATCAGTTGATTGAAAGCTTTATAACATATAAATATTATATCTTTTGGTTTTGAGCTTTCAGTCTTTAAAAAAAAAAGAAGATAAATGTACCGCTGAACTCTTGACTTATCAAACGAGGAAATACCACGTAGCAAGATTTATTAGATCTGCGTAAGCTCAAGACTAACTTTTGGCATCTATGTTTATGTAGAACATTTTCACAAGTAAATCTACCAGATGCATACCCACAAGTATGTAAGGAGTTATTAGGTTTCTTTTATACGATGTAAAGTATGTGTATTCTCGAATTTTATTTTTAACCCACTTAACTTCTTATTAGTTTAGGTCGCGAATATTCATATGTACAAATATCTCGATACAAAAAATCGAAATTTTTGTCTATTATATAAGATTTTCTTAATTAATTAACAATTGGTTTTCACGGACTTTAACTGTATATTCTTTCTTTATTTGCAGTCCTGCTAAAGGTTTTAAAACTCCCACAAAGGTGGTGCCCCCAACTCCAGATAAAAATGAGTTGATGTCACCAAAGCACACGCCTGTGTCGAAGCGTGTGCTTTTTAGTCCGTCAAAAGATGGAAGTCCTGCTAAGATAGTTGTAGCACCAGCGTACCAAAAGTTCATGCATTTAGTGGAAACTTCAAAGACTGCCTTACATCTGCCGTTTAAATATCGCCAGCTTATTGAAACATTCAAATGCCTAGACTCGGTGTGTGCAATGTTTTTCAATCGAAAAGAAGTCATCACACTCAAAAAACTCAAGCCAGCCGTTCAACGTATGCTGCGAAGGAATTTCACCGAAACCCATTTGGCTCAAATTAAGCATTTATATCCGGAGGCGTTTGTTTTTACTCAGATGAAAATGCGCAACTACGGATCGGCTTCAAAGCAGGACTACTTTCAATTAGTAGTAACACCTAATGTAGAAGGTATTGCAGTAAATAAGATGTTACAAATTGATGAAGATAATGTTCTTGAGTCAGCCCTTTCAAATGCCATGAACCCTCATGTTATGACTGAACGTTTGCAAAAATTCCAACGAATTCTACTAGAGCGCACAAAGAATGAACATGAAAAGTTTTTGCAGAGCCTAGATCCACCAATTGTTTTGGACAAGAAAAAGCTGACACGTTGGCATCCATCTTTTGATTTAGAAGAATGTCCCGACATCGAGTTGGGCAACTTGCCACAGCCGCCAAATGTTGAAAAGTATTCCTCGGCTAAAGATATTTTGTCGACTGCAAGAAATTTATTTAACTGTGCCACCCCAATGGAACGAGCCATGGAACGTTTCGATTCAAAAACCACGGATGAAAAGCAGGAACTTATGAACCCGACTAGCCGCGCACCACCAACGGAAACCGAAATAGCTGCTAACAAAGAAGTGGAGAGTTTACTTAAAGGAGTACCAAAATCGTTGCTTGAAAAAATACGTGCTAAACAGGCAGCTAAAGCATTAGATGCCATGACGCGAAGACCATCACAGGATCAAGAAGCCACAATGTACAGTCGACTACCGGAACTCGCTCGTCACCTTCGTAATGTTTTCATCACAGAAAGAAAAGGAGTCCTCACACTGGAGATAGTTACCAAGAAAATACAAAATAGTTTCCGTACATCGCTGACTTTCAAGGACATCGAAAACCACCTAAAAATAATATCAAAGATTTGCCCTCATTGGATTGGATTTCATGAAGTAAGGAATACAATGTATTTGAAAATTTCCCGGGACATGGACATGGTAAAAGTTATCGAGAAACTGGAATCAGTTGCAAATGAGAAGACAAAATGATTTTATCATTTAAATTTTCCCTGCAGCGGCTTAGTTTATTAAGTTTTTTTTTAATAGAAAAATTACAGTTAAATCTTTTGTTTGTTTTGCAAGATATCGCGTCAATCATTATAGTACAACTTATTTATACTTTCATAATCATTCGTTTTTTTTTAATTTTTCAATTCGTTCATTATTAATTGTTGTGTAAAACTTAAGTTAATGTTGTATACAAACTGTTCAAGAAATTCCGAATCGTTTAACATAAAATAATTATAATTACATATTTAAATTTATTGTACAAGTACAAGTACTTTTTTATATTTTCTTTAAACAAAATAAATATTTGACATTATTTAGTATTTTTCTTATATGGCTCGGAGAATTGGACAAGATTAAACGTGAACAATAGAGGATTTGTGCTTTACATAATTAATTTGAAATGAATATAATATTAAGGGGTATGAAATATGTATGTGATACAAAATATTTAAGTTCAGTTTTAAAATTGATTTAAGCCAAAAAAAACTAACGAAAAATTTGTTTCAGTGGAAAGAATTCCATGAGCCCCACAAACGCATGCCATCTTTCAAGAGTTTTAAATAATTGCGAAGGTGACGTATTCGTAAGTAAGCAACAATCAATAAGGGTCAGTTGTACTAAAATTGAAAAATGGTCTCCGCTAATTTTATCTATCAAACTCGGCAAGATACTAGTTTCTAATCTCGTAAAATAAAAACGATAAAAAGGTCTCCTTTCGGCGGTCTCTCTTAGTACAGAAAAACGAGGCAAAACAAAACACACACAAACCGTGCATTTTGAAGAGAGTTTGAACCTAATTATCTCGAAAACCGTAAGTCTGACAAAAATGATGCCGAGCACAAATTTGAAGAAAATATAGTTTCTCATCTTTTTCACATACATTTTTATTACTGTATCTTTAATTTTTTTAAAAGTTATAAGCAAATAAAAAACAAGTGTTTTACTTGCTTAGTATTGGAAGTCGCGGAAGTTTTTTGTTTTTCATATTACATAAAAAAAATCAAGGTCAAAGTGGTAGACAATTTTATAACAAACAAATCTCCGTTTTTACTTTTTTATTTGGTCTTTTATAAAAAAAAAGTTAGAGCATTACAAACAGCAAATGATACCACAAGATTTTTTTTGTACTCAGGAGCCACCACTCTACCACATATAAAAAATCCCACTGAGAGCATCCACGGTTGATTCCCCGTTTTCCTGGACTATCTGTTTATTTCTCTAAAAAGAAGATCGTTCAATTTTTTACGCCCTACGCTAACATAGTTGAAATATACAATATAAAAACAATAGTAAAATTACAACTCGAAACTATTGGGGTCTAGTTTCACCGTTCCCGGAGTGGAGCTAGCATCGAATTTATTTGACTTGGTAATTGGGATATTTCATGTATAAAGAAGGAATGAAGATAATTGTTTAGAAAGGGAGGTTCTGAAAACAATGTGATAGACAGGCATATAGGTGTAATAAAAAATTGACAATGTTTGAGGGAGAGCCGATATATTTTCGTATCCAGGGAGGTTACTCTGTAATCCGATTCGAAAGTTAAATTTTTCGAAAGCGAATATTTGGTACTCAGCATTCCGAAAATCGGATAGCAATTTCCGAAAATCGGAAATGTTTCTTATGTTTAGATACATTTGTTCGAAAATCGGAACTTTTATACTTGGTAACTCTATTATCGTTGATAATTGCTTTCGATATTAATAAAAATAAAGATAAAAATAAAAAATGTGTTATCTTTTACAAACTTTATAACAAAAATATTAAAGAAATCATTTTTTGATTATTAAAAAAATTTATTTTGAGGGGAAAACTCAAACAAAAATATGAACACCAAGCAGTATCAATTTGAAATTATTGTTGAATTTATGTGTTCACATCCGTATTTATTTAAAGGATATTTAAAAATGTCTGTTAAGCTCATGATAATTGACTTATCTCGGATCATTTTTCTTTGTATTTTTTCTTGCGCACAATCGTCTTCTTCGTCAAATTCTTAAAGTCAACGAAATAACCCAAGTCAGATGTGCACGGGGGAAATTGAGTCATGCGATTACTATTAAAATATATATACAAAGGTTCAAGGTTGGTTCATATAAACTATTAATTTTTTAAGGCTCGGTGAAACAGAGCGCGGGCCGACGACCCCACAAGGTTTTCAATACAAATACTGGAAAATAAGGACACGGCGGTCAGATTTTGTTTGTAAATTTTTACAAAAAACACCGGGTGGCACTCTTTTTGGCCGAGCCTTTACTGTTAATTTTTAATTTTTCACTATCAGCTTCATATTTATGACGTTTCATACATAAAATATTAAATTTTATTTTTTATCAATTATCAACTATCAATTGATAACCAAAATAGGAGTGTCAATTAAATGCTTCAGAATGCGTTGAAACACTGATTATTCTCAGAGACTGGTGCTTTAAATACGTGAACAAAATCTGAGTCATGTTTATCCGAACTTAAAAAAAAACTTTTTAACGCTGGACGTAAAATTTTGTTGAAAAGCCAATTTATCTGGCCACCAGTGTATTCAATAAAATTTCTCAAACGAACAAACCTTTAATAGTAAGACATTTGACAGTTCTGTCATTTTTAAAGTTGACAAATTATTTACAAATTTTTATCTCAAAAGTTCAATATTTGTAAAAATTTGAGATTACACAAAAAAATATGTTGAAACCAAAAGCACTTACTCAAGTTCTTAGTCAAGCAAATACAGGAGGTGTAGAAAATACTTTGTAAGTAAAATAATCGATAAAGATAAGTAATTATATTCTATTTAATCTGTGTAGACTTCTCAGTCAAGAGGGTGCTTTATTAGCTTATTCTGGATATGGAGATCGAGATGCAAGAGTTACTGCCGCAATAGCTAGCAATATATGGGCTGCATATGAAAAACACGGACGCAATGCATTCCGGGAAGACCATTTGACTTTTGTGCTTTTGGACTGCGAAACTGGCCGTGTTGCCATAACACAAGTAGGCATCAATATGTTGGTTATAATATAAATTCATTTTAACTCCTTTAACTAGGTTGCAAGCATTTTACTTTGTCTGTATGCCAAAGAAACAGTGGGTTTAGGACTCCTCAAACAGAAAGCCATGGCTTTGGCTTCTTATCTCGAAGGACCGTTAAAACAAATAGCAACCTCTTGATTGTTTTAAAACCTTATATTTTTTTTGTCCATGCAAATATTAATTTACAATAATAAAGAAATGCTTATAAATGTAATACTTGTATTATATTTTTTGTTTTGTGTAAATTAACATTCGTTTCTTAAAGTTGCTAAATGTCTTGAAAATTATTCGATTGCATATAATTTAAGAGTACGATCCATGCTTGTAGATGCAAGATATTGAGCGTGCTTTCCGAAACGAACACCTGTTGCCAATGCTGTATGATCGTTAAACACCTTCAAATCTTGCCATTGTTTGCACAAATAAATCCTGGAAAATAAAATGTAAAGCACATAGATTTTGTGTTATTATTTAATTAAATACCTGACATCAGTTCCTGCAATAGCTAAATATGTTCCACTTTGATCGAAACATAAATCTCTTACTTCGTACCCATCTTCCAGTTGGATTGTCTTGAAATTCTTAAGTTTGCGTAAATCCCAGAGTTTAACACATGCATCGTCAGCTGCTGTTGCCAAATAGTAACCATTCTCAGAGAACGAAATTGCAGAAATTGGTCCAGTATGTCCAGGGAAATTGGCCACGTTGCTTTGTTCTTTTAAATCCCAAATTTTTACTTGAGAATCGTCAGTGCCTGTACCGAAAATCAATCCATCTGGATGGAACTGTGCTGTTGTAAGGCCAACTTCAGCTGTATCCATTACCTATAAGTTAAAAATTATTCAATTATATTTTTTTAATTTTTGTTTTGTAATTTTCTTCATAATTAAGAGTGCTTGATGCAAAATTGAGGAACGTAAATTCTTCATCATTACAAGATTGACGAAAACGAAGGGGTTGTAATGGGATGCTTATGATAGCAATTAGCATTCAAATTGTCAATCATAATTTAGCGCTATTGTGCAAGATTTTACTGTTCAGTGATACATTTTCGACTATAAACTTATCTAGCGTTGTTGTTTATTCAGTTTTCCTAGACCAGAGGAGGATTTTTATCACTTGCTTTGATAAAGTACAATTTAGAGCACATTTGTCTGTCTCTACTTCATCTTATATTTTACAGCTGTTTGGATTGATCTTTGCTGCTCTCATCTGATTTGAGTATTTCTTCGATGAAAAGCTTATAGCACCTCGGGGTTCGGGACAACAAACAAGGTCCGTATGAAGGACGAGAATGGTACCCTCGAATGGTAACCAGTCGGTGCTGAGGTTATGAAAATACAATGACATTATCTTCTGTATTGTGCGAGTAGCTTTAGCCATTCGATCGATCGATCGTTAGCTAGCAGTGTGATTATTTATGCGCTTTCCACTTCTTCACCAAGGTTGCATATGACAGCATTTTCAGAGAGCTCTTTAAAACTATGTGTAGTTTTGCAGAATAATGCTGGATTACAGTCACTGATGGATTTGAGTAGGAAACAATGCCACCAATACCTCCAATGTCAATAAATGATTGAGGCAAGAAGATAATCTTTAACATAATTTTTGGAAGTCATATGCGCATGGCATAAAACTCATCAGGGGAACAAGGCGAATTGTTTGCGATACGGAAGCAGCTTCAGTTTGTCTAGTTATAAATGATAGAAAGAGTGTAAGTAATTTGTCATGACTCATGGTGCTGTTCGGCCAAACAATGTATTTTTGATTATTTAATATTGTATGAAAGGAATTCAATGGAAATCCATACTAATATTTGAGGTACCTAATAAACTTTGAAAATTTTGTTCGCATTAATAAAATCAATAAAATCTCACCTTGGTCAAAAGTCTTCCAGTTCTAATATCAGAAAATGCCCAGTGTTTATCTGATGATGTTGATAGAACATAATCTCCAGTTGGATGAAGCGACAATCCAGTGACTGGCCCATCATGACAACGCAACAACAGTTGAGTCTGACTGGTGGGAACGTTCCATATACGGATGCACATATCGGGAGAAGCTGTTATAACCGTGTCTTCGTCAGGATGATATATAACCTTAGTGATCTTCTTTGTGTGTCCCTTGAGAATGGCAACAACTTGTTCGGTATCTTTATTGAAGACGGTGGCGTTTTTATCGTTGCCACCTGTAAGAATCTTGCTGTGGTCTGCGCTGTTGATGTCCAGAGCTAGAATACCAGGAACCGAAGCCGAATGCAATCCCTAAAAATATAAAAAATTATCACAATCTTACGATTAAAAGTACTAAGTCAGGGAAGTTTTCTTTTTTAGTAAAGGTGTTTAGTTTACTGTATTCCCTGACTTAATTTAAAAAAGAAAAAAAATTACAGGATGGGAAGCTACAGTTAAAAATGTTTTTATCTGATCGTGGATAATAAGCTCCTCGGGCACTGTACGACCACGTTTTTTTCTCTCTTGGGTTAGCACAGTGGCTTTATCTTGGAGTTTTTGAATAACTTCAGCACTCATTCCAGCTTGTTCTATTGGTTGAGTAGCGACGCCACCTGCTTCAGCAGCAATAGCAGGCTGTGGTATAGTCGAAGGTGTTGCAATACCAGCTTGAGGCTTTAGCGTTGCCAAAGCCTCTCTGGCTGCAGCTACCTCTTTTGTTAATCTCGACACTACACGACAAGCTGCGTCATGCTGATAAAGAGCGTGACTTAGTTCTTGGCGAGCTATTTGCAATTGTTGGCGTTGAGTAAATGAGTGCAACATTAAGGCATCCCATTCATCTTGCATCGTTTTCAGAGTAGCTGGAATGCTAGTGGCGCTTGGGGGCTTTGGCTTTACAATTGGCGGTGTCTTGATTTCAATCAGTTCTTCTACTTTGAGTTCCTTGCCGGTAATTGGGTCGCAACCATTTTCAGCTATGTATTTTTCAATAATTCGCTTTTCAAATATTGCTCCAGATAATGGGGATATAACAGGCAGTTCTGGCACTTCGTTTGTAACTTGGTTTTTATAAAAAAGTAAAATATTTAATACACAAAATTAGTATTTAACATAACCTCAAAAAAATATTTATTAAATTTTTTTTTATCAACTTTAAGTGATTGGAATGATATTTAATTTAAAACAAACTTACTAGCACAAACCAAAGCCATTATTGTTATTAAATAAAAGTTATTTTATTTTAAAATTATAATATTAATTAATATTTTAACAGCAGCAAAATGAAATTTCGTGAGTGTACTTGTCTTCGCTGTACTGGAATCGTTTGACGCGAGACGCTGCTGTCATTTAGAGGTGTGTTTGATTTGAAAAAGTCATACGATTCATACCGTTCAGGTATACGAATTTTATATCATTTTTGATTGATACCCCTCGAACGATAAGTGTGTTATTACACTTTGTTACCTCGCCTCTTTGGACTAATTGTACAACTGGCCCTAAGCGGAGCAACGAAGTTGCGTGAGCAGGACTGACTACAGAAAGGGAGTTAAAATCCCTTGAACCCACGAAGCGGGCCACCCAGGTGTTGTTAAAGTAAGAGACCTAATCCACCCTCAAAAGGTATATATATGAAAAAGAAAGTAAAGAAAACACAAACGTTCTCCCAAAATCCCGAAAAATTATTTAAAATGAAAAATTTGCGCAATTTTTTCATTTTAAATAATTTTTAGGTATTTCGGGAAAACTTTTTCAGGCTTTTGGGTTTTCGGTCTTTTGGCTTTTTAGTCTTTTGGATTTCGGGATTTCGACCCCAACCCAATAATTTTCTTTAATAAAAACACGCCTAAGTATTTAATTCCTCAACTTTCGTCTGTTGAAAAATAAAGACATGATTAACATGATGCATGTCAGAGATTTTGTTATGTGAAGTTGCCGGTTCAATAAATTCACTGAACGTTTTCTAATCAACTGTCATTCCTACTGTCATTTTTAGACAGACCGCAACGCAAAACTTCAATTTGGTCGAGTGTTTTTCACATTTTTATGCAAAAATGTTTAAAAATTTATTAAAACTTAGAGGATTAAATCCATTACTTAATAGAATATGTACAACACAAATTTCTATTCGTCAACAATTCGTTCGTCGTGCGTCAACAATAACAGATAACAATCTTCAACAAAATGCCGCTGACAAAGTACGTAACCCTTTTAGCCAGGACAAGTCTATTAAAAAGGATCAGGAAGTGCCAGCCGTTGACAAGGAAACTAAATTAAAAATTCTTCAATTAGAAGTTGAAATAGCTTACCAAGAAGGACGTAAAGTTCCAGAAGGTCGATTCTTGAGAGACCAACATTGGGAACACCTATTAGCGCTTCCCTCTAAGAGCGCCCGATTTAAGTATTTAACATACTTATGGCAAATTGAAAAGAAGAAAGAAAATCGTCAAGAAAAAAAGATAGAAAAGCAGCTACAAGTTGCAGAACGAAAAGAAAAAGAAAAGCAAATGAATCAGGAACACAATCACATAATATACGGCATCACACACACAACATTTCTTCTCAGGGTCTACGATTCAACAATCAATCGTTTATATAATAACAGGTAAAATAAATCAAATTTATTTTATACACCTAAATTTTTTCATATCTATCAATTTCAATTCAGGTTGATAAAAGCAATGCAATTCGGTTCTAAAATTGTTATGGATTGCTCGTATGACGAGCATATGAACCCAAGAGAAGCGACTAATGCCGCCAAGCAGTTGATGCTTTGTTTTGCACAAAACCGAATGCACGATGACCCCTTCGATATGCACTACTGCAATGTTAACCTTAAAGGAATAACTATGCAAAGTCTTCATCGGCACATACCACCTATGCTTGAACCCGACTTTCCAATGAATATTCATGAAAAGTGCTTCACTGAAATCTTCCCCAAGAAAAACCTTGTATATCTAACACCTCATTGTAGGACAGATTTAACATCATACAACCATGATGACATATATGTTATTGGAGCTATGGTGGATAAGGTTAGCATTCAAAATCTATTTATAAATTATTTTCTCTAAATCTTTTACTTTATTAGATGAACAACGAACCATTGTCACTGGCTAAAGCTAAACGATTAGGTTTGAGAATGGCTCGCCTGCCTCTAGATAAACATTTACAATGGGGATGTGGTTCTGGGAAGTCCTTAACACTCAATCAAATGATAAGTATATTGTTGGATTTGAAATCAACTGGTGACTGGGAGAAATCTCTACAACATGTTCCTAGAAGAAAAATCTTTAATCCCAAATTAGAACAATTGAAACACCAACGAGTTATTCGCAATCGAGCAGATGAATTGAAATTTGATCTAAATAATTGGGGAAAGTCAAAAAAGCGAAATCCAACATAGAGGTTATAATTAGGTAAACAATAAAAAGTATCATAACTTTAACAGGTTCTACTGTTATCGCTTAGAGAAAAAATGTGTTTCAATAAAAACAGGTATACTCATCGCAAGCCGCTAACGTCATAAAATAATTGAAAGAAACATTTCGACGGTGTTATAGAAAAATAAAAGTTTCACTAATGGATAAGTCTCCAATCAGTTTTAGAACACTTTAGATTCTATCCAATAGATTAAAATGTGCTAAGAGCAACTGATATGAAAGTTGTATTGAAGTTAGATTTGAAGAAGAAACAAATTACTTCCATCTTTTTTTATGCATTTTGATACGTCAAATATGTGAAAATTGGTCAGTAGTTTAAGGGTGAGAAAGCCTCGCTTCTTTTAGCGACTGAATAGACAAATGTGTTTTCAATAATAGGATAGAGGTGAACAAATAAATTTAAATCTTCAAACGCATAGAAGCCCGCAGGATTTTCCCAGGAGGTGGGGGGGGGGCAGACAAAATACTTTGATAAAACTTTTAAGACGATTTTTAATTAACATTGACAAAATTTTTTTTCAATTTTTTAATGCAACCTATTCACCTTTTTTTTTATGGTAATAAAAAACAAAACTAAAAATTAAAACAACTCTATTTAAAAAGAAAACGAAAAGAAAGGAGAATTCTGGCCTTGCAAAAGGGTATAGCATGACATTGAAAGTACTACTGTTGTTTTTGTATATTTTTTTTCTGTTTTAAGTCAGTTTTTAGAAAATTTCACCTGTTTTTACTTACACCTGCCAAAGCCACCGCTACAAAATTTGGTGCCACAACTAGGGTGAACATACACACAAAATTGAGCCTTTATACAATGACGTATGTCTGGCGGTCGCTGGCTCTCCATCAATTATGTGTGTGAATTGACTTGCAAGTCAACATGAAATTAAAAATTAAATCCATTTTTATAATCAGTAAACAATGTTCATTGTCTACAAGGAGGGGCAAAACAATAGAACGTAGAGATTTATTCGACCAAGGTCCAAAGTCAGGGCGGCACATCCTATGGAAACTGGCAAAAAAAAGTGAAAAAATGACCTATTAGTAAAAATCCCCTATTAAGAACTCATAAAATGTTGGTAGACAAAAGTCATGCTCAGAGCCAGGGGGGCAAGTGCCCACCCCTGCGGGCGCCTATTTTCAAACGTACTGACGACTATCCACTGATGACTTTAATTTTTTCTATATTTCCTCAGTGTCGTTGGCTTTACAACATTAATACAATATAAAATCAGACTCTCTGAACCTGATCTATTTACACAGATGAGCAAAGATCTCTGCCTACCTTCCATCGGTTTTTGTCTGACCAAATATCAAAGCTAATGTATGTTTGCCGTGCGATAGAATTTTTTGTTCTAGTGTATTTTTATGAGGTTTATATATGACGATAATATATCAGGATGCTTTTTCAGTAAATTTATTTATACTTTTTTTCAAAAAAACCAAACGCTTGATGTTACGATGGTGGAAAAAAGAAAACACAAAGACTAATTTATTATTTAAAATTAAATTAATTTATTGTTTATTGAACTTGTATTTCAAAATTGAATGCTTAACATTTATATTAAAATTTGTAATACTGTTCAATAATATTGACTTAGCATAAGCCTTAATTTTATCTTCAAATTCTGCCAAAAATTCTTTTTTGTACATTGAATACAATTTGGTTTCAAAATATATTAATGAATCGTTTCGTAATCTATCCACAAATGAAGTTTTCAAAAATTGAAAATAATTATGAGGAATAAACACCATATCGAAAAAATCATTCCATTTGTCATTATTTTGTAATCCGAAAACCTCATCCTTTGAAAGAAAATAAACTTTCAAATTAGGCAGGTCTAACATGGGTTTATTGTAATCAGCGATTTTAATCGCTTCAGTATCATAACCTGCGAATGATTTCCCAGCTTGTAAAAGAACTCTTCCGTACTTCCGAGACATGCTTTTATCATGAATGTACGGTGTCTTAGCTTGAAGCTCGAAAAATAGTTCCAAAATATTTCGCTCAGTAATATCAGTTGAACGGTAGTCGTTTTCGCCGTGTGAAGACCGTAACATTGATTCATCTTTCGATTTCAACCCAAATGCACAAAATGGACCAACTTGAATATCACCCACATAGCCTCTGTGTAAATAGTTGCTGCCATTACGTGCAATGCCTGCAGCAAGAGTTTTATTTGCTTGACACTGTTCATATTCAGGATAAGTAAAAGCGATTCCTGTATCTCTCCAAAATGTGTATTCTTGAGGACATAACTGTTTAGCTCCACGGTCCTTTAAGCACATTTGTAAATCCCAATCAAAGACACCATCTCGGCAATCGTAACGAGTTTTTAAAAGTTGTCTATTTCGTATTTCCCAACTTTTTTGTATATTAAATTGATTTGTTTCCTTAGGTAACCAAAAATTAAAAGCATTCTCCAAACCATCACGCTCACGGTATTTGAGAGATGCAATATCGAATATTGGAGCCAACTTATCTTTTACATCTTGATCCGTGCATATTTCCAAAAGTGTATTTGCCTTGCTGGCCAAATATTGATAAGATGAAGGACGAAGCAATGAATTACCGTAAATGTCCATAAAAAGATGAGTTTTCTGCAAAAGACTCAGACAGTCCGAGTTTTCAGTTGCAATTGCAAGCAGTGCAATATTTCTTGCAATAATTTCAATACATCCATCGACAACGTAGAAATTAATTTTAATATTGTGTTTGTAAGATTTTGCGGCAGTTTCGATTATGTGCCTGGGATCACAGGACCCATATAGGAGAAAATTGAGAGATTCTTTTGCCAGTGAATTATTTAATTGATATTCTTGTACAAAATCTAAAGACTCACTTGCACCCCAAAACATTTTAATTCAATTATGTAAGTTAATAAGTAATGTAAGGAAAAAATTTAAAATATGTGATTCTTTTGCGAAATTAACAAACTTTTTGTTGCTAGGTTGCTAGATAGTCTTTTTTTTTTTAAAGGTATAGAATCGATATGGAGCCCAATCCATATATGAATAAGTATTGATTTGACGAGAAAGTCAGTTATAAAAAATGCAGTTTCATATATGTTTCGCAGATTTCAAAACAATTGGATTTGAGAGGAACATGGAGATGTTTTGTGACCAATTAAATTTTTTGATGATTTGGTGACTGCCATGTTTGATACAATCGTGTAATCCGATCCGGATCCATAGAGTTTCAGCTTTGCTAACCTCTGCTTTCTGGCTTACAGAGCTTGAACACTATACATATACGTAATATAAAACAAAACGGCTTGGGTTTTCTGTTTGAATGAACTCATAGAAGTCACACTGTTCAAGTTGTGCAAGTAGTAGTATCAGAGCTGGAAATGTATTTGAAATTCTTTCTCCTGGGACTTTAGCACAATATCGCTATACATACATAAATTGAGCCTGTTTAAATCTAACGTGTTATTCGGGTTGTTGAAAGAAAGAAACAGGATACAGGTTTTTGGGTAAACAAAAGTTATTCAAACATGAATTCGAAAATGTTTGCATTTAGGAAAGTAGGAGTTGTTACATATGAAAAGCTTGAAAATGCATTGCTAAAGCTTGCCATTATTAATACATTTTCCAAACGGCTGGAAGTTTTTTCGGGCAGTTTCAGAATGCGGTTAAACAAATGAAGATATTTATTTTGAGATTGTAAGCAAAAGTTTAAAGAAATAAAGTGCACAACTGGGTCGCACGAACTTGCTCGTTGCTCTTGTGGCAAGTTACCTTCATACAAACCACTGAGAAATTCGACTTTCTACTGTCGACAAAAATTGAACTTTAATAATATAAATATTTGTCAGAATGCATCTCGTTCAAAGATAATCAGTATCAAAAAAAAAAAATACTGGAAAGTAAATGGAAGTAAAAAACTTTTTAGAAAATATTTCTTTCCAATCACTGATGCAAAATTTAATCCAAATTGGGTGTAATAGCTCACTAAGCACTAAGCACAAACAGAAAAACAATAATTAAATTGCGGTATCTCGTAATGACTCAAACCGAGTCAAAAGAGTGCAAGGTGCAAGGCGCTTACGTCACAAGTCAAATATACGTCACAAGTGGAACAACACGAAAGTGAAAATGCCGAAGTGTCGTCACCATTTATGTAATATATAATTTAATTTATTTTAATTTAATCATAATTTTATTATTCTATGTTCGTAACCAGTCGTAACCTTGTATTCGTTCATTCATGGGCACAGGTCATCAACTTGTACTCCTCCGTCTCCTCCCGTAGAAAAAAAATTTACACGCGCTTTTCTATACGTAAATACGTGTGAACAGCTAAATGCAAAATTGTAAGAATGTATAGTCTAGCCAAATTTGACAGTCCCATTTGAAATGCTGGGCACGTTTACAAGAGTTAAATCTCTGCAGTTTTGAAAGTTTGTAGGCAAAAGTGGGTGGAGCCTCGTGAGATGATGTTCTATTTATTCTATGCCATAGAATAATAAATAATAATTTTATTTTTTGAATTGAATTGAATTGAATTTTATTGAGACTTTAATTTCGTGTTACATTTTTTGCTTTCTTCTAATTACAATTCGTGTTGTCTGTTTCAATATAAGTAAACTGCGGCTATAATGTATTGCCTGCTTTGTCTGTTTCCTTGTAGGTGTGCTACAATGTCTGCCTCATGGCTTCTAACTATAGTGATACTACTCTTGCTCATGACAGAGAGATTTAAACAGTTGCTTGTGATGTTTTATCACCAATAAAATAAATAAAGATAGACCTACAATAGTATGTACAAGAGACAGAAAATATATACCTTAAACTAGTCTTAACAATAAAAATGTGTACAATACCAATACAACACTATAAAAGGAATTTATATAAAACAATTATTAACTTTGATTTTAGAGCGAGAGCTCCATATTTTTCTTTTGAGCTAAATACATAGAAAGTATGTATGACAATTATGTTTAATACGATACGATTTAACACGTAGTTTTTTTTAGTATATTAGAAAATACAGAGTATTATTATTTTTTTTTTTTTCTTAATGAACATGTCTTTACGAAATTTCAGGCAATATGTATTTAAATTAAATTAAAGAATGTTTAATTGCACAGTTTCAGATAGAATTATATCACTATGTAGGTGAATTGATTGGATGAACTTCATTATGTTGAAATCTTCGTTGCTTTGATTGGCTGTTCCGTTAATAACACACCAGTATTTAATGAAGAAATGGTCTGATACTCGTTTTTGCTTAAAGATGAAAACTGCTTTGTAACAGTACGATTGCTGAGTCCGGTTAAGAGCTGGTACTGTTAGGTTTCTAGCGGTGAAAAGAACTGGGCAGGAAGACCTGCCGTCGTGGTCCTTGCCCTTTACTTGGAGCGCTGCAGAGCATTTCTCCCGAAGTGCTACTTCCAGTCTCCGTTACTGCTGCTCTCGATTGCTGGGTGGGCAGGCCACCCGGATAGGTGCTAGTTGTAGGGGAACTACTCTGTCAGAGTATTCCTCTGAACGAAATCCATCCCAATTTCAGCCACCGGATACGGCATTAAAATATCAAGATGTCGTCATCTCAGCAACAACACGACGACATGGGTGAGTTATGTTAGCACATGGTAGATAGGTAGAGTGATTTTAGAACAGAATGATTCTTAGGCCAGGTTCATAGTAGATTAGAAGGAATAAGTAAATATTTGTTATCAGTCAGAGTCGCCCAAATGATAGGTAGAGAAAGAGAACTAGTTTTGATGAATATTGAGTGAAACATGACAAAGTAGGGAGCGACAGAATAGTATAAATGCAACGTCGAAGTAATTTCATGATTAGATTAGACAAAGTATACTACATGATGTAATTTCAAAAATGATAAAGGCATAAGAATTCACATATAAAGTGATTTTGTCTTTGTTTGCACTAAATGTATAAGCGAAAAGTAGTCGACAACCAAAAAAAAAATCGCGGAATAAGATGCAAAAAAAAAAAAAGAATTTCGATTTTTCAGTGACTCATTTAAAAATCACTAACTCTGGGAAGTAAAGATTAACTTAGCTTTCAGGTTTGTTCACTTGTACACCAAGCGCAGTTCGAATTGAGGAAAACACAACCTAAAATAAAATTTTGGAGTAGAAATACAAACTTAGTACTAGTACTTACCGTCGACCGAGATGAAATCCTAAACGGATAGTGATTACTACGGTATTAGGAAATTTATGAACGCTCATTGACTTACCTTTGGGAAATAAAATAGTTGCGAATAAAGTGTTACTCAAATCATACTTAAAATCATACTTACCGCAAAACACATGAAGACTTCACAATACATTCTTACATGAATCGTAATTTTTCATGCTAGCAAATACCTACCCATTGCTGAAAATTCATAACTAACTAGTAAATACTTTCAGATGCGGCTAGCAACTTTTTTATCGCTTGCCGCAATAAAAGTATCCTATGCGAACGCAGCCCTAATAGGTCTAAAACATCTGCCTCGTCATTTAGTACAATGATGAATAGGAGGAATTAGAACGAGACGAAGCGATAGATTTATCTATCTCGCAATTGTTTTGCACTCCTTCTACGTTTTAAATTTACTAGACAAAGAAAACGAACGGCCATCCAAGCCATTGACTGACAAAATTTCCATCACGAATTTCTTTTCCATTTGTAAGTCGAAACCATTAAGATATAAGATATTAAAGTGAAATATAATTAAAACGTGCTGGGAATAAGATTCCAAGAAAATATTGGTGTATTCTAAAAGAAATAAGTGAGTTTTTTTTTTTTGTGTAAAAAATTATTTTTGTGCAATTAGATTTTTTTTTCTGGGCCATAGGGGTAAGCGTCGTGATCGTTTTTTTTCTGGAAGTCGTTTATGGACGACCGGGTGGTCGCAAAAGATAGACATCTTCGTCAGAAGGAGGCATACCTTGTGGTACTTCCTAGGGTTTTGGTCAAAGACCATTCTGAAAAGTTAAAACCATCCCCACGCCAAGAACGTCTGGCCGAAGCAAAAGAAACCACGAGGTGCAAGCCGAAGGAACGCCATGGACGACTATGTCCAGGAAAATCAGCTTCTCCGCCCATAATTGATAGGAATACAGCAGTAACTACACCAGGTAAACGACCAAAGTTTTTTTTTCTATATAACCTACACATTTCCCAAAGTCACATTTAGTGATGATTCGGAGTTGATAAATTCCAATCAGATTTTTTATATAAAGTAGCTTAGAAAAAAACGTATACAGTTTTAAAGCTTAGTAGTTTAGTAGCGTTTTTCTTATCTGCCATGTGCTCCATAAACTTGACCATTTTCCAAGTGCTAAGTACAGTCACTTAGACCAAATTTAGCAATATCTGACACTAAAGTCTTATTTTTTTTTGTTGTACAACGCAGGTAGTCAACCTCTACGGTGGTCCAGCAGTCAACGCTTTTTGTGGAATTCCAGACGATAGGACGAATCCATTCCAGAAATCCCAAGATTCATCGGTTCAAGGAACTCCACAAAAAGCTACCAGATCACATACAGGCTGACCACCTGGTTGTCTTTCTACATGTATTCTACATGCACACATACGATCAACACCGTGTAAAAGCATCTGCGTCACACATCGCCTACATATAGTCACATACACTCAAGTTTATGTTTCATATGTGTACAATCGCTCTACATATGCATCTGTAACGTTACGTCGCATCAGTTACCACATTCATATGCAACCGTATGAACACCTGAAGGCACCCCCACATTTTTGAACAGTTCATCAGACGCATCACAGCGAACGAAAGGTGCATTTAAATGGAAATCTTCAATGTTAAAATAAAAGGTCGAAATAATTCTCCGTTTTACTGTATTTGTAATTCAACAAATTAATACTACGTTTCTAAATCAACATCAAGTTACAACGACAGGAACACCAGACATACAGGACTCATGACATCAACAGCATCATACAGCACGAACATCGAAGAACCGTACGTTTATGCGGCTAAACATATGGATCACCTATAAGCTAGACCTGGACACATACATTAACATCCACCGTGGGACAATACTACATCTAACAGGACACATACAACTGTAACTATAGAAAGCAGGATCATCGTTTTTCACCGCAATCAACTAAAAGGAAGGTCTAAGTACTTAAAGAAATTTAATAAGGTATGGCAACCCTTTTATTTAAATTATATTGCTTTTGCCTTTGAAATATATTTGGGGATTTTCTAAGTCTGAATACTATTCTATGAACCAAATTAAATGTGAAAAAAAAAAAAAAAAACCTTTCAAGATTCTGATGGTAGATTAATTGTGGCATTATACGTTTAAAAATAAAAGTTATCAAATTTATAACGAATTCGAAAAATATAAAGACAGTATATAAGAATACCTAGGTAAACCAAGGAGATAAATTTGCAGATTCTATAAAAAAAAAAAAAAAAAAAAAAAACTTATAGTCAATGAAATTATTTAGCTTCTTGACTGATGAAATTTTTATTAATAAAATAGATTTGAATTCGTTGAATGATTATCTGTAATAGAACCTAAAAGAAAAGATATTTATATAAATTGAAAACCTTAAAAGATTAATGTGAAGAAATAGAGTTGAGAGGACCACGTCTCAAAAACATATACTATATCCAATTGTGTCTCGAGATATTGAATTTCTTTGCTTTACTAGCTATCGGTTTTGTTAATATTTACGTGTCGTATATGAAGTCATCTAAACTGAAAAGATACTTTAAATAATTCGAGTAAAATTTCGTGTTCGTGTTTAAAGAAATAAAAACTTTCGGTGAAGTTAAAGTTAAATTAATTCATGTACCTACTTACGTGGAATAGTAAAGTGTGTAGGTTATGGTTACCAACCTTCAGCTGAAAGTAAAAAGTGAATGTTTTGAGAAGTTCATGAAAGACGCAATAGAAGTCGTTGTACTAGTTACCTATTAGCCTTTTTCATTAACTTTTCCTAGATAGGTATTTAAATTTACTTTGGGGGTTCGGCAAATCCTGGTCCTATTTAGATTTTACTTCTTGGATTGTTTTTGTACAAGCGACTTCGACTTTCCAGGTACTTTTCCAAAGTCGAACTTGCTCGTATGAAACTTTCTCACCTACATACTTGCTATTGAGCATCCGTACATAACCGAAGTTTCCGTTCGTGTATTTTTGCGTATAAAGAGAAAAGATAAAAACGTGTCGTTAAGTTATTGAGACAAATTGTTGATATAATCGAACATTATACTCACAGTCGAATTCCATCGTACTAGTACCAACTCCTGGATCCTGAAAATAAAAGAAAAGTAAAGTTTAGATTTTGATTAAAGTATATTTTTACCAACAAAAATAAAAATTTACCTAGAGTCCTAGATACCGTCTTTGGGACAAGTAGGCGAATAGGGTGCACCCTCTTCCTTCCTTCGTACCTTTTTTAGAAATTATATTCTTTATATAACATTGTTAATACTTACTTATACTATATTGATACTTACATTGATAATTAAATAACTTTTTTTTACAGCGTCTGTGAGAGATAAAATCTATTTAGATTAAATTTTTGATATTTTTGACTAAACCCACCTATAAATTTATAGAGTGGGGAGGATTTATCTTTTCTTATTTTTCGGGAAGGGGATCTTTGTTATTATTAAATGGTTTAAATACTTACGATTGGTATCGATAGCCAACTTCAACAATTTATTCGGTTGCTAAATTCCTTTTTTAACCTTTAGAGTATTAGTCGGAATATTCTAATTTCGCGTATAGAGGGGAAGTGAATTTACTTCACAGCTCCTCGCTGATTTGACATTCCGTTGAATATTGCAGATTTTCGTGTCGCTTTTTTCGAAATCTTTAGTTTCTGATTGGAAACCATAGAGAGTGGTGTTAGTATAAATGGTTCTCTCATACTTTGACCGATTTCTATGATAATTATGAAATATATATATGTTTAAGAATCTTTTGAAATTAAAAAGTATTTATTTTTGAACTTTAAATAAAAAAATATTGAACCAGATAAAGCATAGTTTTTAGATAATGAGATTTACGAAATTTCCAAATTAACTAAGTTATTTTTGTTTTGGATTCACATAAAGATTTTGAAGATAATTTTAGAGTTTTGTTTAACTAACGCTTAGATCTGGGATAAGTTTATTAAGAGTAAAGGTAACGAGAAATTTATCTAAGGAGTCGTAAAAAAAAAAAAAATGTTAGTGTTAATTATGATTAATAAAGAAGTGTTAAAGGCTTAAACGAAAAGAAATTTCAGTTTTTTTATCTTCTCTTAGAGGAAGAAGATGATTTCTTATTTGGGAAGAAGATTCTTTTCTGTCAGTTTTCTTGATTTTTAGAACTATGGACTAATAGAAGTACAGGGAATGGAGTTGGGACTGATGCTCCACTATGAAGGCTAAGTAACAACAACAACAACAACAACAACAACAACAACAACAACCAAGGTGGGAGTTTCCAAATTATAATCATCGTGCGCTTGGAAACATTGGGAGGATGGTAACATTCCTTAAGGTAGGGTAGATAGGCACGAGTGGAAGTACATCCCATCGGTACTTCCCAACAACCAGGGTTTTCTAAATATTTTTGGACAGATATGAAAACAAGGTGGGAGGGTAAAGACCAGTCCAATGCAGCTATACACCTATGCTGCCGAACATAAAACAATTGCACAGCTTCTAACAATATATATCTTTTTCTTTTTTTTCTCTAACCTCTTTCCAACTTCGGGTCCCAGCTACCATAAAATAAATTTCGATCTACTAACAGCGAGATCATCGGTCTGAAATTAAATGTAACACCGCGTTCGCACCTCCTGCAGCAAGATCCCCCCTACCCGACGAGCTTGGCAGATGGCAACGAGCAGACCGAAAGCGGCGGTCGAGATCGAACGCACCCTGACCATCCTTGCTTGGATGCGCCACTTTTTCTTGAGGTGCTAAAAGTGAGAAAGATGAGCAGGGGTAAGGGTCTTTTCTCAATGATAGGCGATCTTGTTTAGAAAATTAGTTTGTATATTTACCGTTTCTTTTCTGAAATGCATAGGGGAGTAAAATCTTCGGATGAAAACTGGTTCTGCTTTTTTTAACAAGGTGATTTTCTTTTGACAATTCGTCTGTCCGATTTCAGTAAGTCTATGGCTTTTATATTTGACCATAAAGATGTTTAACTTAATTGACGTCAAACATTTAACTTTCTCTTGGAGTGAATATTTTTAAGATTGAACGGTCAGCAACTGAATCGTTTGATCCATATGGTGTGATAAGGAACGGCGTATTCTACACCTAAATACGTCTTGAAGGATCCGGATGCACGGTTGGAACAACGGAAGAGCTATGTACTATATGTTATGTAGATATGAGTTCAGTAAGCTGTGTCTTCCATAGTCTCTCTCTTCCCCTGCAGAAGGATTTCTTTTTTTTTATGTATGAGGAAAAGACTTAGAAACTATCTAGATGAGGAAGTGAAACATGCAATAAGTGAAGAGGTTAGGAATATAAACTACCAATGAGCCCCCTGTAGGAATTTCACCTTTTCTGTTCTTGTTGACTTGATTAAGTTGGTTTCCTTAGATTTGATAAATTTTTTTTATTGGATCTTCCACTCTATTTAGTTTAGCAGCAGAAGTTTCGTTACATAAATGGCGCCCAACGTGGGGCACGAAGAATTGGGAGAATTGGAAGAATTCGAAGATTTTGAGAATTTTTTTTTTTGAGGTATGAAGTGAAGAAATTTTTTTTTTTTTTTTGATGGAACTTTTCGGTGAGATTTAACATCTAGGAGGAAGTTACTCTTGGGTACTGACCGGTGTTAAGGGCTTAATTTCTTACACGTCTGCTGCAGTAAGTGGGGTAAAACTTTTCTCTTCTCAAGGATTGTATATTTTGTTTGCAGTTAGTTAGTAAAAGACCTACGACCGTATGTGATGTTATCGTTAGATAGTCTGTAGCGTAGGCTTAAACTAATTAATGTTTCGTACTTTTTTTGGGTTAGATTTAGTGAGTATTTTCGGCCGATAAATAGGGATTTCTTTCCTTGTTTATGTCAGAAGCGATAAGCTTATTATATCTTGGGCAAAAGATAGTACCGCACAAAATTTCCTTCATTGAAACTCCATTGATACAATCACATATCTTGAAAAAAAAGGACGTAATATATTTTTTTTCTCTTCTTGTTTTGCTTCAGTTCTGTTCTTGAAACGCAGTCCGTTAGGGGATGATGATGAATTCTCCTAAGTCAGTAGCAGCGAGATAGTAGGGATTCGAACAAGACAAGGAGGAACTAAAGTTAATATTATTTCTCTCTATAAAAGGAAAAAAAAAAGTAGTAGTTTAGAAGTTTCGAAGGAAGAAACTTTGAAACGTTGTTGTTGATGTTGTTGTCTGTGGACATTTTGGGGCCCAGTCACAGCTCCAAACCATATATGAAAAAAACCAAACCATATAGAAAAAAGAAACTCAGTTTTTTTACGAATTTAAGAATTTGTTATTTTTGAAAGATATTTTAAGAAGATTAAGTCTTTTGAAAATTTAAGACTATAGTAGAGTTTTAGTTCATGAGAAATCTTGATTTAGTTTAGAAGTTTTTGAAATATTTTTCTTCATAAATTATTAGTATGGGAACTAAGTAGTTTTGGAAATTTGTTTTGGTTTCGGTTAAATTGAGATTTAGATATTAGAATAGTAGTTTAGTAACTTTATAAAAGAAACAAAAAAAAAAAAAAAAAAAAGGATATTTAACAGATTAGTCTTATTTAGAGAGTAATGCAGTAAATGAGCGTAGATAGTAAGTGTAGGTTAGTATAAATTTACATTTGTTTTTTTTCTCATTTCTGAATTTTACCGTTAAGAATTACGGGGATTATTATAATAAACTTAAGCACCCCGGAGTGTTAAGGTTTCTATCTCGAATCCGAGAAATCGACGCAAAGTTTTGGCTTTATTATTCCTTTTGGGGTTTCATAACCTCTTTCAATCAAAAATCTTTATATTATTATTAGTGCTTTACAAAAAAAAAAAAAAAAATCATGGCTAGTCCTCCGAAGAGTCTAGGAGCCTTTCGACGTCGATATAGCCTACGAAGTGGTGCCAGACACCCTGACTTGAATGACGAAACTTTACACCGTTTAGTCAACCCAACGCTCACGCATCCTAGACAAAACAGGTCTTCGTTAAATGCGCCAGTAAATGACGGCGCCAACGCCACGTTGCCAGCACCACCATCTTTGAGGTCAAGATACTCTACGGCAAGTGCAGGGGATGAGGAAGGAGCACCTTCCTTGCTAGCCCAATCAACCTTTTTAGGCTACCCCCAGCCAACCTCAGATGTTCAGGAACCGGACGACCATGAGGATGACATAATGACAGGCTACATAGACGAAGTGGTTACAGCAGCAATTGGGGCGAGCCGAGGGGAAGACTTTCGCTTTTTCAGGGAAGAGATGGTGAGGACCCGTAACGCACTGCGAGACGAACTGGGGGACATTTTACACGAAAGACTATTGGCCCCAACGCCAGAGGTCGACAGTGGAGGTCCAACTCAAGCCCGTGGACAACAAAATCCCTCCACGACACCTCCTGCCGCACCACGCCATCGATCTCCACCTCGAACTGTGCCAAATTTGAATATTCCACCTCAACAGCCAGATCCGCCAGCTGATAACTCAAACATGGACGAGTTTCTGCGACGGCTCCACAATCTATCGTTCAGTGATCCAGTCAACAACACTACAGTTCAGCAGCCGCCTCCCCGTCACACCGCCCTTAGACACCAAAATTTCCACAAGTGGGGGTTAAAGTTTGACAATCGTCAGATGTCAATTGACGATTTCCTGTTTCGCCTCGAACGCTTAAGGATCAGTTACGATGCGACGTGGGACGAGGTTGTTTCGAACTTTCACCATTTGGTTTCTGGGACAGCAGAAACCTGGTTTTGGGTCTACCTGAAGGCTAACCCAGATATTACGTGGATGGGGCTTAGAAATGCCTTGATAGAACAATTCCGAAGCTTGGAGACAGATTCGGAGCTGTCTAGAAGGTTGTACGACAGACATCAGGGGCAAGGAGAAATCTTCGACGAATTCTACGCAGTTATTCAAAAGTTAAATGGAAAGCTGAGGATTCCCAAACCGGACGGTGAAATAATTGACATCCTGAAAAATAATGTTCGACCGAAGATGGGAATGCTCCTCATAACGTTTAATACTAATTGCCTGGCCACTATGGTACATGTATGTCGGAAAGTTGAAAAGTATCTCTCCGACCGCGAAGCGGCAGGACAAAGAGCACGAACTGGGCCATTTCCACCTCCCCGTAGAAGTGCTGTCTCTGAACTCGTTATGGAGGAAAGGGAGTCCGAAGTAATTCATGTACCCGAGATCGAGGCATTCCACCAAAGAAAAGAAAGGGACACCCGCAATTACAATTGTTGGAATTGCAAAGTCAAAGGACATTCATACTACGAATGTCCTGACCCACAAAGGTCCCTTTTCTGTTTCAAGTGTGGCTTGGAAAACACCACCTCCCCGCAATGTCCTCGATGCTCGGGAAACGAGCCGAAGAGCAGTTTGAAGCCCCGGGGGAATTGCTCTCTGGAGAAGATCCCGGAGTACTAGAACCTCTATCAGTTGCACCTCCTCTTTTCCGCCATAACCCCGAATACCTTGGAAATTTTGGGGACCCACCAACAATTTCGCCTGTCCCTGCGCCTAGGATATTGAAAAGACCTGACCATTCCCAAGAATCAGCTACAAAACCACCTCCTGTTGCACCAAGAAAATCTATCAAACCCTTTCACGAACGGCTGCTTAATTATCTCGAAGTGCGTAAAAGGATTTTTGGCAGCCCGAACACTATCATTTCAGATAAGGTGGCTAAGTTGAGGAGGAAGTTTCGAGATAAAAAGGAAGCCTACAAAGCCATCGAAGCTACAACATTGTGCAGCACCGAAGATCCGCGTCCCTATGCTACCGTCCATATTTTTGGAGATCCCCTACTTGGGCTACTCGATAGTGGGGCGTGCATAAGCTGCTTGGGTGCGAATGGCTTTGAGTTCCTTCAAAAACACGGTAAAAACATTTCGAAATTTACTTCCCAAATTAAGACGGCCGATGGGAAGCCTCAAGCCATAGTAGGCAAATTCTATGCTGAAGTTTCCTATAAAGGGATGACAAAAACAATTCCCCTGTATCTGGTTCCATCGTTGCAGCAAAAACTTTACCTGGGCATTGACTTCTGGAGAGAGTTTGATATCGCTCCTCAGTTGATTTCTGAAATCTCTGCAGCTCCCAGCTCTAAGGAATTGGATGCGAAAGCTCATATACTCACTGAACAACAGTCCAAACGAATAAACGATGCCATCAGCCTATTTCCATCTTCTGCTGTTCAGGGCTTAGGGAAAACATCGCTGGAGGAACACATCATTGACACAGGGGATGCTGAGCCCATTAAGCAACGTCATTACCCGATTTCTCCAGCGGTACAGAAACTGCTATATGAGGAACTGGAACGTATGCTCGAGCTTGGAGTTATCGAGGAAAGCCATAGTGCGTGGAGCTCTCCTGTAGTCTTAGTTCGAAAGCCCGGCAAAAATCGCTTATGCCTAGACTACAGGAAAGTTAATGCCCAAACTAAGAAAGATGCGTATCCACTTTCTCATATAGAAGGATTGCTATCGCGTCTTTCAGATACACATTACATATCGAGTGTGGATCTGAAGGATGCCTTTTGGCAGATACCGCTCGAGAAATCGTCTCGGGAAAAGACGGCGTTTACTGTGCCTGGCATGCCCCTGTTGCAGTTTACGGTAATGCCCTTTGGCCTGTGCAATGCGCCACAACGCATGGTGAGATTAATGGACAAAGTGGTACCCCATCAACTGCGAGAGAAAATTTTTCCGTACCTTGATGATCTGTTGGTAGTATCAAGCACTTTCGAAGAGCATGTACATCTATTAGAGGTTTTGGCAAATCAACTGAGGAAAGCGGGTCTGACGATTAACGTCCAGAAGTCAAAGTTTTGCTTCAAGGAGTTAAAATATCTGGGGTTCATCGTTGGAGACGGATGCCTTAAAACGGATTCAGCAAAAGTGACGGCTATAGCAGATTTTCCTCCACCTACGACGACAAAACAGGTAAGGCGATTTTTGGGAATGGCGGGGTGGTACCGGCGTTTTGTGAAAGATTTTTCTACTCTAGCCGCTCCTATCACCGAAACATTGAAGAAAGGAAAAAAGTTCGACTTCACTAACGAAGCGATGGAAGCTTTCCACCAGCTTAAAACAGCCCTTACATCTGCCCCGCTCTTGGTGAATCCGGATTTTACAAAGGAGTTTTTAATTTTGTGTGATGCCTCTAACACCGGCATTGGTTGTGTGTTGGCTCAACTGGACGAAAGTGGTAATGAACGTCCAATATATTATCATTCCCAAAAACTTAACTCGGCCCAGCGCAATTACAATGTGACCGAGCGGGAGTGCCTGGCTGCCATAATTGGAGTCAAGAAATTTCGAGCCTACGTCGAAGGTCACCCGTTCAAAATTGTGACTGACCATGCGAGTTTGAAGTGGCTGATGAACCAGAAGGATCTCAGTGGTCGGTTGGCAAGATGGAGCCTAAAACTTCAGGGCTTCCAGTTTAGCATTGTCCATCGTAGAGGATCCCAGAACACGGTACCCGATGCACTTTCTAGGGTATATGAAGTGGATTCTCTGAACTGCGATGTTTCGATGCTAAAAGATCCCTGCGATGCGCTGCACATTGACCTAGAGGATCCCAACTTTAAATCTGTAGACTACCTCAATCTTATTGACAGCATTCAAGAACAAAATAATAAGTTACCTGACCTTCGGGTGTCGGAAGGTTTCGTCTATAAGAGGGTCAAACAGTGCACAGGTTATTCTGTGGAGGATGATCTGGACTGGAAGCTTTGGGTTCCTGAACTGCTTACCGATCGCTTAATCGCCCTCGCTCATCAGCCACCACGAGCTTCGCATGGAGGAATTGCGAAAACCATTTACAGACTACAGCAGCAATTCTTCTGGCCCAACATGGCAGCCCAGGTAAAGGCATTCATAGGAAGGTGCGATATCTGTAAAGCCTCGAAAGCCCCAAATGTAACCCTGAGGCCTCCGATGGGTAAAGCTTTCGTGGCCGAGAGACCTTTTCAGATGCTATACATCGACTTCTTAGGTCCATATCCGCGCTCGAGAGAAGGGAACACGCATATTGTAATAGCGCTGGACCAGTTGACGAAATTTGTAGTCCTCAAAGCCCTACGCAGAGCAACGACAGAGACAGTCCTGAAATTTTTGCACGAACAGGTCTTTTGTGTGTTTGGATTGCCAGAAACGATTCTCTCTGACAATGGGAAGCAATTCATTAGCCGAGAATTCGAAAAGCGTATGGCCATGTTCGGCATTTCGCATGTCAAGACAGCCTTTTACTCCCCGCAAGCCAACGCTAGTGAAAGGGTCAATAGATCGATTTTGGCGGCTATCAGGTCATACATCGACACGGATCAAAGAAATTGGGATACTAATTTGCAGTCGATTGCCAGTGCGCTTCGCACCACTGTCCACTCGACAATAAATATGTCGCCATACGAAGCCCTCTTTGGTCTTAAATGTGTGGAGCATGGCACCGACTACAAGTTGCTCCGTAAACTGCATGTCCTAAATAGCTCAGATGTAGATGTCATCTCCAAAGCCTCCCACATGAACATTCTGCATTCGCATATTAAAAACACCCTTGCGGATGCCCATGCTAAATATGCAAACACATATAATCTACGAAGCAAAGAGGTCAAATATGCAGTTGGCGATATAGTGTTTCGCAGGAATTTTGCGTTGAGTGACAAGTCGAAAAGATTTAGCGCTAAACTAAGCCCAAAATTTGTTAAAATGAGGATCCGGAAAACTATTGGAAACAATCTATATGAGCTCGAAGATCTCAACGGAAAACACATCGGGGTTTACCATGGTAAGGATCTGAAGAAATAAACTGGTGGACCCAAAACGTAAATGTATCGAAAAGGCAGAGCCACAGCCCGGCTGCTACACCTGTGCATGAGACACAGTGGGTTGTGGGTGTCGATCTTTCTTATTCTACGAGCAAACATCGCTTACGTCTTATCTACAAATCAAAAGTAATAACAACGAAATTCTTCAGTTCCTTTTTCATCATCGTTCAGCCAGTGAGCACTTGTCCTAACGAGGATGTTGTGTAGGGGAACTACTCTGTCAGAGTATTCCTCTGAACGAAATCCATCCCAATTTCAGCCACCGGATACGGCATTAAAATATCAAGATGTCGTCATCTCAGCAACAACACGACGACATGGGTGAGTTATGTTAGCACATGGTAGATAGGTAGAGTGATTTTAGAACAGAATGATTCTTAGGCCAGGTTCATAGTAGATTAGAAGGAATAAGTAAATATTTGTTATCAGTCAGAGTCGCCCAAATGATAGGTAGAGAAAGAGAACTAGTTTTGATGAATATTGGGTGAAACATGACAAAGTAGGGAGCGACAGAATAGTATAAATGCAACGTCGAAGTAATTTCATGATTAGATTAGACAAAGTATACTACATGATGTAATTTCAAAAATGATAAAGGCATAAGAATTCACATATAAAGTGATTTTGTCTTTGTTTGCACTAAATGTATAAGCGAAAAGTAGTCGACAACCAAAAAAAAAATCGCGGAATAAGATGCAAAAAAAAAAAAGAATTTCGATTTTTCAGTGACTCATTTAAAAATCACTAACTCTGGGAAGTAAAGATTAACTTAGCTTTCAGGTTTGTTCACTTGTACACCAAGCGCAGTTCGAATTGAGGAAAACACAACCTAAAATAAAATTTTGGAGTAGAAATACAAACTTAGTACTAGTACTTACCGTCGACCGAGATGAAATCCTAAACGGATAGTGATTACTACGGTATTAGGAAATTTATGAACGCTCATTGACTTACCTTTGGGAAATAAAATAGTTGCGAATAAAGTGTTACTCAAATCATACTTAAAATCATACTTACCGCAAAACACATGAAGACTTCACAATACATTCTTACATGAATCGTAATTTTTCATGCTAGCAAATACCTACCCATTGCTGAAAATTCATAACTAACTAGTAAATACTTTCAGATGCGGCTAGCAACTTTTTTATCGCTTGCCGCAATAAAAGTATCCTATGCGAACGCAGCCCTAATAGGTCTAAAACATCTGCCTCGTCATTTAGTACAATGATGAATAGGAGGAATTAGAACGAGACGAAGCGATAGATTTATCTATCTCGCAATTGTTTTGCACTCCTTCTACGTTTTAAATTTACTAGACAAAGAAAACGAACGGCCATCCAAGCCATTGACTGACAAAATTTCCATCACGAATTTCTTTTCCATTTGTAAGTCGAAACCATTAAGATATAAGATATTAAAGTGAAATATAATTAAAACGTGCTGGGAATAAGATTCCAAGAAAATATTGGTGTATTCTAAAAGAAATAAGTGAGTTTTTTTTTTTTGTGTAAAAAATTATTTTTGTGCAATTAGATTTTTTTTTCTGGGCCATAGGGGTAAGCGTCGTGATCGTTTTTTTTCTGGAAGTCGTTTATGGACGACCGGGTGGTCGCAAAAGATAGACATCTTCGTCAGAAGGAGGCATACCTTGTGGTACTTCCTAGGGTTTTGGTCAAAGACCATTCTGAAAAGTTAAAACCATCCCCACGCCAAGAACGTCTGGCCGAAGCAAAAGAAACCACGAGGTGCAAGCCGAAGGAACGCCATGGACGACTATGTCCAGGAAAATCAGCTTCTCCGCCCATAATTGATAGGAATACAGCAGTAACTACACCAGGTAAACGACCAAAGTTTTTTTTTCTATATAACCTACACATTTCCCAAAGTCACATTTAGTGATGATTCGGAGTTGATAAATTCCAATCAGATTTTTTATATAAAGTAGCTTAGAAAAAAACGTATACAGTTTTAAAGCTTAGTAGTTTAGTAGCGTTTTTCTTATCTGCCATGTGCTCCATAAACTTGACCATTTTCCAAGTGCTAAGTACAGTCACTTAGACCAAATTTAGCAATATCTGACACTAAAGTCTTATTTTTTTTTGTTGTACAACGCAGGTAGTCAACCTCTACGGTGGTCCAGCAGTCAACGCTTTTTGTGGAATTCCAGACGATAGGACGAATCCATTCCAGAAATCCCAAGATTCATCGGTTCAAGGAACTCCACAAAAAGCTACCAGATCACATACAGGCTGACCACCTGGTTGTCTTTCTACATGTATTCTACATGCACACATACGATCAACACCGTGTAAAAGCATCTGCGTCACACATCGCCTACATATAGTCACATACACTCAAGTTTATGTTTCATATGTGTACAATCGCTCTACATATGCATCTGTAACGTTACGTCGCATCAGTTACCACATTCATATGCAACCGTATGAACACCTGAAGGCACCCCCACATTTTTGAAAAGTTCATCAGACGCATCACAGCGAACGAAAGGTGCATTTAAATGGAAATCTTCAATGTTAAAATAAAAGGTCGAAATAATTCTCCGTTTTACTGTATTTGTAATTCAACAAATTAATACTACGTTTCTAAATCAACATCAAGTTACAACGACAGGAACACCAGACATACAGGACTCATGACATCAACAGCATCATACAGCACGAACATCGAAGAACCGTACGTTTATGCGGCTAAACATATGGATCACCTATAAGCTAGACCTGGACACATACATTAACATCCACCGTGGGACAATACTACATCTAACAGGACACATACAACTGTAACTATAGAAAGCAGGATCATCGTTTTTCACCGCAATCAACTAAAAGGAAGGTCTAAGTACTTAAAGAAATTTAATAAGGTATGGCAACCCTTTTATTTAAATTATATTGCTTTTGCCTTTGAAATATATTTGGGGATTTTCTAAGTCTGAATACTATTCTATGAACCAAATTAAATGTGAAAAAAAAAAAAAAAAACCTTTCAAGATTCTGATGGTAGATTAATTGTGGCATTATACGTTTAAAAATAAAAGTTATCAAATTTATAACGAATTCGAAAAATATAAAGACAGTATATAAGAATACCTAGGTAAACCAAGGAGATAAATTTGCAGATTCTATAAAAAAAAAAAAAAAAAAAAAAAACTTATAGTCAATGAAATTATTTAGCTTCTTGACTGATGAAATTTTTATTAATAAAATAGATTTGAATTCGTTGAATGATTATCTGTAATAGAACCTAAAAGAAAAGATATTTATATAAATTGAAAACCTTAAAAGATTAATGTGAAGAAATAGAGTTGAGAGGACCACGTCTCAAAAACATATACTATATCCAATTGTGTCTCGAGATATTGAATTTCTTTGCTTTACTAGCTATCGGTTTTGTTAATATTTACGTGTCGTATATGAAGTCATCTAAACTGAAAAGATACTTTAAATAATTCGAGTAAAATTTCGTGTTCGTGTTTAAAGAAATAAAAACTTTCGGTGAAGTTAAAGTTAAATTAATTCATGTACCTACTTACGTGGAATAGTAAAGTGTGTAGGTTATGGTTACCAACCTTCAGCTGAAAGTAAAAAGTGAATGTTTTGAGAAGTTCATGAAAGACGCAATAGAAGTCGTTGTACTAGTTACCTATTAGCCTTTTTCATTAACTTTTCCTAGATAGGTATTTAAATTTACTTTGGGGGTTCGGCAAATCCTGGTCCTATTTAGATTTTACTTCTTGGATTGTTTTTGTACAAGCGACTTCGACTTTCCAGGTACTTTTCCAAAGTCGAACTTGCTCGTATGAAACTTTCTCACCTACATACTTGCTATTGAGCATCCGTACATAACCGAAGTTTCCGTTCGTGTATTTTTGCGTATAAAGAGAAAAGATAAAAACGTGTCGTTAAGTTATTGAGACAAATTGTTGATATAATCGAACATTATACTCACAGTCGAATTCCATCGTACTAGTACCAACTCCTGGATCCTGAAAATAAAAGAAAAGTAAAGTTTAGATTTTGATTAAAGTATATTTTTACCAACAAAAATAAAAATTTACCTAGAGTCCTAGATACCGTCTTTGGGACAAGTAGGCGAATAGGGTGCACCCTCTTCCTTCCTTCGTACCTTTTTTAGAAATTATATTCTTTATATAACATTGTTAATACTTACTTATACTATATTGATACTTACATTGATAATTAAATAACTTTTTTTTACAGCGTCTGTGAGAGATAAAATCTATTTAGATTAAATTTTTGATATTTTTGACTAAACCCACCTATAAATTTATAGAGTGGGGAGGATTTATCTTTTCTTATTTTTCGGGAAGGGGATCTTTGTTATTATTAAATGGTTTAAATACTTACGATTGGTATCGATAGCCAACTTCAACAATTTATTCGGTTGCTAAATTCCTTTTTTAACCTTTAGAGTATTAGTCGGAATATTCTAATTTCGCGTATAGAGGGGAAGTGAATTTACTTCACAGCTCCTCGCTGATTTGACATTCCGTTGAATATTGCAGATTTTCGTGTCGCTTTTTTCGAAATCTTTAGTTTCTGATTGGAAACCATAGAGAGTGGTGTTAGTATAAATGGTTCTCTCATACTTTGACCGATTTCTATGATAATTATGAAATATATATATGTTTAAGAATCTTTTGAAATTAAAAAGTATTTATTTTTGAACTTTAAATAAAAAAATATTGAACCAGATAAAGCATAGTTTTTAGATAATGAGATTTACGAAATTTCCAAATTAACTAAGTTATTTTTGTTTTGGATTCACATAAAGATTTTGAAGATAATTTTAGAGTTTTGTTTAACTAACGCTTAGATCTGGGATAAGTTTATTAAGAGTAAAGGTAACGAGAAATTTATCTAAGGAGTCGTAAAAAAAAAAAAAATGTTAGTGTTAATTATGATTAATAAAGAAGTGTTAAAGGCTTAAACGAAAAGAAATTTCAGTTTTTTTATCTTCTCTTAGAGGAAGAAGATGATTTCTTATTTGGGAAGAAGATTCTTTTCTGTCAGTTTTCTTGATTTTTAGAACTATGGACTAATAGAAGTACAGGGAATGGAGTTGGGACTGATGCTCCACTATGAAGGCTAAGTAACAACAACAACAACAACAACAACAACAACAACAACAACCAAGGTGGGAGTTTCCAAATTATAATCATCGTGCGCTTGGAAACATTGGGAGGATGGTAACATTCCTTAAGGTAGGGTAGATAGGCACGAGTGGAAGTACATCCCATCGGTACTTCCCAACAACCAGGGTTTTCTAAATATTTTTGGACAGATATGAAAACAAGGTGGGAGGGTAAAGACCAGTCCAATGCAGCTATACACCTATGCTGCCGAACATAAAACAATTGCACAGCTTCTAACAATATATATCTTTTTCTTTTTTTTCTCTAACCTCTTTCCAACTTCGGGTCCCAGCTACCATAAAATAAATTTCGATCTACTAACAGCGAGATCATCGGTCTGAAATTAAATGTAACACCGCGTTCGCACCTCCTGCAGCCAGATCCCCCCCTACCCGACGAGCTTGGCAGATGGCAACGAGCAGACCGAAAGCGGCGGTCGAGATCGAACGCACCCTGACCATCCTTGCTTGGATGCGCCACTTTTTCTTGAGGTGCTAAAAGTGAGAAAGATGAGCAGGGGTAAGGGTCTTTTCTCAATGATAGGCGATCTTGTTTAGAAAATTAGTTTGTATATTTACCGTTTCTTTTCTGAAATGCATAGGGGAGTAAAATCTTCGGATGAAAACTGGTTCTGCTTTTTTTAACAAGGTGATTTTCTTTTGACAATTCGTCTGTCCGATTTCAGTAAGTCTATGGCTTTTATATTTGACCATAAAGATGTTTAACTTAATTGACGTCAAACATTTAACTTTCTCTTGGAGTGAATATTTTTAAGATTGAACGGTCAGCAACTGAATCGTTTGATCCATATGGTGTGATAAGGAACGGCGTATTCTACACCTAAATACGTCTTGAAGGATCCGGATGCACGGTTGGAACAACGGAAGAGCTATGTACTATATGTTATGTAGATATGAGTTCAGTAAGCTGTGTCTTCCATAGTCTCTCTCTTCCCCTGCAGAAGGATTTCTTTTTTTTTATGTATGAGGAAAAGACTTAGAAACTATCTAGATGAGGAAGTGAAACATGCAATAAGTGAAGAGGTTAGGAATATAAACTACCAATGAGCCCCCTGTAGGAATTTCACCTTTTCTGTTCTTGTTGACTTGATTAAGTTGGTTTCCTTAGATTTGATAAATTTTTTTTATTGGATCTTCCACTCTATTTAGTTTAGCAGCAGAAGTTTCGTTACATAGTACATCAACTAGCGGTAAATAATAACTGGACGGGAAGACTTCGTCCAAGATTTAGCATTTTACTTAGAGCGCTGAGATCATCCCTCCCCAAGATGGTCCTCCTGTCTCAAAAATTCTGCTTTGTAGCAGACAGATTGCTGGGCGACAAGCCGCCCTGTTTATTTAAAGTTACTTTTACTTTTTACTTTGATGGTGGCGCAAAGGCAGCGCCACCGTGTGTACCCTACAAGGGTTACAACCGAACTCCCCAATAATAATTTTATTGCATGTCTTTTTTTGGTAAGTAGTCTGAACTCTGTCAATACAACGCTTTCACCGTGTCACTGAACACACTTCCAAAATGTCAAAAAAATCAGATGTTTTTTGAAATATGCTGAATCGAGTAAAATCTCTGAGAAAGGATAGCGGAATATGTTTTTAAAATTTATCTTGAAAGACGACTTTATAAAAGAATTCCTCTGTTAATTTTATGTAACATTCACTGGTCATCATACGAAGTGGTAGCAGTGTTTGAAAAACTGATTAGAAGTATTTGTAATCTTTATTCGCAAAAATAAAAAAAATTAATTAAATTCGTGTCTATACATCGGAGACAAATTAAAAAAAAGAGAGAACATTCCACAAAATCGCATTCTAAATCATCAAAATTTGTGATTGATATCTATTTTTTTGTGAAAAATAGAAGTGAAAGTGCGCTGAATTTACGTAATTTTACCTTGTCATTGCAGTATACCTTAAAAGTAAAAAAAGCATTCCTTATACATTTTCTATCAATAGTTTTCAACTTCTTAACATGCCGTGCCCTTTTCTGAGTCGATTAAGTGCCACTTATGTGCGAAACTATGCAGATGTACTTCTGCAGTCGTACGGCTCCCAATGTCCAGTTGTGGCGAGGAACATCTTTACGCTGGGAAGTTCAGGCAGTGTTTCACCCTCGAACGGTAATGTCGAAGGAGCCTCGAATGAAGCGCCTTCTCAACCCAGAGAGATGTCAACGATGCAACAAGCAAAAGTTGCTGAAACTACCATTGACGTCACCACGAACAGTCAGATGGGTCAAAAGGCAAACGATGAGAGCACGACTTCATCGTTTCCTTATGAGAATTTCTTTCACGAGCAAATTATGAAGAAAAAGCAGGACCACTCCTACAGGGTTTTTAAGAAAGTCAACCGCTTGGCGGGGACAGGAATGTTCCCCAAAGCGCTTGAGTACTCTGTGAAGGAAAAGCCAATTACAGTGTGGTGTTCCAATGATTACCTAGGTATGTCGTGTCATCCCAAAGTAAAAGAAGCAGTTGCCAAGGCCTTGGAAGTTCATGGGGCTGGAGCTGGAGGAACCCGCAACATATCTGGTAATTCCTTACACCACGAAAGATTAGAGGCACGACTGGCTGAATTGCATAAGAAAGAGGCAGCCTTGCTTTTCACATCTTGCTATGTGGCCAACGATTCCACTCTGTTTACTTTGGCTCGCTTGTTGCCAAACTGCCAGATATTCTCTGATGCTGGCAATCATGCATCCATGATCCAAGGAATTCGCAATAGTTTGGTTCCAAAGCATATATTTAGGCATAACGACGTTGACCACTTGCGCAGTCTTTTGCAAAAAGTCGACAAAAATGTCCCGAAGATAGTCGCTTTCGAAACTGTACATTCCATGACGGGTGCTATATGTCCATTGCAAGAGCTGTGTGAAGTAACTCGTGAGTACGGTGGAATTTCGTTCGTCGATGAAGTGCATGCTGTTGGATTATATGGTGAGCATGGTGCAGGTGTTGGAGAACGTGAGAATCAATTACATAATATGGACATGATTTCTGGAACTTTGGGGAAAGCTTTTGGTAATATCGGTGGTTATGTTGCTGGATCAGCTAAACTCATCGATATGATTCGTTCGTATGCTGCTGGATTCATTTTCACTACTTCACTGCCACCAACTGTTTTGTGTGGAGCATTAGAAGCAGTTAACATTTTAGCATCGGCCGAAGGACGAGAGCTTCGCGAACGTCATCAGGAAAATGTTCGCTACCTGCGAAATATGCTGCAGAGAGAAGGTACTTTATTTTCACTTTAAATGCATAAATAGTTAAAATATTATAAAATATTATTAACGGTTACCCGACTTTTGTTGTTGGGCTTAACTCGAAATGCAGTTGTTGGCAAACTGACTAACCGGTTTTTGAAAATACTTCACTAAAATACTCTCGGGTATTTCCAATTTCTTTGAGTTCGATTAGTTTGGAAGTTTTGGTATACATGTTACATAATTAAATATAAGCCGGTAGCAAATTTAAATGTAAAGCAGATAAAAAAAAAACAAAATATTAAGTTTTATCATGCTGTCCGTCGGTCTGCATGTGCGGATGTGCGTATATGCGGTTGTCTGTTCATTGAACTAAAGCGTAAACGAATGGATGGATTTTCTTTAAACATAGTGTGTTGTACTTTTTCATAGAGGACAAATTTGAATTTTAGTTTTATCCCGGCTATAACGGGTATTTCCCATATAAGGGTTTTACATTCATCCTAAACAACCGTTTAAATGGCCATTTAGGCAATTAAAAAAAATAATACAAACATTAAATTAAACAAATTTATGCTAAATTCCATACTCTGGCCTATATTTAACTTAAACGCCATTCTAAATTTAAATATATCTATTTATGGCCAAATTTGTAGAAAACCGTTAACACCAAATCTCCGTTATGTAAATTTATTTATATTAACAGTACTCCAAACATAACGTTCACAAAGTCTTATCAATCGGTAGAGCCGCTGTACACAGACAACTGCACCGCACATCCGCACAGACAAAGCCCATATGGACGGCAGGACGAAACCTACTTTTTTAGGTTTCTCTATTGTCATGTTTGATTAAAACCTCGAATATGAAGCCATTATAAGCAAGTAAAAAGAACATGTACGGTCACAAAAATACAAAAAATGCTCAATTTCGAAAGGGACGTCAAATAGGTCAAAGTAAATAACGGGTTTCTAAAAGGAATCATAATTGTTCATTCAGAGACTAGAATCGAACATAGGCTTTATTAAGCATTTGAGAATATCAAGACACAAATCTCTTTCATCATAATTTACTATGACTTGGTCAAAGAAAATGCAATTTTGTTTAAGCTTCTAAATAAATATGATTTAATAACTATATCTATAAAACATGTTTTACATATTATATGCATGCCTCAACGTAGCACGTACTATCTCATTAAAAAGACAACTTTTTGGCCATGTCTTATTCGCTACCAGATTTATAGCGACATAGCAAAAAAAAGCTATTGCATATAAATTGTACATATATAATGTAGGTTAGGTGGCGCATTTTTTCTATATTAATTTCTGTCTATGTATTACAGTATATTAACAACAATCATTTAAAATTAGACACTTTATCATTTATGTGCCCTTCTTTTTTTTAATAGATAAAGATGTATATATTATATTATCTACTTGAACTACCTTAATAGCATAGTCTTTGAAGACAAAACACGCTTTAATTAAATTCCAAATCCAATATTCGATAGCACTATTAAATGACTTTTTGCGTGTTAATTACGCAGTTTTATTCTGGGGCATACTAATCGTTCGTTGTTATTAAAATGTTAATTTAAGGTCAAATTTATATTATAATAAACTACTTTGTGGCATGTTTGGAGAAAAACTAATTGGAATGTCAGAGTTATAAATGTCACCGTCACGGCATTGTTATAGGCATAAGAAAATCATCTTGTGCTTAATACTCAATTAAAATGCCACGGCCTCGTTCGATGCAAATTATTAAAAAAGCGTTAACTTCAAATGTTTGTTATAAAGTTTTTTAGTCAAAAACCTGATATGCAGTTTTTTGGTTCCTGCCTCGCAGTTCCCGACGACAAATCACTAAAATAAACCACAATGAGTTTATATTTTAGTAATTATACATACCACAATGAAAATACATTAAATAATGCTATCAGTAATTGCATATTAAATTAAGTTGAATAATATTCATTAAGATAACTCATCTACTATGCTTTCTCCTTATCATCCTTATCCCGAAATTAAAATGATTCGCGATGTTTCAACGCCCATTAGAATCCGTTAACTTTTTTTTTACCTACCTTTTGTGGCATTAGTTTTATTTTATCTACTATATGCGCCATTAATGAAGTTTCACTCAATAATTACAATCAAATTAACTTGCAAAATGCATTTAAATTATCTCAGAGTTTTCAGAGAAAATCTTAGTGGGCAATAAATTGTATATTTATGACTATAAAGATTATAGCCAAAAAGTTTTGGCTCCTTGATTTTGGAAATGTTAACAGAATTGCGTACCATTGTTTTCATTTTCTTTTATTCTTACGAGTACAAAGATTTTGAAGGACTTGGAAGCCACGATATTTTTAAGAAACTTATGGCCAGTTGTACAATCGTGGTTCAACTTGGTTTGAATGTTTAGACCATTGATTTCCATAGTTAATCTGCCATATTTCCAAGTTTTGAGCACCAATGTTACTTTCCTTAAATCGTTTTTAAAGTCGTACCTATATTATAATATTCCAAATTATCACTTCATAATAGTAATATGGTTCGTAAAAATACATTTTACAAACATGTATATTCTGGTGACAGTTTTTTGTTATAACACTGTTACCATGCAATAAAAACACCCTAACCTTTATCTACCACAAAGACAAATAATACAAATAATTTATCCAATTGTTTATTTATATATAAGTTTAATATTTTCCCATTGAATATTTGACAGATTTTCTTTTTATTTTTTCAGGTTTTCCAGTTGAGCACACACCCAGTCATATTATACCAATTAAAATTGGCGACCCCCTTAAATCATCTCAAATATCAGACCTACTAATGCAACAACATGGACAATACGTACAAGCTATCAACTATCCAACTGTAGCACGTGGTGAAGAAAAACTTCGTATGGCACCAACTCCATTCCATACACATGAAATGATCGATAATCTGATAGCCGATATGAAAAAAGTTTGGAAACAACTTGATCTACCATTAAATGGGCCAACGTGCTCGCAAGAATGTTCCTTCTGCAATAAACCCAATCTCTTCGATTACTATGAAGCAAGGTCCAGAACTTGTTCCTCTGCAATGATGGCATGTGCTATTCCAGATTGTCCCCGCATGTCTGCCGCTTCCGCATAAGAAAGATAATAATAAATTATAACTTCTTAAACAAAACCCGATAAATGTAATAATCAAAATTAATGGCTTAATCTCTATATGTACATGCTAATACATTTTATGTATGTATATCTATATTATGCAATGTAACTTTGGTGTAGTTGGTATCCTATGTTTCCTTCTAAAGTTTTATTAATTTTTCAAAAGGTGTATTTTCATGTTTTTATTTAATATTTTATTTTCTTCGAATAATAAATCAATTATTGTTAAAAATTAAAAAAAAAAATGTTTATTTTCTTTTTTCTGAATTTTGTAAGAAAGAAATTTGAAAAGTTTCCTCATTTCATGGATATTTCGTCATCTTGTCTAAATTGTGAAATTTTAGAAGCACATAAACTATTTATCTTTAAAGTGTTCGAATTTAAGTGTCAACATTTTTTTTATAATTCATATCTACAATTATGATGATAGCGCATTTAAAAAGATGACTAATCTAAACATTACGATTGATAACAAGGTTAGGGTAAACTTAACATGGTGTGAATTTTCAAATCATTTCTTAGCTAAGCGAGGATACAAAAAACACAAAATAATATTCAAATGCGTTTCTGTGAACACTTTGTTTCTCCTTTCTTTTTTCAACGATGGTTATAATCGAGTTTGATTAATTTAGATCACAACTTTTTCACTTTACATACGCCACTGAATCTAAGCGATTGTAATGAAACGTCGCATGATAATACCCTTTGGACGGAGTTTTTATCGTCTCGCCTTTGCAAAAGACCAGCGGTATTTTTGACATCATGTCGTCATTAAATGATGATTTAGTTTTGATCATAGATCTAAAGTTTTTATTATTTTTTCAATTCAAAACAAAGTTGCGAGCCATGGGACCCGCGGCAGTAGCGACACGACTCCATTTAAATATAAACGAATACCGAAGTATACCAGTATTCGAGAAGCGACTGACAAATTTTCGTAGAATAAGTCCTCCCCCCAGTTTCTAAGAAGTTGTAGGTCTCCAAGTAGTTCACCATACATTAAGTGCATGTTGCAAGATTGTAAGATCTTCACTATGATGATATGTGAGCACTTTTTAGATATAACATAAACTGTTGAAGTAAGTTTAAAACCTGCCTGTTACTCCGTGGCTTGGTCACATAGAGCAAATTGACACCAATGCTCCGGCCTGAATGGTCTTTGAATCCAATTCCGTAAAACGACGCAGTTTAGGAAGACAGCGTAACAAGTGTCGCACACAAGAGGAAGAGGACCTCAACCAACTTGTTGTGCGAAACAGGAAGCAGCTAGCTGGTAACCGAGCCGGCAGAAAGAAGCTTCTTGGTTGAGGCCCTGCTCTACCCCGGGATGTAGCTTCTTCTTAAGTAAGTAACTCCGAACTTCGAAGTATGCAAACGTTCTATATAATAATCTATTGATCTATATAGCATTGAGTTATAGTAATTGTAATTCACTTTGAAGAGGGTCCTATACACATATTTATAAAAAAACTTAAAAAAAAACTTTTTTTTTCTCTAAATTCAAAGTCTTGATTTCGATTCGAATTGTGACCCCAGTCCAATTATTCCAACTGTTTAAACAGCAGGGTTTCAAAAGTATAGACGTCTAAATTAATCATCACGTCAAAAGATTTAATATTACATTTGAATTATATTTACATACATTTACATTTCATTACATGTGAACGCAGCCAATTCATTACTTGCCTTTATGATGAATATAAGTATGTATATCGCAAATTGAATTTGTTGAATGCAATGGCAATCGTTTTCTTTGGCCTTCATCTTAAATTAAATTAGCAATGCAAATGTATTTTCATTCAAATCTATGTATCAACCAAGTACCTGAAGGTGTGCCAGCTTTGAATAGTCTCTAATGAACTCTTTGATAATATTCTAAACACATTGGCCGAAATTTCAATTTAACATTTCAATTATTACTTTCAGTTAAATCTTTATTTGATATATTATTGGAAATGACGTCAGCCTAAATTTAATCAAAACATTCGAGTTTATTTATTCAATTTGATTTGTTGAACGAATAGCGCGACACACGTATTTTTCAAATTAGAATATGCAAATCTTTCTTGTGTCAGTTCAATTTTCTATTGAATATAATATTAAGCGTATGGGTTATTTTAACTGCATTTTATTACCACCACGGATATAATCCGGATTGATTTTTTTTTTATTTTTATTTTGTTGTATTGTTATATTAAATTAATAAAATGCAGTTAATTGTTGTTTGTTTTACACTCTAAACGATGGTTCGAAGATTTTGAATATTGTGATGAGCGAGAATTATATTCAACCTGTTAAGTCTAGATTGCATCACAACAGGATACTGATTAAATAAACTGGTTGCTGGTATTTTAATTGGTTCAATATGCCACCTTATGTTATTATCTTAACTTATATCAAATAAATTTCGGAAATGTAGAAGAAAAAAGGTGCGGTTTAAAAAAAAAATAATGTTTGGTTTTGAGCAAAAATCTCTTTAATTATGAGCAGTTTTTAAATAATTTGTTTTTTAGTTTTTTTTTTTCGCAACCGTTAGAAAGACTTTAGTGATGTTTTTAGACAACTACACTACACTCACCGGCACGAAAACTTGGCCGGCCACTCGTGATTTTTCCTATTCAACGTGTGTAATTTGCTCTGACTTTATCTTGCATTAACAGGAACTAATCGTGTCCTATTAATCCAATTTATGGCAATATGGGTTCATGAAAGATTTCCTCAACGTATCGTGTTGAATTTAATGGATTATCAACGATAGCCAACTCCGTACGTCCTTCAGAATTATACCTCTAAAAACCTCTATGAAAGCCACAAAATCTGCGGTGGTGATGAGTACAAACCGATTCTTCGTAACGTAATGAATAACGGAAATGTAAAGAAGGATAAAACTTTCCTGGACTACTTATATACAACATGTGGTATTGTGGTATAAAAACTCAAACGAAAAATAACAGCTTGGCCCTGCGGGCAAGCTGTTATGGACTTAATAGAAAGTGTTTAAATTGGGTTACAAACTTAAAATATTCGAAAGCTGAAAGTAAGCTAATTTTACGTCAAGTTTTCTTAAGTGCGGTTAATTCTTTAAGTCGACCGTAGACTCGAATTGACTATGTTTGGCCGACTGTCAAATTGTACGTGAACTCCGCTATGGAAAGCACTTTACGTACGATGTTAAAAGTTAAAAAAAGCTTGCCCTGCTATATAAATTTCTTGTATGTGCCTTTAATTTTTATTTTTTCACGGTACATGACTAGGTCATACGCACATGATCCTTTGGCTGAAATTGACATTGGTATCTCATTTGTATAATAACAGTCTTTGCTCGCAAACATCCCCTAAAGTTGCAAGGGATAAAGAAAGTTGAATAATCGAACCGAAGAATTTTGACAGTGAAGAAAGAAAAAAGAAATAAATGGAAGGGACATCATAAAATAGACAATTTTCAATATGAAATAATCAATGCATTATTCAAGGGCTTTTGGAAACCACACAATTACCGGAATGAAGCAGCCTTTTAACTTCGTTTTCATACATTCCAACGTTCAAAATTGCGGCAATCAAATATGAACTTTTAGTAATGCAAATCATATTTTGTAAAACAAATTCTGAGAGATCTCGAGTTTAGCTACGTGTAAGATGCATTCATTAATTTTATCCTCCGTGCATTTCATTTCCTGTACAATTTTTAGAGACATTCATGTGAGTTTTTTTTTTTTGCTTTTTTAACCAATTTTAAATTTTGATTCTATTTTAAGCAAGAACATGTAAACTTTATTAATTTGAATCTAAACGAGTACAAGCAACACTTTAATTTCTTCTTCGACGAACCCTTGATATTCTCCATGCATTTGGCTCTTCATATTTATTATACAACGGCTCAAGACGTTGATTCTTCTTAAACTTACTAAGTTTTGTAGGATCGGAGAATCTAAAGAATGAAGAAGCAAACTCAACAAGCCACTTCGGATCAATTGTCGTTACTTCACGCATGTACTCTTTGGTTGTTTGAACAAGTTCATGATAAACAACCCACTCCGGTTGTCGATTGAATAGTGCACTAGATGGATGAATATACACAACTTGAGAGTCAACTAGAGTCCGGTAGCCTTCCTGGGGATCCTTTTTTGCTGCATTCCGGAAGAAACCCGAACAAATTGTCTTTTGTATACGTACGGTATTCTTTCCAGCCGATACAACGTCAAGTTTATGTCTGTCCATGATACCCAACAGTTGCTTGCGAACATCTTGTGAACGTTTGAGTGTGCGTATTTGAACGAAGTTCTCGTAACACCAGGCATTTGAAAACTTGTTGTTCTTCCAACTGTTATAGACTGCCAGTAATGTCAAGTGATCTCCTTCAGCTTGGTTGAATTTGGCTTTCTTTTGATCAGCCAATGATTGTTTGTCCTTTGGTCGATAGAATACATTCTGTACACTCAACATGGACACAATGGTTAAGATTTCATCAGAACACTGCAGAGCCACAGACATAATGAGCATTTTTGAGAGATTTGGCTCCAAGGGGAATTCAGCCATTCGCCGCCCCAAGCGCGTAAGAAGACCTTCGTCATCAAGAGCTGACAGCGAATGAAGTTGCTCCAAGGCCATGACCAATGATTCTACTGGAGGAGCATCCATGAAATCAAAATGAAGCAAATCGTTTATACCCATAGTCTTTAATTGCAATACGGTGGTTGCCAAATTTGTACGTTGTATTTCCGGAACTGGAGTTGGCAACATTTCATCACGATAAGCTCGTTCTGTGTATAGTCGGTAGGTTTTTCCTGGTCCAGTACGTCCAGCACGACCAGCTCTTTGTTTTGCAGCAGCTTGAGAAATAGGTGTCACCACCAACGAGTCCATTCCTGTTTTTGAGTTGTAAACTTTCTGTTTTACAAAGCCAGGATCTACCACATAGTAAATTCCATCAATAGTAAGAGATGTTTCTGCAATATTTGTGGCAATAACAACTTTTCGACTCCCAGCTGGAGCTGGATCGAAAATTCTCGTTTGCATTTCTGATGGCAGTGCTGAGTAAACTGGCAGAATAATTAATTCAGGTACATCCGGACCAAGACTTTTCATTCTTTCATATAAAATCTCACAAGCTGTATCAATTTCTTCTTGACCAGTAAGAAAGAGTAGAATATCCCCTGGTGGCTCTCTTAAATGAATTTGCATAACAGTTATAAGTGAGGCGTCTAGGTAATCAGTTTCAGGTTCTTTTGTATATAAGACTTCTACAGGGAACGTTCTTCCGGGAATGGTAAAGATTGGTGCTTCAAAGAAATACTGTGAAAACTTTACAGCATCCAATGTTGCCGATGTTACAATAAGTTTGAGTTCAGGACGTTTTTGAACTGCCTGTAATAAAAAAAAGATAAATATAATAAGAAACCAAAAATCCGGGTAGTTAAATGTATATACCGTTTTAAGTAATCCAAAAAGTACATCAGTGTGAATTGTTCTTTCGTGAGCTTCGTCTAACATAATAACTGAGTAGGATTTTAAGTCAAATTCCATAAGACATTCACGCAGCAACATACCGTCAGTCATGTATCTTAAGATAAAAAATTTTTTTATGCTCAGAAAATACCAATTGTTTTGTAAAGTAATATAATACATATATCTATTAAAGTGTAATTACTACTTGAAAACTAATGCTACCATATAATAGGAGTTCATATATTTAAGAAGCGGATAAATCCGGATTGGGATCAGGTTTTCCAACTATGCGGTTTTGGATAGGGGTAGCTTCTTGATTGTGTAACACAAATTTCAGTTCCGAAGGGACCAATTGTCACCGATACGGATGATCCCTCTATTTCAAAGATCTTTCTTGCTTTTTAGAAGGTAACGTATTCAACAATTCCGATGGTTGGGTTCTGAAGCGGATCTTTAAAGGGATTTAATTGCAGAGGAAGGCCATAGTTACTGTGGCGTGACGAAGAAGAACAAATGAGAACCAAATATGTAGAGAAATGTTGGTTGAAGCACTGGTCGACGGACTGTAGCAAAAAGAAGAAATTGAGGAAACAATGGTTCTCAAACTGGTGTAACCATTAAGACACTGTCGGATGCATTCTCGACATTGAAAAGGCATTTGACAGTGTATGAACTCTGAATCTGAATAAAAATGTTGGCTCACAAACTAACAACTTTTATCATTCATCCCTTAATACGAAAGAGCAATAGCCCTAATTAGTTCCTCTACACGCAACTTACAAGACCCATGTTTACATAATGCTTTCTCATGTGGTTTACCATTTCAAGCAGGTAGAAACTGGGATTTTTCGAGAGGAATACCCTACAAATTTGCATGGCACTGAAGTAATACAACAACAAGCAACTCAACAAGGCAGCTAGAATCTCTTCACTGAAGAAATTGATGTTAAATGCCACGAGAAGGCACACCAACCCAATGGTAAAAGCTATCGTAAGCAAAAAGAGATACCAATAATTATTGTGCTACCTTAATGCTATTTTTCTTCTGGACAAAGAAGTTATAACAATTAACGACGAAGAAATTTTCTAATTTTTCTTTGAGACAAATACACCGCACATAGTAGAGTATTTGATACAAAACCATGGCCAAAAGTCAATTTTCAAAAATTCACTTAAGCGAATGCAAAAAGGTACCGTTCGATAGCCAAATAAATGTAAAATATTGTATTGTATTAATAATTTAATTAAGAATGAACAAAGCGTTATAATGACAATTTAAAAGCGAAGGTTTGAAAAAAACGTGATAAGATCGTGATGATCGTTTTTAATGTTGATATAATTTTGTTTTTATTTTTTTAATACTGGCAATAGGATAACTAAATAATTATAATTTGTGTTCAACACTTTTTGGCACAAGTTTATAAAAATGTCTGCCTTCTCTTGTTAGTTAAAAAAGTTTTTAGTAACAAATTTTTTATATTTGTAGGTATAATTGGGAAATTTAATTTGTGTTACCAGAAAGCAGAAGTGTCCTAGTGTATTGTAGAAGAATAAAAGTTTGCGGATTTTGCGGATAAAATTGTAGATATGAAAAATGATTAGAAGATAAAACTAATTTTGGCCAGGGTTTTTTGCCAAATACTCTAACGTGCACCGTGTTAAATAAACATATTCAATACCTCAACGTACCGGTGTTGTACTAGTTAGCCGTTTTGTTAACTTCTTGAGTAAAGCAAAATAAAGTGACAAAGTTAACGTTAGTTACTACTTCTTGACTACTTCTTACTACTTCTTGACTAAATATTTCGGACATTTCTACTTAGGTGAAATTTCAGAAAGCATTGTTAAGCTAATGATTTTGGTTTTGGTTCACACCTGAATATCTTCTGAGGCTACAAGCATCGACCACAATGAGCAAACGAATAATACAATTTGGAGTTAAAATTTGTTTTCGACTTACTTGATAACAGTTTCAGGACTGGTACAATCTTCGAAACGGATTGTGTAACCAACTTCCTGTCCTAAACGACAACCAAACTCTTCTGCAACTCGTTTGGCTACGGACATTGCAGCTACACGACGAGGTTGTGTACAACCGATTTTTCCTCTAGCTGTAAAGCCACATTCAGCTAAGTATTGTGTAATTTGAGTAGTTTTTCCAGAACCAGTTTCACCAATAACAATTAGAATTTGGTTGTCCGTTACAGCCTATGAAAAAGAATGAATGTTTACATGACGGTTAGAATAATGCATTTGAATTATTACCTTAATTAAGTCATCGCGAAGCTTGTAAATCGGAAGAGACTGTCGTTGTTCAACAAGCGTCATGTCAGTCTTCTTGCCAAATGATGACTTTTTACCACCAATTACGTGCTTCTTCCATTCGGGAACCTCAACAGGTGCTAATCCAACACCACGTACATTTGCGGCAAGTGCACGACTATCCTCTATAAAAATTAACTTTCTAATTGAATAAATTTCGATTAAAAAAATACTATAAGTCTACCTTCCGGAAGAGGATCAATCCAATTTTTATTCAAACTTGTTGGTATCGAATCCATTTCTTGTTCACGTTGAAGCATTTTTTGTTCTCTCCTTTCCTTGGCCAAGGCAGATTGCATCATGGCAGCTTGGGCTAATGAGCCATCAGGATTTTTGACAATTCTAACTGGTGATAAATCATGTAGTGCTCGTCCGTGGCCAGCAAGAAATGGTGGTTCTTCTTCGACTATTTCAATTTCAATGTCAGCTTCGTCGTCTTCGTCTTTTGGTAATAAACTGAAAAACAATTTAGGCAATGCTTGTATCAAATCAAGTTAGATTTTTTGAATTAAATTTTTAAAGCTTACCCAGTTTCTTCGTCAAAATCAGGCAATTCGCTACGGTCTATAACTCCTGATGATATCATTTGCTTGATTTCCCATCTTTCGGGACTGGAAATACGAGTAACCCTTTTCCGGCTTTCGTCATCTTCGTTATCGACAGTGCCTTGCAATTGCAGCAATGATGTTCCTCCAATTGGCCGGTCAGGGTTTCGATCCTTCAAATCTTGATCTTTAGTTGGAGCATGGGAAGAAGGATTTAAATCTTCACCAGTGGTTTGATCGACTTCTTTCATAGACAATGAAACCTTTTGTCCAGTTATAGATATAACTTTGACTTTAACCATTGATCCACGACTAACAACTTCCGTGACATCAGTGACACGACCTTCGGATCGCAGTTGTGATATGTGAACGAGACCTTCCCAACGCTTTCTCAGACCAAAAAACTGAACAAAACAACCAAATGGGACAATATTGGCCACCTTGGCTGTGTATACTTTCCCCGGTTCTGGATCATCAGGCATTGGAGTTGGGCTGCGACGCTTCTCCCGCTGTGGACTTCGATCTTTTTCACTTCTTCTGTGCCGATCTGGAGTTCGAGAACGCCTGCTTCTATGACGATCTCTAGAGGAACTTCGGCGAGATCGCCGATCTCTGGATCTGTCACGATTTCTGTCTCGATGATGTCTATCGCGTGATCGACTACGCTTGTTCCTAGAACGACTTGTTCGTCGATCTCTTGATTTACTTCCCTTCCTTTCACGAGACTTACTCTTCCTTCGATCTCTTGACTTGCTTCTTTTTTTGTCTCTTGATCTGCTACGTTGTCTTCGGTCTCTGGACTTGCTTCTGTGCCTACGGCTCCTATCTTTTGAGCGACTTTGTGATCTCTCACGTTTGTGTTCGCGAGAGTGTGACCTAGACGTACTCCGTCTAGTGGATTTCTTGATGTGTTTATTTGCCGATTGGTTATTGAGATTACTTGGAGCTAGGGCTTCCAACTCTGCCATTGCGTCGTCCACACACTCGTCTGTACCATTCTTTTTATCGTCTTCTTCTTCATCATTATCTGACAATATCTTTTCATTCGGTATGGCCAGTCCAGGGAATAATTGTGTTAATTTACTTTTTTTGTCATTTTCCAAATAATCCTTGCTACAAATTGTATCAGAGTCATCCGAAGGTTTCATTAATTGAATGATTCGCAGTAGATTTGTAACAAAAGAGTCTGGAAATTCCGCTCCATTTTCTAGAAGGACCTTCTTAAAAGAATCGAAAGTCCTATTCTTTTCAGCCAAATCAATTATGAACTCCGCTGAACAGATAGAAATGCAGGAAAAGCATGTTTGTTTACTTCAAAGTTGGTAAAGAAAATGAAAACTGAAACACTCACCTAAATCTTTGTCATTTATGCCTAAATGATTATCTAATTCAGTGCAGATTTTGGAAACCAACGAAAGATGTTCTAATTGTTTCAATTCGTCCATATTTGTGTGTATTTTATTTAATTTAAATCAATGAAAATAGAAATATTTTGCCCTGTAAATAAATTTTGAAAGAGAAATCGAATCTGTCAAAAATAAATTTGACGTATGTGCAAAGGTAAGTTTTTTTTGTCGATAGGGCAGTGTGAATTGAGCAGTTTATATCAATGAAGAAACATAAAAGGCTACGTCATAAGCCGTGTTTTTTTGCAAGTCTATAATACATGTGTGAAAAAAACGACATTGGCCCTGTTTTACTTTTAAGGCGGCAAAGTACTAATGAGTACTTTACTATCGATTCTAAATGGAACGCATCGCTAGTAGCAATCTACGACTGATTTGTATGATTTAGTGTATGGATGTAGACAGTCTCAAGGTATACCTTTTGGTCACACATTTCTTACTTGTATTGGAACTTTTTGTTTTGTAATAATGGTAAGATATGTTAATAATGTTTTGGAGCAATATTTTATGTATTTAATTTGTTTTTATTAATAGAAAAGAAAAAGTGAACGCTGCCATCTGGCGGTTTCTAGATGCGTAACTACTCTGCTCATCTATTCGCGCTTGAGAGCATGTGTAGATGGTAGTACTAGATTACTACTCGCGAGTACTTTGCCACCTAAAAGGAACAGGGCTGTTGGGAATTAGCCCACAACATTAGTGACGTTCCCATATAACCACATGTAATTGTGTTGGACTTTAAGCTCGATATTTAACGAGAGTTAGCTAAGGTTACATAAAGCCGTGTTTTTTTGCAAGTCCATATAGAATTGTGTGAAAAAAAACGACATTGGCAACTAGTCCACAACATTACGACTGTGTCGCTTTTCACACAAGTCTGTATGAACTTGCAAAAAAAACACGGCTATTAAAAAATTCAAAATTGCTATTCGAAAAGTTATTTTGCCAAGGCGCTATAGAAAAAAAATTGCTAATCGAGATTCGCGTTTTTTTAATTTATTAAAAAAAAGATATTTTTTTATTTTTCAAAAAGTATATTCAGTAACTAATTCCGAAAGTTTAAATAAAAAACAACAGGGGCAACGTAAAACAACGATCGTCATTAAACAGATGATCTCTTTATCATATTTTTATTAAAATATAGAGATACGCGTTTATTAAAATATATTACGCGTTCTGCCCCAGGTGTTTTCTTGCAACTAGACAAGTTATAGACGTAAACAAGTTATAGACGGGTAGTAGTAGATCAAAATCAAACGTCGACAAGTTATAGACGGTTAGTAGTAGATGGTAAATATTTAAATATTTATGCATTTTCCCCCTCTTTGGGTTCTAAGACAAAATTATAGCCCATCAGATTCTCAGCCGTTTCTGGGTTAAACGTATCGCAAAGGAAAAAAATTACAGAAAAAGTGTTTTCCCATATTTTTCATCAAATAAAAAATTTCTAAAGCTAAACTATTAATCTGACAGAAAGCATTACCGAGAAGGAAGATTCATTTAATTTCAAAATTGCTTCATGGAAATCATAATCTTGCAAAATGAAAAACAAATTTACATATGAGATATGAGGTTATAATTAAGGGCATTGACGTATTAGGTATGGACCGCCAGTAGCCAACTTCACGCGTGTTCCAGCATAACTAGGGGCGCCATCAACTACTAGCAGGGAATCTGCGTAGCAGTGATATGATTTCTTTAATTAATTATTTACTATTGAAATATTTTGGTGGAAACTATTATCAAACTACTTTTATTTTACAAAACACATCCACTCCTTATGCCATGAGTTACTTACAGATGAATATATTATCGTTTTTATTTAAATTCTAATGGCGAGATTAGTACACGTATTTAACACTAAAAGATGATGGCGTTTTTAGACTGTTTTTAGCTGGAACAACTTTTCTTGGCTGTTTGTATGAAAATTTCAACCGACTGGCGGTCCATATCTAGTACGTCAATGATTAAGGGGTTCTAGAGTGCGTGAGCTGGTACCTAAACCATTCATTTTGGATTTGTATCTATATTTTCTTTTTATTTTTAAAATAAAATGATTTTCGTCTAATGCAGGGAGTTTATGCTCTATGAACCCTTTTAATTGATTTTTTGTTTAGATTAACACTTTGAGGAAAAATATGAGGTCAAAAAGATTTTTATCTTTTGCGATGCATGTTTCCACTACATGGTCATTTTGGTCTTATGCATTCAACAACCCAACTTCAAGATTTAGTTTTTTTTTAAAGGAAATGCAATTCTTTACAACTTCTTCCTCGGAATGTTTAGTTTAGTTTCAGACGATATGACGCAGTATTCGGTTTTGTAGGTACAACATTTGTTATCCTTGTTTAAAAATTAAATTTGTGAGTTCGCATTAAGGATTTTTATTTTCAGACCCAACACAAAGATAGCACGTGTGACAATTAATCTGGAAGTCTGCCAAGCCTCCTGATCAGTACAGGGACAAAATACAAGCATATTTCTTTATGGGGATGGATTACACACGTCTAAAGTGATTTTGGTGCCACAAAAAGTAAAACTGATTTCAAGTGCATTCGGTACCCTGATCAAAACTTGATATTTACTTTTTTAATGCTACGTGTAGTTTCCGAGATTTCACAAGGGTAAAATGGAAAAACCCTTTTTTTATGGTTTTTGAGGTTATATTATAATGCAAGCAAATTTGTTACGACATAAATTGTAATGGTTTCTGAAAGAACTATTTTTTTGTTTTCAATCTCCGTTTAAACCTTTTCTATGTCTTTTCCGTTATTCGAAAAATCTTCAGCTGAAAATAATGTGTGGTATAAAATGTGGCATAGTATATCATAGATTCACTGGTCAGCAGAAATTCAGTTTTTTAACATCAAAATTAAATAAATTTCTAAAATGAAGTATAACTTTTAGAGAAAATACTTCAACTGTTTGTTGTATCACAAAAAAGTTCTTCAATGGACCAAGTTTATTTCAGCTTGTTACTTTCAGCTGAAGGACACCTAAAACTCTAGAGATTACACCTAACTTCAACTTTGCCGAAAATGTAGTTTAAAAAAAAGGTTGTGTGTGTGATTTTAAGGGTGGAATGTAGGTTAGGATCGCTCAAAACATATAACGAGAAGCAGAAATAATCTTAATCCACTTTTTAATTTTATATCTGTATTGAAGTCTTACAATTAAAAGAAGATTTTTTTCAAGGATAAAAGATAACGGAAAAGTTAAAACGCAATATTAAAGAAATAACCAACCTCATGTTATAACATAACCTCAAAAACAGCAAAAAAAACGATTTTTTTTAATTTTCAAACACGAATATCGCGAAAATGACATGTAAAAAATTTTGTCTGACTTCGAATTCAGGCTCAGCACATCAAAAACCTTTGTAAAAGCACTTTAAAAACCTTCATTAAAGTATTTGTTTCGTTGTGGCACCAAAAAAAAATTAATTTTGTAGGCCTGTGTTATTTTTTCACTCGTTAAGCCCAAAGTGGTAATTTTCTAAAAATAAAGTAGAACCTTTTTTTTCAATCTCCTTTAAACGGGACGGAAATCCACATCCCCGTCAAAGTTAAAGTATAATATATAAATACTAGCTGACCCGGTGAACTTCGTATCACCTAGTTCGTTACTTACAACTTTTAATTTGTGATTACTGGTTGCACTATGTACGGTTTAAGATGTTTCGTTATCTACTCAAATTTATTCATAACTAAAAAAAAAATTATAAAACAGTCGACTTGACGGGCCATCCCTGCAACTTCCCACTATTTTTGGACATTAAGTGCATACAATTTTGTGAATGTTAGTGCTTCTGACTTCGCAAAGCTTTTAATTAAAAAAAAAAACATTATTTTTTGAAATTTTAAATTAAAATAAGCTGACTCGACAAACATTGTTTCGTCATTTATATTATTCCTAGGAAACATTTTTTTAGTTCAATAAAAATAACTATCTACTATAAGTGTGTGAGGATGTACCTACTTATAATCGAAAGCGTTATAAGCAATAAAAGTATGCTTTATTTAGGTTATTGAATTAATATTTATTAAAATAACGACTATATTTTGAATTATAATTTCTGATAGCTATCTAAACATCAAAAATAATTATTTACATTGTTACTATTAATTATGGCAGTTGAAAAAAAAATTAATCTCTCAGTGCAATAGAGTGTACAATATTCTTGGTTAGTCCGTCTTAAGCCAACACAAACAAACTGGATGGTTTTCCCACGCGAGAACATGCCACATATAGTTGTCTGTGGGAAAAGCATGGTGTTCCCAAATCTAAGCCACATACAGAGGACAAACTTTTTTCATAAACGCACAAAAAATTAAGAGCGAATACCTAATTTTAATCAAAACACTTGTAGTTCTTTTTACATTATTTTCATAGTAAGCTAACATAGTACCTACTGATTTAAGGCAAAATAAGGAGTCACCCTGGAAACTCGTATACAGCTTCATATTGGCGTACTAAAAGTTGTGTGCAAAGGATAATGGCACTGACGGCTCCGAAGAACCACGGCCTAGTGACATACACCTAATCCTTTTGTGTGCGTTGTTAGTTCTACAAAGATTGAAGGGGAAGTACAATTTTTCGTCGAAACGAACGACTAAGATGAGATGCACTTTTCATGACAATTATAGTTTTGGAAAATTTGTCACTTCCTCGCAAGAGGCCGGAGCAGGACCCCTGAAAAAACATTAGATGTAGTCAGGGCTCGGACCCAGAACTACGAAAAGTTAGTTATTCAATGTCAAAAGTAACAATAACCGCGTATTTCGCGATTATTTCGGTTTCTCTCAAATAAGTGATGCTGACATCTATTATCAAAATTGTAGAGCATACAATTTGCGACTATAATTATTAATATATAATTATTGCACTGGAAATTAATGATAAATTTACGATGATAGTAAAATTAACATCAGAGTTGCACAGAAAAATTAAAATAATACGTAAAACAGTCACTGCTACGATAGATACACAAATAAAACCAAAAGAAATGGCTGAAAAATGTATAGTGAGTGCGAGAGTAGACCGACTTCGTCATCATCCCTACTCCGTGATGTTTGCTGAATGAGTGGTGACACCTGACGGGGATAACTGATCGATTGATAATTGATCAGTTGTCGACCGGTGAGTGCGGGAGATCAAATTAAATTGGTTTGATCAGAGTAATATGAATTTTTTCATTCTAAGTCATGACAAAATAAAAAAAAAAATCCTTGCAAAATAAATTAAAGTTTTTAATTGACAAATAAAAAATAGGGGTTGATCGTAGAGGGGTGAAATTTAAGGGTTGTATATGTATGTATTTTTGTATGCTGTATCATAAAAAAAATAAAAAAAAAAAAAAAATTAGGGGTGGGCCACCCTTAACATTTAGGGGGATGAAAAATAGATGTTGTCCGATCTCCACCCTGGCCGATATGCATGCTTCGGATGACGAAAATCGTTTTTTTTTTTTTTTTTTTTTTTTTTTTTTTTTATAATAGGCACGCACTCAAGGGGTTTTTGTTCCCTTTTTATGCCAAAGCACAGTGCGAGCGTTAGGAAAAATGGGATAGACGGAGAGGGTTAAGGATGAGGTGTCGGTTAACATTAGTCTTGAATTCCTGAACACTGCAATGACTGGAGAAGACAGAGTGTGGAAGAGAGTTCCACATTCGCGTAGTACGGCTAAAGAACGATTCTCTGAACATGACCGTACGTCCGAAGTTGGGCTCGAGGGTGAACTGATGGGCATTCCTGGAGGCGCGGGTATTACGGTTGAATATCTTAAGGGGAGGAATGCAACTGGCTATTTCACTAGAGCATAAACCATTAAAGTAACGGTAAAAGAGGGTGAGGCATGAGACATTACGTCGATGTTCAAGTGACGTAAAAGTCTCAACGATGGTACGGTCACCAATCATCTTAAATGCTCTTCTCTGGATACTGTCCAAAAGACTTAAGTACGTTACTGGAGCACCAGCCCAAATGTGGGAGTTGTACTCAAGCTTTGGCCGTATGTAAGTTTTGTAGATGGTAGCCAGATCAGAAGGGGAAAAGAAGTTCTTGCATCGTCTTAAAAAACCTAAACATCTTGCGGCATTTTTGGCGACATCGCATATGTGATCATTCCACAAGAGGTGGTCGGTGATACACATACCAAGAATCTGGAGATGTTCGGTTTCACTGATGCAAGTGCCACACATGGACAGTGGCAAGGGGGGTATATCTCGCTTCAACGATACAAGACAGCATTGAGTTTTCAAAGCATTAAACTCTACGCGGTTTTTTATTCCCCATTGTACAATGCTGTTTAAGTCAGAGTTTAATGAGCTTATCATATTTTGCCGTTGCAGTTCCACACCCGAAAGGGAGGGATGTGAGTCTGGGAACGAATATGAAAAGCTAAGGGTACTATCGTCAGCGAAACAATGAATTGGATTAGAAGTTACAGACAAGAGATCATTTATAAAAATGAGAAAGAGGGTCGGAGACAAAACGGAGCCCTGGGGCACACCAGCATTTATTTTGTGGGTTTCAGACTTGAACCCGTCCAGTACAACTTGTATTGAACGGTTCAAAAGAAAGTTTCTAATCCAACGAAGGAGGAATTCATCAATACCGAAGGCACGCATTTTCGATAAGAGAGCCTGGTGCCAAACTCTATCAAATGCTTTTGAAATATCGAGTGCAACAATCTTACTTTCTCCAAAACGATGTAAAGATTTGTTCCACTGTTCGGTGAGATATGCCATCAAATCACCAGTGGACCTGTTGCTGCGAAAGCCGTACTGCCGGTCATTAAGAAGCTTTCGTTCTTCAAGATATTTCTTAAGCTGATAATTTATCAGCGTTTCCATGACCTTAGAAAGAAGGGACGTAAGTGCAATCGGACGATAATTGGAGGGAGAGGAGGATTCGCCTTTTTTGGGTATAGGCTGGACAAATGCTGTTTTCCAACTACTCGGAACGAGCCCAGAAGAATAGGATAGATGGAAAAGCTTACGCAATGGTTTTGCCAGCGTTGAAGAACACCTCTTCAGAACAATAGCGGGGATACCATCCGGGCCAGCGGATTTGTGTATGTTGAGATCCTTTAGGACCCTCGCCACAGCACGAGTGCGAAAGAAGATTTGTCCCATGGAATCATTAACGCGCTCAAGAACTGGCGGAGTCATGACACTCTCTGGCAGCGAAGAGTTGGCGGCGAACTGCCTAGCAAAAAGGTTAGCTTTCGCAAGAGAGCTAACCACTGGAGTATCATCATCAATGAGCGTTGGGACCGAGGAAGAGGAAGAATTCTTCATGTTTTTCACAAATGACCAAAAATTTTTACTGCCTTTGGGACATTGCAGTATTTTTTGCCTTAGTTTTTGGTCATGTAAAAATTTGGTCCGTCGAATATGGACATTGCAGGCCTTCCTGGCTTGTTTAAACTTATTCCGATTTTCCTCAGTAGGGTTGGCTTTGTAACAACGGAAACTTACCTCTTTAACCCTGATAACCTCTTTACAGCTCATATCAAACCATGCGTTCTCTTTAGGTCTGATGCTTTTAACCCTATTCGGGATAAAAGTTCTCATTCTCAAAAGAATTAAACTTGTGAGCATATCCGCACTGGAATCTACGTCACTATCGAGGAAGCATAGTGACCAGTTAAAGATCCTGAAAAAATTATTGAGGCCGTCCCAGTCGGCTTTCTCGTACTGCCAAACGGTTCTCTTAGGAGCTCTTTCTTTAACTGGGATTTTTTGGCACGAGAAATTTGCGGATATGACACAATGGTCAGATCGGCCTAGAGGCGATAATACACTTATTGCATATTTATCAGGGTCAGAGGTAAGGAACAAGTCAAGAGTGTTTTCTGCTTGGCCGTCAATGTCCGGTATTCGAGTGGGCTCGTTGACCAACTGAGCAAGGTGGTTAAACTCAGCAAAAATCTCAGCACACACTCCTTCGGGTGTTGTCTTGCTCGAATGGAGAAGCCAGGAAGAATTGTGTACATTGAAATCGCCCGTAATAACGATTTCAGTGCGAGGATACAAGGAAACAATTCTTTGAATGGAGTCGGACAGTGAGTCAAATTCGTTAGCAGTTGAAACCCTGTCCAAATTTGGGCTTCTATAAAGGAAACAGTAATGGATGATGTGCTTATTAACGGAAAATTTGAACCACATAAAATTAAAGAGAGGATTTAAAAAAGAGCTGTACTGTGGTTGAAATTGGTAAGCAACATCACTTCTGATATAAACGGCGAGGCCATGGTGGGGAAGGAATAGTGGCACTAGGTTATATCCTTGAATATAAAATTCAGTAGGATCGGTAGCCTCACCTACTTGGGTTTCACTAAGTGCCAGAACAGCTGGCCTGTTTAAAACAGTGTGGAGGTACGTCGACAGAAAATTCATTCTTAACCCACGAATATTGCTGTAATCGACCCTGAAATTCTCAGTCATTGCAATACTTAAAAATTTCAAAACTAAAACAGACGAGCTCTAAGAAGATAATTGAATTGAAACTCAGACTTCGTTTCGACTCAACGCCCCTGTTAGTGTTATGCCTTAACAGTGACGTGAACCGACCCGACCCTGGAATTCAAAACAATAATCCTCTATTCGTCTGTTGTTGGTGACAAATCATGTACATACATTGTGTGAGCAAAAAAAAAAGCACATTGCAACGTAATGCACATGATAAGCCATACAACTGTTTGTGCAAGGAGGGAAAGAGGGTGGGTACTCACTGTGCTATGCTAGGCATTTTTTTGTTGTTTTTTTTTTTTTTTGGAGATGCTGTGCTTTTGACTTTTTTTTTGATATTGCTTTTAATATTATATTATTGCGCGATCTTATCGGCTTTTATGTAGATGGTTTGATTATTGTTTATTTCTAGTGTTTTTGTAATGTGTATATTGAATATTGAGCCGTTTCGGAGGAGATAGATTACAAACACCGTGACAGGAGAATTTTATATATAAGATAATTCTATAACCTTAATCATGTAAATTATTTCTTAAAATAATTTTTTAAATTTGTTGAGTTTAAATTGAAATAAATTAAAACAATTATTAAAATCAATACAAGAAGCAAAAAGTAGTTCATGAATATCCTAGACAGAATCATAAATTGAAAAATTCATATTGACAAGAATTATGTTAGGAACATTATTAGATAATTTTTATTTTGAAAAGCAGATTATTTGAATCGATATTTCGAGTTAAAATTTTAAAAACAAAAAGGATATTACACCACTTAACTGCAACCAGTTATCTCCACTTTCACTTTTAAAAGATAAATACAATTTAGCATCTTCTGCGAACATTTGGATATTATACCGGACAATAGCATTGCACAATGCATCATTGTCATTAATAAATAACAGCGGCTGCGCTGCGGGCACCAGCTGTTAATAGCCTTTAAGCTTTTTTCACCATCATATAGGTATTTCCAAAAACAAAACCAGGTGAAACGAGTCATATGTTATATACAATGTTACAAACCTCTATAAATATAAGTTTAATTTTTTGAATAACATAAGTGGTGTTTTTTAGAATTTTATATAGGTATAGTAACAACAGTTGAAGATTCCCAAAAAACAATCTGGTTTTTATGTTTCATCATCATCCATAGTATGATTTGACTTTATTTTTTATCTATATTATCCATACTGCCAATGTTGTATTTGTATCTCATATAAAATTTTACTTAAGGTACCTACTATGGATAGCTTTCCCAAAAACACACGACTATTATATTAAAAATATATGTTTAGTTTTGTAAATCACTGATGGTTACTCAGTTGCAAATATTTTACTTATAAGTCAATACCTCTGATAGGTATAGCTATGAATTTCTTTAACCAAATGCTATATTTAGAAATACGATTCTTAGCACATTAATTTTACTAGTATTCAAGTGGCAACTTAATGTAAATCTTGTCTCTTTAACCCTTACAAAATACAATTCAAAGCACCCCATCATTATCATTGTTAATTCAACCCGTTTAACGTCACGTCCCCATGACTTCTTCCGGGCAGGAATTTGTGCCGAGAGTAAATTCATCCCCCCATTCCAATGCATATAATCAAACATCCACCAAAAACGGAAGGCTCAACAAAATATTTGTTATTCCCATTCCACTGCAGTCACAGTGACAGCCACACACACATGATACAACTAACTAAATATCCCATTGCAGCTTGTTGCAGTTGAAGTGGTTCGTTTCCAACCTAACTGGCCAAGATTTGCCTTTTGTAATTGAAGGGATGCGAGATATAAATTGTAACTACGTCATTCCTTCCAGGCCCAGATTCTGAGCAAAATTCATCCTTATTCCGAGCCTCAACGTTTGATAACAACAACGCAGTTTCCGAGCGCGAAACCGAATAGACCTAAAGATACAATCATACATATTATATGCTTGTGTTCATACTATACCATTCAAACAGTGCCGTCCTGTTATTCTCTACTTTTTACTTGCAATATTATAATTAACTAAATATGAAATAGGTACTTTTTTAGACCTTTGGTTAACTGAAAAGTTTAAAATAAATGTTGTCCGAATAATTCTTCATTCCAACTAAACTTCGCAAAATAGATAAACTTGTGTGTTTTAAAGATTTTGACTGATTTAAATAAACTGTGTGATATGATAACGAAGTTATAATATTTTGCACTTTATATGTGACCCGAGTAAAGCTTACCTTTTTCGTAAGAAAAAATGTGACTTTTTCCCACCAATATACTTAAAAATCAACTTTTGCAAGAAATCTGACAGAAAAAAATCGAATTTTTTTACCCAACAACAGTGTGTTATCAGCGGTTAACAACACTTCCTATTTGAAAAAAAGAACTATTTCAATGTCAATTCGAAGTATTTTATGGGACAGTTATTTATTTGTATAGGTAATCATTGAATTAGTTAGTCCATAATAATAATAATACATAATTCTAATTGTGGCATAATTATGTTGACTGATTTTATTTCAACTTAAAAAACTAAATTTATAGAGTGTAACCATAAATGAGCTACAAGTAATATTTTGAATTGGTCTTGCAATCCACTCGACAAGGTTTCTCGTTCCTCAAAAAATGGTGTCAAATCTTCTGTCTTCTGTAAGGCCAATTTTGAGAAAAAAATTAAAAACCTTTCAATAAGCCAATCTCCAGAAGTAAATGCGTGGTCATTTAAAACTACTAAATATTTATTCTGTCTCATTGTATTCTTAATTATGACTAAATCTTTAAAACACTGAAATGCCACAATTATTCTCTGTAGCAATAGGTGTTCTGTCAGTTTGGAAATATTAGCCAACAAATTTAAACTCAAGGAAATGGACTTTATGACGTCATCCCCAAATTAAAAATAAATTTTATAATCTTACCAAGTTATGACAAAAAAAAATTGTTAAAAACCTTTTGTAACTTAAAAATGAAATGCACGAACTTGCTCTTTTACCATGGTCTTGGGAATGGTATAAAAAAAACCTTACACGGTCAGTCAGAGGACGTCAGTCATCTACACATATAATCCGTCATCAGGCAAAATCAAAAGGGTTTTGATTTTGCGTCAAACAAATGCACACATACGACTTATTTTTACAAACACTATTTTACATATTGATGTCAAATGAATGACAACGTAAGGGTCGCTTAAAGGAAACATAATCGCCATTTTCTTGTGTTCACTCAAATCACACTCACTAAACAGATCATAGTACTATTTTGCCTACACTGGTAAAAACTCCGCACTAGTTGTTGTTCCAACATTTTTCCAATGCTTCATTCCAAATGTACTTCAACCTACATGTTTGACGCAGGATGTTTTTGTTTGCACTAAACCAGCAGTATTTTCTTTTGGCCTTTTTCCATGGCCGTTTTGTTATGCTGTCTAGCTGGTGTTGGTTGATTTTCATTCGGTGAACGACGATTGTTCATCAATTTTTGTATTTGTATCTCACTCAAATTGAAATACAGCTACAGCAAAGCAAGGTATATTTTTCTGTGCAAGTGGAAGTTGTTCGGCAGCGATTCAGTTAATCGAGTGCGTTTCTGGAGTTCGGAGTTGTTTTTTGTCGTCTCGTCTTGTAGTTATCCGTTGTGCTTGGTGTTTTGAAGATAAATGTTGTAGATTCAATTGTGCTTGAAGCACCTTTTTTTAAAGAAGAAGTATCCAAACAAATTGTTGGAGCTGTAGTAGTGTGCTGCTGCAGGTCGTAATCGGAAATTGTGAGTGCAGGCAGAGTTTCAAAACGGATGTGAATGTGGAAAAGCTATTGTTTTGTGGTGCAGTTTTCGCGGAAGTTTTAAATTTTACATTAAAAAGAAAAAAGCAAAGTTCTGACCAAAAAAAAAACCAGCTGCTCTTGATTTGGGGGTTGAAGAATAAAATAATCTATACCTATATGTGTTTGCTTTAAGGGATGTCGAATATTGTAGAGGTACATTTACGTTTACCTATATCTGTATAGCTATGTGTTTGAACTCGGTTGTCCTCTTATTTGATCCCTCATCATTGTCGCATCATCGAAAGTGAAGCGTAAAATGAACTGATTCCAAGTATTCCTAAAACGTAGGTTTCGTTTGTTGTATATTTTGGGTGAAAGGATAAAGAAAACTCGGTCGTCGTTTGTTCCAAGAAACTAAAATTTATTCAAAACAGTTAACTCCTAAATTTAATTCTAGTTTTTAGTTTTAAATTCAAAATGTTTTGAAATTGAGAGAATTTTTTTTTTGCAGAAAAACCTCTGTGATTTGCAAACATTAAATAAAAGTGATGTGTTTCGTGTCGACAACGGTTACAAAACGGTCTTGCATCATAATAGAAGGAATGGTGTGAAATTGTATACACATACATACATAGCTTCATATTTTTTTAATTTATTTATTTTATAAAATTGAGAGTCGTGTGTTACTTACACTCTTGTATGTGTATAGTGTTATAGTTTACTGTTAATAACAGGTAGCAGGGGCTAGCAAAGTAAAAGATACAACCGTACGGTTATATGGATATTTTTCTAAGTGACGCGTCGCAGTGAAAAATAAAATAAAAGTGCAGACCCAAAAATATCCTTGTCGTTTTTGTCCTTTGATCGTCCTTCGAGTGAGTGTTTGTTGTGGGAGAAAAAAGCTGAATTAGAAGAAGTTTCCTGCATCGAAATGGCTTTATCTAAACGGATTAAATGTTTTAAATATCTAGTCTACAGTTACGTCGTTTTATTAACGGTAAGTGAAAGTACCTATCTATCTTAAGTATACCTAGCTTTGAGTATGTATTTTATTTTGCATATCAAATAATGATGCAAAAAAAAAAACAAAATCAAAAATTTAATCAATCGACCAGAAATTGAAGAAGAAGGATAAAAGTCCTTCTTTTTTCTTCGCTCTTCCTGTGTTCACCTCATCTTTTGCATTCAATCACACTCACACTCTTTTGGTGGTGCACTCTCTCCTTAGTTGCTATTTGACCTAAATTTAGAGCTTGCATGCACGTAAGAACAAACTACGTAAAAAGTATCTATCGTGTTGGTTTGGTGTGTCACATATAAAAATACTATTCAGTATCTATCTATATGTGCATTACTATACACAGAGTATTCCTGCTCGCAGCCCTGCTGCACTGGGCAATATAGGGTTGCCACCACTCACTATATTCCTTATAAATTGCACATCTGGAACTTTTCATTGGCATCTAAACATTGAAATTTACAAAAATTTAGGTTGCTTAAAGATTGAGAAAAAAAATTAAACAACTCACGAATGTCAATTGTTTTGGAACTAAACTGCTTATATATTTTTATAAATGATGGCAACCTTGTTGGTCACTGCGATATATTTATTTTGGATTAAACCCAAAGCTTCGCTAGCACGAGGATTAAGGTAGGTATACCAATGACGTACTATGTCAATAAATAAAATGCAATCCAGTGGACTGGGACTGGGATTCTTGTCTAAAGTTAAAGTTGAGAGGAAACTTAAAGTATCTATACCTACACTGTTGACGAATAATATTGTGTAGGTACCTCATTATGCATTCGAATCTCGAATTGAAATCTACTTGAAACTCTTTTTTTTTATTGTTGTTTTACGATTTCAACCAATACCGAGAACGAGAACTGGAGATGAATATTTTAAGAAACTTGTTTTGTATTTGTTGTTGTTGTCAATTGCAGTTAGGTATCTATATAACTGTGATTTCTTTGGAAAAGATATTTCCTCGCATCCTTCACCTCTATAAAATCATCATATAGCTATATACACATAGAAATAAAATAATCCAAAGAAAACCACCGCAAGTCAGAGAACAATGTGTTATGTAATTAAATCGAGGGAAGGGGATTGCGTTCAGAGTTTTCACGTTCGAATTACAAATTCACCAACCAACCAACCAGCCCACCGACCCCACAGTTCTCACATTATTGACACAGAGTCGGTTTGGTACAGCCAGCAGCCCCAACAGCAGCAGCAGCCTCATCTCATCACAGATGTTGTGGCGTATTATGTTCGTTCATCGTTGCTCGTTATGTCGATGCCGATGCCGACTTCCAAGCTTCGACCCGAACCCCGACCTATACCTATATCTAGGGATTTTTTTTTCCAAAACATATAAAATGTATATAAACTTACCTATAACACTGTTACAGAGGTTCCTCTCTGTATACCTATTACCGAGTATGTACATACTGATGCTTGACCTTGAAAGCCAGGCTGCGCAGGTTCTCTTGGAAAATCTCATTGGAAATTGACGACGTCCTTGTTATGCTGGGTGTCCTATGTGTTTTATAACATGAGCCAGCACCGTTGAGCGGCGCGGCAAGGCTCACCGAAAGAGTCCTGCCATTGTTAGGTACATATAATTGCATTGGATGATATTTTAAATGCAATGTATTTAGGGCGGTTGAAGTGTGTGAGGGGGTGGTATGTCATTTTTTGGGTATATGGGGCACTAAAACTATATCATTGTTGTTCGTTGTAATATGTTTTTTTTTGTCCCATAATTTATAAATAGGTTTACGAATTTTATAATAAAAATATATTATGTTAAATGGTTTTAAATATATTTTTTTAATTAAATCGTTTGATTTTTGTTCAATGATGGTTTGATAGAGGGTGGTGGAAAGTTTAGTTTGGTGTGTATACCTCGTTAGTTGCAAAATCGATATGGATGATAACTTAAAGCTTGCCATCGTTATTCGAAAATGAAATTTTGTTAAATACCTTGGCTCCTCATGCAAGGATTACACGATTATATACTTTTAGTATCTATGACTGGATGTAGGTACTCAGTATATATGTATGTTTGTAGTAGTAAAAGATGTTTGTTTGGCACTCTTTGGCAATTCGATTTTTCTTCGTTCAAGGTCCTATCACAACTTTTCTCGTTGGAAGGTAGATATGAGAACTTATATGACATATGAGATATGTATGAGGATGAGAAAATTTACAAGGATTTTTCTTTATTTATTTTTGTAATGTGATTGTGTGATAAAAAGTTAGCTGCTTTTGGGATGCTGTCAAACATTTTTTGGAAAACTTGTTATGTTTATGGCAGACAAAGAAGAAAAAAGGTTTAATGCAATTTTCACTGCATATATGTACCTTACCTATACAGGTTTAAATTGTATATGTTTTGCTGTGGTAAAGGTTATAGGTAGATGATGTCTGTTCATGTAGATGTAGCCCTCCGTAAATCAAACATTTGTCAGTGATTATGTGTGATTTAATTGAATATTCATTTGAAACGAGCCTATGTGCATAGATATATAGATCTAATCTCTAGAAAATTTTGCTACATATATCGCTTTAGTATATAACAAAGTTAAAACTTTTATTTGTGCAGATGCTTGAGTCCGCAGTCTAAAGACGCCTTCACATTATGCAAGAAAAAGGTTTGCCGAAAGCATACATTTCACAGTTTGACGACCCGAAATATCATCTAAAGCAAGGGATTGCTAAGATGATTTCTTTGTATTTAAACGCTTGCAACAGAAATACTTGCATATAGGTGTTGTAGGAAACTAGATCATGCAAGTGATTGCATACAACCAAACCACTTGCTGCAACACTTGCTATTGAGAAATAGTTTCACTTTTACGTGGGTAACAACTGTGATGTGATGTCAAATAGAATTTATTTTATGCTGAAGATATACATAAATAACTTCGGTAAAATTGCAGCAAGCACTTGCACTTAGAGTTTGTGGAAGCACTTGCGCACTATAAGCAGCTGGCATGGTTGGCGATCGGAAAAGTGCCTACAATATCGATGAGTGTTAAACTAGAGGTTGTGGTACTCACACGGGTGCACGCATTGTAATATGTTTCTTTTCACTACATATACCTCCCAGCTTCTGCTGGGCTAACAGACACATAGTTAAAAAATTATTATTGTTATTATTATAAAATAATGTCGCTTGTAGCACTTTTCTTGCATGGTGGTGACACTGACTTCAAGCATTGCAAGAAAGTTTTAAAATAGGAATTCGTTAAACTCTTGCTGCAAGTAATTTTCTAGCATGTTTTGATGCCATTTCTGTTACATTGCAGTTCAGCCTTTAAGGCAGAACCATAATAAGAGAATTGGTACGTACGGTGCCGTACGAAATTAGCGAGAACAAGGAATTTGTATAGTGCGCACATAATGTCAGATTGCTCAGTTTAAGCAAGTTTTCGTTAACTTTTGCCTCCGTAGGTACGTAGAGAGCGCTTCAGAGAGTAGTTTACGTACGTAAATCTGACAGCCAGCCAAATACATGTGGAATTTGATTGCGTTTACATTCGAACATTACGGTCGACTTAAGGTAATGGCAGCACTTAAGAAAACTTGACGTAGAATTATGACATTAGCTTTCGTTTGCTTACGACTATTATGGTTGGCCCTTTAAGTTTGCGAAATTGAACGAAGCAAAGCAAAGCGGATATTATGAGCATGGGTGTTTGTATTCGCTCTATTTCTAAAGCTAAAACTTAAGCAAACGGACGAAATTATAGTTGGCCCGTAAAGGTCCAACGTTAATATGTAGTTGAAAGCAAACGGAATCTTATATGTCATAATTCTACGTTAAGTTTCCTTAAGTGGCGTCAATTTCTTGAGTCGTCCATAATAGTCGGATGTGAACGAAACCATATTTCACATGTATTTGGCGAACTGTCAAATTTACGTGCGAAAGCAACAATTAACGAAAACTGAACATGAGCAATGCGTCATTCGAAATAATCCTCCCATTATATATAATGATGTTTCAAAACGATCGATATTTTATGTACTATATACCTAGTAGATATATAGAACATTACCAATTCTACTCCGAAAGCCAACCATAATCGCACTTCTTTACATAAGTATCTTGACTTCTGGATGATATTATATTATTTTCTTTAAATCATTTACTCAAACTTATTTGTTTGCCTAAAAAAATGTTGACCCTGACCCTAAGGCCACATCATAAGGTGTGTTAACAGAAACAATAACAAAATAATACAAAAAAAAAACTCATTTTATAAAATCACCAACGTCATGGACTCACTGGTTTTTCACACTTTCACGCACCCAAACCCACGTTTACTTAAATAAAAGTACCTTTAAACCTTCATTTCAATTTCCATGAATTTCAAATCACCTGAATTCGTAATGAGCAAAACGCTGACAAGATCGTTTTAATAAAGAGCTTATACACTTATACACTCATATAATATAGGTACGTAGGTACCTACTAAAGTTGTATTATATATCTCTGGAAAAAAAACCTAACAACAAGAAAACCATTGTATGACAAAACTCATATTTCATGGCTCAGTAAATAAAGAACATCATTTTGAACTTTTCGTATAGCAAACAACGGATCTCTGTATGCCGTTTGTTTGGTATTCAGTTCAACAAACTTAATGGTTTTGAAATTTACTACAAAATTTCGTCACCACATAAAATAGAAAACAAAAAAACAGAAAACACTATTGTATTACATAGTGGAACATAAAAATAACCCAAGTGTAAATTCCGCAACAATAATAAAAGATAAAAAGAAAAAAACAAAATGCAAATAAAAAAAATCCAGCTCAACTAGGAAATGGTTGCATATTTTGTTAAGTTATAGTTTTTTATTTAAAAAGAAATTTGTGTCTTAGTTTAGGAGTTTTCTCGTACCCAGTGAACCAATTTTGATTTTTGAAAACTTGTTTTACTCCTTTTTTTTTGAGTCAAACAATTTATATAAAAAAAAACTTGTTTGCTAAATCACGTATGTATTTCATGAGATATTTAAAATACAAGTAAAATTTAAATATTAAATGGGTTGATTAATCATAAAATGTATTCTTTTATTGCAACAACCACTTTCAGTTTTAAAAGGTAAACAATTTTTAAACTTTTCTTCTAATAAAATACAATGAGAACTTTGAATGAGTTCATTACATTTCATTTGCTCCAACGAATTGTGACTAAATACAGGATTGATAGGTACATATGTATACATACGTAAATTGTTTTAATATCAACAAAATAAACATCAGTGGAACAGATTAAAATTTAACATGACGATACATTTTATTACTCTGTTAACTAACATCGATTTAATTTTATTTAGGTGTAAGTGGCCGTTATAATTGCAAATCTTTTGTTCTATTGTCTCTTTTTTTTTTTATTTTTAGTTATTGTGTTTCAGCATCTGGTTTACACCTTAACTGTCAATATCAAAATACAATATAACTCAGTTCAGTGGTTTTCTTATACAATTGTTCGTTGTTTTTGCAGTTTTGTTGATAGCATGTTGGTACGAGTACGATGTCGATAAATCCACAAAATAGGTCATATCTGATTTTTAAAGATTATTGATGGAATTAGAATCCTATCAATCATATTTGAAAAAAGAAAACTTAAAAAAAAATAACCATTGTGTAGAAAGTTTATTTTTTTTCCTTATTCTTCAACAATTGGCAATAAAATCTTGTAGAGGGTGGCACATCATAGATCATAGATCGTAAATCATAGATTCATAGAACAACCGAAAAATGTTATAACTTTTCTTTTGAAGATCGAGAAATACTTGTGACCAACAGCGTTTAGACTGGAACAAAACGTGACCGAAGAGGTGGCATTAAGGGTCCATGTGACGTCAACGTCTATTAGATGACGATACAAAACCTGATGATCCAGATTTAACTGTACCGAATTGATGAATTTATTGGTACTGGAGTGGTTCATTGCCATTGAGTGGATTCTAACATGGCCATTTGCACTGACTGGTTAAATCGCCTGATTTGACTGGGCTTATGAGTAGAAACCGTAGACTCTGGAACCTTTCAAATAGTCAAATAGCCACCAAAAATGGCGGCAGCAATTCGACAGATATCATCTCGAAAAAGATTCGCAAAAAAACTTTAAAATCTCAAATAAACCTTGAAATAAACATATAAAAATAAATATATTAATTATTTAATTTCAATGTAGCAAAACATAGGCTGAGTGTTTTTTGGAGCACCCTGTATTTGAAAGCAGTGTCTGGAAATGTAATATTAGAATATTGTAAACAAATCATCACTAACATGACGTTTGATGGATGTGATGTTAGCTCTGTTTCTGTCACGTTTTATGATAAATATGTTTTCCTTCTACTAAAACACATTCTTTGTACAAACAGAAAATTTGGTTAAAGGAAGAGCTACCTAAATATCTTTTGTGTTGACTTTACCTTATGTAATCCCACCCCCAAATTATACTTCCAATTAAAAAAAACATTGCATTAATTATAGTGTCCACATTATATTTTAATGGGCGACATTCTCAAGCGAATGTAGGTATATGTCATGGATAAAATTCGGTCAACATGATGAAGTAGTTTTTCTATGTCTCAGCAGGAGGGTTTGTATAACAGGAATTAAAAACATAATCAAGAATTTAAATTAAGAAATTAATATCACTAAATTATGCAAACTTAAAGTTTAATAACAAAACAAACCCCTCACTTTTAATAACTTCTCCCCAAGGACCCAGTACTATCAAGTGTTGCCTATAGGGTTTATATTATTAAATCTAGAAGCGCACTTCGTACGATGTCGTGAAAAACAGGCATAAATATAAAACAATTAAGATGTCGTCTTCTCATAGTTCTTACTCCTCGGGGGGTTGAGTCGATATACGTGATATTGTGAGTGGATATACATAATTTCCTACACCTACTTAATCAAATCATCAATGTGTGCAGATTTGCCGTCGATAACCTTTTTACTAAAGTTCATAGCTCTGCGTGGGATAGATGTGTTATAATGGATTATACAGTGCTGTGCAACATTTTTATTTAATCGTAGGTATTTCAGGAGTTTTGAAAAATGTTACTTTAATGATATCGGTTTAGAACTCTGATACTTAAATATAGTTAACCGGTAAAGGACTCATGCTGGAAAAAGAAGTCAAGATAACAAGATACAGAAGACGAAAGATATCATAAATAGAAATATTATACTTTTTCAAAATTCAATAAAACATCAAATTAAAAACAAAAATTCGTATGCACATCACTATACCGAGTAGGAAACGTTTCTTACATGAAATAAACACGAAACACGATAGAGTTCCAAATAAATTGATATGATGACACAATTCGTATGTACATAGAACCTATATGTTTGGGTATAATTTAGAAAGAGTTTATAAAAGGATTTCATTACGAAGTTTTGTCAACCGTATCTTTTATTATTTTCACTTAACTATTTAGTTGCGGTAGGTAGTTCCTATAGCTAACATTTTCCTGTTTGGCAATAAAGTATGTAGGTAAGGCGTTCTTAAGGATGTCGGGATGTACACAGTTTTTATAGTTTGTTTTAAGTTATTTATTTGCAGGACGGAAGTAGAAAATTGTACGTACGAACGCATTGTTGAATATTAAACTACAGTAGAACCTCAAAAAAATGTTTTCCCGGGCAGAAGGGTAGGTACCTACTTATGGGGCAGTATTTAAGAAATTTGTATTTTTCGTTATGTTTTATGTTTATTATAAATCTACCTATACGTCAGAAAGGTGAACAATTCGAAAAGATGACCAGGGCATGTTTCATCTTTTCGAGATTTTACTGTATTTCATTAGATACCTACCTACCTATTTCGTGAATTAAAAAATAATGGCCATGACTGGATCGCACAAAATTTGCTTTTGAGGAAAGTTACATTCATTGTAAAACAGGTGTTTTTCACCAGAACCGCTATTTTTTCTACCTACCTACCTTCATGTTAATTAATGGCTAAGAAATTCGTTTGACCAATTTTTTTTTTTAATTTTTTCTGTATTTTATTTTTTTAATTTTTTTTAATTCTTTTTAAAAAATCTATGGAATAAAAAAAAATTGAGTTGAAACACATAACCTACGTTTGACAACAAATCAGTCATATAAAATTTTATCGATCGTATTTTTTTATGCTTTGGACCTTATTTTTGAAAAATAAATAAAAAATTCTCAAAAACTTCGAAACACGACAATCACAACTCAATTTTAAATTGATGATTGCCAAAGTTTCAAAAATTATTAACCATCATGCCTAATTTCATACTAAGTCTGTTAAAATTGCAATTACAAAAACGCAACATCAAATAAGGGATTTTAACGAAATAATGATAAAGAATTGATTGAAATAGGTAGGTATATGTTATATGTACACAAAAATAAAGAAACGCTTTATGTTCTTCGGTCTAACGTAAACAACTTTTTAAGTATTAACATGTTTTTAAGTGTTAAAAGCAATAACTTAAAAGAATACCTAAATGTCCATTTAGTTAAAAATACTTACAAATTGTTTGAACAAACATTTACAGAATTTATTCACGTCTGCAAAGTATGTTTATAAGTATACAATTGACAAATTTTTCCAAGCTGACGATTTATTAACTTATTAACTAAACACATGCAACGCATTGATACTATCAAAATCTGTTTGCCGTAAAACTTAGGGTATTCCTACTTATTCCGAGTTTGTCTAAATAATCTTAAAAATTAATTCAATGGATTTGACTGTTATAAGGTTCAAAACAGTTAAGTAAACAAAAGATCAACAAATAAAATGCACATCTGCTACCGACGTAATTACGTTTTATTGCTCAAGGACTTTCTTGGAGCTCAGAATTGTGAAGAAAATAATATTAAGTAAAGGTAAATACATAATAATATGAAAATTTGAAATGAGATATGCAATGAAAAATAAAAATCAACAAACTCTCAATCCATTGTATTGGTATTGTAGGTACCAAAACAATTCGCTCCTATCTTTCTCCTCCTTTTTAATATAGTGTCGTGCAACACCTGTTGAATTCAAAAGGCAATGTGCCTTAGGCTTGTTTCTGCCTCTGCCTCATAAGTGTGAACCGATGAAAACGACCCAATACGAACCCAATAGAAACCCAATAGACACCTAATAGCAACAGCACCAAATGCTCCCACGACATTATGAAGTTTCATTGGGTTTCTATTGGGTCTCTATTGGACTCTAGGGCACACAAAGCAATGAGAGTGTGCAAGGTTCTTATTTGGTTCGTTTTCGTTTTTTTCATGTTTAATTAAGTCTGTTGTTTTTCTGTCTCTAGTTAATAGTGGTTCGAAGAATACAGATCTATAATACAAACCCCATGTGTGTGAACGAAACTGCAAAAGTCCAATAGCGACCCCATAGCGACCCAATAGCGACCTAACCTAATGAAACCCCATAAGTGTGAAACAAGCGTTGCAGATGCAGTTAGGCCCACTTGCACGAAACTTTTTTGACAGTAGGTAGTAACCACAGATTTATCCATACATTGACGAATTCGATATAGACCGCCAGTAGCCAACTTCACTATTTCGATGATATTTAACAATAATATTTGTTTTTTTCAACTTCGCTTTCTGGCGTCAAACTTTGCTTTCCGGCGTCAAAATGACGAATGGAAATGGGCAAATATCAACGAACCGTCTAATCACCATATAGTACGTACCTGCCAAAAAGACCAAACACGTCACGTACGAAAAAAGGACTGGTGTAATCAGGGTCCTTGTGCTCTCAGTGGGATTTTTTTTATATGTGGTAGATGGGTTCCTCCTGCCTGAGTATAACATTTTTTTTTTCGAAATCCCGATCCGCGTACTCAGGTATGAAATTTTGAAGATATTAGTTTGAACCTAATTATCTCGAAACCGTTAGTCTGACAAAAAACATGCTCAGCACAAATTTGTAGAAAATAAAATGTTTCATCTTTTTTACACACCTACCTACACATTTTAAATGTATCTTTAATATTTTAAAAGTTATAAGCAAATAAAAATCAATGTTTTACTTGTTTAGTATTCGGAGTTGCGGAACCATCGTGATTCGTGAGTAAACTAAAGTACAGTCATTAACGAGAGTCGTTGAAAACTCCATCCAAGAGGCATTATCATACAACATTTCGGTACAATCGCAAAAGAGAAGCCGGTCTAAAAACTCCTGGAATGAAAAAAATGCAACGACTCCTGCATTAAAAACAATAGCCATGTTTTATTATCCCCTCTGATCCGGATCGGATTGAAATTTTGCAAGATCTAGAAACAAAGCTGGATCTTGTGTTGTTGTTGTTTGCGTGTATTTTGCGACCAAATGGGGTGATATTGCCGGCCATTTCAAATTGCCAATCGTTAAGGCTGAAGGAAGGCCCATTATTCACTCGGTGGATAGGTACGTTAAGAAAAAAATGTGTCACTTATGGCAAAGAACATTGCAACCAAAATTTACTGTATGGTGTGGAATGTGGTCTGGTTGTGTCCTTGGTTCATACTTTTTCAAAACTGAGGAAGATGTAACGAACTAACGATCATTGTACTTTTGAATGTTTTCGCGAGTGTTTTGGCCTAAGTTCGAAGATATGAAAGCAGATGACATGTCGGTTCAACTAAGCGATGCCACATCTCACGCAATGTATTAATTAAGCGTATCGGTGATATGTATAGTTAACTTTCAAATCATAAATGTGTTTTATTTAAATAAAGTTTAGGAACCACAAAAAGAATACGCAAGTAAAATTGTTTAGTAATATAGCAAGTAATACAAATATTGTAAGTTGTTTATGCAAGAAAAATTATTTCTGTTTTTAAATGAAATATAATATGTGAGTCACTGCCAGAGGTATCACATCTTAAACATTAATAAAATATTAAATACACATTTCTTAGAACAAAAACTTGTTTTCTTTAAGCTTGGTTTAAAAGAGAGATACCTGTTTAGTATATGAATACACATGGTTTGTGCTTGTATCCACTTATTGACATTTATATTATAATAAATTCTGTCAACTAATATTTATAGGAATGTTTACGTTTATTGAAAAACTAAAAGTTGTTAATTACGTTGAAACTTATTTCTCCATAACTCAAATTACAAGTTAGTAGATAATTTTTACGATATTTAATTTCATGAAAAAGTTATGCGTAATCCGTATAACATAGGTACTTTGTAGCATCATACTATAATATCTATTTCAACGAAATTCAATGCGCACACCTTTATTTCTTTTATAAAAATTCGTTCAAAACCAAACATTCGTTAAACTGATATAAGCATTAATCTATTCAGTCATGGCTCAAGCAATAAACTCTCTTTAAGAAGAAAATACAATCAGGTGCTTGGGAGTGTAAACATGTGCATACATATAGGAGTATGTAGATACATTATCTTGTACTTCAAGCCTTACTTGAAAAACAAATACAATCAATGGATACACACATTTATAACTTATTCACTCGCTTGTTGAAAACGTGCAGTTATTTGTAGAAAAATGAAAAAAAAAAAAAACAAAAAGAATGGAAGAAGTGCTGGTTTGAGCGTACATGTAACCAACCATAAGTGATGGTTACCAACCAGTTACCTTACTTACCAGTGTGGCTAGGCATTTCACAAACTCACAAGAGTGACAAGCTGGTATAAAAGAAAACTCGTTTAAGATTGTGTGTGACGTGTTTTAATGCAGGGGGCAGTGGGACTTATCGCCTAACACCAGGCGAGAGGAAAAATAATTATTGAAGCATTGACCTTTGAGCTGGGGCAGCTGATTTTATTTTTATTCGATTTCGATGACAAAGAAGTAGCACATAATATTATGCACCTTTATGGTACGGTGCATAAAATGGTGATGGTGAGAAAAAAATAGAGCGCACGACTGGGTTCCACGAACTTATATACTCTTTTGGTTAAATGTAAAACAAAACTATAAAAAATAAACATATAAACGAGAAACACGAACAGAATTTGCAAAATTTCACTCCTCGGGAGTCGGTTCGATCAGCAGTGGATCCGCATTCGCATAAAATTGTATTATTGAATCCGATGATTGAGCTGCATTATCCATCCGCGAACTACTTTTCCATTTTTGAAACTGTATTATCGTGGGTGTCAAAAGTGGGGGCGTTCAAGTGCACACGAGAAAAGCAAACTATGATACTTTTGTATCGTAAAATATCTATAATATCGCAAATTAAAACTTTTTTAATGATTTTAACGACCAATCTTAATCCGTCTGTGTTTCAGCAATCACTGGACCGATTTTCAAGGTTCATTTGCTGTTGGATATAGGAAATGTCAAACTAGGTCTTGGGGACTATGTTTCTGGACAGATGTTCACGGTTTGGCTAAGAAACGACACCAACGCAGATGACGTTTACGATAAAGCCATTGTCAATCAATTATTTAGAAATACTGAAAAAAAACCTGATCCACAAAATTGTATTTCTGTTTTATAAAATTCAGATTTTTTAACTATCAGCTTTTTCTTGATTTTTTTGCATACAAATCATTTTCATCCGCACCAATTTTACTGCAGATGTGCTTTTCCAACATTTGTATGGAGTGCGGATGTGGTGCGGATGCATTTCGTTTTCAGTAATACCAATTTTACGAACAACGTTACCGACATTTATTCCCGCGTATGGCTTGCGGATTCGCTAATAGCAAATCTACCGAAAGTGAGTAAGACTCCCTCCGCATCTCATTCGTCGGATTCCCTAACAGGGCTGCATAAGAATTTTTATAAAAAGTGCTAAAACTACTTTTTATAAACATTCAGGTCAAAATCAAAGTCGGTACCTATGCAGAAAATAATTTTGTTACATAAATATAAATTTAACAAAAAAAAAATATAATTTCATAATCTTTGAGCGATTAATCGAAATCCGTTTTTTCTTTAACAATTTAACAATAAATTTTTTTTTATAAATTTGAAGTCCAATTTTAAGTGCTAAATAGTTTGAATTTATTGTAGGTAGATACATACATACATACATTATATTTTTTCAAAATATTGGTATTGGGATTTTAACAAGTCATCTGGGTCTTTATAAAACAAAAAATTAGTTAAAATGAAATCAATTGCACCGTTCGGCGTTCCCGAGAAAACGGTTTTATAGGGGAGGATTATTTGCTTTATTGAGAATGACAGTTCCAAAAAAACTGTGTAGAATTTTATGAAAAAAATCGTTGTTGCCTTTTTCGAAAAAAAATTAGTTTTTTCATAACGCTTTATATGACAAGTAACGTTATTTTTTGGGATACAAAAATCCGATTTCTCTTCTAGGAAATGGTCTACATACCGAATTTGAAGCAAATCGGTCAACTTTTTAGGCTTAACATAGGTGCTGAACGCTGATACAACCAGACAGACAGACAGATTTTCCGGATCCAATTTTTCGGCTTCTTCGTTATTCTACTTTATGGACCCAATAAAAAACTGTATTACCGGCACAATTTAATGTATGTTATATGGGAACGTCAAATTTCGTCGGTAATGATGTGGGCTAATGTCGTTTTTTTCGACAACTCTTTGACTTGCTAAAAATGCGAAAAACACGGCTAGTGCTGACTATTCTGCCACTCATAAGAAGTGAATGTGGATTAACTTCGGTAATGTCGGTAATACGATGTGGTATTCTCAGTTTCATAACATTTTAAGGGTGAATCTGTTCTATTAATATTTACGTCTGACAGATCGTCTTTTGTGGCGATTGATAATTTAATAATGTAGGTACATATGTACATACATATATTCGAAATTTTATTTTATGGTTTTTTTGTTTTTTTTATCTTCTATATTTGGCGCCAGGTATGTATCGCGTTTTTACTTTTTACTTTTCTATTTTACAATTATAAAGAAGTTTAAAAATGTAATTTTCCTGTTAAAGTTATTATATACCTACTATTTACCTATTTTTTATTTTTATTTTTATAATAATCAATACCATTTATTTTTTATTTTCAGGTAAGAAAATGTTTCAATAACATACTCAGCAAATAAAATAAACAATGGTGTAAGTATTGTTAAAGAATATTTCCATTATAATTAATAGGATAGTCCAAGGATTCATGACAGTTATAGGTAACTGTTTCTAGAGTAAATATTAAAATGGAAGTATACTGAAAGAATAGGTACCTACCTATATTGAATACTTCTGAAATCGTTCATTTGACGGTACTCTGGAAGACAGTTGTTTATGGAAGAGTGTGTGTACCTATTATGGATTTTATTTCGGAATTGATACCTTAAGCACACACAAAATTTAAATGTTTTTATTAAAACTCGGCAGATGAAATTATGTTTGAATTAATACACAATTGACAAATTAACTACCTTGCAACAAAGTTTATCCACTACAGTTTTTATTGAATAAATTTCTAGCTAGGTACGTATGTAAATAAGAGCTTGCTCCATATTAACAAATGATTCCATGATTCTCTTAGCTGTTGTGAAGACATTTTAAATTGAAAATTCACAAACAGAAACTTCAGAATCGGATCAGATGTGTTATAGGCAACCCATATCAGACGAACAATTCCTTTTTTTTTATACAAAATGCGATCCATCTTCGACTGAAAAACTATTCAAACTTTCCAGCTTTCTTAAAAAAAAAAAATTTAATTAAACAAAAAAACACGTACGTATCGTTGATATAAGATACACTACCTATCCTTTTAAATATGATGGCTTATCTAAATAGATTTTAAATTGCTTTGAATCCAAATTTAACCACCGATATAGGTAGATACAAATTGAGCACAGAGTATAAAACTTATTACTCATTAGCATTTATAAATAAAATATGTTGGTAACTTCCTACATAAAAATGACGCATTGCAGCGGCACATATACATAATGCAAATCAAATGTAGCCTTCGGCTTTGAAATGTTGAATCCTCTGTTGCATCTGCGGTCATTTAAATTCTACATCACAAGTTCACAGGTGGGATATGGTGTTTTTGTAGTGTAAGATACATTTTAATTACCCACCATTCTACAATGACAGCATTTCACACGGTATGTCCCGTCCGTCGGTTTTCGTCAGTTCGTTTTATCGGTTCTCTACATGTCAATAAAAAAAATCAGCACTGGATTTCAACTGAAACTGAATATCCAAGCAAAACTGATATGATAAACATCGCTTGGAAAAGACCCAATACAGTACCCAAACACCATCAAATGTACAACAACAAAATTCAAAGACGTATGTTTAATGTTTTTGCTTTAGATACGCTATGTATATGTATTGAAACAAAAAGATACATATTTTCATCTGTGTGTGAGTGTGCATTTTGAATGTTTATTTATTCGAATTGCTTTGTATACATTTATGCCCTATAGCGTATAATAAACTACTCTGGCTTTGTTTGGTTGGTTGCTGTGGGAGTTCATCTAACGATCGCTTTGGGCCGTTTTTAGTTTCCTAAAAGGTTCACTACCACAATAGATTTTCAGAGATAAGTATTATTCTTTTTTTTAGTTTTCTTTTTATAACAAAATGAAAAGATAAATCTGAAAAAAAAAAAAAAAAAAAATAGACAACTTTGCAGTGCCCGACGGGTAATTTATGGGAAAATCGAGTCATCAAATTTGAATCGTTATATTATATTAGCGAAAAGAAGTAAGGCATTCCGCTTCATTTACCTAAATCACCATCACGCAAAAGGAATATTCATCATCTTCAATTGAGAAGAAAAGAAAGATAACAGATTGCTTTTGCATCTTGCCAAACAATTTTCTGTTCAATAGAATTGTCGGTCAAATAATATCAGATACGGATGAAACTATCAATCAATATAGGTGTCCTTTATCGAAACGATGAAGTTTGCAAGTTAAAAGCAGCTTTTTCAAATTTTGTCTTAATACGAAAAAATTAAAAAAAAAGGAACATTGAAAAGACTTTTCTTCTGTTAAAGTTTTCCAAACTCTCCTTATCTAATTTAGTTAACGACAAGAAGTCAATTCAATGCCAATGTTATTCGAAGGGAAATATCAGGTTACAAAAATATCTCTATGAAAAGAATAATTATTATTTTGATAAAGTAAATATTAAAGTTATTTGTTTTTAAATTGATAATAATTCACTGTTGAGCTATTGCATTTAGATTTTTCTTCTTTTTTAGTTAGGTAATGAATGAGAAGTGTACCACAGCATCGGAAATGTAATTTTAATATTTTAAAGTACGGATGTAATTTTTCTTATCTGTTGATGGTGAAATGTTTGACTTTGAATTTTATCTACCTAACATAAGTGTAAGCCCTATAGCTCTTTGAAGTATATAATTTGTGTGACAACGTATCTTTGAAATGTTATCAAAAGCATGTTAATGCAAAGCAAAATGTATCTTTAAGATGAATTATATGATGATCGCATGATCGATCACTCGCACAGCTTTATTGATGTCTTCTAAGCAAGACTGTATTTTTGCCTCTAAACTAGAAGTCGCCAATGATTTTGGAGGAAAACGTTGATACATTTCCAGTTGTTGCTGTTCTGCAACAATCATCCTTTTAAGGAAACTTAAAACTTGTGTTCTTCAGATAAAAGAATTGATATGGCTATATCTATCATACAAGTACAAGGGTGTTATTTGTCTGCATGAAATTAATTTCTTTTTAACCCCCTACAATAGTATAACGTAAAAACTTCCGACTCTAATAAAGATAATTAAAAAACCGTCAGAATTATTCTGCCCGTTTACCATTCCGCCCGTGTTCTTTTGCTTAATTCAGATCGAGAAAAGAAAGACCCCGCTCTTTATTTTTTTTTATATTTTCGGATTTCGCAGGCAAGAGGGGCTGTGTCTGTGAATTTTTTGTAGAAGTGTGATAATCACCATTGTTTCACCATTTGACAGTTGTTTTTTCGACATCAGTTTACAGGTAAATTCAACAATATGAGTCCATATCATAGAATAATAAATAAAAAGAACAAAGTGCGTGTAAAAAAAATTTTCTGCGGGAGGAGACGGAGGATTACAAGTGGTCCATATGGACTTAGCTAACTCCGAGACCTAGGTCCCGGAAAAAACTGTATTACCGGCGCAACTACCTGATGTTATATGGGAACTTTAAATTTCGTCGGTAATTGTGTGGCCTAGTTCCCAATGTGTTTTTTTCGACAAACAATGGACTTGAAAAAAAAATCCCCTATTACGAAGCGAATAAAATCGCATTTAATCAACATCGTTATCTATTCCAAAAAATCCACATTGAACAGACCTCTTTTGTAATTTTGACATTTTGTGCTCACTTCTCATACTTTTTTATTTTTACAAACATCCAATTGTCTCATTAAATTTGTTCAAAACAATCCCTTATAATTTAAACGAAAATCAAAACTAATTTTTCGTTGGCTTTTTACTTGGTTGCACCCAAATATGTGCGGGTAAGCATTTAATGAAGTAAACAAAGGTACACTAAGCTATTAAATGAAGTGATTAGACTTTTTTGATTTGACTTTTAAAAAAACAAAATGATTCATCAACATTCGGATCGGATGCATGTATGTACATATGTGTCTCTTTCGCATAAATATGTCGCTAATGACCACCATAAGTCCATAAGTGTGTGTTCGATGACAAAAGCGTAAAGGTAAATGCTTTCTCATTACAAACTGAATGGCTAAATATGTACCTATATGCACATATGATTAAAAAATACCTAATAGATTTGGCCATGAATAATAATAAGAATTTAACAAGAACTTACTGAGGTGTATTTTTTTGAGTGTTTTTCAGAACTATAGAGTTCATTGTCAGATATACCAAATTGAAGTCTTAAATTGGCGGAAAATTGGTAAAAGTGTTGCTATTAGCTGAGGTGAAAAAATTCATCCATCACGGTGTGATTATAGTCCGGTGCTCAAGGTTGCTACAATGTTACAAGTGTAGAACTGTTATACGCGAAACAGATTTAAACCAGCACCAGCACCGTCAAAAGTAATCAGCACGATGGTCAGCAACTTTGTATCAAACAGATTGCCACCAGCGCCAGCCCCAGCACCATTTGATATTTCATACTATTCTATGTAAAATGTTCTCTTTTGCATTTTGGCGCCACTGAATATCATAGTTAGAAAGTTGTCAGCAGTGCACCAGCAACAGCAACTTTAGGACTTTGGTCTAACGACGCTGTTGGCGTTGCTGGTGCTGCTCTAATCTGTGTTGACTTGTTGAGCAATTTTACATATAAAATTTTTATTTTAGATTTTTGTTACAGTTTTATTGCTTTTGTTACGATTTTTTAAAAATCTTGTTACACTTTCGCGACGACCTGCGGCAATTAATTGAGAACATCGTTAAAGTAATCTTTCTGTTATGTAGTAAAATAATTTTAACACCGTAACAAAACAAAATGTCAAAATCATTTTGACTAAAGTTCAGAATCAGATCAGATTCGAACATCGGACGTCTGCGTTGGTATTGGTATTCTTCGATGATACAGTTTTAATTGAATTGAAATTCAAACAAGGGTATTTCGGAGAACGTGTTGAATAGTTGAAAAGTTGAGTTGAGTTTAAAATAAAAAAGTTGGAGTGACAAAAGAAGGAATGAATGGGCGCAATCGAGACAAAGTAATTCGGGTATGTATTGAATACCGAAGTATTGAACTCTACAAAAGCGAATTGAAACTTCAACTGTCAAAAAAGTGATGAAATTGCTGATTTGTGGAGGCAAACTAATACGACTTTCCAATTTTTTTAGATCGGCGATCAATTTTTGACAGTTGACGCGTTCCAATAAATTGATTTATTTTTTGATTTCCGATCAATTTTGCAGATCTGGATTTTTCGGTAGATTTACCCCTCCTTGTGCTACCACAACAGTTTTAAATAGATTTATTAGTTCTTGAAGATCTTTTAAAAAATTCAAGTTGGACGGCCATGTGTTTCAATTTTGTATCAGCTGATACGTAAAATCAATTTTCATCAATAAAATAAATAAATCACTTTTTCACAAAAAAAAAAACATTTTATGTTATTTGTCATCGATTTACATCTTTAATTTGTGTCAAATAATACGCCAAAACATATAAAAAAAATGCAAAAGAAGTATTTTACTGATACGTTTTACTGATAGATATAACTGGTCAGTCGCTGTGAAAGTAGGCACATTTAAAAAATTGACAATTATTTTATATATGTAAATATTTTTGAGAATGTGTAGTGTGTACAGTACATAAAACATTCAAGCAGGGTTATACCCTGCGAAAGAATTAAAGGCGTGTGTGAATTTGAAGTGTTTAGCCAGCTCAGCAAATTTGTATACATACATCAATCACAACACAAACCAAGTGTGCATATATAAGTCGTAATATGTGAAATAAAGTTGATATCAATTCTTAAAATGTGCGCCGCGCTGTTGCAAATAAGCTGGAGAAAAATATTTGTTTTCTTAAATTTGGTTGCTCTGCAATGAGCACAATTTATCTGGCCCCTATAGTCGACTCGAACCTCTCTTGTCGCAACCCACAAACTTTTGTTTTCCTATTTGTGAATACGTTTGAATACAGTTCAATAGAATTGGGACTAAAAATAGTATCACGAATGCGCCACAATTCAAAAATCGAACAAATATGTATTAATTAACTAATTGTTTTTTTAGTTTAGGACTTCTTATAATCGGTCGGTTCTCAGACAACTTAGATGTGATAAATTTAATTATGTCAATTTAAGTAATCGCGACTACTAAAATAGCACCACCCAAGTGTCTTTATTATTTTTAAAACGTTCTTATTTTTACCTTTCTTATTTTTACATCTAGAACATCACTATAAAAGGAATATTACTGCATTCCTTTTAAGCGCAAGCATTAACTTTAATTCAAAAGAAAATATTTCGCCAATACTAACGTCTATAAAAATGAATGTTTACTATGGAAACACGTGCCTAGAACTTTTCTCACCAACATGCAAAAATTGTTAAAAAAAACTAGTAGGTATGTACTCATAATTGAAGGCCTTACCCGCAGTGAATTGGTCCGAAGCTTAATGGCATTCATGGCACAACTATACGACATCGTATAGAAAACGTCAGTTTTCATGCCATTATGCTTAACCAAAAAATAAAATGAGTATGGCAAACCACATGCAGGTCGATAGGTCCTAACGAGCCACCAGGTACATGATCCGCATAATGTGCATTTACACATAGCACTGAACTCAGTCCATACACAGACACACACCGGTTCACAAAAATAAAAAAAAAAAACAGACATGCAAACACATTTTCCAAAGCCCCATTTCGGTTAGATAGTTGTAGGTTTCCTCTGGAACACTGTTGCCTGTCTCCATATTCTCCATTTCCATCGCAATCGCCTCTTCCTTCTTTTCATTGCAAATGGCAAATGCCGCAGTATTTCCAAACAGGAAGGCTACTGTCCGCATTATCCTGTCCCACTAAATGTCCTCACTAGCGAGGGCTTCATTCATAAAACGGAAATAACTTTGTTTTGTGAAAGACGAACGCTATAAAATATGTTCACCAATTACGAATTATTATATTATTCCCAAACGTTAACCCGTGTGTGCTGTCTGTTCTGCGTTTTGAATACTCGCATGGATTTCCAAGTCTAAAAAGACTCGGTGGACTCATTTAATTCGACGTATGATGCGGGCGTAAGTTCGTATACCTAAGGCTTTTGGGTTAGATTTAAAATAGGCAACATTTGCAGGTCCTTTGTGACAAGCGTGACATATAGGCACATCAATAGGACTTGCTTTCAACGACGAGTACGTATATATCAGTTTAAAAATCCATCACTTGTGTGTTTGGCGACCTGAAACCAATGGCTTCTATTGTGGAAAACAATGAAGTGCTAAAAGGAAGAGTTTTGTAACAATGTGAAAACGCTCACAATGGTTGTCATTTTGTCAATGCATTAACGTGTCCTACTTGAATGCAATATTCGGAAAAGATGAATGTGCATTGCATTATAGGTTGCATAACTTGCTGTGCTCTATCAATTGTGGCATCGAATAGTATGGCACAGCAGCAGCGTGCAAAATAATACACACTCATAATCAGGACTCAGAAGTGCGAGCATGGAAACCAGCTAAGTTTTAATTTGTATCTGTTACTAGGAATATGAGTCGCATCAGCTGACAGCCTAGTAATGCAATGGGACATATTAGCGACCTAAAAAAAAAACATCTAACTTGGAAAGAATATCCGCTTTCTCGCTGACTATATATCTGCACTGCACCGAGAATTATATCCTTGTTGATTATCATCACAACGGATCAAAGTCACATTTTCCTTTCCGGAGCTAGTATAAAGCAGCAATGGCGATACCGACAGGAAAATAACCAGAAAGAAACAGGATGCATGCATGCAAATACGACACAATGACATAATTTAAATGGGAGTATCCCATATGCAACACAATAAGGATATGGCACAATCTGGGCCTGGATGTACTACCTAATTTCACAGAGAGGCAAAATGAGCAAATCCTTAGATGACATGTATATGCATCCGCGATTGGCGGCATGACAAACTCGTATCATCTCATACGAATTAGATTACCGGAGTGTACTCGGGCTCCCTGCTTTGTTCTATTTTTCTATTCTTCCAGGACGAAATAATGTACATATATACCTAAGTGTAGGAATTGTGTACCGAATGATTAACTGAATTTTTAAGAAACACGGATGTTGGTACATATATGATAGAATTTTTTTTTTTTGATTTAAATCTCTGGAAGAAAAACTTGGCAAATTATGACGAAATAAAAATTAGGTTAGCTTATATGGGATATGTTTTATCCAGGATAAGGGTGAAAACTAGTTGAATGTTTGAATCCTTAGGTACATCGTTTCTGTTCCTAGAAATTCTTGGCTTAAAATTTAAATTCGGTTGGTCTTTGACACTTTGACTCAATATGATTTTCTTCAGTTTCGCAAACCAAGTTTTTTAAAAATGAAAGTTTTGTCCATCAAAGTGACCAAGCACATGCACGGTAGGAAGTACTTCCTCATCTGATCTTGAAATATTCACTTCTCTACACCATAAAGAAGTATTGAGTGGTCATGGTCAAAATGACATTTCAAATATCATTTTTCAACACGCATACAAACATTCAGGTGTCGCACACTTGTACACTATAATTGTACACAATACGTATTACTCTTATTTCTTCTTCATTGGATTGGACTAAAAAAATGGACATCCACAAGGAAAAAGAGCTGTTAAATACAACACATAAAAGCTTTGTGCTATATACTTACTTCAAACACCACCTGCTTAAGGTAGAACATGAGCTGGGATGACCAACTGTCAAAATTAAATCAATTGTTTTGTCATATTAAATATACAAACATGATGACTAACTATAATGACATGACTATCTCATCATTTCAATTTCTCTTATTTGTGTTGCCCACAGCTGTCAAATTCACATATGAAAGAGCGACAGGGTTTTATTATTTACAAAATTTTTTTACAATATTTTGAGTTTGACAGTTTGAAAAAAGCGCGAGACATAATTTCAATCTGTCATCCGCGTAGTGTGAGCTGTCATTTATTTTTTGACAATATGGTAAAATTCCCTAATCAGATCACACCTCATGTGTACTCATGCTTAACGAAACTCTACGAAATGCGCATAATGTCCATTATAGCCAGTGCCATATGACTGTGTGTATTCGCTCATTTACACATGCGATTTTGACAATAGCTCAATAGCTTTACTCATGCGCATTATAGTTGGATTTTTAAATTAACGGTCGATATATCAACCGGAACTGTATAAGGGGATTTAATTCTTGGAAATTTATGATTCCGAACGTAGTTTGATTCTAAAGTTCAGTAAGAGCTATATTACAATAGGACAGTGTCGTATTAATACTCATACAGTATAGGGATTACGTTCTTCTTATATTATATAAATGATAATTCCATCAAAGGCAGTTTTTCTACCACTCCAATCATATATGATTGTGCAATGATTGAGGGTTTTTCTGGTGATGACCGAATTCGAATGGGAAATTTTTGGTAACTCGGGCTGCACGATTTGTTTTTGCGTCTAAAAATATGTCTTGGTATTATATCCACTGTTTTGAGTGGTTTACCATTTAGGTCGTCATGTTAATTTTCAAGGACTTCCTTCCTAAATGTTTCCTTACACCAATTTCAATCCAGCTTAAATGTAATTGAAGCGGACGCATTTATGAACATCAGAACGTATTGTCATACCATATGTGTGCGCTTGAGAAATATATATCCTCTCTTTAAGCCCTCTTAGAAATCCTATTCCTCTATAACATGCAATGCAATATGAGATAGCATTAATGCTTATAAACATTTGAACGAATTGAAAATTCTTTTTTCTTGGAATATTTTTTTGCAAATATCACACAAAAAGCAATCCTTTGTTTCACCATTATGTTGTGGCGTATACACTCTCTATTCCGACATTCGTTTTGGACATCTTCATCGACAGTCAATGGACAATAACGAGGACTTTTTTTTCGTTCGCTGTTTTATAGTTGTTGTTCTGTTCTGTATTTTTTTTTTCCTCCCCATCTGGTTTGGCCTGTGTAATACTTTATTGCCCAGTACAATGCAACGTTTTGGTGAGCAGGCATAAATTTCCTTTTATTTGGCAATTGACATGGCGAAGGCTTGGATTTCCGTCCATCTACTTGATCATGTTTTTTTGTCCACAAAACAACGAAACAAAACAAATTTCATATAGTCACAGTACACAGTTTAATTTGCAATCAAACTAATAGCGTTGTTTCAGTCAAATGCCTGTTTCGATTTGTATCTCCGTGCCAAGAGGTTTTAAGAGTTAAGACCTCGGAAGTCAAATTTGTTTAGACCTTATCGATGTTTAATATGACAAAAAATAGAGATGTGTTTCAATATCCGCTAATTTAACCAATTTTATAAGGCCATCATGGTTTTATAAAACTTATTAGATAATCTTCTATAGGCAAAACAAAAGTTAAAACCCCCTTATTGGACTATTACTATAGGATTTGGGATGGGTGGTCCTAGTTTGGGTACATAATATTCAAAGATAAAAGTCAGACATGTTTTTCTCACAATCGAGCAATACTTATCTACATATAAGATATCAAGCAAGACATATAAAGCAATATGGCCTTCTGACGCAAAAAACTATGGTCTCATGACGCCTTTTAAAACTTCAAAAATGACTTTAAGGAAATAACTTTGAAATGCTTCACGAAATGTCACGGCACCAAATTTATTTGAAAAAAAAATTTCCCAATTAAAATTTTTACATCTCGTTGTTGCTGAGGTTAAAAATTCCAACCATCAATTTTGAAAAGCGAAACAGCAAAGGTTGACCGCCACGTCAGCCTTTGACTTTAACATAAATATATAAGAATTTTCCTCTTACTTGTTCTTCTTCCCTTAACTCTTATCCAACTGTGAAATATGTAAAAAAAATATAAATACAAGAATCGATAAATTCCGTATCATTCTGTGCAGAAAGGATGTTTTTCTTACCACACATGTCCTTTGTGTTATAATAGCCTAAAAGTAAACTCGCATGCTTTTTTTTTCTATAGCCCATAGATAAGTTAATTTTCATACTCAATCTGGGACAAAAAAAAAAGACTTAAAGATAAGCGCTGTGGTTTAAAAATGCTTTAAATAAAACCCGTATAATGTCAATGTTTAAATTGCGTAGAAATAATACGGCATCCTTTTTTTATACCAAATTCAAACTGATTATTATTGTATATGTGAATACATGGTAGAGTAGCAGGATTCTTTCTGCAGAAGACGTGTTCCTCTTATTTCTTCTTCATTGCCTACTAACAGTAATACCCGGTTATACAGAAATCCCGATTAATTGCGTCGTAGAATCAGCGAATCAGTTGAGAATATGCCGCCTAATTGGGTCGCATTTAACCTGGATAAGTTCAGTGTATTTTGTATGAAATTTCACGTATGCTTTATTTTAAACGCAATTAAACGGGAAACGCACTTAAGAGTGGCGCAATAAAGCGGGGATTACCTAAACAAACTACTTGTATGTAACATGGAGACGTCAAATTTGTTCGGTAATAGCGTGTGTTGATCCCCGATCAAGACCCAGAAACAATATAGGTAAGAAAATTGTAAACCAGACGAAGGAATCCATGTTCATGAAAAATAGTATTTAAATATTGAAATCCTTTCTTTTTCAGAATTCATCCAATATTAAAAGAAGAGAAAATTCAGAAAATAACATCATCGAGTTACTATTCGAATAACTATAGATACGGCCTGTAAAAAAACCATTAAAAACTGCATATAAGCAGTAACTTGCACTACCAAGGTGAGGTACATGGCCTCACTTGTCTATGGATTTTTAGATCTATTAAGAATCGGAATTCGCACATATGTAAATAACCTAGATGCAAAGTTGACACGACTGAGAATTATTGTATTGTTTACTTGTTTTTTCAAAAATACATTGAGTCCAAAGGGGATCTCGATAGAACAGCATATTAGCTAAAGATTTTCTTCTTTCAAAGCAGTTGCATCATCCAAACCAGTATGAGCTAGGTTCTCTGGAAAAAATATAAACTTGCTAAGCTGAGAAAGAAAGTCTTAAAGCCCTATTGAATGCTTACTTCAAGAATTAATTTCTTATATGGTTTTCCTAAACTTGTATACGAAACCGAAATTTGAAACGACACTAATTTTACCTTAAAATTGATAGAACCCAAAAAATGATAGAACCCAAAACAGTTGCAATAGTTGGTTTCTATCCACCACAAACAGATACAATATATGCTCACTTCATTGCGTGACGTCACAATCATCTGTTTATGTCTAAAAATGAAAAAAAGTATTTCATCACATTAGAAATAAAACAAAAATCACAGATGATAGTGACGTCACTATCATCTGCGAAATCGACAAAATATGGCGATTCGACTATCTTGAGTGTGCACCTTCTATTTCTGTTTATCGTGGTTTTTATCATTATTAAGTGGTATTTTGAATATAGATATCTGTTGCAAAGCAAATATTCGCCCCTTAATATTGGGGAAATTTAGAAGTACTTCTAACTTCTAAGTTTCTCCAACATATGTATTATAGATGGCCTAGTGCACAAATGTGTTTAATGCAGTTTTTGTCGAAAATGAGTAAGTTATATTACTCAGGACATATAAGTCTTTCTTTCGGCAAATTAAAATAATCCATATTGAGCGAACACCACGCTGTAAAAAGGATTTAAAGTTGCCACAGCCTTATGGAACACCCACAGCCTTATGAAACTTCATAACTTTAAAGCGCTCTACTGCAAAATCAATAAGTTTTGCGCACTTAATACATTTGTGAACTAAGCCATCGTTCAGCTTCGCATTATGTGTAGTGACCTCACAATACAGAATTCATACTTTCCACCAATATTAAAAGCTTTTGTAGGCCCCTTTGTAAGGTCTTCATAGTGCATCGTAAAACAGTTACTTTCTTAATGATATACATATGGCTGCAAACATGCAATTTCACCAAGAACCCGTTGTCAACTATGACTTTGCGTTTTCCATTACTTACATAATCACTACAAAAAGTAGCTTATAAACATGTGTAAACAAAATACACAGGTGAAAGTCTTCTATTAAGATTCCCAGCACTGACATTGTTTTGAATTATGTTCACCAGTCAGAGAGAGCTCTTAAAGTTACATAGTAAAGTTACCTATTAGAAGCCGGATACAAGATCGGAAGTTTATTATTCCAACTGATACCGATTAAAATCAGCAATCATCATTTACACCCTTCAAACATGGAATCCAAAGCCTAAATCCATTCATAAATCGACCCTCGCCTTATATGCATTTATGCATTTGTGTTACAGAACTTTGTCATGGAATGAGTAAGAATTCGAACTCAGTTGCTGTATACAACTTGATATGCCAAAGAAAGTCATATAATATTATTGGTTTGTAAGGTAATGAGGTTATGCTATTCAATATCATGAAATGCATTCCGATTCCGTAATTTAAGTATAATAAATAATAGTGAAGCGTGACGTTTCAGTGCATTGTACTCTGCTGTCAACACCATAAATGACTTTCAAAATTTGATTGGATGAAATTTGCTGCACATTTACATTGTGGAGTTTGTTCATATTTTAAATAGCTCTGTATGCACCGTTAAATAAAGATTAGAGGTTTTTTGTTGCTTGACGTTAAGTCAACGCATCTGTTGGCGTTGACGGATTCGACTTTTTTTTATTTTTGCTTAACATCTTTAGGCGAAACAATTATTTGAAAAAAAGTAACACAAAACGTCAAATTTCAACTGAAAAAAAAAAATTAAAAAGTATCTGAATAGAAAAAAAAAAACCAAATACTTTGCTCGTTCGGACTCTTCAACCCATTTATTTGACATCTATGAGCCCTTTTATTATTCTCTATTTATAGAAAGAGATGGTAAGATCATCCAGATTTATTAAATTTCATTTCAAATTTCAAAAATAACCAAATTTTGATTTACAGAATCAATATTTCGAAAAATTTGTCATTAGTATAGGTATATTTTTGGCATGTACATTATGTACACTGTACAGTACCTACATACATATGTGAAATGTCAGTAAATCAAAATTTTGACAAATCCAATTAATCTTGGATGATCAGGCATCTCTTTCTATATATAATAATAAGTATATAAAGGCACATGTCACTTATATTTTGTTTTTTGTTTCGTGAATTCTCAGTGTTCGCATTGCTTATTTGTATCTGAATAAGACGGGTTGGACTTACGTCAAAATAAATCGGTTAAATAAGTCGAATATGACCGACGACGTCATAAATACAACTTCAACCTTTTAATTATAGTATGAATGACGTAAAATTAAAACTACAATTACGTTTTAGTTTGTATATAACAACATAATAGGCGTTTTTTTTGTTTGCAAGGCCATATAAAGATGTCGAGAAAAAACGACATTGGGGATTATCCCACACCATTGCCATTCCCGACAAAATTTGACATTTCCATAGTGGTGCTTTTTTTGCATTTTTGTCCATATAGACTTTAATGAAAAAACGACATCAGTTTACACGTAAATAAAACAACAACATATTAAGTCCATCTATGGACTTGGCTAACACCATATAATTATATAATTATTATATATATAGGTACATTAGAGGTGTTATTTTGTATAACTTAGCTAGGTCCAGATGATTATCTTAAAATACCAATTAAAACTGTATTACCGGCACATCTATGCCTGTATGTTATATGGAAATGTCAAATACTGTGGGCTGATCCCAAATGTCGTTTTTTGAACAAATCTACGTGGACTTGCAAAAAACGCGGCTCCTAGGTTAGGTACCAGGTGGTTCCTGCCGGTAATATTGATATTCAAAAAACTACAGACAGGATAGAACGTAGCCAGGGATGCCGAATAATTTTTTTTATTAATTTTAAGATCTGCTATACCACCCAAAGAAACTAAGAAAAAAAGTTTGCCGCAACATTTTTTAAACGACACTATTGATATATTAATTGTGGAATCAAAAGATCCGATGTTCCAAATTCATCAAATAAAAATCTTTGATTAAAAAACATAAAAAGAAAATTTCATATTTTTCATACATACCTTTTGACATGATAGGAAGCATTAAAATATGTCGGTATCAGTCCATCAAGCTATTACCATTTACTTAGGAAGGTATTATAATATTCTTTCAGTAAACAAAAAAAAAAAATAAACCCACATTGATTCAGCAAATCCAGTTCAATATGCCATAATTGTGCACGCGACTATAAACATAAACAAAATCAAAGAAACTTTAATGCAACTTAACTGTTCCCCAATCAAAATACAATCAAACCCGCATGGATATAGCTCAAACCAATCTTTATTATCCCTACCTATCCGCCTTTGCATTATGCAACATTTAGTTTAACGAGTTCACCTAATTCAATATACACTCCAAATGAGTCTGAAGTCTCTGAACAGATATATTTATTGCTTCCCAATCCACCCATCAGGCGGAGCTTCGGGGGTGGTTATACCGGTGTGGGTACATAACGGTATAGTGGAGTATTTATTTAGGCCAAGTAGAATAGGGTCCTTATTAGCACTTGAATAAGTTGGAAAACGAGAATATAGCTATGCCCTGTTTGGACTTCAAGGAAAAGCAGGAAAAATATAAAAAAAAAGAAAGCCTGACGAAGATTTCCGGTTATCCACGATTCAATAATATTTTCCTCATTACCAACGAAACCAGGTTGCTAAGTTATGCGCTATGCATTCCTTCCTTGTTTCCGTCTTCAAAGCTTAAATTAAAATCGATGAGAAGAGCCTTTTTAACTTAAATGCTAGGTTTTTCTTTCCAAATTCATTACATGTCGAAAACTATGACGACATTGCAATGAATATTTGATTCGGCCGCTCTGTCATTTAAGGTGGCAATTTAACGTTTGGAATCCAAAATCAAAATTTGCATTACTTAATCTTCTAAGCTATATATAAACCTTCATATCCCTACCTGGTCTTATGTTCGCACACTGCCTTTGCACTTTGGTGGTGAGTCTTTTGCTGCATCTGCAGGTACAGTGTGGTGACGGACGGACTTATTGGATATGTCAGTCACCCGTTAGCTTCCGGCGAAGAGTACCTACGATGCTCATTTTGTCTGTGTAGGATTTTCGTCCTGCAGATTTTGTGTGCATCAAGGATCGAAGGAACAAACGAACAAGAAGAATAAAAACCACATCGAAAAAACAAACACTGGAAAGAATCATGGCAGAAACCATGGCACACCTTAATTGGGTCATGTCGAGGGAAGATGTTTCAGATACAGTAGGATGCACGTAGGATGTTTTCAATGTTCGCTACATACATTCTGAGTTCTGAGACGATCCTGGGGAATAGATGACTTGCACATATATTGATGGTAGAGGTTGGCTATATATGGTTGGAGAGGAACTTTTTTCCCGTATTATCTATCTGTATATGCATGCATGTATCATTGCACACATTGCTTATTCAGGGTACGAACTATGATTTGCAATTTCGTGTATCACAGTCAAAGGATGCCTTTTTAACTTAAACACATAATAAAGCCCGATTCCTTTGAATTGCAACCACAATGAGGAGCATAAATATGTATATTATATATGGTGTTGATCCATCAGCGATGTGCAGGAATGGTTTGCCCTTCCGGGTTTATAACCACGTTTAAATCGAGTGAACGAAATAAAAGAGATATAAAATATGGACACACAGCCTATGATCAGCACATAACCTGTCAGCAGCCTCAACGACCGACTGACTATATTGATGTGCAGGGACCAAACCTGCGCATAGATAAATTTGCATATAATAATGTGCGAAAAATAAATCAGTCATTAAAGTATACCTTATATATTTATGAGATAGGTAATTTATTTTTTCAATAGACTTCGAATGATAAATTAAATTTAAAATTAACTTCAAAGAGTACAGAACGAAACGCATGTGTCTGATAAATCATTTTAGGTATACTCCAAAAGTGCTATAGATTTTTATATATAAGAAAATAGATTGCGGATGCGAAGCTAATGTACTAGCAATATCATTATTATGTTCTAATAGAATTCAAACAAAATTGAAATTCATTTATAAATATCGGTTCGATTGTGTGTTAACATATAATAGTTATTTACAATCTTTTACAATTATTATTGTTTAAATTTAGATCTAAAATGTTTACAAAAATCAATTCACATCAAAGGAAATATTAAAGAGGGAAAGTTTTTTTTATTTTTTTGACTTTGTGTATCTGTAGACTCAATTAAATTTATGAACTCAGATTGAGGTAGGTTCTTGATACCTAGATATACATTTGGAAAAAATAAACTTCACCAATTGTTTCTTAATTCGTTTTTCCCGTTTTTAATTGGTACCTATACTCAAGCATGGAGATAAGGTATAGGTAGTGGGCGAAATATTCATAGAATTATTAAAGGTGTTATTTTTGCAAGTCCATATAGACTTGTGTGCAAAAAAGACATCAGTTTACACGTATATACAACAAGAACCTAAATCGAAGTCCATTATAGACTTAGCTAGCTCCAGATAATTATCAAGGCAGCTAAGTCCTGATAAAAGTGTAATACAGGCACACCTGTATGTTATATGGACATGTCAAATTTCGTCGGTAATGGTGTGGGCTAATCCCAATGTCAGGAACAAATGTCGGTAACATAGTTTGTAAAATTGGTATTATTAATTGAATTACTGAGAAAACTAATACTTGCCTTATAAAACAAATTAAAATATGGAGTACTAAAAAAATGGTTTTTCTTTTAAGAGGTGGTTTTTGTTTTTCTCGATTTTCACAAAAAGTACAAGACATTTCAGCATCCGGTTTTCTGTTTTTGAGCAAAAAATAATAAGAGCATTGAATTTTGGAAGCAAAACATATTCTTAATTACATAAAATTTTGAAAAAAAAATTAATTTTTTTTTCACAATTTTGAGTTTGAAAATAAATTTTTTCAAAAACTTTTTACTAAAACAACTTTATGTTATAAAAACATAAAAGAAAAGATTTTTGGCTTTGCAAAAAAATATACCAAGGCATTTTAGATTGTACCTACCGTTGTTTTTTAAATATTTTTTTTTGTTTTAAGTCATTTTTTTTTAGAAAGTTTACCCTCCCGCCTAAACGAGGGGAGAAAGACCCCCTCCCTCCCATACGATTGTTTCTTGACTCTACCTACTCTACCTAACCTACTTGCTCTATCTTTATTCACAGAATCACCCTGTATAATGTATTTTAAGTAATAAAAACCATATTGACGAATCGCTCAAGGCGCCTGCACGATGAAGGCAAAATTAGTCAACGTGTGAAATGTGAACTTTTGATATCCTAGATAACACAGTTTAAAAAAAAAAATGGAACACACGCAGATCGATAATGCAGCTGCTTATTTATCGACTTGTGTTATCGAATTTTATACTAGTGCGAACTCCAAATACACAAAGGATTCAACTGATTTACATGGAGTGATACGTTGTAGATTCGTCGATCTGTTTTATCGCTCTCATTTGTTAGTTGGTGCGACGCGAAAGTGCATTTCAGTGGTTTGTTCAAGTGAATGTGTGTTTCCCCTGGAATGTTAAAACATTTAACTTGTTTGCATTTACTAAATAATTTGAACAATCCCTTAGGTCTGTATGAAATGTGATATAATTTTTGACAAAATATTAACTCATTTATTTTAAATTTTAAAATGTGTAACGTATTTCCCCTGGCAAGATAACTTCTAGGGAGATACCCACTGACCAGGGGAGCACGCAAAAAGTTGAAACATAAAAAGCGACAAGTTAATAAGCATCCGCGAGAAAAATTACGCTACCCAAAAATTAAAAAAATTCAAAGGGTACAGAAAAAAGGAAAATGGAAAAATAAAAACTGTTGAATCTTTTTATGTCACAGAAAAATAAGCCTTTTTATATCGTTTATATGGCAATGTATCTCTCTTGGTCAGAAAAAAACTAGCTAAACCGGGGGTTGATGTCTCTTCTTTGTCCGATGTATTTACCCTGGGGTGGAATCGGCTAAGGTGATTTGTGATAAGTGACAGTCAAAATCTACACTTTCTGTCTGCGTAAGGTGATCATCACAGTGATAGCTAAAAACCAATCACCAAAATATTGTGATAGTCATCTTCTCATGAAATTGACGTTTCATTTTCATTTTTGTGGCAATGTGACTAGAGTTACCACACGCATACAAAACATTATAAAATTTGAAACTTTTTTTCAATTTAAGTCACCAAATCATCAAAAACTATTTTTTTTTTACCATATGAGTATACAACAATCGAAAATAAATGGTTAAATTTAGAATTATTGCATTTATTCACTAAAAAATTAACAATTTCAATGAATTTATTTGAAAATATTACTACGGCAATAATGTTTTTTTACAAATGTCACTGACCAATTGAACAAAGTTGAATCGAGTTGAATTGGTGGATGTGATCACCTTACGCAGAAGGAAAAGTCAATTTGATGAGAAGTGATGATCAAAAATGTGACAATCAACTATCATCTTACGCGATTCCACCCCTGGACTTCGAAAAAGTAATTTTTATGTATTTGGTCAATTTTTATGAATTTGGTCAAGAAACTCCAATTTTTGCCCTTGGCCGCATCTTCATAGGAAAAGAAACTTCTTATAATATAATCAAATCACCCGTTTAACAATTTGGTCATTTTTATTATTTTTCACATTTACCACATACATCGTTTAAAGCATGATTTTGCATAAAATATCGAACCGAATACTGAAACAAAACCATAAATATAATAATATTAATATAAAATATAAATAATTTACCAATAAAAGTCATTGTCGGTCGATGAGGAAAACGTCATCCTTAACGTTCGTTAACCCTTATTGACTGCTGAAACTCGGTTTGTGTGACCAAATGTAATTGCATGTGAATAAATGAAAAACCCTTGACACATTTCCTCGATGGTGGTTTGGCTGACAAAGAATACAAAAAAAAAAAAAAAAAAAAAAACAGACAAACTAGCGCAACAGGAAACGCTATCGTATTTTCAGCATTTTGTAAAATATCGTTTTTGATAAATCGCGTCGACCTGTAGCAGCAGTCAACATCAATCTTTGACACATACACAAAAAAAAGTATTCCCTGCACTTTTTGAGGTCAAAGATTATACAAAAACAAAAAAAACATCACAATCTAGTGGCGAGAAGTTCATTCAACGGAATGTGTGCCTCCTACACAAATGTAAAAAAAAAAAAAAAAACAGAAGAACCTATTGATACAATGTCTATTCAGAATGGCCAACGACGACGACGAATACCAAGTTGACTTTTAGTCTCCCACAATTGGAAATTGCGTGACTGAAAATCGCATGTCTGAGGCGTGATTGATAGTGGAAGACGTTAACAGCAAAAGTCTGTGTGGTTTAATCGTTTTACAGCTCAGAAGTCCTTATCATGCGAGTGGGTATTAAAAAGGCACTGACTATGGTTTGTCTTTAAATCTGATTGATAGACTTTTCCTGAGAAGTGGGCCAGCACGCGTGCTCTAATTTTAAATTGAAAGGATTATCCCTGCCAGAAGTAAGAAAGTATATTGATGTAGGTTCAACACATTCAAAAAAAAAAAAAACATTGATTATCGCTTTGATGGCCCTTTTGCCGTTTATATTGACTAAGAACTTCGAAATTTTGAAAATCCCAAATCAATCCGAGGGAGGATAAGAGTTAGCTCCACCGCGCCGCGTGAAATGTTTTTAAAGTTTGTTTGCTGCTTCACTTAAGCAGCTGTATAGCCACGTTCATAATATAAACGAAGAGCGTCCTTTTATAGAGAATGTGGGATGTGGTGTGTGACTTAACTTGCCATGCCGAGTGGTATTTTGTTGGTATAATGCAGCATATAGTTCCTCAATCTGGGTTGCATCCCAATAATAATTTGTGTTGGCTAAATATTGAGGTTGCGGGTGAGAGTCATCCGGGAATGAAATTCCTTGCAAGGCAGGCTGGCAGGCTGGCAAAGCAAGCAGGGCAGGACATCCAGAATAAGTTTGCCTTGCCGCATTTGTATTCTTCGTATATTTTCCCAAGAAGACTACAACAAATATATTAAAAGAAAAAGCAAAAATCCAGGTTAATGGACCTTTGCATTGCAATCAATTACTTTGTAAACTGAGTAATTTTTCTGCAAAGATTATCTTCGGTTTGAAGGAGCTCATTAAGGCATCGTCGTCGTCGCTTTCGTCTTCGTCTGGTGCAACCACAAAGAGAAATGCTTGAAAAGCAAGGGTTTGCCTTTTTCGTTCCAAAAGCCAAATGAGTAAAGTAAAAGTAGGTAGCTTTGTTGAAAGTGAAATGGATGTTTGGATTTTCAAAACCGCTGATAAACAAATTTCAGAAAAAAGTCCATGAAGTCTTTGATGCGCACATATACATACTTTTTATTTTAAAATAATGAGAGTAGAGTAATGAAGAATAAAGATAGTTAAGGAGCAAAACTCTTTTGTAAACTAGTGTTTGCTGCAGTTAAACTAAATAGATAACGTTTGTTTGCAATCGGTTATTCGTGTTTATTTGCAACTATTGATTTTGTAATCAAATACTTACTACTTTTTTTTACAGATCCTCAATTATCGATCATAAGGTGATCTTATCAATTTATCATCTATATTATTAAATACTATATCCCGATACCAGTGCGGTGTTATCGCGTGCTTAGATAAAGCACAGAGGTGATTTTCAAAATTTATATTTTCCTACTATTCAAAATATGATACTTTTTTTTAACCAGAACTCTTGTTTCCGATTTTTCGTTCGTATAAATAATTATAAAGGACATAATTATTATAAGAAAAACGAAATTTCAGTGTAGTGATGAGCACTAGTGGAATTCATGTCTCGATGTGGAACATAGGCATATACATTTTACCAGTGTTGTTAGACTGCTGTATTTTAACTACGGTAATGTAAAAAACGTAAAAAAGGTAAAAATGTAAAAAAAAAGTGGAATGATCCAAAATTGGAATTTGAAGGTCACTGAATTTCATTTTGTAGATATCCCGATCTATTTGACCGCACTGTTGCTTCAAAAATCTGGTATTTTACTGATGTAGCTGAGCTAAGCATATATAAGAGGCGCTTAGTTGGAGTTTAATGAAAATATACGATATGAAAAAAAAATGCTGTCATATCGACTGTTAACAGTACGTTTTTGTTGCTATAATAACTATTTTTTTTTTTACAAGTACAAATCATAACTATGTATGTGTTTAAAGGTTAAATCTCATTTTTTATTATTTTGAACGCCTCATATGTATATACGTATATATTTTTTTTATATATATTTATAAGTTATCCACAATCAATTTTGTTCTCTTTTGCACTAAGTGATGAGCCAGTGGGACACATTATATGTGTTGGCAAATCTTCTTTCATCTGCTGATGCTTGCTTTAAGCTCCATTTGAATAAGATCTGATAGTGTATAAAAAAAAAAAAAAAAAAAAAAAAAATTGTATTCAAAAGAGTGAAATGTGATCACAGGTTATTGTAAATTTAGTTTATTGTTTATTTATAAAATCCAGTCTTTCAATAAATTCAATAATTGTCACATTGAATTGGAATAGGTATCGTTATATTTCGGAAAATGTATTAATAGGCTGCAACTTTCAACTTCACACATATAGTTTGAAAGAAATTATATACTGTCAATTTCCGAGCATAATTTGCTCTAAAAACATATAAAACTGGCGGCGTAATTCATGTTCAAAGGACCTTGCCCCTTTCTAAGCAAACACCATGTGTGCATCTATACCTATAACTTGTTCAATTCAAACTTGTGACTATACTATGTGCCCAACTACCCAATAACTACCCAATGTGCCCAACAGTTTTCAACTAGCTTAAATAACAATGGAAACCAATAAAGTGAAAAGCCGGCATTATTACTTCATGGTATATCTAAGCCATTGAAAGTGTTTCCATTTTAGTGAACTAAAAACGTGATAAGAATTTCCATTTATCTTGAAATTCTATAACAAAGAAATTCAAAGCCTTTAAAGGAAACATATTTCGGATACCTCTATACATGGGTGAAAATAATATTCTAAAAGTGACACCCATTCGTATGAATATCTATATATATATGTATATTATAATATAACACGTATAGCTATATATAAGATTTCCCTTGTCACATTGAATTCATTTTTCTATTCCCCCAAAGGAAGGAAGAACTGTCTTATGAACCTTCTCCCCCTAATGATAAATCTTCAAGTTGAAAATAGTTTTTATTTTTTTATACTGAATATGTGTACGAGTGACTAATGTATTTGAAGAGTTTATATTTGGAAAAAAGCCATCTGAAGTACCTATAGTGCTTTACTGCTTCTGCCGGATTTTTATTTCACAAACATTTAACGATGTGACTTACAAACAACTGCCGCTTATTTGAAAAGTTAAAAGAAAAATAATTCAGGAGCAGCATATAAGCATATGAAAACCATTACTTTTTACTGAGTATGTAGTTTATACATAAAAAAGATAAAAAAGGATAAACGTATTTGGTCGCAAGAAATTATTTTGATTGATAACATACAAAAAAAAAGTCAGATATTTCAAAAATTGTAGACCCACCTGAAGTAGTCTTTGTGTCCTTTTTCTGTAAAATGTAAGCAAGTCAATGCGGAACATGAAAAAATATGATGTAGGTATACCTATGAAGAACTTTCTATAAGTATTTGATGGATTGGTCAAGGGCTTTTCTATGTCTGGCATACATTTTTAAAAATAATCCATTCAATAGATTTTATTTTTAAATTTTATATTCAAGTGTTTTTTTTTAAATTTATAAGGTTAGCAAAACAGTACCACATGATTATTTTTTGTGGGTAAAGATATTGATGTTTGACACACAATACGATTTTTAAAATACAAATATGTTACCGTTATTTTTAATGTTAGGCCTATTCCATCGTTTTGGGAAAAGTCTGAACACTTTTGTTGTCATTATAATATGGAAGACCCGATAAAAACTGTATTACCGACACAAAATACTTGTTTTTATTGCAGTTTTTGCAAGTGCATAAGAGTTTTTGAAAACAAAATCATTGCATTGATTAACTCACACCTTTACCGATATAATTGGACGTTCCCATATAATGCAGGTTGTGCCGGTAATATAGTTTGTGTAGCAAAAGTCTTATTAGCCGTGTTTCTTTGCAAGTCCATATAGACTTGCGGGAAAAAACGACATTGCGGGAATAAGCCCACAACATTATGCGGCGACCACATAGAGTTAGCTAAGCCCATATGGACTTATTTTGTTGTTGTTGTATTAACGTGTAATCTGATGTCGTCTTTTCACACAAGTCTATATAAAGAGTTTTTTTTAAAGCTATATGCAGTGCACTAAACTGTCAAAAATAGAACTATCTTAACTATAAGCTCAGAATGAAATGGATCGAGTAAACGGAACACGAAATAGAGTGCGGCGAATTTCAAGGACCGACAAACAAAGTTTGTAATTGGTATCAAAATGTATTACCGGCACAACTACCATTTTTATTATATGGAAACTTCAAATTTCATCGGTAATGATGTGGGCCAATGTCATTTTTTCGACAACACTATATGGATTTGCAAAAAATGCGAACAAAAAACACGGCTATAAGGTATTTTAGTGTCAAGAGTCGTATTTTCTCATGAGTATAGTAACCTATTAATATTACTTACATCTACACATGTGATCATCCGCCAGTAGTGTATACGAGTAGTTAACGCACTTCAAAACCGCGTGGTGAAATATGATAAAGAGTCAATTTTTTTAAAACCCTTTATTCTGAATTCTGATTAAGTTCGGAAAATTAGTGGTGATATAAATCTTTATTTATATACACAAACTTGTTTGTTTACAAAAACTTGGCTTGCATAATCCTTCCGAAACTAATCAGACTTCTCTAAAATAATAAATTTGGCTAAAACCGCCGATACTATTCACGAGAAAGTTAAAGAAAAGAAGTGATTCTATAAAAGTTAACATTAATAGCATTTTTTTAACATTAAATATTTTTTTCGTTTTTCGTGTTTTTTATATTTTTGTTTTTGTAATCAGAAAGCACTCTGTATGTCTCTTATACTTATTATCTTTCTTTATTTTTTCTTTCCAGGTAAGAATTTTGACACTTAAATTAATAATGCTCTTGATCATGAACCGTAAGTATATATGTAGAATAAATGCACCATAAGATTTATGGAAACTCCATCAAGTCTAAAACTGAGAAGTATAGTTCTTAAATTAAAATTAAAATTAAAAAAGAAAATAAAGCGGAAATATATACAAATATCTCCATATTGAGATGCAAAATAACAAATCATTCTCTGATGATGCCACAAACCATCACATAATACTACCCCAAGTCCCCCAAACCTTATGTGTCGTATCGACGAGCGACGCGACGTTTCACATTACATTCCTCATTAGTGAAGAACCAAGATAATTACTGAAAATAAAATTATCATCTTCTCAAGCGTGCTAGAACGTTTAATGTGCGGAGGATAGACTGTGCAATGACCTTCTGTTCGCTCATACATAAAATCTTATTTTTTTTATTCATTCCCCATTCCCTTGAAATGATTCTCATCTAAAAACCACATGTTTAGAGCGTCGTGTTACGTATGTGAACACGTCGCATTGGTATATCGTCATCGCCGCCGCTCCACAAGATCCAGATTGGAAATCCATGTTGTTACACCAACACTCAACATGATATAGAAACCGCCCGCCGCAGACGCGCCCGTCCACGACCTCTGATGTCGATCTTCCGCATGTTGATATACCAAACCGAACTCTTTAATTTTATGCCATATGGACGGTGTTTTATGTCGCTTTATGTGTTTTCCGTTCCGGACATGGAAAATGGCGGCAGTACAAACAAATAAAACAAAAAGACAATAAAATAAAATAAAAAAAAGAATAATCCCAACAAATCTATGAATACTTTTCGAATTTATTGCAAAATATAATTTTAAATTCAAATGCAGGACGAAAAAAGAATTTAAAAAAAAATCCCTTCGTCGGATTAATGGGCTGAGCTTCCGCGAAGACAGTTCGCCAAAAAGTGAAATTCTGTTGCATTCAAAAGTTGGACGCGCCAAAATGGCAGCCAGAGTATGGAAGAGTATCTTCCGGTGTGTACAATGTACATACATATACGTATGCATCTAACTACATATATTTAAATTGCAACAAAAGTCCTTTTGCCAAACTCAGAGTATAGAGTCCTCCTGCAAATCAGACGAGACTCCATGCGGTGCATGTAAGAGAAAATACACAAAGGTCTATAAATAATATACACTTGCTAATATACGGCAATATTAAGGAGCCTTGGAAAAAAAATGGAATTAATTGCAGTTATGTTTCTGAAAAGACCAGATATGGGAATGGAAAAATCGAATTTCCGTTTTGGTAATTGTCCAATGGGTTATTTCTAAAGTGAAGATATTTTTTTTCCATTTCGTTTACAATGAAATTCTTTCTGAGATTTTTTTTTTCGATTCCTTAATTCGTCTGAGTGCAATGGGACTTTTAAATACCTAGGTACTTATAATGAAATAAAGTATCTTGGATTCATAAATTTGCGTCAAATGCATTTTTAGAGATTATTCTGAAATTACAGTTAGGATAAAAGCGAACAATTAGAATATTAAAGTGGAAATGCATACATTTTTTTTTATTAAATCTCAATGAGAATCGTTGTGGATGGTTTTAAAAGTAGATTATCCAGGAAAGTAACTATTTAATTTATTTGATTTAGAACTTGTAGTTAGTATTTTTAAAACATAAAAGTTGTAAGGTGTCTACTAAAATTTCTTTTTTTCAATGTTGGCCTTCAGGTCTTGATTGGTTTTTGGAGAAGCTCTTCTGAAAGCAGCAATAGAGTGTGAGCCTTAGAGTGTGAGCCGGTCCTGTTAAAACCAATATACATATCTCTTCTTTTTCTTTTCACTGTGATCTTAAAAAAAAAACCCCGACCACACAACACACTGTGCTCTTTAAGTGAATAAAAAGGCATTTGATGCGATTGTCAAAAATCGTGTTAACCTAGTAGTGCATGTTCTGTTTGTGGACGCATCCACTCTCAAGCGAAAATGGCCTGAAAAAACGAATGCTTCCCTTGGGAACATTTTCGAAAATCGCCTTCACGCCACATTAGAAATTCTGCACCAGCGGTTCGAGGGCATGATCAGGGTCACTCACGTGGAGGTGGTGCGGGAACTGGCAACCTAGATTAAGCAATTTGACCCCGTTAGACTTTTTCTATCGAAGCATTTTCTGATGACAACATCTTACATCGCCCCTATAGAACTCATGGAATAAACAAAACACGATACCAGCTTTCAGTTGGACTTAGAAAGGAAACAATTCTTAACCGGCGAGCTTGCAGAGGTTTTCTGAGGGCAACCCGATGAACCCCACAAGCAGATCTGTAGGTGAAGTGGAAAAAGTTGTGATCCCATACGAGAGCATAACATCTTCGGAAAAGAAGAAGAAAAAAACGGTCCTTAAATTGTTCGGTAATCTTTTTTCAGGACAGAGTAAAAATTTATATAAATATTGGTGTCTCAATATTAATTTGTATGAAAAACATAATAACTTATCATTTTTGTTTGTTATAGACAAATCACAACGACAAAAATTTCCTTATAGTTCTCTTATAGTCTGTCAAATCGCATTTCTGCGATGAAGTTCGTTATGAAATTTCGGGTCTTTTCTATAGTTTTTATAAATTTCTCTTGATCTGTTATAACTTATTATAATTACATACTTAGTTTAATCGTGGAATCTTTAATTCGGTTTTTTTTACAAGAATAAAGTTATAAAAACAAATTAACACCATTTTTAATACAATTTTATTCATAATATACTTCTCTCAAGTTGTTGCATTAACAGCTTAGTTTTCTGAATTTAAAAATCTTTTTAAAAATACTTAATTCTAAACTTTTTAAAATTGAGGCGATTTCGATTGAGGTGAAGCAATTTTATTTATGATTCTTAAAAAAAAATACCTGGCCAAAGTGTTAAATCACTGTCACTTTATTTTGCATTTCGTAAGGGTTATATACTTACAACTGCATCGATCTATCATCCACCATTTTAAATCAATTTATAAAAGTGAAATAGTTTCAGTTTCGGTTGATTTCTATGAAATCTTGAAATGTTTTCTTTTTAAAATATATGTTTATATTTTTTTATTTTTCGTAAATCAGTCGTGTTGTATTTTTGGAAGTAAAAATAAATAAATGAAAGTTTTGAGGGAGATTTGAATAAAAAATAGTTTTTTGATTGTTCATCAATAACTAAGAGGTAGAGATATTTCAGTTTAATTTGTTACCAAAAGAAGTGTTTGTCCCACTTGTTATGTGTTTTGAAAACGTAATTATTGGTTAAAAATGGATTATAAATGGTAGCCAAATAAATGGTTGCATCACCTGCACCAAAATGCTAATTACGCTAAAATCAGTGATAAAATAGTTGCAAGTATTAGAAGTGTATATTACATCTGCTAACTTCAAAAATATCTAAACAGAACTTACAGGTGTCCGCATTTGTAAAAGACATATCAACTCTCGGTAGGAAAATACATTTTGGACCACCTGTACACAAGCTATGCATGTTCATTTGCACAATTTATTGTTTAATCAATTTATTTTTAATATTTAATCTCATTTAATAATTATTTTTCAAAACCCAGTTTTTCAGTGCGAGATTATTCTAGGGTTAGATTAACCTCGAGTTGACTCTGATGGAATTTTTTTTTTTTTAGTCAGGTTGAAATCCAGAGTTAACTCAGCGTTAATTCAGAGTTAACTCTGAGTTTATTTAGGGATCTCAAGCTGACTAAAAAACGGGTTTCCAACAGAGTAAACTTGAGGTTAATCTAACCCTGGAATAATCTCGCACTGAAAAACTGGGTCTAAAGCGACCTTTACACGGTCAGTCAGAGGACGTCAGTCATCTACACATATAATCAGTCATTAGGCAAAATCAAAAGGGTTTTGTTTAGACTGGGAAATTTGAGTCTGGCGTGGTGAGTACTCTCGTGATTACACAGGTCCTCAATTGAGGACGCCTCACTTGAAGCGGGTGGAATTTTTGTGAAGTGAGACAGTTGTACGACGCATTTTATACAAGAAGCATTTTATACAAGAAAATAACATCCATAAATTATTATTAATGCTCCTATTTGTTTCCTTTTCCAAGAATTCATTTCTATGATTCTGCATTAAGCTTAACTATAAAAATACTACAATGTTAACACATCGGCAGTCAAGGAGAATGAACAAAATGGGAAAAAACTTGAATTTGGAATTGGAACAGTACAGTACTCACGCTTCCGATGTTCATAATTTGAAGCTGCCCCACGAGAGTACTCACCCCTCATCAAATTCTCAAATTTCCCAGTCTAAACACGGTCAATGTACATAGATCTTTGTACAGAAAATAACACGGCTTATTTTATATTCTTCTTTAAAGAATACGCAGTGTAGTGTAACATACCTGCACAAACGTATAAAACGCGTCTCAAATAAACTTGAAAAGAAGTTATTTACAAACTAAATGATTCGTTAAATTGATTTGTTTCCAAACAACCATTATAAAAACTATGTTTTCAACTTGTCGTAAGAATAGTTCTTACAATAGCAAAAGCAAAAGGTATTATAGATAAAGAAACTATCAGATATGTTTTATTTATATTCTGAATTTTATGACTGCTCATAAACATGTAATTATTGTTCGGTCGTTTGTCTTAAAACTATATTCATCTATGAGTATAGTAATAGTAGGTACTTTATATATGCATTTTCTTAAGCCATAAATTTTGATTCTGATATGAACAAAAAAAATCCATATTTTTTAAGAGATACGAAAATGACATTTAAAATGCCAAAAACAACACAAATGACTCATCAATTCCTCGTGTTGATTTTGTATGGATATTTTTACAAAACCCAACCTAATACAACATCAGAGTAGGACGTATTGTATTTCTAAAATAAAAACATCGGAAGTTGCACTTAGCTAAAATATTTACTGTCAGCATCCGGAATCGTTTTTCAACAAATAATTGAAATAAACCAAAGTGTCAGATGGCGTCAAATAGCTAAAACCTTGTTTACATGAGATCATAGACGCAAAAAAAAAAAAAAACTAATAGCTACCAACGGAGTATGAAAAAAAAAATCAAACAATCAATTCTAAAAAGAATTCCATGTCTGCAAAAATAAATAAATGTGGTGACATGACAAAAGTAATTGCTGAAATGGAAATGGTTACATTTTTTGTATGGTGGTAATGATAAATACTGAATTTTAAATATTTTTAAAAGGAATAGACAAATTTTAACCTGGTGTAAAATAAATTAAGGCAAACAAAAAATAATATTATTTTATTTATTGTTATGCTAATTTAATTTTAAATAGATATCTATAAAATTAAACTTAATATTCATACATTTTTAAATCAAATACACTTGTTTACGATGAAAAAAGTGTTATATTTCTGGTGTTTTGTTGAGAATCTGTCTATTGGACAACAAGTAGATATGTAAGTACTAGAGCCCACGATTCTGTGCATGTATTTGTAAAATACGTATTCACGTATATTATTCATCGCGTTCTTAAAACACGTGGTTTTATTTGCTTCATATTTTCAAAGTACGTGAGCTGCGCATAATTGTTTAGACAACAAAAAATTGTCTAAAGTGTATCGTCCACCTTATGCTTACACGGTTGTTGATGAAGTCATTACAAGTACTTTGCTATTGATCTTAGATCTAAGGTATTAAAACTCTCGAATTGTGAAGAACTGTTTCATTAATAAAAACTTGGGAAAGACTTATGTGTTCAAGTTAGTCTGAGCAGTGAGCTAATCTGCTATCTGCTACCCATATCGCCCAAAAACGTTCACCAATCATCAAGTTGGTACTCCATGCGAAAATGTAGGACCTTCGATAATGATGGCTTATCATCAGAAATTAATTAATTAATAATATAGTTGTTCCGATTTCGGGTCCGTCACCTCACGCTCACCTTCAAGTATATACATATATAGTCATGTACTGTAGTAACAAAGAGCATTGGACTCAAAATGCTTCCTTGGACCAACTTTTATTGGTATTTTTTCGGCAACCCTTGCTAGACATCTTACTTCTTATTCGTCTCTCGTTTTTAACCAGTAGATTTCTGGAGCCCAAGCCACCCATATCAGATCCCCCGGGTTGTCTTTTTCTAAACTATAATTTGTTAATCCAAACGCACTATTTTCTTCTTATAATAAACATTACCATAATCAGAACCTGTTTAAATGTGCCCTAATTCTTTTAAACCCCTAATTGCATTCCCTTTTATATGTTCAACCAACCTTCAACCAACTTAAATATGTCAGATCGTTGCGCGAGTAAAGAGAATTAATTTTGTTTTTTCGCTGCGCTTAACTTTTGCAGCTAGCATTACATCGAATTACCTTCACCTTGCTTTGCCTTGTAAAGAACATTATGAATAATGAAAACCCTAAATATAAAATCTTTTTAAACATTTATTGCATTTTTAATCAAATATATCAAGAATTCTGAATGGAAATAGCCTCTTTAATAATACATGCATCTTTCCTGGCTGTGGCTGGCCTAGTTTCTATAAATTCCATTCTCCGTCAAATATATGTATATCTACATTTATATCAAATAGTAATTGCATTAAAATAAAAAAAAGAAAATGCACCCAAAGTATAAAGTCCTGCTATCCTTATTTTCTTTTTCTGCGATTGCTTTTGATGAGTTTCTACATTTTATGCAACTTATGGAATGGCATAATTTATTCTTCCAATTTATAGGGCAAATCAGTTTTTGCCCTCTCCCTTGGTTTTAGTAGTTCTACAAACAACCGACTTATGTGCCACCTACACGTCAATTACATTGTACTCGGCACTTGGCTTTCCAATATTATGGCAATGCATGGTTGGTATTCAATCTGAACTTGTCTATCTGGAAAACAACATTATTTCTAAAACTGCAGAACATTTTTTGCGAATGTTTCTTTACTTTGTTCATCGGCGTATATATCCTTTTGTATTCCTTTTTTCTTCGTATTCCCATGGCTTTCCGCCATTGCATTGGGGAGAAAAAACGTCATCATAAGACAAGACACCACTTTACTATTGAGTTTGGTGTGTGTGTTTGTAAAAAAGGATGTTGGCATAATTAGATAAAACTCCACTATACTGTTGGTGCTCGAACCGACAGCGACATGCAGCTACAGGATTCGATGTCGTTAGGTATATTGTTAGTAAGTGTGGAAGTTTTGTATAGTTGGCGGCTGGAGCTTTTGCTCTATAGTGCGCATAAAGTGAACTGGGAACTTTTAAGCCTTGACACACTTTCGTCCTCATGGTAAGAACAAAGAGAAACTCAACTATTCCACAGCAATAATCCTTTAAAAATTTCCTCTTGTACATGCATTGGTAGTGGTATCTTTATACATATTATTTATGTATGTATATTGTTAAGGTATTGAGTTGGGCTTATACCGTTATTTTGTATTCTGTTTGTTTTTTTTTTTTTTAGATTGTGGAAGTTAAAATTGTTTTGACTTTAAATTTTAAAATCAGTTTTGTTCCATTTCTGTTCTTATTTTTTTTTTGCAGTTCTTTATTGGTAATTTATATTTATTCGTTGCTTGTTAAGAGTTTTCAGTTTCTTTTATGTTATTTTGTTTTGTGTTATTGTTTCAACTATGATTGTGCTCTTTCACTTCATATAAGGACGTTGTGAGCTTAAAAGTTTAGACTGCTGCAAGTGCAAAAGTCGTCCTTTTTTAAGCACGTTTCAGGGAAAGCAATTGCATAGTTAACTTTAGACTTCTGGAGTACCTACTCGCTTCTTCTACAAACACAATTATTGAAGTATAGGTACTTACAAAATAGATATAGATAATTGTGTGTGCAGTGTCCTGATGAAAACCCAATTCAATATCGCTCTCCGACGGGAAAGTTTTTAATTTGGGATTTCACGAAATCCAAGCAAATAAAATGTTTTTCAGGATTAATGGAACTAAGTAAGTTTTGTTTTTGAAATATATCGACTTTTAATATTTGGGAAATATTTTATAACTAAGAGAGGTTAAGAGTTTTACGTTACGCGCAGTAAAGCGGTGATTCCTGGTCCTTATATTTTAGGGTTAGCTCAGACTTTATTTATAATTGGGGCAACGCTGCTTAGATTCTTAGTTATAATTTTTATTGATACTTATGAGAGTGACACTTGTCTGTGTCACGGAACGGAAAAGAACATTTTGTACAAATAAATCAAAAATCAAGAATGGAACCACTACCTACATTTTATAAACACGTAAGCTAAATTTTGACTGCTAAAAAATATGTCAATAAATTCTGAAGTCTGTTTGGGTGCGTTCAACGACGTCTTTTGATAGATAAGTGTCAAAAATCTGCCTTTTGATTGACCAGCTGCCATTGAATTGACGTCTATTGACATTAAATTGACTTCTATTGACATTACGTTTGTTACGTTTTTCTCCTTATTTTCAGATGAAGAATCTAATCTGAAAACTTAGATGAGAGCAAAATTAACTAAAAAAAAGGCACGTTGGAACTGGGCGCATTCATCAGCTAAATTTTTGACAGTTCTGAAAACACTAAAAAAAACTCTGAAAAGTCAAGTGTGTCTTTCTTTCAAATTCTTGTGGTTACTTTCTGATTTTACTTGGATCAAATCTAAAAAGCAAAATTAATAACTAAGTTATTTGTAAGTTGATTAGAAAACGATTTTTCTATTTGGATTAATATTTTCGACAACAGTCGAAACTGTACTTTTTACGAACAATAATTTACTAAGAGGAAATATAGTATGCTTGATGATCCTGCAATGCTTGCCAACCAGAGATGAAATCTAGTCTATAGAGTATCTCGGCAAAAGATATTACGCAATGTTGATCAAAGTTGGTGTAAATCAAGGAACTGTCTTAAATCTTTTGCTCTCTACTATGCAGTCTACATCCCTTTACTATCTGCTTGACATAGTGATGGGAACGACCTAAAATTAACCAGTTATTCATTATGTGCTGGCGATAAAAATACGATAACTGAAAATCATACACATCCTTCAACACTTTATGTATTTTGGTGGATGTTTTGGAGGACTACCGTATAAAGGCAAAATGGACAGAATAGAAGAGTTATGATCTCATTTGAGACCAATAACATTGTCGGGAAACAAGTTTGTATATTGAAGTTTTATACGCCCTATGTACCTACAGATTTTGTATATCTTTCATAAAATTTAATTAACTTCTGACTGCAACAAAAAAAAAATCACACACTCTTTGAAAATAAAGATTTCCAAGTTTTAAGTCCATTCTTCCACCAATTTTTTTTTTAATTAAAATAAGTTCCTAAGTTTGATCCATTCTCTGCTATACTGAGCACAGGAGCAAAATGTTCAGCTATTATTTTAAAGTTTTCTATACTCATAAACTTTAAGTAAAAAAAAAAAAACAGCAACAAAATAAAAGGATATCGTATCTTACATGATATAGCGTAATTTTAGGTTGAATTACGCTCTCAGTGAACATGTGCAAACAAACCACAAAGTACACCATAGAAATCGGTTCCACCAAAGTTTTTATTTTTATGTTGTTTGGCTGAATTCGTTTTTGCGGAAAAAGTTTGGACAAAAATCCATTAGAGTTATTGAATCCAACATAGAAAGTTTTTAGTTGTCATGCATCCTTGAGCTGAAACTGACTGAAATGTGTCAGCAACGAATATCGAGTGTGTTACTATACTCTGTTCATACATATGTATATAAACTGGGATGAGTGTCAGTTTTAAACAATGATGTATGTGTTTGCATATACATGTATATACACATACGCTCATCGAACATCAGCAAACGATTCATTAAAGGATTCATTAACCTAATTTTGTGCTGCATCCTGTTGGCTTCCATTTTTCGATTATCGTTTATTTCAAAGCTCATCAGATTATATGTACGCATACATATATGCATTAAAAACGGTAAAAAAACTGAAATCTGATGGTGTGTCAGTGTCGATATGTGACTTGTGAAGAGTGCTCTGGGCTTTGTTTCATATTAAACGTCACTATAATTTTTTTTTTCAATCCTTAATGAGATCATTCTAAAAGATGTGCATTAATCCTTTGAATTATGTATATCATATAACGGAGATGATGACGAGGTAAAAGTGTAACTTTCCACAAGTTCTTGGTATTTAAATGACGTCCTTTGGGAAAAATCTACCAAAGGACGTGAATTGTTTTACCTGGCTATACACCACTGACTGATACTTACCCCTTAAACATGATGTTGCAACATCAACCGTATGGCAAAAGCAGGAGTCCTTTGGTGTGTTTTCTACTTTTTTAGTTGTTGATGGGGAAAAGTTTATGAAGTGGTAAGAACGACAAAAGCCTTTTCACGGGAGTGACGTCAATGGTCCTTATGGGAGTCTGATATAACCATTTTCATTAGAATGCTGAAGGTAACTTGTACACTGTGACTCCTGAGAGAGCAATTTTTGTTCTCCTTACATGAAAAGTGTAAATTAGTTTTGAAGTTGGAATAGTATTTTATTCATAAACATACAGATATACTTACATACATATATGGCTGTGTAGTATTTTGCGCTTTTTTATTTGGTGAATTTAGTTATGACGGGTAAACTAATTGAACAATTATAAAAGTATCATTCATGTTTGACGAGTAAATAAAGGGGAAACAAGAATCGCATAATTAGTTTGAGGGTTCTTTCATAAAGCGGTACCTAATAGTCCTTTAGTTATTATTTGCTATAAGTCTGATGTGGAGAACAGGTTCATGTAAATTCAAGCAGGGAGCCCAGACGATATTTGATAGCAGCATATATTGCATTTATTTATAAAGTTTATTTCGCAATTTTTTAAGCAAAAGAAAGTGAAATAAAACTTTGGTTTCAAAGAAGCACAAAAACTCAAACTTTTTTTTTTATTAAACGTCCTTGCAATCGATGTTTAATTTTATTTAGGTACATAAATAGGAATCAATTTGACATTGATGCTCACCTCGAAGAAAATGGAAAATATACATTTGCATACCATAAGAGGTGCCCGAGGTATAGTATTCATTCCTGAAATATCATCAGTGGTACCAGTTTTGGCTGAAATAACTACACTTTATTTTCTACATCATTAACTACGCGTAGTAAATTGAATAAACTACACTCCTCATTTACTACAATTTGTTACGTCTTCAAAATCATGTAGTTTATGCTGAAAAACAATAATTTATCATATAAATATTTATTATTTATTTAATTTTTTTTATTGCATCGATATTACCAAACATGTGCCGTTTTACGTACGATTTCTGCTTTAATTCCGATGCAATAGAATACTTATATAAATAAAAAGTGACACTAAAATGACAGCTGACAGATAATTTGACAGTTAAAACTACGTCTGCTACAATTTGTTTCATATACTACATTAACTACTTTAACTACGTAGCAAATGAAACAAATGTAGTTTTTGTAAAAAGTGACAATTCGGCCATTACTGAGTGGTACCATTGAGTGTTTACACATAGAGGAATCAAGATGGTTTTAAACTGATGGAAGAAGTCGCTAAATGAGCTTATCGAGTAATTATTATTGCCCTAATTCCCTGTAACGAAAATCAGTCAAACCGAACAGAACAGTATTCTTCTGCATACATTTTTTGTATTTGTTTTTCTTTATTTCTCTTGCCTTTTAACTCAAGAATAATTGCTACAAGTATAGAGTAAAAAAAAATAAGTCGGTAACAAAGCCATACTACGAGCAGTATTTGAAACTCATAATTTTTCTATGTGTATATAAACTCAATGGTGATTGGTGGTACCATCGAGTTTATACACATAGAGAAATCATGTGTAAGTTTTAAACTTTACTCGTAGGATGTCGTTACTATCGACTTGTTTTTTGTTTACTCTTGTAGCAAATATTCTTGAGTGAAAAGGTAAAAAAAATACAGAAAAACAAATACAAATGTATGCAGAAGAATTTAGTTCGGTACAGTTTGAGTGTTTTTGATTACAGGGAATTATTTCAATAAAACTTACTCGATATGTTCATTTAATCTACATTGGTGGTTTTGAAACCATCTTGATTCCTCTATGTGTATAAACTTAATGATATACAACCGAGTTCAGTCATTACTCATTACCCATGATTGGCAGCACATAATTTGATTATATCGACAATGGCGGCATAGGTTTCCAGATCGACTTGATTAATACACGAGTATGATAGACTTTTAGGTTTTGCAGGGCTCCTCTTCCAGGAAAATTGCGTTCCATTTTCCTATCGAAACATCTTTTCATCAACCAAATATTGCTACAAGCTTGCATAGAGCTTTCGAGAAGCCTTTTTACTCTAACATGATTCCGGATCGGCTTTGTTATTTTAGTCGAATACTGAGTCGAATACATTTTTAAAAGATGGTGGTGAGAGGCCCAGTACTATTGGTCTTGTTTAACTGCCTGAACACAATAGACTGCTGCAACTGTTACTGGAGCTGGAGCTGGAACAGATGTCAAAATATGTCGTACGTCTCGTTTTTTGCGTGCCCACAATAGGGCTGCACAGCATTTATACATTTATATCATTTGCATCAGCTGATTAAAATTTGATTGCAAAATTATAAAAAGAAACACAATTAAATTCACTTAAATCAACTTCTTTGATTTTTAACACATTAAATCAAATATTTCTTCACAAAACTCGCGGCAAGTTAAATTGTTTTTTTTTTTTTTTTATTTATTGTGAAACGTAATAAGTGCTGTACGTCGAAAGTTAAAAGTTGGTTAATTTGTGCAGCACCGTATGCAGCACCGAGTGCGGTCGCGTCGCGTTGTGCTCGTAACATTGGATTTGCGTGTATTCAATATTTTGAAAGCTATTTCGGTTGCAGCTCCAGTTCCAGCACCGTCGCTATTGTGTTCAGGCAGTTAAACTGGGAAATTAAAGTATGCCGTGATTACACATATAAAGTATTTGAGTACGCCACTTGAGGTGGACGCGAATTTATATAAGAAATTATGTATTCATGTTATAAAAGAATATAACCACCGTAAATTATTGTTATTATAATTCAAAATCAAGTGTTTTTAACGCAAAAAAAATAAGCATCATCGCATCGGCAAGAAGTGTTAAGCATCAGCTTCGCAAAAAAGCATCTGATGCAGAATTAATGCACAAATAGTTGGCGTTTCTGAATTTAACCACAGTTTGAATTTGTTTTTTAACTCAGAATTCCTTAAACAAGTTTCTACGTAGTATTTTTTTTACAATATCATCAAAATCAAAAATCAAAAGTTCTTAAAGTTTGATAGTGATTCATTTCATATTTTATTTTTTTAGATACATTTCGTAATATTTGACAACTAAATACACCAATGTAACATTCACCTTACATTGTTGTATTTATCAAGAAATTACAATCAAGTGTCTATCCTTTCAATTTGTTGCCAAAAAGAATTACTAAAACAAAAAAACTTTTAACTTAATTTCTTCCAAGTAATCAACCTCATCCTAAACCATAATCTTTTAGGGTATCTATTCTCTATCCTATTCTATATAGCAACGTGTAATTTACACGCTTCCTTGCTCAGTGGTTCTAAAATTGTTCGCTATAACAAAGTCATCCGAGACAAAAATTTCCCATAGGAGGTTATATCCTAGCAAAATGTACCTACTTCAAATTTTGTTTCAATTTATTTGGCAGAATTAAGTTGCCTTGTAGAACATTGAAAGTTTCGAGTTGAAGGAAATTCCCTCTATAAAATATGTTTGTATTTACAAATACACCTAAATATACAAATTCACACATATACTTTTAGGTTCTCCATACAGCATGTTAATATATTTTCTGATTTGATTTAAGCTTAAATAATAAGTTCTCGAAAACGTATAGCAAAACAATATAAACTTCTAAAGACATGCACGTTGTATGTATTATGTATAATGTAATGTTAAGGCTTGGTGATATTAATTTTTGGAAAATGAAAAAAGGGAGTCGATATGATCACATTGTATTTCTAGCGACTCAACTCATCATTATAGAGCTGCTTGTTGCAGGAAATTAGAGGTCCCTTCATTTCTGAAGACAAAAACGCAAATAGAATATAAAGTAAAATAGATTTTTAAGCTTGGAACACTTTCTCTTAAGAGGGCATTGGACATTTTCGCCGTTAATTCTTAAATTGATCGATTCTACTTATCTACACTTGTAATGTTTGTAGCAATGAGTTTATTCTGGTGTAAAAGACATGCTGTGACTTTTTTTCTGGACCGAATCTGTGGCTTAATGATTTTTTATGGACACTATGTTTTTTAAGATCTTCATCTGATTAGTTAGTATAACGTCACCGTTATGTGACTTTACTCTTCTGCATTCTTGTGTGTTCCCAGCTACATGAACCATTAACCAATAATAGGAAATTTTGATTACCGTATAACTCGTAGAACATTTTTGACAATGTCCAAGTCATAGAATAAATAAATATTATGTAGAACATCAGCACCAAAAGACTTCCTATTTTTCAACAAACTGCCTTTTGCAATTCAGCAGCCCCTTTAATCACTCTTTTTTAGTCATTGCTTTTAAATGTTGTGTCACAGTTTGAAAAATTCGGTTCAAAAAGAGGTTCAACGTCTTTTCTCACAAGGAAATATTTTTTTTTAGTGCTGAAAGAAGGGTACCTGTGGTCTGAATCGTCACACCAAGAGTTGGCTGGGATTTTACGGATTTTTTTATACAACGATATGTAGATTGATTCTTCGCGAAGCATTTTCATTTTTCAGAAGATTGAATCATTTTTGGGTGTTCCATTCTTTCGACATGTTCAAGTCCGGTCATATTTTCAAGATAAGTTCGGACATGCTCCTTTCAACAATTATAGTCTATACGGTGGGCTTAAATAGCTCGTCTGGCAAGTCCTCACTTGCAGAAACTCTGTTCTTTTTCAGATCAACCTTGCTATTTGCGATTCCTTAAGATCGGGGCCGGTTCCAGCATTTTAGAGAAAAAACCAAGGAAGTTGGACAAAAACGACACACAGCTAACCACCAATCACCGGTTTTTATTATAGAAATCGATGATGTGTGTCCATTTTTACATGGTTTATTTTTATTTTCAGGAATCTCAAGAGCAATTATGTCGATATTGATGTGACACACATTATTGAAGTACATCAATCGAAACAAAATTAAATGTCAATTATTATGATTCTAGTTTTTATGATATCTTATGTATGAACAAAAATGGCTCCGAAGTAAAACTATTGAATGTAAATTATATTTGGAGGCATGCATGCTCATGAGCTTGAAAATACTAGTATAGCATGATAACAGTTCGCTAATAGAAATCTTCCTCTCAACGTAGTAGAAGGTATGTATAATTCATAAGCCAGTGGCGCCATTCAGTGGAACCCTAAAAGTCTTGTTGAAATGAATCTGTCAATAGGTATATACCTCTTTAAAAAAATTTCAGAAGTTTACCATATTCTAGTCATTCTATAATGTTGCTTGTGTGACTCCTAATTAGTTTTTTATTGAAATTAGGTTAACTATATTAAAGATTTAACCCTTTGAAAGAGTTCATGTAATCTGTAAACACAAGCACACAAAAAAGTCAGTTTTGTGCTTCATTCCGCTATCTTAAGAAATTCATTTCGGTTTACTTAAAATGTAAGTCAAACAAAATCTAATTACTCGAACTATTATAGTGAATATTTGCTCGACCGCGCGCCGCAAAATGTCCTTTAATATTTCTGTGAAAAGCTGAAAAATATTAAAATATACAAAGCTATCCTTTGTTTGTCATCTCTTGAATATTATCCTCGTTGGCGGTGTATACAACGATTTCATGTACATATACTTAATATCCAGGGAACCATTTTAAAAGAACCCTAAATCTGTTTACTAGAATGCGGACAAAACCTTTGGTATACTTTTATAAGTATATTTATATAACCACGACTACAACAGCGAACATTTTTTTTTCACATAAAAATAAAGATTAAATTAAATGAACCCTTTTTTTATTTAGATTATTATTTTTAAAAACTCTGGGATATAAATGTCGTATTCGCAAGCAACGACATTTACTTTGCCCATGGCAAGCGATTCGTACGACGTTTTTGCTCTTCATATAGAATTAGCTAGATCTGTGTGCATTAATAAAGACGGAAAAAAGGAACGACGCCATCTGAACGGTTGTGTGTAGTTGTGTAAATTGGGACATTTTCCTTTCAGCTTTTGGCAGTTTACGCGGCGCATATATATACATATGTTGGTGTGCAATTTCGCACCGGAGGATATGTGAGAAAATTAAAATATGCATGTGAACACATCCAATTTAAAAAGAAGCCGGAGAAAAACAACCAACTCTCACTCCTGAATATGTCCTTTGTACAATACATACATAACATATATTATGTTTGTTGCATAAAAAAAATAACACCTCCTTAGCAAGAATATTCGCTTTACCATCTTCTTGTAGGTGACAAGTTTTGTGTAAGCCCTTTGTCCTTTTTTGAATTTAATTTTCTGTGAACATCACGATGTTTTTGCGATGTTAAGTATACTTTAATCCAATTTTATTAAATGTGCAAAATCTTAAACCAGGTGGAGAAGTTTGCACACTTTTATGACTGTCGATCGATATTATCGTATAAACTATGCATAAGTCCTTAAAGTGTAATAATTTAATTCGCATTTTCATTTAAAATTGTAAAGTCACAAAGAAACTAGGCCATCGACAATTCAAACGTAGAAGGTCAGATTGCTTTGTATGTATGGAGGTATGTATCTCGGGAGCTATACCTATACCTACTACAAACTATAGGTAGGTTAGGTACGTACATTGTTGTAGATAGATTTCTTAGTTCCCATAAATAAAAATCTTGATTTATCTGAAGTTTGTCTTTTGTGCAGAATGAAGATGATGATGTTCATTTTAGTATTTCTTTTTAAGGCAGTTCAATTCCATTTTAAGGACACTTCCATAAATTAAAACAAAATGTCAATTCTGTATACCTATGTATATACGTTTTGTTGTATTTTATTTCTTTGATAGGTAGGTACATTTTAAGGTATAATCTAGAAATGTTGCTTTCACACAAAATATTTCTTAGGCGTTTTTCGGATAGTTTGAGAGCCCGAGTTAAATAAGAGTTAGCTCACAAACTTGTATGAGTTAACTTTGGATTAAATAAAATTAAAATTTTTGACATTATGCTGAAATATATTCCGCAGAATATAATTTGTATTTGTAACCATTGGTTATAAATTTTTGTTTTGTTTTTATTAGCCGTGTTTATTTTGCAAGTCCATATAGACCTATGTGAAAAAAACGAAATTTGACGTTTCCATTTACACACAATCATGTAGTTGAATCGGTAATGTAGTGAGTTCTGATAAATTCTGAATCAGAATTTCTGATAATTATTTTAAGTTAGCTAAGTCCATGGACTTATGTTGGTGTTGTATTAACGTGTTATACTGATGTTGTTTTTTTTACAAAATTACTTCCCATATAATTGTGTCGGTAACGCAGTAAAGTCTATGTATGGACATAGCTAAGTCCCGATAATTATCGTGAGTTAGCTATTGTTGTATTAAGACTGTTGTCGTCCTACCACACAAGACCCTATGGACTTGCAAAAAAACACGGCAATTGTTTGTTAACAGTCAGTGTCTTGATCAGCGAGCTGCTCTTAACTTTTCTATACGTAGAAAATTAAAGTTCAGTGAGACATTTTCGGTTCTATAAGCTTCTTCAAATTGCCTGGCCATATCTAGAACAGAGGAGTTTAAAACAGGATTTTCTGTACTATTCAAAATTGGAATCAGCTGTTGTGAATTTTGTCGTGAGATATTTTTACATTTTGGGCATGGGCAGTCGTTTTAAAATAAGTTGTTCAAATCGATATTCAAAGAAAAAAATAATCGCCTGAAGTAAACGCCTGATGGAGGTTAATCAGGTGTAGTTGAAGTAATGCCGGTAATATAGTTTTTATCGGGACTAAGCTAATACGGACTTATGTTGTTGTTGTACCTATTTACGTGTAAACTGAAGTCGTTTTTTCACACAAGTCTATATGGACTTGCAAAAAATCAAGGCTAATGTCACTTTGAAAAAGTTTCAAGTCTTCTATGATACATAATATAGGTACCTATTATGTAACGGCACCGTGTTATATGCAAATCCAATGATGATTCTGCCGCCTCCCAACTCTCTGTTTTTGCATATATTTGCGCTAGTATTTTAAATCACCTGACCTTATTTACCAGTTCGTATACTTGACCAATTTTCAATAGCACCAATTATTGTCCTGACACGACATCTTATATGATTTTTCTCTTGCCCCATACAAGACTTCAAATTGAAATTCGAACTTGCCTGACGCCTCTTCGTGCTATTAAAAAATAAAACATAAACAAAATCCTTGATCTAAATATTAGTGCCACTTTTGGATTTTACACAAGAGTTCCATATTTTAAAGTAACACGCTACAGCACAAACAAAACACCCACAAGCGCAATTGTGTCACATCCATTTTAAGTCTTGCTTGCCTGATGCATTTATGCGAAACAGAAAAAAACCATCTGTCATAGTCGTCGTATAGGTAGGTACATCCTTGCAACCAAAAGAAGAACCAGCAACAGAAAAAAGAAAGAAAGAACATTACGTTCGTTGTCGAGCAACGAACCACTTCGACCGTGAACTACTTTTTTCCGTGTAGAACTGTGTAAACTTGATTGCATGAATTTATTAAAAAACACCATTAACATGTTACCACCCCACATTGCCACATACGCTCCTTGTACAGCCTTAAAACAATAACCAAAGGTCACAAATGTAAAGAAACAAATCGCGTAGCATCTTTCGCATGCACACTTTCAATGCCAAGCAAACTAATCCTGAAACATTATACAATAAGGATTCTGTTTAGAATCAAGTGCTAGAGAAAACCACTTGAAAGGTCAAAGGATATTTTACACATATGCATGCGAGCTCAGTTGTTCAAACGCAATCATAGACACATTGAAGAAATTAAAACCGAGCAAATAATGAAGAAAGACAATACTTTTCTTGCATTTAGAGATTCTTTATTGTGTGTGACAACAAAGGAAAACTAGGAGCACTCTTTAACTTAAGACAACCCATATATGTTAGTATAATTCCTCACAATACTTTTTCATTTTACGTGTCGTGTGTGTTGGTCCTGTTGTGTTATCTTCTTATCACTTTTAGATCCGTGAGGCAGAAAGCATGAAATATGACACATTTTGCAGTGCACCACAACAATCCAATGTGGTGCGCACTCCTTTCTTGATGTGGCTTTATTTCAAAAGATGGGGAAACCTTATGGGGCACACAAAAAGGCTAAAATCTAGGCCAAAACCAATTAGCTCCTGGGCTTATTTTTTTGTTCTTTTCTTTTGTCTGCGATTTTGATTGTGATTGTGGATATGACTTGCTGGTTTTAGGACTGAATCTCTCCGCCAAAACTGTAACAAGATTGTAATTACAAATCGGGGCGAACTGATGGAGAATGGGTAAAGGACACCCGCTTTTCATGGATACAAAGGAGGGCCTGCTTGTAGCTCATAGCAAAAAGAAATAAATACAGCGCTGACCTGTTGTAGAACAAAAGTGTGCCTCGCTTTGTTCTGATCCTTCTGGCTTCTTTGCACAGCGCACAGAGTAGAGAGTACTTGGTCCGATGCTAAATAGATCTGCAGCTGAAATCCTTGTTAAAGTGTAATAGTTTTATATTTTCTAGGCGAAAGGACTCTCCTCTAGCTCTAGCAGCTGTTATGCGGGTGTATTTGTTTCAATTTCTTCCTTGTGCCGTGTATCTATGCATGTGCTCTGTAGGTATGTATATATATTTGAATTTGCACTACAACTGCAAGCCAAGCGTCCTTGACCGTGACCCTGTAAATGCAATCGCATGATATTTTCTCTGTTTTCATTTCCCTGTCGACAGCAGCACTCTATTCGTCCTTCTTCCCTCCCTCAACGCCGACGCTACCGTCGTCGTTGCACCCACCTACCTCAACCTCGTTTTTATTTGACGTTGCCTGTCATTGCATTTCACATTTGGGTGGATGCTACAGTATGGTCGTCCGTTGTGTCGTCGTCATCGTGCAATTTTATTTGCGGAGATTTATACTGCAAACAATTTTAAAATGGTGTGATACTGTTGATTGTTGGTAATTGCTGAGCTTTTGAGATTTTAATTATGTAGGCATACATATGCAACACACATATAATTATTTTCATTTTGTTAAGTGTAGCAAAAAATAAAAAAACAAAACGGAGGGAGGGATGGAGAATCTGCGTTTCGAAAATGGAGAGGATTTAAAATGTTGGTCCAGAACTGGAAAACCAATTCCCATGGCAGCACGTGGGGCATTTTAAATTACGTATCAGAATTGCGTCATTACATTAAAACAAGCATGCTCAGTTTGCATTAGCAGCTAGGGTTAAAAGCTTTAAATTCATATTACATATTAGATATTATGTATAGTATAGCTATAGTAGCCATATATTACACGATAAATGGGAAGAAACAATGGGTTTTGTAATATGCGTTGTTTGAGTTTTTAATTTGTATGAAAATATAGGCATGAGTATCTTTTTCCTTTTTGTGCAATTAATGATTTTTCTTTTGCTCTGTCTTTCCACTCTGCTATCCATCGGTTGGACTACATTATTCCAAACTAATTTGAAATTCATCTAAACAGCTGATGTAATGGGTGCGTTTACCTGTATAAGAAAATACCACACCATATAACTATTTAGTATTCGCTTGAAATGAAAATCGAAAATGCCTTTTTTTTGCATTTTTCGCAAGTCCTTATAGAGTTGTCGAAAAAACGACATTGGAGATTAGCCCACACCATTCCCAACGAAATTTGACGTTCCTATATAACATACTTGTAGTTGTGCCGGTAATACAGTTTTTATCGGGACTTATACCTAAGTAGAGTAAGTAGCAATAGCAATAATTATCTGCAGTCAGCTAAGGTCCATATGGATTATGGAGTATGGAGTATGGACTTATGTTGTTGTTATATTTACGTGTAAACTGATGTCGGATTTTTGACACAAGTCTATTATGGAACTGCAAAAAATGCAAATGATAGAGGGTAACTAGTGAAATTTCCTCGGATGAAAATTAAAATAGGGCTGAAAATATTTATTAGAAATAACTAAATCCCGCAAACCCAATTCACAAATCACAACTTAAAATATTGTGTATAAATACAACAAAGAATGTAAATTTAAATTCTCTGAATTTTCTTATAACATAACATTTTTATTAATTGTTGACCAAAACAAAGATTTGACTGACCAACGCTTTTTATTTATCAATTTATCCAAGGTAACGTAAAAGCTTTTAAGAAACAAAAAAAGTTTATTTTTGGGTATGTTAATAAACTATTTATCATCGACAGCCCTTTAGTCCTTGGGGTGAAATTTCATATATAAGCATCCTTGTGTAAGCATATCTTTCCAAAAATGTACTCCTACATATTAAAATAGTCCTTATATTCACGTAATGACCTTAACCTCTTTTGAACACAACTCATTTCCAACCCAAAAAAAAAATTGGTATATACATTTCTTCAGAAAGTTATTTGTCATTGCTGGGAATTTGATTTATATTTTAGCAATTTGTTCTCTTAGTTCACCAAACATATCTTCAAATTTATTTACCCATCAGTCATGTTTTTTTTTTTCTTCTTAAAGTGCTATAAGAGGATTATAACAACATTTATATACCCAAAGATCCTTAATACGCAATTTTAGATAGAATAAAATATGAATTCATTCAATATTGAATCGTGTGCGACTTGTAAATTTATTTATTTATTTTTTATTAATTAAATTTGTCCACTGACTCGTTTCAACAAATTAAGGAAATTAAATTAAGCACTTTAAGTATACATATTGTATTATTATGTTGTGTAGTGTATATAATTTTTATTTAAATTGAAAATTTTTATTTGCTTGTATCCTTGCAGATAACCGGAGCTGCTCAAATTATAATAGGAACTTCTTTGCTCTGGGGACATGTCGGATATTATGGCATCGTACAAAATAAATTGTGGGCACCATCCGCGATTCTCCTAGCATTGGGTCCTTTCACATTCATCTTGTGCTGGATGGGATGTCAAGCGACGAATCAAAAGAAACGCTGCCTCCTAGGAATGGTAAGTTTATATATACAAACCTATACAACTATAAAGCTTTAATAAATTTAAAATTTCAAATTGCACTGTTTGGGATTTTGTGGCGGAATCCGAGCAAGAGCAACAACAGCAGCAGAAGGAAGATCATTAATTTTGTCATGTTTCCTTACAGTTTAGCGCACTATTAGTGGCTGCAATCTGTGTGCAATTTATTGTGTGCGGTTGGGCGCTAGCTATGCGGGAGAATCTACCGACTTCAGTGGAGATTTACGTTGATGACTCGTTTGTGGATTTCTTGGATAAGTTTTCGCGTACTAAAGTGGATAATTTGCATCTTTGGAATCGAATGCAGTCACAGGTATAAGCAGATAGTTTTGAAAGATAATTTTGACACTTGGTATTTATATATAATTTCTTTGTGTATAAATGTAGTTACAATGCTGTGGTGTAGATGGACCTTTGGATTATAGACGCTTATCATTGCCATGGTCTTGTTGCTCTCGACCAGAACACGCTTATGAATCAGCTTGTGATACACATTATAAACGGGGCTGCCTTGCTGTGCTCTCCGAGCAAATAAAGGTTCGACTGATGTTGGCCTGTTTCGCTGCCGCTGGTATTGCACTAGTTCAGGTAGGTTTTCAAATTAGACTATTTATGTAGTTGCTTAGAAACACCGAATATCATATACGCTGAGCCGTGCACATGTGTGTGTAACTTAAAAAAAAAATCTTAAATTTCTTTAGTCCTTTTTTAAAGTCAACATCTGGTTGTGAAATTATTTTTTAAGTTACACAAATAACATAGTAATAAATTACAAAAAGCACGCTTTCAGCGCTTTGTCGTCCGATTGGTTAAGAACACATTTTTGTTTCAAAATTTTAGTAATTGAGCTTGAGTGAATTTGTGACCCTCTTCTTTCTGAGTAGTTAGAACCCTATACCCCAAGTATATTTTTTTTTGTATATAATGTATATTGTATATGTGTATGGAAACTAACATTCATAATTATTAAGGATAGTTTAGTCAACAAACATCTTCTTATGAATAAATCTTTTTGATCTTTAGTTTAATTTAGTTGTTCCTATATATTCCTTAAGTTAATATTTATTAAAAATAATGTTTTTTTTTTTATTTTAACAATAATAATAAAAGTAATTTAATCATTAAGTAATCAATTAGTTTATTACTGAATGTATAAAATAGGGCTAAATTTAAATTATTTAGTAAGTACATTTTGGACATTCATTATCATTACCTACACGCTTTTTTTATTTTATTTATATAAGGTATTTCCACAGCTTTCCCCAGGAAATTCTATAAAGGGCATTTTTAAGTCAAGTCGTGTCAGTAAGTCATAACGCAATTTTTAAGAAGGAGCTAAAGCAAATTTATAAGCTCTTATAAGGTTTATTACAATTGCTTTTGGAAGGATTCTATACAAGTTTCCTTAATTTCGAACAGGAAATTTTGAAAGATTATCAATTAAATTGTTTTTAGATTTTTCCAATTTCAATTCGTAAAACAAAATCGAAATCATTGAACTCCGACCATGGAAAACTTTTTAGATTCGAACTTTAAATATAAATTTTGAAAAAAAAAACATCAAAGAAAATGTCGACAACAAGTTTGTTTGTATTTGAAAATATGAGAAGTCCCTCATTATGAAACTTCAAGTAACTGCAGCAAACATTCCTATTCTGCTATTCACGTGAATGATAAGTTCCGAATGAATTATTCGATTCACTTTCGCTCTATACCATTTCATTTTTCTAGCCATCGGGTGTACCACATTATCCTATAAAAATTTACGTTCACGTAAACAGCTGATCTTAAGAAGTTCTAATAAAAAGGGAATCGAATGGGCGAGGTGAATTAACAATTAACGATAGAATAGGGCTGTACCTATAAATAACGGCTCTGAAAAGCATACAGCCATTCCGCTATTCATGTGAATAGTAGTTTCGATTTACCAATTCGATTCCCTTTCCATTCCGCTATCCATCATCGGGTGAACTGCATTATCCCAAACAATTTAACATTTACGTTAACAAAAGCCTTGTTATTCTACAATTTCATATAGACTTGTGTGAAAAAACGACTTTTGTGAATTAGCCCACGCCATTCTACCGACGAAATTTGACGTAACCATATAAGACACATGTAGCTAGCTATGTCGGTAATGTAGTAGTATATATGGACTTATATTGTTGTTGTATTTACGTGTAACTGATGTCCTATTTTTCTTAATTTGTTAATAACTCCTTATGCTAGCAAAAAACAGCGGTAGACTCTTTTTTTCCCAATTTTACTCACCAATAGAAAATTTTTAAAAGTGGTTTCAACTTGTAATTAATTTGTGACAGGTTTGACTAGTAATGGTGTATCTAATCTTCAATATCGTTTTTTTCTTAAAAAAATCTATATGGACTTGCATAAAAATGCAAAAAAACGCGGCTTATGTGAAACGTTTTCTTAGGAAAGGCTGGAGGTCGGGAGTCATTCATTTGGCACTCTTCATTATGCTATCAATAAAGATAAAAATTACATAGTTTTACTGTCTCAATAAGGCAAGTATTAGCTTCTTCCTTCATTGAATTTCATTACCGACATTTACCCATTTATCAACATTTTTTCCCTTTTCGGTTGCGGATTCGATAATGGTGGATCTACCGAAAGTGAGTAAGACCCCATTCGCAACTGATTTATTGGATTTTCTAATAGGACTGGGTACATTATAGTTGGTACCATTCCTCATACATGTAGGGGAGAGGTCGGAACAGTGAGACACTTTTTTTTTTTAAACAGTGATATCTTCGGACTCCTTTGAGCTTTCAAAATGATTTTTTCATTGTTTACTAAGACACATTTCTTCTTGCTATTGAAGTTATATTGCATAAACAAAAAAAAAACTTACTTTTAAGTTAAAATGTTGCAGAAGGTCAAATATCTCAATGTTCGTTGGGGTCCGAAGAGTGAGACAGCGTCGATCGAACAGTGGGACAATACAATAACTTAAATAAATATTCGTCTAACAGCTTTTACAAAAAAAAATAAATGAATTCCACATCTATTAACATATTTTTATTTTATTAATTTAAATGATAAAAAACAACAAAAAGCAAAATAAACATGTTTTTGCTAAATAATGAAAAAAATAAATTAAAAAAACCGCATTATTGTATGTATGTATATCTATATATGTATATGTAATATGTATATATATGTAACAATAATATGTAAAAATCTATATGTATAGATTTATACATACAGGGTGATTGGTTTAAGGTGCACCAAAAAGCTTGAGCGTGTAGGTGGGGTTAAGACAAGAAAAAAATCGTGTATGAGGGGGGGTCTATTTCCCCCCGTTTAGGCGGGAGGGGCAATTTTCTAAAACATTGACTTAAATCAGAAAAAAAATTATTTAAAAACAACGGTGAATCATACAAAGCCTTGTTATATTTTCTTGGAAAGCCAGAAAACTACTCTTTTATTTAATTTTTAAATCAAGTTGTTTAAATGAACAGTTTTAAAAAAATTAATTTTAAAACTCAAAATTTTGAAAAAAAACAAAAAAAAAATTTTAAACTAATTTTTTTCAAAATTTTATGTAATTAAATATTATTTTTATTTTCAAAATTCAATGCTCTTATTAATTTTTAGTCAAAAACAGAAAAATGGATGCCAAAATTTATCTTAGTTTTTATACAAGTTGTTATACAAATTTTCGCAATACAAAGAAAAATGTTTTTGCCCTTATTTTTATGTTTTTACGGTCTTAACTTACTGAAAGCAACCGCGCAACGGGATGTTGTTCGTAAACAAAAGTTACACAATGAAAAAGAACTTATATTGCTGACATCGAAATATCTGTGTGTGGTATGGGGAAGCAGAAAAATTGAATGTCTCACTGTTCGGACTGTCTTACTGTTCCAACCTCTCCCCTACATATGTTAAAACATGAATCAATTTTAATTTCGTTTTCTTTTTGCAATAATTTGTAACCATCACATGTTAAAAACTTGTCATTTCCGTTTATAGTTGAACGAAAAGCTTTATCTCAGACTCAAATCTCAATTTTCTGAGCTAATGCTCTCATTTTTCTGAGCTACAATTCCAGCTTTCGTATGTAAAATAAATTATCAGCCCTATTCTGCTATTCATGGGGGGGAATTTTACTTGAATTCGCACTTGTTTCTATTCTGCTATTCATGCGTTGTGAATGTGGATTTACATCAATAATATCGGTAACACCAGTGTAGTATTCTCTTATTCACGTGAAAGCACTTACTCCATACAATTCAGACCCGCAAATAAAAAGTTGCGGATCTGTTCAATTGTAGTCTTTTAAGGTAGTGCTTTGAAAAAAGTAAAAACAAATTTCTTGCTTAATTTAGAATATTTGATTATAAATAATAGATTATTAACATTTTTACCCCTGAAGTAACAATCGATTCAATAATATACCTATCTTATCAACTCACATTTCATCCGGCAGCTCAATAAATTTTTTTTTTTATTTTCTTATGTTTTTGCGAATTTTCCTGTTTGAGTTTTCTTTTATTCTGTTTGGAAGTGGAAAAAAAAGTCCAGCTTGTTTCTATTTTTTTGGTTTTTAGAAAATAATCAACCAAAATATTTGTTGAAACTTCTTAAGAATTTTACATGAAACAGCTGTCAACCTTATTTGTACATAGTTCACCCGGCGGATAGCAGAATGAAAAGTTAGGGCAAAAAGGAATCGAATGGGCGAGGTGGATTAACGATTCATTCACGTGAATAGTAGAATAGGGCTGTATTTTTCGTACGAAATCTGACATTAGTTTAGAAAAATGAGATTTGAGACTGAGATAAAACTTTCTATATACTATGTACATACCTACCACCCATTGCACCTTATTCCATACCATACATTAAACACCAGACAAAATTAAAAAAAATCATTTAAACTTGCATGTAACATTGAAAATACCATAATATTGATAAAAATGTTTTGTTAAATTTAAAATAATCGAATTTAACTGATAAGGTATGGTAAAACAATTTTTTTTATTATCTAATCTATATGTATTTTCTTGCAATAGGTACATAACATTTTTAATTTAATGTTTTAATGTAACATATTTTTGACGCACTTAAAAAGTTTAAGTCGTGTTTTTTGCTTAAATAATTAAATAAATTTTATAAATTTTTTAAGTATAGTATAGTGTATTTTTCGACAATACATTTGGTGGATATAAATAGATCGAATTGCAATTTGGTAGTACGACAGTTTTTTTAGTATGTCTGTGAAAGGTGCTGAAAATCCGAGCAATTTGTGATTATATCTACCACTTCGAAAAAAGGATTTTAATTCTATTTTTTTTATATCTGTCAGACCAAAATGTGAGAAAATGCAATTGCTCGCGTTCGGTTGCACACCTCTTTTTATTCGCATAATCTAGTTTTGTTGTAATCCCATGTTAAAACACAGATGATGAACAATTATGATTGCGGAAGGGAAATAAATCTGAAGGTATACTCAAACAACATAGCTAGCTTGATGAATAAAAGTTCATTGTGAATGCCAAAAATTACAAAAATAAATACTTCGCTGAAAGGTAGTAAAATGCTTAAAAATCAGGAAAATATAGTATGATGTTTTCACATGTTAATTAACTTTTTTTCGATTAAAGCTTGCTGGAAACACATTGGCGAAAATTTATAAATCATATCATATTTTGTAGGTAATAGCATGATACTAGTTAACATCATACTATTTTTGCTAATTTTGAAAATTGTATTAACTCTCACTAAAAAATGAATCTCTGTAGCATCCACAATAAGCCATTGATTATTATTATCTACTATCAAAAAGAAACAAAAAATGGATATTTTTGTGCAAAAGAAACTCAACTTGTGGAATGAGGTCTCAATATTAAAATACATACTTAATTATTAAAATTTAATCACAAAAATGTTGTAAATAAAAAAAAAATAAACTTATTGTATATTTCAAAAATCATAATAGTAAATATTTTGAAATAATGTTCTATAACAAAATCAGCGGTGTATTTCTATGTCTTCTTCTACATTCTTAAAAATTATTTTTATACCATCTTTTTTTTTTTTTAATTGGAACAAATTGATTAACTATTATTTCTACTCAATAGAGCTTTGGACTATTTTGTGCAATCCACTTAACTGTGCTACTTGGCCGACATGAAAATGGTGAGGATATTAACCGCATTGCTAAACGACAGCAAGAATTTTTACCACTGTCCATTCAAGATAAAGGAAGACGTGATCTGCCATCGCCATTGAGTTTATCTCCATCGGCACCTGGCCATCGACTTATGAAGACTGCTCCACCACCGCCACCCACCATGCCCAAATGACAGACGATTAGTTTTTAAATGAATAATTATATATAATCTATATATAAATTATACGTATAATATATTTAAAGATTTTCAAATTATACTTAAAATTTACTAAATAATTTATCAAAAAAAGGCAAAAAAAAACATTAAAAAATCCTGTAAAAAACCAACAAAAAAATGATGAAAAATTTAAAAAATATCTTATTTAGAAATTTTGAACATTGAAAAAAAAAACAAAGCCCACTGCATTCCGGCACAAAGTGGTCATCCATTAACGTAGTTTGTGATAGATTTTTTTTGTCTGGCGATCTCTCTAAGAAATAACAAAATATTAATATTATAAAACAAAGTTGTAAACAATTTAACACTCGAATTGTAAAGTTCCAGCGAATATTTTTCTTAAAAAAAAACAAACTTAACTCATATAATATATAAAGAACAAACATCACAGAGTAAAAAAATGCGCAGGAAAGGATATATTATTCGAAAATAAAAGTGAGAACTCGAACCATTGTCAATGTGGTAAGGAACGCCATCAGAAAAATCTGAACCAGATACTAACTGTCTGTCAAAGACAAACCAAACGATTGGGCACCATCGTCCTATTTATCACTCGAACTGAATACTAAGACGAATGCCAATAAAGCTGTCACCACCTATTATACATTTTGTAAAAAAAACGTCGTTTTCTCATTTGATTTTTCAAATCTGTCTTTTTTTTTTTTTTTTTGTACAATATTAAAACATACATACATACGAATCTGAAAACAAAAATATAAAAAGTGTTGGAAAACGCTCTCAATCTGAATGATATAATTTATTGAAGAAGTTGGGATGGAAATAAATGGAAGCCTTTTTAGAAATTTACAAATAGACTTTAGGTAGGAAATGTAATGAAATTATTTATATATTATATCTCAAGACAAAAAACAAAATATAATATTCACCTTAAATAAATTTTAAATGAAATAAAAATAAAATAAAAAAAAACTGCCGGTTGAGTATAACTTTCCCTAAAGTTAAAATAAAAATTTATTACAACGGACAAAAATGAATAATCAAAAGAAAAACAAAAACATTTAAATATTTTTATTATTTAGGCATATAAGGAAAAGCACTTTCTGTAAATGCGCATGTTTATCCTACGGATATCAGAATTAAATATTTATATAAAAATATAGGTATAAAGCCACAACTGCAGGAGATATAGGACACACAATATAAAAAAAAGAGCACGCTGATGTTAATCGCATAAGTAAAAGTATCGAAATGAGAATATGAAGGCAACGTAATCACACAATAATACAAAACTTTATTATTCATAAATTAAAACTTTAAGAACTTTTTTATGTTAATTTTAAATATTTAACTTTTAACATCATCGATTTCATAATAACAAATATTATAAGAAGCCCTTGAAGTTTGGCAAGCACCGCGTTGTTAGAAACATAAAAAACTGAGAAAAATAAAAAAACTCACATCAGGTCTCAAGCTGGCTTTATAAGTCAGTTTATAAGCCAGGAAAAGTGGTAAAAGCAGGGAAGTTTCTGTATCAATCGAATTACATTTATATGAAATGTGTTCAACAAAAGATGGGTTTAAATGGTGCTTTTAGAAATAACTTGAATATAATTAAATTTATTTACTTAATATTGTTTTGTTTAAATGAGCTCAAAAGTTTTTGTTTGTACCTACTTTTACTGCACCTAATTTTATTAAAATATAAATCTGGCACTCTAACAATAGTAAAATATTCGGCACTACTAAATGTAAACATATCTTTTCCAACGAAACAAAACAAATATATGGCAAATATGTACGTATACTCAGTTAAAATGTTTTTTCTATGCAAACACATAAAAGTTTTAAAAACAACTGGCAAATATTTTCTTGTACTTTAAAATAAAACATTTAAAAAAAACCTTAACTCTGATTTTCATATTGTCACTTTTGAAACCACTTCTACTACCTTTTTTGTTTAAAGTGGTAGCCCTGGCTGATTTATAATGCCATGCGAGTATTAATAGTCTTCCTCGCATTGACGTACTAGTATCTGGACTGCTAGTTGATTGTCATTTTCATATAAAAGGTTTGAAAACCATGGGCCAGTGCCATTTTTATTTGATAGCTCTATTGTCCTGAGTGGCAAAAATTGGCATTCATTCTTGAGAGAGCCATCTATTGTCAACTTTTCTACAAATAATTTTTCCGCGTAGAAACTACCGACATCTGTTGTCACCGAATATTTTTGACATTAGACTTTTGACATTTTGTAAGCTACTCATATTTTTTTAGTTGAACACAAGTCACAATGGTTGCCTTTCCAAAAGAAAAACATTTTAAAAATCAAAATAAACACTTCAAATTAAAAATATAATAAATATTCAAAAACATACTTTATCCGCAATCTATCAAGATTTAAGTGATAACAATTTACAAGCCAAAGCCATAAAACAAGTGAAGTTAAAAGTTAAATTGTATTGTCATTTACTTTCAAAAACATTAATAACACAAATATTCTACTTACATTCCTACTGAAATCATTTTTGGAAAAATAGTTGGAATTGCATATGAAGAAAGTTCCACTCTAGAATACACTTCTTCTAAATAAAATGGCTCAAGTGTTTTGAACAAATTGTTGTTTTTTTAGAAGACGTTGATGCATCAATATATTGATGGTTTAAACACAAAACTGCTTCTAACTAATCTTCTCGAAATTGTGCTCCACGGAATATCCTAAATTATTATTAATTAAATACTATTATTACCAATATGAAAAACTCTTGTTTTTCAAAAACTATTACCTATGCAATGAAATTCGATTCACGCTTGGAATTAAATTGCAGCCAATAACACAGCACTTCATTTTTTTTTTTATAAATTATAAAATTTTTAAATATTTGTTTAATCTTACTTAATTCGCTATTTTTACACTTTTTTAAATCTTTCCAAAGAATAATCTCAAAATATATTTCAAAACCAAAAAAAACGATTTGGCGCCAACTGCAAAAGTCAGAAGTGTCAAAATCTTATTTCAACAGTTTTGCCGCGTTGCGTCAAAGGAGCTACGAGCGTATTTAAAAAAGATGGACCACGGTTTTTAAACAACTAGCAGTCCAGAAATTATTACGTCAATGCTTCCTCGTATCCACACTCGATGTGTTTTACAGATTTTTTAAGTGTGTCAAAAAATATCACCTAAGCGCTGAGATTTTCGTTGGAGATCTAGACAGTTATTTTTTTGAAGTTTTAAATTTACTGGCGCACCTAATTTTTTTTATATTTTTTTTTAATTCTTAATTAAAAAAATAAAAACGAACGATCTAAACTACATTCGAGGCTATTAGCTCCGCAAAGGTTAAACTTACTTAAATTCTAAGTTCTAAAAATATGTATTCTTGAAAACGTACTAATTATTTTATACTTTCGTTAAATGTTTATTCATTATTTTCGGACGTCCTTTGCACCATACAAACCGTCCCGAAAAAACATATATCCATCAGAAATGTAATTCTTCCATGATACAGGAATTCGCAAATGTAACATAATTAATAGAAAAAAATAGCAAAGTACTTAAGAATGGTTTAATATATAGAAAAGTTATGACGCATGTAAATAAGCTAAAAATGAATAGAATAGAAATATGTAAGACCCGATGCATTACGAAAACAATAACTTGAGATAAGTTACACATACAACAAAAATATTTGCTGGGATTAAGTTTACAAAGATCGCTTGTTTAATTTAACAAAAAAAAAATTAACTAGATATTACATAGTAAGCATACATAAAAAAACGTAGTTGTTGAATTAAAAAAAAAATTGCGGCAAAGTTGATCGCCCTTAGAATCCACAACTAAAATAAAAGACCTTCAATATAATTATATGAAAGATGAATAAAAAAAAAATGTATTTTTCTAATAATCTAAGGTATATTAAATATGGAAGGAGGTATCTGAAGAATAATAAAATAAAATAGAACTAAAATTCTTCCTTCTTAAGTTTATTTTCTGAGCTTGTACTTAATTTTTTTGTTTTTTTAACTTATTATATAAATTTTGATTATTCTTTTCATTTCATAAACTCACCTCAAAATTTTTTGTTCTTTCACTTGTTCCGCTAAAGAGTACCTATATAAAATTGAATGACAAACATAATTAAAAAAGATTTACAGTTTGAAGGGTGTGAATAAAGAAAAAAAAAAAAGTTGATCAAAATAAAAATTTATTTTCGAATGTACTTAAAAATACTTTTGGGTAGCTTGTATTATAAACAAACAAAACATTATTAAACATTAAACAAAAATACACTTAGTAGATTTTAGCTTCACTATTATTGACCAATTTCATCATTATAACAATGAAAATTTAACTTTAATTGAAATTCAATATAAAAACTAACTAAACATTTCAAAATTCCAAACAAAAACAAAAAAAAAAATATATTAATAATTATTAAAAAAAAAAAAACAAATGTTCAAATTGAAAATATATTAAAAATGAATAAAATTCCCAAGTGTTTAAAGTTAAATTTTAAACATTTTAATGTTTGTTGACATTTCTATGTTTATTTTAGATGCAATACACACGTTGTTTTATATCATTATAAGCATACATTCATACATATTTGTGATTATTTATAGGAAATTAAAATTTATTGTTATTTTAAGTCTCTCTGGCGATTTCATGAGAGTTTTATTCGTATATAATCTAAACCTAAACAAGACAAAACAAATCAAAACTTAAACATGTCAGACTTTTTGTATTTTTTTTAAGCCTCATGTCAATCATCTCAATAAAAATATATTTATTTGAATTCATACAACAGTGGTGTAGTGTATTTTTCATATAAATTTAAATATATATTTTAAAATGCAATACTTAAATATATAAATATTTTAATTTTTTTTAAAGCGTATATTTTATTTAATTTTTTTAAATTCTCTGTAAGTTTTGTGTATAGGTAAATTTACAATTTCTATTTTTGATTTAGTTTTTTTATCTGTCCTTTCATGTATTTAAAAAATTACGAATTTTAAGGTCAATTAAAGAAAAATTATTAAAAAAAAAGTTTTTTATGTTTTTTTTTATTTCATTTTGTTGGACTTCCGACAATAAATTCTTTTACTGGGTTACTAGAAGATTATTCACACATCAACCAGTAAATGAATTCACTTTTGAAGAAGTTTTACTTCAGGTTTCGAATATGTCGTATAATATATAATGAAACACGTGTATTAAGGTTGTTTTTAGTAATCCACTTGCATCGAAAGCAGATATGCAAACTTTGTAATAGTATACGTACACTTTTGTATCCGGTCAGAATCATTATATGGCGCCAAGTTGATCGGTTTTTTCTTTAGTCCAAGTAGTCCCATTCTAATTTTTGAAGGATATTTTTACTCGATTTTTAAAACCAAACAATTCATTTTTATGAGATATAAGGTACCTACCCGTATCCTGCTAGTCCGTATATTTAATTTTTTTTATTTTATTTATTCGGCTTTTCACAGGATTACCTTTACACCAATCTAAAGACCGTCTGAAAATGTCATAAAAATCGTTGTAGCCGCTTTGGAGTTGGTAGGCTGGTACTCATCAACTTGTTAACAATTATGAGGAGTCCATTATACTATTAATGGGCTAAGTGACATTTTGAAAAACTCAAGATTCATCCTTTAAACAAAATATATGTATATATATATAAAAATATATCCTTTGATTTATTTTTATTAAACTCAAAATTTCCGACCTAAGTCAAAGGTGCACTTATTCCACTAATATTCTGAACGGTTCCGTGAAAAGTAAGGACACATTTTGTAAGTTGGCCTTATTTTGCTTTTCAAAAGTGTAATATCTAAAGCCAATTTTCAATGGTATGTACTTAGGTGAGAAATAACTTCAGAAAATTTCAGGTTATATTATTTCCCACTTAAAGTGGGACATAACTTCACCTCAAAAAAGTGACATTATTTCTCACTAGTGGTAAAGGAACTCACTAGTGAAGTGAAGTTATTTCCCAGTAAAGTTATTTCCCTGCACCGCCTTTTTACACTTGGCCTTATTTTACGGCACCATTCTGAACGTCTCCTATGTAAGATCGAATGAGCAGAAAAAAAATACGACCGAGCAACACGCCGGGATACCTATGGTTAGTTTATAAATCATTACGTGGACTTAGCAAAAAAAAAAAAGTAAAATAAAATGTGTTTGGCTTTAAAAAATCACCCTTCAGAAAATAAAATCGGAATAGGTAGTTATAGGTAGGTTACCGAAGTATTCTGAAAACAGAAATGGATCAATTTGGCAGCCATTTTTTTCAAAATGACCACCAAATGCCTAAATTTAAAAAATAGCTCCAATGTTAAATTTAATTTTGTCGAAAATTATTTTAATCATAAAAAATTTAAGGTAAGGTAGGTACCCCTAGAAACATTTTCAAACTGCACGAAATTGGCTGCAGAGACGAACGTGTAGATAATTGAGAATTTAATGACACATCGACTTTAAAATTTCATTCGACACATTTTCACTTTTCAGCAACATCAGCGGTGAAAGTGTCTTTGAAACACCCACTGCGATCGGTGAGGTTTTCCTTCAAGTGTGTTTAGGTAGCTATTTCTCTGGAAACTAAATAGACAATAAACACCTCCGCTACATTGAAGAGTTAAAATTTTCATTGCTTTTCCAACGCAAAACTAGATTTTTTCATCTTTAAAAAATAAAAAAAAAATATAAAAAAAAGAAATCTTGGAGATGCGGGGCATCGATCCCCGTACCTCTCACATGCTAAGCGAGCGCTCTACCATCTGAGCTACATCCCCATCTGAAAAATATTTGTCAAAAATTTAACTCAGAGAGAGCTATAGTGTAATTATAAAAAAGTGGTTTAAGAACATTCTATGCGGCGAATTCAAAATTCATATACAAGAACCTATTATTAAATTGTTCATAGATGGCACCCTAAAATAAGACAGAATTTAGAATAAATTCCAAAAATTATAACTGCCGTCAATTTTAAATTTCAACCGCCAGAAAATAGTTTTCTAATAAAAAAAATTAAATTTTGTTTCTTCGGCTGAACTTAGTCCATCTGCATTGGAAGTAAGTGTACAAATTTATAGACGTAAATCGAACTAGACTTTAGATGATTTTAGATCAAAACATTTGAAATATTCCATAATTAATCGTTTTTATAGGTAACTAAGTAGTTTCCTTCTCGCGACGACGTTTCAATGCATCTACGTTTAGTCAATTTTGCATTCGTAAAAAAAAAAATTTAACTAATATTCTGGGTTGTAGCATTGCATATACATTTCTATAGTATTTTCATGCTGAATATTCACCGCCTGGCCATCTTAAGAAACTTGTAAATAACACAATTTTAGGTTCGTACATTTACTAGTTGTCTATTCTGTTAACCTGACAACAGTCGTAAACATATTTGATTTTTGTTTTGTTTACGACTCTTTTCAAGGAAATATGGATTTAAGCCAATAAAATACATTAAATATTGTTAATTTATTTTGTTGACGACTATTGTTAGGGTAACAGAACCTCCAAATGTGCATTTCAAAAGTTTCCTTAAATGGCGCTGCTCTATAATTGTACTATAGAAATTTATATACAATGGTTGTAGAAAGAGGGTACGTATCTATACATGAGCTCTACTTACCTACCCATAACGAATATTTTATTTTTTATCGAAAATGATTTTGATAAAATTTTGTAGGTAGAAATAATTTTTGCCTACGGTAATGTTTTCATTGGATAAAATTTTTCACTAAAAACTGAAAAGAGATATAATAGGTAACTACGCTTCACTCTCATAGGCCAAGCGCGTACATGCGATTATTTTATTTGTCCGTGCAGGTGAAAAATCGCAAAAATTTACATGCAATAATTTGCCATTTTTGAGTCGGATGTTTCTTTAAAACAATGTTTTCTATTTTTCTCCGACTGTTTAATCGTGCGATTGCAATCGCGTGCGCGGTTGGCCGTAGAACTACTCTCAACGACTTTTTAAATTAATAAAATTGTACTGGGCCCTAATCTATAAAATTAAAACGATATCGTTTCAAACGTTTTGCTCTCTATTTTTCCATGAAGATGTTTTAGAGAGAGCTGTTTGTATCTAATAGAGAAAAGTGTCCTTTATTTGTCTTCTCCTTCCCTGAACTAAAAAAAAGGCATTTTACTTTTAGTCTTCTAGGGGCCCCAAAGTTTTACTATTTGAAATGGCGGAGAAACGACCACGATTTGTTTGGACCGTGTGACCAATTTTTTTTATGCAACTATGGGTGTTTAGCCTCGAAACAAAACTTAGGGGAAAACGACACACGTAACATGGGCTAGTGCGCTCGCATAATTTACAAAACTATTAAATTTTCATTAAATGCCTATACCTCTACTATACATAATATGATTGCATATTTCCACGTTCCAATTATTTGAAAATGAGTGAATGGTCGTACTTTGCACATTTCTGTAGAGAACTATAAATATAAGGGGAGAGTTCTATTACGTCACTTATGGAGGTAGTGCTTCTGTTTGAAATGATGTCCTTGTTTCTGTTGTGAGTCATGATTCATACACATCGCAGTAAAAGACCATTCATTTCACAAATACATTTTGGGGAAGAAAACTTCTGTTGTGCTATGTACCTACTCTATGTACCTACTCAAAACACATTTAATATAATTTGTATAATTTGGGGGTGGAATGGTGTACATAATGGGGTTCTTTTTATTTCTAACAGTAATATTTGAACAATTTTTAATATTGAACCTGTTCAGTTTTACAAATATGTTTAACTTCTTCAAATGCTTAAGTAAGTGCAAATAGGATTTTTCCTTATTCTTGTTAAAGCGTTTTATGTTTTATCAACTTCTACAGTTGAAGTTGAAGTTGAAATTAAACTTAATTGAGACATTATAAAAACAATTTACATTCTTCTTAAATCTAAATGTACATTTTGGTCGACTTAAAGAAACATACATATGGCAGACTTAGGCAAAACTTTAATAAATGTTTGTAACATTTCAATCATTTAATACATTTTATTAACATTTTAAAAATTGTTTTACATTCTACAGAAAATGAGAGTTCTTAAAGATGTTAATGATAGCTCACCCGAATAAAATATTTAAAATGAAATCCACTTTTCACTTCTTTTTCCTTCTTCTTCTTTTTCGGCGATGTCATCAGTGATCTCGACTTGGGTCTGCATAAGGAACTAAACTAGAATCTGTGGCATAGTAATTAACTAAAGCAAAAACAACTAGGTATAATACTATACCTTGACTAAATGGCCTTGGCGATCCTCAAAACCAGGAGAGGCCGGTTATAGCTATCAGTAAAACGTATCAGTAAACATTTTGTTTTTCAATTTTAAGGCAAATTGTACGACAATTTTGGTGTTTAATGGTATTAAAATTAAGGTAACGAATATTAGAATTTTTCCGTGTCAACCAACTTCATACCCAATTAACACATACCACGACAATTCATGCCTGGCGCTACATACCGTACCAGTTCATCCCCACATACAGTTCATACTAACATACAGTTCATACCAAAAGGTAGATTTTCATACTACTGTTATAAGAGATTAAATGAATTTTAAAAAAAATTAGATAAAGTATCAGATGAGAAGATAAGATTGAGAAAATGAACTGACAAAGGCGCCTGCCAGACGACTTGACATACCCTTAGCGGAGCAACGAAGTTGCGATAGTGCGGACTGGCTACAGAAAGGGAGTTGAAATCCTTGAACCCGCGAAGCGGGTCACCCAGGAAATGTTTAATAAACTGTATGTGGGGATGTCGTGGTATGTGTTGATTGTTTATGAACTATACCTAACCCGATTTTTTCAATATAAAAAAAATAACGCTATTTGGTCTAAAATTACGAAATATTAACAAATTCAATGATCATTGAAATCACATAAGTGACAATATTACGCAAATGAAGATCAAATTGAGTTATTTTGCTTAATAGAAAAATTATACAATTCATTACCTTTATTTTAATACCAATTAACACTTACATTGTTGGGTAATTTGCCTTAAAAGTTGAATTTACTTATACGTTTTACTGATAGCCAGGGTTGCAAAAGATTAATTCATTTTTATCCTAAGCTTGGCTTTTAATTCACAACTAGTTGGTAAATTATGAATTTAAAAAATCAATTCATAAGCTAATTGGTGAACTATGAATTAAAAACTATTCAATTCATAAGCTAGCTGGTGAATTGTGAATTAAAAAAAATTAATTCATAAGCTAATGAAAATCCCGACGCCAAAATCCCGAAAAAAATCCCAAAATACAAAATCACTAAATACAGTAAGAATAAAGTTAATTCGGGACTTCGGTATCAGGATATTGTATTTTGGTAGTTTGTGCTTATGAATTAATTTTTCTTTTAATTCACAATTCACCAAATAGCTTTTATGAATGAAATTTTTTTCAATTCTAAATTCACCAGTTAGCTTATCAATTGAATATTTTTGAGTTCACAATTCACCAACTAGCTTATGAATTAAATATTTTCCAAATCATAATCTCAATAGTAAGATTAAGGCTTAGTGTTTTTTTTTTATTCATAAACTCGCAACCCTGTATAACATGGCTCCTAAATACCTACCTGGACCTGGATATAGTTTTCGACCCAAACTAAAACTAGACAATTATACATTGAAGAAAACGTGCTAATGTGCTAAAGAAGTCAGAATATCCCACAAAGAGCTGTCTTACATTAGCCCCTTTTTTCATATCCCCTCTGATCTGATACGGATGGGATTTGAATCGCGAAATACATGCATACAACAACAATTTAGATAAGAAAATACATAATAACAAAATACAGCTGTATAATAGCCGAGATCATAACATCGCATTGTCGGAATAGAAGAAGAAGAAGTTTCACTGTCACGCAGCTAGCCATAGAATGTATTTGGGGGCGGCTTCCAAAAGGCTGGAAGAGGGCTAAAGGATTCACTTTTAACCTAAATTAAAGCTTATTAACTGATCTGCAACACGAAACTAATACTTGCCCTACTGAGCAAGTAAACAAAAAAAAATATCAAAAATATCGAAGTTTTTCGAGCACCGTCTTTTGAAACTGGTAAACTTAATTTTAGACTGTTGAGTGTTAGTCTTGGTTGATAGATACCTACCTACACCTCGTTTGCTAGTTTAACATGATTGGTCTTATTCTAATTATGAAGTTCCAGCAAGTACCTACATAACCTAAAGGTACATAAATTATATAAAATATAAATAGGTATACCTGCAGAGCGACAAATCAACTTACCTACCCACTTCTTTTGCCTATATAAGCCTATAACCACCATAAAACTAATTATTGCCCTGGAGGCCAATTGCACAATTGCAACATATAACTACATCTAAGTATTCAATATAAAAATGTATTCCCAACAAATAACAAATCAAAGAGCAACCAACAACTGGTTTTTCGGTCACAAAAAGTGTTTGCTTATGCTCCATGTTTTCTTTTTTTTTTTAACACGTTTTCCATTTTCTATTTTCCACTCTCAGTTTCTATTCTACTATAGCTTATCCATGATCCATCCACATTTCCAACTTCCACATGAGTGAGCTTTCAAAATAAATTAGTTTTTAATGATATTCATAATCATATAAGTAATTTTAACATACATAATACTTACCTATACGATACGAATACAAAGTAAGTAGGTATACAGAAGCTTTTTCTTCCACAACGAATCCATTAGATACATTTTTTTTTTGTTAATTCTTTATTCGTATTATTTCGTTAACGAAAATGTTATTTTGTATTAGTTGAGTCCAACATCAGCTTCGAAATATAAAATACGTTACGGCTTTGAAACGAAAATTTGTTGATCTCAGTTTCATTTGTTTTTGCTTGCGATACACAACGTAAAGATACTTTTCTCTCGCTATTGAATCTGTGTAGTGTAGTTAGTTAGTCCAGACAAAAAAAAATATATTTACACATTCTTGCCACTTGCATTTTATATAGATAGAGATAGTTTGTGCCCCAATATAAGGTTGTGTATTATTTCAATACAAAATAAATACATTCCACCCACCACCACCACTTACTTGATCGTTCAATCGCGGGACGGTTTATATTTTTCTTCGCGTAGAAAAATAACAAAAATAGAATAATTTTTTTTTTCTAAATCTTGGAGTATATTATGTAGATATTATTAGAATTATATATTCCAAGATTCATGTTGTGAAAGTTAAGATTTTATATTTGCAATTTAAAGAATACATTTTGTGTTTATCACCTTATCTGTGATGTTTTTATAATTAGAGAATTAATTTTTAAGTGTGCTGAATATATATTTTATTTAACAAAAAACGTTTAATATTGTAGATTTGTGTTTTCCTGTTTGTGTATTAATTAAAATCACATCATCAACATGGGCTGCGGAATATCAATGGTGAAATATATTCTATTCCTCTTCAATCTTCTTTGTACGGTAAGTTGAAGATACTTTGATGAATTAACTTTCTTAAAATCCATTTTGTATGAAAGTAGTAACATTTTCAAGTCTTTGCCTCCATTTTTTATGTTGATGAAGCTTTAAATCCAACTGATGATTTCATCTTCTTAAGCTAAAATACGTTCATTTACATACCTATACAGCTACCTACCTGTACAAACCGCGGTTTCAACTTCGAAACAAATCTTTATTTTGAAACTTTCTTCATTTGTTTACTTATGTTGGGCGCCACGCTACATTTTGATGAAGGTATCTTCATATTTCGCGCTTAAAATTCATCACAAGATACGAAAGTTCATCTGAATCCGGTTGGGTTTATGTACTTCAAACAAAATTCAAATTCTTGATTGCAAAAGTGGTTTGTTGTTTTGAATGTAAAGACGACCTATACCTACTCTTATGTTCTTAAAACCCACTCCCATTCCTATATTCCCTATAAAACAAACATACAAATACAAAACTCTCGCATATGCAATGCCAATGACTACATCTACATCAATGACTTTGAGATATAATTTGCTTTCATGACGTAATGCTACCTACGAACATGACACAGTTGTTTGTTTGTATCTTTGGGTTATTTATATATTTTTGTTTAGATTGTTTTATTTTCTTTTTTTCGTTTTGATTCTGAATCGAGCGAGAGTCAACCTTAAAAAACATGCTTAAAATAAAGTATTGATCGTGAGAAATTATTTATTTTTTTTTATTATTCAAAATTGTTTGTCGTAAGATGTTTGAAAAATATATCTAAAAGAGGAATCAACAAGGCAATTTAGTTGCCGTTGCCTTATAAATGAAAATGTTTCATTCGAATAATTTAAAATTGTTGTGTATTCCTACCTATACCTACTATGAAATTGTTAAGCTTACCTAAAACTTGTTTTCAAAAAACCAAGATTGGTTTTGTCACTTGGATTTATGAATGTTGGAAAGTTGGAAAAAAAATCAAAATCAAAAATCAATTCACATCAAGTGAACATCGAAATTACTTTTTTGGAAAAGCTTATTAACCGTACCTGCCATAGAACCGTATTTGTTTATAGGGACCATCTCTTAATTGGCAACACCGATTTTGACGAAATTTATTATTCCTAAAGCTCTGCTAGCCTTGATTAATACTGCATTTAAAAAAAAAATATTTTTTGAAAAAAAATCAAAATCGACAATTCTATATTTCTAACACAAAATAAGATCAATTTTGATAACATTTTATGTAAAATTTTATTTGTTGCCAACGGCGATGTTTTCCATCGAAATTTTTTGACAATACAAGCTTGATAATACTGATTCTGAAATAAATATTTCCATGTTTTCAGCAGTAATCTAGCTTGCCATAAGATCATTTTTGTGCGAACTAGTCGTGCCCTTTATTTTGTATGATAATTTTTTTACTTGCTCTATAGGAAAGTATTGGTTTACGATAGAGAAGCTGTCAAAGGTCATGATGCCGACCGTCGGTCTGTCTATGCGTGTGTGTGGTTGTCTGTGTCGAAATCTAAAGCCTGAACGGTTGATCGTATTTTCATCAAACTTTGTGTGGAGCTATTTTTGGTGATTCCTTAATTCGAATTTTAGTTTCAGCACGACTATAACGATTTTGATGAAATTTGGTGTAGGTACGCATGAATTTTAGTAGTCCTTAATAAACTGCATTTCGGGTTTTTGGCTTAAAATGCACATATAACGACTTTTAATAATAATTAATAACAGCTGAACCGATTCCATTTAAATTTGGTATGATTTAATTTAAACATTCAAAGCCTTTATTGATATATCTACCATACAACTTCATCTCACATTTAGGCCACTTTTCTGCCTTTTAACTTAATTCAGAAAATAAAATTTTCCCAATTCCAGTTTTCTACTAGGTATACAAAGTTCGTGCGACCCTGTTGTGCATTTTATTTAATTTGCATGGCATAACTTGTGAGGCACGAGAAATATCTTGCGAGCTGGTTCTTCAGGGCGATATTTTATGATTTCCCAGGTCCGGGTCTTAATTTAGGAATTGTGATTTTCAATTTGAACACTACCTATATCATTCTGATTTCGAAGTTTAAAGTCAAATTAAGTGACAGTGCCGTCCGCCTGTGTTGTAGGTACAGCACTAAAGTGAGAGCGATGCAAATCCAATTTCCCTTTGTGGGACCCCGTGAGACCATAGGCTTGAAAATTACATTTTGTTTTCAGTTCTTTCACACATAATACCTACATCGTTTTACGGAATCTCATAAAGGTCCCAAATATTTTCTCCTATTTTATATCATTTTCCAAATCTCCATCCGTGTGACAATAAAAACGATTTTCGTCCGCGTCCTAATAAAACCTGGACAAATTGAAGCTTCTACATTTGCTCGTAGAGGAGTTAGGACCTTGTAAATAAGGGTTTAGTTTTTAAAGTTCTAAAGAGAGATTTGATCTTAAATTATTTTTTAATTTTGCTTTATTTATTTAAAAATTATTGCATACAGTTTGCTATTCCAATTCCTATTTTATTGTTTACAAAATCTACCAAGTAAGCATATTTAACTAAATTAATTAGTCACTTAATTTAATAATTATTATTACAAAATACCTCATGAGAAATTTATGAGTACCTAAGCTATTATTTTTTTTTTTTTTGTAAATTGTATCGCCATCATTTTTGATGATAGTTCAATTTTCTCATACCTTTAATAATTAATATATTTTTCTTAGCAATGAATGATTAAAACTCTGAATATTTCTTTGTTAAGTAGAAACGAAAATGGAAAAAAAAAAACAAATGACATCATCTTGAGCTATTTTCATGAAATTTTCAAGGTAATTGAGTACAAACAATGTTTTTTTTTTAATAAAGTATATAAGCACATTTCAACAATTTCTCATGCTAGATACATGACACACACATCACTGTTATTCATTTTAGTTATTTAAATTAGTAACGTTGTGATTTGACACGTAATTGTTGACAATAAAAGAAATTATCTAAACGAAGTTAACAACATGAGTTTGAGACACCACGTGCAAACTCGGATGTAATATAATATTTGTTTACAAATTAAAATAATTGTTCACATTGGTGACTGTGAGTATTATGTTTATGGTTACCTAATACCATTGTATTTATACATTTAAAAAATGTATAATACAATGCTCTAAAGGTCTAATACCTATACGCTATATATGTAGGTACATAGCCTATAATAGGTACCTAATTATTTAAATTGCTTGGCTCTTTTATTTTAATTTCTTAGGGTTTCTCGCTTGAAAACTATTCCGCAATAGGAACTCATATACCTACCTATGTATATACTCATTTGAAAAAAAAACCTAAAGAAACAACGGAAATAATTTTTTTAAATAGTTCAAGATCTATGGAGATGTTTAGTTCAGGAATATGTGCCACAACCCTATCTATTGAGTTCATGTAAAATTGGGTTCTTTACTTTTGGGACTTAGGTACGGCACGTTTCCTTAAATTAGCAATAAAGAGAGTCAATTCTTTTTTTTTATTTTCATTACTATTTACATGAATATCCGCGAGACAATTTGTTGAGAAAATAACACATACCTACTTATGCAATCTGATAAATTTACCTACATGTACACCAACTCACGGCCGAAATGTTAAGCGAGTAATCTGACGTTTCATTTCACTCACTGGAACACTCGCTTTTGTTAGCTGAATCGCTTTTCAATGAAATGCGACTCATCTCACTCACTCCCTGGAAGTTTTAATTTGCTGAATCTCGGCTAAGGACCAAAAATCACCCGGAATATTTTTCTTTTGAAGCAGGCTAAAGCGTTCTCATCGAAATTTAATAATGTCCATGAATCTGCGCCATATAGATCATAACTTGACCATGCTTTTCATAAAAGAAGAGTTAGAAGCATCTTATTGATTTTTTGTTTCTTTTTTGACGATGTTATGATATCGAAAGGGGCAATAACTCCTCCACTTCAATACCTTCTGGTGGGGCTAGCCGGGTTGATCTAAAAAACGTCGACCGCGTCGTCGTCAGTTGCGGATCGTTCCATGTTTGAGAACAACTCAATATTGTTGTCATTATATTTATTTAATCCATTATGTTGCATTAAATACAAATAAAAAAAAGAAAAGTAAGAAAGGCAAAAAGATTAAAAAGGCATTTAAGGAAAAAATGGAAAAATAAAACAAAAATAGGCATTTACCACAGAATGCAAACCCGTTATTATATTTGTTATTAATACAAACACACCTTTTAAATGAGATGAAAATTACCAAACCACACTTAGGCCGTGTGCCAATTGCGTTTAAATTGTTGTTATCTGATCCCAGTTAAATTACCTTTTTTTTTTTTTAGGGTGAATTAAATTTAAGCTTTTTGCTGTGTCAATTGAATTAAATAGGATTTTTTTCAAATATAAATTTCCCATTGAGATTCCTTGTTTTCAAGAGCCTATCCAGAAATGTTCAGATACCTTAGAGGAGGCGACCGTAAAATCCACTATTTCATCGCGTCCCTCGATAAAACTAACCGATAGGTTTCGTTGCATAGTATGCAAAACTGATGGTCGGACAAGCTTTTTCAGGTACGTTTAGTCAGAAAATGGCCACTTCCGGTCTCATTTGAAGCTGTTCTCTACACTATATAGCTATATCCGCTCGAAACAAAATGTTTTTGATACGTTAATAAAAGTTGAATAAAACACCATCCATATGTACATATACCAAAAATCGGACAACAGAAAATGATTTTTTTTTTCTTAGTGTGGACATAATATGACGAGACCCATTTTTTTGACCAAGAATTTTATCTCATAACTGCAGGAAGATATCTTTACGGGAAATAATGTACCCTGTTGTCGTCGCAAAAAAACCCCGGAAATGACCATTTATGACAAAACGAACCTGAAATGTTAGGACGCGATAAGATATGTAAACCTACGGTCGCCTCCCGGACAAATTTAATTTAATTTTTTTTTTTTGTCGTTTCTTTAATACAAAATTGCTACGAGTTTCATTCAAGTGTGTCTCAGATTTTATATAACTGTTTATGCTGTTTATGCATCAGTTTTTCACAACAACACGAAGTTTTCCAAATCGCTTTGGATGCAATCGATAAAAAAAGATGCAATAATGAACGCGGCCGATAGTAAAAAGATGTAGGTACAAATAAACGCAGCTAACCAAAGGTCAAAAATTAATCAATTCATAAAATTTTAACGAGCTCCTGAGCAGGTTAATTTTTGAAGTCTCTATTCACCTCAGTATAGTGTCCAAAATTTAGCCAAGGGATCAAATTTAACAGAACTCTTAACGCAAATGGCACACGACCTTAAAAACAACTTTTAAGAAGATTATATACGGCAGGTACCTATGTATGAAGGTACCTACTTAATATTTTTTTATAGGTAGGTACTAATGTAGGCATTAGGTATCATTTTATTTTAAATTTTATTTTCACAGTTTGTTTTTAAATAACAATTTGGTTTATTTCTTCAAATTTCTAACCAGCTGACCAAACAAAAAGAAATATGTATGTAGGTAGAAGCTATAGATAAAATCAATATAAAAAATAAATGATTCACATGATACAGTTTCTCCAAATGAGAGTCCACGAACCACACACATAGAGGTACCGAAACCGATATAATATTTTTCGCAAACACTTTCAATTTGCTTTGATCTAAATTTATGACAAAACCAAAAATGTTTATTTTATATTTTGAATGTTGCTTAAATAATTTAATTTTTTTTTTATAAATATTTTTCATCAAATTAAATCGCTTATAATAGGTACCTATTAACAATATATTCATCATGTCAGTAAAAAAAAACCTAAATTAAACATTTAAGGAAACAAATTCATGTTGATATTGTATAGTGTAGTTATTATGTATATGCGTGAAGAAAGTTTTCCTAATTACTTTTTAGCATGATTTCCCCCTTAATGTACCTAAATCACTAAAATTTATTTCTTGCTACCAGATATCCTTTATCCTTAAACATGCGGGTATCTGGTAGAACGCAATAATTTTATAGCTAAAAATGTTTGAGCATGGCGTCTTTCATGATGTTAACTTAAATTTTACATGATTTTACATAAAATGCTCGCCATCTTTACATTGTATACATAATATATTGTATAGAGGGGTGTTTTTTTCATAACGTAATTTCGTTGTACATCTACAGTGCAATTTAAAGTATATTATAGACAGCCATATTTATTAGTTGATTTTTATTTGATGCGGCAGGAAGGCGTCATTGGTCAGCGCCCGACGTTTGTTTCCGGAGTAAATGAAAAAAAAAAAAAAATTGGGGGTAGGTACCTATACAATTCGACAAAACTTGTTGCTGAAATAATTCAAGTGAGTCATAACTTTTATGTAATAATAAACTAAACATTTGACAAAACACGGTTATCCACCACAAACTGTCAACTACTGTCAACATCGATCCGTTCCCATTGGGAAACCCTTCCCTTTATAGTTAAATTCAAAATTATTATTGGTAGTACCTATAGGCCATCTCATCTTAACCCTCAGTAGAACTAGCAAATGTGCTTTTTTATTTCGCGAATTTCAATTTTTATTCAAGCCGTGTGCCAACAGCGTAAACAATTTTATCCAGCCAGTGGCTATTTTATATGAAAATGATCTGCTTTTTATAGGGGATTGGAGTCTAAACGTGTGGCGCTGCAGTAGTCAAGTTTGTACTAAAGAGCAAAGATAACTAGGTTTTAATTTTGACTACCCATTGCGCATTTCAACTTTACCAATCCTCAATAGTGTTTGCTTTCACTTATACGTGTCGAGTTTTTCGTTTGTTTTTCGTGAATTGCGTATTATTTTCTCCGGTATTGTGAAACAAATAAACAATCAAAAAAATTAACCGATAATACTTCTTTATCAATGCCTAGGTATTCATTGTTCATTGTGAACCGAATTTGTTATGAATTATTATTTTGGAAGTTCCATTAACAAACCATAGTGTTCTGTACCGTTTTGAAACTACCAATAATTTTAATCATTTTACAAAGTAATTACAATTTTTTCTTTAACAAAATATAATTTATAATTAGCTACCATCAACAAATAATAAATCATAAATAAATTATTTTTTTTTTATTTTAACTTTCGTTCATATTCACTTAAACTCGTTTTAAGCTAAAACTAGTTATAAAGTAAAATTCCATCTTTTATTTTTATTTAACAAAGTTTTCATATTGAAGTTTTAAATTTTATCAAATCGGACGTTAAAGTGCTGCTGAACTTGATTAGTAGTGTGCTTCATTGATAATGTCTATAAGAACATTTAAGCAGAGTAATGTTTCCCCAAAAACTTTATTCAATATTTTATTGGGTTGTTCAAATGCCAATAAATTAAAATCCCAAGTCAATTTTAAAGGCGTCTTAAAAATGCAAGGCAAAGAGAACCTTAAAAGTTTTCGGTTGATATGCTCTCCTCCCAGTGTTGGGGTGAATAAAAATCCGAAATGGCAACAAGTTTCCTCTTTTTTAAAAAATAGCACCTGTAGCTTAAACAGATGGGTCGCTACCATTTAAACTTGGTACCTTAGGGTTTTTAGGGTGACCCTCATATGAGTTTTGAATTTTTGTTTCAGGCCTAAAAATAACGGTTTACGTGCCATATATCGACACCTATACATGCTAAACGTTTGGGCCGATTTTCTTCAAACGTACTCTGTATTTTTAGAGTAATATGCCCTGCCCAGGTGTATTTTTGATTTTTATCCTAGGTCTGAAAATAACGGTACCTGCCATATAAACGTGAGAGATAATTCAATTTTTCTCGAAAAAAATCCGATCGATTTTGATAAAATTTAACATGACTGATTTTTTGAAAACGATGATATTTTTCGACAAAAAAAATTTGTACAACTAGATTTTTAACGGTACCTTTTTTACAAGCGTTTTAGATAATTTCATTTTTCTCGTAAGAAATACGATCGATTTTTATAAAATTTTTTTTTTTTTTTTTTAACTGTGTCTGAAAAAAAAAAATTGGTACAATGGATTTGTAGCCAAAGGTTGTGTTTTTCAATTTTTCCGAATAAGTTTACATATTAACGGTATCCTGCAAATAAGCCTTAAAGACAATCCAATTTTTCTCGAAAAAATACGATCGATTTTGATAAGATTTTGTGTGACTGATTTTTTGTTAATAAGTAAGTTTTTCGTTAGATTTTTTTTTTAAATCACTTTATTAACAGTACCTGCCATTCTATAGAAAATCCGATTTTTCTCGAAAAAAAAATACGATTGATTTTGATAAGATTTTGTGTTTAATAAAGAAGTTTTTCGTAAATTTTTTTTTTCAAAGTCACCTTATTAACGGTACCTGTCATAAAAACGCTATAGAAACTATTTTTACTTCCGATTATTTATTATAGTTTCTTGCTTAGTATCCTAAGCCAAAGGTTAGTAATCTTACACAAGAGCAAGTTTGTCCGACCCAGTCGTGCCTTTTATTTAATTTTGACTTTCTCGTTCACGACTCAGCGTATCTTAACCAATTTTTATTTCTAAAAAGTTTTAGATATAGTCAATAACGTATTTAATTGTTTCATAACTTTTCTAAAAAAATTTTATTAACTAAAGAATTTTTTTTTAATATTTTAAACTTTTTAATATTTTAAATAAATTTTTGTGAAATTTGGTTTGCTCATGAAAATTATTGATTTGTTAAAATAAGAATATACAAAATTATTCATACAAATATTTTGAATATAAGTTGTTTGAAAAAAAATGATTTTTGTAAAATTGGGTCTTCGATTTTGGAAAAAAAAAATTGGTATATGTAATGAAATTTTTAAAAATAACTTGCATACCACGATTTTTTCGATTTTCATTTTTTATTTTTATTTATTTATTTTTTTAATTACCTACTGTATTTTAAATCAATTGAAAGAATTTAACACTGATAGGTTAGGTCAGGGGTTTGCCGTTTTTTTGTTTTTTTTTTTTAATAAAACTTAAATATGTATATATAGATTTTTATATATAAAAATCTGAATCGGGGAAATATAGTTTTAAGAAGCTTGCCAACAGGAAAAAGTTCATGCCACCTAGTCGTACCCTTTATTTTATTTAAAATTAACTGTTTAGCTTTGTATGTACCTTAATTATGTTTTCACATTTTGTATGTGGGTGGCCTTATTCCTTCGGTCCCTATTTCTCCTTACGGGTTTATTTTTATTTATTTTCTTTAGTAAATTAATCAAATGTTATTTAATAATACAATTTAAAATTTCAGATATGCGGAATACTGATGATAGTTGTTGGTTCAATGCTCTTCAGCAATGTAAGCAGCGTTGATGAATTATCAGAGGCTATTAAAGTGCAACAGATACCTATAACGTTGATTGCATTGGGATGCGTTATAACAATAATAGCATTCTTTGGATGTTGTGGAGCCCTTCGTGAATCTTATTGCATGTCAATGACTGTAAGTAAAATAAGCCTATTAATTCTTATCGTTTCAAATTAACTTTGATTTTATTTCTCCATTCAAATTATAGTATGCGTGCTTCCTGTTTATTTTGATGGTCGCTCAATTAGCACTTGTTGTCTACGTATGGGTATATAAACAGGACTATGTCAACAACATGGGCCACGTTGTCGATAAGGCATGGAGTCGTCGTACACAAAAAGCCGATTATATGAATGCCCTTGAAATTGGAGTATGTACATATTATATATATAAATAAATCACCATTAATATGTTATTATTTTGATTTTCAGTTCCGTTGTTGTGGCAAGAATGATTACAGGGATTACACATACCAAGGATTTTTCCCTACAACCTGTTGTGACAATGCACAAAACTGTTCGTCGGAAACTGTTTACAAACAGGGCTGTAAAATGGCGTTTAAACATTTCTGGGATAGTAACAGTGACATGATTAAATACGCTGGATTAGTTGTTGCTGCCATCGAGGTAAATATATGTACATATATTAAGTTAAAGAAAAATAAGAAGGTTTTATGTATTTTTTAAATTACTTAATATGATATCCAGTAATATTAATTGCACTGAATAAAACAAATTAATAACAAAAAACTAAAGTATCTACACCAAAATTTTCCTTAAGTGTGGAGATTTGTATTTGCTGTTTGTATTTGTAAATTAATTTTTTTTATTTAAATTCAACTCATAACTAACGGGTGATTTTTTAAGAGGTTTAGAACTTTATTTAAAAAAAAAACACAAAAAATTCGAAAAAATGAATGAAATATTTATTTGAATCGATAGTTTGAACCTTGCAATTTAATGTTTAAAGATGATTTCATGCAAATGTTGACTGCGGTTGCGTCTCAGGTAGCCCATCCGCTGAGTCCAATTTTGGCATACTCTTTCACACATATCGGCCGGTATCTCACGAATGAATGCATGGATGTTGGCTTCCAGTGCGTCAATCGAAGCGGGCTTGTCCCTATAGATATTCGCCTTGACATACCCCCACAAAAAATAGTCTAATGGTGTCAAATCGCACGATCTAGGCGGCCAATTGACCGGCCCGAAACGTGAAATTAACTGTTCACCAAACTCGCCTCGCAATTGCGCCATTGTTTCGCGTGCTGTGTGGCATGTGGCACCGTCTTGTTGAAACCACATATCATGCAAGTCAAGAACTTCCATTTCGGGCAATAAAAAGATTGTTATCATCGCTCGGTAGCGTTCACCATTGACAGTAACGCTGCGATTCGCATCATCTTTGAAGAAATATGGCCCAATAATGCCGCCGGCCCATAAACCGCACCAAACAGTGGCTTTTTCGGGATGCATTGGTAGCTGTTGCAATGCTTCTGGCTGATCTTCACTCCAAATGCGGCAATTTTGCTTATTTACGTACCCATTCCTCGGCCAGCTTTCCAAGAGCCCATTCACCAAAAATTCGGTGTTGTGGTAGGTATCGGCTGGCTTTAGTTCTTGCACCAGCTGTATCTTAAAAGGCTTTACGCCCAAATCCTTCCGCAAAATTTTCCACGTAGTGCTGTAACAAAGGCCTAACTGCTGGGAACGGCGCCGAATCGACATTTCGCGGTCTTCTGTCACACTAGCTGATACGGCCGCAATATTTTCTTCACTACGCACAGTACGTAAACGTGTTGGTGGTTTAATGTCCAACAAAGTAAATTTGGTGCGAAATTTGGTCACAATCTTCCGAATAGACTGCTCAGAAGGTCGAGAATGCCGATCATAAAATGGAAGCAGCGCGCGATGAACATTTCGAACCGAGCACGAATTTTGATAGTAAAATTCAATAATTTGCAAGCGTTGTTCATTTGTAAAACGATCCATGGTTAAATTGCAAACCAAACTGAAGCTGTTTGACAGTGACACAAGGTACTAAACACACGTCAGCTGTCAAAACCAAACCAGCTAAAAAATCACCCGTTACTTATGTGCTAGACAAAAACCTTAGTTGTAGTCAATAAAGAATTTTTTGCTTACAAATTCGATTCAACTTAACAACTAGCTTAAAAAATAACTTAACTTACTTACTGGCACTAATGCGAGGGGAGCGCGGGATCTCTCATTTATATTAGAACTATTTTAAGGAGGATTTTTCGTTCAACTTTTAAAATCAAAACCATAGCATACTCCTTTGAGTTGATTAAATAAAAATAATCAATTAGTGTTGAGATTAATTTTTTTTAAAAATCATATTCATATCATACTTCAGCAGCAAATAATTGATATTTTCGTATTATGCAGCCCAATTCCCTTCTAAAGTATATTTTTCCATATTTTTTTTTTTTTTGGACAGGCGTTCTTGTTAAGAATAGCTTAAAAAGAGACCCCCAATTGGCCATTTTTGGACCAATCGTACATGAAAAAGTCTGTCCTATCGGTTAGTATTGATTTTTTTTTTCAAAAAGAGATAAGTAATCTAGCACGCCTCCCTTACTATAAGAAATTGACTGTCAAACTTCATAAAAACTTTGTTGTATTTGTACGAAATCATTTTGAATTTGTAAGAAAATCGAATAGGCTCCTGAGATGGAAAATTTACATATGATTTTAAACAAACAGAAATACTATCGTTGAAGAAAAATAGTTATAATAATTATTCTTTTGAATTGAGTCGACGGAAACGTTTTTGACAGTGAGGAGTATGAAATTAAGACACATTTAGTTGAAATAAAGAAAACAACTTTATCTTTGAGATGTTTAATTTATTAATCAAAATAAAAAATAATGAACGAAGTTGATATTTAAGAGAAAATTCTTTTATTTATTTGTTCATTTAAAGTGAATAGGTAATAATAATGTTCTTTTTATTTATTTTTTCAGTTCGTTGGGTTCGTATTCTCTTGCTGTATGGCTAACAGTATTCGCAACTACAAACGAAGATCTGTTTACTAAATTTAAAGTACCTATCTACCTAATAGATACAGATGTAACAAAAACGTTTTTTTTTCCAAAATTGAATTCAACGAGGTGCTTACGAATTACAAATTTTATTGAACAATGAAATAACAAAAAAAAAAAACGAAAAATAAATGTGCTTAATTTTTTCTAATTAATGCTTAATGTTTAAAGATTTTATTGTAATATAGATTTTAATTTTTTTTTAAATAAAATTAAAGTATTCTTAACAGTTATTTGTATTTTAAGTTTTATATTTATTATAATTATAACGGCCTCGTTAATATATGGCAATCTGTCAAAATAATTAAAGCAAAATGCAACAGCTGTCAAATTTACGTGTGTCAAAGCGATTCAGAATGACCCACTTTTTAGTGTACATGCGTGCAGGCTGCGGCTCCAAAATGTTTGCATACATTGAATACTCGCATGCTAAATGTCATTTTCTCATTGCGAAAGCAGCAGGATATCAGCTCACATTGTTGCTGTCGGATGCCCATAAAGTGAAAACCTCACACTACAATTAAAGTGCCGCATTCCTTTTGCATAACATCTTTTCCTTTATTTCTTTTTCATTGTGAAGATCATTCCTCCCTGAAGCGAGTACCTACTTGTGCGAAAAGTTTAAATACGCTTTAATCTGTGTTAGGTACGAAATCCCGACTGCTAAAATCCCGACTGAACAAAATCACGACTGCCAAAATCCCGACTGACTAACTACTTTTTTTTTGGTAAAGGCAATTTAAAACTGAATTTTTCAATATAAATTAATTGCAAAAATGTTTCATAATTTCAATATAAATTAATTGCAAAAATGTTTCATAATTTCATGTAGGTATCGTTTTTACCTGTTATTTTTCTTGTATTTAACTTGTTATCTGGGGTATAGCATTTATGGTATTCAATATTATTTCGTCAAAATCCTTTATGAAGTCAGTCCCGCGCACGAAACTACGTTGCTCCGCTTAGGGTATGTCCAGTTGTCTGGGAAGCGCCTGAGTCCCAAGTTTCCATATTCAACAGCACCAGGGTGGCCCGCTTCTCGAGTTCAAAGGATTTTAACTCTCTTTCTGTAGTCAGTCCCGCTCACGCAACTTCGTTGCTCCGCTTAGGGTATGTCCAGTCGTCTGGCGAGCCCCTGAGTCCAAAGTTTCCAAATTAAACAGTACCTGGGTGGCCTGTTCGCTTCTTATTTTCTTCCTTTTCATATGTGATCCCATTCACAATTATTGAAGACGATATACTTGTGAATATTTCTTACGTAATATTTCTACAATGATTTTGGTGCAACAAAATCTCCGGCGCTGGCGTTTCTAAATTGCTTAGCCGGTCACTGCCACATCTAAAATACTGGATCCTGGATTAACACATTACAAAAGCTTTGTAGTGTCCGTTTCGTTGAGAATATCACCTCTGCACCTGAAAACCGTCAACGTCTATTTAGCGATACAAAACCATATCAATCAATGTGTTCTAAGAATATTGGTTGCCTTTGACATTTCGAACTAGTTTTTGAGGCCAAAGCAGTTCTTTCGGAGGCCCTAAAATTCTTTTGAATGCTCCTACAGCTCTATTGAAGGCACCTACTAACAGTCCTACACCCTATAAAATTCCCCTTCAGCTCTATTGGAGGTCCCTACAGCTCTTTTGTAGCCCTCTACATCTCTATACAAGAGTGATTAATAAACATTGTTTTCTATAGTAAACACAATGAGTAACATCAAAATTAACAGCACGTCATTCTGTATAATGCAATAATATTTATGTGGGAATTATCTTTATATACTTTTATCTTTAAAGTGTATTGGTATGTTGATACATATAATAATTGTTAATAAATTTGTTTTCAAAGCTAAATGTGTTTGACTAATAAAAACGATCCGTTGCAAATGTAAATCACATTGGAAAACAATTCCTCACAATCTTAATCGAGGTGATTCAACTATAAAGTAATCAAACAGTCGGCAATATTTATTGTATAACAGTGTTCGGTTTGGTATTTTATTCCGATTTGAGATAAAAAAAAAATAGGTATTAATTGATGATATTTAATACTCCATCAGATGATTGAGACAAAAATAGATCAATATGTATTTTATGTTTTGTTATTTGGTTTATATGTATATGCACACAAGTGTATTTATGCAGTCAGTTTAAGCTGACAGGATTATGCTTTGCAGTGCATGTACAACTATATAATTGGAAAAAATCTTACAAATAAAACTTGTTTTGTGCAAGATCTTAATGACGAAATTAAAATTGAAGCCCAACCGGGTAATACACCAGAAACAAAAACAAAACTATGTACCCATGACCCTATCACATATCCAGTGTTAGGGGCGGAAGATTCTGGCTCATATATTACAAAACCTTGTCATCAACCTCTCTAGAACCACTACTTAAAATATGGTTTGAAGATAGATACCCGTAAGGCTGAAATAATCTGCTTCCAGCCACCTCAAACAAAAACAATCAGAGTACAAAGAAGAAAAACAATTAGAAAACATCACAATTAAAACCGTTATACTATATGTATACACACTATAGACAGAACTAAATGCCTTGGATTATACACTTCACGATAAAAATGAAGTTTAAAAAAACATGCGACAAAACATTTTGTGTTCTTTTACTTAAACCATTGCTGAGAACACAGAACGAACTCAGCAATCTAACGAAGACGAAACTAAGGCCCGTTCATAACGTAAGCATCCGTCTGGTTAACCATATCTCCATCAGCAAAAAAAAAACAAATTTTTGGGAGAATGTGCATAGAACTGTATCACAGTATAATACCCCTTGCAACTTGGATGGAAGTGCTGGCTAAATAAGATGCTCTACAAGATAGCAGGCATTACCATGATCCACATGACCAGCATAATTAAGTTGGAACTAACCAGCGAAATTCTAAAGGACCTGGAAGAACAACAATAACCGATTTTAAGCTAAAAGTTATGAAAAATTCGAGAGCAATTCTATTACATTAGCAGTTCTGAAAATGCTTTTAATTTCAATAATGTTATACTGAGGCCAACATTTTTTTAAAGAAAAAATTGTTCCATTTATGACGCATATTAACAGTTTTCCCAATAAAAATTAGTAAAAAAATAAATAAGAATACAAAGATTAATATCCTACAAAGAATTATTGAAGTAAGATTCTTAACTGGATATAGAATATATTTTTGAGATTTTTGACATTCCGGATAGTGGTGAAAGTCATTCAGAATGTCTTGATTCCTATAATAGTCCAACAAGATTTGCATCCCCAATTCATAATAATTAAAAAAACATGACGCAGTACACACCACGCTGCACATACTGCAAGGACGGAGAGGGAAATCTGATCACCGATCCACAAAGCATACTGGAGCGATGGGAAGTGTACTTTAATGAATTGCTAAATGGTCAACTCACTGCAGAAGTGGAGGCTCCACTGCTTCAAGACGAATACCCTATGTTGCCGTCACCAAGCATAGAAGAGGTTGAGAAGGCTACAGACCGGCTAAAGAAAAACAAAGTCCCGGGAGCTGATGGTATACCAGCCGAATTATTTCAACACGGTGGGCCAGCTCTACGTCAGGCAATTCATGATATTGGTCCTGCCAGTACTCACATATGGATCCGAGACTTGGGTGCTTAGCAAAAGGCACTCTGACCTCTTAGCCGCATTCGAGAGAAAAGTCTTAAGGAGAATTGTTGGCCCCATATGTGAGGAGGGACGATTCTGGAGATGGTACAATCATGAATTGTACGCAATCTACCTTGAAGCAGATATAGTGACAAAAATTAGGCTCGGTAGACATCGGTGGGCAGGGCACCTAGCTCGCATGAGCGAAGAGGAACCTGCTCGGAAAGTTCTTTGTGGTACATTCTATGGCAGACGACAGCGTGGTAGACCATGTTTGCGCTGGAGAGATGACGTAGACCAGGACGCCCGGAGCCTTGGGGTGCGCAACTTGATGGCGTCGGCTCGAGACCGGGATAGGTGGAGAGACTTGTTGAAGGAGGCCAGGACCGGACCCCGGTTGTCGAGCCGATGATGATGATGATGATAATTGATATAATGCTCAAACTGACAGTTTTATAAGTCTTGCAATTACAAAGCTACATACTGGATTGAGTAGGTAGATATTATGAGTCAATTAATTAAACTTGTCCTCAAAAAAATACATATTTATTTCGTAGCATTGTTATGGTTACTTCAACCTTCAACTATACCTTTAAATATTCAAAGCACACGCTAATGATCACAAGCAAAATCATTTGCTATGGCAAAACCTATAGGAATTCAACTATGAAACAATTTTGAAAATTAAAATGTTAATAAAGGTCGTTTATGATTATCTTTAAAAAAAAAATTGAACTGAAAGATTCCCTAAATAATTCAATTCAATAACTACATAAGTACTTGATAATTTTTATATAAATCTATCTTTGTGGGGGCTTTTAATAACAAGGGTGACACATAGTTTGTATATCTTCAATTTATAGATAATGTTATCACATACTTTGACCTTATCTATTAGATACATTCTTCCTATAGCCAATCCCGTAAGGTTTTGCAGGGAATATATGTGTCGCATTGTTATAGATTAGCACCTTTCACATTTGAAGTACACAATTGTATGAAACTTATCATTAACAGAAAGTTCGTATATTAAAATTAAATAAACGATCACAACAGCAGTTTTATCATAAACTTTGAAAAGTGCGAACGAACTTTTCCTCATCGTGGAAATTTAATAAAATATAAAACTCGATTTAAAATGAATTGCGTAGCTCATATTATTAAGTACATTCTTTTTGTTTGTAATTTACTATTTTTGGTGAGTGCAATTTATTGTTAGATAAAAAAAAATATTCTCTTTTCAATCAAAAATAATCGCAAGTTTAGTTTAGTGGTTGTGTTGATGCGGTACAAATTCGATAAAAATAACCGATTTATATTCCGCAAAGTGCATTAACTAGAATCTTGACACTGACAAAACAGAAACTCACAGTGTATACACATTATACACGTACATGCATGAAATTAAAAAAAAAACAACAGCACTATTGAATAACTAACCAACCCCAGACATCATAAAAGCATACGCCAGACAAATAATGCTTACTGACTCACTTTTTTTGAATTTTTTTTAACTATCAAGGTGTTATTGTTTTCATCAAGAGCGTACTGTGCCTACATTAAATGAATCATCACACACTTTATAGTCTAACCTACTTCAAAATAAGTTTCAAGAAGGTAGGTACCAGTGCAGTGACAAAATCCCAAAAACAACTCTACTTTATAAACGTGAAAATAAAGTTCGTCCTTATCTGGAAACCACAAAATGTGAAAGAGCAATATAGTGCATTTCAAGGAAAGTTTGCACTGAATGTTTCACAAAAAGTCAAAGTTACAAAGTGTCAGAGAATGATTTAGTTGTCGTGGGATATAATCCGAAAACGTCTCATGAATAAAGTTTGTTCCTATTGACAATTTCCACACACTTTGATGGGATTTCCCTAGGGCTTAGGGAACACCCGATTTTTATTGTGATGGCGATCATTGTGATAAGATAGAACTGTAAAATTTTTTTTGGTGTGTTTTGACTATATACCTAACCTATGCAACTCTTATATTCATCCTGTTGAACATGATAATAAGTGATGATGGCAGTTTGGATTTCTAACACTGTTCGAGTTCCAATATCAATATTAATATATATAGATTGTTCCGAACAAATAGCCAGTTGTATTTCTGCCATGAATCAAGTCAACCGTAATGTTCGGACTACAAAGATAATGCTCATCGTCAACATGGCACTCTAGAATTTAACTTCGTATACGCACAGTAAAGTACAGATTTCTTTAGTGGCACCACACGAATGAAGACGTGAAAAACAGAGAATTATTTCAAAAGCATTTCGGAAATGTTTATCACGCATCTAGACAAAAAACAAGCTGTGTGAAACCATTTAAGAAACATTTCAAATATGTTTTATTATTTTAATAAATGTTTCTATGAAATGTTCCTTTGGTCTAGACGCACTTCTGAAAAGAAGCTTGAAAAACATTTCTGAAATGTTGCTTTGTTTCCTTTTTGCGATGGGAAACTTCTAATGTTCTGCAAATGAGAAAGAAAGCATGTTAAGTGTTTATTCTTGTGAAAATCTGAAAATATTAAGTAAATGATAAAATATGGGAAACACGAAACATTTTAGAAACATTATAAAAATGTTTTTTCAAGAGCCATTATCAAAAGAAACATTTCTCAAATGTTTCTGAAATTATTTTAAAGCAAATGGGAACATTTCCTAACTTTCAAAAACACACCTTGATTAGTGGCCAGACATGCGTATTGTATATGTATGTATGTATATAATTTAGGCATCCATACCCTATCCATGGTTCTGAACTATTGTTCCGTTGCGGCTAATTTAGATTGGTATAGGTGGAATGATTATTGACGAGTTACGAACCATCTGTTTTTAGACATAAAGTCACATTATTTTGTTGTTGTTGTAAAATAAAGTATTTTATACATTTTTGTTTCCAGATATGTGGTGTTCTGCTTGTTATCTTTGGATCTCTCGCTATAACAAATTTAAAAGACTTCCTAACTTTCACGGAGGCTGATTCAACAAAAACACTTCCAATATGCATTTTGATTCTCGGTTGTATAATTTGTATTGTTTCATTCCTTGGATGTTGTGGAGCAATTAAAGATAGTCGATGCCTTGTTCACAGTGTAAGAAATTAGTTCGTCATAATTTTTTTAACTTAATAACCATTTCGATTTGTTTTTTGTTTCAAATTTAGTATTCTATTTGCATGCTGATTCTTTTACTATTGCAAATTGCATTAATTATTTTCTCCTGGCTGTATAAGGATACATTGTTGAATAATATGGCAGCCGTTGTTGATAAATCATGGGAAGTTCGAAAAGATCAGCCAGCCTATATGGATGCCTTACAAATGAGTGTAAGTTTGTTTTCTTTTCATTTGTAATATTTTTTGAAGAAAAAAAAATACTTTTTTTAATAGTATAAATGCTGTGGAGTAGAAAGTTCTTCTGATTATACAAAATCAAATCCAAGTGAAAATATTCCGAACTCGTGCTGCGGATCATTGAGTGCTGTTTGTGATCCTGTTAAAGCAGAAGCTTTGCCTGGATGTAAATCAAGTTTTAAAAATTTTTGGGGATCAAATACCAATCTTATTAAATATGCTGGTATGGGTGTAGCAGCTGTTGAGGTAAATCTTAAATTTTTATATTTTCAAAAAAACAGTTTTAATATAATTGGATTTTTTTAATAGCTTACTGCTCTTGTGCTGGGTTGCTTCCTTTCAGCGAGTATAAAAGTTAGCCAAAATGCAAGAACAACGTATTAATTAAACTAATCTAATGTATTAAGTTGAAACACTCATGTACCTATGTTTTGTTTAAAAAAATAAACAAGAACCAAATGTATGATGCCTATCTTAACTTTGACATTTCACTCACATAATTTGTTTTCTATATAGAACAGACAAGTGAAGCGTCCAGGGGAAAAACGGCACAAGTTCACTTTTTTCTAAAATCAAACTAATGATGTCATCTTGTAGCCCATTATATAATCTAATATTTACTTTTTGAAAAATATGTGATTATAGCAAAAAAATAAAATTAGAACATATTATGTTAGGGAAAATTCATATACTATCGCCGATAAATGTAATAAAAGCGACGATGAATTTCAACTGATAAAAGCTTTATTACAATGAAAAAATGACACATACTTTATTCACTAAAAAAAATCTATAAAATGCTGTAAGTCATGAAATAAAATTTAATTTATTTGGTTCTAAAAACATCATGTGCAACAATTCTGTGTCTTTAATTTTTTTTATTTACCTTTTAATATAGCCGGCATAATGTAAATTAACCTTTAAATTCATTTTTCTCGAAATCATTTTGAGTGGACTTGTGGCATTCTCGGTGCAGTGAAATAAGGGCCGCGGGATCAAGAACCGCGGGTCTTAATTCCCACTTTGAAAGGAAACAACACCCACAGGCATTAATTCCTTCCCAAAATGGCAATTAAATCCGCGGGTATTATTTCCCAAAAGTTGAGATTGGTAAGGGGGAACATGCTGCCCCCCTGCAACCCCCTGCCAGGCCCACTATAGGATTTGGGGTGGGTGCGAGTTTGGGTGGGTGCAAGTACCACGGATCTTTATGCTTTTTTGTGGAGGGTCTTATTTTCACTTTAAAAAGGAATCAGTGTCCGTCGGTGTTGTTTCCTTTCAAAGTGGGAATTAAGACCCGTGGGCCTTAATTCAACGGCCCTTATTTCACCCCACCCCTAAACTCACTCCCATCCCAAATCCTATAGAGGGCAGGGGGTTGTAAGGGGCAGCATGACCCCTCTCACCAAACTCAACTGCTGGGAAATAACACCCGCGGATTTAATTGGAATTTTGGTAAGGAATTAAAGCCTGTGGGTGTTGTTTCCCTTCAAAGTGGAAAATAAGACCCGCGGGCCTTGATTCCGCGACCCTTATTTAACTCCACCCTTATAGAGGATAAATGCCTCAAGATCAGAACGCTCTGATTTATACTACTAACGTCATTAGTCTTGGTCCAAGATATTTTTTTGTGTAGAATCAAAAGTATCCAGCCATTACTTCACGTATAATTATATGATTCAATATGGCCACTTGCACGAAATTGAATTGAATTGAATTGAATTGCTAAGTAGAGTTGACAATGGTCGGTAATATAGAACTCTTTGTAAAAGCGAAGTAAATTTATGTGTCTAGTTTTTGTAAAAGGAGCTTAGTAAGAACTAAGAAGTTAATAATTTTTATATTTATACATGTTAAATGTGTAAATAAATATAGACATTGTATACCAAGTAAATAAAACTAAATTTATTAATATAATTACAATTTTTCGCAACAAAATAAATACAAAAATTCTCTTAAAGATTTTTAAGTTTTTTGATGACAATACAATTAATATTTCTGTGTTCAGATGTCAAAATGTTTGACATGAGTGAATTTTTCAAATTTTTCATGTTAAAAAAAATTTTACATATTAAAAATTAGAAAGTTTATATCACATATTAAAAAAAATAAATTTACAAAAAAAGATCACAAAAAACAAAATGTTCGAAAACCATTTTTTTATTTTTCATAAAATTTTAAGCTTCAAAAACGCACGTATAATTTTAAAAATTCTCTTATAACATTTTTCCATCTGACTACAGATTTATTACATTTATGAAATGACAATTTATTTTAATGATATTTTATCGTGTCTAATTAATCATAATATCTACACAATTATGAACTTCTTTTAATTTTATTTAAATATATTTTTAAAAAAATGATAATAAATTGATAAGCATTTCAATTGGCAAGACTTATTATTTCTAGATCCTCTGGTCTGCCTGAAATATAACATCCCAATGAAAAAACTATTATCTGAAAAAAAAGAAGAAATAATTTCGTTTTAAAACAAATATCCGAAAATACCGTTCATATCACATACCTCCAAGGCACCTACTGCTATGAGAGTATATTTAATGTCATTCAGATGGACATTAATGAATGATTTAACCCTTTTTTTGCATCCTTCTTCGTAAAACTTAATACAACCCTTTTTCTTCTTTCTGTTCATACAACATGAAGCAGGAATAAAATCATTTGGATAATCATTTTTGCCATTCTTACCGCAACATCCAAACTTAAGAAGTAAAATTTTAAATATAAAAAATCAAAAATATTAAAATCAAAGTTACAAAATTATTTTTTGCTTAAATGGAAATATGTGATTTGACAATGAAAAAAAAAAACGTGTTTATATTAAGATCATTTCATGGTCTTTTTAGTTTTTTAAAAGATTTTTACTAAAACCGAGAAGAAAAGAAACCCGAGACGAAACAATTTTGTCAGTGTAGTATTGGATTTGTTTTTTTTTAATTTTTTATTAAAAATTAAATAAAATTTCTTATTATATCAACATACCCATTCTTGTATTAAAATAAAACTTAAATTTTTTGTTTCCCCACGTGCCTCCCAAGCCTTTTCAACAGTAAGATCTGCATCTTTGTCGATTTTCCTCCTATCAATGTGAACATAAATAAGTAGAAGAACTTGTAAAGTCAGCAGAGACAGCGTTAATACGGAATACTATAAAAACAAAAATGTTTATTTTATAAATTAAATATTAGTAAATTAGTTAATTTAGTATATTAATTTAACTCACAATTAATGATAGACAATTATTTTCCTTATACGCTCCATAGAAGCCAATTAATGATACAAAAAAGATCACAGAACCCAGCATAACAACCATGATTGGAATGGTCGTTAAAACTGATCCAAGTGACCCACCATGTGATTTATAGATGACTATTCCACCATAATAGATGAGACAAATTCCTGGAATCTTTTAAGTTGATTATGTTTTTAAATACCATCACCAAAAGTATTTTAAGAAAATATATATGAGGGATTTCTGCTGTGACTGTACAGTACAGTGTACATATGTTTCTGCATCGCTGTAAAGAATCTTACCACGCTAAAGACAAACGGAGTATACTGATATACTAGATCTTTTTATCTTCCTATAATATTTTGCTACCAAAAATATGTGTGCCCTTATGTGCCAGCCAAATATATCATAATATAGGCCCAGTCGGCATCAGAGATATTTTTCTTGCAAAAGAATACCCATCCAAATTTAACATAATAGCGGGAACGTGAGGTGTTAGGGTTAGACGCCATTTTGAAAAAAGACTAACTTAAATATATAAATTTTGTCTTATAGGACAACAAAAGTATTAAACACTTTTTGAATGTGATATTCTTCTTTCTTTCTTACCTGCTATACTTTTTTTTGCAGTAGGTATATTATTATAAACAAAAAAAAAAAAACATTCTGTAGCCTTTGTGTCGTTTTAGATAATCAAGCTTGTGCTCGAACCGAAAACGGTATATAACATCTTTTATCTTGAAAACCATTACGGTCATATTATTCAGTAGTTTAAAACTTAAATTCAGATGTAAATTATTCCTTGTTTTCGTTTATTTCCATATGAAATTGATCTTTTCTAATTGTTGCTTCCTTTATATGTATGTATATGTATGTATGTATGTATTATTTGCTGTGAACAAACAATATTAAACTTGGCTAAGAAATGAGTAAAGTGAGCAATTAATTTGTTCGATTTAATTTTACACCTGGACTTAACGAGTGAATAATATGGCGTAATATGCCGTTAGTCTGACAAAAATATAGTCAAACACAAGTTTGAAGGATATTAAATTTTTTATATAGACTTTTTTAATGTATCTATGTCATTTTAAAAGTTATAAAAAAATCAATTTTTGGGTATTCGCAATAAGAAAAACAAAAAACTTTCTTGACTCCAAATAGACAGAGAGTAAAATTTAGATTTTTATTTGTTAAAAAAGTTTATAAAGATAAAAGTCCATGAAAAAATGGCGTTTCGTGCAGATGCTCACTTCTGCACTCATCAGTTGGCGATGAGTGAGCACCTTGTCAATACGCAATTTTATGCCTCAGTTTAGCTTACATAACTTTTTTAACAAAAAGCTAAAGTGAACTCATTTCAACAAGCATCCGCAGGAAACGCCATTTTTTCATGTACTTAAGGCCATAAAAAGCTAATTTAAATCAATAAATTCAACAAGTCCATTAAATTAATGCTAAAGTATTCTATTTATAGTTGAATTTATTTGCATTTATTATTTAATATCTTCAATATATATATGGAATTTGTATTATAACAAAAACATTATTGATAAAAAAAAATTATGTTTTTAAAAAATTAGTTTTTGACTAAATGTTTGTCAGAATAACGTTTTTCGAGAGAATTAGATCCACTGTTTGCAAAATGGTGGCTCCACCACCATCTCGATTATCTTGAAAAATGACAAAAAAAGGCCCCTTTAAACGAATATAGTAAAAGGAAAATTTACAATTATTTCTTTTTTAATAATGTTATAACACTATGATTCTGGAGTAATGACTCTTTTTCAAATTACGTTGAAGAAAAAAACCTGTTTTGAAAAAGAGTCATGAACTCATGACTCTAGAATCATGGTGTAATAGCACACTTACAACATTTCAATATGTCAATTTTTGGATATTGCAACTGGATTCGATAAACTCTATCAAAAGGTTACTGCTGCACAAAACACAGTTATGCCCAGTTTTACAGTGAAAGTTTAAACTTTTCGTTTAATTCGTTCGGTTTCACATCGAAAACTTAAAATGAAATTTGTTTTGAAATGTCAAATTATTTTTGCGTAAACGAAATAGATCGTGAATTATTGTGAAATAGTGATGATATTATGTATTTTACATCAAATAAATGAAATCCCAATTTATAAATTGAAAACATAAGAGTGAACAGTGAAAAAATTTTTTTAAAATATCAAGTACCATAATTTACATCAAAATAGTGATGTCTGCGTTTTCTTAAACTTTAAACGAAACACTTAAACAAAAAGTTAAACTCCAACACAGATTGGAGTTTAACTTAAACGATAACTGAAAAACCGGAAAATTGAAAATCGGTAGATTAAACTGAAAATAGAGTTTAAACCCTCACTGTGAAACTGGGCATCACTTATTATTTCTTATTACAATTTTTTGATACTCACTGAAAACAAATTTGGTTTATATTTAAGAAAAACAAAAACACTATTGCAAATTAATAATTGACACCCAAAAGGTCTTTCAAGTGAAAGCGTTCACACAAAAGGGCGTAATCACAAAACTAAAAATGAATTATATTCAGGACTTTTAGATTAACGGATAAGGTACTTTTCGGAGTCGACTAAAATAATTTAATTTTACAAAATTTATAATTCTTACCATTAATGCGAGATTTAAATATATGAGCACAGTTCTTGCGTATTTTTGCCACAAATCCATTTCGATATTTTTTTTTTTATATTTTAGTTAAAATTTTTACAACTAAATTATTGGACCTATAGTCACAATATTCAAGATATAACTAAGGAACATCTGTGACAAACTGAAAGTATGGTTATCAAAAAAGAAAGGCAATTTGTTTTTAATATGATACATTTTACTCATGTTTGTGTTGTGCCAAACAGAGTAAAAGTTGAAATTAAAACGATGATTTTTGAATCTTTCGAATAACTAAAACAAAAAATACTCTGAGTCAATAGAACATTAGTCAAAATATTTAATATATAACGCACAGTTTATTACTAATTTTTGTTTTAATTATAATTATTGATAACATTTTTTACTGATATATAATTTACGACGTAAGAACATAATTTACAAAATACAAAACCAAAAGGGTACAAAGATGTATACACATAACAAACAATACATACAGTAGACAGTAGTAGATTTGGTTGGATTGTAGCATTCTCTTATAACATTTTTCGTACTTTGTTTTATCCTTATTTACCATTGACTATACCCACTAAAGCTGCTTTCGATTGAATGCAATCATTTGACTTGTCCATCCAATGATATAAATCATTAAATGTCATCTTCATGTTCCAGCACTTTGTAGATTTACACCACAGTTTCGAAAGATGCCTTTAAAAATAATGTGGAAGGAATAGCATGAAAAATCTGATTGCCTGAATTCTTTATAACGGGTGATTTTTTAGCTGGTTTGGTTTTGGCAACACTGGTTTTGACAGCTGACGTGTGTTTAGTACCTTGTGTCACTGTCAAACAGCTTCAGTTTGGTTTGCAATTTAACCATGGATCGTCTTACAAATGAACAACGCTTGCAAATTATTGAATTTTACTATCAAAATTCGTGTTCGAAATGCTTTTTTATCGAAAAATTGTGTTCAGCGATGAGGCTCATTTTTGGTTGAATGGGTACGTAAATAAGCAAAATTGCCGCATTTGGAGTGAAGATCAGCCAGAAGCATTGCAACAACTACCAATGCATCCCGAAAAAGCCACTGTTTGGTGCGGTTTATGGGCCGGTGGCATTATTGGGCCATATTTCTTCAAAGATGATGCGAATCGCAGCGTTACTGTCAATGGTGAACGCTACCGAGCGATGATAACAAACTTTTTTTTGCCCGAAATGGAAGTTCTTGACTTGCATGATATGTGGTTTCAACAAGACGGTGCCACATGCCACACAGCACGCGAAACAATGGCGCAATTGCGAGGCGAGTCTGGTGAACAGTTAATTTCACGTTTCGGGCCGGTCAATTGGCCGCCTAGATCGTGCGATTTGACACCATTAGACTATTTTTTGTGGGGGTATGTCAAGGCTAATGTCTATAGGGCTTCGATTGACGCACTGGAAGCCAACATCCATGCATTCATTCGTGAGATACCGGCCGATATGTGTGAAAGAGTATGCCAAAATTGGACTCAGCGGATGGGCTACCTGAGACGCAGCCGCGGTCATTATTTGCATGAAATTATCTTTAAACATTAAATTGCAAGGTTCAAACTATCGATTCAAATAAATATTTCATTCATTTTTTCGATTTTTTTGTGTTTTTTTTTTAAAAGTTCTAAACCTCTTAAAAAATCACCCGTTATTGACAACAAAAGTGTCGCTGCTCAGCGCTGCCAGATCGAGGGATTTTTCCCGTTTTTCGGGATTTTTCGACCCTAAAACGAAAAAGGTAATATCAATCGGAAAACGGGAAAATAGCCATCTCAAAAACTCAGACGTTTAAATACCAAAACTCATTTTAACAACCGCTAATCATAATAAATTGAATTCTGAAACCATAGCCTGTGAAAACATTTTTAAGCGATCCGATTTTTGTCTTTAAGCTCTTTGAATTTTTTAATGGATTTTAAAATCTTTTTGTCTTTCATACAGTGGAGTTAACAGCATTAAGTTTTAAGAAAAAAAATTGAAAATCTTTGCAGAATTCATCATACTAAATTGTTGACGAATAACCACAATTGTAAAGAAAAAGAATTTTTGCGTTTGCATTTACAAGCAGTATGTTAGGATGATAAACTAGTTTTGATGGATTAGAGAGGCACCTGTTTGTGAAACAAATTTATTGGAGCTAGTTTTATATTTTATATAAGTAAACAAATTAATAAGGCCCGAATTCGTAGTCATCCTCATCATTCAAGTAGAGAAAATGCTTAAGGTAGCCCCCGACTACACATGAGTTACAATTTAATTTAAGTGAATGCGAAAGATACATACATTCATTTTAGTTTATTTTATTGCTGAATAGGTAAAAATTTTGTTATGTTTTTTTTTTGCATACAAAAAAAGGGAATCGACTTGCCAAAAGTCTGGCAACGCTGATGTTATTATCGAGCTGCAGTTTTGTGACGCGTGTACTTTTTATCCGGTATCATCACTGATCCTGTGCTGCTGTTCAAGTACGTTGGGGTTGCCAAGCTTAAAGCCAGTTTACACGATAAAAAAATGCGTTGTTCCCTTTGACTGTTGAATCGTTGCCTTTCTCTTACTTATTTAATAATGGTTGCATACTTATAAACTAAATTTATTCGTAAAAACCATTGTTATTTTCATTCCATTGGTTAATTAAAAAACATGCAAGAACTAATGATGTAATCTGAAAATAAATTAATATGTTAACTGTATTCATATATTTTTATGTGATATATGCATATGAATAAATCAATGTGATATCAGATTAACCAAACCTTAAAAAAAATAACGAATAAGCTCAAGAAATAAATTATATTGATGCTAACTTCTAGATAATGCCTAAAAGCATTAGTGCATCCTGGGGCTAGTTTTGCAGTTTTATAAAAGCAATTCGGTATTGATGTTTGACAACATGATTTTGGAATCATCTCAAAATTGACAATATAGTCATCAACGTTTGATTTACCACAACAATGAAACTGTATAAGGAAAGCAAACATTTCTTTGATTGTATGTTGTTATAAAAATTATATCTGCATCACTCACCTTGCTTTGAATAAGATCCATGAAATCATTATTTTGGTTATGTCTTAAATTCCAAGCTGCTTTGACGCTCATTTCAACTGCACGTGGGATATTTGTTCGACCGTTCCGAACGTAGATAACAAAAACCGTTTGGACAACCAGCAACAAACTTATACTAAGCATATACTAGAAGTCAAACAAATACATAATTAAATTTAGGTATGTAGTTGAATTCTATATAATGCTTTTTTACGGCCTTCAACAAACGACAGTTTTCTGTTATCACTCCATTGCATCCTAAGTAGGATACTATAAAGATGACACAACCTAAAACAATCACAAGGTGCGGAAAGTTGAATGAGTCAAAGTTGTATAAAATGTTGTGGAGCTCCTCTAAGGCAAATATCTGACCAGAGCCAGAAATGACGAAAAAGAGGCCAATCACCTTTAATTGAGAAAAATAATGCGTTTATTGCCAAGTTAAAAAAAAAAATACGGAAGAAGCTTCGACAGATTGATATTTTTTTTTATTTTGTCGCAAAGATTAACTGCTGGTTAATAAATTATAGTTAATAAGAACTGTAAAAGAGTTAAATCTTTTGGTGATTGCATTCATTTGAATGAAGACTGCAACGAAACGAAATCCCAATTCATTTTGAATTCGTAATTTAAATCATTTGAGTCACTGAATTCAAAATGAATGGGATTTAAACATTCTTAATTCTTAAATCATTTTGAATTCATTGATATAAATCACTGAATTCAAAATGAATGGGGTATAAAAAAAGTGAATTCTGAAGTCATTTTAAATTCACTGATTTTAATTCATTTATATAAAATTGATAATTGATATAAAGGAGGCCAGGACCGGACCCCGGTTGTCGAGCCGATGATGATGATGATATAAAATTGAATTCAGACTTCACGCAAATGCATTCGCAATTGATTTCATAGTTTTCCAGCTCTGATATAGTTATATACATTAATATAATACAGAAGCTTAGAAATATGATGTTTTGTCATTTTTGATGATTTAAGATTTAATGGACAGGTAGTTCACATGGATATACCATTTATGCAGGGATTAACTTTGTTACTGATAGGGTTGATTTGAAGAACCCCAATATATAAAGAAGATCTATTGACTTCACTTGGCATAAGTAAGTCCCTTTCTCAACGGTGCAGAAAGTTTGTTGTCAAAATTCCCATTGTAATTTTTATCAAAGTATTCAACATTAAAAATGGCTTGCGGCATTCATCATTTTTACCAGCGATATTAAAAATAGTCTTACTCACATGTCGTTGCGATGCTGATGACTTGATCGCGTACCAAACATGTTCAAAAGTTGAAGTCACCATTTTTTTTTCTTTTTGGAAGCCTGGACATTACGATGACTGGAAGTTCAATATCATAAATCAGGAATGCGAAACTTTTGTTTGCATTTTGAAACTGATTTTCTAACGTTTCTGGGGGTAGGGGCTAGGGGGAAATCAATGAATGATAATTATTATAGCTACCGGAAATGGTCGGAAACCATACAGCGCTGTAAAGTGCAGACCAAACCACCCAACTTAAGTAAGTTATTTTGGCACGAAAATTATTCTCTAGTTTGTTTTTTAAACCGTTTAAAATAGTAATGTATAACTACTATGCTGTAACAGGGTTTCCAGAGCACATTCAAATTTTTTCTTAATTTTTTGCTCTGGCAACCCTTTTTTAATTTTCTTGACAATAAAAGAAAAAAAAAATATTATTAAGCTATTCAAAAGCATCTTTTGTCTGAATTTAGCCACAAAATGTGGAAGCTCTCAATAAAAATATCTATAACGAGTATTATAGTGAACTTATCTTCCCGAATTTCCACCAATATTAAAGTGTGATAAAGTGTGATAAAAATAACCATCTACAACGGGTGGTGCTTTTTAAAGCAAAGCTTTTGTAATCAAACAAATACTATCTGACTAAATTTTTTTTTGGAACTTACATACACGAAATTATCAGACATAAACATAACTAATATTTTTAAAGTTAGAATATTAAAAAAAAAAATGTTTACCAAAAACAAAAAGTTGATGACAAAGAACCCATGTTTCACAAATCGTACTTCAAATTCCATACTAATTTGTTGAATAATTTATAGTATTGCTTAACCTTTGATTTAATTTTTTAATATAATATTTAATATTTGCACTTCCCAGAAGGATTTCTTTTCTTGAACTGAATGTGATATTATTTCAAATTGAATGATTATTTCTAAAACGTTCGTAAGTAAGACAAAATATAAATAAAAAGGACAAAAACTGTACATTTTATCTGTATAATTATTATTTTGGTCCAATACCAAAACGAAAACAAATTAACTGGAGAATTGTTTGAATGTTTGCATCATTCATCAACAATGAGTCCACTGCTGAGATAAAATGCCAAATTATTTAATGATTTGCAACTGTTAATTTTGAAACAAAATATTTATTTTGAACATTTAACCAACTTTATCACAAGATATGCATCTTCGGTGTTTATAAAGGAAGGAGTAAACGATGGCGCCTAAAGGTTCAGTTAGAGGGAGTTACTCATTTAACATATTCTAGAATAACAACTACGATGTTATAAGTTCATCGTTCATGCCTCCAATTCTGAAAGAGTGACTTTTTTTTCAAAATTGGAATTCGAAAATTAAAATCATGCACTTAAAAAAGTAAGTAGCTCAAGTTTACGACTTAAAAACGGTAAGTTGACATGCGGGGAACATGCTGCCTCCTGCAAACTTCCTGCTTGGCTGCACTATAGGATTTGTATTGGGTGCAAGTTTGGGTATTTTCAGTTCCTTTTGATGGATTTAGTATTTATCTAGTATATTTTAGTTTGCGGGATTTTGGTTGAAAGTTACGAGTTTGTTTGAGATGTAAATGCGATTTTGTTAATGAGAGATTATGAAAAGCGGGATTCTAAACTTGCAAGATTTCGTTTGTCAAGATCTTAAAGAAAGACGAGATTTCGTTATACGAGATATCCTATAACGTTCCCATATAGAACCTGGAGGCCATTTCTGGTTCTGTGAAAAAGTGAATCGAATAAATTACAATTTGTCAAAATCTTTCACTCAGTATGATCTCATCTCTGTATTATAGAGATCAGTGCTTTCAATAGTACATTCACATGAAAATGAGGGCGTAAAAAACATTTATTATTATCTATCGTATTAAATATTTTGACGTTTGGTTTTACATTTTCGCAGAACGATATTCGAAGTTGAGGTGAAAGGGTGAACGCATACATTCATTTTAGCCCGATAACTTTAGGAATCTTATCAGTTTTATAAGTTAAATGAAGTCTGAAATTTCTTAATGCAATTAGGTTTACATGGTTTACAATTAGGTTTAATTGGATCTCACGTTTAGGGTATTTTTTGATAGTTTTGCTTTTATACATAACTTATGTATGTATGTATAAAACAATATTTTTTTTTAATCCGCATAGTTTGCTACAAGAACAAGTTCTTGCGACCCAGTGGTGCATTTTATTTGGAACGGGCACAACTATCTCATGTTTCCAGCATGGCGAAAACTCGGAGCGAGTTAGAAAACAGTTTATTATGTGTTGTATAAAGACGGAAGAACAAAATTAGAAATATTTTTACAAATCATAGTACCCACATACATATATAATCGGAAGTAAAAATAAAAGCTATACTGATAATATTTTACATACAAATTAATACAACACAGTAAACAAAGTACCTGAATTGTGAATTGCTATTAAATATTACTTATTATCTTATCTTAAAAAAATAGGAAAGCACTGAAGCTTAAAAATCAGACATGCAATGAAAATAATACGACTACAAGTTCATTGAGTTTCGGTAAGAGTTGAATAAGAGACCCTTTATTCAACAAGAGTTTATAGTGACAAGAAAATAATATTTTGAGTTTAAGCAAATAAAATTCAAACCTACCTAAACACTTATTTGAAATATTTGTTTGAAAATTCTATTAGTCAAAAAGTTTTTTTTTTAAATTTCTTCAAAATGGATTGTGGTGCATCACTTGTCAAATATATTCTTTTTATATTTAATATGCTGTGTGTGGTAAGAGAAAATTATTAATAATCATATGTTATGTGTAAATGAATAATAATCGCAATTATTGATTATGATATACTATTAAATGGAAAGTGTTCAAGTGTTTCAGTAGAAAAATAGCTCTAAATGAGATCATCGACGTAATGAGTCAGTTAGTATCAGTATCGCTCAGATAAATTCTTAACCAATATGTTTTTCTGTATCCAATAATATTCTGTATTAATAATTATCTTTAAATCTGATTCCTTTTAATTTTTTACGTGGTTTAAATTAATATCATAGAACAGACAAGATTATATTGATGACGTATTCTTAACGTATTTTTAACTTAGTCAAAAGTAAGATTATTCTATTATCTTATCGGTTTAAGTGAAACTAATTATAAACATATCGCAGACGACTTTCATATTAGTTACAGTCAATCGATTCATTTTGACATCACTGTGTTTTGTCTCTTTTCCACTTTTTAGCAAAAAGAAGACGGGGAATTTTCAGATATTTACATTGGACGTTCTCATCAGACGTATTTTGACGTACGTCCAGTCGGCCATGTTCAGACACAAAGGTTTGTGAACACAATGGATGCACGAAACCACACGAAACAAAAAAAAAAACAAAATATTTGAAATGAGCCCAGATGTTTACAATTGTCTTCCTATTCTCATGTTTTATTGAAATTTCCACTCAAAAGTGACCGAATTTTGTGAAAACTTTCAAAATATTGGTACAGAAAGCGAAAAAATAATAAATACAAAACACAAAACCCCGTCTCTTTCTTACAACGAAGTGGGAAGGGAAAAAAATATATAAACGTCAAAATGCGTCTGGTGAGTACGTCCAATGTGAACATCGTCTTAAAGTTAAAACTCACAGCATTTGTTGACATTATGCAGTCATTTGTGACTAGTTTTGTGTTTTTAACTTTTTCACTAATATTTTGAAGATTTTTACGATTTTGATTGGAAGTTGTAATTAATTATGAATGCGAATAAGTAAATTGCGAGGTAAATTGTAAGAAAAATTTACGAACTTTATCAGTAACCCTGTCATCGTAACCGATCGGGGAAAAATTGTCTCCGATTTGTACGAATATTGATTCCGCATAATTTTATTCCCGAGACATTTGTTGGTGAGTTAACAGAGAAAATGCAAGTTTTTCTCTTTTGGCACTAAAATATATTCCAATTCCGATAAAAAAAAACATGCATCACTGGGTCACACGAACTTGGTTTATAGCGGTGCGGACAAAGAACCAAAGGTACAGACGTGGTTTAGCTTCGTTCAAGTTTAAACCTCCGATTTCCCTTTCTAATCCGCTGAAATACAAAATACAAATTTAATTGACTTTTGAAACAATTTTTTTGAAATTTTAATGTGCCAAACACTAGAAATTAATGTTTCTCAGAGTCCTCATTATCTCTTTTGAAGAATAAAATTGTCCCCCGGGGAATTGGGAATAGGATAAGTTCACTCCCGGGAAAAGACATCTCTCGGGGAATGATTTTCCCCGGAAATATTTAGAATGAGGCTGATTATTTCTGGGTAAGTATACAAAAAGGTGTTACCGTTTTTTTTATGATTTAATTTAATACTCTGAAAAAAAAACGAATCAAGGGCTTTCCGTTGACAGCTTGGAGCGTGAACTAAATTATTCGTCATCTGTCAAGAAAGAACCGGTGTGTAAGGTTCTATAGAATGATTCCTATGATGTCAATACATTTAATTTAGTACAAACAATGAATTCTCGTGATGAAATTACTTACAAATTTAAATAAACCATCTTAAATTAATTTCTTATATCTTACAGGTATGCGGCATTCTTTTAGTCGTCTTTGGTTCGATTATTATGTCGAATTTGGGTGAAATTAAGAATTTTTCAGATGCCATTCACACGTCCAGTATACCTATCTTCATCATTGTCTTGGGATGTGTTATCTTCATCATTTCATTTGTTGGATGCTGTGGTGCAATCCGTGAAGATACTTGTCTTACCATGACCGTATGCAAAACAAACATTTGTTTATAACAAAAAGATACTAATTTGTCTATTTATTTTTTAACAGTATTCAGTGTTTATGTTAATTCTACTGATCCTTCAAATGATTGTTGTTGTTTACATCTGGATTCAGCGAGAAAGTTTTCTTAAGACTATGGATAAGATTGTAGAAACGGCTTTTCAACAACAACAACACCAGAAAGGAGAATTCATGGATGTCTTGCAGATAAGTGTAAGTTAAAATATTATAAATATTGTACAGATTTTAGTTCGAAGCCGGCTAATTCACTGTGCACAATTCACTGTATGGACAATGCACTGTGGATCAAAATTCACTGTGGAACACAATTCACTGTAGTCTATTTTTTCGAACACAGCTATTTACTTCGCGTTTTACAAAATTTGTATTTATGTAAATTTAGATCTCAAATATTCGCGCGCGCGAATAGTGCAACACAGTGAAATGCACACAGTGAATTGTCCATCACAGTGAATAGCTCCACAGTGAATTGTGCACAGTGAATTATTATCCCCATGGTGAATTGTGTTGCACAGTGAATTGTGCACAGTGAATTGTCCATACAGTGAATTGTGCACAGTGAATTAGCCTAGACACATTTAAGTTATAACAATATTTTTTTTTTTTAGTTCAACTGTTGCGGTGTAAATGGTGCTCAAGATTATGTTAAGGACTTAAGCATTCCAAATTCATGTTGCGGATCTTCAGCTACTTCGTGTAGTATTGTATCAGCAGCATTGAAGCCGGGATGCTCCAAATCTTTCAGAAACTTCTGGACAACCAATATTAACATCACTCAGTATGCCGGATTAGGAGTTGCAGCAGTAGAGGTAAGGAGAAGTTTTTGTTTCATTTTCAAAAGTCTTAAAATATTTTTTTTCTTTTTTTAGCTGATTGCATTTATATTTGCATGCTGCATAGCTAATCAAATTCGAAATGAAAGAAGAAGGCGCGCATACTAAGGCACTTCATTATTATTTAATAAGTTATGTAATTTAGTTTCTTTCTTTTAACATTATTCTTTCCAAACAGATTGCAATTGAATGAGATACAAATAAATAATAAATAATTGTTTTTATTGTAAGATAATTTATTTAATTGTTGTTGGAAATTTCAAATATTTAGTATTCTTGAACTGCTGTTAAAAGAAGCTATGTACATTGTACATACATTGTGTTTACCCATTTCCTATATCGAAAAACATATTGTTCTCGGAAACGTCACTAACGATTTAACTGGTGCCTCCAAAATAAAGATTTCGAAAATTTCGACTTTTTCAAAAACGGCTGAACTGATTACAACCCAATTTTATGTTATACATAATTTCGATCAAGCTCAAATGTTGAATTTCAAATAGTTTTTTGAAAAAGCTTTTTTATATAAATTCAATATTTTCAAATTATTATTTTAAAAAAAAATGAAAAATGTGGTTTACCGTACAAAAAATCGGGTAGTTTTAATTTTTTGATATGTTGTAAAGGCTGTTTGACTGATTAAAAAATATAAATTTCTACAATCACTCCCATTGGCTATGAGGAAAAAAACTGCAAAAATCGGCACCTTTTTCCTTATTTCTACTATAACTTTTTGTGGTACATTTTATCGAAAAAAAAACTAATTACCAAACCTGTACAAGACATAATTTTCTACAAGTTCGTCATAGGAAGTGTTTTTGTACGATCAATAGTAATTAAGCTATGACTAATCCAAAAAGGTGCCGAAATTATGTACTTTTCAAAATTTGTAGTTTATTGACTTTTAGAGTTCGTAATTAATTTTTAGTGAAAAAGTTTTCATAGTCATTCTCTTCGAGAATTCAATTACCTACATACTTCTTATTTATCTTTTAATTTAGCGAACGATATAATTGAATGAGGGTTGATTAAAAAAAATAATCAAAAAAAAAAAAAACAAGTTAATGAAGTTACTCTTTTTGTCTTGTAATGCTAAACGGATGCACTTTTTCTTGTTAATGTTATTTAAAATGCGTTAAAAATATAACTTTACCATTGTATATAAATTTCTATATTACAATCATGGAGCAGCGCCATCTAAAGAAACTTATGAACCGCACATTTAGAGGTTCTTACATTTACTGTCTATTCTGTTACCCTAACAATAGCCGTCAACAAAACAAATTAACAATATTTAATGTATTTAAATGTTTACGACTGTTGTCAGGGTAACAGAATAGACAACTAGTAAATGGCCTAAAAATGTGTTCTTCACAAGTTTCTTAAGATGGCCAGGCGGTAATTAATCAGCATGAAAAAACTATAGAAATGTATATGACTTTACTCAAATACTCAATATAGTTGGTTTGTGAGCGTCTTGCAGTCCAAAGTGGGGGCATTTTCGAGAATGCATTTTTTTCAAAAATGCATTTTTTTCGAAAGACAAAATAATATTGACAAGCCTTTAAAATTAATTAAGAAACCCTGATACCAAATATGGTGAAAGATGTTTTTTGATGCGCTTCCTGGAATTTTTTAAATGCGTCTTGCAAGCAGAAAACCCACTGAAAAACGTCTTGCAACACCATATTTCCGATCAGAGCACATAGCACTTAATTTTAAAATTAATTTTAAGGACTTAACAAAATTATTTTGTCTCTAAAAAAATAAAATGCACTGTTGATGTAGTCCTTCTTCCGAATGCTCCCAGTTTGGATTACAAATTGCTGACTTTTGAAAATGCTAATTAAAGTGTTATCGAATAATACCAACTTTTTTGGGTTACCAATCACACCCAAAAATTGATGTGGGCTCTTAGTCTAGTAGGTACAAACCTTATTTTATTTAACCTTAAAAAACGTGCTTATAAAAATGAGAATCATCCAAAGAATCATCAAGTTCAAAAATCAAAAAAGGAGAAAATCCCGAATTAATTCCGGTTTTTCACATTTTTCGAATTTTAAGATTTTGATATTTGGGATTTCATAATTCGGGATTTTTGAATTTCAGCTTTTGTGTATTTTGTAATTCGGGATCCTGTAGCTTTTCCAGTGTAGTACAACTGTCCCTCATTAAACTCTCGAGTATTTTCAAAAACCAGGGTATAGGATATGCTTATTGGGTGAAAGTCAAATGGGAATATCTCATGATTCCACGGGAACCTGATGACTCGCAGTGCACACACTATACATTTAAATATTTCATATTGTATTTTAAATATTCAGCAAAATATCATGTATGAGTCTTTTCAGTCCATTCATTATAAGTAATATGTCTCACTATTTTCGATAAAAATTCATATCAAAAGCTTTATATATAAAAGGCACGAATGGGTCGCACGAACTTGCTCTTGTGGCATGTTACCCCAAAGCTTAACAGAAAAAGACTTTTGCACTTAATAAAACAAAATGAATTACATAAATTAACAAAAAAAAAACTTTGAAAAATTAAAAAACAACCTGGAGTTTTCTCAGAAAATCGTGGTACGCCATTAATTTTAATACATTTAACGAGTTTTTTTTTACCAAAAAACAATTTTTTTTTAATATCTTTTTTGAAATATTTTTACGATTTTAAGTACGCCAATTGTAAAAAAAATTGAAAAGTTTTATGTGTAAACAAAATTTTGTAAAAATTCATAATATTAAGTTTAGAAGAAAAAAAAATCTTAAATTAATGAAATTTTTAATAAAATGTTATGGAAAAATAAAGTATGCCATCATTATTCGGCTATCAATGTCTTCTCAGAAATAAAATCTCAGAAATAAAACTCAAAATTAAAAAAACCGTTATATGGCAGATACCGTTAAAACTAACGCCGTATCACCTAGTAAAGCTTAATCAAAATCGTTATAAATAAAAACAAGATAAAAACAAGATTTTTCATAATCGTTATATGACAGGAACCGTTATTTTTAGACCTAGAATTCCGATCCCGAAACCTCCTTTTTAGGTTGCTCAGATATACCAGGTTTGAAGAAAATCAGCCCAACTGTTTATGCTTCAGGTTGGGACTGACAGACAGACACACGGACAGAATTGCCACACTCCCTTTTTTTTTCTTTTCGCTTCATCGTAATTTCATGTTAGATTGCTACCTAAACATTTTTTTTTAGCACGGATTCATAACTTGCCTTATAATAGCTATAGTCGCAAGAAGAAAAATAAAAGCTCTTCTGATAATATTTTACATAAAAATAAATATAATACAGTAAACAAGTTCATTAAGTTTCGTTAAGAGTTTAATAACAGATCCTTTATTGAATAAGTGTTCATCGTGATAATAAAGTCTTGTCGATATAGAAATAAAATTATTTTTAGAATTCTAGGAAATAACATAAAAACCTACCTAAACACTTAGAAATATCTATTTGAAAATTGTATTAGTCAAAAAGTTTTCTTTTTAAACTTCTTTAAAATGGATTTTGGTTCATCATTTGCCAAATATGTTCTTTTTGTATTTAATATGCTGTGTGTGGTAAGAGAAAAATTCTTAATAATAAAATTAAAATGATAAATGAATATCTTTAATAATTGCAATTAATGATTACGAAGAGAAGACGTTGACATTATGCAGTCATTTGTGATTAGTTTTGTGCTTTCATCTTTTTCACCAATATTTTGAAGATTTTTTCAATATTGATTGAAAGTCTTAATTAATCATCTTCTTCTTCTTCTTCTTCTTATTCTTTTCCGACAATGTTATGATCTCGAGTGGGATCACAACTTACCCACTTCACCGCTTCTCTACTGATCTGCTTGTAGGGTTCGTCGGGTTGACCTCAGAAGGTGTCGGCAAGCTTCCCGGTTATGGATTGTTCCATATCTGAGGCCAACTGAATGCTGGTGTCGTTGCATTTGTATGTAAGCCCTGGACGGACCACTGCAGTGTAGAGCTTTTCTTTCAGCTTAGGGGGCATTTTTCGGTCACAGAAGATGGCAGAGTTCTCACGCCACTTCATCTACCCTACGCTTACGCGATGGTTGACGTCGTCATCACAAGTTCCTTTCTTATTGATCATTGATCCAAGGTATTTGAACTTTTCGCACTTGGGAAGAACAGTTCCGTTCAAATAAATATCCGGAATAGGCCTGAGTGGATCAGAAAATGGGCAGCTAAGGTATTCGGTGTTTTTGGCGTTTTTCAATTCTGATTCTTACACTCTGGATTGCATTTGTGGTTGATTTGCCCGAGACAAACCCGCACTGGTCAATTATTTTCCGCAGGCAGCCATCCAACACCAGCTCAACGATCTTCATGGTATGTGACATCAGCTTTATTGATCGGTAATTGTCGCAGTTCATCGCAGTTCCCCTTGTAAATTGGGAGAAGATAACTTTCCCTCCATTGATTAGGCATTTGGTCACCTCTGATAAGTTTTAATTAATCATGAATGACTAAAAAGTAAATTTTAGGCATCCAGGCTCATTTCATATATTATATAGATTTTTTTTTTAATTAATCTTCTGCAAGGCTTTATATTTTAAACCGTCACTGTTTCTATATGTATTATGTCTACTTATACTTAAAACCAACCAAATTCCCACTATTTAGGTGTATAATGAAAAATACGTATCGTTCTGTGTGGGATTCATTCGATCCGTGGCATATGATGTGTCATCACAAGTGAGGCTGTTTGTTGCGTTTTTTGAGTAACCGATGACGGACGAAGTCATCGTTGTTTCATGCGATTGGACATTGTACAACAAGTATTTCTTTCTTTGAGGAATTTTAAAGAGAACACACAAAATTAGATTAGATTGAAAATTTTCTTATATTCGTTCAGACATTTAACATGCGCAATATTGGTACTGAATAAAAGCAAACAACAAGTGTGTTGAGAACTTTTCATAAGACTGATAGGTCGCACTGCACCAGCCATGTTATAACATAAAATAAACAAACACAAAAGCAACTTACAGTATTCTTCTGAGTCCTACGCGGAACTCATTATCGTCTTTCTAAGTTTGAAATTATAGTGCCTCACGCATGGTCTTCAATCCTCTATTTGTATGACTGTCCAATTTCGGACGTACCTATACTTTGCAAGATACTTCCTTAAGCTGCACTACCCAATTTTGGAATTTCTTATCCAGTTCAATTTTATCTTCCCATAATGATATTCAGACATTCAAAATTAAGCATAATATGTATTTACAAAAAATTAAGCATATTATACTACGGGAGCGGGTTGCCCCAGGGCCTTACATAATCAACTTCTTCATCTGGCTCGATCCCTATTGCTCAAGCTACTGGAAATCTTTTTCAACCTGATCACTTTATAGGAGATGAGGGGTTGCTTAATATCTCTCGATCCCTTAAGCTTGGCGCAAAATAATCTACGGACTGGAGCGTAAAAATAAAAATAAAAATAAAAATAAAAATAGAAATAAAATAAATAAATCGACTGGACACTTAACTTCTTTGGACACTTAACTTTTCCAGTTAGGCATATAGTAAAGTTCGGTGTTATATCTCCTTCGCCAAATTTTGTTTCACATTATCTAAACGGATAGTCTAAGAGCCGACAGCAAATTTTGAGGTGTGATGGTATAACCAAAATTTGAATGCCTACACGGGTAGTTGTACGCGACCTTATATCGAATTCAAACGTCTGGCTGGTTTTTTTTTCAGCCGGATGCGGGGGTGGGCGTTTAAAAAACCTAATTTTTCCGATTTTGATGTGATTGGTAAAAACACTTGAATATGTATAGAAACAATAGATAATTGCCCACTGTTACCAAATCAGTCCCAGACGATTTTCTTTCAGCCAAAGGGTTGCTAGACGGCTCTAAAGTTTATATGCAAACACTAACTTTTTTTTCTATTAATGTATAACCAAATAAATGGTGTACCCAAAAATGAAGCTTAGGGGGCATTTTTCGGTCACAGAAGATGGCAGAGTTCTCACGCCACTTCATCCACCCTACGCTTACGCGATGGTTGACGTCGTTATCACAAGTTCCTTTCCAAGGTATTTGAACTTTTCGCACTTGGGAAGAACAGTTCCGTTCAAATAAATATCCGGAATAGGCCTGAGAGGATCAGAAAATGGGCAACAAAGGTCTTTTTGGCGTTTATGCGATACCCATTTCCCTCCAGAACGTTCACCCATACGTCCAGTGCTCGTTGCAAGGATGAAGGATCTTGACTTATGATGACTCCATCGTCAGCAAAGAATAACTGAGTCACTTTCGGGTCCCTCACCTTATCTTCAAGTAGATAATCAAGCACTGTTATAAAGAGCAATGGGCTTAAGACGCTTCCTTGGTGTACACCAACTTCGATTGGGACTTTTTTGGTGACTCCTGCAGTGCATCGAACCTTTGTTTTAACTTGCTTGTACATAAACATGATCATCTGACTCAGTATCATAGGTAAGAGAATTACCTTGATACGAGTATACGACCTTCTGAATATATACCAAACCCGCAAATTTTATGAAATCGAAAGAGCGGAAACTCTCTTAATTCACTGTTAAATTCCATTGAAATGTACAGTGTATCAATACACGTTTAAAAACAGCGGCAGCGGCACTGGGAAAAGTAATTTAGTTTGTAGAGTTAAAGGGAGCTTACCACTACGGTCGACTCATCGACTATCTAAGATAATTATATTTTGATTTTAGCGCTGAAGTTGTTTCCGAAACTGAAGCTCTATTTACATCTTACTATATATTCTGATAGGATGTGCTACAAGCGGAACAGCCAAGTACATATTATATGCTACCGAGGGCTCAATGGCGGGATGTTGATCACCACATTTAGCGGCTTAACATCGTCTTCGTTTCTACCACAGTGCCTTCTCTATCTTTACAAGCACCATCAGTGCGATGAGTGTCTCTTGGTGTTGCTTTTTTCTAAGGTGGATTGTAGGAATCCTAGCAATTCTGTTGCAGCATTCCGTTTAAAATGTTGCGTTGATGCCAATGGGATTCTGGTTCTTGATGCATATCATCAGCAGTAGGGTTCTCCCAAGCTCCAGAAAAATTCTGTTGGTTCTCCAACTTTGAATCTTCTCCTCGTGGTTGATGTTCTCGAGATTTGTTTCCTAGATGTACTTAGTTAGCTTCAGCTTTTCATATGTAATTGGTAGTTTGTTAAGAAACGTTAAAACTATATTCCGACCCATATCTTCCTTAAGTATAAGTTAAATTCTTTCTTAAGGTGGCTCAGCTTTCAATAAAAGTTCATAAAAAAAAAAATTAAGTGGCACTGACAGCTCCGAAGAACCACTGCCTAGTGGCTTACAACTCTCAATGAATCTCTTTGTGTGCGTTACATTAAATTTACAGGATTGGAGAGGACCTTTTAATTTTACGTCGAATCCGAACGACTAATGTGAGATGCACTTTTTATGACAATTATACTCTTCAAGGATTTGTCACTTCCTCGCAAGAGGCAGTGCCCTTAAAAAACAAGGCGTTCTCGAAGCTGGTCTGGAACCCATTTCTCCGACACACTAACCACTACGCCACCGGGCACTTTTCATAAAAGACTCTGAAAATCAGGAAAATTCGAATCGTTTTCTCTTCTGAAACACAAAAAAAAAAAATGATTTAAGGTCTTTCAGTTGACAGCTTGAATTAAATTATACGTTTTTTCTTTCAAGCTTCAGATTGTAAAGTTCTATGGAAGGATTCCTATGATGTCAATACATTTAATTTAATATTATTTATCTATTAATTTTTTTTTGGTGCAAACAATGAATACTCGTGATGAAATTGCTTACAACTTTCAGTAAACAAACTTAAATTAATTTCGTATGTCTTTCAGGTATGCGGCATTCTTTTAGTCGTCTTTGGTTGGTTTATTATGTCGGATTTGGGTGCAATTAAGAATTTCTCAGATGCCGTTCATACGTCCAGTATACCTATCTTCTTCATTGTTTTGGGATGTTCTATTTTCATCATTTCATTTGTTGGATGCTGTGGTGCAATCTGTGAAAATACTTGTCTTACCATGATCGTATGTAAAACAAACATTTGTTTATAACAAAAAGATACTTATTTGTCTATTTAATTTTTAACAGTATTCAGTTTTTATGTTAATTCTACTGATCCTTCAAATGATTGTGGTTGTTTACATCTGGACTCAGCGAGAAAGTATTCTTAAGTATATGGATAAGATTATAGAAACGGCTTTTAAACAACAAAAACACCAGAAAGCAGAATTCATGGATTTCGTGCAGATAACTGTAAGTTAAAATATTTTAAATATTGTACAGATTTTAGTTATAACTATATTTTTTTTTTAAGTTCAACTGTTGCGGTGTAAATGGGGCTCAAGATTATATTAAGGACTTAAGCATTCCAAATTCATGTTGCGGATCTTCAGCTACTTCGTGTAGTATTGTATCAGCAGCATTGAAGCCGGGATGCTCCAAATCTTTCAGCAACTTCTGCCAAAATAATATTAACATCATTAAGTATGCCGGATTAGGAGTAGCAGCAGTAGAGGTAAGGAGAAGTTTTTGTTCGGTTTTCAAAAGTCTTAAAATATATTTTTTTTCTTTTTTTAGCTGATTGCATTTATATTTGCATGCTGCATAGCTAATCAAAATCGAAATGAAAGAAGAAGCCGCACATATTAAGGCACTTCATTCTTATTTATAACTTATGTATTTTAGTTTCTTTCTTTTGAAAAAGTAAACAAAAAAATAGATTGTCTAACAGATTGCAATTGAATGAGATACCTACAAATAAATAGTAAATATTTTTTTTAATGTGAGATAATTTATTAAATTGTTGTTGGAAATTTCAAATGTTTAGTATTCTTGATCTCCTGTTAAAACAAGCTATGTACATTGTAAACATACTGTGTGTTTACGCATTTCTCTTATTTTAATTTCCTTAATACAAATTAGTTTAACACTCAACCTTAAGCGGGGTTGAGTGCTTTATGTAGCCTCGTCAATAGAATAATGAATTATGTATATGATTTGGGGTGGGTGCAAGTTACTTCAAATCAGGGATGCAAGAAAATGTGCTTGAACTCTTTAACCAATTTTTTTAAGGTTACTATTTGTCTGAAATCTGATCGAAAAGCTTATTGTTCTCGGAAACGTCACTAACAATTTCAACCGGATTTTAAATATCTGATAAAATATGAAACATTAATTTATCAAATGGTAGAAACCAAACATTACGGATTTCGAAAATTCTGACTTTTTCAAAAACGGCTGAACTGATTTCAACCAAATTTTATGTTATAATTTCGCTAGCCATTTGAGGTTGAATTAAAATTTTTTGAAAAAGTTTTCAAATTATGTTGAAGGATTTTTATGAAATTGGGTTTTCAAGTATTATATAAATTAAGTTCTTCAAACATGCATTAGTAAATATTTAAAAAAAAAAAAAAAAATTTTAAAAACAAGTTTTAAGAAAAACGTTTTTTTTAAACCAGTCATTTAGTTTTAATTTAGTCATCTCTAAAAAAAAAAGATAGTTTTAAATAAAATTTTATTTTTGTGTGTATTAATTAATTTAAAAATTTTAAGAACGATTTCATGCGACCCAAATTTTTTTTTTCTCAGGTAACTTTCCTAAAAAAGCAAGTTTGTGAGATCCAGTCGTGCACTTTATTTTGTTTTCACCTCTTTGTTTTCACTTCTTTTGTTTTCACTTCTTTCACTTTTCATTTTGTGTTCACTTTTTTCTAAGATTTCAGCTTTTGTTCTTTTGTAGGTTCCTTTGTGACAAACCGATAAAGGTTTATATTTTTATATACATATTTTTTACTCGCGATTAAAGGTACTACGATATAAGGCAAGTTAATGCATTCTTAAAAAAAATGTTTAGAGATAACAATCAAACATGACATTACGATGATAGAGAAGACGAAAAAAGTAGGTCCCAGAATTCTGTCTGTCTGTCTATGTCTATCTGGATGTATCGACATCTACGGTACAGCCTTAATGGACCGATTTTCTTTAAACTTGGTACAAACTATTTTTTAGAGAAATATCAGCGGATGTTTTTTTTATTTTTGACCTGTCTTTGTATAAAAATAAACGTTGCCTACCGAATAAGCGTTCCTACCGATAGTTCCATTTTTCTCCAAAAATATACGATCAATTTTGATAAAAAAATTTTATGACTGAATTTTTGCCAATGGCGATGTCTTTCATGGGAAATTTCTTTCAGAATCGCCTTATTAACCGTACCTTTATAAAACCGTTTGTTTTAACACCAACTATCTATTGAACGGCTGCACCGATTTTTACGAATTTTAATATTCCGAAACCACACTGCTAAATTTGATAATTACTGAAAAAAAAATCAGTTTTGTTGTTAAAACCGAAAACTTTAAGTCAAATTCCTTGGATTTTTTTAGATTTGATCGGAAAAGTTGACTTTTTTCTCTTCCCATGGATGTTTCAACATCAAAGTTGCTTTTTTTCTGCAATTGTATTGTGTGTATTTTATGGACGCGATCTAAACAATTCACTGTAGTTCACTTTATTAACATATTACACTATTAGCAGCAAAATTCACGTCTAATAGATTATTTTAAAATTGGGAAATCTATATTAAAATAAACCAAACTATACAATTAAAAAGTTCGTCTGACAGAAGAAATCAAATATGTGCAAATACGTGTAAATCTTGCTATCAAATCGAGATTCAAGAAAAGTTGATCTGAGGGGAAAAAAGCAATTTTTTTTGTCCATGAATCATGATTTTCGGAAAAAAATTATTATTTTTCTCGACAAAATACGATCAATTTTAATAGAAAAATGTATTATTGATTTGTTGCCGACAGTGACGTCTTTCATATAAATAATTTTTTATTACATAAATTAAAAAAAAAAATTAAAAATATAAAATACAGATTTTTTGTACTGATCGATTGAATTTACCAGTCGTTACCACAATATTTCCAATTGATCTTGGGTTTTACTACATACAATCTTATCATGGACACTTTATTTTGCCAGCAAGTGACAAAGTATTATCTCGTCTTAGCCGATCTGCTTCAGTCTAATATGTAGGTCCATATCCAATCTTGTAGATCTAGTAATGCACACATATATGATTAGATGAGTGGGTAAAGTCACTATATAGGCTCTTGTGAAAATTTTTCGGACCAAACAATATATGTATGTCATTACTCTAGCGGAAGGTGATATAATTTTTGCAAATGGTGGCAAATGTCAATAATTCTACTATGTATGATATTTGTAAAATATGTTTTCCTATAAGGTGATGCTGATGACTTTTGCGCCACCACGTTAAACAAGTTTCCAAAAAGTTAATAGCAATTGATTAAAGTATTTAATCTCTATATTTTCAATGAATTAATTTGACCGTTGAAAATTTACAACAAATCATCGGATTTGTTTTGACTTCAAAACCGGCAAAACAAGTTTTTGTTTATTATTTTTTATTTTCCATAATTAAGCACTCGAAATGATACCCACGACAACCATTGTGCCAGTTGTGTTAACATTTTTATGTAGTATTTTCGCGTAAAATAAAATTATAAAATTATAATTTTTTTATATTTTTTTTTGTTTTGAATTCGATAATTTTGGTGTTTGTCGGTTCGCAATAATTAATAATAATAATATCTCAAAATAATTTTTTAAAAATACTACCAAACTTTAAAAACTGATGATATGGCAACCCTTTAATGTAATAGCTAAGAGCTGTTACCTGTCAGATTTTTGTTACAGAAGAACCTTTAAATTTAGCAGTTTAGCACTCAAAATTTAAGTATTTCAACTTTAAATCAGAGCAGTCTAAGATCAAGTTTAAATGTCTTTAATTTTAAATTGTAAGGATCGAAGATCATTCGAGTAGGATCCTGGTCCCTGGATCATCACAGCCCTTTTTTATGGTGCTAATCTAAACATCGTCACGATCATATGATTTATTTTTCATAATAAATAATAATAAAAATAAATGAATAAATCATATACCGCAGTTGCATACATCAAGACATTTATAACATTTTACCAGTAACAAAAGTATAGTCGGCTACTGCTATTATTTCAAAAAACTCTTTCTATGTAGATACAAATTCTTTTTGAATTTCGTACTTAGTAAATATAGGTATATTGGGGCATATTCATAGATGTTTTTAGACTCGGGGTTTTCTTAGACTTTGTTTAAACATTGTAATTTAGATAGGAAAAACTCGATTTTTTTTTTTTTAAATAACTTAAACATTGTCTATGAATATGTCCCATTATGTTTTATTATTTCTCATTGAAATTGAATGTAAAAATATACATATGACATTGCCATCGCACTCAAGAAATATAATAAACAACTAAAGTGACATCAGTTTCCATGTCCCTGATGGTATCTTTAAAACAAGCATTGCGTTATTGTGTATCCTCCGAAACTGACAAGCCTTCTGTTTCATTTTACTTATCATACATTCACTTACTTAGATGAAAATAATTGTCATCAAAGTTGCTTAAAATAACAACCTGATTTCATTGCATGAAAGTGTGGTAATTTATACGAAACACGCAACAAGTAGTCTCCCACTATGATATAGTTTTACTCACTGCAAATTATACACCAACTTCAAAGAAAATAACTTTATAAAAAGGATATGGCTATCCCTTCCCTTATATCAAATGCAAAAAATTTATTTTTTTACACATACAACTGACCCTTTTATAAGTATGTACTAGGTATATTAACCGACAAGTGTGCAATTTTCATTGTTAAATGATGTCAGTGCTACTGAATATGTATCTAAAAGTACTCAATGATGAAAGCGAAATCATCTCACTTGAATTAATTCTGAATTTCTCTCTTTTTTGTTGCCTCCGAACTAATCATCATATGTGAAAGTAAATACAAATACCTACCAAAATATACTTCAAACTCATCACATCTATTATATTGAAATTGCGCAGTAAGAATATTGCGACGCTTGAGTTTTTTTTAATTAATTTTTGATTGTTTTGTTTCCATAAAGGTTTATCATTGGATCTTTCTATTTATTTAAATGCTGCAATTTTCACATCTTTATTTGATATTAGATACCTTATAAGAGAAATAAAATTAAAGTCCAATAACTATGATATTGAAGTAACGTCTCAAAACTAAAGGCACTGTGGCGTATACTTAACATTTTTATTTGCTATAATGATTTTTGAAAATTTTCATTCGATAATAATTTTAAAATTTGACATTACAAAGATGAAGGTATCTTGTCGATCATCGTTAAATGTAGGTATATGTATGTACATATGTATGTATCTTCTATGAGATTGCAGTGCGTAAAAGGTTTGTTTGTTTTTGTTTCGAATTCGGTAAATATAGTTTCTGTAATGAATATACATTTCTTGTAATGAATGCTTCACCGAAAATTTTAATTTGAGATAAAACCTTTTGGCTTAGGAGTGCAGTATAGTAGACTTAAGAGGAATCTGATGATCGGCTTGGCAGCCGTGAATTGCTACAATTTAATGCCATCATATTAAGTGTTCGTGTAAACAAGTTGTAGTTAATTCATTCAAACACTTCTCAGTTGTTTACATTCCTGATAATTTATGTCGAGTAATTTTCAAATGTTTAGGAGAATGGAAAAAGGCTTTCTGTATAAAATTTCAGTGGCACAGTTGTTAAGGTAAAATGAAAGCAGCCTCATAAGGCGGCGAAAAAAGAGTATAAGTCACTATAGTATCCCTTAACTCTCATAATGGACCTGTTTTTTGAATTTGGCCTGAATAGTTTAGTTTAAAAAAAAAAGATGTGTGGTATGGTAAGGCTTAAGGTTAAGGGTCAACTATAATTGCTTTTGCTTGCTAAAATTAGATTAAGAAACGCAGCGAATTATCAATCTCTTATACCAGTGCCCAAAATAAACGGTTTGAGTTCTGTAAAAGCGGTTAAATGGCTAATTACTAAAATTTGACAGTTTGTTTTTTTTATTGATATTTTTGGCTATTGCTTAAGTTCACAAAAGCAAATATCGGCTCAAGGCACATTTCCACATGAATTTAAAGAGATACAAAAGCAACCAAAATGGTCATCCAACCTATTCCGACAAGTTGTATAGTATAGATATCATTAAACGTTTGGTTATAGCTAAAACTTTGAATGCTATTTTTCGTTGAATAAATAACTTAAGTGCCATACCTAATTTGAATGAAATCGGTTAATTTATGGGCAAATTTGTAAAAAACCGTTAACACAAAAACTCCGTTTTGTGCATTTTTAGCCAAAAAACTGAAATGCTGTTATTTTAACAGCACTCCAAACATAAAATCGTCAGAGGCGTTTTCAAGAAAATCTAGAAAAACCAAAACCGTTAAATGAGTGGTACCCGAACGAAAATTCGAATTTTTCCTCTAGGGAATCACCAAAAAGTACTACACACGAAGTTTTAGGAAAATCCGATCAACCGTTCAGACTGTAGATCGGGGCACAGCCACAGGCACATCCGCAGATACGCACGGACAGACTGACGGACGGGCGGACGGCACAGTGAAACTTACTTTTTTGGACTTCTCTATCATCGTTATGTCATGTTTAATTAAAATCTAAATTTTTTTTTCACTTAATACTTGCTTTACCATGTAAAAACAGAAAACTTTAAATCAGCAATGCTTATACCTACTTATATATTTATGAACGTTGATGATTTGCATATATGAATGAACTACACTTTTATCCCTCACTGATAGAGTACTGTTAAGATTCTCTGGAAGCTGTAGCTCTATTTAATCTCCTCTCATCTACATTAAAGACCAGAGTTACCAATGCCACTGAAAAGCGTTGATACTAAAATAGTAGACTCCGGATTTAGTACACAAATCCCATATACAATATACATAATTCTCTCTTGCCAGCCATATGAGATTTTTACACAGATACACAATGTTTGGTTTAGGAAAAGAATAAAGGGAATGTTGTCTGGCTGACTTGACGATTGTGTTAGTGGTGAATGGTGGACTGACTGAATGAAGGAATGGAATTTAATTTGCTTCAGTAATATCGTGAACGTCGTTGTGGAAAGTTGTATTTTGAATAAATAATTTTGTGTAAGTTAATGCGTTGTTGGTTGTTCTTTGTGATGCCAAGTTAAAAAAAAAATCTTGTTTGTGTGAACCACGATGCTACTTAAGCTCCATTGTGTGTTGCAAACTAAATCACACATATCCGGTTTATTTTTTGTGGTTATGACAATTATTGGCTTTATTAATTTATAATAAAAAAATAAATTAATTTTTTTTGTGTTAGATATGTATATCTATACCTACTCAGTGTCAATTTTCAATATTTTTTTCAACTCCCCTAGGTTTTTTTTTGAAACAAGTGCGAAATAAATAATAAAAATGGATTGCGGTACATCGATGGTGAAATATATATTATTTCTCTTCAACACATTGTGTTCGGTAAGTAATGTTTTTTTTATATCTCCTACATAATGTATATCCGTCAGTTAATTTATTCTTTCCCATGATTTAAATTATGAATCATTTTTAGAAGTGATGTAATTTCTATTGAATCTCATCTCTGTGTTTTGAAAGATCAGCAGTTAAGAAAAATAAAACTTCCCTGAGCTCTAGCAGCTCATAACTTGTTTGTAATGTATTTAATATTAACCTTCTAAATGTCGAATGTATAAGGGGATATACATATTTAATATTGTTTTTATAATAACTTACCAAACCACAAATAACAAATAAAAATAAGGTAGTAGAAAGATGCTTCGTTCGTTTCACTACCAATAATTCAAGAGTTTCAGTTGTGAGAAACACTTCTTCCATCATCACTTATCTCTATTTCAAGGGTGGATTAATTTCCCATTTTGTATAGGTAAAAGGTAGTTACCCAAACTCAATTACATGAGTATAGGGTATAACAAGTCGTTTACATTGTTTGTAGCACAGAGAAATAATTGATATTACTCATTTAACTTCCTACACAGAGTATCTTTGACTTGGATACTTGAAAATGGTCGCAAGGGGCATAGGCATAAATATCTGTTTATTTTGCCGGATGTGCACTTATATTTTTTACAATCTTTGCATTCAACAAAGTAGTAAGTTTATCCCTTTTTATTAAAGACATAATTTTTACAGTAACACCTGGAGCCTGTTTCACAGATCATACATCACATACAATGTATGATTTTTACACTTTTGATACATCCATTCTGTTTCACAGATTTGTTGTTTGATAACTGTCATACAACGATGTAATTGAGGGAAATTATTCCAGTAAAATTTATTTTATGCGATCTGTAGTTAATTATCTTTAATATGAGTTCATTTTATTCCTTTCCATAATAACGCATATTTTGGTTATTGTCAGGGCATTAATCCTAAAATTATCTTCATCGTTGAAGACGATTTTTCGATTTAACTCAGAATGTTCTTCAATCATTTAAAATTTGTTCCTTGTACGTGAACTCAGCCATAATTCCTTTCCATAATAACGCATATTTTGGTTATTGTCAGGGCATTAATCCTAAAATTATCTTCATCGTTGAAGACGATTTTTCGATTTAACTCAGAATGTTCTTCAATCATTTAAAATTTGTTCCTTGTACGTGAACTCAGCCATAATAATAAAAATGTATCGTAAACTTTGAATGACGTTATGACTCTGACAGATAATACAAAATATTTAAGGGTACGTTTGCATTAAATTATAAAGTTGTTATGCCCTTATTGAAAAATTCGATACAATTAAATTTGAAGAACTGCTTGTATTTGTTTCTTGGCACAACACTTAAGAGAATTCTCTAAAATAGGAATACCATTTTTATTTTTATTTTATATAAAATAAATTGCCAATAAAACGGTGTTGAACTTCTTAAATTCAATATAACTTAATAAAATTGATTTTCCATGTTCAGGGATAAATTTAATGTCCAGTTGTTAAAAAAAAAACATTTAAAAATATTTTATTGTTAACGGAGTAGTTAAATTATTTATTTTATTTATCTTTTGCACCTACCTATATGTTAGGAGTTAGGCGGTCAACTTTAAATAAAAAGAATATTTATACCTACCAATCCTATATGCATGGATGGTAAATCTTTCTTAAAAAATCGAGCATTTTCAGTATTCTCTCTGTCTTGAGTTAGCATTCAAAATTTGAATTTTATATGCTAACTGTCCTTTCATTTAAAAGATGCTTTAAAAAATTTAATTTTTTGACAGTTAAAGTCTCAATTCTCTCTACATTAGGAAAAATATGGTTCAATACTCGAATAACCCTTTTTGATTCCGCCCAATGTAGGTAGGTACCTACTCTGTTTTGATCAAATTTCACGTCAAAATTCACAATAAAATACACTAAGGGCGCATTCCTCAAATTCGATTATAAATAGCTCAAGTGCCAAAAACTCGTTTGAAGATTTGAGAAAAACTTTGGCTTTGAAAAACTTTGATCAGGAAAAACCATCAGGAAAAGTAGAAACAAATGAGAACAGGAATTTTTTCCTGATGTGCGTTTATAGCGATCAGGAAAAATGTGTCAGTGAACAGGCTGTTTTCCTGATTGAAATGCACACGAAAAACTTTATCTGACAGAAATCTGTCAGTGGAACAAGTGAAAATTGAACTCAAATAATTGGAACGATTTGTTCCATATTTTTTTAAATATGGCACGAAAAATTAGTTTTCGTCAGGAAAATAAAGACATACATTTTAAACAATAAATAATTATTCTATAGTAAAATTTATTAGCAAACAAAATTTTTTGAGTTATTTGTAGTCGATTAGTGTAGTATTTGTGTTTAAAATCGATTTAAAACAACATAAAAGATCCATTCGAACATTTTTCCTGATGAGTTTTCCTGATCGCTATAACCGGCGCCTTGGGAAAAATGTTCAAGTCGATAATTAACCATGAATTCATCTAATTTAAAACAAAAATGTAACCCTTATTGATTACAAATAACTCAGAGAATTTTTTGTGCTAAAAAAATGTTCAATTTAACAAATATTTGTTGTAAAAAATGAATTTATTTATTTTCCTGATTGAATCTCATTTTTCGTATCAGCTGACTGCCATTTTTAAAAAAATGAAACAAATCGTTTCAATTATTTGAGTTCAATTTTCACTTGTTCCACTGACAGATTTCTATCGGGAAAAGTTTTTCGTGTGTATTTCAATCAGGAAAACAGCCTGTCCACTGACACATTTTTACTGATCGCTATAAACGCACATAATTAAAAAATTCCTTTTCTCATATGTTTCTACTTTTCCCGATGGTTTTTCCTGATCGCTATAACCGGCCCCTTAAGAGTCGGTTTAGAATTCCGCCTTCAATATAAAAAAAAATATGTTTGCACATGTGTCAGCGAACGGACCTAAATGACGAAGAGATGAATATAGGGTATTGTACAATCTTTCTAGAACAAAGTATTGGTTTTCCTATAGGTATATTTTCTCATGCCTGCTTTTGCAAGTCTGCAAGGGTATTTAATTGACGACGTGACTGAATTTGTCTTTCAATACATTGAATGCATTTCTCACAATCACATAGATATGTACCTACTTCTGCTTGTATAACAACAAAAACAAATTTACTTAAGAAACTGAAGGGAAGGAACAAGGAAGCCTGGGAAGTTAAAATTGAAACAAGAGAATGTATTGTGCGATTGATCAACTGTTGTGTGGCAGCAGCTGTTACATTTTATTATTGTTTTTCAACAATACAATGCTTGGTCCACAATTATATGTTTTTTCTATCCATCTACGGTAACTTAAGATACAATTACAACGAAATTGGTAGGTGGCAATATTATTATTAATCGGTACCCTACCCCATTATCATTTGCATTAACTATCTAATTATTTATTTCGTGATAACACTATTACGCAAAGTTAAATTATTTCAAGTCCTTTACTTCAGCAAAAAAATAATTATCTCACTAAGGAACAAGTAGGTAAGTGCTAGAAACTGTAGAAACAATATAGCACATTCATGATATCTAATGGCAGGCATTCCTTGTTCTCCTTAGTTACTGTTAGGGTTCTTTTGTTGGCACCTTTAAGAACCATGGAAACGGAAATGACCTATATAGGTATAGCAACGAATGATGTCAATGGGGAAAATGGCACATAATTAAAAAAAAATCACCGTTTCACTGATATGTAGTGAATCACACTTGTGTAGTTCTACAAAAGTACAACTCAGCCAAATGAATACCTACTCACCTAAAAAAAAGTTATAGTGTCATAGGTACAAGAACAAGTACAACTGGGTGTCATATCTCATTTGCTTATCTAAGGAAAATAAATATAGGTACAATGAGGTCTATATTGTTAACACATACATTATATTGTGTATCATTATTTGTTAAACTGTTTTACATAAAATGTACCTACGGTTGTTTCTAGTGAAGATAGTTACTAGGTTCAGGAACCTACATAAACATACATCATACATAACATAAAGTAAAGATTGCAGACAGTGCCATACAATTGGATACAAAAAAGAACTCTCTATTATATAAGCCATCGTGGTTTAATAAATATTTTTTTTGGAAAAAATACTTGTCCTGGATTCTTCATTGGCAATGAATGAGGTTATACAGGGTGAGTCATGAGCAATGCGACAAAATGCTAGGGCGTGTAGGTTGCGTTGAGACAAGAAAAAAATCGTATAGGAGGGGGGGGTCTATTCCCCTCCGTTTAGCCGGGAGGGGCAATTTTCAAAAAAACTGACTTAAAATGGGAAAAAAATTATTTAAATCAACGGCTTCATTCACAATGCTGTGCGATACGGTTTTGAAAAGCCAATAACTTTTTCTTTCATTCTGTGTTTAAATAAATCTATTTTAAGAAATAGTTTTTGAAATATTAATTTTCAAAGTCAAAATTTTGAAAAAAAAAATTGAAAAAAAATTTCAAATTAATTTTTTTCAAAATTTTACGTAATTAAGTGCTAATTTTAATTTCAAAATTCAATGCTGTTATTAATTTTTAGTCAAAAACAGAAAACCGGATGTCAAAATGTATCTTAGTTTTTGAGAAATAAAAAAAAATAAAAGTAAAATTAGTAAAATAAGTAAAAAGTTAGTTCGTTTTTTTTTATTATTTGATTAAAATCGGATGGTATGTAATGAGAAATAAGAAAGGAATAATTCCCTTATTAATAATTGACCTGAGCAGGTCAAATTTGGAAAACCAAAAAAAAAAAGTGTTTTTCTTGGAAAAAAATACTTCGTTTTTCTTATTTTCTCAAAAACTAAGATACATTTTGGCATCCGGTTTTCTGTTTTTGATTAAAAATTAATAACAGCATTGAATTTTGAAATTAAAATTAGCACTTAATTACGTAAAATTTTGAAAAAAATGAATTTGAAATTTTTTTTTCAATTTTTTTTTTCAAAATTTTGACTTTGAAAATTAATATTTCAAAAACTATTTCTTAGAATAGATTTATTTAAACACAGAATGAAAGAAAAAGTTATTGGCTTTTCAAAAACGTATCGCACAGTATTGTGAATGAAGCCGTTGATTTTAAATAATTTTTTTCCCATTTTAAGTCAGTTTTTTTCGAAAATTGCCCCTCCCGGATAAACGGAGGGGAATAGACCCCCCCCTCCCATACGATTTTTTTCTTGTCTCAACGCAACCTACACGCTCTAGCATTTTGTCGCATTGCTCATGACTCACCCTGTATATTATATCATATTACTTTCTTTCGACTTACCTACAGCTATAGGTAGGTATCTCTATCTATACTGAATGCAGCATTCTTTGTTTCGGATGCCCTGTTGGTCTTGCTACAATAATAATTATATTATACATAGTGTAAAACTGATAACTTTATATACAATAAGCTATGTACATACCTATTAATTTTCGTCTCACAATCAATTTGCCATAACAAAATGAGAATTTTCTTTCGAACATTAATTCAGTTGAAATATACTAAAATACTTTTTTCTTGTTGTTTTGCATTGACTTAACACTTTTATTTTTAAAAATGTGATTCACTTAAATATCTACAGCAAATAATAAAAAAAAATGCTTTAAAAACAATTATTTTCGCCGACTGCTTCAATTTGTATGTTTTAGCGGCGACATGCGGCGCTGGGGTGTGAAAATTAGTAATCTCATTGTCATTAGATACAACGTTATACCTACATGATTGTTTAACTTTATTTGATCACATTGCAGTTTTAAAAAGTTGTTGACTGTGTGGGTAATGTTTAAAATTGAGAAAACAAGTCACAAGACACACCTTTAGAGAAACCTATAGACTTATAGTATTAAGTTTCGAAAGGTAGGTAATATCTGCGATCCGCCGAGTATTTATTTTGTATTTTTCATCTTTTTTTTGTGCTTTGTGTCGCATCGTATGCGTCATATGCGTCATGGTTGTTGATTGTGTTTTTATGTCCCAAGTACCTATACCTATATATTTAATTATGTTAAGCAAAGAAATGATATTTGGATGTAGTATTTTTTACCTGAGAAGGTGTTGGAGGAAATGACATCATTGTTTTGCAAGCAAAGAAAATAAAAAGCAAACAGGTATTATGATCCTATACCCAAATGGACCACTTGGAACTATGACGACGTTTCTGTGAAACACAAAACTGTAAGCTTCAGAAGATGATTAAAACAAGACATATTTTAGCTCTTATGTTACTTGTATGCCCAAGAAATAAAATAGCGAATGATCGTAGAAACCCGGTAAAATACCGTAGTTTGGCTATTGTCTCAACTGAAATGATCAAACCTAGATCTAATTGTGTTTTTAATTCTTACGCTTCCGGAAAGTATTGTATTGGCACTAAAATATTTAAGTTAGGTACCTATATAATTAAGAAGAAAAATCAGACTATGGATTAGATTTTTGGAATTGGAAAACCGAAAAAAATCGATAAGCACCTATAATCGACTTGTACTAAGCTTGTCCTAAGCACCCGCAAATGTTGCTTTTTCTATATCATCGAACACGTGTGGATAGACTATATGGCACAGCTATTGTAAATTAAAGCTTATAATATGAGTGTGTGAGGTATCTCATCAAAAATACACGGGGTACTGCCATTCATAATGTAAACGGCTCGCTATCTCATGGCCGACTTGGACCTCACTTGTCGAAACCATCGAATTGTTTGTGTAAATAGGGAGTTTTACCATCTTGTCAAAGCTCACACTATGGAGAAGACAGATTGAAATATGTATCGCGCTTTTTTCAAACTGTCAAACTCAAGATCTTGGAGAAAACAATTTGGAAATAATTTTTAAATGCGGTATTCTTTTTTGTGTGAAATTTGTGATTTCCGTGGCTTAAAAATTTATTTTAATTAGCAAAACCAACAATTTTCACAATTTTCGCGCACAAATCTTTAAAATTCCCGCTTTTGTTTTCAATCAATTTTTCAACAATGATAAAAAAAAAATCAGCTGTTCACCATACTGCTGTTTTTGACAATTCTGTGAGAACGAGAAAGAGATATATCGTTGTTACCTAAAAAGCCCTATTGATGTGGAACAGTGACAGCAACCATCTCTGTGTAAGCTTTTGGAATATAGAAGCACGCACACTTACACAAAATACGTGGCAGCTTGTGATGATGATCTTTTCCCAATTTTTCTCTAATGAACAATATTTTCATATATATGAAAGAAGTTTGCATAGCTGTGTATCTGTAGCCGTTTACATAATGCTGCACCCGTGCATAATAAATTGGGGGGAGTTTCTTACACATTATTTAAAAACGAATCCAGACAAATGTATACCAACTTAGCTCTTGTTTTCCCAGAAGCACTCACATTCGAAACTCTTTTGTATTACCAATCGAAAACGCTATTAAAAAATGTCGTTATAGAAACTCATAACTAATTGATTATTTAAAGAAGTGATAATATATTAATATTTATTCATGAATCATTCAGTCTGTTTTGCTGATAAAGATATGTCAACAAACTTAAAGCATCAGTTAAAAAAAATACCATAATATCTCTTTATAGATTTGTTTATATCAGAAGAATATTCAATGCACATCAACTCGTTTATTCAATTCAATACGCAAAAGTATTAATGTACCTACATATATTGAGTTACTTAAGATACAACTCCTGAGTTGTTTATAATAATTATGAATCTCTTCGATAAGATACTCATTCAAGCCAGGAATGTTATTCAAGTGGCTTTTGTTTACAGTATAAAAATATAAAAATAAATTGCAGAGCAGATCAAAGGCAGAGATGTTTTTTGTCGTGCCACTTATCTTTTTAAACTGTATGTATACAAACTGATACATACGTAACTTTTATTTGTGTAGCTTTTTACTTTTTTAAACTTGATGACTATTATATTACATGCTGAACTTATTGCGAAGAAATCATTATATTATTTCTCAGTAAAATTTCAAATAATATCAACGGAGCAAAGAATCGTCAAATTCAATTATAATAAAATTACAAGAAACCTCACATTACTATGTCATCAAATCAATTCAGAAAGTTATGATGATTAATTGATTTTAAAAAAAATATTTAATTAGTTTTAGTTAATAGCTTATTTTTCATGGAAAAACGACGACTTGAATTGCAATTAGGTAGGTATTTTTATATGCACAGTACACATATGTACATATATGTATACTCTAATTCAATAAAATAATACGTTAAATTTTATATCAGAGTATTATTTTATATCAGAGCCACTTAAGCGATTTTGACTTATGACTTATGACCTTTTTGTGATGGATTCATGAAATATTGTCGTCAACTTGATGAAGGTTGTCCCAACATTTGAATTTGGCGCCATTTGTGCGGTGAAGTGGTAAAAACGAAAACACAAAAAAAATTGTTGTGACAGTTAACTTTCAACGGTTATTTTAAAACACGTTTTCATTGTTAGCAATGTGTATTTAAAAAAAAAAAATCAAACATAATAACAGCTGTGTTTATTGCTGATTTCTACTTTTCTACATAGACTGTCATTTCAGTGAAATTAACGTAAAACATAAGGCGTTTTTCTTTTAAAGCTCTGATCAGAGCACGGAGTAGAGCCTGCTTGTTAAGTAAGCTCTGAGCAGAGTACGCTCCGAGCGCTCTGATTTAATTATAAAACACACTTGAGCACTTCACTGTCATATCAGTTAGAAATCAATTCCCAATATGTCAAAAAACATGAAAACTACATGAAGTTGGCCGCGCTCTACTTCGTGCTCGGCCTACCCTATCATTTTATCCTGAGCTCATAGATCGCGCTCCGAGCAAGCTCTGATCGAAAAAAGAAACACAAGTTGAGCGCTCTGAGCGTACGGAGCTAAAAAAGAAACACAGATCTATTTTTGACAGCTCAGTGCACTGCTCTGAGCTTAAAAATAAAAACGCCTGCATAAGTGTGTTTATAGAAATCGGTTGCGTTTAAAAGTAAAATGAACATATACCTAGTTTATATATGCAGGGTCGAAAGATCGAGTTTTTGAAATTCCAACTCAGGCATTTCAGCCAACTAGTTGAATGCTTGGAGAGTTGAGTTAAGTGCGAAAAAGTTGAAATGACAGGAGAATACCTGCATTGCTTTGTAGACATTAAGACCAAAAGATTGAATTTTCGAGAAAAAAATATTTGTATTGCTTTTACAAGTTATGCGCATACTTTTCAAGAACAAATATTCATTCGTTAATATGCAATTGATCACATGCAGAAATAATTGTGTATTCACCATTTCAACCCAGGTATTTCATTTAATTTTCGACTCAACACCACTGCTCGAGTGCGATCGAGTCGAATTCCATTTCGTTCCAACTCATCCCCGTTTACAAATGGGTGAACCTAAGTTTAAGCTCGCTTCAACCATGCATATAAACTAGGTAATAGCTAAACATTGAATATAAGCCTTTATATGTCTATATACATTTTATCCTGAGCTCATAGATCGCGCTCCGAGCAAGCTCTGATCGAAAAAAGAAACACAAGTTGAGCGCTCTGAGCGTACGGAGCTAAAAAAGAAACACAGATCTATTTTTGACAGCTCAGTGCACTGCTCTGAGCTTAAAAATAAAAACGCCTGCATAAGTGTGTTTATAGAAATCGGTTGCGTTTAAAAGTAAAATGAACATATACCTAGTTTATATATGCAGGGTCGAAAGATCGAGTTTTTGAAATTCCAACTCAGGCATTTCAGCCAACTAGTTGAATGCTTGGAGAGTTGAGTTAAGTGCGAAAAAGTTGAAATGACAGGAGAATACCTGCATTGCTTTGTAGACATTAAGACCAAAAGATTGAATTTTCGAGAAAAAAATATTTGTATTGCTTTTACAAGTTATGCGCATACTTTTCAACAACAAATATTCATTCGTTAATATGCAATTGATCACATGCAGAAATAATTGTGTATTCACCATTTCAACCCAGGTATTTCATTTAATTTTCGACTCAACGCCACTGCTCGAGTGCGATCGAGTCGAATTCCATTTCGTTCCAACTCATCCCCGTTTACAAATGGGTGAACCTAAGTTTAAGCTCGCTTCAACCATGCATATAAACTAGGTAATAGCTAAACATTGAATATAAGCCTTTATATGTCTATATACAAGAAATGTATAAGGCTCATTATCATCTTGATGACTTCAGACATTCATTTTCTTTCGAATTGCTTTGCCTTTGCTCAGTGCTCTGGCTTCAGTATCTTGTTATATTTTTCACTATGGCGATATTATGATTAAATGTTGTGTGCTAAATTACGATTTAGTAGTGTGTATTCAATAACATAAATTGAAATTTATTTTACAACACTTTTTCGACCCCATCAAAAGCAAGTGTTTTTTTTAACGCAAACAAATAACCTATTATAGCAGCGCATCAGCAACAACTGTAAAGCATCAGCATCGCAAAAAAAGCATCTGATGAGGAATTACTGCACAAATAGTTGACGTTTCTGAATTAACCCAATGATATTTCGAAACTGATGCAAACATTCGAAATTATCTTACATAATCTTAATACAAAAAAAAAAATGAGATAGTTAAATATTAGACAGATATATTCAGCGAATCAAGGTATAAAATGCATGAATGCACTTGTTTATCGTTTTATAAATTTAAACTTGATATATTTTGAAATGTTGAGTAAAAATTAAACTATATTGTTAATTTCCGTTCAACAAAAATTATACATAATAGTATATGATCATTTCATTTAATGATCAAATTATAAATATGTATACCTACCATGTAATTAACAGTAGGGTGTTTTCGAGTTTAAACTTTTTAAAGTGATTTAACTCTATGGAAATTAATTAAATTGGAAGAAATATTTTTTTTTACAAGAATATTTAATTTGCAATACATTGCAATTTTAGACGCCCTGTCTTCTGTCCTTAATTAGCCAAGAATTAATTAGAATTAAAGAAAACAATATTTGCTCAGCAGCCACCAGAACACGAGGTCTGGAATTCTCACTCTAAACTTTAACAAAGTCAGTTAAAGTTCAATTTAGAGATGTGTCCATTTCGAAACAAAATGTTGCGTAACTTCGAGACTCACTCTGTCATTTAATTTCAATTTAAACATTTATTTTCCATTAATTTTTACTTAATCAGCATCGTTTCCGCGATTCGGGAAAGAATGATTAAAATGCCGAAAATATTTCCTTAAAGGTGTAAGTATTTCCTTAAAGGTATACCTAGGTTTTTGTTTTTCTAAGTAGGTAATGCATTTCTATACGTTATCTATATTTTGTTTTATCAATGCGCTTCATCATCTGTATGCCTGCTAACAGACCCTTAATAGACTTTGTTTTGCTGTTATCATGGCATTATTTTCATCAATCGTCATCGCACTACTTGTTACTTAACACGCCCGCACCCGATACCTCCGTTTCTTATCAAGTCTTCCACTCACAACGTCCGCAACGTATTACGAAAAATTTTAACAAATAGAATGAATCACAAAATGTAGGTATTTCCCTGGGTATTTCCGCTTTCACAACCATTGGCGTTAGGATTGTCGGAAAATATAGCACGTATAATGAGAAAAGCGAAGTGGTAAAAACATGCATCAAAGCTGATCTCCATTATAGCGAATTAATCGAATTCAACAATTTAAGGAGTTGATGTTTCTTAAACCTTTATTTATGTTCACATCATAAATATTAAATCAGTTTTATCGCGAATTCCGTGGTAAACATTTCCCTCTGATTTTAATTTTCTAATTTCAAACAGAGATTTTTCGAATTTATAAAAAAAATCCATTGGAAAAAAGATTGCCGATAATCCCAGATAGCTTGTTCTTCGAAGTTATATGTGGTAAAAGCATGAAAGTTTAATGCGAAATTTTCGGAAAATGGTGTATAAAATCAAATTGCAGTCGTATAAATTAAGGCATTAAATACATAAGACCCAACCCACAAATTATTTAACTGCAGATTGCATCAGATCATACGAAAATATCACATTGAATAGCAGGTAAGTATTGAATACCTGATTTATATGCGTGGTCAAACCGAGCGAACATTTCTGCAAGGGGGGTTCGAATCGACCACATATGTATCATTTGTACCTTACTGTCCAAGTGCTTGCATAATGTTATGTAGCTGTGTGTTTCTTTTTTGTTGTTTTTTCACATATAACATTCCTTCAGTTGTAAACATTTACACATGTACACTACTATCAACTGAATAGGTACAACATTTTTTAAGATCTGTTTAAAAAGTTTTAATAAAACTGGAGTGTGTATAGTAAATACCTACAATAACTGCTTGAAAATTGGAGTCTACTGTGGTTTTAACTAGAGTTTTGCTGTCGCATCTGTATGACACATAAAAACACATAAACTTATATACCTACATACATAACTGGGGCTGGAACTGAATATCATATTTTATCAATGATATAACTGCGCAAGTCGTGCGGATTATATTAATGCTTTTTTTTATTGTGGTTAGTGGTGCGTGAGTTGAATCTTAATTGAATAAATTAGTTGCGATTCCAGGTCTAAATAGTCTACGCCCGATCACGTTTGGACAAATTAAATAATTGTCTCTTTATGGATGAGGTTATTCCAAAGGTCAATATGATTTGCTGCATGTGGTTCTGAAAGTAGGTAACTCATTCGGTATGAATGATAGAAACTTATTGAGTTTGTAAAGGAATTTTGTTTTAAATGTCTTGTAAAAGGCCACGATATATGGCATGATATGTATGCTTTAATAATATTTTTTTAAAAAAAATATTTGATTAATAAATCGGACACAAACAAAAGTTTGTATAGATACCTATCATATTGAAAAAATCTGCTTTACTTTTTACAATTAAAATGAAAATTGGCACGTAGGAGGGTAAATTCTGACTGTTTTGGATTCAAATAAATTAAAAGTGGTAATAAATCTGATTTGTTAATTATGCGTTACCGCCCGGATTCGTTTCATCAATTGGTAGGTTTCATTATTGGTAGGTATAAAACGCATTCCATTTTTCTGGCCAATTGAATTTAAAACTTTCACCTCTGGCTCTTCATTAACTTAGTAGGTATAACAGTGAACACCATTTAATTGATTTCGATTGGAACCGGCACGCTGTGGAAATTTGCACTTAGCACATCGTCAATCATCTTTAGTTGAAGGTTGAACTAGAATTAATTGGCAACAAAACATCTTTGTTTAACTCTTTAATTCAGTCCAAAGAAAAAAGGACTCTATTTGTGGATTTTGTTGTTAAGATCGAAATTTTCTTTTTTTCACAATTGATAAAAATTTTTTTTACAATTGAGAATGCCCCGTAGCCTATGGTTATAGTGTGTCGGACTATAATAAAGCCGGACCTTAAAAAGATTTTTTCATGGGCACTGCCTCTAGCAAGGAAGTGAGTCATTGTCATGATAAAGATCATTATCACCTTAGTCGTTCGGACTCGACGAAAAATTGTAATCCCCTCAGTCATGTAGAACTAACAACGCACACGAAAGGACATTTTTTGAGAATTTTACTTAAACGTTAATAAAAAGAAATTCGACAGCATCTGACAGCCATTCAAAGAAATGTAATCTGTCTGACAGAATATGTTGGGTCAACTGTCATTGGTCATCTCATAAAATAAAGAGAGTCAAAAGAAGAAACTTTATATAAATTAAGTTATATTTCCCTCATTTATTCTATTTATAAATCAATTTTTATTTTTATATAACAATTTCAAATTAACTTTATTATTATGAATTCGATTTAATAATGGCTTTAATTTTATAATCACTTTCATATATGATTACTTTTCGACTTTCCTATAATCTTGATGTATCAAAAGTTCCTGCATTTTTTTGCAAAAAATTAACTTGCAAAACAGTCATGTAAATCCATCATAAAAGTATTTTGAGAGATTACGGATCCTCTTTTTGTGCTCTATGTGGTTTCAGAAAAATTATCAAGTCTGTCGGTGTTGAATTGTTCAATTTCTGACTCCAACTGAATGTAAATGTTGTTCCATTTGTTATTGGATATCTTTCTGTTTTGTTTTCAATAGGCATTAATATATATATAATCTAGATCAGCAATCCTTTTCATTATTAGTGAGCCTCCATGTGTTCGTAGTTAAGTTCCGACTGTTTCTAGTTAAGCATAGATTCGTATTTAACTTCTTTGATAAAATTCTAAAATTTGGCTTAAGTCAATAGACACAAAGGAATCTTATATACAGTGGTGACAACATTAAGACAAACATTATGCGATATTATGTCATGAATTTCAATTGTGTGGCTGCAACATCTGAAACTATAGTTATAAGTTGTCGGAAAAGAGCATCAGTTTGTATGGGCATCCGCATCATGTCATGGTATATGATGATGATCACTATCTATATAGGGTTGCCACTTTTCCTTTTTTTATTTTTAATAAAAACAGACTAAAATACGATTGCGAAATCCTCTATACAAATTTAAACATGTGTACATATACATAAATATCCTTAAAATTTATTATTAAATTTTATTTTTATTTATAGATTTGTGGAATTTTGTTGGTTGTTTTTGGTGTACTTCTGTTGAATAATACCGGTGGATATCATAATGTAGAGGAAGCTGTCAAGGCCCAGCAGATCCCTGTGGCTATCATAGTTTTTGGAGCAGTAGTACTTTTGATTTCCTTCTTTGGATGCTGCGGAGCAATAAGGGAATCATATTGCATGTCTATGACAGTAAGTTACCGAGTTTTTTTTCAAAACAATCAAAATAAAAAAAAAAACAATTTTTAATTAACTAATTAATTTTTCAGTATTCAGTTGCGCTATTAATTTTGCTTGTCGTGCAACTTGTTGGTATAGTCTATTTCTGGATAAATAAGGAAAGCTTTATAAACTCAATGGGTAAGGTCGTTGATAAGGCATGGGATGAGCGCACTCGTCAAGCTAGCATTATGGATGCCATTCAACTTGGAGTAAATAAATTCTAGTATACAAATATGTATTTTTTTTAACGTTTGTATGTATTAATTTTAGTTCAAGTGTTGCGGTAAAAATGGACCAACCGACTATTTGACCTCATTGTCAGCACCTCCATCAACATGCTGTGAAAATAACAACTGCTCGGATCCAACGAAAATATACTTCTCTGGCTGCAGAGACAAAGTTGTTGATTTTTGGTCTGGAAAGAGTGATATTATTAAGTTTGCTGGATTAGTCGTTCTTGGTATTGAAGTAAGTTATACATACATATACACTTTTAAATTTTAGTTGGAATAGCAAACAAAATTTGACAGTGTAAAAATAATCATATAGGTAATTCTTTAGCCTTCATTAGTTTCTATGTACGTAAAGTAAAGTTATATACTTAATAAAAAAAAAGACAATAAGATGAGGAACAACTGAACGAGTATATCTAAATTTAAACCGAATGAAAATGAAAAACTTCTTTTTTCTCACAAATTTGCACGAGAAAAAGAAGCTTTTCATTTTCCTTTGACTTAAACGAAGAGTCTAATTTAAACAGTTTCTCTAAATACTTTTATATATTTTTATATTCGGTTGTTAAATCTTAAAATAATTTTTGGTGCAACTGGATATTAATCCTAAAAAAACGTTTTTTTAAACTTCAGATTAACATTAACTCTTCTACAGCTCGTAAAAAAATCCAATTGATGTTCAGTTGCACCGAAAAACATTTAAAACCATTTTAATTATCGGAGTAGTAAAATTTATCGGTTTTTTTTATTTTGTATCAGTTGCACCAACGTTTAGGCGGTGAATTTTACATGAAAGAAACATTTTTAAATACCCTGGATTTATATTCACGTGTCGGAATAGTCGGCTACTCACTGGAGTAAATGAAAGAAGAACATGTCAACGTTCTCTCTCTTATATTGCATAACAAAATAATGTAATTTTATTTAAAAGATTATTTTAAAATGTATTTGTAACAAAATGTAACTGTAGTTTATTGGTCTGGGGTTGACGGACTGGGGTTTATTTTTGTCAAATTTTATTGCTGTTAATTTACATATTTCTTTTTATATTCATTTTGATTAATTTAAAATACTTTTTTTTTTATTTACAGCTCGTTGGTTTTATATTCGGTTGCTGTTTGGCCAACAACATTCGCAACTACAAACGCAGGGCGGACTATTAAATAAGTCGATTCACATTTTTGTACAAAATGCTAAAAGCATTCCGATTTTTTAATAAGAGAACACACCCGAAATGATTGTTCAACAACTCGATTTGAATTTTTTTACATTCACCAAAATTGTCTCATTCATTAATAAGATTTTTGATAAATTTTTTTTTCTTTGTATAAATTCCAAAGAATGGTAAACTTGAATACAATAAATTATTATATAACTATATGATCTATATGTACAGTTTTTACGATAATATATATATTTACAATGTTAATAATTAATATGAATATTGTACCCTTATGAATTAAATGAGTAACATACACTACAAACAATTCTTTTTTTCTGGCGAGGGTTTAGATTAGTAAATTGAATTATTTTTTTATATATTTAAATACGATGCAGAAAGTGTCATTCCTTAATAAAAGACACGACTTCTTTTAACACTTGTGACAAAGACAGCTAAAGTAATGAAGATCGCAAATGGAACATTATTTTATTAATATTTACAATTTTATAATGATCCAGTAATGACATATAATTAAACTCCAGGAAAACAGTTTGCAAACTATTAAACTATGAAAAAATATAAGTTCATATTATGTTATAGTACATAAGGTAAGCTCAATGGCATCCAGGATGGATTTTTAAGGTTCCTTACTAATTTTTTTTTTTTTAAGTAAGGAATCAAGCCATTTTTATCAGTTTTTTATGTAGATTTCTTTGTCAACTTTTGTACCATTTTTGTATATAAATTATGAGTGTTGGTGATGCTTGCCTCAAAGACATAATCCCAAAAAGAAAATCCCCAAGAGAAAATGGAGCAAAATCGAAATCCCAAAGGCCCAAAGGGACGAAATCCCCACTATACTTGCACTGCCGCAATTATAGTCACTATAGGTAGGTACTTGCATTGCTTATTTTGGGATTTAACCTTGGGGATGTTTTTGCTTGATTCACGGCTTACGCATATTCCACATATTTTTTTTTAATATTATTTAATATCTATTTTTTAATTAAATAAAAACAGTATTATCAATATTTTTTTTTCTTTTATTAAAAAACTTCTCAAAAAAAAAAAAAAAAGAAGTGAATGCTTTACAAAAAATACTTTTATTTAACACAACACCACCTTAGATTGTCAATATTGTTCTTTGAATGAAAAGGGTTTTTTACCGCATTTTACACGTTTATACGAAACGGAAAAAGAAACTAAAACTAAATGAATCTGTTACACATACTGATGAACTAAAATGTGTCAAATAATAACTATAATTTATTAACTGCATCACCTTAACCTACACAAATTAAAGGGCATCGCACAAAACTTGCTCTGTTGGCAAGTTATCTGAGAAATGGCATCTTTGATTATTATCTCAAAACTTTTTCTTTTTTACGAATGCATAACTTTCCTTATACATACATATCTATAAACGAAAGTTAAAACTTCTTGGGGATTTTTTTAAGATTTTGGAGATTGTGAAATTTTGACCAAAAAAAAAATGTTATTGTGGATTTTGTCCATTGGGCTTCTCTCACTGTTGGGATTTGGTCCTTCAAAATCATATGTCTTTGGGGATTTCGTCCAATGGGGATTTTTCATTTTATTTGGGATTATGGGTGATTCCTGAATTATGAGCCTTGGACATTACCATAAAATAAGGCTGAGCGAAATAACGCCTGGCTGTATTATACGCCTTTTCTCTTTGTTTTTCCAGAAAGTCAAATATTGTCAAATACGTTAATTGAGAAATATGTAATAGTTGTAGTTGTGAAACTTCAAGGCAAATTCTATCTACTTTTTGCATTTTTGTAAATATGAACGCGTCGCAACTAATTTGCCAAACTCTTTCAGTAAAAATTCGACTACAACTATATCGTCATCTTCACTTGAGGATGATGATGATGAAGGGGATGCAATTGAGTGGAAATTGCAGTGAACATATCCTTTAAACTATTTATTATATTTTTCACTTCAATAAATATGTTCACTTTAGTAAATTTGAAAAAAAAAATATAAAATACGCAAACCGAACAAATGACATATTAAATTGTTTTGACGTTTACAGGCGTGAATGTGTGAGTGCTTCTGGTTTTGATTCTGAATTGAAATTCAGAAGACGAAAGTTTTCTTTCCAGGAGAGTTAACTGCCATTCTGAAAGCCAAGCAAATGGTTTCAGAAGGCTTCTGGACGCTCCCGGACGCTTCTGGGCGACCAACAGAAAACGAAATTTTAGACGGTTCATGTTAAATATAGAAATAAAATGCACGACTGGGTTGCACGAACTTGCTCTTCTAGCAAATTATGAGACTACTAAATTTAAATTTATTAAACAACTGTGAATGTCATCTTGTGTTAAATGTCGAATTTGTAATCTGTACGAAATTTTAAAGGAATCGGATCAGCCATTACCAAGTTATGGCCTAATTTGTAAAAACCGTTAACACCAAATCTACGTTATATGCATTTTAAGCCAAAACCTGAATTGCAGTTATATTAAGAGCACTCCAAATATAACGTTAAGAAAGTTTAATAAAAATCGTTATAGCCGTTTTCGAGAAAATTCGGAAAAACTAAAACCGTTATATGGGAGTAACCCGTTATGGCCGGGCTAAAACAAAAATGCAATCTAGGGAATCACGAAAAAGTACTACACACGAAGTTTGAAGAAAATCCGTCCAACCGTTTAGGCTGTAGCTCGGTGAAAATACAACCGAACATCCGCACATACGCACATCCGCACAGACAGACCGACGGACGATATGACGAAACCTACTTTTTTGGGCTTCTCTATTATCGTAATGTCAGGTTTGATTAAAACATCAATTTTTTTTACACGAAACCGATACAGGGCAAGTATTGAGCATGTAAAAAAATATATAACAACCCTGGATATGGACCATGGATGGTGCGGATGTGGACGGTGAGCCAACTGTTCTTTCATTTAAAAGACTTTTAAATGCTTAACCCGCGATAACAGATAACAACTTTTTTACAACACCCTAAAAAAACTAAAAATTTACTTTCCAAAAACCTCAAACTTCGACGAAATGTTGAAAAATACTTAATTTTAAAATCACATTTAAAAATAATATTGAAAACAAAAAACAATTCGGCCCTACAAGTTTTTCTCTTATGAAGTCGGAGGGTGCCACACTGCCAACTCTACCCTATAGTCCCAATTTGAACCCTTACGGTCATATTGTTCACTCGTAAAATCCAGATCTAAAATTAAATCCAAAAATTTATTATTCACTTTACTCATTTCTTAGCCAAGTTTAATATTGTTTGTTAACAGAAAATAACACATATATAAGAAACACACTCAGGCGAAACACATCGGAGTAAAGGCTACTTAACCTTTTCATTTAAATTACATTCATTTGAATCAAAAAATAAAAATTTAAAAATTAACAACTATGTAGCAATAGTTGTTATTATTTTATTCATTTTCTTTTTAGAAACAAAGATATCTAAAGGAAGAAACAATCAGAAAATATGGTTTTTATATAAAAATAAACCAAAGAAAGAATAATTTGAATCCGGAGTTAATTTTTATTTTAAATCGTTAAAGCCGTTTTCGAGAAAATTTGGAAAAACTATAACCGTTGCATGGAAGTCACCCTTTATAGCTGGGCTATTATAAAAACCATTGTAGATATACATTTCTATAGTACAATCATTGTATATAAATTTCTATAGTACAACCATGGAGCAGCGTCATCTAAAGAAAGTTGTGAACCGCACATTTGGGGGTTCTTACATTTACTAAGTGTCTATTATGTTACCCTAACAATAGTCGTCAACAAAACAAATTATTAATATATAATGTATTTTATTGGCTCTAAAATCCATATTTCCTTAACAAGAGTCGTAAACAAAACTAAAATCATGTATGTTTACGACTGTTGTCAGGGTTAGAGAATAGACAACTAGTAAATGCACGAACCTAAAAATGTGTTATTCACAAGTTTCTTAAGATGGCCAGGCGGTGATTATTCAGCATGAAAATACTATAGAAATGTATATACAATGGTACAATCATGGAGCAGCGCCATCATCAAAACATCTATGAATAACACATTTGGAGGTTCTTACATTTGTTAAGTGTTAATTCTGTTACCCTAACAACAGTCGTAAACAAAACAAATTACAAATACTTGAAATTTAAAGTATTTTATGGTTTTCAAATTAGTTTCCTTGACAAAAGTCGTAAACAAAACAAAAAACCATATATGTTTACGACTGTTGTCAGGGTTACATAGTAGACACTTAGTAAATGCAAGAACCCCAAATGCGTTATTCACAAATTTCTTTAGATGGCCATCATGAAAAAACCTACTATGGAAATGTAGGTATATACAAAGGTAATACATATATAATAGGTACATATAAATATGTAGTTTTTTTTTATTAATCCTTATGCACTAAAAATACAGTAACAACAATTGTATATGTTGCACGTTCATAAATAAATTTAGTAAAATTATCACAACTCGAATCCATCAAAAAGTTCATCTTTATGCTTATTCCCTGATTCTGTTTCTCAATCAATGACAAGATGCACACAATACGATGTCTAAGATAGAAAATATTTTATTTTTTATTTAAAACTATTTTAAATTTAATCATACCTTTTATAACGAAGCTCTTTGATTCGATCCCTTATTTCTGAAGATAAATTTTCAGCCAAATTCACAGCTCTCCAAGAGTCATAAGTTCGACTTAGGCGATCCCATAGCAAACGTTCTTCGATTATTGCTTCTATTAGTTTATAAACTTTTTCCATTGAAAAATTTGTTTGTAAAAACTGAATGTCCATTCTTGGATTAACATCTTCACTACCATCAGGATCTGTTGATTCATCTTTGGCTTTGAAAATTGATTTCCTTCGATTTGCAACTGTTTCATTGAGTATTGCATTCATACGATTTGTTGTTCGAACTGATGCGGTTATGCTGAAATAAATAAATTTGATGATTTTGTTAAAGATACATAGTTTTGAAAAGAAGCTTTGATGGTTCGATTGCAGTCGTAAAAACGAAAGCCAAACGTTAGAAGGCGAGCTGAAAGACACAAAAGAGCAAGACATTACCTTCATTTTAATACCAATTAACACCAACATTGTTGGGTAATTTGCCTTTATATTGAATTTACTGATAGGTTTTACGGTTTTACTGATAGATATAACTGATCCCTTAGATGATTGCGGAACCGAAAAAAATGGGTCTGAAAAATCTGAAAATTCTGAAGCCTAAATTTAAATCTTAATGAAAACAATTATTTTAGGAGTGACCTCTCTGTCTTTGAAATAAGTTCTCGAACTCAATTTCAGACCTTATCGAATAAACATTAACCCCATTTGTTCATTGTGCAATTTAAACGAAAATGAATACGTCTTGCACTGCCTGGCAATTTGCCCTATTTTGCAGGAACTACGCAGACTTGTTTTCAATAAAAGTTTTCTTTCTTTTGAGGAAAGTGTCAGTATTCTGAATGGAGATAGTAGTTGGAAGCTGCTGGTTCGTTATATTACTTTTGCCAAAAACTACAGAAACACATATTTGAACATGTCTTGACACACATAATTTACAATTTTGTTTTAGCTTAACTGAAAGCCCATTATCACTATGTTTTATTTTTTTTAACCAAATTAAAAGACCATATTCAACGATTATTTTTTTTTTTTTTTTTTGTTTGTATCCAATCGTTCTTACATTCTTTGTTTTAGCTAAACAAAAAGCCATTATTTAAAATATTGCAGTTGTTTTTTAAACTCCTATGATCAAAAATATTTTAATTAACTTTTTAGCAAAACTAAAAGCCCTGTTTAATTTAATTAAAATTTTTGTTTCTTCTTCTTTTTTTCTTTTTGTGCACAACAATCTTGAATAATATAATAATGCTTTTTTATTTTTATAGCACAAATACTGAATTTTGTTTATTTTATTTTGATGCTTTTTTTTTTGTTATTCTCTTAACGTAAATCATTGAGATAAACGGCAGACAGCTTGTTGTTATATGCCATGCTTAAAAATACCTTATAAAAAAAATTATGTCTTATGTTAATGGAAAAATAAAGTTGTCTAATCTATCTAAAGTCCTATCAGATGGATTAAGTTTTTTTTACCAAGAAAAGAATTATAGCGATTTATGTATATTTTCAAATAAACGAATTAACGAATTTAACACCAAAACTCTTGTCATATTCACTGTCCAATGTATGTACATATATCATTTTTCAAATATTTACATTTTATATTTTAAATATTTACATCATTTTTGGTACTACATCATGATCAATTGAGCCGTTATAAATAAAAATATAAATAAACTGTCTGATTTAATTCAATGATTCTTATTTTAATAACGGTAAGTAGAAGAATAATTTATTACAACTCATCATTATGTCACATTATCGAATTTTTTTTTAAATAACGACGTAAATGAAAAAGAGACGAGTTTATCTTTATTGTCTTCAAATTTAGCTGAGGTTAGCTGCTTTTTGGCCCGAACATTAATTAACAGTTTGTCACCAGAAAACAAGATTTGTTTAACTATTTTGTTTTCTTATTTTATTCATTTTTATGTTTATAATTGTTTATAAAAAATTTAAATTAAAACCATTATTTAAATCTTTATCAGCAGTTATTGGCACAATATTAATTTTGAAAAATATTTCCGATATTATGCAACCGTTATCGATATTTAAAACTCATAAATAAAAAAAAACTTATACACATACCGTGTCTTCCAAGTACTCCACAAAGCCATATCTTCACTTGTCTTTCAATAATAATTACACTTTAGCTAAATGGAACTTTTTATGCCGAAAAAAGCGACCTGCTGGTGCCAATATCCGATATGAAAAGAAAGTTTTCCAACTAACAAAGAAGAGAAGTAAAATGAAACTTTATTTTATTCAAGTGGATCTCGTGTTGCATGTGTTCAAAAACAAAAATATGCATGCAAATAACTTTTTTAATGCATCGATATCTAGGACAGAATAACACATGTACATTGTACATATTCCTAATCATATGCACTTTATATGTGCAGTCTGCTAACAAATTCAGTTTGATATGTTTTACGATATTTGATATTATATTGATGAGCTATAACAGTTAACGATAGAACCTATAAATCACTCACATTCGAATCCGGTTCATGGTTTCCGGCAAATATGAAACTACTATTAGCAAGTATAAGGTAGGTACCTATATGAATTATCTTCGACGACGGCAAACACAAAACTGATTTAGCATTGCAAGCTGATGAAGGATAACACATGTATGTCTGAACTAAATTTCTGTTAAAATATTTTGCCAGGACGTGCGTGTCAATCCTCATTTTAGCACACTAGTTTTTGAACATAGCAGACAAGCCAGTGCGAAATGCATATTAGGAATACCTATTGTTCATCGAAACATTATAGTTTGGTAGCTCGATGGTGATTTGATTGAATCAATAACATTAAGTTGTATTATGAATAATGCAATTAAGTAAATTGATTTATTACTCATGTTCATAGACATATACTTAAACTCATGCACGTTAAGAACTCAATTTCTATTTAGCCTTGAAGTGAGTTTTCTTTTTGAAAAAGCATGCATGGAGTTTGGCGCGTTTCCGTTTGTAATATATTTTTTTTTTCTTTATGATTTTACTTAACTACACTATAATTGAATTTGGCAGTTTGTAAGTTTATCTGCATTCCCTCTAACGAACTGAAATAGCTTAAAATACTTTTCTTCAATTTTGTTAACATTACCGGAAATGTCACTCTTGAGAAGAAAGCAAGGGGCATGTTGATTTGGCTTTTAGCACGTAGTTAGCTTTTGTTTTTGTGATTTGCCTTTTTATAATCCCCCGTTCTAAAACCCACACCGACAAAGCTTGAAATGTTAAGTTTTTACTAAGACGTATCTGTTTTTAAAAAAATGTGTAAGCGATGGTAAATTTATTAGTGGTCATTCAGGTTGCAACTGCTTTCCATCAGGTTGCTGGTGAAAGAATCTTGACAATCAAAAATACAAATCTCTTATATAAACAGTCGACAAAAAATAATCAAATAATTTTTAATTATCTTCTTTTTAATTTCTTTTTTATAAGAACACTTGATAGATTGGACGGATGCATTGTCAAAATTACATTTTACAATAAATAAATAAAGTATAAATAAATAAATAAAATAAAATAAATTTAAACTTCAAGACCGCTTGCATTAGTCACATTATGACACAATGGACATGTACGATGTCTTGTGATTTCCATAGGTGATGCACAATGATGACATCTTGAACATATCCAAATGTTAGTTGGTTGAGTTATTGGTTTTCCTGATGAAATACATGCAGGAAAATGTGCACCACAATTCGAACAGGATGGCAAACTAAAAGAGAAAAGTTAGAGAAAATAAATATTAAATTAAAATATAAATACACACCAATCAGAAACAGGAGTTTGACAAGAATAACACTGCACTAAGTCCAATTTGTGGTCAATAGGTTCATTTTTAGAGAAGATACTAACAGCCAGTTCCTCATATTCTTGTTTACATTTTTCCGTTGCTAAATCCAATGATTCCAGTTTAATAAATGCAATAGAGCAAGTAGCTATAGGAAGGATTTGTTTTAAATTATTTTATTAAAATACAGTCAGAAGGTATACCAAAAGAACGATCCGCACAACTAGCTAATGCTAACAAACTGTAAATATCTTCAATGTTGAGCACATCTTCATAGTCACGAAGTCTCAGCGCTGTTATCACTGCACTATGAACAATCCCGAAACGTAGTTGTCGCTGAGCCAATAGCATAAAATGATATGCTTCTGCACTATGCCAAATACGTCTTATAAGGTTCGACTCATCAGTAGATATTTCAGCCAAAACGTTAGTCCGATCAAATCGTGAATTGGTACGTGCACTCAATGACCTTAGGTGCTCTTCTGCTAATATTCCAGCAAGGACATAGAGCTTTTTAACTCTTAGAAAATTTGCTTTCTTGTTAACTTCCCGTTCAGCGAGTTTGGTCAAAAGATGAGCTGCATCTAGATATCTTCCAGCTTTTTTCTGCAGTTCAACAGCTTCGGGGAGACGTCCTTCTTGCAATAGTTGTGCAGCATGTTTTGATAAAAGCACCCCAATCTGAGGCATTTTATATTGCTGAGCCAGGTCAACTGCTTGACCCCATTGACGTAGGTTTACACATGTGTTGACAGCTGATTTGTGATCCCCCAGTTTTAAGTAAGCTGTAACAGCTTCATTACACATTCCTGTAGTTGATTAAAAAAAATTAACTATAATTGTATTGATTGCTCATTGATTGACACACTACTGTTTGTTGTTTTAGTAATCTATCTTACCAACAGAAGCCATCATTTCAGCTATTTTAGTTAACAAAGGACTTCGGTCAGGAAGTTTGTCAATACAAAGTTTTAGTTCATCAAATTGTTCCAAATGGTAGAGTGATTCCATTAGGCCTTCAATGTGATGGGCTTTTTCATAGTATTCTTTTGCACTTTCCCTAAGTTGAATTAAGTTCATAGACCTTGTTTGATCAACCCTTTTCAAATAACTTACCAAGAACGAAGATTCGCAAAATGATTACCAATTTCTTTCCAAGCAGTCTCCATTTGTTGATCTGATATTCCTGGTCCCATTCGATAAAGTTGAACAACTCTAAACCAATCGCATAGAGTTGTCCGTAAGTCAATCGATAAATCTCTAAATGTGAGAAAGTTAAAAATGATATCGACTCTTTACTTTTTGAAAAAAACATTGTACCTTCTATCAGCATCCATGTACAGTTTTTCTGCCTCTTCGAATTCCCCATAAAAAGCTGTTATTTCTGCTTTCTTTAGAGTTTCCGATGGTATATTTTTCAAACGTTTTATCAATTGAATGCCTGGATAATTTGCACATCGAACAAATGCACTTTCAGCTGTATTCATATCAAGCTTTTTTAAGGCCGCTTCTGCCAACAATCGCCACAGTCTTGGATGTGGATTATCTTCTATGAACTGTTTGGCATCTTCAATTCCAACATGTTGAAGCAAATCATCAGTATCTCTCAGTGATTTCACTCGAAGCTGAACTATGTGATTGACTGGATTCTGAGTCTCACCACCACTGATTATATCATCGAGTAGGACACTTGTTATCTCTAGGTCTTCAAAACAACAAATATATCCTGAACAAGCAATTGGTTCTTCGGGATCATTTCCACGAAAAACATACATGCGGGTTTTTTCCATTAATGCCAGCAGTAAAGGATTGTCTTTAGCCCAACAGATTGCCCATACATCTTTACGTTCTACACGACTAAAATTTAACTGACCTTCTTTGCTGTCATCTAGATCAAGTAAAGTCATGATACCAGCATGATCAATAAGAGCTGCACGACTGAAAATTAAATAAATTTCAATTAAAGGCTTTAAAATGAAATAATAAAAACTCACGTTGAGTTACAATTGATTGCCATTTTATAGACATAATGTGGAGTTTTGTGTCGCGTTCGTAATGCAACATTTGGAACGCTATATTCATTAATGACTCCAGAATTTCTCGAAACTAGCAGAAGTTTCTCGGAAATAGTTACAGCACAGATTGGATCATGGGTGTCATGGGATTGTTTTGTACCCAAGTCTTTGGTTTCGACACCAGTAGGTGTGTCGTCAATATGAAACCGTTTTTCTTTTCTTCCTTTGACTCCTTGAATATTTGTTGAACTCTGTATTATATAAAGGGGTTTTGTTTTTATTTCTATATACAAAATGTTAAAGATTATCTTAAGTAATATACCTTGGGAGTGTGATAGTGCCAGAGGAGGACTTCTTCATTTGAAGCAATTACAACGTATGTAGAATTAATTGCAATATAATTTGGTTTAACGTCAATATATTTGGCTGAGAAAAAAAAAAAGAAAATGCGGAAGGCAATGTTATATAGTCAGATGTTCGACACAATTTTTTTGTTTTTTTTTTTTTTAGTTTGCTGTGAACGCTCTTAATTAATTTCATGTATACACACATTTTTGTTTGTTTGCGCCTAATTTGATCTAATGTCGAAAATGATTTATTTGCCTAATTTGGTGTGAATGACACCATTTAAAGCCGTCCAATATTTGACGTCAGGCGATTAAGCGAAAAGTTTTTTCGTTTGTCTGGTTATCCTGCATTATTTGGTTTTTAATGATCTCTTTTAAAAGTGTGTACTTAAAAGCAAAAAGACATAGAAAAACAGTTTTGTTTGTGATTGCAAAGTGATACTGGGAGATCCGATTACAAAGCAACACCCTCTCGTTCACGGTGACAAAGAATCAAGGTGGCAAAGTTATCAAGCCAAAGCAGTGATAATTTCGACAAAAAAAAAAAACGGCTTTCAAAGCTTTCTTAATGTGCTCTCTTTCTTATGGAAGGCTGGCTAATTTTTTTTAAAGATGTTGCCATGAAGAACCGGATGGGATACTTTCTGATTTATGGACAATGTATAAGAATCAGAATATAAAATGTCGCAATTTTTCAAGAGATTTAGATAATGTGTCGGTTCATATTGGAAAAGTATTCAATCGACAACTACAAGATCTGATGTGGGTTGTATTAAGGCAACGGGAATGACCAATTAATAACTAGCTTTTAACTGGCTCAGTCGTATTTCATTTTGAATTCTATTTCGATTTTCTATTGGTTTATATTTTTAGTTTATAATATTAAACGAAATTCAAAAAGAAATGAAACTATTAAAGAAATGTTAAACTTACAGTCCACAGTGGTTCCAATTGAATTACACAACAATAGTTGATAACATTTTTCGTCTGTCTTTCGTTCCACTCCTGTTAGCATAATATCTCTAATATTTGTATTTACACACTCAACAGCAATTACGCAGTGTTCGTTACAAGCAGCCATACATAAAACAGGTTCTACTTCTTTTAAAAAACGCTAAATAAAAATAAATATAACATTTAAATATAAAAAAATATATTGTTTAAGATAAAAAACCAACCTGATTTGAACTAGTATTCCAAAATGTAATCACATTCATTAGAGACTCATGAGCTGTATTAAGAAATACAGTTGTCTTTTCAAAATAACACCATACATAATCTGGTCGAATATTAGCAAAATAAATAAATGAATCGACTGCCATTGCGATTCGAAGTGATTGTCCTTCCCAAGCCATCGATGTAACTTGATTACCTGGAACTTTAAGTACACGAAATACTTTGCCATATGGAGAAAAGAAAGAAACTTGATTTCCCTCTTTCGAATTGGGGTCTACTTTTGTGCCACATATAGCTAAAACTGAACCATCATGATTCCATTGGGCATCAACGTTTTTCATTTCTGTATCAAATATAACAGGAGCTAAAACAAATAAACAAACATTTGATTTGCAAGTTGTTTGTTATATAAAACTTTAAAAGAATGTTATACCATCATCGTTTTCATTTTTCATTATTTGTACTTTTCCTGTTTCGTAGCAAATAACCAAGATAGGTCGATTAGGTGTTGCCTTGCCATTAAACCAACATAGATTAGCAATTTTATAGTTGCGACTCGAACTCAATGAAACACATTGGATACCAAGTTTCATCTGAAAAAAAAAATCGAAATTTAAATAGTATTTTTATAGACAAAAGAAAATAAATATTTTTGGGCAATCCACTGAAGTAAAACTGTACGATAGTAAATAATCAATCTACACCAGGATGTTAGAACCTTAATCCCAGAGATTATGGAGGACTCAAATATATTGAAAACTATTTCGTTCTTAGTACGCTTTATACAAATAGGTAATTTGATTGATTAACTACCTGCAGATCTCTAGGTTCTCTTTTGAGATATTTAAAAAAATGAAAGATCAATTAGTTGAGCTACAACAACAAACTAAATGTCTCATCAGTCCAAGAATGCCTAATACTTATACACATGTACATACATATATAAATTAGGTGTGGGTATCCTATTTCCGGGGCACAAAGGCAAGCTCTGTGTCGGGATTTATTTTAAATATATTTTTAGCTATTTTTAATATCTGACAAATTTGATGGCAACTTTTATACATTTCCCATTATAGGAAACTTACCGCGAAATTTCCTTGATTATCATAAAGGTGACACTCGCCATTGGCTAAACTGAAAAGCAATAGTCGGTTATCTGGGCTCCATTGGACTCCAGTTAAATGTGTATTTTTAAGTTCCTTTCCCCATATTCGATTGCCATCGACAGAGCCTTAATAAAATTCAGTCAAAAATCAGATAAATTATTTATACACAAGATGTTATAATAATATTACCAACAATAATAGCCCCATCTTCATAGACTATACATATCTTAGTACCATCTGATGTCCATGCCATACCATTAACCGTAGACTTCTTGCGATCATTCGTCATCTCTTCATACCAGGAACCTTTATAAAGCATCCAAACCATTATCACTCCATCCACATCCGAGGATGTCAATTTTTGTTGGGTGTCGTTCCATGTGACAACCTTCACTTCGGCCTTATGACCATCTAATGTTTGGTTCATAGACAAATTGCTTACGGCTGCTAGCCCTCCTTTGCTTTGTCCATTTCCTGTTGCTGAAAATTTATATTTCAGATTACAGTATGACGATTGATGTGGTTTAATTCAATAGCGCCCAAGGAAAGATTTGGGAGATATTGTCTAACGCCGTCGTTGGTCTAGTTTCTTCACTTACCTTGCTCTAGCTTTAGAACCTTCAACAAACCATCAGAACCAGCAACAGCAATGTATCCTTGCTCCTTGTTCCACGAAATACTATTCAATTGAACATTGTTTGGGATCGCAATCTTATTGGATTAAACAATTTGTAATTATTGAGGTTTTAAAATGATGAATTAAATAATTAAACCTTTTTGCTTAGATAAACAAACATTTTATTATGTTTTTGCGGCACTTTAATGTTTATTTTTGCAGCAAATAAATCGCAATATTCAATAAATAAAATCGAAAAACATTGTAACACTGATTTTTGATATAATTTTTGTTTGTTTACATTTTTTATTTGTTTCCATGGCGCCTTATATACTGCGGTAATTCTGTTGCAATTTATGGTTGTAGTGGTATATTTAAAGTAAAGCACCACAGACCCTCAAAATAATTGTTAAAGTTTAGGTTTAGAAGCTCTGTGATGCACATTGTGAACTTTGCAAACTGCAAACAATCTATTCACAATCATTTTATGAAATTGAAATTAATGTTTTTTATATAAAATATTAGCTTTGTGTAAAAAAATGATGACTGTCAAAATCGCTTTAAGCTACCTTTACACGGTCAGTCATTTGACATCAATCTTTAATATAGTGTTTGTAAAAATAATTTTGTATGCGTGCATTTGTTTGACGAAAAATCAAAACCCTTTTGATTTTTCCTGATGACTGAATGTGTAGATGACTGACGTCCTCTGACTGACCGTGTAAGGGTCGCTTCTAAATCCATTATACCAATGGAAAACCACACTGTCCAAGGAACTTAATACCTGTGACACACTGGTGGTATCAACACCACAGTAATACGACGCGAGCAACATGATGTTAGCGTAGCATCGAAACTAGGGTTTTTACCGTAGTATACACCGTAGTATACGCAACTTTTTTGACGCAGTTCCATTTTTAATCATTCTTTTTTCGTAAGTATGTCTTGAGTTAAGCTTTATTGCTGATTAATCATTTAAAATGGTTATTTTGTTGCAAAATAGACGTGCAAAAATGTATTTTTAGTGGTTATTATGTGCAAGAATAAAAATAAAACATTCCAAACTAATATCTTTTAATCATAATAAAACAAATCAGTCCCTATTTAGTACCGAGCTGTCAACGCATACTACACAAGGTGTGTGTCATCCTCCATGGTATTGTCAATACCATGGTATCAATACCCCAGGGCTCAACGAACATAACTAGTATCTTGTGTATAGACCCAAATAAAACTAACGTCAACTTGTGTACAGAGGTTTTCTTTTTCTTGCAAATGTCATATAGAAATTTTTTAATTCAATAAAATTTGGCTTCCAAAAAATAAATATTTTTTGTTAAATATGAGTTTAAAGGTAATTTGAGTGTATGTAAATATTTAAATAACATTAAGGTACATTTGTTGGAAAATGCAGAAAATAAATGAAAAGAAGTTGGAAGCGTTTACGCTAGGCGCGATGGGAAAAAGGCCACTATCACGCAAGGAACTCGAAGATCAGAAAAAGCGTGAAGAAGAAGCGGCTGCAGCTCATGTAATTTTTTTCTTGTATAAAACATTTCTAGTCAAATAATATTAAAACAATTGAATTTTTTTTAAAGGCTTTTAAAGAATTTGTTGAAACTTTTCAAGAACCAGCAGCTTCATCTAAAGTTTGGATAAAAGCTGGAACATACGATGCCGGTTCAAGGAGTAAGTTTACAATATACAAAAATCATCTATGATTTTGCTTATAATTAAAAAAATTCAATTGTTCAGGGGAAGATAAAAGAGAAAAGGGAAAACTCTATATTCCGGGTAAAGGAACTGATGAGAAAACTACCGCTGAACGCGCACAGGAGTATGCAAAATTGTTGGCATCCGAAACCAAAAAAGATTCTCTTAATTTGAAGAAAAAATCTCAGGAAAAAAAGAAAAGCAATTTAGAACTATTTAAGGAAGAACTCAGACAGTAAGTTAATTTGAACACCATATTCCATAATAAGCTTATTAGAAATATGTAATGTGATTCTGATCGAGCCGATTGCTTCTTAATGTTAGGAACGTAGAGATTCCTTTAACATTCACACATTTGAGAACTTCTTTGTTAGCTTTTTTGTATGTATGTGCTTTATTTTAGTGGGTGCCATTATTCTTTCTCTACCATGGTATCACCGTTTACACTAATCACTGAATGATGTCATGATCATGTTCTAATGGTTCAATTTTAGACAACAAGACTAATTTGATGAGCTGTCTGACTCAATAACGAGAACTGTTTTCAATTGTCTTCACACTGAATCGTTATCTCTGAAGTGAGATGGATTCCAGTGCTGACAATAGTAAGAAAACGTATATATGTCCTGCATAGGACATGAAGTATAAAACTCAAAAGAATTTTGTGGTATGACGCCAGTAGACTATCAGGGTGACAGAGTTAAGCTCCAGACGATACAAAGCCAACCCAACTGAGGAAAACCTCATAATCATGTTCAAAGAACTAAGTCCTTGCATGAAAATTAAGGCAACCAATACTGCATCGTGATAGTATAGTTATCAAAAAAAAAGAAGAAATATTCGATATTTTACGTCTTCATCAGTTCCAACGCTTGTCTTCAGTGACACACAAATCCATGGGTTACATCTTTAAAAATCTTAAAATATACAAATCCAATGTTACCATTATTTTAAAAATGTGCAAGATAATAAACACGTATAATTCCGATATTATTAAATGGAGGTATCTACAGCAATCGACAGAAATTTAACGCTTCAAAAATCCACTCGATAGATTTTGAAAGCTGAAGTTATTATTTAAAGTCACAGCAGGTCCAAGGTAAAGAAAGTTCTTTAGTCCAATGATTTTGAAGAATTCCCGAGGCTTTTTCCCTGAATCTATTATTATTGATATCAAAAATCTCGGAGGAGTTATTATGCGTTGGATATGTTATAAGCCGTTAGATATGCATTAGATGATCTATAGAACTCATCCCTATGACACAAGCAACCTCACCGGTGTATGAAATGAAATGATTTTGATTGGCAACTATTAGCCCAGTCGAATTATACAAAAAAAGGTCTGAAATGGAAAAAATTAGATAGGGTTTTTTATTCTTTTGATCGTTAGACGAGTTCAATAGGAGCATATATATCGGTTTTCGACCTTGTAACAATAGACCTGAGAACAATAGTCCGATCCAACTCTTTCAAAATATGGTCAATTTCATTTCGTTCAATATCTTCAAACTCGATCTTCTCTATTATACGCTTTGCTAATCATAAATGTACGAAAAAATGAGCACGAACTGCTTTCGAGTACGCATGACCCGAAATGATCATTTCAACGTTATTTTCCCCGTAAATAGTTTGTAAAGAGTTCTCGAGTCCACTGCCATTCATTATATAACCTATAGCACCTAGGTATGAGATTATAACCTGAAATCCTCCAAGACGAACAATGATGGAACTAATGCCAGAAGAAGAACTAGCACTGGCAACAATGTCGCGTGCCTTCCAAAACAGCGGCTGATCAAATGTAACGATACAATAGTTGCACTTAGAAGCCCTGCTCCTTGTAAGACCAGAATTTAGGGTCGTGTTTATTGTGTCGTAATCAGAGGGTGGAGCATTGATAAAAGTCAAAAACATAACCTTTGACTTAGCAAAGCTTTTGTTGCTCGTAGCTTCTTCCATAAAGCAATTCCATCCCGGTATACCACTCATACAGGCTCATTTTTCGTAGAGCCACATGAAATCGCCAATGGTTGGTAGACATTTTTCAGAAATTTGCAATATCTAACACTTTCAATTTTTTTAAGACCACTCAATTTTTCTTTTCCGTAGTACGAAATTAACACACTCCGCATTTTTTTTTCGGAGCACCGATTTATTGCCTCATCTACTTCTATAGCGTCAAAAGGGATTATGCACCGAATTACTGCCATACTATGGAAAGTTCCAAGCCCGTCTAATGTATTTATGTTAAAATCCGCATTATCATAAAGAAACTGAATAAAAGCCGAGCTCTTAACTTGGCGCTGTGAACGCATGATAGAAGCAGCTTCAAAGATTAAGATTTCGTCGTAGGATGCGCAAAAGCCCAACGAAGAAAGAACTTTAATCAATTTTTTCGATCCAAATTTTCTTATACATCAAAGCACCATCCCCTATTTTCAATGAAGAAATAAATGAGCAAGAACGAATAGCGGATAATATAGCATCCGCGAAAGAAGTACAGAAGGAAGCTTTATGTCTGACGTTGGGTCAAGTTAAGTTGTACGGGTCAGGCACCGAAAGGACGATGCAAAGGCGAAAACATATTCTAGCACATTTTTCGGGCCAGAATCCCTGAAAATTATTTTTTCCATATTAACTGGCCCAACTGCTGTCGATACTAGTGATGTAGGGTCATAGGTCAATCGATTCCCGTTGGATGTGCTATTAGTGTATCATGGCGCCAAAAAACAATTTACGTCGAAAAACTATGACTTGAACAAATTAAAATATTGAAACTTTTCGTGTAGTAAAAATGGATGCATCACTACTTTGTTGCGTGATGCCTCATTGCGTTAGTGATGCGTCATTGCTATACAAATAATGTGTTTAAGCAGGGTCCAGGTTATTGCGTCAATGCGTTAGTACGGAAAATAGTTTTATTTTTGTTCTAGATATTTTCGGTCCCTAACGGTTTTGACAAACTAAATGATACGATAATAATCTTGTTTTCAGGATTAAGTGGACAAATATCAGTCGGAGACAAAAAATTGTTATAAGCAAAGTAGTAGGAAATTGAATTCTAAACAACTTTTTTAATGTGCAGTTTGAGTCAAAAATTAAAAAATAAGCGAATTATTTAACAAAAACACATTTTCCTTAAATTCAAGATGGCGGCCAACGCAATAGGAGTTACAAGGTCGAAAACCGTTGCATATGCTCCTAATGAACCCCTCTAACGATCAAAAGAAACAAAAAAAAACATCTAATTTTTTCCATTTTAATGTACAATTCGACTGGGCTATATAGTTTGTCCATTGCATAAGTCTATCGCAAATAAAAGCTCTAACACTCGCTCTAACAGCGATGCCATAATATGCATAATAGTTCTTACCAGCCAGCGTTACCATTTGGTTGATAAAATCTAACAAACAATTTTATTTGCCATTTTTATTTGCGCTTCAAACACTATTTTTTTTACAAAGAAACCCCAAAAAACAATTTTTTTTTTAAGTCAACAAAGTCTACCAACAAAACCACGAAAAAACAACACTTTAATACCACGACTACACTTACTCTTGTTTTGGTATTAAAACAGCATAAAGAAACATTTAAAAATGTTTGGTCTGGACTCACCTTAAGAAACGTTTTTTAAAGAATTTTTTGAAAAGATTATTTGGTCTAGACACACGCACTCGGCAGTGCCGTGGTAACTGTGTGTTTTGTTATTAGTTTTAGTGTCATTTTTATTCGTGCAGTCCTCTGGGAAAATGGGAAGGTCGCACTGATTTGAAAAAGCTCTCCCATAAGCTGACAATTTTTCTTGAACTATATCAACTATCATCTTACGACACGATTCCACTCCTGCTATTCATTCGAAGTAAATGTGGATTTATGTCGGTTATACGGTGTGGTATTCTCTTATTCACGTAAACGCACTTTTATACATTTTTATCAAAGACATCCAGATAGCATCTTGTAGTTTTTAAGTTAATGCTAATTTAAATTCAATGTCAACCGAAGATAGATAACTCGTGCATAATATGTTGCAAAATTTTACTGTTTATTTTTAAAATTGATTTGCCTTTCCATCTTTTACATGTTAAGAATTTCGCACGAAATTCTTCAAACTTTTAAAAAAATTTCGGTCACAGAAGATGAATAAAATAAAACGATGGTTAATGTCGCCATCGCAAGAAATCTCGCTATTGAATATCGATTCATTTTCTTTAAATAGTAAATTTCAACAAAAAATACGTTGAGATTATTATATCAAAAACATATTTTAGTTGTTAGATATAAAGTTAATATCAAATCTCGGTACAAGCTGTGTATTCACAAAATTTCCCAATTGTACTTTGTAATGCTTTTACTACGCAAATTAATAAAGTTATATTTACCGAAATGAATGTTCCCTCGTGAATAAGTTTGACATTAAAAACTACATTATTTATATTTGTTTTTCTTATAGAATTCAAGAAGAACGTGAGGAACGTCATAAATACAAACATATTGCACGCCAAACAATTGTCAATATTGAAACGGAAAATACAAAAGAGCCCAACGATGTTGGTTCATTTGATAACGGTGATCCAAATACTACAAATCTGTATTTGGGAAATCTAAGTCCGAAAATATCAGAACAACAACTAATGGAACTCTTTGGTCGTTATGGCCCTTTGGCAAGCATCAAAATTATGTGGCCTCGGTCAGAAGAAGAGAAATCACGTGGTAGAAATTGCGGATTTGTTGCATATATGAGCCGTAAAGATGCAGAACGTGCATTGAAGACTTTACATGGACGAGATATTATGGGATATGAAATGAGATTAGGTTGGGGAAAAGCTGTCCCGATTTTAAACCAACCTATATTTATTCCACCGACAATGCTGGAGCTTACTCTGCCACCACCGCCGTCGGGATTGCCATTCAATGCACAACCATCGCCAAATGAAACTATTCCTACACCGCCTGGAAACTATAAGGAATACATAGACGACCCCGAGAAAACAGAATGCATGAAAACGGTTTGATTTTCTTGTTTAAATCTTTAGATCATTATTAAATTAATTGACATCCTTATAGATCCTTTATAATGCAGTAGTCAAAGTGTTTATTCCAACGGAAAAGTATGTAGTTTCTGTGATTAGAATATTTCTTTTTTTAATAAAAGACTCGTAATTTTTAGAAATGTTCTGTGCGTCATTCATCGCATGATAGAGTTTGTAATCAGAGAAGGGCCAATGTTCGAGGCGCTTGTCATGAGCAGAGAAATAGAAAATCCATTATTTACGTTTTTGTTTGACAACGAAAGTCCTGCTCACATATACTATCGTTGGAAGCTGTTTTCTCTACTGCAAGGTGATACTCCAAGCGAATGGCGAGAACAAGAATTTCGTATGTTCAAGGGTGGTCCGATATGGAAGCCTCCTTTAGCTAGTTTTTACACTCAAGGTATGCCCGATGAGCTTGTTGTGGACGATGATGCTCCTGAACCGCACAAAGGTGCTTTATCGAATGCGTACGTTTTTTTTTTTAAATGTTTACTTACATGTTTTTTGAAACTAATAATTTGTATTTCCACAGACAACGTGATCGTCTTGAAGATTTAATTCGCCATTTGACACCCGAAAAAGCTAAGATTGGTGATGTTATGATATTTTGCATTGAGCACGCTGAGGCAGCAGATGAAATTTGCGAGTGCATTGCAGAGTCGCTTTCCAGTATGGATACTGCGTGTTCAAAGAAAATTGCTAGACTTTATCTATTCTCTGATTTGCTACATAATTGTACGGTAAAGGTTTCTAATGCTAGTTTCTTCAGAAAAGCGTAAGTACATAGTTGTTTTTATTTATTTTAACACACATTATTTTTTCTGAGACACATATAACGAATCAAAGCGAATAGTTTCGTTTTACCATCGACACATGAATCTGCTTGGCCTTATCTAAAAACCGGACAACATGTCCAACAACATAAGCTACCATAACATACATGAGGCTTCCCAAGGCTTGTGAACTTCATTTCTTCAGGTTCTTCTTTCAAACCTTCCGTTGAATTGGTTGGATTGCATCATTAATTTTAAATCTATCGATCAATCTGGAAATACTATAATTTGCAGGTTCATCTTGAGATACCAGCAAAGCTCTAAGATTTTAAAACTATCAGCTGAAGCAAAAGGTTCTTCATCTACAAAAATGATTAATATTGTTTTTGTTTATTTTCTTTGGCTGATGAACACAAATTTGTCGGAGTCGCATACAACAAATTCAAAGCCATTCAATAAATATCGTCTTGTTTTATCCCGTTACCTTTTAATTTTCCAACAATAATATTCTCATGAATACTTTTATTTAACATAATATATTTTCACATAAAATTGCTTAAAATGCAATTTTTTTATATTCTGAAAATGGATAAAGTATGCACGGAATTATGTGTTTGGCGGAGAGAGCACCTTTTGATAAACTTTCTAGCGACATTTCTTCGTGTATGAGAGTTCTCCGCAATCCGCATTCGTACATTGGCTGCAATAAAATAGTGGTCGTAGTCAACAGACGATTAACGTTGTAACTACAGTTGTGGTAGATTTCATACGTGTAGCTCGTAGAACCTATCTTTGCAGGTCTCTTTGTTGCCCTTTGTGGGAGTATGTGCCCAAATTTGTGATAGAAAATTAAGCCTTGATTCCTTATAGACATGTAGATAAAGTAATATTAATTTTATTATGTGGTTTGTCATTTTGATTACTGTCTGTGCTGCTTGTAACAAGCACTAGCAAACACGACAAAATCCTATTACAAATCGAAAACGGTACTATTATTTTTATGCATCATAAGCTTTTATGATATTTTTACAACAATAATAACAAATTGTTATAATTTTGATTCAATCTTTTAAAGCGTGGAAAAACAACTTTTAGAAGTATTCGAGCATTTGCACGCCTACCATACTGGCATGGATAGTCGACTGAAAGGTGAAGGTTTTAAAGCTCGCGTTCTTAAGGTTCTACGTGCATGGGAAGAATGGACGATTTATCAAAAAGAATTTTTGCAAAAATTAAAAGCAATGTTCTTAGGTTTGCCTCCGGTAAAATATGGAAATTCAATCGAAACATTGTCATTATAAATATATTTATCGACATTTTTAGCCAGAAGAAGCAAAGAAGGAAGAAGAAGATACAGACATTGATGGAGCACCAATGTCTGGCGATGAAAAAGACGATGAAGATCTTAATGGAGTGCCATTGGATGGAGCAGCACTGTTAAAGGGTGCCTTAATGCGTGCGTTACCCGAAAACATGCCATTGCAAAAAGATGCTCCTATCATAAAGCACACGGAAAAGAATCGCGAAGAAGAATACGATGATGATATTGATGGAATTCCAAGTAAGAATTGTGTCACAAATTTAAATAGAAATTTATTTTAAAAAAATGTATGTTTTAAGTGGACGATGATATTGATGGGATTCCAATTGACAAAATGGGAGATTCTCCTAGAAAAGGAGGCGCCTTTATACCTTCGAAATGGGAAACTATTGATCCAGAGCAAGTAGAAGCTCAAGCTATAACAACAAGTAAATGGGATACATTGGAACCGGTGGCTCCTGAGCCACCAAAGTTCTATGATAGCAACGAAAGTTCAGAAGATGAAAATACGGAAACGTCTAGAGATTATAGCGAGGAAAAACGTAGTAAGCTACGTGAGATTGAAGTTAAAGCTATGCAGTACCAAGATGAACTGGAAAGCGGCAAACGAGATGTTCGCTCCGGTTGGACAGTTGCACAACAAGTAGAGCATTATCGAAAACGATTACTCAAGAAGGTAGCTCTAATGATTGCATGTGTGTTTCTTTTTTATTTAATACAAAATTTATTCTAGGACATGCAACGAGAAGAAATGGATTCTCCATCAACGTTTTTACGTAAAGAAGTTGCTCGAAGAACTCCTAGTCCAAGTGGATCGTAAGTTTTTTAAGAATCATACTAAATTGATAAAAAATATAATAACCTATGTATTTAAGAACACATTCGAAAAAACGTCATGCTAAACGATCACCTTCTCCACATTCATCACGCTCCAGTCCACCAAGAAGTAAACGACGATCAAGGTCGCCATTCAGTAAACGTGAATCATCACCTCCAGCCCGCTATTCAAAGCAATCAAAACGCAATCGTTCACGCAGTCTCTCTGATTCTCCTAAAAGATTTCTTGATAGAACTCCATATAATTCTAAATCGTCCAAATACGACGATAGTCCTCCACAAAGATCAAGAAGGTAAAATAGTTGTTGATCACTTTTCAAAAACATCTTCCGTTTGTCTTAATTTAAATATTTCCCAAAACTTTAGATCATCCCCATCTCCTAGTCGTATATCTCCTCCTTCAAAGTCGAGACGCAGTCCTGTAAAGTCATCCAAGCTTGATGCTTCACCAAAGTACACTAGCAGTAGATCGCCTTCCTCTAGGCACCGTAGCGATAAACACAAACACAAGCATAAACACTGAAGTTCATCTTTCCAACGTCAAATTTTCCTAGTTTATAGCACTAGTTACATTAATTTTATTTTATACTTTGAGCATTTTGTATAAAAGTAAAATAGAAATTCAGGACTATTAATAATGTATTAATAATAATGTAATTTAAGGAATTTAAATACTACATGGTAATTAAAATAATGCATTGTATAATTCATACGGATATGATAGTTATGCGCTCCGAAAAATAAAACGACACAATCATATTTATAATAAAGAAATATGTACTTTTAATCTATTTAAATTGTTGTTAATATTTTGTGAAAAGTTTCCTTCATTAGCTCACAACTATATTTTAAAGCCTCGTTCAAAGGATTCACAAAATTCTAAAAACAACATTTGCAAAAAAAAGCAGATGTGGTGAGAATTTCCTTTAAACAATATGTTGCCGCTTTCAGTTTCACACACGAAATGTGGGAATTTTGTGTTTGCATTTAAGTTTAAATGAAGACTGTTTCGTCTTAATGAAGATGTTTCATAAACTTTGATATTAGACCATTCCGATCATTGCCGTATTGGTAACTAGATATTAGTACGTCCATATGATGCCGATGATATCTGTCTCCTAAGCAAACAGTCTGCTGAATTTGAATTGAACCAAATAAGTCAATCGCTAGTTAACTGTGATAAATTTAAAATAATAGCAAGATTATCCAACGACTTGATTTGGTCATTTTCTGCAAACATTACACTAAGGCCTCGCGGTTGTTTACCTCTTGTTCCAAATGCGACGGAGCCAACATTGTTGTGTAGCCTTTTGCATTCTTCTTCTTCTTATCTGACGATGTTATGATCTCGGATGGGATCACATTTTTCTTAATTCGTTACAGATTCGACAGATACGACGAACCCTAGATACTTAGAAAAACGTCGCGTCGACAGACTTCCTGGTTATGGATTGTTGCACGGGAACAATTCTTCGAAGGGAATCCGCAAAGTGTGAAATTATGAAAGTGAAACACACAATAACAGTGAAACACAATTCCCCAACAAATTTACCTGATTTGCTAAATTGTATTCTTTATTATTGAGGCTATTTTCAAAAAATAACCAACCAGCTTTTGTTTCTACAAAGGTCACATGGAAAAGATAAATTAAAGAAAATCAATTAGTTAATAAAAAAATTAAATTTTAAATGCAATCATAATATTGAATTTGAATATTGATGATATTCAGATGAAAAGATAAGACATTTATATAATTAAATAAAAAAAACTTTATAAAAAAACTTGATAGGGCGCAGGAGTTTATAAATATAAAACTGATGATCATAATTAAATATGCGTTCAATTTAGCTGACAAACTCTTTCAATTATTATCACAAATCAATTAATCCGATCACTTTCATGCGGAATCTTTCATGAGCATTGGTTTTATTTGGCATCAATTTCTGTGTCATGATTATACACTTCCATGATTTCTTCAAGGATCTCCCAATGTTTCTCCTTGCTTAATCCAGATACAAATACCTACAATAAATGAGATGATTAGCATACAAACTACATATTTAAATGCATGAATAATTGCCAAGCTTACATTGTACCAAGCAGTGTTTTCATCTGATTCGCCTGTAAGTGGAACTTGTACCCCATATGTTTGCAAAGCCAATGATAGACAACAAATAGCAATGTGCGATGGATTGTGATTAAGGATCTTCGGATTATGATGAAAGTCCTGATAGGATAATATGGATTTGTATTTTAGAGTAGAATTTTAAAGTACAATTAAAATATAAAAACTTACTTGTAAAAATGCAGCTGCAGTCTTTGCAATAGGAAGAGAACTCCATGTGTTAGCTCCCAACCAGTCTTTTAGTGATTTCATAAAATACAGAAGGAACTGAAATGTAGAAAGACACAAACTTGAGATTACGCTGATATAATAGTTTCAGTTTATAACAATTTAAACGGTAAACATAAATTAACAATCGCTTTATTGAAGTGGTTCAAAGAGGAAAAATACACTAAAGTTGACCTACACAAATGGTGAACAACGTCGAACAACCTGTTGACCTGGGGTGGAATCGCCTAAGGAAATTTATTGGAATCATCAACATCAACAACATCTCAATTGTTGTCACTTAAAATAGTTTCAAAAAAAGAGATTGTCGTTTTGGTAATCACCTTACAAGTAGCTAAAATTATGATTTTGATTGTCAAGTATCAACTGTCACCTTATGCGATTCCACCTTTGTTGTCTGCAGATGTTTTGGTTGTATTACTATGCCGTCAACAAGAACAAGACCGCAACTATTTAAACCTTTCTTTTATCATGCAAATTGCAATTACAAAAATCTGTTTGTGCATCTTACTTTATGTGGATGCTCAACATTTAAATCGAACTTCAATGTTCGAGCAATGAGAAGCTCAGCTTGGACAATAGCATCTCTCATGGACCAATATTCATCACCAAGATCTAGAGGTGCAGTTCCCCTATTAAGTGTACTATATGATACATTGATGACATCACGAATCTTAACAGGATCATCTTTGATTTTACCAGCCAAGTACAAACAGCTTGATGCTATTAACTGCAAATATAGTTAGGAATTAAAAGTTTTTTCTCATTTTTAGATTATGTCTGTACTTACATATTGATCATAATCACTTATTTGAACTTCATTAAAAAATCGATGGAATATTATAGCGGCTGTCGCAGAAGTCAGTGGTTTCATAGACAGTTTAATTGAACATTCGAAAAGGAAACGTGGCACAACCCCTTGACCATCCTTTTTTCTAAAAAGAAAAACACATTTATTTATTCTGAAAATTATTTAATTCAATTTGTTTACCTGTAATCAGTCGGAATAGCTTTTGAAGAATTGCCAATATTTTCAGATCTTTGCTGAATCGACATAACATCAACAATATTCTTCATCATATTGTTACCTTTAAATAAAATAAAAAAACATATGATTTTTTAACAAAACTGGTTCCATATGATATAAATAAAACAAAATAATAAAGAAATTAGAAAGTTTATTCACACTGGTCGCCGCGTCATCGTTGTGCTCCATACATGCAAAGTGCTGTGTTGATTTTTTTGTTTTGTTAATAATAATAAATAAACCACATCCACATTACCTTCTTAATTAAATTTTAGTTCACTTTAAAATTTATTTATTCCGGTGTTTTTATAAGAGCTCGTCTTTTTGTTGACCACAACACAAGTACAGAGTTGGCAAAAAAGGACAACTTTTAGGACGTCTGTTAAGGTAATAATTATAGTAGGATTATATTCCAAGCAATAAAGAAAGTATCACTGAATGTTATTTTATCATAAAATGAGATATTTAAAAAACTTTTATTTTAACAAATATCAAAATTTAGAAGATATAAATTGACCAATTTCTTTGCACTGTGTAGTGTATGAAAATGAAAAAAGAAGAAAATGCATGAAATGCATCAGCCAGCATGCACAAAAAATGACATGAGGCAAAGTTCCAAGCAATGCTGCCAAATAAATTGTATTAATGTTTAAAATGCTCACTTGGTTAGATTACATCTGCATTTACACGATAAGATTTCCGGATTTATTTTGGAATACAGCGAGCAAATGGATTTTAATATGTTTTCCCAAAAATAGAATTGTATGCGTCACATACAATTTATGAATTCTAATTGACGAAAATCAAACCACTTTTGATTTGAAATGATGATAGATGAAAGAGTGTAAGCGACCTTCACACGGTCAGTCATTTGACATCGACCTGTAATATAGTTGCTTGACGAAAAGTCAAACCCTTTTTATATGTGTAGATGACCCTCAGACTGACCGTGCAAAGGTCGCTCAGTAGAAATTCACTTATACACATCAATCTTTTTCATATCAATCATCCTTAAATCATTCAATCAAAAGTGGTTTGATTTTCGTCGATCCGAATTCATAGAATGTATTTTTCACAAACAGTAGACGTGTTTTTTTTTTTTAAATATAGTTCACTTTATATAAAGTAAAGTAAACATTGCATGCACTATAAAAACAACATTTGCTTTATAACGAATAACTCTTACTTCTCCTGTTATCCTTCGTAATTCTTACTCTCGTTAAATCATTCATAATAGTTCCCTTTCTTATCTGCCAACTGGATCGTTTTATTGAACATTTCTGTTCTATTTTTACGAAACATGTAAATGATTGAATCAATCATTTTATCGTGTAATATTTGCTTAAGCGTTTCACCTACCTACTTATACTTATTACATTTTTATGTACGTGTTTTTTTTTTTAAATAGGGAGTTTTACCATCTTGTCAAAGCTCACACTATGGAGAAGACAGATTGAAATATGTATCGCGCTTTTTTCAAACTGTCAAACTCAAGATCTTGGAGAAAACAATTTGGAAATAATTTTTAAATGCGGTATTCTTTTTTGTGTGAAATTTGTGATTTCCGTGGCTTAAAAATTTATTTTAATTAGCAAAACCAATAATTTTCACAATTTTCGCGCACAAATCTTTAAAATTCCCGCTTTTGTTTTCAATCAATTTTTCAACAATGATAAAAAAAAAATCAGCTGTTCACCATACTGCTGTTTTTGACAATTCTGTTTATTGGTTTTGCTAATTAAAATAAATTTTTAAGCCACGGAAATCACAAATTTCACACAAAAAAGAATACCGCATTTAAAAATTATTTCCAAATTGTTTTCTTCAAGATCTTGAGTTTGACAGTTTGAAAAAAGCGCGATACATATTTCAATTTGTCTTCATCATAGTGTGAGCTTTGACAAGATGGTAAAACTCCCTATTGAACTGTGAAGTCTGACTGACCAAATTCAAACCACATTTAATCTTGGTCGATCAATCAGATTGGTGTAAGGGCTTTTGAAATCTTTTTGACACATTTACAATACAAAAGAAAGAGATGGAAAACTATTTTAATAATTACTGATAACTCGTTCCGTGTGGATGAAAATATGATGTAAAACATTGAGAGTTGAAGGGAAATGTCAGTTATGAGTTTTCGTCAAACAAATGCACGCATACAGCCATGCTTTTACAAACACTATTATATATTGGTGTCTAAGGTTCGCTTTAAAAGTTGACAAGTCTAAATTCACTTGTCCAACTATGCTTGTCCGACAAGTATTCTTTAACATGACGCACTTGTCAGAACTCAGAATAATAAATTTCTCTTGACTTGTCCACATTGTTTGACAAGTGTTCAATGAAGGAAGAATGACTAAAATTCCGGAGGAAACAAAAATTTCTATTTTAAGCAAAATAAAAGAAGAAAAAGTTGTTCTTTTCGGGAGTTTTAGTAATATTCTTACCAAAAAACATAAGTGCGAAAAGTGGAAAGAAATTTATAACTTGGCTAGAAGCCTAAATGCTATTCCCCAAAACAAGGATTGGGGATATGTAAGAGATGTTTTTTGGCAAAATATGAAGAAAAGAGCAATCGTAAGTATTTACATTTGGAATAGATAATAATAAAGCATTTGTTATTTTAAACTAAAATCTCCATTTAAATGTTCTAGGCAAAAGTCGAAAACTCAAAGAAATCAGGTTGTGCGGGTGGAAAAGAGAATGTATTAACTACTTGCGATAATATTGTGCTTGACATCGTTGGGCGAAAATCAGAAGAAGTTATTAAACTCGGTGTTCCGGAATCATTGGCTTTTGATACTTCTAATGGTTTATATTTATGGATAATATTTGTTTATTAAGAACTACATTTAAATATATTGTTGCAGGCACATCTTCTTCAGGCTGCTTTGCGACCATAAACACAGTAGCTAACGTAAATTTACCTCAAACTCAAACTTGCAAGAGAAAGAAAGGTTAGCCTAACATTACTCATTTCTTTAATACATTATCAATATGATATTGAACAATTATTTAATTTTAGGAGAAATAAGGTCCTTCAAGAGAGAATCTCCATTTGCTTCAAAAAAAAGGAAACTCACGCTTGAAAACCTTGAAATTTCTAATTATAAAGGAAAGTTGGAGATTGCTCTGTTAGAAAGGAAGCTTGGTTTTCCTCCTTCAACTTTTACCAAAAGTTTAATGGAGCCTATAATGAAGAAGGAAATCATTAAGGAAGAGAACTCTGAATGTGATGAAAGTGACGAAAGCGAAACAATTCACATTGAAAGAAGTTATTGACATATACCTAGGTACCTAACATAAGAACGTAACACATAATTTTGAGGCCAATGTTTTACTATTGTATATACATAGATACAAACATAAATATAATTTGAAGTAAACTGAATTTCTAAGTTGAAATACCTAGTGTTTGAATTATTTTTTTTAAGTTAAAAACATTAACTAATTATTATGGTGTTTCATCTTTGCTGGTACGGGTTTAAAATAAATTGTTGTTTTGTTCCAATGCCAATATAATTTGCTCAACTTTTTCTGAACTAATGATTATTATGATTGCCACCGTTGGCGTTGTTGCGTCGGGAAAGATTACATAGGTATACATAGTTGTCACACAACACATCATTTTAGTTTCTTCGTAGCATATACTTATACAGCATTGACCCGTTAGTGATTTAAGCCGAGAAAATTTTTCTTAAGTAGGTAGGTACTCCAAATGCATATTCTATTCCAAATGCACATACGAAAAGTCGCGTCGTGTACAATTATTATGGACTCTATTGGCAGACCGCAAACATACAATAATTCAATCAGTGGCGGTTATGATGATGATTAACAAAAGCTGCTTCATTGATAGGAAAGGAAGGGCATCACTATTGATATAATATGTCATCGACTGCACTACAAACTTTCGGCATTACACCTTATTCATAGAACTATTGTAAAGTATGATGCATGCATTTATGGACATTATTTGTCCAACAAACATTGGATTAGTGGCTAAGTAAAGCCGTCAGCCTGCCTGTATGTATAAGCACTTCCTTAACGGTGGGACCGATTTCATTTAAACTTTGAATTCAGGGCCTATAGCGTAAGCTATACTGAGGGGTTTTTGGAATTGGAATCCTAGGTCTTAAAATAATAACGGAACCTCTGCCATATAACGGTTATGAAAAATCTTGTCTTTCTCAAATTTCACATGAGTAAAACGGCGTTAACGGCGGTTCAAATGGTTAAAGCCGTATTTCCTAGCAAATAGTTTTAACGATTCCTGCCATATATATTTTTTTTTATTTGACTTTCTCGTAAACGACTTAACGGATCTTAACCATAAATTCAATATCTAAGAAGGCCTAGATAGCTGAATGATAATGGCGTAAGGCAAGGCTGTTATATGCCATGCTTCAAAATGCTTTATAAAAAAATGTATGTACATCATTATGTTAATAAAAAATAAAGTTATCTGAAAGTTATCTAATAGCGTACTAAATTTGTTCATAACTTAAAAAAAAAATTAGTTTGAATTTTTTTTTAAATTCAATATTTTGAAAATTAGTAAATATTTTTTTTTTAAATTGTGCATATTATGTATAAATAATTAAGTTCTTAAAATTTGCATAAACCCTAATTATTTTTTGATTTTTTTTAAAGTTGTATGATGTATGATTTTGGTGAAAAAAATTGTAAAATACATTACAATGCTGTGGAAGTAGAAGGCGAAATTGATTTTTTTTCAGCTCAAATAATAACGGTACATATGCCATATAACTGTTATGAAGAAGCTATAACCGTAATGAAGAAGCTCAAATAATAACGGTCGTGCCGTTACGGTACCGTTATGAAGAAGCTTAATTTTCTTCTCGAAACGGCTCCAACGATTTTCTATAAAAAAAATACAGACGGTTTTTATTTAATTGCTTTTTAACTGTCACTGTTATTTTCTTCTTGAGCTATCTCGTGAACGGGTTAATCGCTTTTAACCCAAAGATCTAGATGACCAGCTAAAACTTCAATACCAAAACTTTGCAAAATTGCTTTTGTTAATTTAAATTGATTTTTTAATTTATTTTTTTTCGTAAATTTATTATTTTTTTATTTTTTGTGCATAAAATGCCAACTATTTAGCACTTAAAATTGGCGTACCTACTTCAAATTCGTAGGTTTTTTAAATATATTTTTTTGGAAAACTTATCTTCAGGCAACAAATTTTTCTGCATAGCTACTTTGAATTTAGCTTGAATCTTTCTAAAAAGTAGTTTCAGTTTTAAAAACAATTCATATGATTATGTTCATATTTCTCATTCATAATAAGAAAATACATTAAATTAATTTTATTTTTGTGAGAACTTGCTACAAGAGCAAGTTCGTGCGACCCAGTCGTGCCTTTTATTTAGCATACCTTTTCTCGCAGTCTCTGACATTTTGAGCTATCTAATATACATACGTACCCCACATTATTTTTTTTAATTGTAGATCAATAGTGAGAATTTTAACAAAACCAAACGTATTTTCTCAACATAGACTCAATTCTGTGGATTAGCTTGTTTTTAATATTAGTGATTGAATAATACCCAATTGTATTCTGAATATAGTAGAATTAAAAAAAATAAATTAGTTCAAGTAATTGTTGTCTTGTTTTATTTAATTCGAAATAATGAAATATTTTATAATGGAGTTCTTAATTTTATATGCGGTAATGTGAATAAATTTGGAATTTTTTCTCATACCATATTTCTGTATTCAAAATCTATCAATGGCCTTATAATTAATACATTTATAATAATATAAACTTATTACATTGAATATAGCTTACACAGTTTTATTCATGAAATTGTAATTTTTTAATGGGATACTGTATAAGTGTATAATAATGATAGTAGGTATAAAATTGAAAATTAAAACAAATTATCAGCTAGAACGCTTTTATGAATTTCACGTTAGCATATTGTATAGGCTCAGTGAAACGATCATGGGCAAAAGCAAAACATATAGAACAACATTTTTATCAATAAATAACAAATTAAAATATATTACAACATAAATGAAACATCAGTCATTAATCTTAATATAACAATAATAATCATTTCTTTAAATTAGACTATCATCACTTCCGGATTTTTCTTGTTTTCAAAGTGCACGTTATGATATTTTATTCAAACTACATAAAAAAATGTTTGTTTTATTTTTTTTTAAATACAAATTCGAGAAATAAAACAGTTTATTTTATTATAACGAGAATGTAAAATTGAAAATAATTTATGCATGTAGATATACTATGTTAACGAATTAGTTTTCATCATGTCCAATGATTACAATGTCATCTGCTAAAGGGCTTTCAATTTCACTTGACGGAGTTTTCACAATATGGTTTCCTTCGTTCGAATCAAGATTGATCAAAGATAATGTCATTTTACTACTAAGCACAACCTGAAAAATCAAATATAATAATGTTACTAAAGAATGTTATTTTTATAAAGATACATTCGAAAAAAAGCCTACAGCTGGTTCTTCCGGAGATCCATTGAGATCTTCATCAAAAACTTCTTCTGTTCGAGTTTCTGAATCTGATACCAGTATTTGAGAATCATGTCCTAGAGATCCCTCCAAATAAATGGACTGAGGAACCGGTTTATCTTCAAGCTTTTCGCTGGACTAAAAAATTAATAAATACGAAAATTTGATTAATATTTTAGAAAACAGATAACATCTTAAGCTTTGTTTAATTATAAATAAAGTATTAAATAAAAAAATAAAATTTACAAAACATTTTTTTTCAAATCAAAATAAATGTTAATCAATTATTGCTTAGTTCAAAGTTATATTTTTTCGATAACGGTACTCCAGCCAGTTTTTTTTTTAAATCATTGTTTTATTTTTAAGTTTTAAGCCAATGCTTGTATGTCCCCTAAGAAATTAAATAGCGTACCGTGACGTAGTGGTTTTTGTTATTGTATGCCGAACTCCCACGCTAGAGGTATATAGGTTGGCTAGACACCTTGTTTTCTTTTTAGAGGCAAGGAAGTGACAGCCTCCTCTAAGAGTATCAGTTGTCTTAAAATAGTGTATATTATTTAGCCGTTGGGATTCGGGGATGAAGCATAATTGATTTTTATTTGACTTATGATTTATTGATTGATCAGATCGATTGATTGAATTAATATTATCCATTATTCATTTGAGACGGCTAATTACAGCATAGTCTGACACTTACGAGATCAGGAACTGTTTGGAAAACCGTTCCGTTTTAAAACGTTTAAGTTTTTAATTTCCGATTTATTTTAAGTGTACGAACTACCTTTATTTTAAATCCGTACGTACATACATAAATTAATTCGTTAACGAATTCAAATTGATACGAATATCGGAACAGGGTGATAAGTTTTTAAGTTTAGAACTGTATGTATGAGGGTTTTTTTTTTTAATTTTTGTAACAGGCTTCAGGGGGTCAATTTCATATATGTGAAAAGGTGAAATGATAAATTTTATCTCTCTTTAGCGTTAAATTCGATTCCTGATTGGTAAAAAAATGAAAACAAACTTCAAAAACTTTTCATAATGATAAATATCTTATCGCAGTTAAATCGTTTTGTGAAGAGCAGTGAAAACGCGTTGACAAACCTTAAACTGAGAGACAAAAAGTTAAATTAAAATTTAATAGATTGTATTTGATTTTAGTTTTATAATGGTTCCTTAGCTCGAGTAAATTTGATTTAATTATGCTTCGTTCTCAATTTTTTTTTTCTCAAACTTTGATTTTAAAACAGTCGTATTCAAAGCTAATTTTTTTTTTTAATCTGCGTAAATCAAAGTGGTTTTCTCTGCTTGAACCTTGTTTTTTCTCTGGGTATATCATTTAGTACTTTTTAGTACACACATTGACAGCTGTTTATCATAATAAGTTCGAGAATCGCATTAAGCGAGTTCATGAAGTGATAAAAAATTATTTGGAAGAAGATGGTAGCTGCCATTCAATTTTTGTGTTTTGTATTTGGTACCATGTTGTCTACCCGGCACCGATTTCAAATTTACCATCTCTTACAAATCAAGATTAAACATAAATTTGGATTCAGTTTTGATTTTGATTTCTTGATAAATGAGCTGTGCTCAAAATAAAAAAAAATAAGTACAATTGTACATGTACTTGTGTTTATTTTTACGGATTTCTTTTGCTATTCAAGCGATTCAGCACTAAATTTTATGAGACTTATTGGCTGGAATGTGAAACCTTTATCTAATGCCAGTTTTCGTATGCAAAATAATTTTATTCTTCATACCAAAACTGGTATTAGATCTGACACATAGATAAAGTATTTCGCATACCACCCATTGTTATAGTCACTCTTGCGACTTACATGTTCCGGATGAGAAAAAAATACTGGTGTTGAAGGTCGACCGCTCCATTTTTGGCCACCTTCACAACTAGCTGTTACCTCCATACCAAGCACCTTTAGCAAAAAAATCAAAGTAAACAAAATTAAAGAAAAAAAAAGAAAAAAAAAATAATCAAATGAAAATATTTAAACCTAAAGAAAAAACTTTGACAATATTTTTAATAAACTTACCGCTATTGATCTATCCACGCTACCTTCTCTCTTTTTACATTCAATAATTTCATGTTTCGAATTTTCCATTTCAGTTAAATGTTTTTCACCTACGGATTTTTCTACAGAATTATGATCTTCACTTTGTCCATTTAAAATATTTTCACTATTCGATGTCATCGTTTCGTCGTTTGTTTCCTGTTTTCAAAAAAAATTTTAATAAAATCCTTATTTAGTGGACGTGTTAGAATAAAATTAAGTGTGTGGTGAAATTTAGTTTGAATGATGATGATGTTACAAACATTTTTGTAACGCACCATTTCAAAAGTATTTTGATTTCACCAAATGAATGTCATGCAAATTCTTCTAAAAAACATAAAACCAAAATAGAACAAAAAAAAAAAATCAGTTTTTTTTGGAAAAGCATCAGAAAATTATTGTTTGTTAGTATATGTATGTAGTTTGCGTATTATAGAAGTTATAAAAAATGTGTTTTTTTTTGTAGTTTAAAATATTAGTGTCATAGGGTGCATTTTGTTTACTAGGTTTTTTAAGGCACACACACAAGAATAATGAACACGCAGTTAAAATAGCAGTTATTTTCAAAAATTGCAATCGCCATCTTTTTGTTTTTTTTTATTCAAATTGCTAACCTTATTTGAATCTGAAGTCGAATTTTGTTCTCGTACTTTTAATTGCTCGTCGGCGGCATCAATTAAACCTTGAATAGCTGTTACAACTATGATAATAATGAATTTTTATAATAAGTATTAAGACATAACAAGAAAGGAAGAAATTATAGCAGAGACCCAAACTAAATACTCGTTACAAAGATAAAGCGCAAAAAAGTTAAACAATCTTAATTTTTTTTGTATTTTAATTGTTTGCTTACACACTTTTTAAAATATGTCCCCTTTTTAATGTTAATATAATAAATCAACATGCTTTAAATTCTGGAGTGCAGTTTAATTAATAGTGCTATAAATACTTTTTTGATTTATTAGAAGAAAGAAGCATTAAAAATGGTGTTCGTACGCATTACACCTATTTTTGTGCAATATAGAAACTTGTGCAACAAAACAAAAAACATGAAAACAGGATATTGAATAAACCGAAAAAAGGATGAAAGGAACAATTGCATCAAGAGCCTAATAGTTAATGAATGATTCGTATAGGCAATCTGCTGAGTATAGCGCTTTGCTTCAAATAGTTATAGAAGATAAACGTTCTAAAAATACCTACATATATATCTTAACTAAATATCAATGGAGATTTATTTACTGTTTTTTTTTTCCTTGAATCTAATAAACAGTTAGGGCCAGTTGTACAATCGTGGTTCAAGTTTTTAACTCACCAATTTTGGAAGATTAGCTATTTAAATCAGTGGTTTAAAAATTTGAACCACATGGAACCACGCCCTATCTTGCAGAAAAAAATAATAACTTCAAATTTGTAGAATTTTAAATAAACTATGCTTTGATGAGGCATTCCAAGTGCCTGGTTGTGTTGAAAAGCTGTATATGGATTGAGAAAAGTCCACATATGAGATTAAATAAATATGTTTTTAATTTTCGATTTTATGTTGCACGAATGAAAACACAGCTAACCAAAGATAAAAAATAAAAACAGGAACGAAACAGAGAACCCCCACAAAACAACAACAACCTATACTGCACATATGCAGCCGAAGGTCACCGATCTCACCTTCGTGCCAAATTCTATTTGACAAAATGACGGATATAAAAGTTATCCAGAGAAAAATTAAGGAATAAATATTTTGAAAATGTACATATCTATAGATAGAGCGTTAATTGAAGTTATGCGAGTTTATATTTTTATCGATGAATACTGCCTATATTCATGGATAAAACAGTGGTTCATACTGTCAAACAAATTTGGTGCAAGTGTACCTTAATATACCAACTATTTGAACAATACAAACAATTTTAACCGTGGGGTTATATGTAAGAGGTTAGACAATTACCAGCTAATTCTCAATCCACTGCGTCAAAAACGATTCTATCCTAATGCTATCTCTCTATTTCTTTAAAACTAGTATTTTTGAGAGCTTATATTTTCTCAACAAGCTTGTTTGATTGCTTTGTTTGGTTTTGGCTTAGATCTAAAGCATAGAATTTACGATACAATTATCGTACCGACATGAATCGTACCGAAATTGTTAGCGATGTCGCAAGAGAGCACACACATTATACGACAAGCATACGATTTCATTAAAATGACGGCTGGTTTTGCCTCGATAGCATTCGACTATGCGATATCGCATTGTCAGTTCAGCGGATGCTTTCTTTGTGCACGCACATGGTACAATAATCGTGTTCGACCCAACTTGTGTACGATAATCGGTACGATGATTGTATCGTGTATCCCATGCTTAATAAGTGTCAGCGGCAAATCTAACTGAAAATGAAGTAAAATGAGCCCGAATTTGAATGCGCCCAATTTCATGTAGTTTTCATATGAGAGAAATAGAAGGTATGCCCACTCAAGATAGTCGAATCGCCATTTTGTCGAATTTGCACATAATAGTGACGTCACTATCATCTTTGAATGTAAGTTTATGTTTTATGTGATGACTATAAAACTAAGCAGTGAAATAAATTATTTTTAAGTAATAATAACTATGAGAAAATAGAAAATAATAAAAACAATGAAATGGAATGAAACACTTTTTTAATTTTTTGACACAGACAGATGATAGTGATGTCACGCAACGAAGTGAGCATACCTTGTATTTGTTTATTGTGATTTCTTATCATATAAATGAATCAGAGAGCTCGAAGCGTACTCTTCTCAGAGCTCAGAGTATACTCTGGCCACTCAGGCTCTACTAATAGCTAAAAAAAACACCCAACGACAAAATTCATATATTTTTTGAGACATAGCTTGACCCCAAAAAAAAAAACCGTAAAACCAAACGATCGCTGTGTAATGTGTTATCGATGTTTTTGAATGTGATAAGTTTTTAAATGCACAGTGTTGCCAATTTCTTTAATCATTTTAACTTTTTGACCTTTTGTATCAATTCTATAGGAATTTTCTTTGTTACAGTTTGGTGCCACTTATATAATATAGTACAGAAAAAAGTAAAGGGTACATGTTGCAAACTTGGGAAAATTTACTGAATAATGTTGAGGTGGAAAAGTGTCCTAAATACGAGAAAAGTTGTATGGTAGCTATCATTAAATGGCTGTTTATTCAAAAACTTTAAATGCCATCTTATGTTAAATGCTTATACCGTACCAAATTTAAATGAAATCGGTTCGGCTGTTACCAACTTATGGCCAAATTTGTGGAAAACCGTTAAGACAAATTCTCTGTTATATGCATTTTTAGCCAAAAACCTGAAATGCAGTTATATTAGGACAAATAAACGTACCAAGTTTCATCAAAATCGTTGGAGCCGTTTTCGAGGAAATTGGGAAAAACTAAAACCGTTATATGGCAAGTACCCGTTATAGCTTATAATTCCTCTAGGAAATTACCAAAAAGTACTACACACGAAGTTTGAAGAAAATCCGACCAATCGGGACACCGACAACAGCACATCCGCACATCCGCGGATGTGCTGATCCGCACATCCGCGGATCCGCACATCCGCACATACCTACGCACAGACAGACCGAAGGACGGCATGACGAAACCTACTTTTTTGGAATTCTCTATCATCGTAATGTCATGTTTGATTAAAACCTCGATTTATTTTGTACACGAAACCAATACTCGCCCTATGAGCAAGTAAAAATGGCAGCACTGCCTCAGCAACAATTTATTTCTATGGTATAACGACGCTGTAAACGTTGCTGGTACTTGCTTGATTTGTTTCGCACTTGAATATTTTTTAATATTTTTTTCTTACAAATTATTGTAATCTTACAATTCGACTTCAATATCGAAAGCAAATGCGTTGTTATTTTATGACAAACAAATCTTCAACTTATATTATCAAACAATAAAAAAAATTCTTTAATGCAATTGTTCCTTTCTAAAAAGTCCATTCAATAGTCCTAAAGGAGTTTTTTCATGCGATTTTTATGAATGGATGAAAGCTGTCACAAGAAACAGAATTGAAAACAATGAAAATTTAATTACTTATTTAAGAAAAGGGATGCCGAAACTTTGCCGCTTTAAAAAATTCACAGCGAGCATCTTGAAATATGAAAAATGAAAAGTCAAGATATTTGTGTCAATAAAATTGTTATCATGTTTGCGCCCTTTTTCATTATATTTAGCGTGTTTCTTGTAAAAAAAACATGTATATTTGATGTTAACATGTTGTGTGTTTATTATGTTCCAAGTCTTCGACCATCAGTGTTAGTGTTTTTGTTTGCCTTAATGTTGTTCGCGCAAAATATGATAGTTATTAACCAAATGAAATAAAATTTACTAACCCATAATTTAAATTTTAAATTAAAACTTTAAAGTATTTTAAATTATTTAAAAAAAAAAATTATTTGCAAATTTTTCGATATTTAGCAAACACTTCAATTTTTTTTTATTTGTGCTAACCTTGGCTTGGAATTGATCTGAATTCATTTCAGCTATTAATTTAGCCATTGCTTTTTCAGTTTCCTCAAGTTTTTTCCTTAATTTTTCAATTTCCATTAATTGTTCAGATTCCTTATTTATTGGATGGTTTGATTTTGTAAGTTGATAGCTGGATGATTTGCCAACGCTTTGCGAGCCGTTATTAGAAACTATTGTGTTAGATGATGGCATATCTTGAAGCCTTTGATCTTGGCAATTATTCCGGCTACAGTGTTCTTGTTGATTGTTAGATCCTATAAAATTTGTTATACGAAACTTCATAATGCAAAGTCAAATAATGAACTAAAAATATGAAAAAAAAGTTAGTTTCCGTCAAATCAAATTTAAATTCGCAAGCTCACGTGAAACGTTCATAAAGTTAAATAACAATATAAAAGTTGTGTCATTATAATTGATGATAAATATATAATATATAAGAATTTTATGTGAAATTTGTACGTGTATGTATTTACAAAATTAAAGTAAAAAAAAAATATTTAAAAGATGCGCCCCTAGACATTGAAAAGGTAGACAAAATTATCAAAACTAAAACTAACTTCCACGAACTCTAGGAAAACAGACCGAAATAATTGAGTTTACATGCAAATAAAAAGAAGTTTAAAGAAGAAGAACAGAGAATACCATAGAGTATTTTTAATATAGAAACCTTAAATGTTGTGCTTGGGTAAAGTATCTAACATTTTTGAACTTTTGGAAAATATCGAAAAGTTTTAACATTTACTCTTAAAAGTTTTTTAATTGTGGAATGTGGATAATAGATACTATAAGCCTTTATTGGTACTTAAGCTGGATTTTTAACATGTGACGCGGCGTAACATCAATGTATCTATAGTAAAAAGAATATATTTTCTATACAAAAATAAAGAAATCACTATCAAAAATTATGCATTTAAATTACATGTTCCATATACCTAAGTGATATTGAGTCAACATGGTGCAGAGAACTAACTTCACTGGAACTAACTTCACATGGGAACTAACTTCATCACTACTGGGAACTTATTTCACTTTTTTTTGGTGAAGTGAATTCCCATTAAAGGTGAGAACCAATTTCATCTGAAGATTGTGTTAAATTGATTCCCATCTTCAAATTTTTTATTACAGGAGATATAAAGATAAAAACATGATGCGACTTTAGTTCCCGGTGTCTCCAACAGTTGAGATTGGATTGCTGCCCCCTACAACCTCCCTGCTTGGCCCACTATAGGATTTTGGGTGGGTGCAAGTTTGAGTATGAAATATGTGCATTTTGTCTCAAATGTGTAACGTCACCCAAAAGAGTGAAATAATTTCCCACCAAAAAGTTAAGTTATTTCCCACTCAAAGTGCAGGAATTAACTTCACAATAAAAAAGTGAAATTAATTCCCACTAGTGGTGAAGTTAGTTCCCATGTGAAGTTAGTTACCGTGAAGTTAGTTCTCTGCACCAGTCAATATGTACAATATCTGCTTCTACTTTTTCCGACAGTGTCAATAATGATTTCGATTTTCGAATAACTCCACAATTGTTCCACTACATCGGCTTTCCCTTAAGATCTGCCTGAGAAGTTTAAGCGATAAAAAAAACCGACATGTACCTCCTTTTCCTGGATCACCCGCAAATCTAGTTTAAATAAAAAAATTATTACGGGTATTCTTAGGAGCCCGAGCAAACAAAAGAAACACCTTAAACTATCCTTGGAGTAATGAACGGCCCAACAGGCAGATTATGTAGTGATTATATGAGGATACACCGGATCATCCAATTGGAAAGTGTGGATCACTTCTTCAAACAAGAGTTATAAAACGGGCATAGGAAGAAAGAATGAGAATTCTCATCTAAATTTGTATGAGGCACAATATAGATCTTAATAAAATATATTCATAATCTTATATAAAATTTATTCATAATATAGGAAATAACCAAAGTAGCGTGACCAAGCATAAGAAGATCTCGAAGAAAAATTTATGTCGACATTATCTGTCTATACAAAATTGAAATCTTCTTCTTATTTATGGATTTAAATTTGTTTGGGGGTGCCGAAGGCACAAAACCAATAATGGTGCTATAAAAAAAACTTTTCAATAAAGAAATTCGCACCATGCCTTGGGAACTCATTTTAAATGGAACTTCAGTAAATGGTCACAATATCAGTAGGAGTATTGCATAATTATAATGAAACATAGGAAACATTGACGCTCCCTCTTCTTTAACTTCAGGATGTTTGTATGCATATTATTTGAAAGTGACGAAAAAAAAACTACGTTTACTTTCATTACGTGAAAGATAGATAAGATTGTGAAGTAACGTTAAAATTATGTGAGTATATGTAGTATTTATTTTTTTTATTATTATTTTTTTACCCATTTAGTTATTTTCAATAAAATAAATCATATAAAATCAGTCATTTGATCCACCATTCTGGTTCGAAGTAAAGTTTCAAAAGACTTCGAACCCAGAACATCAATAGAGTTAAATATTGATAGAAATATTTTTTTCTCACAAAAGCGTAGGTATATGCTGCATTTTTGTTTTGTTTGCCTTAAATACATCAAATACATCAAATACAAAATTATGAAAAAAAGGACATATTTTAAAATTTGTACTTAATTAATAAAAAGACGAAATCAAAGTAAATTTATGAATTAAAATTTAAAAAAAAAATTTGCTAATGACGACAATGAGCTTACTTGTCTGATGTTCTCTCCACCCTGATTTTTTTGGTGAGTTAAATGATATGAGATTTATTTGATTTTGATTTGTACATAATATATTGGTTTGTATATAGTTGTACATTTAAACGGAAACTTAAGGCAAAGAATGGTAAAAATAAAAACTCAAATAACTTACCCAATTTTGTGCCATTTACTTCATCAGCTTTTTTATCGTGTCCGAAGACTTCTTTCCTAAAAGTAGGATCAGCTGGAGCTGGACCGTAGGGTGCGTTGGGAACCGGTTTTTTGAAAACAATCTAAAATGTATGAAATAAATTTATATAAATTTTTTTTTTTTTTTTTTTAATTTTATAAAGTTTATATATAGTCAAGTTAAAGGGTATTGTTTATTCTTCGTTAAAAAAATTAATCATTTTATTATAATATTACAGTGTTTAATTCTTGAAATCGCAAAAGACAAGATGATGTAAAATTGTCCTAAGCTATCATAAGGTTAATTACGATATAATTTCTATGAAATTATAGGAAGATGCTATAACCTTTCCAACTGGCCCCAAATAGTGGTAACAACTGTCAGTTTTCTTTTGAAATTTGAGGTGGAAAAGCCACTTTGGATGAGCCATCTTATTTCAAAGAAATAGCAAAACAATATCGGAGGAGTATTTTTCTAGCCATAAAGAAGACTTTAAATGCATCAATATAATAAATATCTAAATAAATTAATCAATAATGAAGATATATAAATAAATTTATATACAAATAAATTTATTAATGAATCCTAATGGCTAAAGTCATCCATTAAAAAGCCAAGCATGTTACATATATGTGTATAAGTTTTATAATCGCATACAATACGAAGAATAAAAAAACACATATTAACATGATTTTATAAAATTAATAAAAATAAAATGTACATATTTGTTAAAAAAAAAAAAAAGTTATCGTATCCCACTTACCTTCATAATAGTATAAACGAAAAACACTATTATTCCTACTGTATACAATGGCATTATCAGTCCCATGCTGCTTCCTTTTGGTTGTGCCTGATGAACTGATCCCGCGCCCATTGGTGGACGCATTCCAGGAATAGGACCAGGCTTAAAAAAATCAATGTTAAGTATATAAGTTAATTTTTTGGTAATTCATGTAATCAGTAACAGTTAATGTAAACGTTTTCGACTGCTATTTACAAAATCTACTAAACTGCGTCAAAATAGAGGTTTCTGGATAGCTAATTTTTAGTTACTCCATTTACGCGAAGAAAAGAATCTGAATTCTGTAAAGAATTGAAACAAATTGCGACAAGCGTTTCACTGCAACTACAGCTGTACAAGGAACTAAACAATGGCACCCAACATGGGGTCCCAACCCCACGACCTTGCCTTAAGATTAAGACTTTTTAAGATCCCCACGTTGGGCGCCATTTATTGCGAGCTTAATTGTTCCTTAATTTTTTTTTAATACTCTACTCTTACAACTCTATCTTCTAAGACTCTATTTTCTCATAAATTCGAAATCCAACATACTAAAATACATATAATCTAGACCCTATTATGGACAAAAGTCATTGTCAAAAGTGATTTATACCTAGTGTCATGAGAAAATTAGTTCAAAGATTAATAAGTGAGTGGGCAACTACCTATGACTAGATTATTCAAACATTCCACATTGTCGAATAAAATATATTGGCCGTGAATTTGTACCCGTTGAAAGCTGTCAAGGCGTGCATCGTCATCGACCATCATCGTATAGAAGGAGGTGGTGAAGGTCTTCTAAAAATATAATCCATACTAATTTCAATCATCTCCACTCAAATAATTCTTCAATGTGCGCCTTTAAGCAAAAGATAAATAAACAATATGACTTTGAATAATGAATCAAAAATATAAATCATATCCGTCCTTTAAAAGATGTATAAATTTAAATAATTAGATTTTATGTACTTTAACGTGTACCAATATTGGAGAGTAGGTATTCTTAATTTAATGTTTTTATCTCACAAATTTTAACAGATAGATTCTCAGACATCACTTTCAAAAACGGTTTCTTGATTTGTAGTCCACATTATTTGTGTGCAATTAAAAATATTGTACTTGTAGATTATGTAGTTATGTGCATGGAATCAAATTCGACACAATTTGGCACAAATTCAATATTATTCTGAGTTATATTGTGAGACTATTTTTAAAGTTAAAAAAAAAAAAAATATTCATCCGCACATGAACTGCACAGTTTGTTTGTGTTTTGTCAAGAGAAAGAATTTTTGTGTTTTTGGTTTTTTTAAAATATAAGAAACTTATAAAAATAATAATAAATATTTTTAACTTACTCTTCCTTCGACAATTCTCGGTGGTGGATTACTAGAAGATTTAGCCCTTTCAATAATTGGAACAGATGGAGTTGCTGGAATAGCTCGACCTCTTTCCTTCATTGATTGGTATATGGATTCCGGATGCAAATGCGATGGTCGTTCTTGACGTAAGCCTAAAGTAATGCATTTAATTTTAAATACTTATCTCCTTGCATTATTTAAAGTTTCGTTAAAGAATAATGGAAGAAATGATAACGCGCTTATTATTGTCACTTCAACAAAATTTTAGTCAAAATTAATGATAAGTTATTTTTTTACACTATCAGACCTTTTTCATAAGGCACTTAAAGCAAGCATTTTAAGGTTTTGTTAAGATTTCTTGGGGCCAGTTGTACAATCATGGTTCAACGTGATTCAAGTTTTAAACCAGCTTTTTTGGCAGATAAGCTATTGAAATCAGTGGTTTAGATATTTGACACACGTTATACCACTATTTTGTACAACACTGGCTCTTATTTAATAAAATAATAATAAATATAAATGTATGAAATTTTAGTGCCTTAACCTATATACAGGGTGGCCCAAAAACAATCACCCAATGATTTATCTTTATAACACTTAAAATAAAAGATTATTTTTACTTTTTTTTTGGATAATATCGGTCAACTAAAGGGGCCTGTCAGTATCGATGTTCATTTAGGTTTTTTTTACGACTTTCTCATTTTGAAAGCTTCCAGAGAATGTGATTGCATGTTCTCATAGGGCCTTTCTAATAATCAAATTTAGTACCAAAGAGCTTAAATAAAAATCTCCACACTATAAAAAAGAATTTGTACAGTTTTTGACTCTTTTTTATTTGACCAACGTGTTTCTGATAGCATTTTGCGGTAAGATGCACCAGTTGTAAAAAGTTTCCTCTATTTGAACTGGTTGTTTATTTTTCGTGGCCACGAGTATCTAAGTATTAAAATAAACTGCTAGCGTTTACGGAAATCTATTTCATATTGCTTTACCAATAATTTTGTATGACATAAAAAAAAGTCCATTAACAAAGTAAAAGTAGTAGAGTAATTTCTACGTTTAATACAAAAAAAAAAATAGTCCATTAACAAAAATTTTAGAAAAAAAGCTACCCCACCACCATCTAGGGGGTAAAAAAGCTATCTGTCAAAGTACCGTTAAAATCGGTTCAGTAGTTTCTGATCGGATTATGTATGGGTTTTCATAGAAAAGGAACCCAAGTACCGACTAGGGAATAACTAAAATATTTCTCAAAACATCAGCTATCTCAGTGAAAGTCTCGTGAAAATCGGTCCAGTGGTTTGTGATCGGTTTGACCATAACCACCTTAATAGGGACTAATTAAAGTCATTAAAGAAATAAAGTCCCGTCAAAATCGGTGCAGCTATTTCCGAGATTAGCCCGAACAAACAGACGAACAGACGAACCAAAATTTAAAAAAATAATTTTTTGTTAAAAGTACCTACCGTATAAGTATAATCTTTCATTATGCATCCTGTTAAAACCCGTTATTTTGAAATTACAAACAGACGCTTAATTTTTATTTATAAGTATGTGTATGTATATTATAATACATTTAAATTTTTTTTTTATTTTTATTTACACGTATTTACGGATAAAAAAACATTTTCATTGGGCTTGTAAGGAGGGGTACGAGTTGAAAGCACCACCTGTGCACATGAAGGCTTATTTTTTATTAATTAAATGAAATAACTTCTGAAAGAAATTAAGATGTGTTTTAATGTGATGGAATCTTCTGTCAGCGGTTTGTAATTTGTGTATTTATCTCTGTTCGGTGAAAACGCTATTTAATCCTTCAAAACCAAGATTTATTTATGTTTGTTGGAAACGTAGTGTTATACTCGTGCTGTATTTGGTATAAGATAATATTAGATGAAATGTTTTTATACTTGTTTTCCCATGGAAAACAAGTATAAAATCCTTTTGTTAATCCCTTTGTGAGCACAAAGGGATTAACTCCCAAGCAACACAACCACAAATTACAAAATAATCAAACCGATATTCCAACCTCCACAAATGTTAGGTCTCATGAGTTTATGGTATCAAAACGGCGCACCAAGCGCTTATTGGGTTATTCTAGCAGAATAACCGCCATTTTTACCTACCTACCTACACATATTATATATATATACATAGATATAGATATGACGTGACTCATATTTAATGAAAACTAGTAATAATTTTTCAATTGATCCAAAAATAAAAGGTTTTAGTATCAAAAACAAAATAAAACACATATTAATATTAGTATATGAATAACATCGAAATGACATTAGACATTTTTAATTTTTTTCGTTATAAAGAAAATTAATAAAAACTAAAACAAAAACATTGGCACACGAATTCCAGTCAAGGGGATAAGTGAAATTATGTATTTTGTCTTCGCTTTCCACATTTCACTCTCTATTATTGTTAATACAAATTCCCACACCACACCATCAGGTAATTAAAAACTTTACGGAAAGGTGAGCACATGACTTTTAAATCTTAAATTACACTGAAAACAAGCACACAAAGAAATTAAAAAAAAAAAACCTACTCAATTCGCCGGTGAGCAAGTTCAATTGTTTTCTATATAAATGTGGTCCAACTTCAAAAGGTGTGGAATTCAAGAACTGTTCCCTATCAAGAACGACATCACAACATCCTTTTAATGTTGTTTCAAAAAATTATAAATTAAAAAAGACAAAAATAAAATAACATGTCAACAACTTACCACCAGGTAGACGATGCTCCTTTGCCGCTGGTTTTGGCAAAGCACCACCAAACATCATCGGATGAAATACTTTTGGCCATAATATTGCAACACATCCAACGACGGTGATAACAATAAGAACGGTTTTCTTCGAACTTAAACATTCGTTAGCATGAACAGGTTGAGTTGGTGCCTTCCTCATGCTTTCTGTTTATTTTTATTTTTATTAAATTTAGATTTAATTTCGTTTATTATTATTATTTTTTTTTTTCAATTTTCAATTTAAATTTATCGTTTAATCTTATTAATTAAAGTTAATCTAGGTGATTTTTGCAATCATATCATTTTACACAAATTCGATTTTTAATGTAAAAACCTTATTGTTAACATAATCTGGAAAATAAAATAAATATTATTATATATTTTTTTTATGCCGTAACATTTTTATGTTAAGAATATTTATTTTTTTTTTATTCACATTAATTTTTAATATTTATAGGTACTAAGTTTTTATTAATTTTTTAGTCTGGTCTGGTAACATTTGTATCTTCAACATGAATAGATATGAGAATTTTGTAAATTAGACAATAACAAACATATAGATTCAATTCTTTTAAATCAGCGAGTTTTTATTAAATACAGATTTTTAATTTTATATAATAAAAATAATCCATTGGTATTTAAGGACACCAAAAATTGAAGAAAATGCAAAGAATTCAACCATGTGTGTGTACATGAATAATTAATTATGTACAAATGCAAATGACTAATGCTAGCATAATTATTTTTTTAATCTGGCGCTTTTTTTCGAATGACGTTGATTGCTATAAAATATATTTTTATATTTATGGTGAGCTTACACATGGATGGATTGACTGGCACGAGTAGCATATAATAATAAGGGACACGGCTATAGGTTCCACAAACTCTTTGGCAAGTTATTTTCATGCTAACGACTGGGAAACCCATTTGACCATTTGTTTAAAGTATACATTTTTTTTTTAAACAAAAAAAATCCTAAAGCAGGAATATCAAATTTCTTAAAAATCAGTTAATAAAATATATCGTAAATAGTCGGTATAAAACCGGTTTCGGTTTTTATCCTACGAAAAATTTCATCGTTAAAAATACATTCCAGAAAGCGAAATTTTACCAATATCGCTCGTATTTTTTTTTTTCGAAAAAAAATAAACTCCAATCTTTTTTTTGGGACATTGCCTCTTGCGAGAAAGTGACAAATTCTTTAAGAGTTTTCAATTTATCAAATGAGGCTTTCTTGCCCAACATAATTGTGATTGTGGATAACGCAGATATAAATTAACTTGTAACGTTGTAATGTAACTCTACCCGCTATTGCAAATCATGTTATGATCATGCACGATAGAGTCATTTGGATCGAGGCTATATGGCTTTAGTCCAAAACATGGGTTCAAATACGAACGAGCAACATTTTTGTTGAGCTAATGTATTAGAACAGCAACAATTGTATAAAAGCATTTTAAACTCTGTCCAACCGTTGAGCTAATCCATTTTGACGTATTTTACAACAACAAGATTTATATAAGTGGCAGAACATAGAATTTTGCCTTAATTATTTAATTTGTTATTTTGGCTCAGCCTGGCTCGATTTTGAACTTTCCGAAACTTAAATCGAGCCTGAAGACTTGAAGACATTGTTATGAATATGGATCAGATCAAAGCCATTCGCGTCCATGACTCCACCGTGTATGTCCAGCTTTATAAACCTGAACGTTAGTGAAGTACTGCAGTGTTGCTCAGATGTTTGCTCAAATAAGTCGGTACAATTTATAAGTTTTTATAGCATTTAACTTTCAGAACAAAATACAAAGAAGTGCGCACTTTTATTCAGAATTCTGAAGTTTTAGTTTCCATACAACAACTGTCAACTACCATCAGTAGTTTGCAGGTAAAACTTATCTATAATCTTAACTAGGGATCAAAATTTTGGTTATCATGATTGTTTCATGAAGACAACCATATGTTCTACTGACTTAAGGCTTAAGCATAATTATCGGAACAGTACAAATGCGGTCATACGAAACTATCCGAATACAAGCAAATTATATAGTGCTTCGATAATGTTGAATTGCTCGGATTCGTTTAGTTGTCGTTCTCATTTCGGGCTTAGCCGGCAAGAAGGGTTCCGGTCGTAATTCACTTATCATATGTTTTTTCTTATACCAGCAACTGAAAGTCACAAGAAACTAGAATCCCCTCTTGTAAAAAGGGCTTAACTATCCATTAGATTGTATTGAAAAAAAGCGCCCAGTTTTTCGGTGCTGCTTTCTCAGTGATAATCGAAGAAAGTTTACCTTTCTTATGAATTAACCCCGAGTTCATACAGTCAGTTTTTTTAATGAAATTTTTTTTGTTGTGTTATACAAATAAAAGCATACAACAATTGGAAAATATGAAAAGATGGATCACACAAAGAAGGAAGCATGGACAAACATCACGCACTATACCAAGATATTTATAAAAAAAATTAAAAAGAAATGAAATATATATTTTCATCTGTCCAAAGCATCTGTTTGGTTAATCCCGAGAAAGCTCACTAAACTTGTTGGGTTAACACGGAGTTAACTCAATATAAAAATTGACAGAAAAACAAATAATACTAAAGAGATGATAACGGCGGGCGCGTAGTAAAAATTGATCAACAAAAAAAAAAAAAAAAACAAGAACATATGCCAGTTTCGAAAACTTGCGAAAATACAATCGCTAAAAAATTAACATCGTCGGAAAAGAGAGAAGATTATCTATAATCTTTGAATTAAAAAATTAAAAATATGATTTCTATTCGAATTTCATGGTTTGCGGCTGACCGAAGATTCTTTTCTAAGAAAAAATTTAAAATAAAATAAACTTTTTGTATTATTACACTTTGAACGCTTATGTTTATTTTGCAAATTGAGTTAACGAACCCGTAACCATTTCAAAAAATAAACATTTTAACTCTTGTTAACTCTTTTCAAAATAAAAACATAATTTATTAAGTGCACCAACAAAATCCGTTCCATTAAAATCAATTTTACCTTTACAATGTCAAAACATTTTCAAAATAAATTAGTTTTCTTTAAGACGTATAATTATGAACATAATGTACATATGTAGATATATAATATTCTAAGTCACTACACTTTTTGTTAAAATATTGTAGATCCTTCAAAATATAGAGATATTTTGGCAAGTGTACTTCATCAGTCTATTTGGGTCACAATTTCATGTCAAAGCTAAATTTAGATCAAGGGACTTTTTATATCTTTAATATAATTATATATAGTTCAGAAATATTTTTCAATTTTAATGTATTCTTGTTTTATGGGTAAATATTTTCAATTAAAGAAAATCGCAGATACAAAACGAATGAAAATTGATAAATCTCCATCAATTAACAGAAAAAATACACTTTTTCACATTTAAGACGAGCAAATCCTGAGCGATATTGTATATTTTTAGAGCTCATCAACTCATCATAATAACCACACACGCAAATTTAATTTTATTAAGAAAATTCACATAATTCAACTTATTCAAATGAATACAGTATTAAACGGGATTCAAATTGTAGCGATTTTTCACCGTTATTTGATTACGAAACAGTTTCATTAATTCGAGTTACGAGAACCGGAAATTGATTAATAACGGTCAACTGTGTCGTTTAAACTGATTCAATTTTAACGAACTTTTTTTTGTATAAGAATCAGAAAAGTGTTGGCGGGTGTTTTCCATATATACGATAAGATAAACAGAATTATGAAATAAAAAAAAATTAAAAGATTAAACCTCCTTACGCAAAGTCCGAGTAGCCCGTTTAAACTGGTCAAGCCAATTTCAGTGACTAGATCACCTAAGCAGATATTTTATAAACCGTCACATACTCATCATAGATATTTATTCCATTTTATTTCATTCTTGTTTTCGTTTTCAAGATGCTCGCCAAAGCGGCCGGTGCGCCGGCCGTGCTGAGAGATAAAATCTTGGAAATGTAAGAAAAAATTTCGCTACGCAATTATTATAGAGATATACATAATGTACCTAGAGATGCTTTTGTATCGAAATATTGTTTTTTTTTTTTTTTTGTGATTTGTTTTTCTTTTGCTCTACCATTTTCCTGTGAATGTGTTTTCTTTTCTGCAAATTATTACGACGTGTCCGTCCGTCTGTAATGTTGTCTTCGTCGAGTCAGAGAATATATTTTTTTGTTAATCTCTTAGATGCGAATAAATATGTGCGATTGAACAGACTTGAGGTTCTTTAAAAGTAAGCAAAAGATGCACATAAATTAATGATAATAATTGAAAATCGTATCCATTAATGGTAAGTACCTTAGTACTTATGTACATGTTAACACGTAGATATAGCAAGCCGGTCAGTTGAAGATATGTTAATATGGAAAGAAGGCTGTTATTGTTAATTTAATATGTACATGTTGTTAAGCATTATTATGGATGCTGCAAGGTTGTGAGGTGCAATGATCATTGCACGTGACATGAGAAATTTATACAATAATGATTCATCCATTATATCCCCATTTACTTCACTACCGCAAGTCGAAGCAAACCAGCTGGTTTATATCAACTGCTCGCTTTATTATAACAATTTTCCTGTTCCGCTGAAACAGTTATAAAAATGTCTGAGACAGGAAAATCATAAATCATAAATAGATCCGCGATGTGCCAAACTCAACTCATTGTTTGTGTATAGGAATTAGGAACTTAAATGGCTTGGGTTGGCTCTGCTGATGATAATTTTTAATAAAAAAACGTACATTATTTAAAATTGTATAAAGTAATTAAATAAATAAGTTTAACAAAAAAAAAAACACGTTGTTGGCAGTGGCGGCATTTTTAAGTAGGGTAACAAGCAAAAGTTAGCTGAAAAACTTGCACATTGTTACATTATTCCTTGAAAGCCACTGCAAAACAATGTTCTATTAACCATTAAATCGCATTTACACTCTCGTTGCATGATTGAAAGAATACAAGGTTACGACACTTTGGCATTTTCACTTTGTTGTTGTTTCACTTGTGACGTAATTTTCACTTGTGACGTAAGCATCTTGCACTCTTTTTCCCTTTGGTTAGGGTAAATTCATAACAAGATTCCACCATTTTATTATTTTTCTGTTTGTGCTTACGTCACAAGTGAAAAAAACACAACAACAAAATGCTCAAAAAAAACGTAATCTGCTCTCGTTGTTCGTTGTTCGTGCAACAACACCGAACAACGAACGCTGAAAATTCAAAGCCACTTTGAACTTGTTCGTTCTTCATTCGCTCTTCATTCGTTGTTCGGGTTCATCATTTACACTATCGTTGTTCCGCGTACGTTCAACAACGAACAACGTACACCGACTAAAAGAACGAAGGTCTAAATGCAGCTTTAAGCGAAATTGATTTAGAATATTAAATATTGCAACTGTTTTGATTTTATTTTGTTGTAAATGTGAACAACAATTAAAAAGAAACTATTAGCAATGATATTTAACAATAATATTTAATTTTTCAACAAAAAAAAATTAACACAAATTTCACAAACTCACTTTCCAGCTTCAAACTTTGCTTTCCGGTGTCAAACTTTGCTTTCTGGCGTCAAAATGACGAATGGAAACGGGCAAATATCAACGAACCGTCTAATCACCATAGAACGAACCTGTCAGAAAGACGAAACACGTCACGTACGAAAAAAGGACTGGATTAATCAGGGTCATAAGCATAAGCTACTGTCAAAATCGCATGTATAAATGAGCTACGCATGAGTTGTGCGATCTGAACCGCACTTAAGGGCCAACCATAATAGTCGTAAGCAAACGAAAGCTAATTTCATAGTTCTACGTCAAGTTTCCTTAAGTGCCGCCATTACCTTCAGTCGACCATAATGGTCGAACGCACAAGCAAGCCAATTTCACATGTATTTGGCTGGCTGTCAGATTTACGTACGTAAACTGCGCTCTGGAGCGCTCTTTACGTACGGAGGCAAAAGTGAACGAAAACTTGCCGAAACTGAGCAATCCGACATTATGTGCGCACTATACAAATTCCTTGTTCTCGCTAATTTCGTACGGCACCGTACGTACTAATTCTTCTATTATGGTTCTGCCTTTACACATGTAAATTTGACAACTGTAGCATTTGACTATCCGAAAAAGAATTTTTATTGCATTTTACAAAAAAAGACTACGAATTTGCATTAAATTATCCATTTTAAAAGAAACTAAAAACAAGTGTGTTGTCCAATAATAACCAAACAATATACGATCGAAATGCTCCAAGGCAAACTTACGGGTCTGTTGGATCTCAACTGGCAATGAATTGCATTGGCTTTCGACTGAAATTGCCGAACTTCAATTTTTTCACTTTTGACATAGCATTTGTTATGACGTATTTAAGACTTGTATCAAAATTTAGCTTGTAATTTAATGCCGAATATATATTTTGAATAGAATATATTATACGTTCGTCGGTATGTTGGACGTCTTCTCTAGTACAACACATTTAAAATGATTGGTTGAAAGTTTAAGTCACTATTATAGTTCTCGCCATGAGGCTGTTTTGCCGAACCATCATAGATGATAGACCAGGTATACATTATACATATATATCTATGTATAGAAAATGAATACACTTAGTGTTATTTCAAGTTCTGCAAAAGTGTTCGAGTGAAGAAAACAGAGCCTAGACGTTTTAACAAAATAAAATAATTTATACAAGTGTAAGTACCTACCTAACATTATTAGTAGGTAACTCAATTTTCAAACGGTCGCCTCTTAAGCCCTAACTTATATTATTCATAGTAGAATAAAATTCCTTTATAAATTAAGAGACAAATGCTAAATTATGCTTATACAAAAAAAATCACATTAGGTTATATACGCCGTTTCTTCAAAACGTATTTTATATTATATAGTTTAAATACTCTAAAAACCTGAAACATTTAAATATGTATATTTAGGTAGTAAAAGTTTTCTTTTGTTTTTTTAAAGTTAATGAACAGCTAAAGCAACTTAAAAGTTGCTATTTTTGTGGTACCTAATTTGTTGCCTTAGAGCATAGACCAATCACAAAGAAAACAATTATTCCAATTATTTTTATATATACATATATAGAGCTGATTTATAGAATAAATTGTAAATCACTTACATTGAAAAAGTAACTTGTCGATGATAAATTATTATTAAAAATATGTTTAATAAAACTTTGTTTATCACTTAAAAAATATAAATTTATTTCCAGACAGAAGGAAAAATCGATTTCCCTGGTTGGGTTTCTCTTTAAATGGCAATGCCAGCTGAGATGCTGGAATTGTTTGCAATTCAATATAACCATTCATAAATTTTGAACATGCGCTTTAAACTAAAAACTGCACAAACTCATCTGACCGAAAGGATTATAATGTAAATTAATTTTTATCGAAATATGGAAAAGTAAATATTGTATAGACAACGTGTTTGGGAACAAAGAAAAGCAAACAAAGGATGCATTCCTTTACTTTGCCTCTCACAGTTTTTTTGAATCTTATATTATTATCTGAAAGATGTAAAGACCAGGTAAATGTATTAGATTCTTCGGTTTTTTTTTTATAAGCATTAGTTTTTTCCTGGCTAACAATTGAATCATCACAAGAGTGGATCATAAATCAATGATGATCACAAAAGTTTTCATGTTGAAATTTAAATTGTTGGTAAATTCTACTCAGGTTGTAGTCCCAGGTCCCAGTTGTAAATGAAATGATATGTTGATTAGTCTGTCTCCATTCATAGTCCACAACACCACAACACATTAAAACCGCTGTTTTTTTGTAATTAATTTTGGTACCCAGTAAACAGACCCGTGCGTATGAGGGACCTTGGCTTGGCTGTTCTACCCCCCTTTCGTTGGATAATAAAGTATAATGAGGATCAACAATGTTTAAGATATTCTTAGTCCTTAAAAAAAATATTTGAAATAAAACAAAATTACTTTTTTGTACACGCGTATTGTTCGAAAATAAGAAATCTTATAGTTTTTAGTTGTTTTATATGAAATAATGTATTGGTATTTGCTCTGCGAAGTAACACATACTATGCGACATACACTAACGCAAATAAGGCGGCGCAGTGACATAATACTAGAAACATCTACTCTAGAATAACTTACAATAATATTTCACTTACATAATATTTAGAGTTAAATCCAAAGACGAATATATTTTTTTACGATTGTTGTTATTGCACAAACATTTTTATTATTGTTGGTTCTGCCTACAAAGATTAGGCAGGATCGTGTTTGGCTGCTTATTCTGAACTAAAGTCATTTGGCTTCGGTCCACTGGCTCCGAAACAAATTGCTACATCGTGTATGGCCAGGCGTGTCCTACTAACAAAAATCTCATTGAGATCTCAATATCAGTTTGACAGAAACAGAATCCTTTTGTGGGACTGAGTGGGACACATTTCTCTGTGCAAACATATCAAAAAGTAAAACAAAAAACATCATTAAACAAATATTTTGTTATGTATCATTTTGACGTGTATTTCTTTCAAGTTTCTATTTTTGTATTTTTACAAGTTTTTTTTCTTACTAGTTTTGTATATTTCAATAAAAAATGCTTAAAAATTTGCTCGTTGCATCTTTGTTTAAAGTACACCAATAATTTTCAAACGTCAAAAAAACATCTATTTATAGAGCGGGGAAAATAAACTGAGAAATCGAATCCAACCAATTAGTCTCAGTGATCTCCGGAAAAAATTTCACTCAGTTGAGATTTTGTGTCCCACTTAAAACATCTCTGAGCCCCCAGAGATTTTTGTTAGTAGGACGCGCATAATGAATCCGTTACTCAAGATTCCAAATTATAAACATCGGAAGCGTGAGTACTGTTCCCAATCCAAATTCAAGTTTTTTCCCATTTTGTTTATTATCTGGTTGACTGCCGATGTGTTAACATCGCAGTATTTTCATAATTAAGCTAAATGCAGAGTGATAGAATATGAATTCTGGGAAAAGGAAACAAACAGAAGCATTAGTAATAATTTATAGATATTATTTTCTTTTATAAAATGCAAAAAATTCGCGTCGTACAACTGTCTCACTTCACAAAAATTCCACCAGCTTGAAGTGAGGCGCCCTCAATTGAGGACCTATGTAATCACGAGAGTACTCACTACGCCAGACTCAAATTTCCCAGTCTAAACACGGTCTATGGTCTATCCGAATTTGACAGTCCCATTTGTAAGGCACGGGCACGCATACAGAGTTAAATCTCTGCAGTTTCGATAGTAACGACATCCTACGAAGAAAGTTTGAAACTTACTATTCAAAAAGATGATTTCTCTATGGGCCTTACTAATAACCAAATTAAGTAACAGCCTAAATAAAAATCTCCACACTATACGAAAATTTCCGTGCAAATTTTTTCTAAAGTGTGAAGATTTTATCTAAGCTGTTGCTAAATTTGATTATTAGTAAGGCGCTTTGTGTATAAACTCAATGGGCCATATTCATAGATGTTTAACAAGTTCTTATTAAGTTGTTTTTAAGCTAAACTCGAGTTTTTGCTATGCACAGAAAATTTAAACCCAAGTCTAAACGAAAAACTCGAGTCTAACTTTAAACTAGACCGAACCCATGTTTAAATTGTCTGATACAAACGTCAGAAATAAGTACACAAATGAAATAATTTGTTAAGGGTCGCGAGTGATTTTCTTTTTCTTGCAAATAAAATATTGGTAATTACCACTTTACGAACAAAAAACCAAATACATAAATAGATAGTAATATTTCTACATACATATTCCAATGAAGAAGAAATAAAGGGACCAAAATGCTTGCACACATTTAAACATCACATCCTAAATGTCATTTTGTCACGGCGAGAGCAGCAGGAGGTGACGAGTGAGCTTGCACCGCTACTGTCAAATGCATATAAAAAAACAACTCAAACTAAAATAATAATGCCGCATTCTTTTCGCAGAACATCTCTTCCTGTATTTCGAGTTTACAATATGGCTATAAATATGGGCCAATACGTAGCATTACAAAAATATTATAGCATCATATGATTTTATAGCAACTATGATAGGCACTAAATTTCCGGCCCATACATTTCTTTATTAAGAAGTTGCATTTCTTAACACACTTTGCAGGCAGATGAGAACTGTCACTTTGGCAGTAGTAGGGAGTTTTACCATCTTGTCAAAGCTCACACTATGATGAAGACAGGTTGAAATATGTATCGCGCTTTTTTCAAACTGTCAAACTCAAGATCTTGAAGAAAACAATTTGGAAATAATTTTTAAATGCGGTATTCTTTTTTGTGTGAAATTTGTGATTTCCGTGGCTTAAAAATTTATTTTAATTAGCAAAACCAACAATTTTCACAATTTTCGCGCACAAATCTTTAAAATTCCCGCTTTTGTTTTCAATCAATTTTTCAACAATGATAAAAAAAAAATCAGCTGTTCATCATACTGCTGTTTTTGACAATTCTGTGAGAACGAAAAAGAGATATATCGTTGTTACCTAAAAAGCCCTGTTGTTTCAACTTTTGGTTGTCAAAAATTACGTAAATACCAGGTTAGAAGTTTAATAAATTTTTCACAATAGTTTTAATCTTTTATTTGATTTAAATGCAAAAACATAAAGCAAATCATTAAAACAAAATCTTTACTAAAAATCTTCGTTACAAATTCTCCAAATTATAGCTGAAACATGTCGCTCCTTAAGGTAAACTACTATGACCATCCCGATGGTGAAGATGCTGTCGGAAAGATGATTGCCATAAACAGATATGCAATCAGTTTGGGACTTGCCTTTTCCACAATTGATGTCCTTATGGTGTCCAAACCGCAAGGATATCTTGCTACAATTGGCAGATATGCATACAACACAGGACCTTTGGTTGGTATGGCTTCTGCATTTACATTAGGATCTTATGCCGCAAAGAACTTGCGTGGCGTAGACGACAAGTAAGATAAGCGGCTATTTCTATGCTTTAAAATAAATATTTTAACTAAATTTATCAGATGGAATTACACAATTGGTGGTTTAATGGCCGGAGCAGTTTATGGATCGTGGAAGCGAACCGTTCCTGGAGGAATATTTATGGGAATTGCTTTCAGTAATATACCAATTTTTTTTCTAATAAGATATTGAATTCACAATATTTTTTATTATTATTTTTCAGGTGTTGCTGGTTTTCTAAAGAAACTTTCCATTGAAGAAGGATGGGAATTTTTCCCAAAATTAAATACCCACGAATATGGAACTCTTCATGGTGTCAATCACGATTATACTCTCATGGAAGAAAGGCCAAAGAACTGGACAACTGGAAAAGAGTAAAAGTTACTTTATTATGTATCTACAGTTAATGTAAATTAAATACCAAATAATTATTAAACAAATGTTTTTGGGTGAAAAATTTACTTTAGTGGCTTTTGGCTAAGGATTGCTTTTGTGATATGGAGCATAATAAGATTGCAAAATGAAAGAGTTAGCCTAACCTATCCCCAGAATTATATCCATAGTTACTTCAAACTCCTAAATTTTTGTTCTGGTTCAATGTACTTTGTTTAGGACTATATCTTTATATATTACTGAGCATCTCTCATAGTTATTGATCTGCAAAACGAGAAAGAATTTCTTTTTTAATTTGAAAAGTTTTTTATTCTAGGTGACCCGTGAAACTCGAAAAAATTTCATCGGTTCATAAAACTTTGCTACAGCAAAAAAAACTTTGTATGTGGATTGTTGAAAGTTCATGCACGTTGGCGATTTACAATATTTGTACTTTTTTATTATTTGTTTAACCGTCCGTAGAGGATTTAGAACAGAAACAGAATTATTTCTTAATTTTATGTATTTGGTAGTTGGAAGTGAATGATTTTCATAAATTCAACTGTGTTTATATGTTTAACAGAAATCGCACAATTATATACCCTGTAACAATAGATGCAATTCAATACAGTTATGTCATTTTTCCTATTTTTGCACTATGTACTCTATGAATATTCAAAAACACTTAAAAATCTTACCGTTACAAAAGATTGTCGTTGAGGAGAGACAATTAATTATGTCGACCACTGTATTAACCTGGCTTGCATCGCATATACAAAAATGTGAATTTCTAAACCAAATTTAAATGCATCAGATGATTCATGTACGAAATATTAAAGTATTTTGCATTCGTACTTAATAAACGTTTTATAATATAATTTATTCAACAAACAATTAAGTAAGAAATATGAGATATTATACTTTATCTATACCTATTGGCTATACTTGTAGTTTATGTGGAATAAAAACTACATACATATATAATAATTGTTTTGTTATTTTACAATGCGGTTTATTGTTCTGCCAATTATGCAACACAAGTGGTGGCGCAGCGGTACATAAATGGCTGCTTAATAGATATCTAGGAATGCAAAATTTTAAATAATAATATGATATGTATGTATGTACCTACATATATTTGTATTGGTATTATGGTATTTGTCGAGTAGTCGAGTCACTTATTGCTAAAACTGCTATGTATATATACTTCTTTTTCCGAAAAGTTCATTTCGCTGCAAGCCTTGTGTAATTGTCGGATCTATTTAGGTAATTTTATTGTTTACTTAAATTTTTTCGAATAGGTATAATGACAAATTATGAAAAAATAATATTTTAATTTTATAACTACATAAATAGCAACTATCATCAAGTTGTGACAGTAGAAACTCGTACATCTCAGTTTTATGGTTTCAAGCAGATGCAGATAAATTTGCGATTGCAGCAGTTGTCTTGCGTTCGAATCAGACCATTATGGGCGACACAAGGAATTAACGGCACTTGAGGAAACTTGAGGAAACTTGACGAAGAATTATAACATAAGATACCGTTTGCTTTCGATTATTGTCAGGCGTTTTTCTTTTTTATGCTCTGAGCAGATCACGGAGTAAGCCTGAGCTTATCGATCTTCCTTTTAACTAAAACTTTTAACTAAAAGCATATGTTGGTCTTGGTATTTATACATAACATATTACATCAAGGTGAAATATTCCCTTTAACTAAAAGCATATGTTGGTCTTGGTATTTATACATAACATATTACATCAAGGTGAAATATTCCCTATTCCGTACTGCAAAGTTGTCCAATTTTTCTTGATAGGTTTCATGAATTCTGAAAATGTTCTTTTATCGTCTAATGTTTCCGGTTTGCAAATGCCATCTACCTTTATACATTTGAGCAAGCTACTGGTAATCGGCTCACATACTCAAAAACACTGACATTTTGAATGCTAGATAAACCCGTAGTCATACTTCTATGAATAATATAATTTTGCAGTTTCTTTTGCGAATCGTGTAAATAATAATAAAACTTCATATAGAAAAACCTATACCTACCTACCATCTACATATATAAATTCTTTATAGCGGTTAGCACTATATCGTTGACTTTCCTCATTAACATACAACATCACAGATGCATCATCTAGTTAGCATCTTCGTGCTTGCATATCCATCCTGACCACAAGGTCTTCAATTCTACGAGACGATTTCAATAATAATAAATAGAAGTGAAGACGATCCCTGGCATCCAAACCACTAGATACTATAGCTACAAGAAAAGCCTTTACAATTATTACAGAAGAAAAAGAATAACTACTATTTGATCAGGTTCATTGACACCTAGAGACATCGCTCTGATCGGAGTGTGAACGTGAAGTGAAGTGAATGCGTTAATATTTTTTTACAATTTATCAAGAGTTCCTATACGAATTAAATGGCTCTTGAAGGCATTTTATTGTAAATACAATAATTCGCGAAATTTTCTCCATCCAATTTGTTATAGTTTGTGGCTGTCACTGAAGAGGCACAAGCAAAACAACACTGTACAATGTACATTATGACCAGTCAACCTCTACCTCAGCCAGTCAAACAGCCATGGAGGAGGAACAGAGTTAAAAGCGTATTCTTAGCATACATTCCAATTTAAGTGAGTCACGATTGGCGACCTACTCTATAAAACTTGCATATTACGAAAATAAGTAAAATACACGGATACAGCCCGGTTCATTTGACATGATGCACTTACAAAATCAATAATCCAGGCATTTAAATTTTTAGTAAAAATTTGTGATGTGATTTTACATGCGTTAAGCCAGTTATCTTAGTAATTTAATGATCATTACTCATATATTAAGGATGACCCCAGGTCTCAAAAAACAGATAATTTGTTACCCAGATCGAGCTGAGGTTTTTCAAAAAACGCTTTGGGGCGACTTCAGGGCGACCCCAGGGCTCAACGAACACAACTTATATCTCACTGAGATCTCAATGTCAATTTGAAAGTGGTGAATTATTTCGTTTGACACATTTCTCAGTGCAAACAAGTCGCTGCACATTAAAGGCAGAAACATAATAGACGAAATGGCACGTACGGCGCCGTACGAAATCAGCGAGAACAAGCAAATCGTATAGTGCGCACATAATGTCGGACTGCTCAGTTTCGGCAAGTTTTCGTTCACTTTTGCCTCCGTACGTAAAGAGCGCTCCAGAGCGCAGTTTACGTACGTAAATCTGACAGCCAGCCAAATACATGTGAAATTGGCTTGCGTGTGCGTTCCACCATTATGGTCGACTGAAGGTAATGGCGGCACTTAAAGAAACTTGACGTAGAACTATGACATTAGCTTTCGTTTGCTGACGACTATTATGGTTGGCCCTTAAGGGCCAACCATAATAGTCGTAAGCAAACGAAAGCTAATGTCATAGTTCTACGTCAAGTTTCCTTAAGTGCCGCCATTACCTTCAGTCGACCATAATGGTCGAACGCACACGCAAGCCAATTTCACATGTATTTGGCTGGCTGTCAGATTTACGTACGTAAACTGCGCTCTGGAGCGCTCTTTACGTACGGAGGCAAAAGTGAACGAAAACTTGCCGAAACTGAGCAATCCGACATTATGTGCGCACTATACAAATTCCCTGTTCTCGCTAATTTCGTACGGCACCGTACGTACTAATTCTTCTATTATGGTTCTGCCTTTACTTTTGTTGTGATCCAGTAAATTCGAAACGTCAAAAAAATATCTGCTTAGGGCGAGAAAGAAAAGTGAGAATTAAATCCAACAAATTTTCGCGTCAGTAATCTCCGGAAAAATAAATGAATAAAAAATCTGGATCGATTTAAAAAAAAAATAAAGAATTAAATGCATCTTACTTAAAATTATAATGTGCACCGCACTGTAACTGTTGGCTGCATTGTGCATGTGCAGTACAAACATCACACAGCGCAGTAGAAGTTTTAAAGTCACAAAACCAAAGAGGAGAGTAGCTTAACTTTTACCTTTATGTCTGATGTCTTCTACCACATAACTTCTTGGCTTGAGAGCACTACTCATACCTGTATAGGTTTGTTTGTAAATTGTCTGTGTGTTTTGACCACATAAAATGATCAAACAAAGAACTTCATGCGGCTTTGTTCGAAACTAGTAAGTTCCGCATGCTAGCCTATGAGTTCAGCTTTTTCAAATTGACCTCTTGGATTAATACTTTTTTCTGTGATCGTTTCCACATTTTTTTTAATTAAAATAAAAAAATAGATGCGGGCGAGCGATCGCGTTGTGTCGCCATTTTGCTTCGAGTTAGTGGCCAGGTAGTTTATCACAGACTGTCTTAAACTAAACACCTATGTAGTATAGAGTATGTAAACATATATCTTTGCTGACATTTTTGTGGTTTATTTGCTTACTATGAATGACATTCATGACATCATCCAGCTAAAGCAAGACTTTTGGTTGTTTCTGTTTGTTTTTATTTATTTTCTCCAAGCGATCTAGTTTGAGCCCAGTTGAGAAACGTGAGAGAAAACGAAAAAAAAAAAAATTAAACCGGAAATTACTTTCAGTTTATCATGGTAATTTCTTTTTTTTCACAATAAAGCCGTTGGCCGGTCATTATATTTACTAGGTAACGAATGAATGGTCCTTGAACTGATTTTTATTGCAAAGATTATGAAGATCATGATTTTACATATAAGATGTGATTCACTGAAATATACATACATACATGATTTAAAAACACTGACTCACATAGTACCTACCCATAAGGAAGGTGAATGAGGTAGGAGAAATTTATTTTGAAATAACAAAGAAGTGCTCGTTCTTTCAACAAGGAGAATTTAGAGGAAGTGGAACAAGACTGCATCTTATTTAATTAACACAGATATAGATCCTTAGCCTGGAGCAGTTAAGTAGTAGAGTTTTGTTTCCATCAGTCCAGATGATCATTATTATCGTCGAAAAAGAAAAAGATCACGTACAGTTGTAGTGTTAACCGTAACTTTACTTTGTATAGTTACCTATAGTATCCTAAAGTGAAAACGTGGTAACTTTTCCTTAGAATATCAATGTTTAACTGACATTTTAGCATCTAGAAAGATGAACCTAGCTATTTATAGGTAGCATTCTTCTTTATCTTTATTTCATTCCGAAAATATTATTATTCTAGATATGGGATATGGGAAAGAGAAAGAATCCCTGTTTGTTCAGTTTCTTTGACTTTACTATGCCATATGGACTTAATTTAAACCCGCTATAAACTAAATTACCGGCACAAACTACCTCTATAGTACCATTGTGTTTTTTCACATAGAGAAATCATGTGTAAGTTTCAAACCTTGTTCGTAGGATGTCGTTACTATCGACTTGTTTTTTTGTTTACTCTTGTAGCAATTATTCTTGAGTTAGAAGGCAAAAAAAATTAAGAAAAACAAATACAAATTGGATTTTCAGCTTATTTTCGTTAAGTTTTCTGTCACTTGCGTTCACATTTGGTTTTTCGTATGAAAATTTGACAGAGGAATTGATTAAATTATTTCTTCAAATATTTCTTTATTAATAACTAGCTGACCCGGCGAACTTCTTTTCGCATGTATATGTATACTTATTGTTGGGTTTTTATGATATTTCAAAATATAAAAATTTTCTATTTTTCGTAGTGTGTTCACTATCAATTTATGCCTTACGGCTCGTACACCAAACACGTCATAGGCCAAAGTATGATCGGACAACGTCACCCGAACTTGGACGATTGAATCTAACATATGTAAACGAATAAGAGCCCATACACCTCTTTATCCGGCATCGGGCGTTGACGGCCTATGATTATCGATCAACCGACAAATTCGAACTTGTTTGAATTTTCTGTCAGTTTGCCGGTTATTTTATTTAATTGAACACCAAAAAAACAATTTCGGATTTAAAAAAAATCATTTTCTGTGTAAATTGTATATTTGTAGACAATTGTATGCAATTGGTTTGCATATTTGTGTATATTTGTTGTTTATTGTGTATGAATAGTTCGTTCGATATCGGTTCTAGTGTATGCAGACAAGCGTCGGAAGTAGTCGCTCGAGTTGTTCCTGCCCGAAATCGGCCAATGATTGGGTTTTATTGTACTTAATTAAGAGACCGTCAGAAAGGATCGTCGGATCAAATTTTTCGGATCGAAATCGATTTTTTCACAAGTACATTGTCTTAAAAATACATAACTATACATACATACCTGCAATCAGAAACAATATATCCTATGTATATATAATGTATATTTTCACTTTGGTTATGTATGTACATATATTGACATAACATATAACAATACAAGGTTTTATTATTTTATTTTGTATCTGTATTACGTGTATGTATATTGTCCCAAAATTTGTCTGTATGTTTTAAAAAGATATCAGACATTTGAATTTCGTTTTTGTAGATAGGTATTCCTTTAAATACAAAAGTCGTACCTTCTGTTTTTTGAGTAGCGCGAACAGCTCGAATTTACACCGACTGCGTCGCGACGTTAGCGCTCATATGCCAGTTCTTGTATGTCAAACATTGAGCCTTAACAGTTTTTAGTGAATCAATAATAGCATATTTTAATTCTGTGTCCTGAAATGGTAATGTCTGAAAAATAAAAAAAAAAAAATAAAATCATAAGAATCGTACACAATATATATAGTATAATGTTACATCGTTTGCTCCACTGATAAATCCATTCAGAGCATTAATGTTGTCGGCATCTACCAATAAATCTCTGTGTGCTTGTTCAGCATAAAAATGTGCTTCATTAACTTTCTTATCCAATACATTGTATAACGTTTCAATTATCTTGATTTTTTCATCGTCTGTCGGTTCTTGCAATCCTTGAGCAACACGGCTACTTATACCAGCGTCAAGAAATTCAAGATCTAAATTTAACACGGTATTTATATCCCTGGCCGTGGACAAAGAGCCCATACTTACCATGGATACAAAAGCGAATGTCATCAGTTCTTCTATCTTACTAAATAAATTAAATCCTTGTTGCTTTTTCTCTAGTTTCTGTTTTTTTCTGCCGTAATAACCGTTTGGACTGAAATCTTGTTTCAAATCAAAATTAATTTTAGATAATACATTTTTAATATTCGTTGTATCAGTTATAAGTTTTCGTAAAACAGATAACGATTCGGTCATTTTACGGTATCCATTTGAAATCGCCAGTCTGAGTTTAGATATCTTGTAATGTTGTAAGAAATCATTAACGGTGATGTTGGTAATAAATAAATCGAAGATTTCATCACTGGTGGAACACCAATCGAACACTGGAGCAACACAGTCATGATAAGTATCTTCAAGACCGTTGTTCAAACGCCGTAATGAGTCCATGTTATCCTTTGCTGAGCCCCGGTAATCGTCCATAATATTTTTGTTAATATTATTTATGGCTTGATGTAACTTTGGAAATGGAATACGGTTGTCGAAGCCTTTTTGATATTTTTCGGCAATGTTGCCAAAACTCTTAATTCCTTTTGTTATAACATATTTATTATGAGAGATATTACTACAAGAAACACAAGCTTTGAACACGGTGAATATGGAAACTATTAAAACTATTAACTTTGTCATAATTAATAAGTTTAATAAAATTTATACGAAGTTCAAATACCAATGCTTATGACAAGATTAAAAGCATTACGACTTCAAACAGCTTTATAAAGCACATTAGGGTTATTCATGAAACTTTGAAAAACTGGAAAAGTTCAGAAGATTAGACAAGTCGTATATGAGACACAGACAACACAAAAATGAGAAAATAAATGCAAATAACTGCAAATGGTGGATCTGACGTTTAATGTGTCACAGGTTGTCAACGAACATTTCAAATCAAAAAATATAATACCTAAGCAAGAGAATCGAAAACAGAATTGTTTATATTAAACTGTTTTTGTTTTTTCTTTAAACCAATTATTAAATTGGCTGAGGTGAGATAAGTTAAAAGAAAAAAATGCAATAACATACCTAAGATCTGTTCCAGATGTTCTGTAAACATAAATTTAATTTGGGTTGTGCAGAAATTTTTAGTTTCCGGTACTCTTTGTCTTTTCACTTTGACTTCGAATAAAATAAAATGTATTTACTATAACACGGACTCAAAATAGATTAATTTTCTTTCAAGGTAGGTATGCTCAAAAAATGCTAGTAATACCCGTGCTTGTATTGAACTGGCGCAACCTCTGGTGTAACGTGTGTGTATTAAACGAGCAACCTCTGGTGTAACAGCCAAGCACTCCACCTTCTGTACTATTGCCGCCAAATTAATTAACAAAACATCAGTTTTATGTGGGATTCTGAAAAAAATGCACAATAAACGCTCAAAAACTGAGTAAAATGATTTGACGTTTTTAACTTGTGGCAGTGTGGGTTCTTCTCGTTCTTATTTCCAGGAGAGCAACTATAATTCGAAATCAATTAAACAGTTTCAGGAGAGTCATAGACGACAAATAAAAAGCTTTCAAAATCACAGTTTACGCGTTCACAAATTTAACAGTCAGCCAAATACATTTTAAATTGTTTTGCCTTCGTATCCGACCATTACCTCATGAAATTGGCGGCACTTAAGGAAACGGCACTTAAGGAAACTTCCAAAGAACTTTAGAAGCGTTCATGAAACAAGTGTCCAAACCTTACTACTTTAATATAATAGAATACGACGTTTCATAAATACCCTCTGAATTGTGATACACAATAATTACAAAGCTTATGCAATGTATATTTTCCATTTTCTTTGGAATTCCCGATCTTGATAGCCTTTTATTTTATTTAAATTTAATCTCCAATATTTGTTTTGAGGTTAAAAGTTCAAAACTTATGATTTTCCTCGTTTCGTAACGACTGTATCACATTTTCCTATACCTTATTGCCTATATAATAATTTCGTTTGTAGTGAACGAGTTAAATCTAAATATTCATTAAGAGTTCGAACAGCAATCGCGATGGTTTGGTTTTATTTTGCTTTCTTTTGTGTGTTTTTGGCGAGCGGAGAATCTTTACCCAATAATCAAGCAGTTAAAATAGTTGATTTGTATAATACCGATCTCGCGTATTTCAAAGATTTTTTATCATCCAGTAATGTTGAAAATTTGCAATATTCAAAGGAAAATATTGAATATGGAAAAATCGCACTAGTTCGCGAAGCAGCAGATTCGTACGCTTTTTTGAAAGGAGAAATAATAAGGTGGTGCTCTTATGTAAATAACGCTGCAACTTCGGCAGGATATAACGTTCAAAATTTAGCACGAAATGGACAGAAATTGAGTGATCAAACTACTTTGTATTTGAATGAAATGAAAAACAAATTTAATCAAATAGCCATAGGACAACAATTGAATTGGGATCCAAATTTTGAAGCCATAATAAAAATGACGGATAATGTTTTACAATTAGAAATTATCAGCGGGAGTGTACCTAAAGGTGTCAATTGGAATAATTTTTTTGCAGAAGCAAAGAAAAATGGACACGCCGAAATGGTATCTCCATTTACTTTTGATTCTAATATCAACCAAGCTATCGGCATAATTGAAGGTGCATTGAACGATATTAGTCAAACTACAAAGACCTATGAGGATTTGCATCCAAGAGAAATATCAGAACAATGCAGTCCTATACTCAACTCACTTCCTAATGCAAAGTAATTTAAATTGTTTAACTTTTGTAAATTTTTATAGCAAATTTTATTGTTAAATTTATTATTTTTTTTTCTTAATCTTAATATTTTTTACCAACAGAGCATCAACATCATCACATCTACACCAGAGGGGAATGAATAGAAATATACCAAACCAGATCCGCAACCACCCAAGCCCTTACCAAAATTTCAACTCAGCCAATGGCAACCCTGCAAACAACCCACAGCCTTTTGCATATTAATTTGAATCGTTGAAGTATTATGGTTGATCTTGAGCTGGATTTACGAACAAAAAAAGAAAAAATATAATTTGAGAACAATTTTGTTTTATTTCTATATTATATTTGTATATGCATAGAGTCATTGGCATGAATAAAGAAAAACATTCCTATTTATACATGAGTTATGTTCCAACTTCAATAATTGATATTAGCGCTTCTTATATTTGACCTGAAACACCTGCACAAAGATCTTCAGTGTTAGCTCTCATTGATGGTTGATTTCGTCCGATGGTAAAAAACTTTTCATAGAAGGGAAGATGGATAAAATGTTATGTATAGATGCACCACATTTTATACCTAGCTTACTATTTCAGTACATTTACACGAAAAAAAACACAAATGTCAAAATGAAAATGGCGACTTAACTAAGAGAATAGTATGTCAGACTATTGTTTTGTAACCTTAGTATGATTCTAAATATGGGTGAATTCATTAACGCATCACTGCACGAATGATGTCTGAACCATATCATAAAACTGATGCGCAAAAATTATGCAAACAAGCATCACAAAAAATCTTGATAAGCTGTTGATGCCGGTTATCGACTGATACAGTTGGGGCAGCAAAATGAAAAGTAAACAATTAAAAAAGTTTTGTTTATATTTTGACTTTCAAACAGTAATTTAACAATTAATATAGTAATAATCCAACACATAAATCTTCATATTTTTTTATTAACTTACGTTTATGAATTTACCGTTTTAGTATGATCTTAAATCCTTTAAAAATTTGCGCCTCTGTAAGCTGAGCTGTGTCTTATGTGATATAACCCAAATAACTCGACTATGGTAAGTAGTTTTGACACAATTTTTTTTCACTAAAATGTAGTTTGAGATGTTTAAAATAATAATGTATAACTACATTTTCCAAACATTTATCTTCATTCTTTCATTATGCATGAAGTATTATCCCAAGTCAAATAAATTCGATGCTATAGCTTAACGTTATCGTTGCCTTAAATTTTATAGTTGAGAAACTGATGTTTACCTTCATGGTGAATTTTGTAATGTCGCGTTTGTCGCGTTTGTAATGTCAGTTGTGATAACTCAAAGCAAAACAAAAAAAATCAATTGCTGATGGTGGTGTTATTGCAGGAGATAGAGTTGCCGAGTTACGCAATCAAGTTCATGCATAATGGTGTGCCAAAATGTGTTTCCCATAATTGGCAATGATTAAAATCAATTAATGAGAATCTGAATTCTCACAGACCGAACAGAAACTAACAGACCGAATATTACCGTAATACGTTTCTAGAATCAAAATAAGAAAAGATTTTTTTTTTTTTTGAAGAAAAATATATTACCTTAACATTGATATGAAAAAAAAAATATTTTTTCTATACATTTTGTGTTTGCTTTAAATATTTTTCACATTTACGTACAAAACTTATAAGATACGCATCACGATTTATCTTATCATAAATACCTTAATTCCTAACAAAAAAAAAATATATCTGTATATATAAAAAAAAATTATAAAACTTTATACTATTCTCACTTAATCTTACTAATCATTGTATATTAAAAAGACAAAGAAGTAAATTTAGTATGTTGTGTAGGTAGTATGAAAATACTATTTAAGGCAGTAATTCTGATTTGTTTTTTTTTTTTTCTTAAAAATATATTCTATAGGTAGTGTCTTAGTTATTTTTTCACATTATTAACATTTAAATATGATATCCCATTTATATTTTATTTAATAAGTAAAGTTTTAGTCTTTTTGATTTATATGTATGTATATTTAAATGATAAAATTTGATTAATTAAAAATATGTATATGGTTTTGATAAATAAACAAAAATGTTGTTTAATTTTTTTTTCATACATTTAATTAATTAATTAATAAAAAAAAACAATATTTTTATTTCCTTAAAATATAATGGAAGTTTGATCAAAATCTTATTTAATTAGCCACCATGAAAGTTAAATATAATTATTTTGTTTAGGAAATAAAGCACTAAATCAAATTGCAATAAATATTTTTATGTACTTTTTACATTTATGATATTTTGTGAAAAATGTACACTGTAATTTTTTTTACTACGGATATTTTAATAATTAGAATTTTCAGTATGATATAATTTTTGTATTCGCCAGCGACGTTATAAATCTTTATGAAAAATAAAAAAAAAGTGTTTGGAATTTTAAATACATTTTAAAGGCTTGGACTCACGAGCGTCTAGCGTCTAAATAAACGGACGAGTGACGTCAAAGAATTATGTTGCGGAAAATAGGACTGTTCACAATCATAAACCAAATGGACAATACCGTTTAAATCAAAATATGGATTTCTTTAAATTTTCGTTAACTTAAACGCCCGTGTGACCCGCCCTTAAAGGCACAAGATAAAATGTGTTTGTAAAATTACATTTTATTGTTTTGTTGTAGGTAGGTATATCGTTACTTTATATCATTTCACTAGCTTTTTAATTAAAAATTTTTTAATACGTACGTAGGTAGGTACATTTATAGTTTGTGTCTTTATTTTGCTATTTTACCAATATATAGATATAAATTCGTTAATATTTAATTTTTAATGTTATACCTATTAAAAAAAAATCTGCATGAAGTAACGCAAATAAATCGCTGGGAGGGATGTGTTCAAAAACTATATATTCAATTTCATCTCGTTTCAGTTGGTTGGTTTAACATTTTCCATAGGAAAAATATCTGAAATGATAAAAGTAAACCAAAAATTTATTATACAAAAGTCAAATCGGATTATTTTTATTATAACATAAGAAGAAGAGACAAAAATAATCATAATTAAGTAAATTATTATTTATAAGGGCAAAGGGCTGAGAAAATCATATGCTCACAACGCACATAAATTCCCTTAAATACAAAGATATAATATTAAAATTAAAACACGATTAAATAATAATTTATGGACACGAATGACGGCAAAAAACAAGTTTTAATTATGGTATCACACCTCTGCATTTCTATATACCTACAATCTACATATAGGGAGACAGATATAAACTTAAGATTTAGTATGCATGTGATGCGTCAGCATCTAGTAAATTTTTTTTTTAATAATTGGAAACTTTGCTGAAGTGAGTATAGTATAGATTTATTATATTCTTCAGTTTGGAAACTTAAATGTTGTAGGTTGATATGTAGTTAGATAAATTAGAGAATTTTAGGTTATTTATATATCTATACCTTATTTATACAAATTATTTTTATCTTTATTTATTTACATTAAAAAAAAGATATTTCTTTTTTTCTTCTTTATTTTCTACTTTATTTGTTGATAATCGAATTAAGACTAAACTAACTTAAAATACTTAATTATAAAGACACCTTTCCGTCGTCTGCAAAATTTGATGACTTCGCATCAAAGTCCACCGAACCATTTTCCGTCGCATGCAATTCCACTGAATTATTTTGCAATACGACATTCTTTTAATATTGCACCGGATGATGAGTGCACTGACCGATGTCATCATATGTCAATGCTAGCACCTGTTGTTGCGGTGTTTGCACTTTTGGCTTTTGTTGTTCAGCGCGTGTGAAGTTAACTCCTCCATCCTTAGATTCGAACGTCCTCGTTCGACAGCTTTAAATGGTTCGCAATATTTTCAACTCCAATTATGATGGGTTTTGCTCTGTCAGCTGGTTTTGGTGCTGCTATGAATTCATCTTTCTTCTTTCTGATTTTGCCTCTTAATTTACGAACTATCTTGTAGGCAATTATTGATGTGATTGTTATTAGGCAAATACTTGCAATTGAGCTAGTGGTAATGTGAATGAAATTCTCTTTTTCCAGTTGCTCTATTTTTGAGGTACCGTTGGAATACAGATTCTTTAGCCTCTTCAGTGAAAGAAATTCCTCGTTTGCATTTAGCAATGATGTTGGTTGTAGGATTGCTGGCATGGGTTGATACTGGATTGTTTCTGTGTTGATTATTTCCTTGTCTTCTATGGATATTGAAGTGTTCACGTGACGTATGATAAAGGTTCCATTTAGTTCTATCTTTTCTTTATTGATGACTGCGGTACCATTGAATTGGTTAAGTAGAAGTATACCTGTTGAAATTTCTTCTATGGACGGGATATGATCGTTATTAATTGTTTTGCAGGATGGTGTCATGCTTTTGAGTAGGTTAGGAATACATTTAGAAGTACTTATATCTGTAATGCTATCTCTATTACAAATTTCTAATTCGTTATATTTCTTACATTCTTTAGTAATTCCAAAAATATTTTCGTTACATTGTAGTATTTTTTCATAAGGAATTTTATTAACAATATTATTCTTTTTAATAGTTTTTAAAAGGAAAACGCTACAAGATTTACTTTCGCTTGTAGGTAAAGTTACAATATAGATAATATTTTTATTATTTGATGCTATTTTTACATTTGCGAATTCAAGAGCTTCGTCAATATTTATATATGGAATATTTTCGTTATCCATAATTGTTTCTGTTATATTTATTTCATTATTACTTAAGATATATGAGTTTACAATGTTGGCCTTTGCCCAATGTATTGCGTAAGCTATATTTATTATTTCTTCTTTTATTAATTCTAGTTTGTATTTAATTTTCATGACAATATCAATATCTATATTTTCTTTAAAAGTCTTAATTATGTTATTTGTAACATTTGTAATTTCATTTATTTTTTCTAGAGTAACTCTATTGATTACAACTTGGTTGTTGTTGTTTACTAACACATTATTCATTTTGTTTGTTAATATTTCAAAGTCGCTATGGTCTGGATTCCCAGCGATCCATTTCCATGCGCTTCCTATAAAGTCTAATGATCTTTTTGATCTTACATTAATTTTTAATCTTTTTAAATAATTTTTTATTCTCTCAATTTCAAAGGGAAGGATAGGAAATAAGGGATGATGAGGTTTGATGGTTGTGGAAACGATTATTTCTAGTTGCTTGATGAAATCCTCGTAAATTTCGATATCGATGATATGAATTATTTTGAAATTGCCATTTTGTATTTTTGCGTTTCCTGTCCTTATTTTAATAAGTTGGGAATTAGTGTAATCCAATATTTGAACATTTGCATTCATGGTACAAAGGTGTACCAACAACATAAAAATGTTAGTTTTCATCCCACGCTTGTAAGGGTTTTTGGTCCGGTTTGTGTTAACTACTAAGGAAAACACGCTTACACTTTCTCGTGGTTAAGTCTTTCAATTGATTGACTATTTAATTTTCACTTGCGGCGAACTATTTTAGGACGACTTACAACACTTTTTTAGTTAAAACGTTAGGTTTTTCTAGTTAAGTTTCACTATCGGCGAACTATTTAAGGACGGCTTACGTTCGTGAATTAACGCGTAGCGAACTGCTTAAGGTCGTCTTATAACACTTTTTATTTTTTCTAGCTAAGTTTCACTAGCGGCGAACTATTTAAGGACGGCTTACGTTCGTGAATTAACGCGTAGCGAACTGCTTAAGGTCGTCTTATAACACTTTTTCTTTAGCTAAAATCGTTGGGGTTTTTGCTAAGTTCCACTCGCGGCGAACTATTTTAGGTCGTCTTACGTTTGTGTAATTACGCGTGGCGAGCTACTTAAGGTCGACTTATAACACGTTAACTTAGCTTAAACACGTTGGGCGCCAATTATTTTTATCTTTATTTATTTACATTAAAAAAAAGATATTTCTTTTTTTCTTCTTTATTTTCTACTTTATTTGTTGATAATCGAATTAAGACTAAACTAACTTAAAATACTTAATTATAAAGACACCTTTCCGTCGTCTGCAAAATTTGATGACTTCGCATCAAAGTCCACCGAACCATTTTCCGTCGCATGCAATTCCACTGAATTATTTTGCAATACGACATTCTTTTAATATTGCACCGGATGATGAGTGCACTGACCGATGTCATCATATGTCAATGCTAGCACCTGTTGTTGCGGTGTTTGCACTTTTGGCTTTTGTTGTTCAGCGCGTGTGAAGTTAACTTACATAATATGCACTTACTATGAATATTTTAGTAAACTATCAGTTTTGCATGCTTGTTTTTGGGAGATTTGATTTTTAGAAAATGCAAGAAAGTTACGTAGCTATATTTAAAAAAAAATTAAATAAGGGACCTTACTGAGTGCACCAATTTTCATTTGCTGACTATGGAGAGGACATTTTTCGTCCTTCTGACTGGGAAATGGCATATTATCAGACCATAAAAACATGTCTACATTAAAATTGTACACCACCATAGACAATATATAACCAAACACCACCCAAAAAAAGACCTACGAAAAACATTGCTTTTGGGCTGAAGGTTTGTATAAGAAATTATAGGAACATTAAAATTCAAAAGATAATGCTAAAATAAAGACTAAAATGAATTTGTATTTAAGTCTTACTGTCTGGACACAATAGTGTAGCTGCAGCAGGTAGCACTGTCAAAGGTAGGTACTGTCAAAAAGTGTAATTGTTTGTATCTTGTTTTTTTTTCTAAAGACAAAATGCAGGTGTGTATGTGAAGGCACCATTTTATTCGCAAATGGTTTTCAAATGGGGAAGGGTATAGATTTTGACATTTCATGGTGGTCATGCTCATAGCTTCCTCGAGTTTTATTTTGTCGAAATTCAAAAACACCTTTTTTTAAGACAATGAACGACTGATTATAACAATAGAATAAACATTTCAATATAAAAGCAAAACACAGTAGGTATAATAAAATTATATAATTACAGGGCGTCTTGCATCAGGTTCCAATATATGGCTATTGCCATTTTATCGACATAATATGTCTTAAAAGTTGATTTGAATTATATCAACGATATTTGATTGAATTAGATCGTTCTCAATAATGACCGCGTTGTTGTTGTGTTAAAATTGTTGCTACACTGCCTGCTCCATTGATACGATACTTCTAGAATGGATAATGTGTTCTGCGATAACAGACAGCGTGAACAACTTCATATTTTTAACAAAACGTCAATCACGAATGTTCAATTCCTTTTTATTTAATTGACTTGACGAATTGATTATTATGAATAGTGGCAAGGAACATGTTGTCTTCTTCTCTCTACCCCTTATAAAAAAACCGAACAAAACGACAAACTCATCTGGAAACCTCCCTCTGTACCCTTTTCATTAATCTTCCCTCCATGCGACACCACATCATAAACGCTTTCTATCCAAGAGGCGACGCGTCACCGCATTCCACGTTGTAAATCTCAGATATACGGTCCAGATTTGTTTATTTCTTATTGTTGCATCTTAAGAGCGAACGCAACATGTCAAATGAATAGCGCACCAAACGAAATGTACAATGACGACTGGAGCTGGAGGCTGGAGTAGAGGAGCGTAATAAATCCATCGCCGTCGTGTGGTACTTGAAATTGAGCAGGCTTCGCTGTCGCTGGCGTCGTCGTCGATCGTCGCGGTCGTTTGGTTATAGGGAGGAGTTGGAAGAACAGCGTTAATTAAATATTACTCAGATGCCTGAGCACGAATACAAGCGCAACCTATCCATCAACATCAACGAACTTTATTTAGTGTACTATATGATGGCTTCGGATATTAATTTATTATTTATTTAGGGTTCTCACAACTTCATCCAGATCTCGAATTACCATCGGGGTTCCATTCACATTATTATGAACGATTAGTATATACAACTTGGAGGGTATACCTACTGCTGGTAAATCTATCGAGCTTCTGTCAAATTATTACAATGGTTATACTATGCTGGTATGTAAAAATCTCAGAAATTTTGTTCAGATTTTTCATCAAAGTGGTTATTTATGTTATTATTGAAATTAGTTTTTGAGATTTTGGATGGTTAAACTTGATCTATAGGGTCACACGTAATAAGTAGGGTTGTGTTTGTTATTGTAATTTTATGCTGAAAAGTTTATCAGTGTTGGCTTTCAATTCACATGTTAGGATTGTCCTCAGTCTACTACTTTTTGTATACATTCAATTTCAAAGTGATACTTCTTGCTTCTAATTGAAATTAAATTCGGGTTCGTGAGTATAAATTAAACGCACTTATAATTTTACAATGCAATTCACTTCTTATAAATATTTTCTGAAATATTACCTAAATTGAATAGTGTAGCATCCATGCGAACAGACCCTAATGATCTTGTATTTTGACGCTTGACAATAAGGAGGAGTTGGCACTTCCGCCATATTTTAAGTATAAATTAAGTAGAGATTAATGGAATAAACGCCGAAATAAATCGATTTTCAATTCTACAAATAGTTCCTATTTGCGAGATGGCATCTTTCTTGTTGAGATTTGATTTTATTTCCCTCTTGTTAAATGAAACACCCAAAACGCGAAAAGAGTAAATCCTTTGAAAGAAAGATCAAATATTTTAGTAAATGTAAAACGCTATCTGAAAAATTGTTTTGTATGATTACAAACTGTATTCTTCACAATTCAATTTATATTGAGAAGAGAAGTGGGTGAATTAGAAAAACTCTATCACCCTTATTTATTAGATTTCACTAATAACCTCGGAGTATTTAAACCTAGTCGTAGCACTTACTCCGTCCTTACACCACGTCAAACAAACCTTTATTTATAAAAAAAATGTTATCGATATTAGTTAAAACGTCCCATCTAAAACTATGATTATGATAAGCGTCAATGTAACTATGTGATGCATACTGTGTTAGAGAGAGAAAGTCCATAAGCTACTAAAGGGTTATGGGATCGAGTGGAAAAAAAACTATACTTGAAAAAAAGTCAATTTGTTTACATTCTGTTATTTTTTTTTTTTTATTTCTCATTTTGTATTTTTTATTTATTTATTTTTCTAATAAAGTTTATAAATACTCGAACGTATATTTTCTTAACCAAAACCTGCTTCAAAAGTCGTCAAAGCCATTTCATTCGTAAACTATGTAACAAATTAAGCACACTTGAACTTCTTATTTTTCATGTCAAAATCACATTTAGATACTAAAACGACTTTACTACGGCTTTAAACCTCCTAGCTTACTTCGCCTCTAATCCGAGTGTTTATTTTTTACAAATAAGCTTTTCAGGATTAGAGGCGTTTTAAAGTAGGAGTAACTTTACTTCGTCATTAAAACAAGTTTATAAATAAGACTGTATCAGTCTCCTACATTTTAAGCTATCTGTCCAGTTTTACTTTTCTTGAAATTTGCAAATTAAGGCCCATGGGAGCAGTGAGAGAGAGATGCTAGTGTGAGATTGCCACTTGGAAACCCATTTTATAGGCGAAAAGACTGAGTTCTAGGGAAAGAAATGGAAGAAGTTTTTCTGCTGGATTTCACCGGCAGACCAACGCAAATAAAAAAAATACCTTAATTAAAAAACCGCAACTATTAGCCAAGATTCATGCCAATGCGGGTATGAAAACGGTCAATATTACTGCGCAGATATAATAACCTATAAATAAATATTGATTTAACTCCCTTAAAAAAATATATATAGTATATATTTTTATTAATATTTCACAATATATTGCGATAAGGTTTGCAAGCTGCAGATTGAAGTGCACAAACACAAACACACATTGCATATAATTTTTCCTTAAAACTCCTTAACAAGAACAAATATTTGAACATTCCGTACTATGATATTGTAATGTGTCATTTTTAGCTGTTAGCTCATCCCATATTATACTGTCATATTTTATGCGATATAAATGTGACTCACAGACGAAAAAATATTTATTGTTAACTTTATCATTCACCATAATACTTAATTGAAATTATTCATTTTTTTTATCTAATCAATCGATTGAAATCGGAAGAAAAAGTAGGGTATATGATGGGGTTTTCCGGTTTTTACAATTTCATTAATAAGTATCATAAAAAAAAACATCGACAACAAAGCTTCACAAATTATGAAATCTTATTGACATTATGATCAATGACCAGAAACACTAATTTAGCAAAACGAATAAAACCAGCAAAAATAATCCTGTGCAAAGTAAGTGAGAGTATAATACGCAGATCAAGTTCGAGTATTATTATTTGCACTTCCTTTTGATCGTTAGCATATACTTAGTGTAATAAACGTCAAAATCAACAGTTATAAATTTTTAACCATAATATTTTTTCATGGCATTTCATATTTGGAATTTCTGCTCTAAATTCATCTGACATTTAACAGCTGTTTTGCTTTACGTTACTCCGCTCTGATATCATGTGACTATTTCTTCGATGAACAGAGCTATTACGGCCGCACTATATAATTTCCTTGTCCCTATTCGGATAGTTTCGTACGGTGCAGGGAACTGACTTCGCATGCCCTTACTTCACATGAGAACTATAACTTCACCACTAGTTCATCCCGGTTACCCCAACAGTTGAGACTGGTAAGGGGGGAAACTTCCCCCCTGCAACCTCTTGCCTGGTCAACTATATGATTTGGAGTGGGTGCGAGTTTGGGTGGCAGCACGTGTGGGTATGGATGTGCATTTTGTATGAAAAGTGTAACGTCACCCAAAAGAGTAAAATAATTTCCCACAAAAAGTTAAGTTATTTCCCACTCAAAGTGAGAATTTACTTCACCAACAAAAAGTTAAATTAGTCCCCACTCGTGGTGAAATTAGTTTCCATGTGAAGTTAGTTCCCAGCACCGTTTTGTACGATTCCGTGACTTTTATATTTGAACCTTAAATGTAGCCATATTGACGATTATTACAATAATTTAAATGCGGTACCTGGGTGGTCAGAAAAATTAAGCGAAGCCAAAAATTTTCAGTCTTAGTTTTTTGACAGCAATAGTCTAAAATTTCACTCAGAAATTCTGTTTATATTTCTGAGCATGCGGAGATCTCGGAGATCTTATAAACATAAACTGGGCTATTAGCGCTTAAAAGGCATATAAAATTGTTCGTTTTAAGGAACAGCTGTATTAACGTGGTTGTTTTATTAGTTGTTGATGTACTTTTATTTTTACTCCAAACAAAAATACCCCATACCGCTTTAAGAATATTATTTATTTCTCTTAATTGTATTTTCTTTTTCAATAAACATTGCAATAATTACGACCAGAGACTGATAAATTGCGATGCTTGGTGGCCAGATATTAAGAGTTTAAAGCATTGAAATATATAGCATTTCAACATGATAAAATATTAGGTACCTCCATTGGTCAAGAGGGTCTTTGAGATTCCAACAAATAGGTATAGGTAGGTTTATCACTCATATTTTGTTTGCGATAACTATGACTATACGAGCCAATAAAATACTTTAAAAATTGTTATGGTAACCCCTTTATTATTATTTCTGGTATGTTCCCCAAGTAATCTCGTTGCTTAACCATGCTTATTTCCCATTTTCACACTTGAGTCACTTTTAATAGAGTTAACTGTCAGTTATAACTTGACGGTGACGCTCATTTCCAAATTACAGAATTACAATTTTCGCGACTTACGAATGACGATATACAAAAAATGGACGCTTTCCGGTCATGCTTCCATTTTAAAGTAAACAAATAAAGATGCTGAACCACCGGCCGCTGCGTTCGTTAATCGCAGCGCAGCAAGCTCAATATACCTACACGTTAAAAAAGTAAATAACATGTTCGCTTTTAAAGTCAATTGTTGATAATTAAGCCAGTGCCACTTTTTAATGACGTGTGCTCGTGCGTGGCTAAAAGAGAAACATGACGATTCCACGAAAAATGTGTAAGAAAAAATCGTAAAAACGAACAACAAAACACATCTACCGTAAAAGCTAATTATGTCAAATGACAAAAGTAATTGAAGAACACTTTTTTTTTATTTCTTAAATACACTAGAGTAGGTACTTCTGTGGTTCAATATATCCAGTCAATGGCCTTCTTGTTACACAAAGTCACAAACGTCATGAAAATGCCGTCCATATCGCGTCGCTTCTTCGGATAGCATAAAGTAAATATCGGACTATCTTCAGTATTGGAGAGCGGAGAAGCTCTCCTTTCCTAGAAAGTGTCATTATAAAAGAATCTATTGTCATAGAATTACAACCGATGCATGGAAGAAGACTTGGGTGTAGAAACTGTGTAGTAGGGGGTTATCATTGTCACCGAAAGTGCTATTGACTGTAAATAAAACGAAGTGTATACGAGATACGACTGCTGGCTGGAAGCTAACGTTTAGATTGTAGGATTGTAGCTTATGTGGTGAGCGAATGGGAGTACCTATACATAATGTATATGTATGTATATCGAACTACTGCTGGTTTGAATTCGAATATATGAAGCAGACGTTAAGACTGTAGATATTTATACTATCACGCGATTGGGAATGTTTAGCATGTTGCACAAGACCCATCCATTTGCCTCAGCGTTTTTTGTTACACAGAAATAAAATGCACGAATAGTTCGCTTATGTAGCGAAATGAAAATGTCGTGTAGTATAGATGAACGGGTCGCATGAAGTCGCTCTCATAGCGATAAAAATTCGGTAATAAATAAACATAGTTTTATGAGAAAATAATTATTTGTTTAAGGTTTAGACATTGTGAGGACTGTATGACACAGGAAATCAAAAGAAATACACAGATTTGCATCAAAAGAAGTCCCACTTCACCTACAAAGTTAATTAAGGGGTTTGCCGGGTCGAACTCAGTAAATATTCGTTGAGGCCAACTATAAATGCTGGGGTGGTCGTTGTACTTTAGTTTTAATGACTCCTTTTTTTGTCGCGATAACATTACACACTATTTCCGTTATTAAGACCTCTAAAACAGATTGCAAAAAACTGCTTCAGCTGTTTACGCTTAGGTATGTGTGATGTGGTGTGGCAGAATGTTTAGACCCACTTCTTCAGCTCCTCTTTCAACGTAAGGTAATATATATCATGTTTAAATTATACAGTGTGACTCATAATTATTATAGTAGTAAGTTCAGTTTCGTACAAATCGACATTTCTAGGAAAAAATGTTTATATATAGGTAGGTAACTATATATTTATTGATTTTTAAAGAAGAATAAACCGATGAAATTCGTGCAAACCAGTGACACGTGATAGCATTTGTTTCTCAATAATCACACGTTGGCCTTCTGAACTCTAAAAATTACATTTTTTACGTCTCAGAAAGTCAATAAAATGCAAGTAAGTCCGTCGTTAATAAAAACAAACTTTTCAGCTAACACTCTGTTATGCGCGAAACAGATTAAAACCAGCACCAGCAGCAGCACCGTCAATAGTAATAACCACGATGGTCACCAACTTTGTATTAAGCCAGCACCAACACCATTTGACATTTCATACTTAATTCTATGTAAATATTTTTTTTTTGCAGTTTTAAAATAATGGCGGCCAGTGGTGCTGGTGCTGGTACTGTTGCTGGCTTAATCTGTTTCGCGCTTTAGGTACACTTAATGTAAGATTGCACCAGGCGACACTTTACTTCAGCGGAACTACACTAAGTACACTTCGATTTGGAAGTTACACCGAAAAATGGTATCATACACTAAATATTTTAAGAAAGTAAAAATATTCTTCCCCATCTTTTAAGCCTTTAATGGTAAAAATCCACCTAAGGATGTTGCGATACAAAAAAATTAAAAAAAAAACTTCTGAACAAATAAGATTTGTTTATACCTCTTCTTCAAGATTCAAGAATATACTATATACGGAGAGGGATTTGTCACGAATGAAATCATCTGACCACTTATACCTACTTGCAATAATTTGAAATCACATTGAAATCAGGTGCAATCACTATTTCAAGTGATGAAATTAAAAAGAAACATTTTAGTTATCGATTTCAAATGATTTCTTGCAATCATCAAAAATATTTGAAATCACTTTAAGTTTTTTTGCAATCATGCAATCAAAAATGCCATAATGAAATCACGAATTAAAATCATAATGAAATCACTTGAATTAATTTGCAATCATTTGAAATCAGTAAATTTATTTGAAATCAATACAATCACAAAGCTTGTAAATCAATTTAAATACTGCTTGAAATCACCAAGTCATTTGAAATACTGCAATCATTGAACCACTAAACCGGCTAGTAACAAACCCCTTGATATACGGGTCAAAACATAGTTTATGTTTTATTTGTTAAGCTTGTTATTACCAAATTCTATTGAGGTATGGCCATGATTTAAAGGAATTTTATCATGGCCATGGAATTTTTTTTACATTAAGCGGCAAAATCGATCATCAACCTTGTCGCGCAGTATCGCTGAAGTAAAGTTCTTCAGCCGCTAAGTGCGGTTTTGATCATACGATTTCATATGAGTTGCCGTGCTCCTGGTGCTGTTTTACTTTAAGGTCGAGAAACCCTTTATTCGTTTCGAAATGTTTAAGATTCAGTCTTAATAACCTAAAACCGCGAAACAAATTAAGTCAGCACCATGAGCAATAACAGCGCCAGGGAATGATGCTGCTGTTACTTTGAACCAATGTATTTCTTTTCATTTTCAACACAGAAAGGTCCACAACGTCGTTAGACGAAAGTTTTAAATTTGCCATTGCTGCTTTCTGGTAATAACTTTCTTACTACGGTATTCATCGACACCAAACTTCAAAAAATAAATAAAAGAAATTCACACGTCAGACATGTCATTGATACGATATGTCAAACAATTAAAATAGAGGTGCTGGCACTGGCGCTAGTGAGAAAGTGGTTGATAAATTATTGGAGGTCAGCATAATGACTGCTGTTGAAGATTTGTATAATTTATTCCACAAAACAAATCGATCAAATTAGAATTAAAAGATGGACAATTATTATCATTCTAAATATGATTTTATCTCTTAAAAATCTGATATTTTGTAGATGGGCCATGGTCTTTACAAATATGTTTCTCTTATAATTTATAAGCAATTAATTTCAATTTACATACATATAAGACTTTGAATAAACTTTGGAAAGAACACGTGACGCACTTATAGATACAATTTCCAGACAATTGAACGTCAGAATATATGTATAACCGTAAAACCTTTCGACCTCAAGCCGAATATAGAAAGTCATACTTCCGATACCAATATATTATTATTTCAAACTGGCCTCTATGTATAAAATCCAGGGCGAATTTATCATCGTCTTACTAGCTATGGTAATCCGTGTAACATAGCAATATATTTGTGTGCATAATATTAAACTGTCGGCGGCCTACGAGGTAGAACAATGCACAATATATGCACGAACACCGCTTATAACGCAGCTCATGGTCCGTGACATGCGATCATCTCTCATACTCATATCCACTCAATTGTTCTATGTACAAGAGTAAAGAATGTGAACACAAATAAACGTCTACCGTGCTAGTAATAATTATTATTATTGGCTTTTATAACTATGTCAAGGGCTTACGTAATATTCATCTGGAACGCATACAGTAATTATTAATTATATCATATGGTGGAGTATGCTGACCTCATTGCCAGAGCAATGGTCTCGCCGGCCTATTAAAAATAAAAATAATTTAAAAAATATTGTATCGACCTCTTTTGAACCACTCGCTTGAAGCGTAGTTCGTTGGGATATTCGAAGACGAAATGGATGCTTGGTAAATATTTAAATTTATATTTGTGACTTGGATTTCTATAGGTATCTACTCGTCATATTTGTAATTTTTGTTGTCATTATAAGTTGTGTTTTATTGATAAGTATGTACTCGTATATATCCACACTCAGCTAAATGTTATTTACGTCAAATTGCGATACCTGGTGGCCAGAAAAACTAGTGGTTGAACAACATACGAAATCGGTTGCTATATGGAACACGTTTCGTACTGGTAAAATAATTATCCATGAAAAAAATGTTTTAAACAAAACAACACCAAGTACAGGGTGAGGTAACATAACTTCGCCAATTAGGCGAAGCCTGAAGTAGTTTCATTTGACAATATGGCTTGGTTTTAGTCTCCTTCCAATCAGTTGACATCATGTTATGCGTTTAGGAGACACCGATCTCCGAGCATCAAAAGCCTTTGTGTTGGCCAAATCACCTAACGAAAAAGACTATTTTAATGTTAAAATAAAAAATTCATTTGATTTTGATTTCCTTTTGACATGACGTTTTTGAAAAATAATGTCACGGATACCAATTTTGACATACATATATGTATATACATTTAAAAAATCAAAAGTAAATACAGCTTCATGTTCGTTATGTTATCTCATTGCTGAACGTATCTATACGAAAAAAAGTGTCATTATTTTTTCTCAGAATTCATAGGAAGATCCCTCCGTTGATTTTATTTTCTCAAACAGCTTTTGATTAATCTATTTTCATAATGACTATATATGCGACAGCACAGGTGAGGAATGTCAGAATGAAATTACAAATGACCTAAGTAGGTACTCTTTTAAATTAATATTATTTTGACTAGCTGATCCCAGAAAAACTACCCAAAACATGAAAAATATTTTCATCAAAAAGCTAATTACAAAAAGTACCTATAATATATCTATCTTATTGCATGTTCAAGATAATAAATTAAACTCCCACCCACAGCTTTTATATATGCATATGTATAATCATTACAGAAGGCTGACTTTGTCATTTGATGTAATCCAATGTCACCAGGGGATTTTTCTCTCAGAAAGCTTATAAACTGATAGCATCCGATGGCATAAGTAGGTATAGGTAAAGATAGAAAGATATACCTACCTTCTTATATTTGTTTAAAAAAGAAAATGACAAAAAAAGTCAAGTAATACAAAATTTATCGAATGGCTAACAAAAACGTTTCCCCTATTTTGGTTTCGAATAGAAATCTGGCTGCTATTGTTATCTTCTCATTAAGCACTTTACGGATATGTTTTGCACACTCCAAATGAAATCATATGCTCGGGGGCTTACAGCATGTTTGACTTTTCCCTTCTGCAGTATTATGCCGAAGTCCATCTGGAATCTTGATGAGGGCAAAATTTAATTTTGTTTACATTATTCCAAGAGAAGATGTACAAACCTTCGACTGAAACGTTTAGCGCAGCCCTACTCATAAAGGGGGTTTGTTTTGCTATCTTCCCTTACAATTTGTGATGCGTTCTTTTGTGTGTGATTTAGTGTAATCACGTGTTGCCTGAATACACAATGACAAAATAATTGGAATCTGTGGTGATTTATGCTGCAAGACGTATCTATAACTTTTAATCCTCATTCGTGCAGGAAGGCTTTTGCAATAAAATATTTTCTAGATGCTTATACAAACAATATGCTCATATTGCAATAAATTTATTGCTCCAAGGAGTAAACATATATAAATAATATTTAATCGTAAATAAAATACTTATAAGACAAGATGAAAAAAAGTAATTAAATACAAAAAAATCTTAGATGTTATAATTGTAAATGGACTATTTCGCCTCGAATTCTTTCAAAACTAAACTAGGACTATGGATAGATTTTAATGAAAATCAACAAAGGTTTCGAACGCAGCTAAGAAACGTTTTTTTCCAAGTAAGCTGCATTTGAAGAGCTTATAAAGATTTTTTTTTGTGTAGCCGAAGTTTTTTAATTGACTTAAGAACTTTGGTGTAGTAATATAGGTAAAGTGTTCATCATAATACCGACATTTTTTTTTTGGTGGCCGGCTAATATAAGATCTCTTATTAAAATTAAATTGAAAAGTTAATAATAATAATATAATGTGTTTTATTATTTTAAATGTTACCTTTAAAATTAATCCGTTGTTGTTGTCCCTGAAAAATAAAATTAAAAGACAAAGTCAATACACATTAGGTAGGTATCTAATTAGAAGATATTTGTAAAAATAAATATAATATATAAAGTAATGCAAAATGCGAAGAACTTATAATAATATTCTTTAAGGCTATTCAAAATGTACTAACAATAGTAACTTTTTTTCTAAAATTACAGTCGGTACAGTGAAAAAAAAACAAAGTTGTTTTATGTTGTTTTTTATTGGAAACTTCAGATATTGCTCTGAGAATTCAGATTTTTGTTCCGAATGAAACGCAAAAAGATTATTTTGTTTTATATCCGGTGTATCATTTTATGTTTGTTCACTTATAGATTGGCGAGAGGGAGACAAACTGAGTTCGCACTAACTTGACAAGTTGACAGTCTCACACATTGTTGTGTATGTGAAAAACTTTAAGATTTTGATCTACCTAGACGTAATCTAGATTTGACTTTTTTGACCAGTGAAACGTAAAATCTAAAAAAGATGGGCAAAAAATAAATCTAGATCAATAAAAAGGCTCTTTTTCCGACCAATGAAAAACCACATAGCTGGCTTATGCAATAGGTACCCAAATAAAATATTTTCTAGACTGTCTACATAGTCCTAGGATTTATACCTATATCAATGGTTACATTTTGTGCATTGGCCGTCGTAGATGGATCGTCATATTCAAAGGAACTCAACAAATTAGTTGTTAATCCCAACTATAATGCGCATGAGTAAGCATGAGCTAGTTTCGTTGAGTTTCGTTAAACTTGAGTTTTGCATGTGCTGTGCCATCTGAACCACTGTCACATATGTACATTTGACAGCTGTGGCATTTGACAATCAGAAAAAAAAAATTATGGCATTTTACCAAAAAAAAAAAAATCCGAATTTGCATTAAATTATCAATTTTATCAACAAATCAATAAATTAATCAATAAATAATGCATTTTTAACACAATTAAAAGAAACTAACAACAAAATATTTTCACATGTTTCACATGTTCATTATATGCATTCATCATCTTTGTATTTAAACATGACGAAACAGTTCGATTAATTTCGACAGTATAAGTCATGCTAGCTCATGCTAGAATGATAGCATGAACTTACTCTATATCGTCAGCATATCAAAAATATTGCGTAGATTTGTTAAACATAGAACCTGATGTATTTCCATGGCCGTTAACTATGTAAATACATATTATGTATAAAAATTGTAATTTGTATGAAGAAGTTCCATGTTATATACTTCATTTACATTTTAAAAAAAACCGTATATACCTATATGTATGTACATACATTAAATAGTTTTGTAACTTGGCTCTTCTTAATTCCTTGTGTTTTAAAAGATATTCGGTTCTATATTCTTTAAAAAAAAACGGCTGGAAATTAGATCGTGCCAAAATTAAATTTGCAATATTAATGATAATCTTGTTTCTATATAAATTGTACCTTTAAATATCAAAAAATGAGTGGCACAAACAATGAAATTCCGAATAAATACAGGGTGACCCAAAATAAATCATTGCATTATCATAGGGCACCTGATGCTTTCTGGTACAACCGCGAGAGATAGACAGAACAATCATGGACATGGAAATATCCACAGCCACAGGAGGATTGCCGACGTTTTCTGAGAGCAACCCGATGAACTCCACAAGAGGATCTGTACTGATGTTGGGGGTTTGTGATAGCATTCGAGATCATAACATCATAAAAGATGCTTTAACTTTTCAATATGGCGGCACCTGTCATTATTTTTTCACATTTGTAACGTCAACAGATGCGGAAAATATATTTGATCGCAATACTGCTCGAGATTGCAGATTACTTGTGCGGCAACAGATCCCAAATGATCATCAATGATAACGGCTTTCACTTAATCAATATCAAATCTTCAAAAAATTATGAACAAAATTGCTTAAAGGTTGAAACAGATATAGTTTAATTTAAAGGATTTACCAAAACAACATGGAGTGAATGTTTTTGGTCCACCCTATACACATCTGCGATTATATATAAATGTATATGTAATTTTCTTTTAGCTGCAAAAAATGTTTAAAAGATCATATAATCAGTATCAAAACAATTTTGCAATGCTAGCCTGGTAAACAAATGATTGAAAGAAAACAATCCTTTGCAATGCCTTCCTTAAATGAATTACATTTCATTCATATATAGACTGACTGAGCTGACCCTGTTTACATTGGGAGTTTCTAAATGTATAAATAACACTCAAGCGGATACAGTGCTTTTTCGTGTTCCATTCCAACTATTTGAGTAGCCCCAACGAAACCTCTTTGCGTTGCTTTCATAGTTTTGTTTATTAATTAAAGTCAGCCATTTCAGCGTCATCACTATTTTACCCAAATGTTGCCGGTACCGGTCCGGTCGTCCGTTCAAATGATTTTGTTGTTTTCTTTCTTATTCGTATGTATTCTCATGTTAAAATTTATCATGAAAAGAATGAAATGTTTGGGTGTGAGCTATTCTGGCTCCGGAAATCGTTACTAATTTACTTGGAAACAAATCGTTTTGATTTGAATTCGATTAGCATATTTTAAAGATTTAAAGCATTTTGTGAATTATCGTAAAACGCAACATAAATAATTCTAAGCAATGTTTATAGGATTGTAGGAGTGTTACGGCATCATGTAAGCATGCGAGGTATATACAATGCTAATTGACGAACAAAACAAATTTGCCCTATTTTCATTTCCCATGGATTCATTGAAGCGTTGCAATTTTTTTTTTTTTTTATTTTGTTTCCTATCAGAATGTAACAAAGATTAATGCTACCACGCGTTTTCATCATGGATAAAGGGGAACTTTTATTTTAAAATTTGAAAAACCACCAATTTATTATTTTTAGTGAATGTTAAAGGAAACGTCCTTCTTTTTGTTTGATGTGCTTGAGATGCCACTCCTTGGTTATTGGATTCTAAAAATTACCATTTCCATGGAGGAAAAATGTGGGAAATTTCTTCACTTACCTACTGTTTATTGCTTGGTCATGGAAGAGCGATCATATTTTAATGCATTTGTTAAGGTCTTTAGAGGTATTGTAGATGCATTTGCACAACATTTATGAAAACTTTTGAAACAATGTGAACTCAACCGTTTCTCAATTTAAAGGAAAAAAAGGAAAAAATGGTTATTTATTATAAATCTAAAAGGAGATAAGTTTTTTGTCATTTGTTGGTAAATAAAACATTATAGGCTTTAAAAATGCTAATTTCAACTTTTGCAGTTGATGCTTGTTTCTTTTCCCCGTCTATTTAATAACCATATAGGCCATATAGGTAACAACTTATTTGTCGATTACCACATCCATTCTTGGAGTAAAGTTCAGAGCTTATATTAAATAGACCTGACCCAGGCATATACGAGAACCACGGGTAAAATGGTAACATGTATCATAAGGCCTTTCTGAGGAAAAAAAAAACATATCCCGAAAGAGTTAAATCCGTCGCTACATTTACAAATAAAATAAATAAAATCCGAGCACTAAATGAGACAACTTAAAGAAAATATTCGAATTGAAGCCGTCAGAAATTTTGACATGATATGCACGAACAAAATATTTATTAAAATCGTGTATGAAATCCCATGCAAAGGAAATTCTAATGAAACTTGTCAACAAATATATATTGGAACAACAAAACGCGCATTGGGAGTGAGATTGTCAGAACATGAAGCTGACATAAGGAAAAAGAAGACAGCTACAGCAATCTCACAACATATGCTTGATCACCAACACAATGCAGATTTTGAAAACGTCAAAATATTAGATAAAGAAAGAAGAATGAACACAAGGTTCACCCTAGAAAGTCTTCGTATCCAACAAAAATAAATGTAACGATGAACCATAAAGAGGACATTGATGACATAAGCGCTGTCTATAGTATTGCCATATCGTAATGTAATCTAAATTAATATTCTTTAAGTTTGCATTTGCCAATAAGAAGTGTTTAATTTTCTGTAAAGTTTTAAAAGTTTATTTTTAATTTTATTTTATATAAATTGTTCCTCAATGTAATTTATTAACAACAAAAGTAAGTGCAATAGTTATCAAATTGTTATAAATTATTTAAATGTTTAAATTATTATTATTTTTTATTCATAAAACATTTCATTGTTAATTGTTTCTTTAAGAACTAATAAATCCAAACCCCCTGATGAAGCCGGAAAAAACCGGAGAAACGTTGGGAAAAAGAATGAATTAGTTTTTTTAATTGATTGCATTTTTTCATATCGATCATCAAGCCCAATTTGAAATTATCAAAATATTTATTGTTAAGCTGGATTTACACTATTGTTGTCCGGTGAACGTTGTTTGGTGTACTTTGTTCCTTGTTCGTTCTTTGTCAAAAGCAAAGATTAAGAATATAAAGATGGGAAACTTTCGTACGTTTTACCCTCCAACACCCATTTGTTTACATTGTTGTATTTGTAATTTCGATTCGTATCCGTGTAAAATTGAGAGGGGAACCGAGGTGAATTTATTTGTTTTGACAGTTCTACTTTTTTTGTTTGTCTAGTTTGCACAATTAATAAACATTTTTATGTATTTCTATAAGAACTTTCATTCTTTTAAAATATTTATGCTGACGATGGCTGACTAACTATAAGTGATAAATTTACTGGCAGTGATTCCGGTCAGGTGATGGTAGTAGCGATAGTGATGACGATCATGAAAATACAGACGGTCCAAAGAAGACTAGAAAACGAGGAATGGAAGAGGATAGTAGTGATGGTATGATTACTAGAAAATTTAACTTTTATTACAATTTAATGTTTCAAATATATTTTTCAGAGGAAGAAACTACAGCTGCACCAAGTCGAAAACGTAAAGCGGCTGACTCCTTGAGTATGAAGTCAGGACGAACAAGAACATCGCGTTATACAGCTGGTGGTAAAGGTATTCATAGACCTGTAGCTGCATCAGTTAAATCTAGACATAAATGCTATTCAGTGCAGACTACAGCTTCAATGTACTCAACAAAGAAAGCAAGGTGATATGAAAAAAAAGGGAAAGTTAGATTCATATGCATATATTCCACTCAGCACAAATGTTTCAAAGCAAGTATTTTTGTCTGAAACTAAAATGTTATGATGCAAATAGTAGCGCTAACTCATTAAGAGTCAGGAAGTGCATAAATTTTGTCTGTGAGTCAAATCGTTCCGGCATGGCACCAAAATATGTTTAAGACATTACCTAAATTTTCATAAAAAAATGAAAAATAAACGAAAAACTGGGTAATGTCATGAACATATTTTGGTGCCATGTCCGAACGGTTTGACTCACAGACAAAATTTATGCACTTCCTGACTCTTAATGAGTTGGCGCTACTATTTGCATCATAACATTTTGGTTTCAGACAAAAATACTTGCTATCAGTAGACATAGCTAATAGTTTTTGTAAGCCTTCTTTATATTTTACACTTCCGTTCAATAAAAGTATCATTATTCATTGATCATTGTTTGTTTACTTGAACATTTGCTCCCACTTTGGAGTCCAAGATGCTGATTTTTAAGAATGGCAACTATAGTGCATTCGTATAATACCAACTATATTGGGTTATCACCTACACCCAAAAATTGCTGTGGGCTGTCGGCCTACCAGTCTTGATTTTGTATATTTACACGTTCATTTTTGTAAAAGAACAAAACACATTGGTTTGTTTTGTTTTCTTATATAATTACTAGGGAATACAATATACAACCAGAAACAATTAAAATAAAAACAAAATTACAAAAGATTAATTAAGGTACCAGTTGTGTTTTTGTTGCTGTTTCCGACGCTATCGTCAGACCTCGTAGTATGGATCAGAGCACTATAATGACATGTATATTAAGACTTACGACCATCCTTATCTGTGCCGGTCAGCGAGAAGTACTGTGATACCAGCTTCTTGGTTTCTTTAGAATTGGCATCGAGTGTCTTCAATTCGTAGCAATCGTAGTCAATTCGCCAGTCGCATTTTGCCTTGTGCATTGTGCCTTAAAAATATGTATCAGGGTGATTGGTTGAAGGTGCACCAAAAAGCTTGAGCGTGTAGGTGGGGTTAAGACAAGAAAAAAATCGTATGGGAGGGGGGTCTATTTCCCCCTTTAAGGCGGGACTGGCAATTTTCTAAAAAATTGACTTAAATCAGAAAAAAATTATTTAAAAACAATGGTGAACGATACAAAGCCTTGTTATATCTTTTTAGGAAATCCAGAAAACTTTGTTTTTAAATTAAGTTGTTTAAGTCAAAGTTTTAAAAAAATTAATTTTCAAACTCAAAATTTTGAAAAAAAAATTTTAAACTAATTTTTTCAAAATTTTATGTGGTTAACTATTATTTTTATTTTCAAAATTCAATACTCTTATTAATTTTTTAGTCAAAAACAGAAAACGGTATGCCAAAATGTATCTTAGTTTTTGAGAAATTAAGAAAATACTAAAAGCACTTTTTCAAAAAAAGATGAAATCTGGTTAATCTGGTTAAAAACAATTAACTGCTCAGCTCAGAATTTAATGCCATCTAATCGTGGCTTGTGTGCCTCTCACTATTTGTGTTTGAATCGTTCTACAGCTTTCCCTGAAGGTACTCTTATAACCAACTGCTCAAAGTGCAACAGTAGGTTTTTTCTTTAACTAACAAGGTAATCTTATAGTCCGATGAACAATAATAGAATAGCATTTAGATTTTTTTTTATTTTAGCGTTTATTTGGCAATATTCGCCAGTTAAAAAATTAATACAGTTTTTTCGATATTCAATATTAAATAAATATATATAAGTGAGGAGCATCATAAAAAAAACACAGCCGCAACAACAGCAACAACAAACACAGTATGTACTGGCAACAAATCCCCAGGGTCAAACTTATCTTGTAGCTCAGCAAACTACTCAGCCACAACAACAGACTCAGCGTCTGTTGGTTACTCAAACGCCACAACAACAAGCTGCAGGTACGAAAACCATTATCATCCTTCAACAACAAGGTCAACCTGTTGGCCAACAGCAGATGATTACAACGTCTCAACCGCAAAAGATGATAACGACAACGCCTCAAGGCCAGCAGATGTTTGTCACTCAAATGCCACGTCCAGTACAACACCAAATTTATATGAATACGGGTGGAACCAATGTAATTCAAACCGGACCTATTCCCGTCCAGCAGCAGATTATACAGAAACAGATACAAGCTCAGCCTGGAAATTCTAACATACTCTCTTAGCTCTCCCATATACCGGCTACGATTAAAATCCATCAAACTTCCTCGCCTATGATAACTGCTACTGTTTCTATTCAGAAATCAACTATACGACCAGCTTTACAAGCTCAACAACAAACAACTTCAACAGCGGTACCAATTAAAATTCCTACTCCACCTCCACTTCCACCTGCACCGGTACCAGTTGCTGCTCTTCCTGCCGTACCAACACCGCCTCCAAGCGCCTCCAAAGCAATACCTTGCAAGAATAAGCCTGAGATCAAGCCAGAGGTAAAACCTGAAATCAAAAGCGAAGCAAAAGTTGAACCGAAGTCGGAAAAAATAGAGGAAGAACTATCTATTGATCCCAATTGGCCATTTATTTGTGATTGGCGCAACTGTTCCCGAAAAAAGTTCAAATCAATTGCGGATTTACATCATCACACCTGTTTGGTTCATTGTCCTGAACATTTGGACGCTGCCGCCGAAATCTTTTGCCAGTGGACCAGGATTATGCGATGGTATTCCCCGAAAACGTTTCTCACTCATGACACATATCCTTGAAAGGCATTTGACTATGGAGAGTCTTAGAGGAGGAATGCAGCGACGTCTGGCCAATGGCGCTCAGCCACATAATACAGGCCAACCAGTTACAATTATAAAAAATTTAGCAGCAGTTGCTGCACAGCAACAAACTGCGGAAAGTACTCGTGGAACAGCATCACCAGCACTTCCGACATCATCAAATGGATCAATGCCTTCCACTGGAAGCGCTGCTCCGCATGCAATCAAGAGACACGCTTCGGATTTTATAAATCCAAAGGAGTTGACGGACGAGAATGAGGGTCCAGTAACTAAAAGTATTCGTTTAACGGCTGCTTTGATTCTCAGAAACTTAGTTACTTACACTCCTGCAGCTAAAAGAACACTGCGTCAGTATGAACCACATTTGGCTAACGTTGCTCTAGCGTTGTTGAATCGAGTGGAACAATTTCGCAGATTTTATACGAATTGAATAACTAAAACGAGAACTGCCTTACGTAGTTCAAAGAAGATGAAGTATTTTATGAGAAAGTGCAATATGATTATTTTATATTGAATACATTTGGTTTAATAAATACATGAATATGTTTCTACTAGAAATATACTCTTTGTATATAAAGTTAACTTGGGAGGAAAAAACATTTCGAAAAACAATTTTTTTTCTTTTGAAATATTTTGACGTTTACAAATATGACAGAAATATGACAATTCGGAAACTCACCTCGGAAAATTTAACAGTTATGTGCGTTATAGGTTCTCCTGGTATCTTTGAAATCAGAGTACTCATAAAGTTCAGGATTACTTAGCTGCTCTAAACTGTTCTAAACTGCTCTCAGTAGAAAAGAGCAAAATTTAAGAAGCAAGATTTAAGGGAGACATCTGTAGAAATATTTAGATTTGCTTGATTTTTTTTAAGTAGAACATGTTAGGGTAGAGTTAGATTTTCTGAACAAGCTTTTTTATGAAGTGCAGGTAATATAAAACTAAAAAATACTTTAAAGACCAGTTGTACAATAGTGCGTCAAGTTTTTAACCCACCGATTTTTTCAGATTATCTATGGAAATCAGTGGTTTAAAAATTTGAACAACCTTGAACCACGATTGTACAACTGGCCCTTAAAAAAATAAAAAATATAAAATTAAATTTTCTTTTAAAAAAGTTTTGCATATACAACGAGCTCGCAAAACAAAAAGCAATTTTTTTTACTGGCATATCACATTTTTTGACATTTCTGCTCTAACTTCTTCTGACATTTCACAGCTTTGCTCTACTCTATGCCACTCTGGTCTGATCCACAGGTCATCAACTTGTACCCCTCCGTCTCCTCCCGTAGAAAAAATGTTTACTGGCGGACTTATTTCAAGTGGAAAGTTTCATTCGTTTATACGTGCATTATTAAATGTTTAATTTATTTTCTTCATAAAAAATAAAATTAAACAAAATATATTTCCTACATATTTTTTCTTTATATCTTTGTAAGTATACTTCTAAATTAGATAAAAGCATAACCTCTCTTATGACCTGTCAAAAAATAAAATCATGTGAACGACATCATATCAACTAAAAACACTCTTAAAATAATAAATTTAAGGAATCAAACTGTAGTTTATACAAAAACCGGATTCTCTGTATCATATTGAATTAAATTTTCTTCAAAACCAGCTAGTTTGATAAATCATAAAAAATGTATAAAAACGTTTATATCGTGAAAAGTTTTCCATTCATTTGAGAGAAACATTTTTCACTTTTTTAAGGTCGAGCCATAGAATAATAAATAAATAGAACATAATCTCAGATTTAACTCTGTATGAGTGTCAGTGGGTTTTAAATGGGACTGTCAAATTGGGCTAGACCATATATTCTTACAATTTTGCATTTAGCTGTTCACACGTATTCACGTATAGAAAAGCGCGTGTAAAAAGTTTTTTCAATGGGAGGAGACGGAGGAGTACATGTGGGTCGAGCGCAACTCGAAAATGATGCCAGACAGACCATATTCATGAGGTTCATGAGCTGTGGTGGATTTCGTTCATAATTCTCACATATAATGCCGCGTTCGTGGATCTAACAAAATTGAAAGTATTTTTTGTGAACATTTTTGTTATTTTAAATATTTTATGCTCACGCTCTGATGTATGGTCAGTCAAATTATTTTTTATGAAGAAATTTATTTCAATAAAAAAATTAATTATATTTTGGCTTTAACCACTTATACGATATTCCGATTTTTCATAACTTGTTAATTGATGGATTCCATTCATGATTAAAACATAAATGTTTGTCAAATATATATGTCTTACGCAACAATACGCAATAAGTGAAATATTGACCGAAATTATAGACACTGATTAAGATGGCTATTTTACATGTTTTGTATCAAAATCACTGACAAACAAACAGTTACAAACCAATAATAAGTTTCTAACAAGAATAATTTTGAACCCGTTAAGAAAGAGAGGTTCGAGTCGACCAGTACATTAAAAATTTTTAATCATGAAGATTAAGGATTTAAATTTGTATGGTAAATCTAATGAATTAGAAGAAGATTATGGATAAATCTGCTCAAATCAAGATCAAGTGCTTGATGGAAACATAGTATAAAAAGAATTTGTCAAACATCTATGAATATGCATTATTAAAGCATCTGCAATAAATTTCTCAATATACTGCGTCGTGTAGAGCAATATCTTCAATATTTAGGTATTTGTATATGTTTCATACAAAAAGAACTGACAACAATAACAAATAATAATATATTACACAGGCTAGACTTTGATTTTATAACAAATCTTAAATATATGAATGAGTTTGCCCGTGAATTTCGACACGTATTCACAAAATTTTTCAAGAATGCGGAAAGACAGGTTCGAGTCGACCTGTGACTCCCAGTGAAAGCACAGTTTGAAAGTTTCAATCCAGAACGCACCCCATGAAATTCATCATTTTTTGAAAATAACTGCCGATTTTTAAAAATAACAGACAAATTAATTCCCCACAGGGGAAATCTGTGGTAGACTGATTAAGTTGCATTGGTGTGAGTTTTTAACGCACATTTTTGCAACTTAATCAGTCAAATGACAGTTCGAGTTCGTAGGCAAATGCCGTTATCAGCCATTCTTTCCCATCTTTATATTTTTAATCTTTGGTCAAAAGCAACGAACAACGAAGAGGCATTTGCATTATTCAGTTTTTTCATCCATTTCGTTCTTAAACACAAAATGGATAGCAACACATTCATTCTTATTGCGATAGTCGTTATACTCAAACGCCTGTAAAACGACACGGCTCTAGAACGGAACTCTGTTATTTTTTTTTAAAGCTAAATGGAAATAATCGAAAGAACAGTGACCAACAAATTTAATTCTGACGTTTAAATTTTACAAATAGCCGTGTCGTTTTAGTGGCGTTTTAGTAAAACGACTGTCGCAATAAGGGTGATTGTTGGCAGTGGCTGCATTTTTAGTAGGTTAACAAGCAAAAGTTAGCTGAAATACTTGCACATTGTTACATTATTCCTTGAACGCTACTTCAAAAAAATGTTCTTTTAACCATTAAATTGCATTTACACTCTCGTTGTTCGTTGTTCGTTGTTCGTTGTTCGTGCAACAACACCGAACAACGAACGCTGAAAATTCAAAGCCACTTTGAACTTGTTCGTTCTTCATTCGTTGTTTGATTTTATCATTTACACTATCGTTGTTTCACGTACGTTCAACAACTCTCATTTTAACTCTTATTTATAGTGTCGGTGACCGATATTCATTGTTTACCGTACGCGGAAGAACGAGAACGAGAGTGCAAATTTCATAACCGAACAACGAATGAAGAACTAATGAATTAATAGCTGCTTTGAATTTTCGGGGCTTGGTGTTGTTGCCCAAACAAAAAACAAACGTGAGTGGAAATGTGAATAACTTCACAAACGTCAGAACAAAAGTAACAGCCAGCAGCGCTGCCATTCGCTAAAGGCAGTCAGCTCTTTCGGTACGGGCGGTGATACATTTGTACAATACTTGTACTATTGTGGTACAGGCACAGAAATCCTTCTTTTTAGAAAACTAGATCTATATCTATATAATCCAACTTTGAACAAGCTCAACTGGTTTAGTCAAGTCTTATCTAATCGTATATTTTTACTGTTCGTTTCAATTTGTTTACCCAAACTATACAAAAATCCGACTGTATACTTTCCCACATTTACGTTGATATAATTGATAAAAATATAAATTATTATATGCATTAGAGAGACCTATTCATTCACACAGCAATACAATAAATCACTGTCAATAATTTACAACACTAATGATATTAGAAAACAAGATTGAAAATTGTAAACTATACCTATACACAGAAAGAATCACAAAAACAAAATGTGCAACATAGTAAAAATATGAAAATTATTAAAAATCATTCTTGGTGTTATATTATACATCAGAATAAATAACGAGTGCAAGGGCCAGATTCTTATTTGATGTATGATTTGTGTATTCAATAGATTCATAAATTCATCAAATTATTATTACCTACTATGCCTATAATAGCCGTTCGTTGTCGTCTTTATTCGACCAACAATCGCACTTAAGGAAAAGAGTACAAGCTGGATGCGAAGGGTACGGGGTCACTTTGTTTATGCTTAATCGATTAATTAAAACCAGTGACGCTCTATAAATAAAACGGGTCAACATTCTCTGTATGTAGTGTGTGATTGCTTGTGCTACACTAGTACACTTAAGCCAAACTCAACCCTTCTTATGCTTTTGCCACCTCTTCTAGGCTAGTGCAGGGCTGGATCTGGATCTGATTTGTATAAAAAAGTCAACCTTTTCAGAAACTTATTTAAAAAATCCATTCCTATATCACTTTTGTTTTCTTGTTTAACAATTAACAGATTTTGACATAGATGTTCTATGAAGGCTTATTTTCTAATGAATTACTATATGTATCTTAGTATACAAAATTGTCGGATTTCAGGTGAAAGAAAACAGTTGCAAATGCATCAACAAAGATAACTGTGAATCTGTTTGGCTTAGAATCGTTTTGGAAGAAGGGTTGCTGTCTACTTTGTATTTCGTTCCGAAAGTGAATTCATTTGAAAACAAACATTTGACTTTGTTTTGTTTTTGTAATATAAAAACAAAATACACACAAATTACCTATTCGTTTTCGTAAAATTTAATTTTCGGAATGAAATAAAATAGAACCTTCATCTCATTACTCATGTCATAAGTCATAACGTGTCACGAGAGGAACAGTTCGTCAAAACTGGAACATACAATTCTATTTATTTCAATAAAAAAAAATGTCGTGTAATTGAACATTAACTTTTTCACATGTCACTTACTAAAATAACTGGACTTGCAAATAAATCGAAGATTCTTTTTTCTATACTTAATTGAGATGAAGAAGAACGGAAATGAATAAAATTATTTTGTTTCGTTCCGCCCTGATTTTGTACTCTGCATCCACCCCTGATGCCAAATTGCATTCAATAAATTATTGATTTCTCTATTATTTGCATAAAGAACAAATGTACATAGTATATAAAAACATATTCAATTGATTCACAATTGAACGTCTTGTAGTTTTCTAAATAAAACGTTGCACATCCTATAAAGAAAAATGAATTGCAGTTCTCAATAATAAAAACAAATTCGACGAATAAAAAAAGATGTTATAGAAATGACTTCCGTGTTCTGGAAAAAGAATCTATCGTCTATCATCTTGAGAAGTCTTGACTACTATTTATAAAATAAATTTCATTCTTATACGGAGAGAAGAAATTCTATTTTTTCCCCCGGTAGAGTCTTATCTGTGTGTGGCGTCGGTTTTTTTCTGGTATTTTTTTTGTTGATATTTGTTCATAAATATAGAAAATAATTGGTTATCTTATGTTGGTATATTTTCTGTTATCATTAAAGAGATAAAAACTTTTTTTTTTGTTCAATGCAGGTAGGTGCGTTCAGCGTTATTAAAGGTATAATTTTAAAGAAATTTGAAAAAGAATTCATTGAATCATGATAAAGATTATTAATTGCAATTGAAAATATGCTATTAATATTATTACTTACAAAGGTAATGAAGTTCATGAACCATGAGTAAAGTGAAAACGTAGGTATAAAGGCAGTTTATTTTTCAAAGAGAAATTTGAGATGGGATTAATTTTCAAAAATGTATTTTCAAAGATGATAATATTTGACAATCCTTTTGACTTAAACGTCAGATTGTCTAAACTAATAGGGAAATTAGATGCTCCTACTAGGGCGCCATGAATCAATCAGAACACGCATTGAAAGATTTTATGTGAGAATTTTGTGCACTTTTGCGTCTCTGTATTTCTTTACGGTCTCGCTTATACACATCTTAAAACGACTGCATCAGGTTACCATTTGCAGGTAAAAAAGAAATTATTATTTACTAGTGAAAAAAAGGAAAACAAAGTTTGGAGGTACAAGTTAAGGGGGTACAAGTCGATTTGTTTCTTCTTTGCCGAAGATGTTAATGATCTCCAACTGTCCCTGCTTTCTGAAAAACGTGTTTCCATCACTCTTAACTCGTTAAATTAAACTAATTCTGGAAATTATCTCGCACTGAAAAACTGGGCCTTAGAATACACCACCTTCAATTTTGAATTTTTCAATGACTCTTCTGTTGCGTATATCTTTACCTTTTTACAATTATTATTATTATGAGGCAAGTTATTGATTCGTACAAAAAAAAAAGTTTTGAGATAACAATTAAACATAACATTACTCGATTCTGTCTGTCTGTCTGTAGTTTGTGTATGTCAGCCTACAGCCTAAACTGCTGAACAGATTTTCTTCAAGTTTTATATGTTGGGTTTGTACTTTGTAGACCATTTCTTAAAGTGCATAAAATGCAAACTATTAAGCACTTTAAATTGACGTAGGTACTTCAAATTCATAATTAAATGCATCAACAATTGAATACTGTTTTCTGTCGCTAAAACGGAGCGTAAAAGCACTGAGCACATATTTTACTTCGGCGAAAAACCCTGGGAAATGCTAAGGTTTCAACGACGAAAAATCAATATCGTTGACGTCCCAAAGGTTCTTGGATGTTCGGTTATTAGTCCTGCAAAAGTACCTACAAAGATTTGTACTTAAGCTACACCACATGAATATGGAATGATTTTGTACGCATTGTGATAGGTAGGTACCTACCTATTCAAAACTTCAAACTTTCCAACCTCAAACGATGGCACCATTTTAAATTATTTTTAGCGTAAACCTTTTCGTGTGCAGGTTGTTATGAAAAAACAGTTTTAGGTAGGTACAAACATGTACCTACCTAGGTAATTTACAAAATAGGAAGCGTAAGCTGTAGGTACCTTCGCTGATTACATCTCAAACTTAAACTGTTTTCATTATAAAAGAATTTATTCGCAAGAATATAACTACCTACCAAGTTACGAAATAGGTTCTTCATTTAAAAGCACAAGGTCCTCTGTTTTATTTTCAGTCTCTATATGCAGTTCCAATTCACATACACAACACACGGTATACCAATACTTATACACTAAACACGTTTAATCTGTACATACATATACATAATGTGTAAAGTAGGATACTCTTTATCTTTTACAAATTCAAATAAAATTTTATTGCATTTTGTTGTCTCCTGAAGCAACCTTTAATGGAACGGTTTATGTGTAAAGTCACGTTTAGCTTGATTCAGCAAGACCGGACATTGTTGAAAGGCGTCCAATGACTCCACCCAACAGCGGCACGACATCTAACTAATAAGCAAGCCTCTTCCACCCTCACACCTCACTATACCTAAGCTCTTCTACTTCTACTTCTACAGACCTTCATAAGGTATGGTGAATGCTATAATTCTGTCTTTCTTTCGTTGGTCGGTTGAAAATACGTGTCCAAAGCATTAAATTCGGAGCAAACAACTTGGGCATGGTTCTTTGGTCTCTCTGCTTCATAGGGTCATTTTTGCTGTTTGTGCTACAATACAACAACATTTACCTTTTACTCGTGATACCTGCATGGTAAATTGTAAATGAAACAAAAGAACTAAAATGTGAAAAACGAAATGTATGTCCAACCTTAGTTCCTTTTTTTTTTTTTGCATTGTTGCAACAGTCAGAGACTGAGAGGTTGTTACTGGGCTGGCTGCCGTGCCTGGGGCAATCATGCAGACACAAATCCCTGGCCTAACGTTCACGATATTGCAAAAGCGGTGGTGTTAATGCCAATGACGTACATATGTGAAACTCAAAGCAGCACACTTTTTTGTTTTTATAACGAGAATTTTTTCATCGATATAGATTTATCAGAGTTAACAGCTGCTCTTTCCTGGCCATTTAAAAAGAACAATGTATCTCGAGTATAGGTATAAATATTTAGGGATGAATGTGCATTGTATAAATTGTGCGTGCGTGTTCAATCCTTATGATAAAATCGGAAATGGTTATGGCATTCGCAAATATTTTTCAGAATTTTGATTAAACAGTAAACGCGATAGTAATGCGGGAACTGTTTAAATTGAATCTACTGAAAGTTGTTAACTCCCCTCAGCTTAGTTCCCATTGTTAAAGTTTTGAATCTTTTCCTAACCAATACTTTCTTCATAAATTAGTTTGAATCAATCCGTGTTGAGCTGATCGACAACTCATTGACGGGCATAATTTGTTTGTTAGCATTGGAATATCAAGGCAGATCAGATTAGTTAAGCGCTCATAAAATTCGTTTTGTAACTTTAGGAAAAAAAATTGCTCAAAAAAATAACAAAATAAGCGAGCATCAAGTATAAACTTAAAGGCCCAACTATAATAGTCGGAACAGTGTGTACGGGATCGTACGAAAACATCCGAATACAAGAAAATTACATAGTGCGCCCAAAATGTCGGATTCCTCACGTTCGTTGAATTTTGGTTCACTTTCGCCTTCGTACGTAAAGAGCGCTCCATAGCTCAGTTTACGTATACGTAAACTTGACAGCCAGCCAAATACATGGGAAATTTTCTTGCGTTTGCATCCGACCATTAGGGTCGACTCAAGAAATTGACGGCACTTAAGGAAACTTGACGTAGAATTATGACATACGCTTCCTTTTGCTTCTGCCTATTAATAGTTGGGCATTAACTCTTGATAAAAACGGTAATGCCAAACTTTCAATATCATTGTGTTATAGAGATTTAATACTGAAATGTCAAAAGTGACATTATTAGTGAGAATCACGAGAAAAACCAAAACTATTTATAAATAATACAACGATCAGAAGTAAAGATAAAGTTGAGATAAATGTTTAAACTGGTGAGATACCTACATTATGGCGTTGCAAACGAGTTAGAGAAAAAGTATTCGTTCCATTGAACTTCAACTTGGTCGCACTGATACACTTCATTGATGAATATCTTCATTGATGAATTCAAGTATTTTACAATGCGTCTTCACCCTACCTCTCTTTCCGCAACTTTCGAATTTTATTCCTTATTGTGAATATCTACACTATGACCCTATGATGATTTGACCAGTCCTTTTTCCGTACGTTTCGTCATACGTCTTTTTGGTATTATGGAAGAGGGGTGTAGAAACGAAGGAGGAATGAAGTAACAAAAGCACGTATGAAATTTTAAAGATTTTTTGTGGCTGAACTTTGACGTTTCTTGTTTGACGCCGGAAAGCGAAATATCGAATCATTTAGAATATTAAATATTGCAACTGTTTTAATATAATTTTGTTGAAAATGAGAACAAAAATTCAAAAATAATATTTATTTTTTCAACATAAAAACTACCACAACTTCCACAACTTCGCTTCCGGCGTCAAAATAACGAATTGAAACGGGCAAATAAGAACGAACCTATCAGAAAGACGAAACACGTCACGTACGAAAAAAAGGACTGGTGTAATCAGGGTCTATGAGGACAACAGGTATACGAAAAAGTGAAGTTCTTTTGTGTCTGTCAAAACACAATATGTCAAAATGCAATAATTTAATTGTTAATGGTTAATCAAATTGCATTTTGACTATTTTGCCTTGACATTACGTGAATGAAAAAAACTTATAGCCCGACGAACTTGCAACAAAAACCTCCAAACGCCTCTTGGTTTCCATAAATAAATACTTACATACATTAAAGTCACCTATTTAATATTATCAAAAAGATTTCTATAAAAGAAAATCGATTGATGTTACCTTGACAGTTTGTGTCCTGTGAAGGCCTCGTGCGGCCATTACTGCTCAATCGTGTAACTTCGCATGTTGATCTCGTATCAGTAGGTAACTGAATAATAAAATGATTTTTTTCCCAAACTCATTGTAACACGCAACAAATAATTAAAATCTTGGCTCAAAATAACCAAACTCGAGATTTATTCCCGATTTATGCTTTGCCATAGCAAACTATAATGTTTGACATTCCAAACGCACATCAACATTAAAATCGATTTAACAAAATAATATAAAAGGTTAAGAATTATATTGATTAGAAAATTAGGGTAGCAACCGACTTATGAACGATGGTAACAAAAAAAAAAAAGAAATCAACATCATTATCTATTTCCACATAATATCCATTTCGAACAAAGTTCAAGCAGATCAAATCACCTATTGGTACCCCTTTCGTTCTCACTCTCACCTGAAAATGGATGGCATTGTGTTTGTGTAGCCTGGTAGTGGCGGGCGGTGGCAACCTTACCATAATCCTATTTGAAATTTGAGTTAGCAAATCAATTGTTTTATTGTTTTTGTTAAAGTTACTTTCCCCACTGGGGTTGGCCTCCTTATAACTGCACCGCATGTTCAATAGAACATCATAGCATAGATATAGTATCTTATTTTTTTGTTCGAGTGTGTCATCAATTTAGCTTGATGTAGAACTTGTGAAATTTAAAACTAGGTTATGCTTTATTGCAGAAAAATACCTGCAGTTCTATCGAAATGTGCATGCATCGTTGGAAATAATATATACTTTTCGACGCCACCGTCCGTCATCGGTCGAGTTATTGCTTAAGTTGGGGCTAGGGTTTTACAACTTGTTTCAGGGCTCACAGTCACAGGGTATCTAGACATTCTGACCGCTTACCCAGTTTCATTGGAAATGTATCCAAGTGACCCAATCAGCCTTAAGCCGATTACCTTCTGAGTGTATTTACAACTAATGACGGTAATGTTTTGAAAATATTTTAATAAGAAAAATAAAATCAAACAATTTTTTACTTTTGTTTCAGCTGTGCAACCTAAACTGAAGAATTATTGTTGCAATTGCAATTTCATATCGAATCTTTATTTGGTATGTTAAAATTATTAAAAGCAGAAAAAACCGTGTTCCTTTGTCTGTGGCTTCATGTTATTTGCAGTTGACACTTGAAATATGACTTTTTGTCATATTGTGAGAAAATAACAAACTCTTTAACCGCTTCTTCCTTTCATTGCGAAATATGTTCTATTTTTTTTTTTTTGTTAAGAAACCTCTGACATCGGGATGAAAATTGAAGAAGATATGCAACGAATGCATTATTGTGGGTATAGTAAACAAACTTGAAATATTCGAATTATGTAGGTACTCATAAATTATTGTTTTCTTTGTAGAATTTGTCTCCTTTTCTGCTTCAACAGAAGAAAAAATGTCATACTTGGCGTTTTATTATTGTGTGAAATCGGATTACGAATGAAATTCGCTTTGGCGATTCGTATATTCGTATGTATTTATTCGTAAGTATGTTGTTCTGTACATATAGACTACATCAGGAATGTCATTATAGCATGATTTTTTTATCTATCTAGAGTTTTTATTTGAATTTTGAATTTTTAAATAAAAAAAACGCTATAGGTATAGTTGTAAAAAATTAATGTTTTCGGGAAATTAAAACGATGGAGTCTTCGTATACAGGGACTTGGACTTATGATACTACAGTGAAAGCTCTCATAAGCGGACAATCACGGTCACCGAATTGTTGTCTTGTTATTTGTCCAGTTGAGAGAGGGAAATAAAAAAGGCATTTTTAATAAATTTAGTGATGTTGACATAACACTATGAAATAGCTGCGGAAATCAGAAGCAAAAGAATGACAAACAACATTTTGTCCTCCGGGAAATCCCCTACTACCACTAAGCTCACAAAGTAACTTCGCTCTGTCCAGTTTTGAGAGCTTCCGGAGATTTTCAATGAATTTGGTCGTGTTTTAAACAAAAATAGAAACTGTACCCAAAAACGTATTTTTTGTATACATATACTTATCTGCTTATTAGATACAAAAATAACCTTTTATTATATTATTGCGTTCGTTTACGGGAGACTTTTTTTTATTTAAAATGAGTAAAAACAAACTGTCTACGTCCGTGGGAAATTAGATAAAAAAAGTTGGTTCCAGAAACTTTTTATCTTTCTCCTCTAACTTGCTTTCTTCATTACCTGGCACGATAATTTTGATTGTTGAGCAGTAGGTTTAAGTGGAATCGGCAAAAACCTACTCCAATATCGTCGAGCATATAACCGTGCAACGATAAGCGTGCCGCCCCTGGCTTTGGCACTTTCGCTATACCAAATCACTCCCCTGTGGAATCCTAGCTCACAACATATTGGCTGTATATTGCACACTTGCGTCTCTGACTAAATGTCAACTTTTGATTTGTTTACATGTAAAGACTTTACTTCATTTTGAAGTGCATATATGTTATATTTAATTACTTCAAAAGTAATTCAAATTTCATTTATACAAATTGTTAATTTAAAGTTTCTCTTGTTTTTACCGTTTAGTTGCTTCAGTAAATAACGTACAGTTTTTGTTTTTGACAAGCTCGTTATAGCGACGCAACCATTAAAAATGTACATATGTCTTTGATGTTCGAATAGGTATATCTACCGTGTTATATTTTTCGCAATTCTACTTTGTTTTATCAATTTTAAAAAATAGATACTCGGTTTCTGTCGTCGCATTTGCGCGAAAACGAAGGAATTTCATCCATAATTGTTTGGCATAACAGACCCCTTGGCCTTGCGCTGTTGTCTGTCGTTGCATTTGTTTTTTTTTTTGCAGCAGCAGCAGTTTTTCTTTAAGCTTTTCGTTGATGGTATTACAGCAAAAGTATCCCTTTAGAACCTATGCGGTCGATTCTAAAAACACGTTTTAAGAGTCCTGATTTAGCCATCATTTGTGTTGCGGCTTCCCAAAAACATTGTTGATATTATGTATTAACACAAATTTATAATTATTAATGTCAGAAATAAACTGTGGATCAGTAGGTACTTTTAAGAACCAAAACATTACTAATTCAAACAAATAATTTAACTACGTTAGGTGACAATTCAAGACTACGCCGACAATTTTTTAAAATCGTGATATTGGTCAGTTCCTTCAACTAAGTTAGTTTTTTTTTTTATTTTAAAATAGGAATGGAAACAACTTCTAAAGATAGAAGTTAGTTTGTCGACTTAGTAAAAACAAAAAGAACCATTATGCCCTCGTACATACCTTCCTATCCTATCCTATACACAACTATTTGAAACTACTAAAGAAACCCCTACCCTAAGCTCTTTGTCACTAACTTATTACGAGTGAAATTAAAGAACTCAAAGCGGCATTCTTTGAAACGCATAAACATGAACGCGGTCTTCCAACAATACAATCAGTTCCAGTACATTGCAACTAAAGCGTCAAAGTACAGATCCTAACAGCACAGTCGCACACTTCGTAAAAAACTAGCATTAGAACAATAGTTTCCTAGCATTGGCACCAGATTTACGCATTCTAGAGCAAATGACACGCTTCAATTATTATTATTCTACGTGACATCAATTCTTGGGTAATTGTCGCCTTGTTGCTGGTTTGCAGGTTGTTTCTTTTAAACCTTTCAATTGGCCCTCACCATCTTTGGGGCTGAACGTTCGTTGTAATGAAGAACTATTAAAGAAATATCATTGCACATTTGACTTGTAAGAAGAAGAAAATTTGTAAGCCTCACAACACAACCCTTTAGAATTTATTGAATGCATAATCAGTTGCACCTGCAAAGAATACCCAATAAGGGTAGGTGATTAAGTATTTGTTTTTTCTTTATTTTTTTTATTTTATAGTTATAGCGATTTATCAGCAACAGTAAGTAGCAAAGGTATTTAATACCCAAGTATATTAAAACGAATCAAAGGAATCTCATAAGAAATAACCAACTAATTGATTCTGAACACGTTTTGGAATTTTGTGCCTTATGAAGCTTTACACCACATCGCCTCGGATGATGACTGTTTTCGTTTTGTCTCAGACTTGTTCATGGACGAAAGAATATTAATGGGATCTGATTATTAAAATCCAAGACGTTTTTGTTGTTTGAACACACAAAGAGAAAGTTTTACATTAATAGTATTATAAAATAAAATGACATACATATTCCTCGAGCAAAACGGGGCTATACCAACTACTAACGCATATCAATTTGTTTAATATGAAATTGTTTAGCGTGTTATCGAAAGGTTTTGAAATTTCGTAAGACTGTATATTTTTAATAATTATTTGTAATCGAAGAATTTTATTACGTGATGGAGTTTTCATGGTTTTACATAGTAATGAAAAACTGAACGTTTCCAAGTTCGTATAGGCTTCTTAAATACAAACTTTCTTGTCGAAGTACTTTAATTTAAATATAAACTATGAATCGTAACATTACTTTATTCGACCAGCTGTCCCCGAAATACAATCCATAATTGAAAAGCGGCCCGAATCCTGAGGAAAAAACACTTCTTTTTTTCTAAACTCCAACCTTCCAGAGCTATAGATACTGTTTGAACCGATTTACCTATACTCTTATCATTTGGTATTTGAACTATAGAGCTTATGGGAGCTTTTTCAATACAGTGGTGCCTGTCGCAGTTTGCATATCAATCAACTTATAATTATAATAGGGAATTTTACCATGTTGTCAAAAAATAAATGACAGTTCACACTACGCGGATGACAGATTGAAATTATGTATCGCGCTTTTTTCCTACTGTCAAACTCAAAATCTTGTAAAAGTATTTTGTAAATAATCTCTTTTTTTCCTGTGAAATTTGAGATTTTCGTGACTAAAAAGTTTCATAATACACTATTAACTATAATACACTATTAACAATAAATCGTTGTTACCTAAAAAGCCCTATGATTGCCACTGAAAACGAAACAGATACCCAGAATTACAATCGATTGATCGATCGCCGTTCGCCAATTTGCCGTCCATAAACAACTGAGTATCTGACACTTTGAATCAGAGTTACCATTCATAGGAAATGTTTATGAATTTTTCTTTGGTTTTTAAAAAGGTTAAAGGGTTAATGGTTATAAACTTTCTCACTAAATATTTTTAACTTTAAAAAAGGAATGTTGTTGCTTGATGTTTTTTTCTGTTTTTTTTTTTTTTTTTTTTTAGGTATGGAAAAACAATTGAAATGCAGTTATACTATAAATTAGGCTATTTTCATTATTTACAATTAGCTTGTTGATTTTTTGAAGGAGTTCGGTTCAGTCCCCAATTCATTGCTATTTGGGTTAAAAATCTTTCCATTAAGTTCGCCATACGTCAGCGGAAGTGTTATTTTGGAAAGAAATGATATTATTGCATGGAGAATAAGGTATTTACGGGAGATCAAAAAATAAGAGAAAAGAAAAATTTAATATAATGAGGCTTTTTTTTTTTTTTTAACAGAAATCTTAATAAACATATTTGGTAATCCTATCGATATTTTTGCTCACTACGACAATCCTGTAAGAGCTTTAAAATGGAAATAGCTTATTGAAATCCATTATGGTAAATATCATATATGTGGTGCAGATACCAACTAAACAGAGTATAGCTGCAATTTAAATATTTACACGAGTGGACTGTTAGATCAAATCGAATCCAATCAATTTTTCATGTAACAGGGGAAGATATTATATTGAAAAATATAAACTGAGCCGTTTTTATAATATAATTTAATAAAAAAGTTTTTGTAAGTTTTATTATACCTAAATTAGTTTTTTAATACAACATTAATATAAGGCTCTCTAGAATTTCCAAAGTATAAAAATCGGTCAAAGTCAATCAAAACATTCAAGAGAAAGTAAAAACGTTTTTTTTTTAATAAAACAACCGCTCATTAAAGCGTTTTATCGAAAAGTTTAAGAACAAAAACAATGTGTTTAAACCAAGAAAATGAATACCTACTTATTTATGTTTCGTCATGCAAATCGATGTCCGCGTCCGGTTATTGAAGAGTCCGCTTATGAGGGAATTATTTTAATTTTCTATGGAAAATTGTTTACTTTTGTCAGTTCTTTTGAAACAATCCTGCTATGAGAGATGTCCGTAAGGAGAGAGTACACTGTGTATTTAAGAAGGAACATTACAAAATCACTCCAGCTCATAATTAACCTCTAGAAGTAGACACATCTTTAAGTTTTGTGATATTATCTGACCAAACAGAGTCACCAAGTTGGTCTCTATTATACTTCATACAGACATGCAATGAACTTATGTAATGCACTTGACATACCCTCGTCCGACTTCATGCGTTTGACACCAAATCCATTAAAACCCATATTTTATGATAGACAATAAACATTTTATCACTTAAAACTAAGATCTTGCTCCCAATGATCTTATATCTTCCCGATAATGCTTAACCACATTTTGTCACATACAATCTGGGAAAATATTCCAAATTCTCGAATCTTCCCGCTGACACTATAGTATAAGATAAAATATTAAGAAAAAACACCATTGAAATAGAAATCTACTATTTCATACTAAAAAACGTCCTTTTGTGCAACAACTAAAATGCATTTGGTAGCGACTAGAAAATAATGTGTCTGGAAGATTTTGTCCAAAAATGGATTTTCAATTTTTTGTCCTCTTCGTCGCTATATAATTTGAAGTGATTCATTACATTGGCATGCTAATAAAATGAAAGCAATGAAAGTCTAGCCAATTTTAAACACTTCGTATCTTATGGTTTGTACAAAAGATACCAAATATTTTAAGGGCCAACGTCGCATCGTTCGCGTTAATCTATTTCTGGCCAAAAAACATAAATTTTGATTTCAAAAAGAGATGCAGACGTGAATGCCTCTGAGTTTCATATTAAATTATTTTCTTCCCTGTTTATTTTCTACAATATTCTTTCCGAATCCGAATCATTATCCCATTTCGACGCTGCACGCCATATGTTCGTTCCCGGAACGGGAATGAGATATACTTCGAGTACCATAGGACAATCCTCTGCAATAATATTTTATTTGGGTGTGCAGGTTTTTACATTATTTTATTTTATTATGTCAGTTGCGTTGCGTGTGTGCATAGATTTTAGTTTGGGAATATTATTGCTATAGCCGAAACAGGACTACAGGGTGTGTTTAATAGAGTAGAGGGGAGGGGTGTACCTATTCAAAAATGAGCTATGTAGGGTTGTAAGGCATTGGCATTTTGCGGTAGAGTACACTGTCATATACGACATTGCTAATGCATTTTGTTCATTGTGTTCACTTTAGGAAAAAAAAAAACACTTCAATTTGCCGACCACGATTTCAGCAGGGTCGGCTATTATTGGTCTCATATTTCACTTGAAGGGTTTCTAGTGAATTTTCACATGTGCACATGAAAGGAAGGTATTCAGAGAAAAAAGGAATTCCGCGAACGACTTGTATTTATTAAATATTCAATATTTATTATAATGAAACAATGGATACAACACGACCCTGAAATTATGATTAACTTCATACATTTTAAAGTGCACTTTATCAAGTGTTATTTTGGTTTTTTTTTTCATATAGGTAGGTAGTTAAGGCAAAGGTTCCTATATATGCAGGTTTGGCTGCAATCGAGAGTCAAATGTTTTTGAGTTTCTTTTCAACTTGGTAAGGTAAATGTACTCCACGCCTTTCAATTGCAGCATGAATTCTAAGCTGAAAGGTTTACCATTTAATTTTAAATAATTATTTATACGTAGATAGGTAGGTACCTAGTTGATTCCATTCAAAATGTTCTTTCATAGACATTATTTCGTCTAAACACCAAGTTGTTGAAAATATATAAATAGGAATATTATTACATTATTCATTGATATATTTCAACAAAAAATGTGTACTCTGTAATAAATTAACCAAGTGTAGAAAATTACTAGAAGAATTACTCTTATATCATATTCGAGTGGACGTTCGGAGGGCCCTCCGAGTGAAAAAAAAAACCTTCTAAATTAGTCGATTGGCTGTTCGGAGTGATGTTTGGTAGTGGCAATTTGCCTTCCTGAATTGAATTGGGAGTGTTGGGAGTTCTGTCACAATTTACTACCACATATATATTGTTTGCATCGATCATATGGTCAAAGCCATATAAAACAAAACGGGCAGTGTGTTTTCATTTCTTTTTAATATTTCAAAAAACACTTTTTAACTCGTTTTTGCTTCGTTTCAGGTTACAAAAAATAAATGTAAATAATCTTTGGTCAACTACCACATGCACAATTGAAAAAGGGAGTGTTTTTAATGATCCATTGGATTCATATTTCAATCTTCTTCGGAGTGAGATATGACATTAGATTTTTGTTTGGGATTTGTGTAAATGACATTTTTGACAGGTACATATGGATGGATTAATAAAGAGACATGTAAAATATTTCATCTGAAGATATGTTCAGTTGTATTTCACATTTGGAAAAAAGAATTTTGAACACCAGCCGATTGACAAAATCATTCACGGCCTAATTTCAATTTTCTCCTCTATCAGCTTTGACTATGTGCTCATTGCTCATAAAAACCATATTTACTTACATGACTGACTAATCTTGTTATCAGTTTAATTAGAACGGTGGTGTTCCAACAATATAAATTTGCGCAAGGGGCTGAATTAATAAATGTGAACATGCTAAATGTATTGTTAAAATATTTTATGCATGACATGAGCAAGAGCTCTACAAATATGAGGTAATTAATCTTTCGATTTCGTTCGTTTGTTCAGAAAACTTTACAACGTTATTCTAAATAATTTAGAATCTCTAAACCAAAGCCACTGCTTTGTAAGTAGGTTCTAACCTCTACTCACAAAGCAGGTTTTCACCCGAGAAAATCAACGTTTTTTTATAAAAGCTTGATTTTTATTTTCTGAATTTGGATGGCAACCCAGAAAAAAGGTCACGGGAAGATACTCTAGCAAAACTTTTTTAATCTTATCTAAAGCTATTTCAAATGAATAATAAGATAAGGGTTATCGTTATCCTTCTAAGACTATTTACTATCCTTGCTATTATTGTTGTTTTCTTGGAAACTCAACGCCGACTATCCAAACAAAAACATTTATTTCACCCAACAATCAACCCAGACGAATTTTATCTTTAAGGTACCGGACTATCCAATGGTTAGGTGTATACGTACAATGTACACACATTTTTACAAATCACATGTTCACATCGTTTATACGTTTTATTACTCCAACGTACATTATCTTTATCAACATTATTCGCTATAACTTCCAACAAATTATGTTCCGACAAAAAACTAAAGAATAATCCTTGATTCATAAACAGGTACCTAGCTACTACCTGACAGGGAAGATCGGGATACATAATTATGCATCTACCATGAACCGGTTTTAAGAAATATTTTCATTAGAAAAAAAAATATAAAGGAACAGATGGTATCAACAACTCAAATAAATAAAAAAAAATAAGAGGATATACCTAACAAGCTCACCTGTGACGCAGGTGTATATTTTTTTAAGCATCAATATGTTTAACGTTTTATATCTGTCCACTCACGGCGGGATGTGAATGTTGGGAAAACAGAAAAAAATAAAACCATTTATTCATCCACGAAAGTGAAATGACCATAGGCCAATGCCAGTCTGTGAATCGAAATTTTTGTTTGGCATTTGCATTTATAAGAACAAAAAATAGCAGTGCAGACGCTATTGTGAATCTTTTAATGATTTTTTGGGAATCTTTCGATATGTTTATCTTAATTCTCAATCAACTTGAGCGATTTCCTTATTAGATGTAGATTCGTTAATTTTTGATCAACTTCATTAGTCCGCTACATTATCATCGAACTTCTGTAGAAGCATACAATAAACAAGAGGCAGTATACTCTACTGCACTTTATATCACGAGGTCAAACCAATCCAGAGATACACCAATTCGAGATTATACGAGAAATGAATTAATAAAACAAAATATATATATACCTACATACTACTGTTCCCTTTTATATTCCAGATACTCCTATTATGTGTGCTCCCTTAGAAATGAAAGTTTCAGAAATGATAAAGATGTTTATTTTTTGTTTTCGAAATAAAAGCGCATTAAGAAGAAAACTAAAGAACTGAAATGTATTTGAAACAATTTAATTGAACGAACGACTTGCATTAATCATTTGCAGAGGCGGCATGCGTGCAGTGGCGGTGGCTTTGTCTGTCATTTTCAAGTGCGATTCATCTTTTTTACTTAATTAAAAGTTCTTGATTGTCCGCGCCAATGCTGCACTTGAGAGTGATGGGTTAATTAAAAATGCGTATGCATACTGGGAACTGGGTTTTCTTTTTTTTTTTTTTTTGATATAAAACGGAACTGAGAAATAAATTACGCAAAAGTTTTGACTCTTGAAGGAGTCGTTAAGAGGTTTTAAAGGCCAAATCACAAATGGTTTAGTTTTATAATTTGTTATTTTTCCGCACACGCCATTGACACAAACGTTTTTATAGCTTAAAAGGAAATATTTGTATTGCGGAATGGTTATGTTTTATTATCCTCTTCAAAGAGTTTACTGCGATAGACTTTGCTAACAACTAAGTAGGTACATACTTATCCCTTACACAATTGTTTTAAAGTTCAACTAATACGGTTTTTGTAAAACAATGTATATTTGAATCACGAGTATACAATGAATCCTTTCTGACTCCTGAAGATAAATTTAACATTTTTTTTTCGTCGGAGGAAACTAATTGATAACATTACTCACTATACCAGTCATGCGAGTACGGAACGGGTTGTGTTCTCTTTTTTTTTTTGTTTTTTTTAAAGCTTAAAGTAAGTAATTTTAAGTAACCCATAGACACAACACTTGTGCACGACCCGGTGTCAGATACGGTACGAGTAAAATTGAAAGCATTTTTTTTTTTTCGTAAAACTAAATTCTCTTATTCATAGTAATCTAACTATATATCTACATATGTAGGTAACTTTCTTCATTTCAAACGAGATTTCAGAATCTTAAAATAATGAATGTTGGAGCCTTGACTTATTTTCAATCAAGCAATGCACAATGGCTGTGTTATTTAAGTGAGCAGCACAGAATATATACAACGATCGACGAACTGTTAAGGGATTAGAGCCTTCTGTTGCCTGCCTTTTTAACCAATATAAGAGCCTAGAAACCGAAAGTATTCTTTAACCCTGCATATAAAGCATGATTTTTGTTTGTACATATGTATATTAATAATATCACCTAAATACTTTTATATATCAAATCATTTGTTGATAATGGGATAATACTTACAGGCAACTGGATAGGGTGCTGACAGCTATTCCTCCATCCACATGGTGTTGATTTTTGTTCTCAATAAACATTTTCACATTGCTGCCACCAAAGAACCACCAAACAACCGATGTAAACCGAAAAGTCATTTTAATAAATGCCAAGCATTAAATTCCAATTTAAGATAAAAAAAAAACTTTTTTGTTTTTTTTATAAAATAGTTAAAAAATAATTCTTTTTATTTTTAATTTTTGTGTGTTCACTTGGATGGCAAATACTACTATTCAATAATATTATTTCCACTCCGTTGTTTTGTTTCTAAACTAAATGTACATATGTATTTCTTTGTATCTTAATTAGGATATTATTATGTAAGTCCTTAATGAAATTATAATTAATCAAAACTATTTTCAACTATATCCGCCAGCCCTGATCGTCGTCGACATTGGAGTCTGTGTCGGAGGGCTCCTCGCCGTACATGTCCGCTAATTTTCTAAACCGCGGCCCGAAATTCGACAAATAGTCGAAATTGAGATCGCCGTCGTCTGTGCACGACGCTAAACTAGATAAGCTACCGTCACTGTTACCATCACCTTCGTACGCGTAATGTCGCACATCGTCGACGGGATACGCGCCCGAATCTTTGTCACAGTTTTCTTTTTTATCGCCTAGGAAGCCCCCAATGTCGGGGATATCGTTTGGATCTTGCATCGGATGCATGTTATCCTTGTAGATTTTGTCTTCGTAGAAGGGTTGGGAGCGCAGAACGTTGAGATCGTAGTCTGTGTCACGTTCACCGCCACCTTCATCCTCGTAATTGATTATTGTTTCTCGAATGTCATCGATATCTTTTTCGTGCCATCCATTCTTCTGTTTTTTCTGGACGACAACGGCTAACAGAATTATTAGCATTAGTGCAATACACGTTACTATCGCGATGATGAAATTTCGATCAATACCAAACGAAACGGCTACAGCGACGGCTCGTTGGCAGCCTGGGTCGACATTTTTAAAAACTGATGGGGTTCCCAAGTTGTATGTGTGACCATCAACGGTCAAATTACGGATGCAACCAAAATAGCCGGTTGTTTTTGGAATGTGCGTCCAATTTAGTTGTTTACCTAAACGCTCTAGGTCTATTGGTGTGCCCCCCAACTGAAGGGGAGCATTTACATTTAAGAACTCGTTCGGACCTTGTGGAGCACCTAAGCTCATACAAGTCGACAATTTGCAGTTGTCAACTGTCATTTCGATGCTAGTTCTCTGCAAAACAATGTCAAGGGCATAAGTTTTTCCACTCTGCAGCTGAATGTGGCGATGTTCGATTCGTATTGCTCCGGAACCATAATCAACCATCAAAACCGGATATCCTCTAACAAGCTCAAGAGAGAGAAAATCCGAAATTGGGAGTAACGGATTATAATTAAGTGGTCCAACGTACATGACCAGTCCGTTGTCTGTATGCGGTGAGATTTCCATGGAAATCTTTGTGTTATCGCATGGAGACACAGGCTCGTACATCGCATAACCACTACCATAGAAGCCTATGGACACTAGTTCGCAGTGAGGTCCATTGAAGCCATCAACACATTGGCAGACATCATCATCGTTGAGGGTTCCTCCGTTCAGACAATATCTCTTAAATCTTTCTTCACAGACGCACTCGGCTTCGATGAACGCATTTACTCCCACGAATGAAGTCATATTCGAGTAAATCATGTACGGCACATTAGACTTGTGCAGAATGTTAGTACATGAAGCTTCGCATTTGTACTTTTCCACGAGACACTCGTCTATATTCACCATTAGCATTTCCAAGTCCAACTCATTTTCGACTTTGCGCTGGTGTTGTGCGACCATTGCATTTAATTTCTCTGGGGCATAGTAGGGACTGCCGTGTGCTGAGAATCTTACGTCCAGAGTCCGGTTAGCGTGCTCAAGTACTGTAAACACATCAACATTTTCTACAGATATGTTAAACAAATGTGCTAGGCTCGCCTGCAATTGATCTTTTAAGCTTATTTCATTAGAACCAGCGTACCGTGGAACCGATATAAAGTCTTCTTTTGTTATATTTACGAATCGAATGGAACCGCTCTTATCCACTGCTTCTTCTGGGATTTCTTTTACTGTGATAGATACTGTGGCTTCGACCGAATGTCTTGGAATAAATGTAGCCTCTTCGGTTACTCTAAAAACGAGATCATAATGTCCACCGGGAATACCTTCTTTCATGGTTATCATGCCACTGCTGGGATTCAGATAAAAATACCTTTCATCATCTTCTGCTTTATCTCTCCACTCAAACGTTTTGTCATCCAAATCCCAATCATCTGGATCATCAACAAAAACTCGACCAATTTCAGTGTCAGGAGCTTTTCCCATATAATTGTAGATGAATATATCACTAGACCCTGAACTCATTGCATTGTCATTCACGTCGCCTATGATTAGATGTAGAATGCTGACGCTACTTTGTTTCGGAGTTCCCGAATCGCTGATACGAATCGGAATGAAATATTCTTTCTGCTCTTCACGATCAAATTGAACATTTGCAAACAAATAATCATTGTCAATGGAAAATTTAGTTTTAATGTCTTGAGATGAATCTGGATCGATTCCGTACGTGAATGGTGGTCCATTCTGTGGCTCGTCGTAATCGTTAGCTTGCAACTGTACAACCTGTCCTGGATTACGGTTCTCTTGCCAAATAACAGGCATTTTATTGATGAGGAAAGGCGCGTTGTCGTTGATATCTTGCAACGTAATTGTGACTGGTGTTGCCGTCTTTAAACCATTTCCATCCTCATCGATGGCTGAGATCAAGACTTGCCAATTCTTGTGACCATTCGGAAGATCTCTATCTAGCGGCTGAATCAAACGCAGACATCCCTTATCGTCGATAGTAAGCAACTTTTTTTGTTCTTCTTTGGTAACTGAGTACTTGATTTTTTGATCAGCCAATGGATCCTTGATATCTGGATCGAATGCTTCAATATTCAAGATACAATAGTCTGGAACCTGTTCTTCTTGAATGGTCTTGCTGTACTTCTCCTTGAATTCTGGCGGATTATCATTGACATCTTCGATTTTAATTGTTACTGTCGCATAGTCATCATAAATTCCATCGAATGCTCTTATCTTCAGTACATACTCAGTAATCTTCTCGTAGTCCAACCTGTTGTTAACTGTAATCTTTCCGGTTTTCGCTTCAATTTTAAACGCTTCTCCAACATTCCCACTTTCGATGGTGTACACAATCTGCGAGGCATTATCTTCATCTACAGCTGTCACTTCAATAACAATAAAGTTTATGTTAGCATCTTCAGGAAGCTTTTCAGCCAGATATTCTGGCCTTTGAAAATGGGGCTTGTGATCGTTCTTATCGGCAATTTCAATACGAAATACTTGTTGTCCACGATTAGGTTCTCCATTCTTATAGAGAGCCGATGGGGAGTTATCACTTGCAATTACTTTAACATTATAGAAGTCCCGCTCCTCACGATCAAAGGTAGTTAAAGCCGTAATGTTTCCTGTGTGAGGATCGATAGCAAAGAATTCCTTATTATCGGCCAACTCGAACGACACAATGTTATTTGCTTCGGTTCCATCCATATCGAAAGCACGCACCTGCATTACAGGTGTTCCCGCTGGCTCATTTTCCAAAATAGTTCCCGTTTTCACTTCCGTAAAGTACGGAATATTATCGTTAACATCTTCGATCTTTATTTTAAGTACATGTTCTGCTACCAGGTCATAGATATTTCGAACTGACATCGTTAATGTATAATCTGTAATGGCTTCATAGTCTAGATTCTTACCCAAGCTTATAGATACTGTGTTGCCAATTTGATTGAAAACAAAAGTGTTTTTACTATTTGTTTGTTCTGTTCGACCGGTAATAAGTTCAAAAATTACTTCAGGTTTATCAGGTACATTTGAAACAGCTTTAAGGGTAACTATGGGCTCGGAATACTCTTTGAAATCTTCTTTCAGATGGATAGTAGTTTCAATGGGATTTATGAATGATGGTGGTTTCTTACTTGACTCGATGACACGAATTCGCACTTCAATTTGTGCGTCTTGTTGTGGATCTGGAACTATGTTATATGCTCGAACTGTTATTGTATAGTACTGACCAGGACGTTTGTCAATGGCTCGATTTAAATAAATTATTCCGGCAGCTTTGTCGATTCGGAAATACTGAAAATCACGCTCTCCCAATATTTCATATTCGATAATACTGTTGTCTCCGTCATCCAAATCAGTGGCAGATATTCGCATTACGATAGCATCGGGCTAAAAAATAAAAATAAAACATTATTAGTTATTGTTTAGATGAATCGTTTAATTCTAAGTTGGTAATGAAATTCAAAGCAGCTCTACAAGAATATTTTGTTTGTTTGGTTTATTCGTCAAAAAATTGATATCTATCTACTATTTTTGCAAGTGACCTAAATAACCAAGTGCCATATTTTAGAGTGGGCAATGGAAGGAAGTCAAAGAAGTGCTAATTAATTAACTTTCTAGATTGCTGAATATTTACGTATGTGTTTCGAAGTGCTTAATCCAATTTTAAAACATTTTTTTTATTGTGTTATGGTACAGTTAGATTTCTGTGCTGGTTTTTGGTTTCATATAACGATCTTTTCAACAAAATAATGAACACGTTTTTTTCATACAATTTTAGACATTTAATAAGAAAGGAACTTAACGAACATTTTTATCTGCGCATATACCTACATAATGTGTGATAATTGATAATGAGAAGATTATTCGATAAAAATACATGTTTTGAATTGATATTATCAGTTTTTCGTATATATCACTCAGAACATACAAAAATACATTACTCCATATGAATTCTATATCGACCCTTGTTTATTCTATGGCTACATATTTGTTTGTGTATGATTTTGGTCTTTCAGATAACATATTTCGATTTTAAATAATGGTAAGCAAACGATTCAACAACGTCTAATCTTACATTCGATCAAAATTTTTAATCATAAGGACAAAACAATAATTTCGCACTCACTTTAATATATGGATTACCCTCAATCTATATATACATTCCATTATGCATTCACTTCACTAGGAGTATGCTGACAAGAACAACTGTGGTAAATTAGACAAGCTGCTAGACCTACATAAGGACCTTGTCCAATGTCTTTAGTCATCGACCAGGTGTGCAGCGTTGATCAAAGTAGTTCATTAATTCAACGACCTCTAGGAGCATTTAAGGATTTGCATTATTTTCTATACGAAAAGCAATTGAGTCATAAACTGGTTGCCAGCGGCTCTATTATTTTGCTATTATACACCTTTACACTGCGAAAAATATAAGCCTCTATTTGGGTTTTCAATTCTTGGTCGATAGTCAAAAAAAGACAATAACGAACAATTAAATTAAAGAATTTCTTTTCTTCGTTCAACTACAGTCAGCTTTTCAATTGGTCTTCGTGGACTTTTTTTGTGGTTGACCTAGTGTGTGATTGTAGGAAATTCCTTGTGGATGATAAAAAAAAATATTACCAATACAATCCCAAAATCGTAAGTGCTTGGTTAGTACCTATTATGTGAACATTGTGTAACGAAGAGGTTTAAAGATGAGTTCTACGGGTTGTAAGGCGATATAAATTAGGCCTGAATTTAACATTTTGAAACTCTCCGATAGTTGAGTTAAGTAAAACGAATAAACAACAATGTTCCTGGCTATAGAATCTTCAAAGCCATCCAAGTGGGTTTCGCTTTATGTGGGGTATTCAAATATCTCTGATTTTCTTGAAAAAATTGTCAGGAAAGAGGAAAACAACACATAAAAAATTCTATAATCAAGTATGAGCGACATGTCTATTGTCTCGTCTCAGTTAAACAGTGATGCTCGGTGGATTTGCTCTCAACTACTGCTGGAATTAAGCAATACTTTGGTGTCGACTGGATAGCCTATCTAAGCCGTATGACTGAGGAGATATGAGTGTGGCTGGCGAGTCCGTTGAAGTCCCTTCATTGAAGACCATGCCACTTATAAAACGAACCAGTAAAACAATAATTTACCACACCTAATTTAAAATGATAGGTCACATAAGTGGTTGGTATCAAAACAGCACAGCAGAAGCTCTAATTGGGTTTTCGTTAACCTAGTCTTGCTCATAAAATCACCATTTTTATCTTAACGTATTCGTGGTAAGAAGCTGTGTACTCCGTCCCCTAAAAACGCAATTAAAAACACGATCTTTTTGAATTTATTACAAGAAACAATTCCTGGACGTTATTTTGCGTTTTGGCGATGTCAACTGCCGCCAAGATCCAACAAATGGCAAGATCAAAAGCTATTGAACTAGTACACAAACTAATTTTATTTTAACGGCAATTGCACTGATATGTAATTAAGTAGTTGCGTAGAATTCGGCAGAATTTGTCAGCTTTGTAAACCAACGCTACCTACCTACCTACTAATTTTTAAAAAAAAGAGTTGATCGAAATCTTAATCACAAATGTGTTTTACTGAAATTTAGTTTAAGGCCACAAAATGGATACACATTTCAAGCGAATCCTCAAATGGACATTTGAAAGGGATATAATTTCTATATAAGTCAATAAAAATAACTGCATCTGAGCAGAATATTATCTATTAAAATGTCAGGTAAAAGCTTGACACATAGGACACACTTGGACACACGGCACAATTCTTCAAAAACTAATAAGAGTAAACAATTTTGAAACAAAATACCTCTGGTTCATATGCTATAAAAAATTCCAAACACATTTTTACTATGATTATATTATCCAGGTAGGTAGCTAGGTACTCGAAGTTGGTAAAGATTCTTTTAAATAAAAACAAGTTTTAAAAAAAAATCCCAACTGCTTTTAACGGTTGCACAAGATATACTCGTATCTGACTGCCCTTATACCGACTATTTCTGAGAACAGTTTCAAGAAAAGCAAAGCAAACAATAATAAAAGAAAATTTAACTGTTGCTAATATGTATGTAGGTATATCACCTACACACTTAAAAAGAAACACAGATGTCCAACAACGTGTGAGATTGCGAAATAGCCAACGTGAGTTTTAATGATAAATCGCATTATAAATGTTGTTATGTCGGTACTTACAAAAATAGAAATAAAAGATACCAACCTACCTACCTACCTTTTTAGAAACAAAAGTTGCAATAAAGGATTTGTCATAAGTTAAAAAAAAAAACAAAAAAAAATGCAGGTGAAACAAAAGCTGTTTTAAAGCGAACGAAATTCAAAGCATAACTGAAAAAAATGACGATGTAAAGTGTGGCGTCAGTTTCAACTGTGGGACGACATAAGCGTAGGTAGTCGCTGTCTTGGATTTGTTTTCGTTATGATGCAAATTTTGTATAATCTTAAAATCTCTTATAGCTCCAATACTATAAAAATGATTTATTTACTGTTTAGTAAATTGTAAAGCAAAAATCTTATGTTCTTAATGGATCAAGAACAGCTGAAGGGACTGGTGCAGGCATTTTTGGCACAAGAACAAAACTATCTGCGCCAATGGGTCTGAGTCCTGCAGCGGAAGTAAACGCCACAGAGAAATGTGCAGCGCTTAACATCGAAAAAACTACTGCAAGCAAAACATTGCAATGTCAGATAGTCAAGCTGCACTTAAAGCTCTAAACTCCTACGCCATAAAATCAAAATTACTATGGGAATGAATAGAGAAATTAGACGCGCTAGACAGACAAAACAACATCACTCTGTACTGGGTACCAAGCCATGTGGATATTCAGGGAAAAACAACTCTCATGGGGCCAGAACTCTACTAAGGTCTAGGCGAGAATGTGATTAGAAACAAAATCAAAGCATACTGCAAGAGGCTTCCTAAGATGAGACAGGCCAAACTCCTACTTGGGAACTTTAACCAAGGAAGATTTAAAGACTGCATCAACTTAAGCATGAGAATTATCACAGGTCTCCTTACGGGCTACTGCAAACTAAGAAAGCATCTGAGTGTTATTGGGATAGTTGATGATCCATCATACAAATTCTTCAACGAACATGAAGGAACTTCAAGTCACATACTTGGAAAATGTGGGGCACTACAATAAAAAAGACTTATACATCTGGGACGTTACCTACCACATAGAAGAAAGCGAACTATCCTCTCTGAGAGTGCTCCATATATTGAGATTCACCAAGGCAATAGGTCAAGATCAAAACGGCGCTTTTCGCGCTAATTGGGTTTCTTCGGAACAGTTGTTCTGCGAAACCGCCATCTTACCTATAGGTCAAGAGGAAGAGATGGGGGCACAATAGTTCCGAAAGTAGCATTTTTATTTTTTTTATTATAGCTCTTTCCGCTAAAATAAGACTAAAGTTAGCCGAAAAAATTTTTAAATTCTTGAAAATTTTTAATGATTAATATAACATTTAGTCTTCTTTAAAAATGTTCTGAGAGGGTACCTAGGTACCTTGAACTGGGGTGACATAAGCAGTTTTTCATTTTATTTTGTGAATCTACATAACTTCTGCAATAATTGATAGAGGATTTCAACCTACCTACTTATCTACTTAAATCATTCTATAAGTGTGATAAGTCTGAAGCAAAACAATTGACTGTTGCTATTTAAAAATATGGGAGGCCATAAGTCACCCTCTCTTCAGGGTGATTTTGCCCGTTTTCAATCTTACCTCATTTTCTCGTAAACCATAAGCAGTACCTATATCAACCTCACCTCTTTCAAATGAAAGCTGCGATATTTTTCAATTTTTTTATTAGTTAGTTCTGGGTAGGTACCTATGTAGTTTTGTGTTAAATGCATTTAAGTCAAAGTATACTACATAGGTATTTTTGTTGATAAAATGTTCGCTTCCATTGTACGGGAAAAATCAATCTCTCTCTACGATAAACTGTAGGAACAGCGAGTTTTTTTCTTACTTTTTTTTCTTACTTTAAAGTTCCGTTTTTTCCTTACTTTAAAGTTCCAAAGTCACCAAAGTCACCCCAGATCGCCGAAAAATAAAAATCCGAAATTTTCGAAGTTTCTTTTCGACTTTTGAGAATGTTGCGTTCGGCGCTCGAGGTCACAAACTTGGATTATTCATTGAGTCAATATCATAAACAAAGCTACAAAAATCAGAACTAGGTCCTGGATATAGGTACCTACACTGATGTATAAATTCACGGTGCATCTTCTTCTACTTCTCCTTTTCCGATGATGTTATGATCTCGAATGGGACCAAAACTTTCCAACTTCTCCACTTACGTACTGATCTGCGTGTGGATATGGATTGTTCTATGTCTGAGGCCATTTGAATGCTGGTGTCAATGCATTTGTTTTGGGGTTCTTATCGTCTCTATCAAAACGGCGAATACAAGCGCTAATTGGGGTCTTCGGGAACAGGTGTTCCTGTAGCCTCTATTTTACCTAGTTAGGTACCTATACAATATAAATGCACCTATAAATAAGGACATAGATAGGTAGTTTGGTTACAATATAAATGCACCTACAGTTAGGGACATAGACAGGTAGTTTGGTAGGTATATACCTACCTAGTTCTTAAACCTTAAATAAAAATTAAAATGTTGCTTCTTTTGTAGAACAACTATAGGTGCCAATTTTGAAGAAGTTGTAAATTCTTATGGGTATTTAAAAAAATACTGACGGAATAGAAAGAAAGAATAGCATGATAAACTGTTTTCATTGAAATTTGATGATACTATTTTCTCATAAGCCATCTAAGTTTTTTATGTATTACTAAGGAAGCAAAATAAGATCCATCGATCCACTACCAAACTAAACCACCGTCCAAGCAAAAACCCTAGTCGTTCAGTTTTTTTTTTTTTTTTATTATTTTTTGTAGTGTTGCAAGTGGGTAGATACTTACTTGTGAGTCCTCCGACATTGACTCATCGTATTTAGCTTTATTAAACACCGGTGGATTATCATTTATATCCTCTATGGTCACCTTGAATGTACAAACATCATCTAGAGGGGGTCGCCCATCGTCCGTTGCTTGAACCGTCACATAAACAGCTTTCTCATGAATCGGTTCGTCACGATCGAATGTGTGCGCTGTCACTATAACTCCTGTATTTGAATTTATATGAAATTTTGGTCTTTCACTTGCCGACTGTGTTAAGCTATATTTTATTGTTTGTCCGGGATCCGGATCCTCGGCCTGTACTTGAATTACGAAGGTATTTTCCGGTTGCTCTTCTTTCACCGACGGAGCATATTCGAGACAATTTTTAAAGGCGGGTTTTCGATTATCTACTAGATTCCAATCTTCAGCCGAAGACCCACCACTTCCAAAAAAGATGCTATCGCCGCCATTTCGTAACGTGGGCGGATTTTGATAAACCGAATTTGATTCACGTTTATGTCGGAATTGAAGCGTTGTTCGAGTGTCATTTTTGTAACCGATTCCTGTGCTTACCACCAGCGGCGATATTTCACCGTCAAAAGCATCGCTCCCGACAACAGCGATAGCTAACCCGCAACACCACGCGACAATTAAAAGTAAACTGTATTCTCCACGAAGCATATTTTCATTTGATAAATTAAACTTAATAAAAATAATTGGTAAGGTAAGGTATATTTGTTTGTGGGCTTAAGGTGAAAAATAATTAAAAAAATGGTAGAACTTCACTTCTCTTTTTAGTTTTAATGCATTTTTTAACTTTTCACTTATATTTTATGTTTTCACTTATCTACATAGCTACTCATTTATGTAGGTACATATAGTTTTTTATTTCAACAACAAAAAAAAAAACAGGTAGATAGTTGAAGCGATAATAGTGTACCCGATTTCGTATTCCACAATGAAGTTTTTTTTCACGTATCCGTTTAAACGAGTAACGAGAGTGGCTAACTGGCTAAACAAAGAAATAAATGTAATCCTCTAACAGCTATTTGTTCACAATAGAAACATAATTTGAAATCGAATAATTTTTGTAAAATGAGTCACAGGCGCAGACCAAATTCACTGTGTTGTTGAGGATGCTGCTTTTGCTCTTGAAGTTTGATCTGATGGTGATGCAGATGAAGATGATCGTTGTAAAAGGCAGGGACGAGGAAGCAACACGGCATTTTTGCTTTCGAATGCATTTGATGGAACGACGGAAAAATCCAAAACCTGAAATGCTTTACACACACGGACACATGCCAACGTACAAATAAAATTATAAATTTTATTCTACCATCCCCTTCTCTTTATAAACTTTTTTTTTACACCGCGAGCAGGTAAAAACTCAGGTAAATCCAAGAGTAAAAGAGAGCTACCTATAGTTGGAGTGCATCTACATAAACGAGACGCATAGAGAAAAGACGTTATCCGGTAGTTTTTGTTAATTAAAAAGTGGGCAATTTATCAATTCACTTTTAAAGATTTTAGTTATTTGTGTTTTTTATCGAAAAGACAATAAACGAAAGAAGTTTTATTGGAGAAAAATAAATAAACTACACTCAGCTTTTACGATCGTTAGCTAAACACGGCCCCACACACGACTCGAACACGTCGAAAGCCAAACTCGTACTCCAGCAACATTTTCTTAACGAACAAAACCAACCACACCAACACTGGACAAAATACAAAAATATAGCAACGTTGCCTAGGTAGGAAGAGGAACAACCGAAGTGAAACATGCACACGAGAAATTCTTTGTTGTATTTTGTATAGCTATTTGTGATTTTTATAGAGGGTGTACGTGTAGTGTATTATAAAAACGCACTCACACAACGTAATGTATCAAACCGGTTTTTTTCTTTTGAGTGCATTTTTGTATTTGTAGTGGGTTTGGTAGCCGGAATGGTGGGTAATGGGAAGTGGAATGCATTTTTTCTACAACCACTTGTTAGCTTCATGTTGGCTGAATATGAGCTGAATCTTTTATGAAAATTATTGCTGGAGGAATACAGCCGCTGTACATTACAGTTGAAGCAACATATATTAAGCTGAGTACACAAGTAATTTTAATTAATAAGGGTGTTCACGAAAAGTCAAATGTTTTTGTTCCTTCGTATAGGTTGAAGGTATCTATAAAATTTGTATGGCATTTCTTTTAGACCGGGTGTAAAACTTTCCGACAAGAATTCTTGTGTGTGAAAAATGATTGGAGTATATATATCTTGTGTCATTTTTGATTTTTAGGTAACAACGATATATCTTTCTCGTTCGCAGAGCCAGTGCCAAAAGCTGCAGTACGCGGATCACATCTGAATTTATTTTTTATCATTGTTGACAAATTGGTAAGAGCGGAAATTCTAATGTTGTGCGCGAAAATTGTGAATAGTGTATTATTAAACTTTTTAGTCAAGTAAATCTCAAATTTCACATGAAAAAAAAGAGATTATTTACAAAACACTTCTACTTCTACAATATTTTGATTGTGATAGTTTGAAAAAAGTGCTATACATAATTTCAATCTGTCATCCGCGTAGTGCGAGCTGTCATTATATAATAAATGACAGCTCGCGGATGACAGATTGAAATATATATCGGGCCTTTTTCAAACTGTCAAGCTCAAAATCTTGTAAAAGTATTTTATAAATAATCTCTTTTTTTTTCTGTGAAATTTGAGATTTTACAATTTTCGCGCACAACATTAAAATTCCAGCTTTTGTTTTTAATCAATTTGTCACCAATGATAAAAAATATTTTCAGCTGTCATCCGCGTACTGCTGATTATGACACTTCTCTGCACACGAGAAAGAGATATATCGTTGTTACCTAAAAAGTCCTATTGGATTATATTAATTTCCATCAGCAATACTCTATATTTGGGTTTGGTGAATAACTACAGTGAAAAACTTATCAATGATAAATAATGTCATTTTGCTATTCTGGTTCTGTGTAACCATGAAATCTTCTGACAAAACTTTATCAATATGAAAAGTTTTTTATTGTCACAATATTTTTCATGATAAAAAATAAAAGGCCGGGACGTCCCCGATGTCAACCCATTGTATATACATTTCTATATGCAAAGGTCAAACGTAAAAAGTTTGATAGTAAATCAAAGAAGCTGACGTTCGTCGGATACTCTGATGAGCATAAATGGTATCGTTTTTTCAAATTGTGTAACTGACAAGATAACGATGTCGTGATGCTCGTTTTTTGGAACTGAAGGAAAAGAGAGTGAGAAATAAATATAAAAAAAGTCTGATTAAAACAGAGAGAAATTACATTCAAAACAAAATAAATGAGTCAAGTTGTCAAAAAACAATGTGGAAAACAATAAAAGATCTTGTATTAGGTCAAGTACAAACTGAGCATAAAAGTATTGAATTTTGTCAAACAATAACAAATAATAACAAAGTGATTGCCAATAAGTTTAACCAATACTTTAAAACAAGTGTACAAGAAATAAATGAAAATATTCCAAGTGAACCGTGGATCAATTATGCAGAGCAAAGTGTAAACTGTTTTAAATTTAAAACTTTAGATACTATAGATGAACTATTAAAAATTGTAGAAATGATGCCTAATAAGAGTGACTTTAACTTAATGAATAAAGAAATGATAAAAGATTGTTTCAATTATGTAGGCCCAGCCCTTCTCAAAATTATTAATTATTCGCTAGTTAATGGCATTTTCCCGAATAACTGGAAAACGTCGATGATAGTTCCGGTGCAAAAAGTCTTGAACTCGAATAAATGTGAAAACTTTCGACCAGTTAACATGTTACCGCTTCATGAAAAAATATTAGAAAAGGTCGTTCAGATTCAATTCGAAAATTTTTTGGAAGACAATCAAATAATAATGGAAGAGCAATCTGGTTTTCGAAGAAAACACTCTTGTGAATCTGCATTAAACTTTGTTGTGGCCGATTGGAAAGAGAAATTGCATGAAAATACTAAAATTGCAGCAGTGTTCCTTGATCTGAAACGAGCCTTTGAGACGGTTGACAGGAGGATTTTACTGGAAAAACTTTACAACTATGGGGTGAGAGGAGTGGAATTTTTATGGTTTAAATCATATTTAGAAAATAGAAAACAAATTGTAAAATTTAATGATGAAATATCCAACACAATATCTATTGAGCTTGGTGTACCTCAAGGTGCATTGCTAGGACCATTATTATATATTTTGTATATAAATGATTTCAAAAAAGTAATAAGAAATAGTAAAATTGTATTTTTTGCCGATGATGGTCTAATGTATGTAAATGAAAAACAAATTAATAATGCTGTAGAAAAGTTAGAAGAAGACTTAAATAATGTTAAAAAGTACCTAAATATGAACAAATTAAAACTAAACACTGAAAAAACTAAAATAATGTTACTGCCATCAAATAATGAAATCAATCAGGTTGGCGAATTTGAATGTGTCCAAGAAATTAAATATTTAGGAGTTGTAATTGACAGTAACTTGAATTTTAAACAACACTTTGAAAAGTTATGTGCAAAAATATCCAAAAAAATCGGTTTCTTTCGCAGAATAAGAAAGAAATTATGTATTTCAATGGCTATTAAAATATATAATACCATAATTAGGCCCCATTTTGAGTATTGCTCTACGATACTATTATTGGGTACTACAGGTATGATTGAAAAACTCCAAAAATTACAAAATAAAGCTATGAGGTCAATTTTATATTGTAATCGATACACGCCAATAAGCTATATGCTAAATATGTTAAAATGGCTAAATATCAAACAAAGAATTGTGTATAGTTCATTATTATTTATATTTAAAATCAAAAATAATTTAATGCCAAAATATCTTCAAAGAAGATTAACTACAAGAGCTGAGGTTCAACCTTATAATTTAAGAAGCAATAATAATTTTAATGTACAATTGTTCGTTAATAATAGATCGCAAAATATACAAATTTATAACAGTCTTCCAATTGCTGCAAAAATTGAAACAAATCTTACAAGATATAAAAATGTTATACTTATGTTTGTTAAAAATAATTATTAAAAATCATCAATTATTTATTTACTTATTAATTATATGAATTATTTAATTAAAAATGTAAAAATGGCTTTTTCATGCTAAATAAACACAAATCAAATCAAAAAAAATTAATATCAGAGTTCCAAGTGCAGAAGCTAAACAATTATTTAACGAAGTGCTAGTAAAGCATTGCTCCTGTTTCAATCAAACCTGATGAAAACCAACCAACTGAAGTTCGAGTTGATGATAGCTCCTGTGATGATGAGTTCTTTGGGTTTGATGAGCCCATTTGTGAAAATCAGGAGGAGCAAGTTCCAACGTTTCTGAGATTGTTGAGGAGAAAATTTGTATGGATTAATTTCTCAGTTTTATTCCTGATTGAGATGATCATTTGACACCTAAAAATTAGTTTGTTTGGCTTCGCGAATTGCTTTTCAAAAATATAAAGACTATATTGAAGCTGCGAAGATTCCGGAATGGAAAGTCTATCGACGAGGAGATGGCAGCCCGCCTTCACGAAAATCATAACTTTAAGGACGTTTTTGACTGTAGCTGCAAATAAAAAATGTATGTTAAACATTTCGATGTCAAGATGGCATATTTAAATGAAATAAGAAAAAGACTCCATATCAGAAAGAAAAAATCTCACGAAAATATTTTATTTAAACATAAAAAATCCTTAAAAACCTAAATAAAATCAACGAATGTTTAAATTGCCGAAATATTCGGCGAATTTGTATGAAGATTGTTGCCGTTTAGTTGGCTCCAACACATCAGGATCCTTCAAGACGTATTTAATATCATCTTCCAATCTGCCAGCCATTGAATGAGTTTTCCAGTTAGCAGGTATATTTTTCATCTGGTTAACGGAAGTTAGTTGAAAAGCTAACTTGCGGCATTCGGTTGCTGTTATAAATAAAAATACTATCACAATATGTTATATAGGATTTGAGAGATTCCTCCTGCTGGTTAGCAAAAAGCTTTCTATGCGTATAATTTGTTGTTAAAAAGATTGTTGAAGCTGGACTTATAATTTTGATAATATCGCCGAACAGTATGATACGATAGACCAAATTCTTTTGCAGAGACATTTCGCCATCGATTTTTGTTAGTGCTTCTCTCATCTGATCTTTCGTATGAGTTCCTTTTTTACGTTGTAAGACTGGTTTTCGTGGCATCTTAATAAAAATTTAATTTTTGTGATGTACTCGTGGTTGTAGTTAGATTATTCTTATTCTTCAAAAAGTTGTTTAAATGATCGATGCACCATGGTGCATTTAGCACTATGCTTATTTGGAACATTGTGCACCACCGTGAAATTTTTGATAAAAATGAAGATATTTAAAAAAAAAGCATAACAAAACTATAAGATTCTTACTTTAAAATATAAATAAATGTCCAAGTAAGAGACTTATTTATTTTAAATTAAGAAATACTAGATTTCCGAGAATATATTAAAAAAGTAAACTCACCTCGATTTTTTCGTTTTTCACTCAAAATTCACGTGCGCCAACAAACAAGGACACGACCAAACTAAAGTCTAACCTTTGCATATAAACACTATATATATGCAATGGTGTAACGGATACATATAAATAAAGTATGCTTATGCACCAATACAGTTACCGGTTTGCTGTATATATGTAGCTGTGGTGCATTTTACACCACTGGTGCATTTATGACCACCCCACCCTATCTATACCGTTCTACAAGGTAAAACAACACAAAGCTATCCAAAAGTTTTAGGATAAAAAAGAACGCAAAAACCAAAATCCGCCATTAAAATGATTTCATGTGTAAGTGCTTAGATCAAATCTCCCAAATTTGGGAGATCACATTTTTCTTGTTGAGATTTGATCTAGTCCCCATCTTTTTCTTTAAATGAAACACCAAATGCGAAAAGACCAAATCTTTTGATGGAAACAGCAAATCTTTTCCTAAATGAAAAACACTATAACATCTAGCCCGGTCATCGCAAATCAAAAACGTGTTATCCGATGACAACCTCTCATCAGATAATCCAATAGAGACCAAAAATCCAATATCCAAGTTAAAAGAAAGTGTTTAAGGAAGTAGAAGTCGAATTTGGATGATGTCAATTTTCGGAATACTTCCGAAAAACCTTTGCATAGCGAATTTCTCTGTTCTAACTAGGTACATTTGACAAATCAAAGCTGTTTGCTCTGCTCTGCCCTGCTCATTCTCAATCTGCTTATTTTTCGATGAACATAGCTAAAAACAACATCAGTTTAACGGTATATAAACGTATTTATTTTTTTTACAACAAATGTACAATTGTACATTTTTAAGAATATAAATTATTTTTTAATATAAATACATTTGATATCAGTAAATTAGATTTAGATACAAATACAAGACCCCTTTACATATTATGAATCGAAACAATAAAAAAAAAATAATAAATAGTTTTAAATAAGAAATGAAGAAAAAAATCATAACCTATTAGTTATTAACAGCCTCCAAATACCAGTCGGGTAGCAAACTTAACTCAGTTTTACCTGGATGCATTTCATAAGTGATGTTTTTAGTTTTTTCATTAAAATTAAACTCGCACACTGTGTGGGGGCAATCAATTTTTGCCATTGTAGTTTCAACTGTAGTAAGAAACTTATCTAAAAATGTGAAACATTTTGCCGGCTGCCAATCTCTCTGAAAAAAACAGAGGTATGTCATGTATTTAAATACTTAATTTTTTTTTTGTGAATTCTTAACTAACTTCACCAATACGACGCAAATGTTCATTGGTATAGTATTCAATTTTATTTACTATTCCATCTCTATCTCTCATACCAAAATAAATGTCTTCGACTCCGGTTAAAAAACTCTGAGTCCAAACTCTTTGAATCTTTGTTTTGAAATTTTGAGGTCCGTATCTAGAGTATTTGGGATCAGCCGTTACTTTCAACTCGACAAATTTTAGATCATTTAAATCTTCAAGTTTATTTCTAAAATAAAATAAAATTATTATTAGGTAGTTGAACACTTAATCATCGACCAGACACAAGTTGACATGATTGGAAAGAAAAGCAGCCAAAAAACAATGATTTGAATCAGAATCGGGTTGTTGGTAAATACTTACAAATCTACAGGTTTCTCACTGACAACACCATCCATTTCTCCGGCGAAGAGAAAATCGCGTCCAACAAGCATCCTTTTGAAAACAGCAAAAAATTGCATGCATGCATCGATTTGTTGCGAAGTATCTGGCATTAAATTTGGGTCCTCTAAAAAATTTAAAACAGACATTTGACACAGGTTAAAAAAAAAAGTAGGTATGTATTTATAAATAAGTTTGTTCTGAAATGATAAGTTTGTTTAAGGATCTGAAATAGGCTTTTTTCATCATCAAGCCGGAGAGACCATTCACTATGGCCACATCCTCATTGCAATCAATTGGCTTACTATCTGTAACAACAATATTAATAAACATTCATGTGACCATGAACATCGGAGCTATCTATTGTCCGAGCAAGTTGAAAAATCACCTCTCATATCACCTCTAAAATTTTAGCTGTTTTGCATGATTCAAAAGCCAGCTTAAGACAAAAATGTGATGAAGGCCTAATATTATACTGCTAGCCTAGGAGCTTGTTTCGGCAGCTTTTTGTTGCTACTATTAAAAAAAATTGTTTCAATTGAATTAAAGTGCATATACTGTACAAATATAGGATAAATTCTTAAGCATCAACTATTTGTGCAGTGATTCTGCATAAGATGCTATTTTGCGATGCTAATGCTTTACAGTTGCTGCCGATGCAATACTGATCGGTTATTTGTTTTCGTTAAAAACACTTTCATACAGTTGTGTGAAGACCAAAAACTTATAGGAACTAATCTGCAAATAATCAGCAAATAAATTTGTCATCTTGTACATACTTTAATGTGCTTGGGTATATTGCACCTGTAAATGTTTGCATAATTAAACTCATGGCAATGATCGAAGTTTTTCGGTTAAGAAAAACGTTGGTTTAAGACAGCAGCAAATTGGATGAACAACAACAAGAGATTTAATGTGGTTTAATTTATGCAGGGATATTAAACTCTTAAAACAGCTTCAATAGCCTACAATCTACATTATAACATAATATATGTTTACACATATGTGATTTCTAGTGATATTATATGTAAATCGGCACTTCTTTCGCATTGAATTCGCTTAAAATTATAGTAATTATACCTATGCATAAAGTTATAAATAAAACATACCAGATAAACAGCATTGTTCAAACTTTGAACCATAATAAGCAAACTTTTTAACCCAAAACGGTTCATTTTTAAGAGCTTCCAGTTGTTCTGGTGTTTTTAACTGACTCAAATAAATATTATTTTTATATTTTGTGGCCAGAATGCACCAGCCGTTTTGATTTTCATATGGGGAGCACATTATAATTCTTATGACTCCACGATAAGTTATGTATTTAGTACATGGAATCAATGAATTTAACTTATCTGGATATACAAAGTTAATCTTATTATTTACAATATATTGAAGTATACTGTCCATTTTTTCTGTGAAATATGTATCGGGTTTATATTTTATTGTTTCTAAGCCTTTATTTAGATTTATTGGAAAATTTGTTGGCCTTTTTAAATAACGCAATGAAGATGCCGTTTCAGCATATTCTCTTTCCGAAGTTATCGAATAATATCCACACATTTTAGGCGAAGAATTTTTTAAAGCTGCCATTGTTTTTGTTTTATTATTTAAAATTTTTATAATGAAATTGTATATATACTTTATTAATTTTAAGCAGAAATACACGATCAAACAATTTATAGTGTCTGTTTGAACCTGGGCACACGCAATTAATTAAAACCATTTTAGTTTAAAGGTTCAAGGGCATACTAGATTTATTAAGCTGAGTTCCAGGAGAATTGGGGGTGGGGGAAATTGTATACATAGACAATTTTACTTGCGCATTTAGGTATGTATTTCTATAAGGCAAGTTTATGCTCTCATGCAAAAAGAAGTTTTGAGATAAAAATCAAACATGACGTTACGATGATATAGAAGACGAAAAAAGTGGGTCCGGAAATTCTGTCGGTTTGTCAGTATAGTTTTATCAGCACGTACCCTACAATTTCAACGTCTAAGCCCATTTGCTTTAAATTTGGAATGTAGGACTTAAAGAGGATAAGTTGTTTTTTTTTAGCTCAAAAGATAACAGTAGGTATGTACTTTCTAGATGTTCCAACGATTTTTTTTTTAAGATGGTTATTTTCTAATAGTCTTATACAACGGTTAATTTTTTCATAAACTATCTTTTGAACGGGTGAATCGATTTTTACAAATCAATTTTTTCCAAAAAGACAAGATGTATTTTAATCAAATTTCAATACCAAAATTAGCAGAATAGAAATTACTTAAATTTTAGTTAATTTTTCAATTTTAAGAAGTTTACTAAATTTTTATTTAAATGTTTGTGTGTATGTACTTTGATTTTGAATTGAATCTTTTAAAAAAGTAATTTTCAAAAATCATGTGATTTTGTTCGTTTTTTTTTATTTATATTTGTGCCCGCAGGTAAACTTGCCACAAAAGGGAGTTTGTGCGACCCAGTCGTAAACTTTATTTATTTTAGTAGTAAATAGTATTTTACATCTTCGTTCATCCTCTCCAACTATGGTAGACGATAATCCCGTTCTTCTTGAAATTTATTCACACGCCCGATGAACTTAGAAAATAGATTCGAATTAAAGTTCCTTTGCAAAAAATTAATCGATAATCTTTTTTTTTATAAATGTTATTTAATTTTGTATTTATTTTATATATACCACTTATCTCCAAATATATTTGATTAAGAACATAATTTATTTGCTCTAATAAAATATAGAGTTTGAACGTATACGTTGTATCAAGAAACAAAACAAAATTGTATGGGAGTCGAATATTCTCCTCTTTATCCAGGAGAGGACATTTTCAAACAAAAACAAAATACTGAAAATAGACAAAAAAATTAGAAACAAATCTATTCTTTTATTTATTTTTTAAATAAAATAAGTAAACAGTTTTTGGAACATTTTATTTTTTAAACTTCAAAAAAAGTATTTTGTTGTTCAAAACTGTGCATAAATAGATAAGTTTTTTTTGCGTTGTTATAGTGGATCCCAGGTAGACAAAGTCCTTGACTACTTCAAAATTATATCTGTATATTGTAATGTTTTGCCCGAGTCGACGATGTTGAGATTCCTTTTTCGTTGACAGCATATATTTAGTTTTGTCTTCATTAACAGCTAATCTCATTTTTGCCGCCTCCGATTCAATACTGGCAAATGCATCAGTCACAGATCGCTTATTTCGGCCGATGAATTGTACCAGTAGTATTGACTTGCGATTTTCGTACAATTGCTTCAAGAAATTGCATCGCCTCGTCTTAGACCTTCCTCAACATCAAACGGTTCGGTGGTGTTCTTACCGACTTTGACAGAGAAGCGAGATTTTTCCATCCTCATCCTGCACAAGAGGACGAGTTTGGCAGGGATGTCAAGATACGACATGGCTCTGTACAGTTCGTCTCTGTCTATCTTGGCTATCATACACGACTTTGACATCGATAATGAGGTAGTGTGTAAAACCACACTGATTGGGGCCAATCAGATCATTAAGCGATCACACAGGATAGCCAAAAACTTAGGAGACTTATTTCTCTGTAGGTGGTGCAGGTCAGAGCGTCTTCTTTGGTAGAGCAGCCGCAATTGTTTTGAAACCGCTCAAACTATATAACAACTTGGTAGAGAACTCCAATTATACAAATAATTATCCAATTCCATAATTCAGCCTAAATTTTAATATTACAAACTTTGCAGTTGTATATTTGTTATACTGGACGTTCTAAACTGAGATGCGAAAGCAAACTTGCGAAACAACCGACAAAATCTTAAAGCATTTATAATTATCTAGAGACATGCATACTTTGTATCAGTATTTTGCGATTAATAACGTAGGCAAAATTAAAAACCTTAATCAACCTGCTAAAGATTCAATATGTAAGAACCTCCTATGTGGCTCTGAAGATCCCGTTAGAGAAGAAACTGAAATTCTAACTAAGGAATGAAGACATAATCTGTCTACATTGTTCCTTTTAGAGATTCGAAAGCTTTCAATTTCTTCAAGTTTATAAGTCCAAGCTTGAAAAAGATCTCGCGAAGAGGTTTGAGGTTCTCGCTATATATAACATGTGAAATCATGTCGAGAGCTAATTTAAGGTGGATAACTCTAACACCTATTTGACAAAAATAATAGAATGAATTCAATTATGCAACAAAAAGACCAAAAGCTAGTATCGTAGTCATCATGTTAAAAAAAAGTAAAAAATAGTGGCACACTCCCAACCAATCCTATTATGTGCGTTGTTAAATCTACAGGTTTGGAGGGGACCTACTATTTTTAGTCGAATACGAACGAATAGGGTGAGATGCCCTTTTCATGACTCTTGGAGAATTTGTCACTTCCTGGCAAGGGGTAGTGTCCCTGAAAACACTACCCCACGGGGCACTAATAACATGCCAAGATAAGCTAAAAGAAACTAGGTATAACTGAATAACTGTGCCGAGGATCCAATGACGAGGATGAACATGATGATTAAAAACTCATACTCTGCCATTGCCCATCACGAAATAAAACTCTGGGGAAATACTTAATTGATCCCAGTGACAAATCTATTCAGATTTGAAATTGAAAGCGAATAGTTGGAAGGGTCATCACGAAAGTATGGGTATACAATGATGGATTTTCAGTATAGTAAAATTACTGGATGAAAAACCCTAAAATGGGTACTACAATGGGTATACATTGACCTAAGTATGTTGGAGGTCCGGATTTTCTCCTTCAACCCGAATATCAGACCAACGTTTAACCCATACTAGAAGTCCATTGTATTTCCAGATAAAGATACAAAATTATTTAAAACATACCTGATAAACAGCATTGTTCAAACTTTGGCCCGTAGTAAGCAAACCTCTTAGTTTCAAAGGATTCATTTTTGATAGCATTACGTTTCTCCGGCTTTGTCAGCTGACACAAGTAAATATTATTTTTATATTTGGTGGCCAAAATGCACCAGTCATTTCGATAATCATATGGAGTGCACATAACCATTCTTATGACTCCACGATAAGTTATATATTCAGTAGACGGAATCAATCTGCGATTCTTTTCCAGATCTTGACATAAAAATTCAGTTCTATTCTTCGAAATATATTGAAGTATGCTGTCCATTTTTTCACTGAAGTACGAATCTGGCTTATATTTTATTGTGTCTAATCCTTTGTTCAGATTTATTGGCAAATTTGATGGCTTTTTAAAATAACGTAATGAAGATGCAGTTTCATCAAAATTCCGATCCGAAGTTATCGAATAATACCCACACATTTTAGGTGAAGAATTTTCCATTATTCGTTTTATTTAAATTCTCAAAATCTACAAAATTAATCAAACTATTGAAAACAAATCGAAACAAAAAATTACGGAACACTTAACAATAAGACATGCACTTGAAAAATAATTTTACAATTAACTAGGTAAGACGCAACAGCGTAGATCATTAGTGGATGTGTTATTCCGATGAGAATAGCGTACATAGGGTAGATTCTCAACTTAACGAAAAACAATTTTAAAAACAAACTACCATTTGTTACAATTTTTTTTTTTTTTTTTTTTGATATATTCTTTATTTCAAATGAAGGCTTACATTTAACAAAATATATTTGGAGGAATAAGTTGTTTAAACAAAAGTATAAGGACTTCAAATAAAATAGTTACTGCACATCCTGTTGCCCAAGGACAAGTGTTGGATGAGCCGTTTAGTTACAAAATACTTATTTTAAAAATAACTATATTGATGGGGATCATTTATAAAGCTACAAAATAAGTTATTATACAAAAAAGAATGTTAATGGTTAATAAAACAAAAAAATGTAATTCAGTTTTTTTTTTTTTTTTTTTTTTAATTTTTCAATTTACAATATTCAACAAACTATTTATTTCATCTAAGTTCAAGGAAAATAAGAAAAACTTAATATTTCTCAAATATGTTATTTTGACTCTTTCGCATCTAATATTTTTCTGGCAGGCTATTAAAAAGACGTGGTGCAGTTACATTATAGAAGCGAGAAAAATGTGATTTTTTAATGATAGGTACATTTACCAAAGTTCTACTGTTGACTCGCAAGTTGTGAGATCCATACAGTCTTGCAGCCGTATAACCAGAATTTTCAAAAAATATTTTATTAGGCGTTAAATACCGATTACAAATACCACACGGACCAATAATGGAACCGGTTTTATGTTGGATTAAAAATAAAGCCATGAAAACTATAGTCGCATAACTAAATAATTTGCTATGTTAAGAGTATAATAATTCAAATTATTAGTTATAATAGAAGCTATAATATTAGTGTGCAGTCAAAATTTGAAGAGCCTGCCCTATGGCCAATAGCCACTTTGGTACTTTAAACTTAATTATGCCACTATAGTTTTTATATGGCATATTTCAAGAACAAATAACATAAATAAACCGAATTTGCCTTGTTATTCATTTACGAACTTTTGAACTATGTAATACTAAATCAAAATAATACATACCCGATAAGCAGTATTGTGTAAACTTTGGTCCATAGTGGGCAAACTTCTTAGCCCAATATGGTTTATTTTTGAAAGCATCAATTTCATCCGGCTTTGTATACTGGCTTAAATATATATTATTTTTGTACTTTTCTGCCAATATGCACCAGCCATCTCGATTTTCATATGGAGAGCACATAATCATTCTTATAACGCCACGATAAGTTATGTATTTGGTAGATGGTATCAATGCAGAATTCTCATCCGCATAACTACATACAAATTTAGTTTTATTCTTCAAAATATATTGGAGTATGTTGTCCATTTTTTCTCTGAAATAAGATTCAGGTTTTTCTTTGATCGTATCTAACCCTTTGTTCAGATTTATCGGGCGTTTTGTTGGCTTTTTGAAAAAACGCAATGAGGACGGAGTTTCATCGAATTCTCTTTCGGAAGTAACCGAATAATATCCACACATTTTAGCTGAAGAATTTTCAAACATTATTGAATCGATTATTATTTATGTATTTAAATTTGTTTTTTTAAAAGTTAAATGGTTTATTGCACAGAAATTAATCGAATAAGAATTTTTTTTTAAATCAACTTGCAATGCAAACTAGATGAACTTTGGATTTTGAAAAACCTAAATTTTAATTTCGATTCGAACCAGTGATGTCAGACTTAAAGAAGACGGTTTTCCCACTTTGGTACCCACAAATTCCAATTTTTTCTTACGACGCGCATTTGATATAAATATCCCATGATGTATCCACGATGTATAGACGAAAACAAATATATATTTCGATATTAAGATAATATTATATTAGGTACATATTGTTGTAATGATAATACCTATTCCGGTTCTTAGTTCTTATGTTCGGTTATTTAAAGTGTTGACAAACTTATACCGGTGCTTGGCTTGGAACAATCTATTAATTAGTAAAAACAAAAGTTGGCGTCAAAGAATGTAAAGAAATCACCTACCTATTCAATTTCAAGACAATCAAAGAAACATATTTTATTTTGCTGTTATAAAATTATTATAAAAACAAATTATAACACTATTGTTGGTTGTTTTTGATTTTGTTGAACACTCTCATCAAAGTAAGCTATGCCATGTCCTTAGTAGAATCTTGAGTGGGGTACAAAACTACAAGAAAGCAGATGAGCAGATGCACTGGAATTTGGAATACCAAGAAAACACATGGAGGTCAACTGTATAGGTAGAAAGAAACAAGGATCAAAATCACAATATTACATATTTGAGAAAAATTAAAGCGTTTTATTGATGACCTTTAATTAGTACTTAGGTACCTATTCTAATGAATTCCTATCCTACATAATTATTCTACCTAGATTAATTGAAATTAAAAGGAAAAGTTTCCAATTCCAATATGAACAAGATTTACTAAATTTTAAATTATTCGTTCGGTTTTTCTATAACTTTAGAATCTGCCCTATACATTTTAATCTTTGCAAGCGACGCTAGTATACTGTTTAATAGGGGAATCACCTACTTTTAGCAAATGCAAAATATGCAGTACATATTATGTAGTTGTTTTATATTGAATAATGATAAAGACGTACCTACAATCTGGCTGTTTGTATTTATTCCTCTTATGTATATACAAAATCGTATGAACTTTTTAAAAGACGTTTATAAAATAATTGATTAGAAATTTATTGTTATTAGAAAAAAAAAACTACAACGCACGACGCACCATAAGCTTTAATTGAATTCTTGTTAGGCTAGTCTTGCTCAGAATTTCAGAAAATCGGAATTTATCCAGACCTACCTGCCTTCTTTAGTTGATATTACTTTCCCTTTTTGGAAATTGATTTATCAACAATTAATTGCTGTGTATACAAAATTTAATGAATAAAAACAAAATGCACAAATGTGTGGCTAGATTTTGCTCTTTCGAGAAACAATGGGATTGTAAAAAAGTATTTAAATTTTTGAACTAGAGATGCTGAAAAACGGAAAGTATACAAAAATTAGGCCTAAATATGAACTTCAGTTTTATGGTAGGTGTCACTAATAGTGTGTTTAGTAAACAAAAAAAGACTCTATCTATGCTCAATATATGGGACATTTTAAATTTTAATAAGTCATTATATGCATTTTTAGCAAAAAAAAAAACAACAAAGCAGTTATCTTGTGAATACTTTGAGTATAACGCATATCAAATTTATAAAAAAAAACATTGTATGGAAAGTACCCGTTATAGACGAATTATAACAAAAATTCGAATATACTCCCTTTTGGATCAATCACAAATAAGTTATACGTATGAAGTTTGAAATTTACCTGTAGGGTTCACCCAACACACAATCCCAAATTCGAAAGTACGCATTGAATTGTCATAACCACTAGCGGCATGCGCATGACGAAAACTACTTTTTTATGCTCTCTATTACCGTAATTTCATGTTTGGAAGCACTTATTTGAATAAATTTTTTAAACTTGTCGTTAAAAAATATATTAGAAGATTAACAAATATTCGATTGGTTAAGATTATGCTGAAAAATTTGCAAAACTGATCCGGCGTTAGTGAATTTAATTATTTCAGAAATTTATTTAATACGGATAATCCGTATAAAAGAAATAAATTAATCCTACTCATCATTTCACTTCAATTTACAGTTAGAGACGTGGTCACTCGGAAATTTTCTGAAATTGCTATTACAATTGTACGTGTTGCGTAAAAACTTGTCGAGGGTTTCTTCAATATAAATAAGATCAGCCAGCGCCACCATCATCGTAGTTAGAGATATAATATGTTGAAACCTAATTTTTTTTAAACAAATAGTTCTCAATTCAAACAAAAAAATATCATTTTTACATAAACATTTATCAAATTGAAATACTGTATTTAACAGGCAAAAAATTAAGTGACAAAAAAGTTTTCTTACAAAATAAACATTACAAAAATACACATACGTATGATGAATCAACAACGAAGGCAGTGATTTTTCTTTCGCTTCAAAAATTGTACTTTAATTTAAGGCGCTCTCGTATTAATAGCCCTTTAATTAGTTTCTTCCAATTGCCATAAACACGAGATTCATATTTTTCTTGTTCTTTGCGTTCGGCTTCTTCTTGATCTTTGTTCCAAGCATCAACAACGGTTTCGGCAAATTCTTCACAAACAACAAAACCATCGTAGAGCGGATGACATGAACCCTGATGAAAATCAAATCCAATAACAGCTGATGCACAATCAATGCGGAGTTTCTTACAAACTCTATTTAAACCAGGCACTGAAGATATTAAAAAAGAAATTTGAATTTTAATATACTGTTTTCTAAGGCAACATATAATAATGTACAAAACAAAGTACTCACAATGTAAATGAACGGTCTTTTTGGGTAGCATGCATTCTTTAAAGAGTTCTACATTGCCATAGGCGTTTCTTGGCACGATACCATTTTCAGCTGTTGGTGGATCATACTCTTGAGTTTGCCAATATCCAAATATTTCCAAAGGTTGATCTTTAATTACAGAGTTTGTATGCTGAAAAAAATATATAAACCTTTTTTAACTTATTTGTATAGCTCTTATACAAATAAGTTGGTTGGTTCGCGCATAACTCGGCTGAACATCATACGATTTGGAAGTGTTATGTATTTGTTGGATTCGTATTGATCCGAAAATTGGGAAAGGCGGCAAATCGTGATTCTTTTAGGGGTGGATGTTGGTATCTGAAAATCGCACTTTTATGGGAAGGGAATTGTTGTTTTTCCACTTTTAAAACGACGAAGGTATTTTGATCTGTGATCATCAAAGTAAATAAAGGTATTTACTTAGTGACAGTGTCACTTAAGGATTTTTTTTTTAACATAAATATTAAGGTATCGTTTTAGCAAACCGAAGTGAAACTAAAAAGATTCCTTTTGTTTTTCAAGTGTTTATCTGGGATTTCATGAAATAATTAATTTTTCTTGTAAGTAGAAATTTAAATGATGAACTGAATTTTTCGTCCGACGAAACGTTAAAGTGTTCAAAAAAGTGCAGAAATAACCCTTGCGAAATTGTTATCTGGGATAAATAGATAATGGCATAACGCAAGCGACATTGATCGAACAATGAAAGATTAGCGGAAAAATGCAAGCCGCTTTGGAGCCGCAGTGAAACTGCTATCCAGCTATTACCGTCAAACTTCACCGGTCATCCTACGATCGGTGCTTGCAGATGAACACACAATGCTTAGTTATTGGAAAAGAAAATTACTGTAATTGTAGAAAAATTATTTATTAATTTTAAACTTTTATTTAAATTTTACAACATAATTTGGTTTATATTTAATGCGACGCGTTTCGGTTTATTTTAAACCATCATCGGGCTTGAGTACTAGGTGTTGTTTGTTTTTTGCCAGGTTCAAACTTATTTAGCCTTATAAATAAAATAAATTTAGTGGCACTGACAGCTCCGAAGAACCACGGCCTAGTGACTTACAACTCTCAACCAATCCTTTTGTGTGTTGTTGTTAGTTCAACCGGATTGGAGGGGACCTACAATTTTACGTCGAATCCGAACGACTAAGGTGAGAAGCACTTTTCATGACAATGATACTCTCGGAGGATTTGTCACTTCCTCGCAAGAGTCAGTGCCCCTGAAAAAAAAACATTAGATTTTATCTAATGTTAGAAGCAGGGCTTGAACCCAGAACTCCGGCGTGATGGTCCGAAACGCCAGGGGGCACTCAAAACAAAAACCAATTCAAAATCAACATTTGCACTACATTTAATTCAACACAACCATAATTACACCGACTTCAATCGAAACTTAATACCACTTCATATATGCAAAAAAGGGACAAAACTAGATGCACTCGAGGAATACGAGATATACAAAGCCTACAAACTAGAACAAGATAAAATATTAAATGACACTGCAATTAACCATCATAATAGAAATTAACCACAGAGGTATATATATCTACCTTAAACATCAACACAAAGTCATCAACACAATTAAATAAAGAAGGCTAAGGATAAATTAGTTTGAACCTGGCAAAAAACAAACAACACCTAGTACTCAAGCCCGATTATGGTTTAAAATAAACCGAAACGCGTCGCATTAATTATAAATAAAATTAGGTTGTAAAATTTAAATTAAATTTAAAAATTAATAAATATTTTTTCTACAATTACAGTATTTATAAATAATTGTTTATTTTCTTTTCTAGACATATACAACATGGAGACTGACCAACATGGAGACTGACCAACATGGAGACTGACCAACAACAAATTAACACAATGCTTGACTGAAATTATTATATTTCAGGCGATACGTAAAACAGAGGCAGTTGGCTACGAACATGCGAGTTGAGTTGCAGCCGATACAATGAATAGCAATACCTTAGTCAGATAAAGTTGTGGACCACATCAGAACAACATAGCACACACTAAAGAAACACTTAATGCTAAATCTGTACTTTATAATCAAACTTACCCTGTCCCATTTCGGACGAGCTTTAACAATTTTATACGGTTCCTCTCCTAGCTTTACAACACGAGCTTCCTTTAACCATATCTCTCGCGAATGACAAGTATGAACACACTCTCGAGCATAAACAGGTTCTCCGCGAACAAATCCCAACGTCAGAGCGTTAGGGGGATATAGAACTTGAAATTTAAGTAAATGTCTCTCAAGTGCATACAGCGGATGATCTTTGTATTCTGATATAGTAGTAGGCATCGGCTTATCTAAATGGATTCTACGCAAATCCATGTCTTCGGTTAAATCCATTGTTGATCGACCTGTTGACACATACGCTTGGATAGCTTCATCAAGCCATGACTGTTCTACTCGGCTTTTTCGTAATACTGCAGCCCATTGAGTGCAGTACCTAGGTGTGACATCTTTAAGAGTAGCATCGTTACTAAAAGCAAATACATATGCCAAATTTGATGCTGCCATAGATTTCTGGAAAAAAGAAGGGGTTTACTTCAAAATTTAGACTGATTAGATGTTTTCAATACCCGAATAGTGTCTATGCAATTCACTTTTCCTTTGAACAAATCTACACATATCCATTGAGCTTCGAGTTCACAATACACCTCTACCCACATGTTTATCATTTTATTATTACTTTTACTCGGTGATTCATTTTCTTCATCGTCACCGCTGATATGTGGAGAGAGCACTTGTCGATCTATTTGTTTAACTCTTTCTACAGCTCTGGACTTCTTTGATGGTGGAGGATTTTGGAAATCATCATCTGAGTTACTGGGTTTCTTAATCGGTTTTTTACGACTACGAGACTTTGGTAAATCATCAGCGCCATCTAGCTGGGGTACAGTTAGTCTTGATTTAGCTCGAGTTTTTCGAGGTGAAGGCTGTGTTATTGCAGCTTCAACTTTCTGAATGGGTTTAGTTTTTAGAAACTCTGTTGAAATGTAACTTTTGCCAGCAGAGTTCGAAGGACTATGACTTTTACTGCGACTGCGTTTAATTTCGGCTTGTTCGGCATCATCTATTAATGCTTTGCTAGCTTTTGTTTGAATAAACTTTGTTGAAACATAAGCTTTGGGGCTTTTGTTCCGCTTTGTGTTTCGTTTATTTGTGATGTTTTCTAAATTTTGCTTTTCGCCAGCAACGACAACTATTTCTGGAATGGCATTCGGTGTGTCACTAAGCTTGGCTTCAATGTCTCTTCGAGCTCGAGTACTTCTCGATGTTGATGTTTTTTGAGGTGGTTTCACACCTAGTTTGGCAGTTGGCTTAGAATTTATTAAAATACTGGGATTTTGATCATCAAACGATTTTGAAAGCGATTGTTCTTTTCTCTTCTTCTTCGTCAAACTAGACTCGGAGAAGTATGCTGATTTTGCAGGAGGTTCATCTATTTCTTTTTCTGTCCGGAGCTCATTTGAGTCTTCTTGGGAATTCGATTTTGAAAGTGATGATGTAGATGCAACGACTTCCTTTTGATTTTTCTTTCCCGAGCTAGACTCAGAAAAATATGCAGATTTTGTAGGCGGTTCTTCTGTTTTTCTTTTTGTCTGTGGCTCATTATTGGAGTTATTTTGAGACTTCCTCTTTAAGTCTTCAACTTTTGACTCTTTAGATTTAGCTGCAGCGTTTCTTGTTGGTCGTTGTACTTTCATAGTTGTCTTAGCTTCAAGTTCTTCTTCGAACGATAACTTTGGCTGCAGTTTTTCCTTTTTCTTTCTGCTTATTTCATTTTCTATAGATTCTACTTTCTTCCTGAGTTCTTCTCTAGCTTCTGGAGAAATTGTTGGAACCTTAATTTGTTCTTTTTTCACAACTTTTTTTTCATTTTTAACAACCGTTTTCTTTTTTTCCGGCTTTTGCTCTTCAGTTGCTGAACTCATTTTTAATGAACACAAAGCACTTTGTGGTGGCTTAAGTGGCAGCGGAACCATGTTATACACTAGTCGGCATTGCATTCCCATAGCTCGCAAAAGTATCACAAACATGAGTATGAAGTCTCTCTTACACACGGCATGACGATGTTTCATCTGAACAGCCAACGAAATGAGGGGATCGACTTTGAGTTGTGGGTACTTTCTGTCATCACGGATTTTAATAGCCGATTTGAACCAAGTAATCATGGATTGAAAGTATTTAATTTCGGTTTGACCGCTAGGATAGACATTGTTGCTTGGCAACATTTTTAAAGCTATAGGCATGATGTAGATGTTGTTGGCTATTTTATTAAGAAACAGCCCGTGGTAAATATGACCGAGGAGACCAACTTTATGCAAACATATTTGATTTTCTTTTATAACTCGATTAAGTTGCCGCTTGAGACATGCTTCGGCATCAATTACTTTTTTATCTTTACGCTGTCTTTGAGGCAAATCTACACAGACTTGAATGCCATTTTCAAGATATTCCGGTACATGTGAATCAGCATTGTCATCATCTAAAAATATAAAAAAAGTAAGCAGACAATGATACAAATAATTTGACGGGACATTGTTGTTGATCCAAGAAAAGTCTCCCTATCTTAACGTTATCGAATTCGAGGGCCACTCGCTAAGTTTATGTTTCACATTCGCACCAAAAGCTTAGCGAATTCATGTAAAGTTTATGTTTCACATTCGCACCAAAAGCTTAGCGAATTTATGTAAATAAGTATATATTGTGTTAAAACAGTTATGAAAAAGTTAAATATTATATATTAAATTAATTATTCATTAAAAATTTGAAACATTATTCTTATGTTTGCCTTTCTTGTTTGCCTTGTTTATGAAAACCAAACTGTTCCTCACATTGTGCTTCATTACTGCAAACGAATGAAATACAGTCCCAGCTCATACTGCCACATGTGGAAAAGAAAAAGCAATCTTCCAATTATTTTTGCGGGCGAAGAATTGAATGCCCATTTTGCAGGCAGGTGCATATGATGAAGGTAAGTCGGACTATCACGAAGTTCAAATCCATCTTTCACCCGATTAAAAAAGCAAAAGTAGATACTGCGTCTTGCGAGGATTTGACTAATCCTTCATGCTGCATCTCACAAAAGCCGTCACTAACAAAATATCGTCTTTAAATGAAAATCATATAGGTGCAATCATACTATGCATGGAAAATGGTTGCAGCAAGCAAAACTTCTAGGCGATTACTTCAAATTAGCTATTATTTTTTGTAACTGCTTATCATTTTCGCTTGTGCGATAATTTTTTGGTACGCTATTTTTTTACTAGCGACTATAGGCAATATTATTATATTGCAGTGTTTTAGAAAAAAAATTCACCAAAATCGTACATCCAGTTTTTAAAAAAATCGATTTTTTTTCAACAGTTTTAAAACATTTTTTTTTATTATTTGTGTATGCAAATGTGAGAAGCTTAAATATTTATACATAAAATCGAAAATTCAAAAAATATTGTTTACTACTTTTCAAAATATGTATTGAGTTTTCAAAAAAAAAATATTAATTAAATTAAAAAAAAAATTACGAAAAAATTAGTACGCCTTACCCTTCAGTTATCTAGTCCTTTTTAGATAATCAATTTCGTAAAAATCCTATGAGTCGTTAACGAGATAATCAAATTAAAAAACGTTATACGGCAGGTACCGTTAAAACAATTTTCTAGGAAATACGGCTGGAACCATCTGAGCCGCCTTTAATGCCGTGAGTTACACGTCAAATTTAATCAAAATCGTACGAGCCGTTTTCGGTGCCATTATTTTTAGACCTGAAATTCCAATTCCAAAACTCCCTCTGTAGGTTAACCTACAGACCCCAGATACCAAGTTTGAAGGAAATCAACCGTTAGGTTGCAGGTGCCTATGCATACAGACAGACTGACAGACAGAGACACAGAATTTCCAGACTCACTTTTTTCTACTTCGCTATCATCGTAATGTCATGTTTGATTGTTATCTAATTTTTTTTACGAATTCATAACTTGCCTTATAGTATGTACCTATAATTGGAAGTAACAAACTAGATTTTTCAAGTCAACCGCCAACAGTTACAGATTTATCATTAAATTAAACTGATGTTACAAGTTATAAAGATCGGTATTATATGATGCTATCGTATAAACAGTGTATGTTGATAGATGCAACCCAGAAAATACGAAACCAGAATAAAAAAATAGCAAAAACTTTGTTATTTTTAATGCAGGATCATAAACTCTTCCAACATACTTGATATGTATAGGTGGTCGTTTCTGAAAAATGGGTACTGCGTTGCATGGTAATTTTTTTTTGTCTAAACCACTCTGAGTATGCCTTTCAAAATATGTTTTTTTGTTTTCTTTTTTTTTAGGTATTTTTTTCAGTTTTATCAAGTGTACCTCGCTTCAAGAGTTAAGATACTGGGCCATATTCACAAAAAAAGGATATGCATATACATTTGAAGGATATAAATTTGAAGGAAATCCTTTTATTCGTGTTCGTAATAATTTCGAGCAGAACCTTATACTTTTGGAGTAGAAGAATGCCCCTCTACTCATATAAAAGTAAATGGGTATTCATAAGCTTGACCCTTTATTTCAAACAAAAAGCATATCCTTCAAAAAGTCTGAATCAGGTCAGTAGCAGACTCATCTTTGAAGTAAAGGGTTGTCTTATCCGATTTACAAGCGATGTCAGACGCTGATGTGCATGTGAAGGATGCTAAACAAAACAAGTTCATGACTTTAAGGATTTATACCGTTTCGAAAGGACAAACAGACTCGCGGAAAGTTTTATATAGAGTCCATAGAGTGAAGGTATGTTTGTGTTATATCAGCTACCCCTGTACGACGTTTTTTGAAAAACTTCAACTCGCCCTGTTGAACAAATTCTGTGTTTTTAGAAAATTGAGGTCGCCCTGAACTCACCTTAAAGTAGATATAATAGCGTTTTTCATTAACAAACAAATTTCCTCTTTCCTGAAAAATATTTGATCTTTTAGCATTTTTGATGTTTCATTTAAATGAAAAGAGGGGAAAAAGAGCAAATCTCAGCAAGAAAGATGCGAACTCGCAAAATTGGAAGATAAATGAGATGCGAAACCAAGAAAATTTCACTTACTCGCTGGCTGTCAAATTGATGTACTTAGACTGCGCTAAAATACGCTCTTTACATCCGCAAGCAAAACTTATCGAAAACTTGATTAAAGAGATATATTGTAGGCACAAGTTAACGTAACTCTTAATACCATATAGCTCCTTACGGTTCCGTCCATTATAGTTTTGTCTAAAATTTTTGACCATCTCTCAAATTAGTCGGTGTATAAAATAAAGCAGTATTTTTAAGGCAATCGACACAGTGTGTAAAAAAAAAGAAAGATAATTTGTATGGTAAACGAAAACAAAACAACGACTTTCGAATGTTTATAAATTAAAAATCAAAAGAGATTTGATAGACAAAGGGGATCCAATCTAAAATTGATTATAACTTTGATTTTCCAAAAACATTATTGTGTTTTTTTGTTTGTGCAGACGATATAATAATATAATGAATTTAACTAAAAACCGTGCAAATACGATCCATTTTATAAATAATCTAACATCAAAGAAAAATGCAGCAAAGAATAATGACATGCTTTCTAAATGTTAAATACAAAACCACCTGTTTCTATGAGCAGATGTTCAGGAGCCATTAAAACCTCTATTTCAATGTCAGCGTTGTAAATTGTTTAAGAGAGACAAAGACTTCAAGCTGTTAAATAAATTTCAAAACAAAATGCTCCACTGGAGAACACAACAAAGACTCACCCACAAAAGCAGAGATTCAAGATTCTAGCAAAAACAAGTTACTTTTTATAATACTCAAACTGGCATAGTTAAGAGATTGCTTTATTATTACTTTTTTTTTTTTATTAAAGAGAACATCTAATAAGTTAAGTATTATGTAATGTATGCATATTGTTAAATCTTAGAATTACTACATCTCTACAACGATTTAAGCTTAATCTCTACGTCTTGTCAGTCGATAACGGCGTTCAGCGTATGGTTTTATCTTTTTTTTTAATTTTTAATCTAAATAAGTCTATGTTTGCATTTACCTTCAACTTCTTCCAAATCAGAATCAGTATCTGCCGTTTGTTGGCTTGGCTGTGTTTTCTTGGTTTGCCTCTTGGGATTCTTGATTTTTTTTGTGGATGTGGTGGTGGCTGAGCCTTCTCCCATGGCTAGCAACGAAGAGACATCCACTTTGGCATCTTTGTCTTCCAAGAGATTACGTTCTTTGTGCTTTTTGTATTGGATTTTAGCCTTTTCCATGTTCTTTTCAAAGTCCTGCAAGTAGCTCAGATCGACTGGCTTTGCAGATTTAATTGAATTTGTGATGGTTATGTCTTTGCTAGACTCTGTTTCATCATCGTCATCATCATCGTCTTCCTCGGAATCTGATAGCTGCATACCAGCATTACAATCAAATTTGGGCACCGCTTCGGTATTGTCAGTCGATGTGGATGGTTTGACATCAAAGAAACTCGATTTGAGGTCGATTTCATCGGGATTGACAAGATAATCGTCACCACTGCTCTCAGAATCACTAAGTACAGCCCTTTTGTTTTTGTCGGCGCGTGGTAGCTTCTTTTCTGCTTGCGCAGTTTTATGTTTTTGCTGACCCTGTGTTGATTGATCGGCTCGCCCTACTGTCTTTGGCGGAGGTTTATATTTATTAAAAAGTTTTGTCCTCAAAGATGTGCCAGTGGATTTCCGTTTCTTTGATTGCTTTGTGGAAGCATCAGACTTGGAGGACGACTTTGCATCCCTACAGAAATAATTATGATCATAAAATGAAAACATTATAAATTAAAATAAATTTAGTGTTTATTGTTACCTTCTTTTTGAACCCGAATTATCTTCGAAATCACTATCATCGTCGTCGGACTCATCGGAAGCTTGACGACGATTCGAGGAAGATTTTCCTGGTTTCCATTCATCTTCGCTTGCTGAAAAATCTTCTTCTGTCGATGAAGATTGATATTCATCGTCAGACATTACTGTTGTTTTGTTTTTGATTCCTTAATAGTAATTACACTTAACTTTTTTTGTTGGTAAATAAATAAATTAATAATGATAAATAATTTTCACTGATTATTTTCTTTTTCTTGTTTTTTTCTTTTCGTCGGTGTGGTTTGGTTGTGTTGTGAAATTGAATTTTTTATTTGTTTGCCTTTGCGCAAAATTTTTCAGCGCACGCTTTTTAAATATTCCATATTCCAGTTTCCAATTTGGGCAGGGATGTGATATGTAACACCCTCAAACTGTTAAACGTCAGTAAGATGATTTCAATTTATGTTTTGTTCAACAACACCAGCAAAAGCAAATCAAAAATCTTGTTCTAAAGTGTTCTAAACGTTTGTGAATACATAATTGCGAAAATTACTATAAAGCAGTTTTCAGAACAGATTAATTTTACATTTAAACATTCTGAATAGTAGTTAAACTGAACTAGCTATTAAAATATTTTTTTGAACAGCTCTCTGTTGTTTGTCATTATTGAAAGTAGGTGCAACTCCATTTGGTCGAGAAAACAACATCCCTGCGGATTTGTTTTTATAGTGGCTTAAGTTAAGTCTCGTAATTGTCTGAATTATTGGACTTAAGTTGCTGATGAATTTACACTAAATAAATCACTATGCACTGATGTCGTTTTGTTCACAGAAGTCTAGGTAAATGGTCTTGGAAAAAAACACGCCTAGTAACCGCCGGGTTTATCGTTGACTTACTAGATATGGACCACCTGTCGGTTGAAATTTTCATACAAATGGCCAAAAAATGTTGTTCCAGCTAAAAGCGGCAAAAATACACGTCAATGGGGTTTATGTTTCACCTTTGCATATAGAAACTATAGTAGCTTCGTTATCGACGATTTATTCTTTCTAAAAATTTGCGTAAATTAGCGCTGTTCGCACAAAGGAATTAGTGAAGACATATATTGGGCGAAAGAGTTGACTATATTATTTTGGCTCTGACAACAATAACGAGGGTGAGCAGTTTGAAAATTTTCCGTTTCTTGACAGATTAAAAAAAAGGGGAGAAGCATTTTTTATTGGCTGCTTGGCTGCTGCCACGACCTTGTAGACGAAATGAAATAATAAAAAAGTAAGTAGGTAGGTATGTAATTTATATTTTATAACCGAAAAAAAAATCGTAAATAAATAAGCACATGTAGGTATATTATTGATATACCTATATGTACTTATATATATTTTATGCCAAGACTCGGGCACAGATAAGTTTATTTTAGATTAGTTTCTTCAAAAAATTTATATTTCGTTTTTGTTGCAGATGACTGAAAATGAAAAAGGGATTTATCAAAAAATGGTTACCATATTGATAAATTTGTATCAATTTTTTTTCTTAATAAAGTTTTGCATACTATGTTAAGAATTTGTGTAACAAGAAACAAAAGCTGTTTAATAAAGTTTAAAACTTAATCAAAACAAAAAAAAATTACTTTTAATAAAATTTTAAGCTAGCCGTATATAGGTACAGGATAAAGTTATGAGAGAAATTCATCATCGTGTATATACGTATGGTTTGAAGAGGCTTCGCAGGCTCGGTTGTGTTTTCGGAAAATTGAAAATCGAACCGAGTAGATGCCAAACAATTCTCGCATTATACCTACTTAAGTGAGGAAAATAAATATAGGTACGTTAATTTTTTCATATGGCAACCATGGTTACATAACTAAAATTTGTATACAAAATCATATTAGAAGATACCATTCAGTTATATGTTGCCACATTTCAGTATCTCTTTGTGATTTAGATTTTAAATTTCCTGTTTAGTTTTGATGTAAGGTAGGTAGGTACCTATAAGAAATCAAGTTAAAAAATAAAAGTCTGTTTTTCAAATCAAGTGATACACCGTTTGAAAGGTGGTACTCCCTAGATCACGAATATGCATTTCTTATATTGCTAGGACGCTTAGTTTAGCCGCAAATCAAGTTTAAAGATGTCAACTTTGATACCCGTAGGACGCTTAGTTTAGCCGCAAATCAAGTTTAAAGATAAAAGTTTGTTTTTTAAATCATGTGATACAGCGATTGAAAGGTGGCACTCCCTAGATCACAAATATGCATTTTTTAAGCCGCTGGGACGCTTAGTTTACCCGCAAATCAAGTTAAAGATGTCAACTTTGATACCCGTATCCATGATTTTCTTCCAATAAAGCAAGTTTTGCATTACCAATTTATAACTTTATTTCTATAAAATTTGTAAATTTTATTGAATTATTAACTTTTTTAAAAATTTGCATCGCAAAATGTATGCATACAACAACACAAGCATTTTCAATGGAATATGTAATTGTGACGTCACATTGTTTCGTCAGCAGCTACATTCTATTCTAATATGTAGCTTGCCACATTTCATATAGTTCAGCATTAAAGCTAGCACCTACACATTCAGAAGCAGCCAAATATTTATTTTCCACCATGCATACAGCCATACATAATAAATAAATAACTTCCAATTCCCTTTTCTTATGAACATTCATTATCAAAATAAAAACGAAGAAGGTCAAAGAGAAAAAGTCAACAATTATAATTTTCATCTTCTTCCAACTCTTTGAAATTTTCTATATGCCTTCTCGTTATAATATTCCCCAGTTTGTATCCCTCAAAATATCTCCCAACAACAAGCCACTCCCTAAAGAGCTAGAGCTCCCAACATAGCTAGATGGCGCTTCGGGCATTCAATAAATCACTCAATTGAGTGGCTCTCATGAGCTTACTATAGAAATATATATGCAATGAGCTTACTATAGAAATATATATGCAATGAGCTTACTATAGAAATATATATGCAATGGTTTCACTCTTGTGGATGTGGTTTTTGCGAACTGCATGCATGCTTTGCATAGAAAATAGTCATGTGCGCTATGGGTAGAAAAGAGGATTGTAAAATTTGAGCCATGACTCTAAAATCGCAGTGTTATAGCGTGCATCATGGTATATTTTTTTAAAAAAGGATTTCGTAAAAAAATGCATGCATGAAGTAGCAAGGTAAAATAAAACACTTTTTCTTTCAATTGGCAGCGTTTAGTTGATCATAATCATGCATATTACCGTTGTCGTTTGTCGCGAAAAACGACACTACAAAGAAAGACAGCACTGTCTTAGGCGACAAACGACTTCGGTAACACGGTTTCTCCACGATCTAGATTTCATAGAATGCAAGATAGCATTCTATTAAAATTGCCTATGCAGACCGCAAATAGTATTTTATGAAAAAATTCTTGCAATATATTGCTCAGCTCATAGCATGCTATAGATAGTATTCTAAGAGCTGTCATTTTCATATTGACTTTTGTTTTCTTTGTATTTGGACTGAAATAGTAAGCTATCAAATGCCCACATACATTTTATAGCATTCTAGCAATCTTTCTTTCTATGGAAAGTGAGAGATGGTAATCTATGAAATCTTGCTCGTGGAGACACCGTGTAATAGACAGTAGACTGATTATATTTATGCTGTTGCATAGAATAATAAATAATGCTGTATTACTTTTGTAAGCGACAGTATTTATATTGCCCTCCTAAGCGTAAATGTCGTAACTCAATTTTTTTATTTGTTATTTTTCTCCTTTTGTTTAGTCTCAAACTCTGAAACCTGATGATAATTTTTAATAAAAAAAACGTATATTATTAAAAAATTATATAAAGTAATTAAATAAATAAGTTTTACCAAAAAAAAAACTGTCAAAAGCCAGAAAATTCGTCATTTCTGAACATGCTTCGCTAAAAATTGTAATTGTTATACGACATTCTCGCTTAGGAGGGCATGTCAGTTCTTTGTCGTGTGGTTTTTCACTGCAATATATATTATTTATGGATGCTGAAAACCAGTAACAAATATGTACCAATGTGACACCTACATTAGATAATAAGTTAACCAACAATTTTTAATTTAATTATTTAAAATACATAATTTTCATTATTTTCAAAAATTTATTTTGTATCATACAAGTCTTAGCGTAGGTTCAATATGTTATCCAGGAACAACCAATAAAAAATATCTTTTTTTGCTTCTCTAAATAATTAATAGTTTATTAACAATAACAAACAAAAATCATACTGCGTTATAAAATTAATATTCATCATCGAACATAATTATCAAATTTATAAATTTGGATTGCTCGAAAGATGTAGTATTGCTTTTGTAAGGTTCAGCGATGACAGAAGTGGCAAAATTTTCTAACAAATTAGCTTCAAGAAAGTTTAAGTGAAGAGAAATTATGAAAATAATTAAAAATCTCACTGCGACAACGATCGGATGCGTTTCAAAAGCGATGGACTAGCTGAGCTGTGACTACTAAATCTTGTGGTAGATGCTGGTTCAATCACGCGATCCACAAATCGTTCAGGGATACCCACTTTAAGCAAGTAACTTTTTTTATATTTATCTAAATTTTGATTATAGAAGGTTATTGCATCCCAACACATTTCGCTAAGTTTTGGTATTGTCATCCACATTTTGTAGAGATAATTACATCGTCGCATAGTTGTTTTGTTGAATTCGATGCCACCAAATATGTACATACAACCGTTACCTGGTGTGCTAGCTGAATGGAAGTATAGTGGTCGAGGCAGTGCAGCAGTTTTTAACAAAGACCACTGCATTGTCCGAAAATTAATCTTCCAGATGTCGGCAAAGTAAGTTGTGAAATCACTTTGCAGTCCACCTGTTATGTATGCTTCAACACCATTTGGTGTATCGAACTGTACACATGAAAAGCACTTGCGTGGTTCTGGCATTCCTCCGGCAATAGTTGGATCTGGTTTAGTTTCAAAATAATCCCAGGTATTTGATTTTAAATTGAATGCCGGAATCGTTTGCAGATCGTATACTGACGTCGATGTGCCTCCGCCAAGGACAAATATGTGTTTGCCATCGTAGACTACTTCGTGGCGATACCTACCTTCAGGATCATCGCGCATTTCGGGGCGACATATGTAAACGTTTTCCCATACTTTGGTTTTTAGATTTAGACGATAAACATCACAGGAGTAATCAAAACCTGTTGTACCACCAATTGTGTACAGGTAGTCATTATGGATGACTATTCCCGGACCGTATTGAGCTGTTGGCAGGTCACCTTCGACAGTTAGGCGGACAACCTGAGGACGATCGGTTGCAAAGACATGACAATCATTTGAGCAGTATTCACCGAAAGGATACCCTGTTCCACCGTGTGACTATGAAAGTAAATTAAAAACATATTAATAAAAAACAAAATGTAGAACTTGTTAATGCATAGGAAAAGTATAGAAATTATCAATCAAAACAGTTATACAGAAAATAAGAATTTAAAATTATTATGTTGCTTGATCTCCAAATGATGGTTATGAACGATGGACTCAAAGCAAATGTTTGGAAAATTCAAGATGTCGTTTTACAAGAAAAGCAAGACGTTCAAATAGGTAAACATGTGTTTTCACCAAACGTTTGCCTTTTAAGGTGAACATAAAAATGCAAGTCGCTAGTAGAGTAATTTTAAAAAAGTTCGCTTAAAGACCAACTTTCGATTAGCTATTAATAATAAGGCGTTTAATACTAATAATTAGTTAGTTTAGTAAATTTTTTGATGGTGATTCTTTATTCAATTTCCTATTTTGCTTTTGGAATCACTGGAGGTGCCGTTTTTAACTTTAAAAGCTATATGTGGCAAAGTTCCATTTTCTTAGAGCAGATCCTTAAGCAATTGATGTAATTTGTTTCTAATAAATACTGAAGCTGTTCAGTAAGACTTGTTAGCACCAATTACTATAGAAGAATTATGTTTGAGCATCTTAAACCATTCAAGGACATCTTTCTCAAATCCATCATCGACCGCATATTCCCATTACGATATGCACTGAAAACACCAAGTAGATACAAAACCTCTTTATCGACTTGAAGGCTGCTTATCACAGCATTTCTAAAGATGAGCTTTTCAGAACCATGTCTAATCTTGACATTCCCTATTGCCAAGATTAGACATATATATAATTAACACGCACTTTAAGATTATATGACTACCCTTATAATGTTTTATTAAACACAACGCAGGCGTTTAGGAAATGCAAAGAATGTGAAAGAGGATAACGATGTACATCTTGAATGCCTGTAGACATCATAATTCATATCGATCGTGGAAAATCGAGTAAAGTAAAGCATACTTTACAGTATGTCCGAAGTTTGGGTCTAACATAATTCTGGCCCCGTCCATAGTATCTTAGCAGAATTGACAAAGACTTCATGTAAGAAAATGGAGGCGGGTAGTCCAAATAAAGACCGGCTAGAGCGAAATGTTATTTTGAGGCACAAGTTTACACCGGACTGTGGGACAAAATAGAAAGAACATGAAACAAGATGTATAATTAACTCAGTCCCTAAATTTGCATTTGTCAAAAAACAGTCTGAAATGTATCGCTTTCTGATCAGGGAATAGAAGGTTCTGATGTAAATGCACCAATAGAAAAGCACTTACATTTACAATATGTGAAGATAATTGAAACATTAAAATAAAACAAAATTGTTCAACATGTAGTTACTTACAATTAAAACATTGTTATGTATCACTAGCGCATTAGATGCCAATTCTTTTGGCATGTTCGGCGTTGCGAAGTCCATCAGCATTTTCCATTTTCTCGTTGCAAAATTATACGACCAAAGTTCTTGAAACAGCAAACACCTACCCAGGCTCGACATTAAATTTGCCGATTTCGGATTATATCCTCCCAAGGAAAATAAATTACCATCGGATGCAATAACTCTGTGACCGCTTCTCGACACAGGATAATCATCAGGATTTTGATACTTATATTCGACTCTTATCAAATCGTAGGCTTTGAAAATGTATTCCTTTCGATCCATTTCGATGTCCTCATCACTGCTGCTAACAATACTCCATGAGCTGCTGCTCGATGAGCTGCTGGACGTGTCATTTTGGTTATCATTCTGTTGTAGATTATTCAAATCCATATTATAATTCACCGACGCAGGGAAAATAAACTTGCGTAAAATAAAATTAAGGCAATTTTCGATAAATATAAAAATATTCCAGTAAATCGTATTCAGTATTGTAAAAAATATATTTTTTCTTTTCATCACAAAATGTTAAGAGCTTTAATTTAAATTTTTTCCTTCGTATGCTTTCGAGTTTTAATTTTTTTTCTTTGCAGAAGATTTATTGAACGAACATGGAAAGCCAATTATTTTTTTTTCTTTTTAGAATTTGTATTTATTAATTGTTTTGTAATTTTTTTAACGTCGTTGTCAGTTTAGAAAAAAAAGAAACATACTCTGGTGATGTGTGGCACTTTTTTGATATTTTTTTTTCTTTAGTTTGTTTTGAAATCCAAGAAGGTAAAATAATTTTTAATTTATTTATGTTTTATAACTCGACGACCTTGTAGAAATAGTCATTTTGTTATCTGTTTTTTTTTTGTTGTCTTCCACCATCTGCTCGGGTGGATGCGAGATGTAATTGATGCCGAACAATCAGATAACAGCCAGTTATGAGATTCCTTATCCCTATTGCAGTCGAAATTTTGAGCGAAGTGGGTGTACGATGGCAAATTATAAAAATAAATATTAAACAAGCTCTTACACCATTCGTAGATATTTGTGAAAATAAAATTTACTAGAATTTTTAATAATTTTTTTGACAGATGACAAAAGAAATGACACATGCCAATTATAAAGGCTGACAACTGTTGGATGTAAAACAAAATTCCGCTGATGACTGAAGAGTGGTGAATTTTAAATTCGCCATAGGGGAAAGTAGGGTTATACAATAGCGTTATCTAATTTCTAAAAGTAAATTAAAGACGAATGGCAGCACCCAGAAAATATGAAAATAAATAAACAGCTGTGTGTCGAACGAAAATAAACACAAGTGAGGGTAGTAAAATGAATTTTTTTTGTTTTAACATTTTGTTCTTATTACCTACACTTTTAGTCACTTCACTTATATTTTTTCGGAGTAGAATTTGCCAGGACATAAGGTTTTCATGTTGTTTATTTAAAAATCAAATTGACGTACTAGATATTTGGTGAAACTGCGCATAAGTGTCACGTTAATTCCTTAAATATAGATTCAGCCCTATTCTGGCGACCTCTCAAAAAATAAAGACCTCTCAACTCGGGGTGAATTTGATTTTGAGACTTTTTTGGTATTCTGGCGAAAACCTCTCAACTTGTTAGCATCTCAAAATCTTTAAAATTGAGATCTGCTCTTTGGCACATCACAACTGCGTTTGTTTTTTTTATACAAAGAAGAAGGCAAAATATGGACATGTTCATTTTAATACATCTCTTGGAAGAGAATGAAAAGTAAGAATTTTATTATTTTATAGAAAGTGAATAAAGTGTTTTTATTTTTTAATTAACTAATTTTTAAGATTGGAGCGGAGGAGAATGCTCAAACAATTGAAATTAATGATCCATTTTCTCTTCAAGAGGAAACATTCACAAAATTTTTTCGGCTGCCCAAAACTTTTGTGCTGGGACTTTATTCATGACCTAGAGCAGCACGACGAACAACCATTTTCTTTGCCATTTGTCATTCGAGTATACGAGTATCATATTTTATATTTTATTTGTTTGATTTATTATTTTGTTTTTCTATAATAGTTTATTTCAGTTCTTTATTTTCTTGCCCATGGCTCCTACCCAAAATGCGTAGGAAACAATTACACCCTTCCTGTTAGCCAACCACCGCCGTATACTTAGCAGCACTATGTCGGGAATTTCATTTTTTTTTGTTCATATAATTTGGGAAACATTTGGGAAAATTTGGGAAACCATTTTTAGAATTTGGGTAAGTCTAGTTAATTATAGTTATTAACAATTTAAGATTTGGCGTATACTTAGCAGCACTTAGAAACAAAAGTGGACTTTTTTGGTATCAAACGATCGGAATTGCTTTTCTCAAATTTGGGAAACCATTTTTAGAATTTGGGTAAGCATAGTTCAGTAAATAATTAACAAAATGTAATAATATTGACAGTTCTATAAACAATTAAAATCGTAACGTAACGTGATGTAACGCAAAGAAAATTCTCATGCCTGAACACAAAACTAACACCTATAAACATAATTCTGTCCCAATTTCTGTCATATGTCAGCTGTTGTCAGCATTCTGTCGTATTCATTAAGGGCCAAACCCATAGAACGCGTTGCGTGCGTTGAGATGTCGCTTTCAACTAAGTATTCCAAAAAATAAACACAAATTTGAATCAAAACCAACTAAGCCAAGTAAAACTTAAATACAAATAACAACAAGAAGTCCATATAGACTTAGCTAACTCCAGATAACTATCGGGACTTAGCTTAGTCCATATGGACTTACTGCATTACAGACACTACTATATGAGTGTTATTTGGGAACGTCAAATTTCTTCAGTAATGGCGTGAGCTAACTCTGAACTTTTAGTTCACTGTTGGTAGAAAACATGTATAGATACATTTAAGTAAAAATGATTTTTCTTCTTTCATTTTAGATGAACGATGAACTTTTTCGTCGACGTAAACGAGCTGTCTATTGTATGGGAACATTTTCCCTCGGAACATGTAAAATTTCATCACGAATAAAGATGAAAAGAAGCAAAGCCGCCATTTTTGTTGACATTTTACGAAGGCGGGAAAATTAAATTGCAAATCTTACCTTTAAATAGCGTTTTGCAGTTGCAGTAGAAAAAATTCAGTTTAACAAATTTTCAAAAAATAAAGAAAGTGAGAAAATAAATACACAAATGATATACAAAAAAGCTCACTAAATATAACCTTTTCGTCATTTTGTCCAGTTTGAAGCTAAAAGTTACGTCATAATACGATTCATGCCAGTTTACGTCTCCAGCTTAAATGGGGCGTTCATGAAAACGTATGATGTAAAGTTTCGTTTTTACATCAGGCGGAAATTTTCGTCGGTAGATGAAAACCCTTAAATAGTTGCTTACCCCAATTTTTTGCGCGCAATTATATTGCATACCTATACATTTCAATTAATATTACGCAGATGACGTTTTCGAAAACGGCCGATGGCAAGCCTATTAACGCACCTAATAGAAACGTTATTTTTTCTTGAGCTATCTCGTGAACGGATTGATCGATTTTAACCAAACATTTTTTGAACAATTTTCAAAACCAAAATTTAGCAGAAATGCTTAATTTTTAAGTACACTAAATATTTACCAAAAAAATAAACACTACATCAAATTTTAACTACAAACACTAGCAAAACACAAATTGTGAACAACTGTTCTTAAATTTATGAGTCTCATAACTTATGCACACAAATTGGTATTCACCAACCCTTAATAAACTACATTCGAATATTCGAAAATGGCTTATTTATTTGCCTTTTTTATATTTCGTAAAAAAGTTAAAAACAAGATAATTAATCGTATCGGGATTATAAAGTACAAAAACGTGAAGTGAGTTTTGTGGTTTATTAAAATATTGGCAAGAAAATAAATTCAAACTGTGAATTAAATACGTTTTTTAAACTACACAAAAGAAATCAAAAAATTATTTGTTTGCTTCTTCCTGAAACTACAAAAATGAATAATCTGCAAGAAATGTTTCAGAAAAGAAATGTTTCTTGAAGTGACACATGTTTTGGAAGGGGAAACCAACTATGGGTCGCATAAAACAACCACAAAGAATGTCCTATGGAGAAACAATGTGAAGAATGTAGCAAACTTCTGGCATATAAAATAGGTAGGTACCTATGTACCTACTAGATTGTGGAATATATTATGATGAGGATTCGAATTATGTATTGAATACTTTGAATGCCCACCAATTCTTTGCACTACCCGATACTAATAAAGCCTCTCTTCCTAGATTCGTGTTGTTAGGTTGATTCCGCATTGAAATACTTGAACTACCTACATAGATCAAACCACATGTGATCAACTACATATGACTTTAAACCGGGCAATACCTATGTACGAGTATACGTCGAAATATATATTACAGTCATTCCAAAGTGTTAGACGATGAGAACTATAATCCGCATCATGGCATTAACTTGACATTACAAAGGGTTCAATTTGAGTATTTGTCGCGATTTTTATTTGCTCCACTTGTTTGTTGTTGTGGGTGTTAGCATCAGAGTAATAAAAAATGTTTATAATTATTTATTTATTTTTGTTTAATTTTTGTTTGCAGGAATCTCTCAGAATGTTTTGTCGTGGGTAAAAATCGTTCTAATCTAAAGCCAATCTATAAAAAAAAAGTCGATGTATTGTATGGCAAGAATCTATTTTTGTAAATAATCTAATAGACGAAAACACAAACACTGGAACCTACTGAGGTTCAATTTCCAAATAAGTCAAATGTGTTCAACCAAGCAAAGGTAGGTTAATTTTTGTTTCCGAAGGAACATTTCTTTAAAAATATTATTTGTAGTATTTAATAGATTAAAGTAGCTCAACACCAACAGCAACATTGTGTCCCCACGATAGCTAAATTCCGGGAACATGAGAACATAGTTCACAGCCAGTTCTCAACAATCACTACCAAAGCAGACGTTGACCAACCAAACTCTCAAAATTCACCACGGTAATTAAAACACAACAAATCAAGACAACGAAAGTTAAGATGACCAAAAACAATGCCTGCTAGCATCCCCACAACCAAAACGACACAAATACGTTATATTATATCCCATAATAAATAAAAGAAAACGGTTCTTTGTTGGTAATCATATCTTCTATAAAACAAATACCATGATTCCAAATTCTATTTAAACTACATATGTAATATCATCTACTTGTAGATATGTGTACAGATATGTACAATATGATTTGTGTGTTTTGAATTGGTTAAAGTTTTTAAATGTTTTTTTTTTATTTTTTATGGTGTCTACATCTAAAAACGTATACGTACATCTACCTAAGTATTCTTTTCCGTATCCGAAATTTAAAAAGGACTAGCTATGTTAATAATTTCTTATCTTTATTTTGCACATGATGTATTTATTAAAACAACATTCTAAATTTCAAACTCTGGTATATTAGGATCACGAAGGGAAGGATTTGGGCAGGGTATTAAATAATATCGATTCAAATGAATGCAACGACATTTTTAATGATCAAACTATTGAACACGAAAGTTGGATCACTAATTTCATGAAAAGAGAAACAGTAGCATAATCTCAGCTAAGGTTTACTCAAAGTTAGTTTATTTCTATTTGATTCAGTTCTATTAAATAGTCCCTTCTTCCGATGTTGCTTCTTTGTCATTCGATACTTTCTTAGCTACGATTCCAGATGAAGTTGTCTTTCGAGAATGCGAATACCTACGTATATTGCAGCTTTCAAAAAAGACATAGCAGAGATTTTAAAGTGAAGTGGAGTCCGAAGACTGATTTTGACTGTGCTTCCGGCGGAAGGTGCATCTATAATTTGGAAATCAGAGATTTTAACATTGTCATCAGATTCATTGACTTGCATTGGATTCCGTTGATGTAGCTTAAGTTTTCTTTGGACCGCACGTCATCTATCTATTTATGAAGGAAAAGCATTTAAATGAGAATAGTTGGTGAGAATTTTCTTACCGTTTTGCGACATATCACATTATTTCTTTGATAACAGTTTGATAACCTTTAAGACAATGAGAGATTGAGAGAACGTTTAAATAAATAAATTAAAATAGTTTACTTCTACCTTTTTTTATTTTATAAACATTTGACAAGATTTTGACAGAAATTGGGACAAAATTATGTTTATGTGTGTTAGTTCTGTGTTCAGGGTGTGAAATTTTTGATTGCATTTTAATACGTTACGTTACGAAACGTTCTATTTGTAATTGTTTATAAAACTGAAAATCTTTTTACATTTTGTTAATTATTTACTAAACTATGCTTTCCCAAATTCTAAAAATGGCTTACCAAATTTTGCTAACGTTTGGGCGAATTTGGTAAAGCATTTTTAGAATTTAGTAAAGTCTAGTTAATTAGTTATTAACAATTAAAAGTTTGGCGTATAGTAAACAGCATTTTGCAAACATTTAATTGTTAATATCTTATTAGCTAGAGCTTCCCAAATTCTAAAAATGGCTTACCAAATTTCGCTAACGTTTGGGCGAATTTGGTAAAGCATTTTTAGAATTTGGTAAGGTCTAGTTAATTAGTTATTAACAATTAAAAGTTTGGCGTATAGTAAACAGCATTTTCCAAACATTTAATTGTTAATATCTTATTAGCTAGAGCTTCCCAAATTCTAAAAATGGCTTACCAAATTTTGCCAATGTTTGGGCGAATTTGGTAAACCATTTTTAGAATTTGGTAAAGTCTAGTTAATTAGTTATATACAATTAAAATTTTGGGGTATAGTAAACAGCATTTTCCAAACATTTAATTGTTAATATCCTATTAGCTAGAGCTTCCCAAATTCTAAAAATGGCTTACCAAATTTTGCCAATGTTTGGGCGAATTTGGTAAACCATTTTTAGAATTTGGTTAAGTCTAGTTAATTAGTTATTAACAATTAAATGATTGGTGTATAGTTAGCAGCACATAGCAACAAAAGTGGTCTTTTTTGTACCAAACGATCGGAATCGCTTTTCTCAAATTCGGTAAACCATTTTTAGAATTTGGGAAAGCATAGTTTAGTAAATAATTAACAAAATATAAAAAGATTTTCAGTTTTATAAACAATTACAAATAGAACGTTTCGTAACGTAACGTATTAAAATGCAATCAAAAATTTCACACCCTGAACACAGAACTAACACATATAAACATAATTTTGTCCCAATTTCTGTCAAAATCTTGTCAAATGTTTATAAAATAAAAAAGGTAGAAGTAAACTATTTTAATTTATTTATTTAAGCGTTCTCTCATTGTCTTAAAGGTTACCAAACTGTTATCAAATAAATAATGTGATATGTCGCAAAACGGTAAGAAAATTCTCACCAACTATTCACATTCAAATGCTTTTCCTTCATAAATAGATAGATGACGTGCGGTCCAAAGAAAACTAAAGCTACATCAACGGAATCCAATGGAAGTCAATGAATCTGATGACAATGTTAAAATCTCTGATTTCCAAATTATAGATGCACCTTCCGCCAGAAGCACAATCAAAATCAGTCGTCGGACCCCACTTCACTTTAAAATCTCTGATATGTCTTTTTTGAAAGCTGCAATATACGTAGGTATTCGCATTCTCGAAAGACAACTTCATCTGGAATCGTAGCTAAGAAAGTATCGAATGACAAAGAAGCAACATCGGAAGAATGGACTATTTAATAGAACTGAATCAAATAGAAATAAACTAACTTTGAGTAAACCTTAGCTGAGACTATGCTACTGCTTCTCTTTTCATGAAATTAGTGATCCAACTTTCGTGTTCAATAGTTGTATCATTGAAAATGTCGTTGCATTCATTTGAATCGATATTTTTTTAGACCCCGCCCTAATCCTTCCCTTCGTGATCCTTATATACCAGAGTTTGAAATTTAGAATGTTGTTTTAATAAATACATCATGTGCAAAATAAAGATAAGAAATTATTAACATAGTCCTTTTTAAATTTCGGATACGGAAAAGAATACTTAGGTAGATGTACGTATACGTTTTTAGATGTAGACACCATAAAAAATAAAAAAAAAACATTTAAAAACTTTAACCAATTCAAAGCACACAAATCATATTATACATATCTGTACATATATTTACAAGTAAATGATGATATTACATAGTTTAAATAGAATTTGGAATCATGGTATTTGTTTTATAAAAGATATGATTACCAACAAAGAACCGTTTTCTTTTATTTATTATGGGATATAATATAATGTATTTGTGTCGTTTTGGTTGTGGGGATGCTAGCAGGCATTGTTTTTGGTCATCTTAACTTTCGTTGTCTTGATTTGTTGTGTTTTAATTACCGTGGTGAATTTTGAGAGTTTGGTTGGTCAACGTCTGCTTTGGTAGTGATTGTTGAGAACTGGCTGTGAACTATGTTCTCATGTTCCCGGAATTTCGCTATCGTGGGGACACAATGTTGCTGTTGGTGTTGCGCTACTTTAATCTATTAAATAATGCAAATAATATTTTTAAAGAAATGTTCCTTCGGAAACAAAAATTAACCTACCTTTTCTTCGTTGAACACATTTGGCTTATTTGGAAATTGAACCTCAGTAGGTTCCAGTGTTTGTGTTTTCGTCTATTAGATTATTTACAAAAATGGATTCTTGCCATACAATACATCGACTTTTCTTTTATAGATTGGCTTTAGATTAGAACGATTTTTACCCACGACAAAACATTCTGAGAGATTCCTGCAAAAAAAATTTAAACAAAAATAAATAAATAATTATAAGCATCTTTTATTACTCTGATGCTAACACCCACAACAACAAACAAGTGGAGCAAATGGAAATCGCGACAAATACTCAAATTGAACCCTTTGTTATGTCAAGTTCATGCCATGATGCGGATTATATTTCTCATCGTCTAACACTTTGGAATGACTGTAATATATATTTCGACGTATACTCGTACATATTGCCCGGTTTAAAGTCATATGTAGTTGATCACATGTGGTTTGATCTATGTAGGTAGTTCAAGTATTTCAATGCGGAATCAACCTAACAACATGAATCTAGGAAGAGGGGCTTTATTAGTATCGGGTAGTGCAGAGAATTGGTGGGCATTCAAAGGATTCAATACATAATTCGAATCCTCATCATAAATATTCCACAATCTAGTAGGTACATAGGTACCTACCTATTTTATATGCCAGAAGTTTGCCACATTCTTCACATTGTTTCTCCATAGGACATTCTTTGTGGTTGTTTTATGCGACCCATAGTTGGTTTCCCCTTCCAAAACATGTGTCACTTCAAGAAACATTTCTTTTCTGAAACATTTCTTGCAGATTATTCATTTTTGTAGTTTCAGGAAGAAGGAAACAAATAATTTTTTGATTTCTTTTGTGTGGTTTAAAAAACGTATTTAATTCACAGTTTGAATTTATTTTCTTGCCAATATTTTAATAAATCACAAAACTCACTTCACGTTTTTCTACTTTATAATGCCAATACAATTAATTATCTTGTTTTTAACTTCTTTACGAAATATAAAAAAGGTAAATAAATAAGCCATTTTCGAATATTCGAATGTAGTTTATTAAGGGTTGGTGAATAACAATTTGTGTGCATAAGTTATGAGACTCATAAGTTTAAGAACAGTTGTTCACACGAATTGTTTTGCTAGTGATTGTAGTTAAAATTTGATGTAGTGTTTATTTTTTTGGTTAATATTTAGTGTACTTAAAAATTAAGCATCTCTGCTAAATTTTGGTTTTGAAAATTGTTAAAAAAATTTTTGGTTAAAATCGATCAATCCGTTCACGAGATAGCTCAAGAAAAAAAAACGTTTCTATTAGGTGCGTTTAATAGGCTTGCCATCGGCCGTTTTCGAAAACGTCATCTGCGTAATATTAATTGAAATGTATGCAATATAATTGCGTGCAAAAAATTGGGGTAAGCAACTATTTAAGGGTTTTCATCTACCGACAAAAATTTCCGCTTGATGTAAAAACGAAACTTTACGTATTTCATGAACGCCCCATTAAAGCTGGAGACGTAAACTGACGAAAAGGTTATATTTAGTGAGCTTTTTTGTATATCATTTGTGTATTTATTTTCTCACTTTCTTTATTTTTTGAAAATTTGTTAAACTGAATTTTTTCTACTGCAACTGCAAAACGCTATTTAAAGGTAAGATTTGCAATTTAATTTTCCCGCCTTCGTAAAATGTCAACAAAAATGGCTTCTTTTCATTTTTATTCGTGATGAAATTTTACATGTTCCGAGGGAAAATTTTCCCATACAAATTTTGACAGCTCGTTTACGTCGACGAAAAAGTTCATCGTTCATCTAAAATGAAAGAAGAAAAATCATTTTTACTTAAATGTATCTATACATGTTTTCTACCAACAGTGAACTAAAAGTTCGGAGTTAGCTCACGCCATTACCGAAGAAATTTGACGTTCCCAAATAACACTCATATGGTAGTGTCTGTAATGCAGTAAGTCCATATGGACTAAGCTAAGTCCCGATAGTTATCTGGAGTTGGCTAAGTCTATATGGACTTCTTGTTGTTATTTGTATTTACGTTTTACTTGGCTTAGTTGGTTTTGCTTAAAATTTGTGTTTAACTTTTGGAATGCTTAGTTGAAAGCGACACCTCAACGCACGCAACGCGTTCTATGGGTTTGGCCCATAACGAAAAAGACAGAATGCTGAAAACAGCTGACATTTGACATAAATTGGGACAGAATTATGTTTATATGTGTTAGTTTTGTGTTCAGGCATGAGAATTTTCTTTGTGTTACATCACGTTACGTTACGATTTTAATTGTTTATAGAACTGTCAATATTATTACATTTTGTTAATTATTTACTGAACTTTGCTTACCCAAATTCTAAAAATGGTTTCCCAAATTTGAGAAAAGCAATTCCGATCGTTTGATACCAAAAAAGTCCACTTTTGTTTCTAAGTGCTGCTAAGTATACGCCAAATCTTAAATTGTTAATAACTAATTAACTAGACTTACCCAAATTCTAAAAATGGTTTCCCAAATTTTCCCAAATGTTTCCCAAATTATATGAACAAAAAAAAATGAAATTCCCGACATAGTGCTGCTAAGTATACGGCGGTGAAAATTTTCCCTCGGAACATGTAAAATTTCATCACGAATAAAAATGAAAAGAAGCCATTTTTGTTGACATTTTACGAAGGCGGGAAAATTAAATTGCAAATCTTACCTTTAAATAGCGTTTTGCAGTTGCAGTAGAAAAAATTCAGTTTAACAAATTTTCAAAAAATAAAGAAAGTGAGAAAATAAATACACAAATGATATACAAAAAAGCTCACTAAATATAACCTTTTCGTCAGTTTACGTCTCCAGCTTTAATGGGGCGTTCATGAAATACGTAAAGTTTCGTTTTTACATCAAGCGGAAATTTTTGTCGGTAGATGAAAACCCTTAAATAGTTGCTTACCCCAATTTTTTGCACGCAATTATATTGCATACATTTCAATTAATATTACGCAGATGACGTTTTCGAAAACGGCCGATGGCAAGCCTATTAAACGCACCTAATAGAAACGTTTTTTTTTCTTGAGCTATCTCGTGAACGGATTGATCGATTTTAACCAAAAATTTTTTTAACAATTTTCAAAACCAAAATTTAGCAGAGATGCTTAATTTTTAAGTACACTAAATATTAACCAAAAAAATAAACACTACATCAAATTTTAACTACAATCACTAGCAAAACAATTCGTGTGAACAACTGTTCTTAAACTTATGAGTCTCATAACTTATGCACACAAATTGTTATTCACCAACCCTTAATAAACTACATTCGAATATTCGAAAATGGCTTATTTATTTACCTTTTTTATATTTCGTAAAGAAGTTAAAAACAAGATAATTAATTGTATTGGCATTATAAAGTAGAAAAACGTGAAGTGAGTTTTGTGATTTATTAAAATATTGGCAAGAAAATAAATTCAAACTGTGAATTAAATACGTTTTTTAAACCACACAAAAGAAATCAAAAAATTATTTGTTTCCTTCTTCCTGAAACTACAAAAATGAATAATCTGCAAGAAATGTTTCAGAAAAGAAATGTTTCTTGAAGTGACACATGTTTTGGAAGGGGAAACCAACTATGGGTCGCATAAAACAACCACAAAGAATGTCCTATGGAGAAACAATGTGAAGAATGTGGCAAACTTCTGGCATATAAAATAGGTAGGTACCTATGTACCTACTAGATTGTGGAATATTTATGATGAGGATTCGAATTATGTATTGAATCCTTTGAATGCCCACCAATTCTCTGCACTACCCGATACTAATAAAGCCCCTCTTCCTAGATTCATGTTGTTAGGTTGATTCCGCATTGAAATACTTGAACTACCTACATAGATCAAACCACATGTGATCAACTACATATGACTTTAAACCGGGCAATATGTACGAGTATACGTCGAAATATATATTACAGTCATTCCAAAGTGTTAGACGATGAGAAATATAATCCGCATCATGGCATGAACTTGACATAACAAAGGGTTCAATTTGAGTATTTGTCGCGATTTCCATTTGCTCCACTTGTTTGTTGTTGTGGGTGTTAGCATCAGAGTAATAAAAGATGCTTATAATTATTTATTTATTTTTGTTTAAATTTTTTTTGCAGGAATCTCTCAGAATGTTTTGTCGTGGGTAAAAATCGTTCTAATCTAAAGCCAATCTATAAAAGAAAAGTCGATGTATTGTATGGCAAGAATCCATTTTTGTAAATAATCTAATAGACGAAAACACAAACACTGGAACCTACTGAGGTTCAATTTCCAAATAAGCCAAATGTGTTCAACGAAGAAAAGGTAGGTTAATTTTTGTTTCCGAAGGAACATTTCTTTAAAAATATTATTTGCATTATTTAATAGATTAAAGTAGCGCAACACCAACAGCAACATTGTGTCCCCACGATAGCGAAATTCCGGGAACATGAGAACATAGTTCACAGCCAGTTCTCAACAATCACTACCAAAGCAGACGTTGACCAACCAAACTCTCAAAATTCACCACGGTAATTAAAACACAACAAATCAAGACAACGAAAGTTAAGATGACCAAAAACAATGCCTGCTAGCATCCCCACAACCAAAACGACACAAATACATTATATTATATCCCATAATAAATAAAAGAAAACGGTTCTTTGTTGGTAATCATATCTTTTATAAAACAAATACCATGATTCCAAATTCTATTTAAACTATGTAATATCATCATTTACTTGTAAATATATGTACAGATATGTATAATATGATTTGTGTGCTTTGAATTGGTTAAAGTTTTTAAATGTTTTTTTTTTATTTTTTATGGTGTCTACATCTAAAAACGTATACGTACATCTACCTAAGTATTCTTTTCCGTATCCGAAATTTAAAAAGGACTATGTTAATAATTTCTTATCTTTATTTTGCACATGATGTATTTATTAAAACAACATTCTAAATTTCAAACTCTGGTATATAAGGATCACGAAGGGAAGGATTAGGGCGGGGTCTAAAAAAATATCGATTCAAATGAATGCAACGACATTTTCAATGATACAACTATTGAACACGAAAGTTGGATCACTAATTTCATGAAAAGAGAAGCAGTAGCATAGTCTCAGCTAAGGTTTACTCAAAGTTAGTTTATTTCTATTTGATTCAGTTCTATTAAATAGTCCATTCTTCCGATGTTGCTTCTTTGTCATTCGATACTTTCTTAGCTACGATTCCAGATGAAGTTGTCTTTCGAGAATGCGAATACCTACGTATATTGCAGCTTTCAAAAAAGACATATCAGAGATTTTAAAGTGAAGTGGGGTCCGACGACTGATTTTGATTGTGCTTCTGGCGGAAGGTGCATCTATAATTTGGAAATCAGAGATTTTAACATTGTCATCAGATTCATTGACTTCCATTGGATTCCGTTGATGTAGCTTTAGTTTTCTTTGGACCGCACGTCATCTATCTATTTATGAAGGAAAAGCATTTGAATGTGAATAGTTGGTGAGAATTTTCTTACCGTTTTGCGACATATCACATTATTTATTTGATAACAGTTTGGTAACCTTTAAGACAATGAGAGAACGCTTAAATAAATAAATTAAAATAGTTTACTTCTACCTTTTTTATTTTATAAACATTTGACAAGATTTTGACAGAAATTGGGACAAAATTATGTTTATATGTGTTAGTTCTGTGTTCAGGGTGTGAAATTTTTGATTGCATTTTAATACGTTACGTTACGAAACGTTCTATTTGTAATTGTTTATAAAACTGAAAATCTTTTTATATTTTGTTAATTATTTACTAAACTATGCTTTCCCAAATTCTAAAAATGGTTTACCGAATTTGAGAAAAGCGATTCCGATCGTTTGGTACAAAAAAGACCACTTTTGTTGCTATGTGCTGCTAACTATACACCAATCATTTAATTGTTAATAACTAATTAACTAGACTTAACCAAATTCTAAAAATGGTTTACCAAATTCGCCCAAACATTGGCAAAATTTGGTAAGCCATTTTTAGAATTTGGGAAGCTCTAGCTAATAGGATATTAACAATTAAATGTTTGGAAAATGCTGTTTACTATACCCCAAAATTTTAATTGTATATAACTAATTAACTAGACTTTACCAAATTCTAAAAATGGTTTACCAAATTCGCCCAAACATTGGCAAAATTTGGTAAGCCATTTTTAGAATTTGGGAAGCTCTAGCTAATAAGATATTAACAATTAAATGTTTGGAAAATGCTGTTTACTATACGCCAAACTTTTAATTGTTAATAACTAATTAACTAGACCTTACCAAATTCTAAAAATGCTTTACCAAATTCGCCCAAACGTTAGCGAAATTTGGTAAGCCATTTTTAGAATTTGGGAAGCTCTAGCTAATAAGATATTAACAATTAAATGTTTGCAAAATGCTGTTTACTATACGCCAAACTTTTAATTGTTAATAACTAATTAACTAGACTTTACTAAATTCTAAAAATGCTTTACCAAATTCGCCCAAACGTTAGCAAAATTTGGTAAGCCATTTTTAGAATTTGGGAAGCTCTAGCTAATAAGATATTAACAATTAAATGTTTGCAAAATGCTGTTTACTACACCCCAAACTTTTAAATGTATATAACTAATTATTTAGACTTTACCAAATTCTAAAAATGCCTTACCAAATTCGCCCAAACATCGGTGAAATTTGGTAAGCCATTTTTAGAATTTGGGAAGCTCTACATAATTAGTTATTAACAATTAAAAGTTTGGAAAATGCTGTTTACTATACCCCAAACTTTTAATTGTTAATAACTAATTAACTAGACTTTACCAAATTCTAAAAATGGTTTACCAAATTCGCCCAAACATTGGCAAAATTTGGTAAACTATTTTTAGAATTTGGTAAAGCATAGTTCGGTAAATAATTAAGAAAATGTAATAATATTTATAGTTCTATAAACAATTAAAATCGTAACGTAACGTGATGTAACGCAAAGAACATTCTCTACCTGAACACAAAACTAACGCAAATAAACATAATTCTGTCCCAATTTCCTTTTTTTTTTGAGTAAATGTGTTTGTTATGACATTCCGAGAAAAATCGAAAAAAAAACAGCAAAAATTGTGCATTTTTTTTATGAAATAACGAAATTAGATAAAAAGTGATCCACGTCAAAATTAATGTTAAAGAAAACGTTTGCTTGCAATTCCAAGCAAGACCGATTTGCAGGACTATATCAGCACCCACTACAAGGCGTCTCGCGTTGTTTTGTCGGGAGCTGGTGGAGTTAATAACCAGGAATTGGTTCAACTTGCCAACTCGAACCTTGGAAAATTGCAAAACATCATTGCCGCTTTACTGGTTTTGAAATGCGTGTCCGTGAAGACTCGTTGCCATAGTTGTCGAGAGCTGCGGCTGGACCGATTGACATAAAATTCCTGTAATGGTTGCCAGTACTTTGATTTGTGCATGGGATCGGTCACAAGTTGGTGGTGTTAACAATGCTTTCAACTTAGCTCGTGCCAGCGCTGAACGCAGTATGTTCTCAATATTCTTGTATTACCCTCAAAATCTTATTTCTTTGTTTTCCAGATCTGTGTCACAGCTTCCAATCGTTCAACACCTGCTACAAGGATACCGGTTTGTGGGGCAACTACTGGGTATGTTATCCTCTCCAGAGCGAGGTATTTATTTCTATTCTCTTTCTTTTATTCACTCAATTATAAACATATTTTTTTTTGTAGAACATGCTCTGCATTTCTTCTGTTATCAGAAGAATGGTTAAGTCTCTGCAATTGATGCTAAAGTTGAATGTGCAAAGAACCTTCTGAAAACCAACTTGCTGTTGCAATTGGATGGATCTACTGCAATCTGCAAAGATATTGGTCGCCAAATGCTCTGCTGTAACCGCCGTATCCCATTACATGAATTGGATATGCCGTTTCGATACAGAATATTCGTGATTGGCACTGTTGGACCAACTGAAAACCTGTCCGATACTTGTACTGGCTTAGACTTTAAACAGTCAATCATTTAATGCAAAACTAATCAAAACAAAATTAAAACCTCAAACCAAGCTCCTGATGTTACGCTATACCTTTTAAGAAAAATTATGTTTATTTAATGTGAAAGAATACACAACAAAGATAAAGGGATATTAACGAAGTAAAATAATAAAATTAATTAAAAACAATTTAATTTTTTTTATTTAAATGATATACCAGAAATAAACAAAAAATTTGAAACGAATATGGCCTCATTATAGTTTTGTTTAACGAAGAAAAAATCAGATAAGATGATGTCAGAGCAGCGTAGAGCAAAGTCAAACAGCTGTGAAATTCAGATGAAGTTAAAGCAGAAATTTTAAATGTGTAATTGGGCAAACGTTATGTGTGTGAGTCTGAATGAACTGCAAATCTAGATACATCTAGAGCAGAAAATGTCTCACTGAACAGTAAAATCCTACTCTTTTCTACTCAGGGTAGGTTAAAATAGCTCGCTGAACAGTACTTATAGGTTCTGGCTCAAAAGTCCATAATAGCATCTACTATTTGTTGCCATTGGTTGAAGTGTTTATGGGCTGTTTGTTCACACTTCTTATTTTGGTCATTCTGTCTTTTTTTGTGCTTAATCACAATTAAAAAATTATGTAATAGCTTCAATTTGAGTTGGGTTAATCTATAAAGTTTTTTTTTAAAGTCCCGTTGCCTCAATAGAAACAAAAATGTTTCAATATTCAACCATTGCTGAGGCAACTAATTTCCAGTCTCAACATTTTGATAGCTTCATTTCGTAAGAATGAGATTTTACATTTTTTTTGCATAAGAAAATTCCAAAAAAGAAATAAATCTTTAAACTGATATCGATCATTTTTCTGCGACATTTATCTCTAAATTATTTTGCATACCAAAGCTAGCATTAGCTCAGAAAAATGAGATTTGAGACTGAGTTTAAGCATTTCGCATACCACCCTTTGTTTGCTGTTCAACTGGAAATGGATTTTCTTAGAAGAGGTGGTTTTTCTTATTTTCATTTTTCTCAGAAAGTACAAAACATTTAATTATCTGGTTTCCTGATGTTGAGTAAAAATTAATTAGAGTATTGAAAACAAAAGTAGTACTTAATAACGCAAAATTTTGAAAAAAAAAAATAGCTAAAACAATTTTTTTGAATTTTTTGTTCAAAGTTTTAATTTTGAAAATAAATTACTCAAGAACTATTTGCTAAATTAACTATTTGCTAATTAGCTAAAAATAAAATAAAAGAAGAGATTTCTGGCTTTTCAAAAAAGTATAACAACGCATAGTAAGTTTAATCGTTATTTTTTAATATTTTTTTCCGTTTTAAGCGAATTTTTTGGAAATTTTCCCCTCCCGGATTAATGATGGGAGATAGACCTTCTCCCATACAGTTTTTTTTGCCTTTAACCAAACTACCCGTTCCAGCAATTTGTTTTTGTATTTTATGTGAATCACTTTTTATAGGTCATTTTTAATTGGATTTATGAGATACTTTTAGGCTGAATATCACCTCAGCCAATCGACTTAGGACTTTGGTGTTGCAATATAAAATGTTCATTTTAGTACGGTCTATCAGAATATCATCTTTTTTTTCGTGGCCGGTTAAAATAAAAATAACCGTGACCAGTTAAAATAAAAATAAGCCGGTTAAAAATAACCATTAAAGAGTGGCGCATGCCCACTCAGAGTGGCGCATGCCCTTTAATGGTTAAAGATTGCGGGAGTGGTTATATTATAACGAAGAAAATTATAGAAGTTATGAGTTGAATTCTGAAAAAAGTCAGAAAATCTTGAATTTGTACTCAAAATGAAGGTATTTAAATAATAATATGGGATGGGGTCAGAAGAGTAGTTTTTTCTTTTTGATAATGGGAAAACATGGTTGAAGCATGAAAAAAACTTTTTGCTTAAAATTCCATCTACTTGAACTGTTGTATCTCAGTGCCTATTATACCTAAAGAGGTCATTAAATGCTCAAATTGTCACAAATTGTATGTTATTTAAGAATGCTCAAGTGCAATGTCTATAAGCCGAATTCCGAAAATTTTGCAGTTTCCCCTTCTCTAAATTAACGGTGGTCGATCTTCAGCTTTTGCCCACTTCTTCGTTGATGTCTTTAGATAACTGGTTTATAGGTTTCCAATGCTGCGATTTTAATCCAATAGTCGGGTATCATGGTATCATACTCTTTTGTTTTTTAAGAGCAACCTATTTCGTCTTCCATAAACTCCTAAACTTCAACTTTTGATACATTGAGTAAGAACCTAGCATTATACTAACAATCTAAACAATCAGCAGTAATATAATATTATCCAATTTCTACCCTTACAAATCGCTAATAATTTGACATATAACAGAACTTAGTTTATCAAGTAATTTCCTCAATTTCATAACACGATCTGCTCGGAACAAAAATCTTTCCCAAAGGATTCACAATTTATTCTCGAATAACTTTTTGTACTTCTTCATAATGTCATATGTCTTTGAAACAAAAATATTGTATGCACATCAAATTATATCAACAAGTTATTAACTTGCTTCTGATTCAAATACGCTTGTAAATGCAAACATCGAAAAGAAGGTCGAATCCAGGTAAAATGAGTTGTAAGGACCTTTAAATTTGTTAAACATCTTCTTTAGCTCATCTAGATTGTATATTTCTAATGGGAAAATGATGATGTTTAATTATATTCCTTATTTTGTCTGCAAATTTAACTTACTCAATGGCGAAACTCCAGGTACAGGTGGACATTCTACCTGTCCAAACATTCTCGAGTCCAATGGTTTTGCAATTTCAATTTCAACAAGCAATCTATCTTTTGATACTTGGTTTGAAAGCAGAAAAAGTTCTCGATCTTCTTGGCATTTAAAGTCTCCAAAAAATGTGTTTCCTTACGAATACAATTGCTGTATATCCTTCAAAATTTATTGAATCGAATCCGTTCTTTAACAAAAGCATTTTAATATCTTCTAAATATTCTTTTAATAAAATGTATGCACAACTAAGACCAGCTTAGTTACTTGAATTAAATTAAAATGTTCCTATTATCTACTCAACAATTTATAATTTTTATAAGAAAGTACAAGTAATGGGGTTTGTTCGTTTTACCAAATGTCATACTTGACATGTTTGTTAAAAAGGTACGTTTCCTTAAAAATTAATTGGTTGCTTTTGTTGAGACAGCGCTACACAGGTCATCAACTTGTAATCCTCCGTCTCCTCCCGTAGAAAAAATATTTTACACGCGCTTTTCTATACATGAATAATGGAGAAAAAACAAAACTGTACTTTAGTTGCGAGCCACGCCAATATAGAATCAGAAAAGTTCACAATATTCACAATATTGACATTTTAACCAGAGAATGTAAGGTGAACAGAGATTTCGTTAACCAGTCAATTTTGCTTCGTTAGCCTCTGAACTTCTATGGTAAAGCGATTATTTTCTTGACATTTGTGTTGAATTATAAATAATATTTTAGATAATAATTGATTATCACTACTAATCTTAAAAAATAAAATTAAAGAAAATAATGATCTGCCATCTTAATAAATTCTACCCCTTTATTTATTATGTATTTTTTGTTTTCTTTTTTTTTGTAAATAAATAACATTAGTTTATTTATGCGCATCGAAAAGAGACAGGCTAGTATTAATATTGTTGACAAAATTTTTGGTCTCTTTCTCTCGTATTCAAAAAATATAGGCAAACTTTACCAGAGATTCCATTTCACATCTGGACGAACTGTGGTTAACCGAGTTTCCTAACCACCTGTTGAGAAAAATCTATGGTGACCAAACCAGAGATTTAACCAGAGCTGAAAAGACTGGCAATAATTCACATTAAATGCAAAACGCATAAAATAAAAACAAAATTACAAGTATTTATTGACAAACCTAAAAAAAAATAGAAAATTCTCAGAACTAAAACTACACCCTCTTCTTTTTGTAGTTTGATTTATTTGCCTAGTTTATATTAATCAGTTTTCTTTATCTGCTTAACTTTCCCTTGCTATTTAATTTAACTCGTGGTTGAAACTTATAAAGTATCCTTTCATTTTACTTGGCTTAGTTGATTCTGCTTTAAGATTTTTGTTTAACTTTTGAAATGCTAAGTTGAAAGCGACATCTCAACGCACGCAACGCGTTCTATGGGTTTGGCCCTTAATGAATACGACAGAATGCTGACAACAGCTGACATATGACAGAAATTGAGACAGAATTATGTTTAAATGTGTTAGTTTTGTGTTCAGGCATGAGAATTTTCTTTGCGTTACATCACGTTACGTTACGATTTTAATTGTTTATAGAACTGTCAATATTATTACATTTTGTTAATTATTTACTGAACTATGCTTACCCAAATTCTAAAAATGGTTTCCCAAATTTGAGAAAAGCAATTCCGATCGTTTGATACCAAAAAAGTCCACTTTTGTTTCTAAGTGCTGCTAAGTATACGCCAAATCTTAAATTGTTAATAACTAATTAACTAGACTTACCCAAATTCTAAAAATGGTTTCCCAAATTTTCCCAAATGTTTCCCAAATTATATGAACAAAAAAAAATGAAATTCCCGACATAGTGCTGCTAAGTATACGGCGGTAAAATTTTCCCATACAAATTTTGACAGCTCGTTTACGTCGACGAAAAAGTTCATCGTTCATCTAAAATGAAAGAAGAAAAATCATTTTTACTTAAATGTATCTATACATGTTTTCTACCAACAGTGAACTAAAAGTTCGGAGTTAGCTCACGCCATTACCGAAGAAATTTGACGTTCCCAAATAACACTCATATGGTAGTGTCTGTAATGCAGTAAGTCCATATGGACTAAGCTAAGTCCCGATAGTTATCTGGAGTTGGCTAAGTCTATATGGACTTCTTGTTGTTATTTGTATTTACGTTTTACTTGGCTTAGTTGGTTTTGCTTAAAATTTGTGTTTAACTTTTGGAATGCTTAGTTGAAAGCGACACCTCAACGCACGCAACGCGTTCTATGGGTTTGGCCCATAACGAAAAAGACAGAATGCTGAAAACAGCTGACATTTGACATAAATTGGGACAGAATTATGTTTATATGTGTTAGTTTTGTGTTCAGGCATGAGAATTTTCTTTGTGTTACATCACGTTACGTTACGATTTTAATTGTTTATAGAACTGTCAATATTATTACATTTTGTTAATTATTTACTGAACTTTGCTTACCCAAATTCTAAAAATGGTTTCCCAAATTTGAGAAAAGCAATTCCGATCGTTTGATACCAAAAAAGTCCACTTTTGTTTCTAAGTGCTGCTAAGTATACGCCAAATCTTAAATTGTTAATAACTAATTAACTAGACTTACCCAAATTCTAAAAATGGTTTCCCAAATTTTCCCAAATGTTTCCCAAATTATATGAACAAAAAAAAATGAAATTCCCGACATAGTGCTGCTAAGTATACGGCGGTACGGCGGTTAGCCAACCTACTATTTCAAGAAATGTGGCCCATATCTGCAAGCTTGTGGTTAAAATTAAAATAGGATCGATACGTTTTCCAATCGCAAATAATGATGTAATCAAAACAAAAATTGGGTTCGTATATAGTTTAATATAAAAAAACTGAAATGTTTATTAACCCTGAAAAAGAAATTTCATAGGTTTTTTAAAGGCACTATCGGAGCCGTCGACTGCACCCACATACCCCTTGTAGCTCCATAGTTTTCTTTATTTTGTTTTTAAACTGTATTTCCCACTTATCTGTTGCTGTTTTGAATTCTTTTTCATTTTAATTAGAAAACAGTCCTGCCAAAACAAAAAAAATGTACCTTCCTGTGGTGAATTTTATTGAGAGGTTTCTTAAGACCGAATTTGCAGAATACGAATTTGAGATCACCTAACAAAAAACCTCTCAAAAAATTAGTCTTAAAAATTTGAGACTTGAGACCCTCTCAGCGCCAGAATAGGGCTGTTAGTACTGCGAAAATTATTTTCAAAAAATTAATTTTAGAAAAAGTTTTATTTTGAAAACTCGATAATTCTATTTTTATCGAAAAAAACGATCCATTTAATTTTTGATAAAGTGATTCACTGCCAACGGTGCTGGCTCTCATAATGATAAAATAAAGACACGTTTCTGTCGGCCATGTAGTGTTCATTTATTACACATAAAATGATTCAAGAAACGCACATCTAAATGTTTGCTTAAAAGTGGTGAATTCTCGAGTGTGGTGAATTGAATGAATGACGTTTCATAATAGCTCCAGCTAGTTTGTTTTGCTAAACAACTTTTTCTTATCTCCAATAATCATAAATAAAATAAAATTTGTTTTCTAATTTTTCAATAATTCACGAAAATGTTATGTCGATTGTGTTTAAGTAATTCAAATGAAACTTTATTTATATTCAATGAAGACAACATTCAAAAATATATATCAAAATTTCTGCAATTGCAGGTAATTTTTTCAAGTTGATTTAACAAAATCGAATTAAATTTTTGATATTACATAGATATCGCCAGAAGATCCAGTTTCTCAGGTAATATGCTCTCGTTGTTGGCACCAATTGGATAGTTTTCAAAATTTTTGCTACGAAATAGAGCAAGCACAAGAAACACTTAAGAAAACAGTATTCGCAGAGTCAAATCAGAATTCTTATCAGAATGAAAATGGACCATTAAATAAAGAAGATTTAGACGGTGAATTAAGTGATACTGAAGGTAGTAAAGTTAAAATTAACAGCATCAATAATCAACATTATTATCTTAAAAAAAAATTATAGACACGAGTTGGCTTAAAGAAGAAAATCTGGCAGAATCTGATGGTAAGTTTTTTTTAATGCTTCGACTTGGGACATCAACCTATTGATAAGGATATACGTATACTTCTTGTCACCCTCTGATGAGCGCCGAATTGGTCGACTCAAAGGGTTTTTTGAAAAACCCTGTACTTGTTCTAAAATAAATCTAGATTTTGTGTTGGATGCCCGGGTTGTGGTTTCTTGTGTTGTTTCGCACTTTTAGCTTATCGGGTAAAAGGGAAAGTAATAATTTCGTAATAATTGTGTGGATTCACCAGCTAAAAAATGTGTTTAATGCTAAGTAGTATCGGATTTTATTTTCTCTCCAAATTTCAATTTTAGATGATATTCGAGAAAGTAACGAAACGGCATACTGCTTAGGTGAAGAAATTGTTGCGTTTAAATTACAAAATGAGCTTGCAACAAAATCTGAAACTATTTCTTCTGCAGTCCGTAGAATAACTCGACAGTCAACAAATCAAAAACAGGAGATCTACAAAATTCCAAAAAATGAACAGGTAAAAAGTAAACGCGGTCGACGCAAAAAAAATGAAAATGCCGAGAAAGAAGCAATAACTGCCGAGAAGGAAGACAAACTTGATTTAAATAAATTAAACAACGATCCAAACGCAAAAAGAAGACGTGGTCGACCCAGAAAAGGTGAAAAAGTTGAACCAAAAGTTAAAAAGCCCAGGTCAGAGCAGTGTTCAAAAATGTTACAAACAGCTAAAGAATTCGATGAAATTATTCAAAAACATATGAACTTGTCGTGCAACATTTGCACCGTTAGGCTTATTGATTTTGCTGAATTAAAACGTCATTTTCGAGCCGTTCACCAATGCAGAGGATATGCTGTGTGTTGCAACAAGCGTTTATTCAAACGTGGTCTCGTTGTAGATCATATCAATGTGCATAATGATCCTGAGCATTTTAAGTAACTTTTGATTTAGTTTTATTATTAAAATTTAATTTTGTATGTTCTATTGAAGATGTCCAAAATGCGGTAAAGTACTGGCTGATAGAATGTGTCTTCGAAATCACGACCTATTGTTCCACCAAACTGAAGAACTGAAAACATTTCAATGTGCATATTGCCCTAAAAAATATGCTAAACAATATTTACTGGATCATCACAGTGTGAAACACGTTCCACAAGATGAATGCACTTTTTTTTGCGCAGAATGTGGAAAAGGGTATAGGAATATATATTAAGTGATCACTAAACCAAAGTATCTTATTAAAAAGTATTTTTTTTTAGATTCCCCACAAATTCAACTCTAACAAAACATGTAAATCAAATCCATTCAACAGTATATGACAAAATGTGTGAAATCTGTGCGAAGCTTATTCGTGGTAAGGCTAATTTTGAGCGTCATATGGAAGAGCACGAGGGTATAGTACAGCCTCAGGTACAATGTGCAGAATGTGGTTCTTGGTTAAAAGATAAAAATAGTCTTCGAAAGCACATGTACAAACATGATGGTAAAACTTACAACTGTGGTATATGTGGCAAAAATGCGCCGTCCAAGAGTGCACTGCAAAGTCATATGAGATATGTGCATGAAACATCGCGTATGTTTCATTGCACATATTGTGACAAGTCATTCAAAAAAGCAGTCAATTTGAAAGTATGAAAGTGTTCATATTTTTTTTAATGAATAGATTTAAATGTGAAAAATATTTGTTTTAGGAACACATGGCAACTCATACTGGAGAAGTCCTCTACACATGCCCGCATTGCCCAAAAACCTTTAACTCAAAGGCCAATATGCACTCACATAGGAAAAAAAAGCATCGAGAAGAGTGGGAGGCGAACAGACGTTACAACAAAAAGGAATCTAACAGTGAAGTAACTTAATAAATAATAATAAATACAGAATACATTTTATAAGAATAAAATTTACAATACAATGCACCGTCAAATATGATCTGATTCCATTCGATATTTTTGTTCATATCCATAACAAGCTTATGAGCGACGCAGATTTTTTTGAGCTAGTTTACTTTTCTCTTGTAAGTTATAATTTCAAATAACTGAGCTTGCTTTGATATGAACGTTTTGAAAGAATTAATTGAATTTTGTATGTTTGACAGAATATTTTTAAGTGATGTGATCTGCACTCTTTGCTGAGTACTATTTTAGGCACAAATATGAAAGTTGTAAAGCATCCCAGGTTCACATGTCGCGAATTCAGTACAATTCACGTCAAATTGATTGAGTTGGAGCTAGCTATATATGTACGTTTTCCGATGGTATTCAAAATTGAGTTGAGGGGATATAAGAAAGCCAAAAAAGAAAGTAAGTAAGGTAAATGTTAAATAATAAATGATAATGTAAAGTGCCATATGAAATCGTTTAGACCCGTTTGCTGAAAAGATACTTAAGCGTCTATGTTCTACATAAATCCTTAAGTGAAAGTTTATGCGAAGGAAAAAGTACTATTTAAGAATTTATGTAGAACATAGATGCTTAAGTATCGTTTGAGCAAATGGCCCTTAGTGCCACATTTCCGTTTAAATCAAAACGTGCCATAATGGCACGATTGTGCCACATCGGCAACTCTTCTCCGTTGGATTATGTGATGACCGGCCGATATTCGTGTCATCGTTATGTTAAGTGGAGAAGGGTAGGAGCAGCTCACTGAATAGGACTCGATATCTGCACCAACTTCATGTACCATCTAAATGCTTGGTTATAAAGAGTGGTGAATTTCTATAATTTTTTGACATTTCAATTTCAATGTTGTTTCTTTTTTTACTTTTCGCAATATAAACAAAAACAAGTGATTAACTATTTTCTGAATTCGTATTCACTATTCACAGCTCAGGCTCACGTTGTTTTCCACATTATTTATATAATTAAATGTTTTTAAAATGGTCTGTCGCCTTTGTTTAACCAAAGCAAAACAAAGTATTCTTATATTTAGTGAAGAACAAATTGCAAAATACATAAAGAAGTTCCTAAAATTGGAGGTAAAATTATTTTTCTATTTTGTTTGTTTTATATCTAGTTTTTTTTTAAATTTTATTTCAGATACTACCCGAAGATCCAGTATCCAAAGTAATATGTGGTACTTGTTGGCAGCAATTAAATAATTTTCAGAACTTCTGCCTTCAAATAGCTGAAGCCCAGCAAAAACTCAACGAAGGACACACATCTAGTCAAAATGGTGTTGAACCTGATAAAACTACAAGTGAAGAATATAATAAAGAGAAGAACTTCAAAGGTAAGTTTATCTCAAGTTTCTTGAATAGTTTTAGTTATGTGGTTATGTCGTATCTGTATGTTAAATAATATTGTCTAATTGAGTCTACATTTTCAATCAAATGTGTACTTGTAATGTGATGAATGACGAATTTTCTGCTAATGAGCCTATCAGACAACGATGGTTGTTTAGTTACGATACCGTTATATAACTCGTAAATACTGATGTTATATTTAAAATAAAATTATAATAAAAACAATCTATTTTAAACAGCCGAATTCATACAATATTTTTCTTTGAAAAGCAGTATTGTTGCCGTTTTTCTCGCAAATTCGTAAATTTACTGTTTTTCTGCAAACCATTATGTATGTATGTAAATTGTCAATAGGCGAATTCATGGGGGTGGTCAAACATTAAAAATAACACCTAATTTTCTTTGAATGCCGAAATATGTCTTCATATCGTCGATACTTTGTCGATATTTTGTTTTTATCAATATTGAAGTTTTTATTAATCACAAGAAATTGAATTTTAGAAAATACTTTTGAAGCGGATAATATCAAGCACAGGCTCGGGTAAGATACTTATTGTTAAAATTGAATTAAAAATGAATGTCATTTAGCAAAACTTCTACCACTAGCCCCTCTAAAATAAACGAATCTAACCGATGTACAAAGGTTCAGAAGGTTAAACACAATGATCATTCTAAAATATTAAGAGAAATCAAAGCTACATTTAATAAAGATTTTAAAAAAGACGTTACCTCCCAAAAAGTCGAAGACCAAGAAAAAGCCGATGCAAAAAGGAAGTGTGATGAAACCATAAAAAATGAACAAAATAATATGCCAGATAAGACAAGCAAGTCTGAAAAGAACTTAAAAGCAATTCAAACTAGAAATGATGTAATTATTCAGAAGCATATGAACCTTTTGTGTGATATTTGCTTTATCAAGCTTTCTGATTTTACCGAGCTAACACTACATTTTCAATCAATTCACCAACGCAAAGGTTATGCTGTTTGCTGCAATAAAAAATTCAGAAAACGTTACTTAATTGTGGATCATATTAATGTACATAACAATCCTGAGTATTTCAAGTAATCTATATAACTTATTAGTAAATTTTAAGATTTATAAAATATTGTTTATTCTTAAGATGCACAGATTGTGGTAAGGTTCTATCTAACAGATCAGCCCTACAAAGACACGTTATTTCGTTTCATCAAATCGAAGAACTTAAAACATTTCAATGCACCTATTGTCCTGAGAAATTTCCCACGCAATATATGCTGAATCTTCATATTGTCAAACACGTTCCACAAAATGAATGTACTTTCATTTGTGACCAATGTGGTAAAGGGTAAGATAAATCTTGCTGAGAATCTTTTGTCTAAATTTATTTGTTTTTTTTTTTCAGATTCCCTACAAACTCAAATTTAATTATTCATTTAAAGCGAAACCACTCAACTGTCTACGACAAGATGTGTGAAATATGCGCAAAACTTATTAGAGGTACAGGAGCTTTTAAACGTCATATGGAAGAACATGAGGGTATTTTTCAGCCTCAAGTACAATGTACGGAATGTGATTCCTGGTTTAAAAACAAATATATTCTACGAAGGCACATTAGCAGTCAACATAGTCAAAATGACGATAAAACACACACCTGTAATATTTGTGGCAAAAATATGCCATCGAAAAACTCACTTAATTGTCATATCAAAAATGTACATCAACCGTCGCGCATGTTTCATTGCACATATTGTGATAAGTCATTTAAAAAAAACATTAATTTAAGGGTAAAACATTTAACATTTTTAAATTGAATGAGAATAATGTATGTTTTTACTTTTCAAGGAACACTTGACAACTCACACTGGAGAAGTACTTTACTCATGTCCACACTGTCCAAAAACATTTAACGCAAAGGCCAACATGTATTCTCACCGCAAAAAAAATCATCCTCAAGAGTGGGAGGCAAATAAGCATTGTGCTAGAAAAAGTACCGATTAAAGAAACAACATGAAAATTAAAAATTGTTTGTTATTTTGAATTATATAAATCCATTTTAATGGGTTGGGTTCAAAATTCTGAAAACCAAAAGAACAAAAACCCAAAAGACCGAAAAAGTTTGATCGAAATCCCGAAAAATTATATAATATGAAAAATTTTCATCTACTATATAAAAATGGAGCTGATAATTTGTGGGTTTACTTATAATTCATGTAGTTTTCATCCAATTTCTTTGTTTTTTTTTTAAACTATTCAGATAAAGAATAAGAAGGACATAGGCGACTTTTTCAGAAAAAAAATTATTTTTTTCATTCAAAATAATGCAAAAAAGTGCATTTTATAAAACTTCATAAAAAAAACATGGCTGCTAAGATAAACATATGGATATTTCGTCAGCTGTACGATTGTCAACTGATAGTACTTTAAAACGTATTTAATTAGTTACTTTTCACTGATAATTTTGATTTTCTTTCAATTCGCAAAAGTCAGATTTATATATTTTCACCGAACATTTCATATTTTGAAAAATAAAATATCGAATTCCAATTAATTTACAAATTATCAATTGGTGATTAATAATCGTTGGGCAAGTATTGGTTTCGTGTGGAGAAAATAATCGAGGTTTTAATCAAACCTGACAATACGATGATAGTGAACCCTTAAAAAGTAAATTTCATCATGCCATATCGGTCGGTCTGTCTGTGCGGATGTGCGGACGTTCGGTTGTATGATCACCGAGCTAAACAGGTGAACGGATTTTCTTCAAACTTCGTGTGTAGTACTTTTTTGTGATTCCCTAGAGAAAAAATATGAATTTTTGTCTTAGTCCGGCTATAGCGGGTAAGGGTAACGCACATCTAAAGGTTTTAGTTTTTACAATTTTTCTCGAAATCGGCTTTAACGATTTTGATGAAACTTGGTGTACGTTATATAAAATGCAGTAGTCTGAATATAACTGCATCTCAGGTTTTTGGCTAAAAATGCAAAAATGGTGTTAACGGTTTTTACAAATTCAGCCATATCTTGATAACGGCTGCACCGATTATATTTAAATTATGTAGATATTGAAAGTTAGCCATTTAACACAAAATGGCATTCACAATTTTTCGCTATACAGCCGTTTAATGATAGCTACCATATTCAACTTGATCTCGCGTTTAGGTAATTTTTTGATATTTTTTGCCTTTCTTCAGAACTTCATAAATTCCAATTTTTGCAGTCCAATAGTTTGCTATACAAGAGCAAGTTCGTGCGACCCAGTCGTGCATTTTATTTCCGTTACAGTTTTTCATTTCCGTTTTCCAACACTTTCCCTACTTTTCGTCGTATATGGGGCGAACAATGTTTATCTAATTCATTTTTTTATCAATTATCAATTTATACAAAATTGGAGTGTGAGTGTTAATTTTGTACCAAAATATCATTTCGATGCAAATGTTTATTTTTGTAATATTATGATATTTTCCTTCCGTTAAAGTTTTACATTTCCGTTTTCCCCTTCCCTCCTTTTCGTTGCTGTTGCGCACTCTATTCCATTTGATGGTCGGATATCGCGTGCCACCATTTTGAAAAACGCGTTGTCTAAAATAATTAAAGAATGATTTATCGTATATTCAGAGCGTTTCAATAGAAAAAGTGATGTTCTTTCTTTCTTGCCTTTAATTTTATTTATTAGATACACTTTAGTAGTTATGACGTGTAAGAGTTAAATTTTTTTTTTCAAAATGTGGAAGAGTTTTGTTTTGTTTTTTTAATTTTAAAAATTTGAATTAATACTTAACTGTTGTATGCTCTAACTGATAAAGTATTTTATTTCTATCTGAAAAAAATTACACATGGAGAAAAGTTTTTTGTGAAATTGACATCTTTTGTTTTTTTTAAATTCATGTTAACTTTATTTTGGTAATAGAAAGAAGAACAGCGTACAACACACAAACCACGATTTTGTATTAGCTACCATGGTGCTGTTGAAGTTTACAATTTGGGGTGCACAGTAAAAAAGTGTTAGCTTTGTAGGAAAAATTGTGTCGATGTCATCAAATTGTTCGATTCGGTTCAAATTCTATTGATTTTTTGGGACTAAACAAAATTAAACAACTATGCACCATGCGACTTATTTTTAAAATTTTTTAAATGGCTGAAGAATAATTGAAACGAATTCAATACCTTCAAAATCAGTATAATAAACGGATGATAGAAATCGTAAAAGATTTACAAAGCGAACTCGATTTGGATGTGGGATTTTGTTTCTGTTGTTAGTCATAGACCATTTCGTCGAGATCGATAATGAATTTCTTAGATTAGTTGAATAGTACCTAACTGTTTCACTACGTTTTTTAACAATAAACCATTTTAAATACTTATCTGTTACTGTTATATAAAAATATAACTTCGTATTATCGATTTACTTATGTGACACCGGGAAGGGCCGTTAATATAGCGTCTCTGTAGGCAACATGATCCTTCAACATTTTGCAATTGGTTTTGCATATTCATAAATTTCAATCTGATTGTTTTTACATTCGTGTCTCGATAAATTATATGATTTTAAGCATGCATTAAGTTAATATGTTAAATGTTGACAATTGCGCTGTTAGAAAGGTATATTCTAATTTATTACATACCTAACCTATACAAACCGGTATCTGCTGGAAAAGAATACATTTCTTTCAGAAAAATTCATAAAATTCGGTGTTGCCAAACTCTAGATTATATAAAAGGGCAAACATACATCAAACTCATTTCTACATAAATATAAGTAGATATATTTTTTTTATATTATTTTATTCAACTTTGCGCTTAAATTTGGGTGTATTATTTTATTATTTTTTTTATCTTAATTATTAACTACTTTAGTTATTTTGTTTAAAAAATAATTTTTTGCATTGATTTTACATGAATACTTAAGGGAAGGTGAATCTTAGCGCTATTTATATACACCACAATTGGAAACACAAAAAAGTTGTTAAAATAGAGCGTTATGATTAAGTAAATTAAATCTTAAGGAACATTTTGAAGAGAATTTGTATGTTTTTAATTAACGACCAGCGAAGCGGGCGAAGGTACGCTAGTTTTATATAATTTTTCAGGATTTCGGGATTTCGAGAAAACTTTTTTGGGCGTTTGGGTTTTCTTTACTTTTGAAAGAAAACGAAAACATGTAAGAAAACGTTACATGTTAAAAGAAGCAAACATTAACAAAAAAAATTTAATGAGCGTTCCGAAATTAATTTCTTGAAAACTCTTTGTTTTGTACCATAAAATAATAAATAATGGTTTTGTATCACATTTTTTCTCGATTCACAGTACCTGCTGGGGACAGGTCATCAACTTGTACTCCTCCGTCTCCTCCCGTAGAAAAAATTTTACACGCGATTTATTTATAATTCTATGCTGGTGGGTCACTTTTGACTCAACAGTTGAGATTGGTAAGGGGGGCATGCTGCCCCCTGCAACCTCCTCTCGGATCACTATAGGATTTGGGGTGAGTGCGAGTTTGTATGGATCATAGAAATTGATGGCGGTCAGCCATCAGACGAATAGGGGGAATAACATGTAGCATATGAAAACATGCACGTGCCGTAACTATTCGGGACTGGTGGAAGTGTGATCATAGCCTCTTTGCGGCGGCCGCTAGTAACAAGCCTTTTAAAAAAGGTTTGGCTAATATGATCAGGCTAGTTCCTCAGGTTGGCAACAGGTTAATTCCCTGTTCCGTAAAATTTTAGAATTATGAACCCGACAACAAGCCTCGGAAACGGACTGATCTCACGACGACAACCAACGCAACGAAAACGGCAAAACGATTTACGAATTTTCTTATGGAACGTACGATCGCTCTATAGAGCTCGAGCTGCTCAGCAGCTAGCCGATGCCCTGTCAAAATATAGAGCTGACATAACAGCACTACAAGAAATCAGATGGACAGGGAATGGTGTTTTACAGAAGAAAGAATATGACGTATACTACAGCTGTCATACAAAACACCATGTGCTCGGGGTAGGCTTCCTAGTCAGCGAAAAAATGAAGTCTACCATCATCGGCTTTAACGCTATAAGCGAAAGGCTATGCACCCTTCGCGTGCGAGGCAAATTTACGAACATTAGCCTCATTAACGTTCGGGGACCTACGGAGGAGTCCTCAGACGAAGAAAAAGAGACTTACTACGAACAAGTCGAGAGGACCCTCAATGCCTGTCCAAGGTATGACGTAAAAATCATCCTTGGGGATTTGAACGCGAAAATAGGTCGGGAGAACACTAATGACAATGGACTTCGAGTCTTAGAATTGGCAGCATCGAAAAACATGGTCGTTGCGAGTACCAGGTTCCCGCGAAAAGATATCTACAAAGCCACCTGGGTATCACCTGATGGAGTCACTCGTAACCAAATAGACCACGTGTTGATAGACCGTCGCCACTACTCGAACTTGATGACGGTACGAACGTACCGAGGCGCCAATATCGACTCGGATCACTATCTTGTTGGTATGGTCTTCCGAGGGCGGATTGCCTTGCGAAGACGTATTGCATCCGCCGATCAAGTTCGAATCAACACGGCTGCCCTGCGCAATGAAAATGCCAGTAACACCTTTGGTAATGCGTTAGGACTCGCCCTAGAATCGCTTGATTTAGGGAGAGTAAGTCCTGGGGCCAGTATGCTGGGCGTAGATGAGAAGTGGACACGCCTTAAGAATACTGTCATTAGTACTGCCAACTCCATCTTAGGCAGCAGTCGTAGAAATCGGAACGACTGGTTTGATGATGAATGCAAGCTAGCGACTGAACGTAAGAATGTTGCGTACCGAGCAATGCAGCAATCTCATAGAACGCGGGCACGCGAAGAAGAATATAAAGAGCTCAGAAGAATAGAAAAACGGCTTCACAGACAGAAAAAATCAGCCTGGGAGAAGAACTTAATCTGTGAAATAGAAAAAAGCCGAGAGCGAGGTCCGCACCAGGCGCGGAAGTTCTACCAATCCATCCGAAACATGACGCAGTACACACCACGCTGCACATACTGCAAGGACGGAGAGGGAAATCTGATCACCGATCCACAAAGCATACTGGAGCGATGGGAAGTGTACTTTAATGAATTGCTAAATGGTCAACTCACTGCAGAAGTGGAGGCTCCACTGCTTCAAGACGAATACCCTATGTTGCCGTCACCAAGCATAGAAGAGGTTGAGAAGGCTATAGACCGGCTAAAGAAAAACAAAGCCCCGGGAGCTGATGGTATACCAGCCGAATTATTTCAACACGGTGGGCCAGCTCTACGTCAGGCAATTCATGATATTATAGTGCACGTGTGGGAGCGTGAAGAAATGCCAGAAGACTGGCGAAAAGGTATAATATGCCCCATACATAAGAAAGGAGATGTCACAACGTGCAGCAACTATAGAGGTATCACGTTGTTGAGTACCGCCTATAAGATACTCTCCTCTATCCTACAAGACCGGATAACCCCATACGCTAAAACCATCATCGGACAATATCAGTGTGGTTTCATTCCAGGCAAATCAACAACTGATCAGATCTTTACCCTTAAGCAGGCGATGGAAAAATGTCTAGAATTTAACATCCCAACATACCACCTGTTTATAGACTTTAAGGCCGCCTATGATAGCATAGCCAGGGTAGAACTTTACAAAGCCATGAGAGAATTCGGCATCCCAAATAAATTGACACGACTATGTAGGTTGACCATGACCAACGTAACAAGCCAAGTAAAAATAGCCGGATTGCTATCCAGACCAATCAACATCTTTAATGGACTCCGACAAGGGGATGGTTTGGCCTGCCTCCTCTTCAACCTGGCGTTGGAGAAAGCAATCCGTGACTCTGGCACGGCAACAAGAGGGACCATCGTCAACAGGTCCAGCCAGATACTGGCTTACGCAGACGACATCGACATCATCGGAAGAACCGAGCAAGCTGTACACGATTCCTTCATCCAGATCGAGCAGGCGGCACAAAATCTGGGGCTGCACATTAGTGAAGGTAAAACAAAGTACATGGTGGCGTCGAATGCGAGAGGAACAGTTGGTCAAACAATCAAGGTAGCGGAGCACGAATTTGAAGTGGTGCAATCCTTTAAATACCTTGGGTCAATAGTAGCAGCCGATAACAATATAGAAGAAGAAATACGCGGGCGGCTTCTCAAATCCAACAGAGCCTACTACAGTCTGTCAAAGCTCTTCAAATCCAGAAATCTCACCATAACTTCAAAACTACTGCTGTACAGGACCATGGTTCTGCCAGTACTCACATATGGATCCGAGACTTGGGTGCTTAGCAAAAGGCACTCTGACCTCTTAGCCGCGTTCGAGAGAAAAGTCTTAAGGAGAATTGTTGGCCCCATATGTGAGGAAGGACGATTCCGGAGACGGTACAATCATGAATTGTACGCAATCTACCTTGAAGCAGATATAGTGACAAAAATTAGGCTCGGTAGACTTCGGTGGGCAGGGCACCTAGCTCGCATGAGCGAAGAGGAACCTGCTCGGAAAGTTCTTTGTGGTACATTCTATGGCAGACGACAGCGTGGTAGACCATGCTTGCGCTGGAGAGATGGCGTAGACCAGGACGCCCGGAGCCTTGGGGTGCGCAACTGGATGGCGTCGGCTCGAGACCGGGATAGGTGGAGAGACTTGTTGAAGGAGGCCAGGACCGGACCCCGGTTGTCGAGCCGATGATGATGATGATGATAGAAATTTCTTTTCTACAGGAGGAGACGGAGGAGTACAAGTTGATGGCTTGTGGTGTGGGTTCAAGTTTAGGTATGCAATATTTTGTGTATTTTGATTGAAAAGTGTAACTTCACCCACAAGAGTGAAATAATTTCCCACAAAATAGTTCAGTTATTTCCCACTCAGTGGTTATTTCCGTTCAATATTTCCCAATAAATGTATTTTCCTGGAAATGAAACAAATAGTTCCAGTGATGTGAGTTCCAATTTTTTACTGTTCCAACATATAAGTAAACATTTTACTGAAGCAATTTGCATCCAGAAAATCAGTTCGATAGGTAGGATAGCCTTTTTACAGACATATTTTTTCTGATTGCTATAAACGCTGATACGTAAAAAACTTCAGTTTTCATTCGTTTCATCATTTAATTATGGTTTTTTCGGATACTACTAACAAAGAAAATCTTTAGAAACAAATGTTACAGATGGCTTCCATCTCTGTTTGCACAAAAGCTGAAAAGAAGTTAAATTGACAAATATTGCGTTAAAACGCACGCTAGTGCAATCTTATCAATCCACATTATATATTGTTCCACGTCACATTGATTCACAGACACGAGTCGAAATTACAAACACAACATAAATAAATATGGTTGTTGGGGGGTTAATCGTATGAAGGTTTCCCATCTTGGAATCATAATCTTTGCAGTTACAGTACAGGTAGGTATTACAGGAAAAGGTAGTACAAATCGACTATTGGTGTTCTGAATCAGGACTGATGGAACGAAGCTAACTAACATCAGAGCTGTCGTTTTTGTTATTTGACATGACTTGTGACCAAAGATATCCAATCTTTGAACACCGCATTTGTTGAATATATTCAAAATTAAAAATCTAAACACCTTTTTCAGAAAGTACAACAAAATTCTTTATTATTTATTCTAGAGAATTATAAAATTAATTTAAAATGGTGTGTCGTTTATGTTTAAAGTTAACTGATCCTGGCCAATCAATTTTAATATTTAGTCAAGAAAGTATCCAAAAGTGCATAAGAAAGTTTCTGCATCTAAAGGTAAATCTATAAAAGTAAAATTATTAACTTTTTTTTCCTAAATTCTGATGATATTTTGCATGTCAGCTACCACCTGAAGATCCAATATCGGAAAAAATATGTACTCGTTGTTGGGAAAAACTAGAAAGTTTCCAAAAATTTTGCTTGGAAATAGAGCAGGCTCAAAAAACAATTAACATAACCATCGGGGAATCACGACATGATAGCAATGAAATAACAAATGAAACCGAATGTTTTGAGTCACTTAATTATGAAATCGGTAAGTAAAATACATGAAACATGACTTACCTCTGAAAAGCTTACGAGTTTTTTTTGCAATGAATTGTTTCATGAAAATCGGTATAGCATTCGCTGTATTTTTGTTATCCCTTCTGATCCAGAACAGGTTGGAGTTTTCACAATCTAGAAACAAGGCTGGATATTGTGTTGTTGTATGCATGTATTTTGCGATGCAAATCCAATCCGGATCTGATCAGATGGTTTAATAAAATAATGCAGCTATTGCTTTTGCTTTCAATATAACTTAAATCATAATAGGTCTTACACCATTGAAGAAGGAAAATCCGGAAGAACAATCTGATGGTAAGCTATGTTAAGTATACTAACTTCTCGTTCCCGAAGATAATTATCGCGATTTGGCTCAAAGCAAAAGAACAAAAACTTGGTTTTGTATTTATGAGTACCTAGGTGACTGCAGGTGCTGTTTTAAATAATTTAAAAATAATTTTCGATAGTTTAAAATTTAATTGAAGACAAAATACTAAAAGATTTAAAGCTTTATTTTAGTTAATGTGATTTTTCATAAATAACTGAATTCTAGATGACTGTGATAACTATAATTCGGAAGAAGTTGTAAATGTAGTCAAAGAAGATGAAGAGGGAGATATTTTATCGGGTTCAATAACTAGTTCCCCTACTATAAGAGAATCTATTCAAACGCGAAGAATTACCAGACTGTCAACGGTTCAATTTTCTGAGCATAATAAGCTAACCACTGAAAAAAGAAAAACAACTAAAAAGGAAACTGAAACCGCTAAAAATGAAAAAGAAGAACGAGACACAGGCATTATTCCTATTAACCCAAGTGCTAATGCTAACACAATTGATAAGAGGAAATGTAATCGACTCAAAAAGAATAACAAAAATACCTCCAAGATAAAAGAAGGCAAGTCTGAAAAGTACGAAAAACACATGAAAACTTCTAAAGAATACGATGCAATCATTCAGAAGCATATAAAACTAGTATGCGAAATTTGCTCAATTAATTTTTCTGACTTTACTAAGTTAAAATATCATTTTCGAGTCGTACATAAACAAAAAGGATATGTGTTTTGTTGCAATAAGCGCTTTAACAAACGCAGTCTAATTGTCGATCATATTAATGTGCATGACAATCCTGAATATTTTAAGTAATTTATTTAACTTTGGCTTGTTACCATTTGAATTAATATATTTTGTTTATTTTAAAGATGCACCGATTGTGGTAAAGTTTTGTCAGACAGAAATTGCCTACAAAGACATGTTATTACCTCCCATCCGACTGAAGAATTAAAAAAATTTCAATGCACTTCTTGTCTTGAAAAATTTAGCACCCAATATTTGCTGCATTTGCATAATGCTAAACACGCTCCTATGAAGTTTATTTGTAGTCAATGTGAAAAAGGGCAAGCAAAATGATAATTTCAAAAGCTTTAGCAATAATTTATTTTTTCTTTACAGATTCCCAACAAGTTACACTTTAAATGAACATACGAAACGAAGACACTCGACAGTTTACGACAGAATGTGTGAAATCTGTGCAAAACTTATTCGAGGAAAAGGACTTTTTGAGCGTCATATGGAAGAGCATGAAGGTAAAGTTCAGCCTCAGGCGCAATGTAAAGAATGTGGTTCGTGGTTAAAAAATAAGAACAGCCTTCGAAAACACATTTATAGTAAACATGATGGTAAAACCCACATCTGCGATATTTGTGGAAAAAATACACCGTCAAAGAGTGCTCTTTATAGTCACAAAAAATATGTGCATCAACAATTGCGCAATTTCCATTGTACATTTTGTGACAAATCATTTAAAAAGGCTGTCAATCTTAAGGTAAGAAGTTTTCGATTATTTTAAAATAAGATTAACACTTATTTTTTTAGGAGCACACAACTATTCATACTGGAGAAGTATTATACACATGCCCTCATTGTCCAACAACATTTAATGCAAAGGCCAATATGCATTCTCATCGAAAAAAAATGCATCGTGAAGAGTGGGAGGCAACTAAACGTTATGATAAAAAAGAACCAAATAACAAAGTTAACTGAAAGTCTAAAGGTTTGTTCATTCGGTTTTACATTGATTGAAGTGAATTTTAAGATCAAGATGGATCCATCAATTCAAGAAATAAAGGAGGCAAGTTTGATCACTGTATTATATAAAACATATTGCAGAATTTCTACTGCGGCAATACGGATTGATTTTAGGTTTTTTTTTTAGTATAAAAAAGCTGACAAAGATATCGTTTCGTCGGATGAATCTCAAAAAAAAAGTTTCGTTGTTGTAACTTCTTTCAAAATGTATATAATGGTTAAATTTGTTCATGTTGCAACTAAAGAAACTGTTCACAAATAATACACTTGAAATTACATAATAAATTCTTTTGAATCAAGGAATGAAATCGTTTCAATATGCAGTTATCATTTTACGTTCAAATGATTGCATTCCATAGAATTGTGTATCTAACCGCTTGACTTTGTTTTGGTTTGTTCAGTTGAGTTGCATTCTCTTCTAGATTTGGTTATTTAATTGACAAAGAATGTTTTATGCTTCAAAAGTGTCAACACATAAGTCATTTGCAAGTTCTTATACATAGAGCGAATATGGACACCAATGCTCCGGCCCGGAAATTCTTTGAATTTCTCTAATTCGGTGCAGTATAGGCGGATAGCGTTGCAGTTGGCACACGCAAGTGGAAGAGGAGTAGAGGACCTCAATTAACTTGACATGCGAAACTGAAGACAGCTACATAGAAATTGAGCCGGCTGGAAGAAGGTTCTTTATTCAGGCCCTATTCCAGACTATAGCACCACCTCAAAAAGAAGATAAGAAGTAGGGTCTTGTATCCCGGATAGTGGAAGAGGGTTAAATTCATAATAATAAAGTTTCATGAAATTTTACAAATACTTTTCTATTTCCTCATATTTTTGATATAAACAATTAGAAAAATGAATCCATGCATTCACGTAAGGAAAGAAATTAAACTATAAATTATAACATTAAATTGAAAGCTTTATAAAATAATTTGAGTATTAAAGTTTATAGAATCCAGTACAAGGCTTTACTGGCCTAGAATATCATCTACACTACAAAAGGAGAAGAGTAAACACAAACACTCCATAAAGCATTAGAGCTCTACGGTGGAGAAATCAGCCTAGGTTGTTGTCTAACACATACTCTATGCGGTAGAACTTTCGTTTTTACCTAGTATCTAAACTCCTTTTAACAAGCACTTTTGATTAGATTATTTCATTCATATGGACAAAAATCAAAGAGCTTTTGCTCCTATTTCAACTACTAATGCAGTGTTTTCAAACTATTCAAGACCGCGACCCCCTGAAAATCTCGATCCACAGTTTGAAAAACAATGTACTAATGTATCTATTGAAACTGCAAGTCCGTTCAAGATACTGCTAAAACGTTACATTCATTTTAATATATAGATATGTAAAATAAAATCAATGGTTACATAATTATACAAATAATAGGGAAACTTTAACTATTGGAAATTCTTACATTATATTATATATATACTTTTTTTTATTTATTTGCACGTATTGAAATAAAAATTATGAAAAAATATTTACAAAACAGAGACCTATCGTTCTTTTTTACGATTTCCTCGATTCTCTTCGAATTCCTTGGGATGTTTTAACTTTCGGTGGTGATGCATATTAGATCGAACTTTAAAAGTCTTTGGGCAATGAGCACATTTGTATAAACGATCTCCTGTGTGTGTAGTCAAGTGTTCCTATAAAATAAAAATATCATTAAATAAATATTTGTTGTATTAACATTTATTCTATTTACTTTCAAAGCCTGAATTTTCTTGAAAGACTTGTCACAAAAAGTACACTTGTGCGATCGTTCACATTTATGAACATAGTCCATATGATTTTTTAATGCTCTTTCGCTGGGTGATTTTTTTCCACATATATTGCACTCATATGTTACGTTAGAATCTTCGGGATGCAAAGCAATCATGTGAGCTTTAAGAATTCCTTTTGTAGATAGTTCTGCACCGCAGATATTACACTGTACCTTCGGTTTAATTCCTGAGTGTAGCAATTGATGTCGCTCAAGCGCCTTATTACCACGAACAGCTTTACCACATAGATGACACATTCTACTGTAGACCATTTTATGGACGTTAAAATCATGAGCTTTAAGTTTCGCTTTATTTGGATAGCTGCAATATTAAAGAAAGTCATTTAAATCTGTTGTTATTAATAAAAAATAATAACCTTTTTCCACACTTTAAACACTCATGCTTTTCATCTTCGGTTTCGTTTGAATCATGAACTTTTTCATGGTTGTCTCTTGCGCAAAGTGATAAATACTTCCTTGAACAATGTTTGCATTTGAAAAATATCTTCCCTTCTTCTTCCACGTGGCATGTTTTCTGATGAAAATCTAAGCTATAGCGACTTGAAAAGCATTTATCACACTGTTGACACTTAAAATAGTCTGGATTCAAGTGCAGATTAATATGATCAGCTAGATCGGCTGCACGAAAGAATTTTCTTTTACAGCAAATCATAAAGCCAGTCTTGTCATGTATTATTTTAAAATGCTTCTTTAGTTCTTTAAAACTTTCCATGGGTTTTTTGCATTCATGACACAACAAATTGGAATTCGCTGCTATGAGACTATCAAATTGTCCTACTCTTGACTTTACCCACTTTTTATCTGATTCATTATTTGGAGAAACAGATTCATTTTTTATGCATTTAGTTCTATCATCTTCTTCATATTTTACCGGATTATTGGTGTCATTTTCGTTCAGATACGTTTCTATAGTTTCAATTTTAAATTCTGCTTCAGCTTCTTCTTCGGCGTCGGCGACATCTGGATCTGAGTAAGGTTCAATTTCAAATTCTAATACTTCACTCGAATTATAATTTTCATTTGGTTTGATATCTTGTTGGATTGTTTTCCATTTTTCTTGGGCATTTTCAACAAAATTACAAAAGGCTTTGAAATCCCGCAATTTGTTCAAACAACATTGGCAGACTTTTGTTGAGTGTTTGTCATTCTGTGAGACCTTCAAGAGATTATCCCATTTAAAGATAACCAAAGAGAACACTTAACACATTCCTGCATGGCTAGCACGAATTTTCAGACATAATGTTCATAGATACTTTTATACTTAAGAAAAAAATATTTTGGCAATATCATAGTGAGGAAAACATTGTAATCAAGCAAATTATATTATGGTACTGAAACAAATAGAAATACTGAAACAAACCAACGAAATGCACTAGTTTAAAAGTTATGTGCGTCGTACGTGCATTGGGATTGAAAAATTGGAAAAAGTATCGGCATGTGAAAATTCGTGCTTTTCTTGAGGGATGCTGATATAAAGCATAAACCAATCTTCAAACATTTGCACTTACCTGGAATGTAAAATATGATGATATAAGGCTTGAAATATCATTTTCAAATTCATCATGTTTGAAAATATAATTTAAATTACTACATTCATCTACGCACAATCTACACAACATTTTGTTAAGAAAAGAAAAAGTAAACAGGTATTTTCGTAAAAATAAACAAATTTCGAAATTGAATCAGACAAAAGTAAACAAAAGAAAAATTCTGTAGAAATGTCAGAATAACAGCTGTAGTTGGGGTGTGTGAGCGCATTCAGTGCGCACGTTCGGGTGCACACCAAAAGAGCTATCTGGATACGCCTGTATCGTATGAGTTTGCGAACGACCAAAACCGGATAGGTGTCAAAAGACATACAAACACATATTCGTAGTCAGCTGTTTGCCAATCCTCAATTGGCTTCGTGAGTATACTGAACATTTTAGGATACTTTCAGATTTATTTCCCCTCCGCAGCTATATGATTGATTGATTTGTGTTTATTTAGCATGAAAAAGCCATTTTTACATTTTTAATTAAATAATTCATATAATTAATAAGTAAATAAATAATTGATGATTTTTAATAATTATTTTTAACAAACATAAGTATAACATTTTTATATCTTGTAAGATTTGTTTCAATTTTTGCAGCAATTGGAAGACTGTTATAAATTTGTATTCCTTTGTAAAAAAACATATTTTCCGATCTATTATTAACGAACAATTGTACATTAAAATTATTATTGCTTCTTAAATTATAAGGTTGAACCTCAGCTCTTGTAGTTAATCTTCTTTGAAGATATTTTGGCATTAAATTATTTTTGATTTTAAATATCAATAATAATGAACTATACACAATTCTTTGTTTGATATTTAGCCATTTTAACATATTTAGCATATAGCTTATTGGCGTGTATCGATTACAATATAAAATTGACCTCATAGCTTTATTTTGTAATTTTTGGAGTTTTTCAATCTTACCTGTAGTACCCAATAATAGTATCGTAGAGCAATACTCAAAATGGGGCCTAATTATGGTATTATATATTTTAATAGCCATTGAAATACATAATTTCTTTCTTATTCTGCGAAAGAAACCGATTTTTTTGGATATTTTTGCACATAACTTTTCAAAGTGTTGTTTAAAATTCAAGTTACTGTCAATTACAACTCCTAAATATTTAATTTCTTGGACACATTCAAATTCGCCAACCTGATTGATTTCATTATTTGATGGCAGTAACATTATTTTAGTTTTTTCAGTGTTTAGTTTTAATTTGTTCATATTTAGGTACTTTTTAACATTATTTAAGTCTTCTTCTAACTTTTCTACAGCATTATTAATTTGTTTTTCATTTACATACATTAGACCATCATCGGCAAAAAATACAATTTTACTATTTCTTATTACTTTTTTGAAATCATTTATATACAAAATATATAATAATGGTCCTAGCATTGCACCTTGAGGTACACCAAGCTCAATAGATATTGTGTTGGATATTTCATCATTAAATTTTACAATTTGTTTTCTAATTTCTAAATATGATTTAAACCATAAAAATTCCACTCCTCTCACCCCATAGTTGTAAAGTTTTTCCAGTAAAATCCTCCTGTCAACCGTCTCAAAGGCTCGTTTCAGATCAAGGAACACTGCTGCAATTTTAGTATTTTCATGCAATTTCTCTTTCCAATCGGCCACAACAAAGTTTAATGCAGATTCACAAGAGTATTTTCTTCGAAAACCAGATTGCTCTTCCATTATTATTTGATTGTCTTCCAAAAATTTTTCGAATTGAATCTGAACGACCTTTTCTAATATTTTTTCATGAAGCGGTAACATGTTAACTGGTCGAAAGTTTTCACATTTATTCGAGTTCAAGACTTTTTGCACCGGAACTATCATCGACGTTTTCCAGTTATTCGGGAAAATGCCATTAACTAGCGAATAATTAATAATTTTGAGAAGGGCTGGGCCTACATAATTGAAACAATCTTTTATCATTTCTTTATTCATTAAGTTAAAGTCACTCTTATTAGGCATCATTTCTACAATTTTTAATAGTTCATCTACAGTATCTAAAGTTTTAAATTTAAAACAGTTTACACTTTGCTCTGCATAATTGATCCACGGTTCACTTGGAATATTTTCATTTATTTCTTGTACACTTGTTTTAAAGTATTGGTTAAACTTATTGGCAATCACTTTGTTATTATTTGTTATTGTTTTACAAAATTCAATTCTTTTATGCTCAGTTTGTACTTGACCTAATACAAGATCTTTTATTGTTTTCCACATTGTTTTTTGACAACTTGACTCATTTATTTTGTTTTGAATGTAATTTCTCTCTGTTTTAATCAGACTTTTTTTATATTTATTTCTCACTCTCTTATAATTATCCCAATCAGTCATAGAACCAGTAAAAATAAACTTTGTGTAACTCTGTATCTTTTGCGATTTTATTCTTTGAAGATCTCGGTTAAACCACTTTATTTAATTATCACATCTTACGTTTTTTTTTAACTATAAATTTATTTATCACCTTTAACATTTCTTTCTCGAAAATATCACTAGTTTGATCATTCACTTGTGTTGATATACTTATATTATTTATTCCACTTTGTCTTATGTTTTGAACAAATTGAAAACTGTTATATTTCAAGGATTTTATTATTTTATATTTATCACTATTTTGCTTATATTTAATATTAATATTAAATGTAACAGTCTCATGGTCACTTATTTTTAATGTGTTATCAACTTTTGCTTCACAATTTATAATATTCGTAGCTACATAATCTAAAAGAGTCTTAGTTGTTGGAGTTATTCGTGTAGGTTGAACGACTAGTTGCTTACAAACATTTTCGCGAAACATACATTCCAGTTCTTTTTTATATAAGCTATTCATAAGCCAATCTACATTAAAGTCTCCAACGATTACTAAATTTTCTTTTCCTTCTAATTTATCCATCCACATGTTCATGTTATCACAAAAATTTCTGATTGATGCACTGGGCGAGCGATATAAAGCAAAAAAAGTAATTTTTTTATTTTCAATTTCCACTTCAACAATTAAAATCCAAACATTCAGTTCTATCTGACAGTTTTTTAAGACATTTATTTCCCAACAATTTTTCAGGTACAATACTATGCCCCCCGTATGAGACGACGTACTTTCACATTTTATTATCTTATAGTTTTTAATGTTCACTTCACTGTCACATATCAATTTGCCTAGATGAGTTTCAGTTAAGATTATTAAATCATATTTCTTTTCAATTAATAAATTTTTTATTTCGATAAAGTTATTTGTAAGTCCTTGTATATTTAAAAGTACACAGTCAAATGACTTTGATTGCTAGTAAGCAAATTTAGTACGTTCACGGCTTATTCTTCTAAGGTAAACTGGACAGTTCACATCACGAGCATCATGATTTGGATCTATATCAATGCCCAATTTTTCTACTGTTACGACACAGTTTTTACATTTTAAAATCTCACTATTACATTCTTGCATTATCTTCATCTTTCATCTTTACTACACTTGGGACAACATATGTTTTTTGTACAATCCTTAGCCATATGGTTGAATCCCCAGCACTTGTAACATCTTTTAACATTTATTTTACCATATACAGCACATTTTTTCCAACCAATATTTAAACTTGGTTTTTCCACTTCTAAAACTTCTCTAAATAACTTGCTATCTACTTCAATTATTGCATTATATTGCATTTTATTATTAAATCTTTCATAACACTTCACAACTTTCATTGTACCTTCAATTCTATTTTGTTGTTTTAACTTTTCTATCACAATATTTTCATCGATTTCTTTATCTATTCCAATAACAACAATTCTTGGTGACACCAATGTTGGAATGTTTACATTATATTTATCTCCCAATTTTTCTTTCAATTGTGACTCGATCTTTTTGCTTGACTGGTCGATCAGTTGTGTTTTAACATGGAATTACAACAACAGTAAATTATGCAAACCACAATAGTTGTGCACGCGAGCATAAGCAGTGAAAAGCCAGGATGTGTTGGACACACGTTCTGTAACTATCGCATCGATATAATTTATCGAGAAACGACGAAAATTGGAAAGAAACTTATTTTATCGCTTCAATGAGGTTCTGTAACTTTGACAATCGATAATTTTATCGCCTGAAACATATTGGAATTATAATACTGGAAAGTGCGATAAAACGGTGTTCTGTATTATCAAAAGGCGATAAACTTTTCATTTCAAGCGTCAAATTTTATCAACTACTACCGAGCTTTTGGGGTCGTACCTTTTTTTTTAATTTGACATACAACAAAAATGTTAATACTTCCTGGCTCTAAATTGTTCAAATTGTTCTGTGCTACTAACTGCATCATTAGATTTCGATTTAAGGTCAAATTAAAAAAAAAGGTACCCCAAAAGCATTTCATATTCAGTGCGAAATACTGTAGTACTGTAGTACTACTTTTGCAATCCTTTTTTTTTTTTTTTTTTAAATATGAACGTAAATCAATATGTTATGATGCATTTAGAAACACAGAACAATTTAGAGCCAGGAAGTATTAACATTTTTGTTGTAAGTCAAAAAAATTTCAAATGACACCAAAATTATGTGCATGACGAAACGGCAATAACACCGTCTACAGGTGCATCGGCAAATGGATCGAAGTCTTTGTCACGTCCTCGGATGAAATCTGGCTTCAGCAAATAGCCACAACCCCCATTGTACTTAAATTTGACCGAAGTTTTTTTTATCCTACCAATAGGTTTGTCGAATCCTTGGAACTGAATAGGCTGTGTATAGTTGATCAACGACGAAAGCCAAGGGTGCATATTCGTTGTTGATTCCCTGTAGCTGACAGCTTCTTCAGCACCTTCTCCTGCTGGTGTACCGTCAGCACCTCGGGCAACACACTCTGCCCAAGCTGCGGCTTCTGGTGGAGGTTCTACAGGTGGGGGTTTCGCATCACTATCTTTTGGTCTTCCAGGTTCCAATTCTTTCAAACCCGATTAATAAAATCTTTGTTTCTATGTTTACTTCTACTTACAGGATGGTCAGGCAATGTGTGCTTGAGGTGGTATTCACCAAAAAAATCATCAATAAATTGTATTTCGCTAATTTATATTATATAGCACGATTACAATGGTTTTCAAATGACAAAATCAAAGAAATAGTCTGAAGCTACGAAAGCACAATCACGATCCTATAAAGACAGGAAAACAATCAATTTTCAATTATAAAATCAATATAAACTTACTTTATACAGGTTTTCAGTAAACATGGCCATTCCGTAAGTGATGATAGAAACTTCATTTTCGACTTTGCCAATCCAACGCACCGCTTTCAAGAATCGGTTCGGAAATAAAAATAATCAATTCATATAAATTCAGAAAATTTATTAATCTTTCAATTCTCAAAAAAAAAAAACTGTTTCCGCAGAATTTTGCAAAATTATACGTGAACTGGCAATCTGATTTTCTTCATTTGCAATTTACATATGTCAATTTTGAACGAGGTGCTATTTACAAAAAAAAAAAAACAAAATACAGAAATTAGATAACGTTTTTGTTGAGTCATCAGGTTTTGCTGCATGTAAACTTCATCACAACCGATTCTTTTTTTTTTATGAGATCGGCCCATCTTACTGTTTACTTAGAATTGGTGAATAAATTTTTCTATGGTGAATACATGGATATGAATGACATTTCATCGCTCATTTCATTTGTTGAAATTTTATTTTCTTCAAACAACAAAATAGTAAATACATAAAAGAAAAAAATAGTTTTAAATTTTTGTTAAATGCTTTTTATTTACAGTAAAATGAAGTGCCGCTTGTGTTTAGATAATACTGACGATAGTATTTTTATATTTAGTGAAGAACAAATCCAAAAGTATATTGCAAAGTTTCTGCAACTGGAGGTATTTGAGCAAGAATCCAAGAATCTTTCAAATTGCTTTTATCTTTTATGTGTTTTTTTATTTATTTCAGCTATCAACCGAGGATCCAATTTCCAAAGTTATATGCCCTCAATGCTGGGAGCAGTTAGATGGCTTTCAAAAGTTTTGTTTAAAAATAGAAGAAGCACAAAAAACACTTTATAGTTCAAGCCACCAATTCAGTCAGAACGAAAATATAAACTCAAATCCCTATGAACACAAATTCAATCAGAACGAAAAAGTGAACTCAAATGCAGATATATCAAGTTTTGAGCTTTTTAATTCTGAAATCGGTAAGTAATAGCTAGTGTTTCAATTTTCTAAGATTTCAAAACATTTTTATTTTATAGGTGCAAATGTACTTAAAGAAGAAAATCTAGAGAGATTTGATGGTAAGTTTTTGTTGCATGCGAAACAGTTTGTTTGTTTATAACCAACATGCTTACTACATATCTTACTACATATCTTGTTTTTCGCCTAATGCTTCTCTCTATCTCTGAGAATGAATATTAATTATGTTGTCCATCCCCAGAATTTTATTTATATGATTATTGACTTGTGTTTAACGTTTTAGTCAATTGTCAATGAAAATGCATGCATATTCATAAAACTGCCTATGGTGCACCACGACTGGTGTTGGGTGGGTTATTCAAACGATATTAAAACAGTTGAAATTCTTTTTAAATAAAAACGAAACAAGAAATATAGTTTTGATAAAAGCCAATTTTTTCGGTAAAAAGAACAATATACCTAGTTGATTTTTTTAAAGTTAAAATAGAGAAATCCTTGAGAAACTGCATCAAGATTGAAGAAGATTTATTTGGCAATACCTACATATTTGAGTTCTCAAAAGTAAAATTACTTGATATAGATTAAAAATTTGCATACATTTGTATTTTTTGCATTGAAACTGAAAATAATAATTGCCTTTTTATAACTAAGTACTGAATAAATTCAGGTAATGAATGTATGGAAAGCTAAACACTTCTGACCTATCCATCTTTAAATTATAAAAATAATTGGTCAAATACACAAAACAATTTCTGACATCTGATCTCAAGAAACTAGGCTTTTGTTTGATGCACTATTCAAAAAGCTGACACAACTCTCTCCTTTCTGCTAACTAGAGTAAGGTTTTCAAGAGCTGTTTTTGTAAATAATATAGCTACCAAATCCTATCATGATTCTAGTCCGAGCAGAAAATACCCGGTTTTGCTATAACTTTCGTATTCGTAGCCAAAAGTATCATTAATGTGAATGATTTTTGAGTTTGTGAATTTATTATTTGTGTTTAAAATTTGTAAATAACAATTTTGTATGTAGAAATAATTAAATAAAAAAAAACTGTAGGCAATTGCGATAACGATGATACACCGTTTTACCTGGAGGATGATAGTATTAAAGTGGAATTACACAATGATGAAGAGCACAACGCATCAAAGCCCATAATCACAAATTCACCTGAAACAAATGTACCCATTCCAATACAAAGAGTAACCCGTAGGTCACTACTTAAAAAACTCGACCACGAAACTCTTACAGAAATAAAAAGAAAAAGAAAAAGTAGTCTACCGAATAAGGAAGAAATTGTTACTCATGAAACAACAGAGAGAACAGATGATCCAGAAAAAGAAATAGAATCTAGTAACACAAATGCAAACCTTAATATAAAAAGGAAACGTGGTCGACCGAGAAAAGGCGAAGTAGTAATTCCAAAAGTCAAACGTCCAAAATCTAAGACTGTCAGATCAGAACAGTGTTCGAAAATTTTTCAAACTGCCCGAGAATTCGATGCAATTATTCAAAAACATATGAAGCTGTCGTGTGATGTTTGTTTCATTGAGTTGGTTGACTTTGCTGAACTAAAACGTCATTTTCGAGCGGTTCACAAATGCAGAGGGTATGCAGTTTGTTGCAAAAAGAAGCTTTTCAAACGTGGTCTGGTTGTTGATCATATCAACGTGCATAACAATCCTGAGCATTTTAAGTACTTCATTATATAAAACAATTAATTTAATTTTAAGATCTAATTTGTATGCTGTTTTTTTAAGATGCACAGAGTGCGGTAAGGTTCTAGCAGATAGAATGTGCCTTCGCAATCACAACCTTTTGTTCCATTCAACCGAAGAACTATTAACATTCCAATGCACATATTGCCCTGAAAAATTTGCAAAACAGTATTTATTAGATCATCATAGTGTCAAACACATTCGAAAGGATAAAAGCAAATTACTTTGTCCCGAATGTGGCAATGGGTAAAATAAATAAATAACTCTTGTAAGTACATTTTGATTCTAGTTTGCTTTCAGGTTTATCAACGAATCATCATTAACAAATCACTTAAACAAAGTACATTCTACAGATTACGATAAAATTTGTGAAATCTGCGCCAAGATTGTTCGAGGCAACTCTAATTTTGAGCGTCATATGAAAGAGCATGAAGGTATTTTTCAGCCACGTGTTCAATGTACTGTGTGTGGATTGTGGCTGAAGACTAAACGTATTCTTGTAAAACATATGGAGAAACACGACGGTAAAACTTACTTTTGCAGTGTATGTGGCAAGCATTCCGCATCAAAGAGTGCTTTACAGAGTCACATGAATTATGTGCATGATTTAGCACGCAAACATAGCTGCACATTATGTGATAAGGCATTTAAAAAAGCTTTAGGTTTAAAGGTAAAATAATTTTGCGATAATTTTGAAAATAAATAGAAAACAAATAGAAAACGAATACAAATATTTTTTATTTTATAGGAGCACATGACAACTCACACTGGCGAAGTTCTTTATACATGTCCACATTGTCCGATAACATTTAATTCAAGGGCCAATATGCATTCTCATCGAAAGAAAAAACATCGCGAAGAGTGGGAGGCTAATAGGCTAAAATTTAAAAAAAATCTAATAGAAAATCCAGTTTGATATTTGTAAGTTAAAAAATAACTTAATGTAAAACTGTTAAAAGGAAGAATATATAAATATATAAATAAAAAAGAGTTAATTTGGATTTTTAATATTATGTAAGTTTTAAGTTTTAAGTTTTAAGGTATTTTTATAATAGCTGTTACCCGGCGTGTTACTGCCGCATAAGGGAGGAAACATTGCTTTTGAAAGAGTTATTTTTAGTTATAATTGTTGAAGTAACAAACAATTTCTATGACTTCAATCAAACAGTCCTTTTTGTTTATAGTTGTGTCTCGTTCATTTCCATATCGAGTCATCTCTTATGTTCTTAGTTTAACTAAATTACTAAATTTTCATATCTAAGAATGTAAAAAGGAAGCCATTCTCTTTACTGACCTTTTATAAAACATACCTTCTTTTTACTTGTCTTAAATAAAGTTCCAACTCTTGTGTGGTATCTTTTATTTATTTGGAATACGGTTGAAATAAAGAATATTAAATTCAACAGGAATATTAACTTCAACAATAATCAAATCCATCGGGTCAAAATTATGGGAGAGGGTTTGTCCCGATCCGTAAAAATAAGTGCAGCCGTTTCCGGAAAAAACCCAGTCCCATCTTTTAGATAAATGAAACACCCCAATTTACTGCTTACAACATCAGACATCTGTCAGTGAAAGTCCCGTCAAAATCGGTTCAGCAGTTTTTGATCGGTTCGTATATTCAAATATAAAAAACGGATTAGCGTCACTAGGGAATAATGAAAATAAACATAAGCTTTCCACCAGTGAAAGTCACTTCAAAGTCCGATAGCGTTTTCGAGATTAGCCAAAACAAACCGACAGACATACAGACACAAAAATTTAAAATCGATTTCTTCGTATTAGTACCGTGTATGCATTCAACTGCATCTTCTTAATAGCCCTTATTTTAACATTTCAAACATACACTTAATTTTTATTTATGTTTATGTATAGATGATTCGTCTTACATACGATACTGATATTAAACGATGAAGAAATAATTCAAAGCTTAATCAAAAAGGCTTTTATTATTGAAAAAAGTTAGGAATTAGAATAAAATATAAATTGAAAATAATAATATTGATACCACATTACCACCGATTGCTTGATTTCAATCAATATCCTCTTTCAACAGTGTGATTTTTACTGTCTTAAATACCACTAAGTGACTTTCTGTCAACCAAACTAGTCGCCCAGTCAGCATCGGTGGATTAAATAATAAGTTTATTTGAGCAACGAAAAGACATAGTAGTTCATAGAAACGTTAGGCAAAACGTGTTGAACTTTCGAGAGGTTAACGAAAGAGTGACGACTAATAAAATCCTCATTTCCTCCATACAGAGAAGAAGGCGGTGACTATACGTCGAAAGTATTCTACGAGTTTCTCGCCAAACTTATGTTAATGATAATGAGCGATTACGCTTCAACATGACATTAAGAAGATTGGAATCTCAGTACTATCTTCTTCATTCACAAAAATGAGATTTTATACTTTGCAATAATTATACAGAGATATAAATCCTATATGTAAGATATGCTATATGCAATAAGCTGAAGACATCCATGTGATGGGGAGACAGTATAGTAAGAGATCTCCAATGACTTAGTATATATACGTATATACATGAGTGTCATGAGTAACTGTAGGTGGCAGGCTAGAGATAGAAAGGGATGGAGATGGGGAGGCTTAATACTTGACGCTATACCCGGACCTAGAGCTAGCTAATTAGCCTTCCTTTTTCGACTAATTTTGGATATTTTAAAAAACGAAAATGAATTTTATATTCAGACTACTTGTGAATGTTTACACAAGTTAAATTTTCCTATTTGCATTTTGTAAATCATTAATTCTTTGCTATAAAACTTTAATATTCTTTACATCCTGATCATATATGTACCCATCTGCATAATATTCCAAAATGGAAAATAATATAGCCAGAATTCTATATTGAAACTGAAGTGTTCCCGTTACGATGATAACCAACCAGGCTCTTACAGAACTTCAAATTCTAATTGCAAATGAAATGCAATTAATTTGATGGCCAGAGGTTGATATTCAGTAATCTGGTTTGGCAAGGTAACCGAACACTTGTATGTACCGTATCTACATGCTATACATACCTTTTATAACGAAACAAAACCAAAATAAACTGTCATTTAATCTCAAAGACACCCTCTTTACATAGAACTATATTTCCACAAAATAACTAAAAACTCATTTGAAAAGATATCAACTCAAAACGTTCTACTCATTCTTCAGAAAAAGAGCAGCACATACATGGATGTCCTTCTTCCTCCACACAAATCCACATGCTCAACACACAAACACACGGCTTTAATTAAATATTCCATTTTGGTTTTGATAATTAAAGCCCCCTCCAGCTATATAATGTAGTGGTCAAAATTAATTCCCTATGCATAAAGGATTAGGTGCCACATTCGTACCCAAATACGAGAGTGGACCGTGCTTCGACACCGTTGTGCGTTATCATGCATGGTTCGTTATATTGTCTTTTTTAAGCACTGTTGAGTGTTGAGTTGGCCAGCGAATCTCCTGCTTTGCTGAGGATACATCTACCTACAAGAATAGAAGGATAAGTCTGTAAATTACCATATCCTTAATGAAATGGAAAACCATAGAGACTGATAAATATTTTATCAATTGGCTAATCCTATAGGTATACGGTTTAATACATCCCCACCGCACCTGTCTCACATAATTGCAATGCCAACAAGGAGATCTTTTCTGCCTGAGCTCGTTTGAATGAATGGCATTTTGTGTTCGGAAGACCTCCATTTTTGGCATTTTGAAAGCTTTTCCAAAAGAGATAAGAACGAAAAATCTATAAATTGAACAAAAGGATGTGAGGGCGGCTCAGTAGAAGCTTTTCGCAAATCCTTTTGCACAAATAAATTGCGGAGATTTCTTTTCGACGCCAGATTTGATGCGGTTGCGGGCGTTAAAGGGATGCCAAGTCGCTTTAATTTATCGGTCCGTCACCCCTTTTTTGTTGCTTTATAAATCTTTTATTTTTACTTATATTTTTTTTATTCCTAAGCTGGATTAGAGTGTTTTGGGTGTACATACTTTATATCTGTTTTCTTTTATTTTATTCTTATTCTGCACAAACGTAAGAAGGAATTGTTTATTGTTGGTTCAGTTTTTATTTTTTTAAGGTTTGAAGGGATGGATTTTATTTTTAAGTGAGTAGGTATGACAAAAGGATACAATTTCCATTTATCAAATTTGATTTTTTTGGGGTAATATTGTTCCCAAATAAGTGTTATTTCTTTTAAATTCTAACTCTGGTCTATAGAGAATTGATAGTTAAGGTATTTCTTATGTTATAAATTGAAGATTTAAATTAATGATGTTTGTACAACAGTGCATACAAAACAGAGTCGAGTCAAGACCGCTGAACAATTTTACTCATTGGTCATTTATAGGTTTTTCAACTATGGAAAGACGAAAGAACGGATATCCTAAGACTTATAATAAACCATTGCAACTCGTTCCTGATAGCTATTCACCAAAGGGGCTTATATATACAGGGTGGGTCTGTAAACGCACACCCCATCAGATGTTGTTTTATGTTTGACGAAAATTACAGGCGTTAAGTTTTCGCACTATTCTTCGCTCTTCTTTTTTAGAGTTCATCTTATATAGGTACACGTAATGACTCTGACAAAAACCAAAAGCAGAAATCTGGAGCATTCTCTTAGAACCACATGTTCTCCAGTTCCAGTTCATAAAATCCGTATCGCTACCTAATCAGTCAAAGGAACCATTTTACCCATACCATCTTTCGGAAATACGACCATATTTTCGTCGCAGTGAGCACCTCACGAGGACTTTCAAGGCGGTGCCTCTTCAGCATCAGTTTAACGTCTTAGAAGGAATTAAGGCACCTTAATAGGATTTTCTTTGTGACCCGATAAAAGATATTTAACAGTTGTTACAAAATAAAATATTTGATGCATTTTGTGTCATTCTAACTATAGCATATTAAAAATAATTTTACTTTCATTTACAAAATATATTAAACAATTTATGACAGACAACTTTAACAAGTTATTGTCCTAACAAATTTTGAAAACCAGCATAATATTGTTTTTATAACTACTTTTTTAAGAAAATAAAATTTATTTATCTATCTATCGATCTATCTATTAAAAAATTTACTACCTATTACGATATGGAATATGTATCAAATTGCCCACTTACGGGGTACATTGGTACATGTCAGGGGCAGTTTGGTTCCAAGTCCATCTAATTTATTGAAAAATCATCATTTATTGAAAAAAAAAATCATCTTATAATATTGAAGAAGCCACAACAACTTCACTGGTGTAATATCTATCAGTTTTTTCCGAGTGGTCTGGGACCTTTGATAAAGAGAGTTCAGACTTTTTTGTTCTAGTTAGTACCTAGGTACTTACTTTAATTGAGAATTGTAACATCATTAATTTTCATAGTTCGGCATGATTTGACAAGCTTTCGGTAAAGTAAAGGTAAAGAAAATAATTTTCTTGTGTGCGCTTATTCAATATCTTCGTATCTTCCTTATTAAATCCTTATGTCCATTTTGTTAATAATCTTCAATTTACTCGAGAATATTTGTTTTCTGTTCGTCCAAAAGAATCTTTTGTGGAAACGTTCGAAAAAATTTCGTTTGTTTATTATTTTGTCTGATGTTGCTTTGTTTTTTTTGTTTTTCAACCATTTTTGTCAAAATCAACCACTTTTCCCTTCTCAGTTTTTAGTTTTATATAATTTTACTTCTGACACCAATGTAATATTTTGCTATGCGCTCATAGTAGGTAATATAACTTATTTGTTTAACTATAAATAATGTTTTTTGTTATAATACAAATTCTATATACTATGTATTGAAAATATTAAATAATAAATAAAAAATAATTTCAACTAAGTAGAAGACTTAGCATTAAATTTAGTGGACTTGTTGAATTATTGATTCAAATTAGCTTTTTATGGCCTTTAGTCCATGAAAATTTTTTTATTTGTTTAACTTCAAACTCGGTTTTGAAGTTTCGTTAAAATCTTGCCGTTAAACGAGTCTTCCTGTAAATTTCGTTACCAATTAGTCCATCCTCTTTTCTTTCTATACGAATGGTTGACTTGTCTTGTCGGTAATACCGGTATAAGTATTACTTCGTCAATATATAACAGCAAAGTATGTACGAGAACGAGTAAATACTTATGAAAAGTTTTCAGAATCCTCAAATTTGTTGACAACGGAAGAAAAACTTGTAATTTTTTTTTTAAATACAATGCTTAATACTTTTATTCCCCAGAAATGTCGAATTTAACAACAACGACAGAACTCACTCACTATGGTAATTCTAATTACTTTACATTATATTAACCTCGATATTAACGAGATTCATTGTACCTATAACCACTTTAAACATAACGTTAGATACATTTATCTCCAGTGAAAATTAATTGGCTGTAGATATTAAGCTGGAAACGCTTTTAAAATAAAACACACAACTTATGAAACGCAGTTTTTAAACAGATCGAAAAAGTAAATTTCCATCTTAAAAAATAAATTTCTCTCATGCATCCACCCAAACACTGTCAACACCCGTAAGTTCTGATAAGAAAACAGAAACAGTTCGAATCATAAAGTTCGTAGGTATGCAAAGATGAACCTACCTAATGTAAGTAGGTATGCATTATTGTCATGTACAATACATACATGTAGCCATTTATTGCTTATCATCAAACCGAACTCAAAGCTTGCATCTGCTGCAGAATGTCCTTATAATTATGCTTATGCGTTTGCCAGTTTTAATTAAATGTCTATTACCTATTATAATAACCTCCTGGTCCATAGCTTAACATCTTACCCTCAGAAATACCTGCTACGAACATAACCGCAAACCACTGTCAAAAGTATCTATATTTAACATTGACGATGTGCATCAGCATTATATATCATTACAGAACGTATAATCCACAAACTGTTATCTTTGCTTACCGGACAAAATTTCATTTTGATGATTTCAATTGCCTTAACAACTGCGTGCCCAAAACACATTTAGATGAGGTGTTGCTGGCGCAAGCGGTGCGGTGGCGTTAGCAAGTCCCAAACGCTAACATGTAAACCCCACAACCAGCAAATCCATGGCACCCTCCCCAAAGTGCTCAATGAAAAAATAACAATAATGATGCTTGAATTTTAATCCACACAATCTGTAGCCAGCTCTTATACTGTTCCCATGCCTCTGCTGTCACTTAACATCCTGCAATTGGCTTAATAATTGCTCCAATAATCGTAAAAAAGTTGTACGTTGAATTCCAACCCTATATACAAAAAAGTACGTCAGCCTTTGGGTCGTTTTCAGTCACCGTCTGTTTCTGATGTGCACCACGGGCCTCTTTACGAGCTGCCTAGTGCTTCGCTTTACTGCTGATGGTGGCGCAGTAGTGTCAATAAGGACTCAGCAACTGCTCACCTCGAGGAGACACAACGTCCCCCCAGCAACAATATAACAACAACTGCGCTCGTAATAACAGTAATAGCAGTTATAACTTTCGCTGACTGAGTGTAGGACCGTTTTGGTCCCGTTTTGTTGGCTGTGTTATTAAGAGGCAGTCATGCTAAAGTTTTTTTCTTTTATTTTGCTGAGGGATGCAAGTCGACTTGGGGGATTTGTTTTGGAGAACACTTCAAGGACTATATATCCGTACCGTATATGTGCGTTATTCGTCCTCCTCCAATTATTCGTCTGTATTTAATTTTGCCTTTTTGGTTGTGTTCGTCGAGATGATATAGGTATGACCTTTTTGCTTTTGCTTTCGACTTTACAGAATTGTGTACTGGGATTCCATTCGAGTGGTCTGCACAATCGGACCATTCAGACTTGGAAATCCGTGATGATGTACCAATTCAATGAAAATTGCTTTGATCAGTGATTACAGAGTTTTCGAGAGCCACTTCGATGGGATTTTCCTGTGTCTGAAATGGAAAGCGGCAAAGTGGGTGTAATTAAATTTCCCATTTTGTCTTTTAACTTTGTATATTTTTTTTAGTGTAATGGAAACAGTTCAATTCTGATGAAGAGTTTGATGGCAAGCGCGACAGAGGTGTCCATGTTACAAAGTCAATAAAATTGCAGAGTATTGATATTGGCCTTTTTTGACATGTGATTTGGCTTAATGCTATGATAGACGTCAACTGAATTTTTAATTTGAAATTGAGTGGCCAAAATAGATTCGATGATGAAAAAAATAACAGCATTGTGGTGTCCTTTACAGTTCATGAGCTGAAGTTATAGTCAATTTGTTGATAGGTATTTACTTGATGAATTTTCCAATCATCTATTCTTTTAGGGAAGCCTATAGATAAAGAAAAAAATATTATGTCCATATTTCAGGGATGAGGGAACTACTTTTAAAAACTTTTTATATATGTTTGTCACTCGTATTGATAGAGTCCGAGTTTATCGGGTCCCAAACTATTTTTTTTTATTATGCAAAAAAGAACTTCTAATTTAGCTCACAAAATTATAAAATCATATCTTCAGAGTAGGAGAAGCATCGGATCCGAAAATCAATTATTTTCCCAATATACCTACAAAATAAAAAACGTAAGATGCCATATCGAACTATCGAGTTATCTCATGTATTAATTCTTTTCTTAGAGAAACTTATAAGACTTCAAATTACAGAATTGGTTCGAAAGTAACCACCTTCTTAACCAATTTCAAATTGGATTCAGGAAAGGAATCAAATTGGATTCAGGAAATGAATCACATATTTATGCTGACTGATATTGCAGAAATGTATATCCCTTCTTCGTTGATTTTTTAGCGGCCTTCAATTCCATTCGCAGAAAAGCGCTTATTTTAAAGCTGTTTGGGGACGGAATCTCTTTTAAATTTGGAAGAATGATGGAAAACATATTAGTCGAAGAGACCGCAACAGATTTTCGTCGTGAAAGGAAACCAGATGAAGTTAATGTTTATAAAGTGATCTTCGGTAAGGGGACGTAACCGAGTTAAGTACCATTTTTATGATAAAGGACTTCGTGAGGGAAACCATTTTAAATTCATCAGCCACTGAAGTCCTTGACTCTCTTGTTTCGAATATGTATGTGACAGGCTTTTTATGTAAGGCAAAATCCTTGGCATACACATTTCAAAATGCTTTTTCCTCCTTTACGTCAGAGAAGTCTACTATTCGGCATTTCGAGATACAGCGTTTTTCCTAAATTTCAAAACTGATCCCTAAATATCGTTAGTTTTGCCTAAAAGTGCTTTCTTCTCAAGATATAGCGCTTTTTCCAAAATTCAAAAATCCAATTTTTTCAGAAGTTTCTTTCTTTCTTTCAATATGTTTTTTATAGTTGGTTTCCCTTTAGGAAACCCGTAAAAATCGTTACTTTTAGCTAAAAGTGATTTCCCTTCGAGATACAGCGTTTTTCCTAAATTTCAAAACTGATCCCTAAATATCGTTAGTTTTGCCTAAAAGTGCTTTCTTTTCGAGATATAGCGCTTTTTCCAAAATTCAAAAATCCAATTTTTTCAGAAGTTTCTTTCTTTCTTTCAATATGTTTTTTATAGTTGGTTTCCCTTTAGGAAACCCGTAAAAATCGTTACTTTTAGCTAAAAGTGATTTCCCTTCGAGATACAGCGTTTTTCCTAAATTTTAAAACTGATCCCTAAATATCGTTAGTTTTGCCTAAAAGTGCTTTCTTCTCGAGATATAGCGCTTTTTCCAAAATTCAAAAATCCAAATTTTTCAGATTTTTCTTTCTCTCTTTAAATATGTTTTTTATAGTTGGTTTCCCTTTAGAAAACCCGTAAAAATCGTTACTTTTAGCCAAAAGTGATTTGCCTTCGAGATACAGCGTTTTTCCTAAATTTCAAAACTGATCCCTAAATATCGTTAGTTTTGCCTAAAAGTGCTTTGTTCTCGAGATAAAGCGCATTTTCCAAAATTCAAAAATCCAAATTTTTCACAATTTTCTTTCTCTCTTTCAATACGTTTTTTATAGTTGGTTTCCCTTTAGAAAATCCATAAAAATCGTTACTTTTAGCTAAAAGTGATTTCCCTTCGAGATACAGCGTTTTTCCTAAATTTCAAAACTGATCCCTAAATATCCTAAAAGTGCTTTCTTCTCGAGATATAGCGCTTTTTCCAAAATTCAAAAATCCAAATTTTTCAGATTTTTCTTTCTCTCTTTAAATATGTTTTTTATAGTTGGTTTCCCTTTAGAAAACCCGTAAAAATCGTTACTTTTAGCCAAAAGTGATTTGCCTTCGAGATACAGCGTTTTTCCTAAATTTCAAAACTGATCCCTAAATATCGTTAGTTTTGCCTAAAAGTGCGCTTTTTCCAAAATTCAAAAATCCAATTTTTTTAGAATTTTCTTTCTCTCTTTCAATACGTTTTTTATAGTTGGTTTCCCTTTAGAAAACCCGTAAAAATCGTTACCTTTAGCTAAAAGTGATTTCCCTTCGAGGTACTGCGTTTTCCCTAAATTTCAAAACTGATCCCTAAATATCGTTAGTTTTACCTAAAAGTGCTTTCTTCGCGCTTTTTCCAAAATTCAAAAATCCAAATTTTTCAGAATTTTCTTTCTCTCTTTAAATATGTTTTTTATAGTTGGTTTCCCTTTAGAAAACCCGTAAAAATCGTTACTTTTAGCCAAAAGTGATTTCCCTTCGAGATACAGCGTTTTTCCTAAATTTCAAAACTGATCCCTAAATATCGTTAGTTTTGCCTAAAAGTGCTTTCTTCTCGAGATATAGCGCTTTTTCCAAAATTGAAAAATCCAAATTTTTCAGAATTTTCTTTCTCTCTTTAAATATGTTTTTTATAGTTGGTTTCCCTTTAGAAAACCCGTAAAAATCGTTACCTTTAGCTAAAAGTGATTTCCCTTCGAGGTACTGCGTTTTCCATAAATTTCAAAACTGATCCCTAAATATCGTTAGTTTTACCTAAAAGTGCTTTCTTCTCGAAATATAGCGCTTTTTCCAAAATTCAAAAATCCAAATTTTTCAGAATTTTCTTTCTCTCTTTAAATATGTTTTTTATAGTTGGTTTCCCTTTAGAAAACCCGTAAAAATCGTTACTTTTAGCTAAAAGTGATTTCCCTTCGAGATACAGCGTTTTTCCTAAATTTCAAAACTTATCCCTAAATATCGTTAGTTTTGCCTAAAAGTGCTTTGTTCTCGAGATAAAGCGCATTTCCAAAAATTCAAAAATCCAAATTTTCCAGAATTTTCTTTATCTCTTTAAATATGTTTTTTATAGTTGGTTTCCCTTTAGAAAACCCGTAAAAATCGTTACCTTTAGCTAAAAGTGATTTCCCTTCGAGGTACTGCGTTTTCCCTAAATTTCAAAACTGATCCCTAAATATCGTTAGTTTTACCTAAAAGTGCTTTCTTCTCGAAATATAGCGCTTTTTCCAAAATTCAAAAATCCAAATTTTTCAGAATTTTCTTTCTCTCTTTCAATACGTTTTTTTTTAGTTGGTTTCCCTTTAGAAAACCCGTAAAAATCGTTACCTTTAGCTAAAAGTGATTTCCCTTCGAGGTACTGCGTTTTCCCTAAATTTCAAAACTGATCCCTAAATATCGTTAGTGCTTTCTTCTCGAAATATAGCGCTTTTTCCAAAATTCAAAAATCCAAATTTTTCAGAGTTTTCTTTCTCTCTTTAAATATGTTTTTTATAGTTGGTTTCCCTTTAGAAAATCCATAAAAATCGTTACTTTTAGCTAAAAGTATCCCTTCGAGATACAGCGTTTTTCCTAAATTTCAAAACTTATCCCTAAATATCGTTAGTTTTGCCTAAAAGTGCTTTGTTCTCGAGATAAAGCGCATTTCCCAAAATTCAAAAATCCAAATTTTCCAGAATTTTCTTTCTCTCTTTAAATATGTTTTTTATAGTTGGTTTCCCTTTAGAAAACCCGTAAAAATCGTTACCTTTAGCTAAAAGTGATTTCCCTTCGAGGTACTGCGTTTTCCCTAAATTTGAAAACTGATCCCTAAATATCGTTAGTTTTGCCTAAAAGTGCTTTCTTCTCGAGATATAGCGCTTTTTCCAAAATTCAAAAATCCAAATTTTTCAGAATTTTCTTTCTCTCTTTAAATATGTTTTTTATAGTTGGTTTCCCTTTAGAAAACCCGTAAAAATCGTTACCTTTAGCTAAAAGTGATTTCCCTTCGAGGTACTGCGTTTTCCCTAAATTTCAAAACTGATCCCTAAATATCGTTAGTTTTACCTAAAAGTGCTTTCTTCTCGAAATATAGCGCTTTTTCCAAAATTCAAAAATCCAAATTTTTCAGAGTTTTCTTTCTCTCTTTAAATATGTTTTTTATAGTTGGTTTCCCTTTAGAAAATCCATACAAATCGTTACTTTTAGCTAAAAGTATCCCTTCGAGATACAGCGTTTTTCCTAAATTTCAAAACTGATCCCTAAATATCGTTAGTTTTACCTAAAAGTGCTTTCTTCTCGAAATATAGCGCTTTTTCCAAAATTCAAAAATCCAAATTTTTCAGAGTTTTCTTTCTCTCTTTAAATATGTTTTTTATAGTTGGTTTCCCTTTAGAAAACCCGTAAAAATCGTTACTTTTAGCTAAAAGTGATTTCCCTTCGAGATACAGCGTTTTTCCTAAATTTCAAAACTTATCCCTAAATATCGTTAGTTTTGCCTAAAAGTGCTTTGTTCTCGAGATAAAGCGCATTTCCCAAAATTCAAAAATCCAAATTTTCCAGAATTTTCTTTCTCTCTTTAAATATGTTTTTTATAGTTGGTTTCCCTTTAGAAAACCCGTAAAAATCGTTACCTTTAGCTAAAAGTGATTTCCCTTCGAGGTACTGCGTTTTCCCTAAATTTCAAAACTGATCCCTAAATATCGTTAGTTTTACCTAAAAGTGCTTTCTTCTCGAAATATAGCGCTTTTTCCAAAATTCAAAAATCCAAATTTTTCAGAATTTTCTTTCTCTCTTTAAATATGTTTTTTATAGTTGGTTTCCCTTTAGAAAACCCGTAAAAATCGTTACTTTTAGCTAAAAGTGATTTCCCTTCGAGATACAGCGTTTTTCCTAAATTTCGAAACTTATCCCTAAATATCGTTAGTTTTGCCTAAAAGTGCTTTGTTCTCGAGATAAAGCGCATTTCCCAAAATTCAAAAATCCAAATTTTCCAGAATTTTCTTTCTCTCTTTAAATATGTTTTTTATAGTTGGTTTCCCTTTAGAAAACCCGTAAAAATCGTTACCTTTAGCTAAAAGTGATTTCCCTTCGAGGTACTGCGTTTTCCCTAAATTTCAAAACTGATCCCTAAATATCGTTAGTTTTACCTAAAAGTGCTTTCTTCTCGAAATATAGCGCTTTTTCCAAAATTCAAAAATCCAAATTTTTCAGAATTTTCTTTCTCTCTTTAAATATGTTTTTTATAGTTGGTTTCCCTTTAGAAAACCCGTAAAAATCGTTACTTTTAGCTAAAAGTGATTTCCCTTCGAGATACAGCGTTTTTCCTAAATTTCAAAACTTATCCCTAAATATCGTTAGTTTTGCCTAAAAGTGCTTTGTTCTCGAGATAAAGCGCATTTCCCAAAATTCAAAAATCCAAATTTTTCAGAATTTTCTTTATCTCTTTAAATATGTTTTTTATAGTTGGTTTCCCTTTAGAAAACCCGTAAAAATCGTTACCTTTAGCTAAAAGTGATTTCCCTTCGAGGTACTGCGTTTTCCCTAAATTTCAAAACTGATCCCTAAATATCGTTAGTTTTACCTAAAAGTGCTTTCTTCTCGAAATATAGCGCTTTTTCCAAAATTCCCTTTAGAAAACCCGTAAAAATCGTTACTTTTAGCCAAAAGTGATTTCCCTTCGAGATACAGCGTTTTTCCTAAATTTCAAAACTTATCCCTAAATATCGTTAGTTTTGCCTAAAAGTGCTTTGTTCTCGAGATAAAGCGCATTTCCCAAAATTCAAAAATCCAAATTTTTCAGAATTTTCTTTATCTCTTTAAATATGTTTTTTATAGTTGGTTTCCCTTTAGAAAACCCGTAAAAATCGTTACCTTTAGCTAAAAGTGATTTCCCTTCGAGGTACTGCGTTTTCCCTAAATTTGAAAACTGATCCCTAAATATCGTTAGTTTTGCCTAAAAGTGCTTTCTTCTCGAAATATAGCGCTTTTTCCAAAATTAAAAAATCCAAATTTTTCAGAATTTTCTTTATCTCTTTAAATATGTTTTTTATAGTTGGTTTCCCTTTAGAAAACCCGTAAAAATCGTTACCTTTAGCTAAAAGTGATTTCCCTTCGAGGTACTGCGTTTTCCCTAAATTTGAAAACTGATCCCTAAATATCGTTAGTTTTGCCTAAAAGTGCTTTCTTCTCGAAATATAGCGCTTTTTCCAAAATTAAAAAATCCAAATTTTTCAGAATTTTCTTTCTCTCTTTAAATATGTTTTTTATAGTTGGTTTCCCTTTAGAAAACCCGTAAAAATCGTTACTTTTAGCCAAAAGTGATTTCCCTTCGAGATACAGCGTTTTTCCTAAATTTCAAAACTGATCCCTAAATATCGTTAGTTTTGCCTAAAAGTGCTTTCTTCTCGAGATATAGCGCTTTTTCCAAAATTCAAAAATCCAAATTTTTCAGAATTTTCTTTATCTCTTTAAATATGTTTTTTATAGTTGGTTTCCCTTTAGAAAACCCGTAAAAATCGTTACCTTTAGCTAAAAGTGATTTCCCTTCGAGGTACTGCGTTTTCCCTAAATTTCAAAACTGATCCCTAAATATCGTTAGTTTTGCCTAAAAGTGCTTTCTTCTCGAGATATAGCGCTTTTTCCAAAATTCAAAAATCCAAATTTTTCAGAATTTTCTTTCTCTCTTTAAATATGTTTTTTGTAGTTGGTTTCCCTTTAGAAAACCCGTAAAAATCGTTACCTTTAGCTAAAAGTGATTTCCCTTCGAGGTACTGCGTTTTCCCTAAATTTCAAAACTGATCCCTAAATATCGTTAGTTTTACCTAAAAGTGCTTTCTTCTCGAAATATAGCGCTTTTTCCAAAATTCAAAAATCCAAATTTTTCAGAATTTTCTTTCTCTCTTTAAATATGTTTTTTATAGTTGGTTTCCCTTTAGAAAACCCGTAAAAATCGTTACTTTTAGCTAAAAGTGATTTCCCTTCGAGATACAGCGTTTTTCCTAAATTTCAAAACTGATCCCTAAATATCGTTAATTTTGCCTAAAAGTGCTTTGTTCTCGAGATCTAGCGCATTTTCCAAAATTCAAAAATCCAAATTTTTCACAATTTTCTTTCTCTTTTTCAATACGTTTTTTATAGTTGGTTTCCCTTTAGAAAATCCATAAAAATCGTTACTTTTAGCTAAAAGTGATTTCCCTTCGAGATACAGCGTTTTTCCTAAATTTCAAAACTGATCCCTAAATATCGTTAGTTTTGCCTAAAAGTGCTTTCTTCTCGAGATATAGCGCTTTTTCCAAAATTCAAAAATCCAAATTTTTTAGAATTTTCTTTCTCTCTTTCAATACGTTTTTTATAGTTGGTTTCCCTTTAGAAAACCCGTAAAAATCGTTACTTTTAGCTAAAAGTGATTTCCCTTCGAGATACAGCGTTTTTCCTAAATTTCAAAACTTATCCCTAAATATCGTTAGTTTTGCCTAAAAGTGCTTTGTTCTCGAGATAAAGCGCATTTCCCAAAATTCAAAAATCCAAATTTTTCAGAATTTTCTTTATCTCTTTAAATATGTTTTTTATAGTTGGTAATCGTTACCTTTAGCTAAAAGTGATTTCCCTAAATTTCAAAACTGATCCCTAAATATCGCTAGTTTTACCTAAAAGTGCTTTCTTCTCGAAATATAGCGCTTTTTCCAAAATTCCCTTTAGAAAACCCGTAAAAATCGTTACTTTTAGCCAAAAGTGATTTCCCTTCGAGATACAGCGTTTTTCCTAAATTTCAAAACTTATCCCTAAATATCGTTAGTTTTGCCTAAAAGTGCTTTGTTCTCGAGATAAAGCGCATTTCCCAAAATTCAAAAATCCAAATTTTTCAGAATTTTCTTTATCTCTTTAAATATGTTTTTTATAGTTGGTTTCCCTTTAGAAAACCCGTAAAAATCGTTACCTTTAGCTAAAAGTGATTTCCCTTCGAGGTACTGCGTTTTCCCTAAATTTCAAAACTGATCCCTAAATATCGTTAGTTTTACCTAAAAGTGCTTTCTTCTCGAAATATAGCGCTTTTTCCAAAATTAAAAAATCCCAATTTTTCAGAATTTTCTTTCTCTCTTTAAATATGTTTTTTATAGTTGGTTTCCCTTTAGAAAACCCGTAAAAATCGTTACTTTTAGCCAAAAGTGATTTCCCTTCGAGATACAGCGTTTTTCCTAAATTTCAAAACTGATC